>JAUNZM010000232.1:2710094-4205189 GCA_033459285.1 Clamator glandarius
TAGGCTATTAAGAGAACAGTTAAAACTTGTAATCCACATTGAATAAAACAAGTATAATGTTACACATACATTTAAAAGGATATCTGAACTAAAGCCCATTTTAAGCAACAGTGCTTCTTAAAGAGAACCATACCAGAATTTTGACTGTAGAGAGGATAGAATGTAAGTCTAGACCTTGTTTCTGACAGAAACCTAGCTATAGTTAAAAATTTTTTAGAAAGCATGGTGTATATATTAACATCTTTAAAAAAAAATCAGATATAGCCTTACCTGATGGAAGTTATAGGTCAAAATCATCTCATACAGTTGACGATTATTTGGCAAAACATCTCGGGATCCCAAAGGTTTTATTTTTGCACTCACTGGTCTACAGTTAAACAAAAAACAACATCAGAAGGTGCTCTTAAACATATATCCTCTATGTAACTATCCAGGCATAATAAATTCCTCAATTAATGCATGTCAGTTCAAAACCAAGATTTAGTGAAATTACAGACTGCCAAAGAAAGAATCACAGACTCACTAGGTTAGAAAACACCCACAGGATCATTGAATCCAACCATTCCTATTAAACACTAAATCATGCACCTCAGCACCTCATCCACCCATCCTTTGAACACCTTCAGAGAAGGTGACTCGACCACCTCCCTGGGCAGCCTGTTTCAGTGCTCAATGACCCTTTCCATGAAAATTTCTTTTTTTTCTGATGTCAAGCCTGAAACTCTCCTGGCAGAGCTTGAGGCCATTTCCTCTTGTCCTGCACCCTGTCTCTTGGGAGAAGAGGCCAGCTCCCTCCTCTCCACAACCTCCTTTCAGGTAGTTGTAGAGAGCAATAACTTTACCCCTCAGCCTCCTCTTCTCATGAGATTGTCAGCTTTCACTGCCAAGTGTGTAGACTAGTCACTTAGTAACGTTTCTGCAGGGATTAGATGACACAGGTCCATTTAAACCAGGTGTCCTAGTCTAGCAGACACCAGATAGACTGCTGACAGAAGACATAAGAACCGACTAATACCACATGATACATCTCCTTAATACTCGTCCTGCCTCCAAGCATTTGAAACTCAAGAGACTGAATGGGAAGCCATTCGATACTTTTTTCCTCCCCTCTGTTATGACTCATTATTTCATTCAAGAGACACTATTCATGCCTTAATTTAAATATATAAATATTTCTTATTAATTGACTTAACTGCAGTTTGTTTACTGTGGGATGAGTGTCACAAATATTACAAGGAGACAAAAGCATCTCCAATTTACAAATCGATAATGAGGCAAAGATGTATTAAAGGATGTTTTTATTTCCTCCTTAAGGCATATCAAATTGGGTTTTTCTGAATATAGTATTATGTAGTAATTTAAATAAACAATGAACTCCTAGAGACGTCAGTTCCAGTTACAAGAACCAAAGCTGGAGGCAGAGACCAAAGCCCCCACTGAGAGGCCCAAATAATGGAAAATTTTGGATTGCTGACCCCTCTGAAATTGTCTGGCCCAAGTCTTTGAAGTACTGCTTAAACTGTATGACATTTCCTTCCCCCCAACAAAGTGATCAACTTTAATAACTGCTGCACTGTTTAGGAATTTTTCAACAAAGCTTTTTGTCCAAATCAGCACATGTCAAACTGACAAGGTAGAAAGCTTTTCACACAAAAAACCACAAAACACTTCCAATCAAGCAAGAAAAGAAGACAGTCTGCCCAGGTGAAAACTGGGCAGGATCTAAAGCAGCTGCTTAAAACACCCACCAAAACAACAAACAGTAATACTCAATAACTATACAATTTGTTTCTTCAGATATCAAAGTTCCTCTAATTTTAAGTGTCTCCTCCAGAAGCAGCATGATATTTTTTTAAGAAAACCACTTACAAATATTAGCTTAAGGAAAATAATTTGTATGGAAAGTCACCATAATTCTCAAATTCTGTCAAAGATAATAGAGTTTCTCAGCATTTCCTTTTTGGTTCCTTTTAATTGAGGCTTCCAAACCTACCTGAAATTTGACAAGAATATTGTTGTTATCCTCAAGTTCATTGCTAACTTGTTACTGTTTTAACCATATAGGAACAGTTTCCCGCTTTCCCAATACAGTTCCCCAGAAACTCTACCTGAGTGTCTGAACCCAGTTTTTCAGATTTATGCATGGAGCAATATCTTCATACTTCAAGAGGGACTGAACATCAAATCGTACGATGCCTTCTGAAGCATGCTAAAGAAAGAGTATATAACAGTTATGCTTCTTACGAGGTCAGAAGTAGACCATCTGATTAGTCCCTTGAAAACACAACATAAGTATAGTATGTACTATACTGTAAGTAGTGTGAAAGTGTCATAAGCTTATCTCTATTTTACAACAGCAGATATAGCAGGACTTGCAGAACTTGAGCAACTGTTGCTAAAGCCTTATGTTTTTCACCTTAATAATTTAAGGAATTTTTACAGAACTGGACAAGTTGCACTGTGGGCACACAGTGCCGTATTCTGTGCACCTGTGGTGACTTCCTTTGACTACGCAATAAATACAGGTATTATTTATTTAGAGTCTTAAAACAAGTATTTTATGATGGTTCTGCTTAGCATTATCATTACACAACATTTTAACTTTATGAAACAAAAGACAGTACATACAAAGGCTAGCAATGGGCAAAATAATTTGGAAACATTTTCTAGCAGTATATCAACATTATTAAAATTTATTTTAAGAAAGTCACAGGTTATCACAAATGAAGGACAAAATTATTTCTATTTTCTCATTTTTAACTCTCCATTATTGAGTTAATGCAATCCTACTGGGATCAGGGAAGCTGCTGTGCACACCACCACCACCACCACCTCTTTCTTCTCCTGCTCTACTAGTTCAAGACCTGGTACCTTAGCACAATGCACGCACTTTTTTTTTTTTTGTCCACAGATTATTATGCTCATAGAATCTGAATACATCCAAATTCACCTGTGGAACAGCTATAATTTGCTCTTACTCTTAGCCGAAAAAAGGAAGGAGCCAGGATTAATTAGCAGGTGCTGCTTCAAAGTCAAGCCAAATCAGATTGCACAGGGCAGCAAAGAACATAGAAGCAAAACCAAAAGTATTGTAATTACTACGATATCCATGTTTTCATCACAGAGCCTCGAGAATCTCAAGCCAATCAACACATCACAACAACAACATCAATCAGAAACAGTTTTAGTGACATTTTATTCTAAAAATGGTATTCAGAGTATTGTCTTTTAGCAATAGTTGTCTAGATACTCAAGTTCAAGAACTGTGGTTCCAGTAAAGTTTACTCACGGAAACACTTGTTAGTATAAGAGTGAAATTTTAACTGTGCTTGTACTATGTCCTTTCTACTGGTGTTGGGTTGGGATTGTCCTTTTCTCCCTCTGCCCCTAATTTATAATGCAAAGGTGTAGAAAAAAAACCCCATAAATAATGGTAATGGGTGTTTCTGTGGGACGGAAATCCTATTTATCTATTTTTGAGAAAAAAAGCACAAATATCTGATGTATACAAGGAATGATAAGCTTTTTTATTCTGAGATACCACAGGACTTAAGAAAAATCCAAAATTAACACTCTGTAAAACTTACCATGCTTAGCTGAGGAGTAGCACAAAGTACACCATGGAAAGAAATTGTGTAATTAATGCTAACATCACTAAGGCTTGCCCACCAACGAGCAACACAAAATTCAAGTGTTTTTCCAGCCTGGTAAGAAAAGCATAAAGTTAGACTCAAGCTCCCATCTCCTCCTTCTATTCACTCCAGCCTCCCTCATCCCAGGCCAAAAGAATTGGGAATGGAGATCAAAACACACCCTATTATGCCCAGTTTACTCCAACTGTCTAAGTTTGTACAGTACCAAATAAGATATCATACTTGGTCCATAAAACAAGACAGCTCTAACAAAGCAGGATGAGCAATGACTGCACAAAAACAAAGAGTGCCGGGGTATACACTACGGTACAGCCTTTAAACATTACATCCCCCACCTGACATTTTCACAGAGGGAAAGGGACTGAATAGCACAAAAATCATAAGGGGTTTAAATCTACACCACTAAATTAAGCAAGGCAGGGGACAAACTTGAGAAGTGGACTCCATCATCCCTTAACTACTAGCTCCCTTTCCAGTTCTATTTTGCAATCTTGAGGTAGCATTACTCAAGCTAAGCCTGCTGTATCTAAGCAGTATGAATGTGAGCCAGTCAGTTATCACCTGGCTTCCATATCAATGATGTTCCAGTTCACAACATTAAGCACTAAAAGCAAAATACACTGACTTACATCTATCCAACAAGTCACAGACCCTATCCGAAAGGGAAACAAACTGGTTTGTATTAACAAGTACCAACAAACTGAAAAGATTAAAACACAAGGGCATTACCAAATAATTAAGAAACACTAGCAAGCTGCTAGAGATCTTTTCAAAACTAACAATAAGATGCATTCACTACTGTAACAAACATGATTTATTGAGTTTGGAGTTTTATTTTGGGGACAAAATCCATAATGAATTATGTTAGACTGCACTGATACATTATATTCTCTGTCTTCCCCAATGCCACCCTAAGGTAACTTACTAAGACAGGAAATGCTTCAGTAACTGATCCTTTTTCTGGTAAGGATGAAAATTTGTAGAACTCATGACTTCTATATGCTTTTTGTTTCACTAGCTGAACAGCATGAAGCACAAACTTGGCAGTCACATCAGCTGAACCTGAACATACTGTCACTTCTAGATTAAAGAAAAAAACAAAGTTTAGTTTCCAGAGCCAAGAATTTTAGAAGGAAAGCAAAGACTCACCAGAAGAACACTAGTTTCACAATAATTTGTAATTTATTAAGTTATGCAGTACCCCAAGTGGCTCCATGTGTGAATAATATTTCTATCAGTTATTTACAAAGACTGTTTCAGGTTAAGAAAAACTGTCCGAGTTCAGAAATCAGTTAAGAGAAACACGGCTGAAACAAATGTTTGAAATAAATCAGATGCAGAAGTATAAATTGTACAGGACATACTGCTGCTGAATTCCAAACTAAGTTTTATCACTAACTGCACTCTAAATGAAAGATTCTTGGCATTTTCATTATATAGTAATGTCAAGCAGAAAGATGAGAAAAATGTTCCTTTTTTTTCCTCTTTCCAGAACTGTGAGCTAACTCTCCCTTTAGAAAAATCACATTTTCAACACTGTATCCGAACACCTTAAAAAAGCTAGGCAAACCTCAGACAGTAATACTTTTCCATAAAGATGGGTAATCCAGTTAAGTGGAATCACTTCACGTTTTATTTGCTGGTTTCTGGATGAATGGAACCAGGATTCCACTACACCAGAAACCATAAGATAATTCAAAATATCACTCCTCTAAGACCCTAAAGCCAAATAAATGTTTTATGTATTCATGGATCAAATCCTTCAGTTCTTATTCAGGCAGAATTCAATGATTTCAAAACTACTTTGTCAAGTCCGATAGATGCGATTTTTTAACTTAATTAACGTGGTTATTTTCCTTACCAGCCCACGTAGCTCCCTGTGGAACATCAATGAAGTGCCTTCGGATTTGACCAGGTTTAAAATGAACATCTGTATATGTCAGGTCATAGCTTGATGATTCATCTACTCTGTATGTCAAAAAGGAAATACAAATAATAATCAAACAAGCTGTGAAACACTTTAAAGTATTTTTAAATGTCCTCGGCATCAATTATTTTAATCTGAACAAGTACAGAATGTGACACAGAATGTATCTAAAAGGTTTAAAGTATCAGCTCTACCACATTAAGTAGACATCGTCCCCATCTCCCTAAAATTACTGTGCTTAAACATACGTATCACAAAATCCTAGTTTTCAGCAGATCTGCTTTTTTCTGTCTGAATGACTTTCCACTGAAGTGAGCTAGGGTATGCAAGAAGTAACATTTCTACAAATCAGAGAAAAGTTACACTAGTTTTCCCAGGGCAGATTGTCCACTGAGTAGGTTTAATAAGATACTTTCTTTCCTTATCAACATCTCTGAAGTCATATGTTTAAACCAACCATGGGCACAATGCTAACCCTCTGAATCCGCTGTATTAAAGTAACAATGGAAACTTATCCCAATGTTCGCTTTTGCCAAATAATGTCCCCTGCCTTTATGTACTCTAGTCCATCAGTTAGAAATGAAAAACCAAACTCCAGTTGACCTACATCTATTAGTACACTGATGAATACTCCGGTCAAAAAGCCAGAAGTCATCTGTATTCTAATGGACCAGGAAGCTGCTGCATCTGTGGCTAAGCCCACCAGAACACCCTGCCTTCTGCCTGTCAAGACCAAAACCACAAAAAAGCCACCACTGTATAAGTCTGCTGAAAGAATCTTTTCGGATCTCTGCTCCCTTCTGTCAGTATTAGGTTCAAGAACTCCCAGAGAAAAAAGGCGTTGAAATAAATGACAAGTGGGTATAGAAAACTAAACTGAACGTAAATTGCAGATAAAGCCTGGGTATACTGACCTTGTTGGTATAACAACAGTTATTGGAACTCTGAACAGAGGACCTGCATTAGGCATTGCTATGTCATATCCACACACCTAACAAAATAAAATATAGGCATGTAAAATCTTTGGTCAATATGAAATTACAGAAGACAACAATAAACTTAAATTTGCAGAGTATTTTGAATGTTTGCAGTTATCACTGAGAAAAAAAAAAGTCTTAATTTGACCACTTTTACCCTAGAAATAGTAAAATGGTAACATTCACCAAGAAGAAAGAAAAAATTAGTTTTTGCACTTTACTTATTTTAGTCCTTCCCTAGAAGTTTTCAAGCTTTTGAGCCACATTTATAGAAAAACTCAATCTAGTTTCAACTCAGAATTTATCTCATACAACCTTATTATTTCATTTCAGCTATTTTTATTGTTGTATGAAAAATATTTAATCCCTGTTTTCCAGGACTATGTTTGAGAAAATACAGTTTGATTTACCATGTCTTTCATAGCCAAGCCTTAAATATTATCTCTGAAAATTTGTTCCTTCATCACTTTGTTAAAATATTCTCAGTGATATCATAGAAGATTTGCATCTCTAAGTGTCTTAGGCAAGTCGCTTCTGAAAAGCGGACTGATATCATCATCTTCATTATCACAGAATCACAGAATAACCAGGTTGGAAGCGACTCACCAGATCATCGAGTCCAACCACTCCTATCAAACACTAAACCATGCCCCTCAGCACCTCGTCCACCCATGCCTTAAACACCTCCAGGGAAGGTGAATCAACCACCTCCTTGGGAAGCCTGTTCCAGTGCCCAACGACCCTTTCTGTGAAAAATTTTTTCCTAATGTCCAGACTAAATCTCCCCTGGCGGAGCTTGAGGCCATTTCCTCTTGTACTATCTCCTGTCACGTGAGAGAAGAAGTCATTACCCTCCTCTCTACAAGCTCCCCTCAGGTAGTTGTAGAGAGCAACGAGGTCTCCTCTCAGCCTCCTCTTCTCCAGGATAAACAACCCCAGCTCTCTCAGTAGCTCCTCACAATGCTTGTTCTCCAGCCCCTTCGCCAGCTTTGTTGCTCTTCTCTGGACTCGCTCCAGAGCCTTAATATCCTTCTTGTGGCGAGGGGCCCAGAACTGAACACAGGATTCGAGGTGCGGTCTCACCCGTGCCAAGTACAGAGGGAGAATAACCTCCGTGGACCTGCTGGTCACGCCATTTCTGATACAAGCCAAGATGCCATCGGCCTTCTTGGCCACCTGGGCACACTGCTGGCTCGTGTTCAGTCGGCTGTCAACCAACACCCCCAGGTCCTTCTCCTCCAGGCAGCTTTCTAGACAGACTTCTCCTAGTCTGTAGCACTGCATAGGGTTGTGATTATGATCAACTGTAATTCAATGGAAACATTTCCATGTTAATGTAAGTTTTTGGATGAAGACGGAGAAGGCTGAAAAATATTTTTTGTTGGTAGGTTTCCTTTGCAGGAGTGAAACAGGAAAGTTGCGAGAGAAAATGAGCAATACAGTGGCTTTTGTGGCTTTATTTTTGTCCCAACTTGCATCTAGCCACCTCAAGTCAGCAAAATACTTCTGCAGTACACAGCCTTCACCATACATTTTTCTCCTTCACTTTCCAAAGTGGAGTAGAAGCGAGGAAACCAGAAAATAGGTTGCAATCACTGTACCCAAACAACTCCTCAAGGTAAAGCAAAATCTTGGGTCCATATAAGACTCCATGCTAACACCACAAAAGCTACGCCAGTCCTTAGCCACCACACAAAGCAAGGAATATTTGACTCAAACCCATAAATCTCTATCAACAGCACTGAGCCAGACAGTCAAAGGTGAAAATATATCCCAAGGAAAATGCCTTAGTGCATGGTTACGTTTGGTTTATATTTCCTATATGCTTTATTTTTTTTAACACAAATACTCCAAGACCCCTTGGCATGTGCTATACAACATTATATAGCATAAGTATTGCTGAATCTTGGATTCAGCCTGTTTAGTAAAATGGAGCGTTGGAAGTATTTTCTGGTCTGTACAGTATATAGCTTTTACTTCCTTAAAAGCTACTTCTATAAAAAAGCTGATAGAGACCACATGAAAAGGAAAGGCCACATCATCTTGCTTAGAACATTAGTGCTTCACCTCCGTATAATGAAGTCCTTCTCTCAGGCCACGTGGATCCACACGAATATTTATGTGTCGACACTGGTTCATAAGCTCTAAATGACTAGGACACTGGACCCATGGTGCATTTGAAGTTAAAGCTAAATGAAGCTGGAGTGATATTCTTTCAGTGTTTTCTGCCAAGAAACAAATTAAAAGACAGTTCAATAACATCAATACGTGCTCATATTCTACTATAATATAACACAGTATTTGCCATTAAGACATAGACATCAATAAAATGTAATAGGAACCAATACCTCAAGGTTATGGATGCCGGATTCTCCCCAAAGGATGATGTTCTATATTATTTCTTTTAACTTCAGAAAAGCAGAATACCAGCAGTATACCGTAAAATAAAGGTTGTACCCAACTTTGAAATCCCTCCCTTTTCCCCTCAACAGTCAATCTGAAAAAATCAGAGGTAGGCTGGCAAGTCAGCAATGCTTCAGTTACTCACTACATAGTCTGGAAGCAGGTATAAACTTTCTTATATAAATGCAAAGCCTTGCCTAATGCAGAGACATACAATAAAAAACAATTACACTGATTCTAAAGGTTATGCTAATTAGCAAATTACATTACAGAGCAACCTAAGTGAGAAGTGCAGTCTATTAAAAAATTGCTGTAATAATCTACTCTGACTCTGCAAACAGTCACTTTAGCTGATTTCACAAATTATCTTCCATGTGAAAATCCCTATGTGTTCAAGCACAGCTTCCAGAAAAGCACCCCTCCCTATCTGAAATGTTTTTGTGATTAAAAAGCAGGTTTCTCCTGCTCTAATAATTAATTACACTTACAAAAAAACAATTCCATGTCTCCTAGTCCTAGTTAACCTTAGCTTAGTTTTCAGACATTTCATCACATCTTTGTTAAGTAGAGAAAAAAAGCACTATATTATCAGATGCAATTCCTTCATAGGTACATGAGAAGTAATAAAAGCTCAAAGAGAACTTCGGACAGACAGACCGATCAGCCTTCTGCAGCCCCTTACTGGAGTTTCTCAAACTCATTCTCGTTGAAGACAGCAGACAGCACAGAAACAGTTGGATGGATGCTAGCAAAACAACATCATGCTATAAACTGGTCACCCATTATGAATGTCTAGCTATGTTTTCAGATAGACTCTTCTGCATGAAGTAAACAATCATACTCTTATTTTATTTCTCTGTCACTCAGTAAATTTAAGAAGCTCCAGTTGCAATTAACGTATCAAACAACTACACGTTGCTCTAAGTCAGTAACCTGTCCTGATTTATACCATTTCTTTCCCTAAACAAGCTCACCCTTCTGTCACTTGCCAACCTTCTTGGGGTTTTAGAAAAGGAATTAACGCCATAGCAAGCTCTCATGTGGATTGTATTTTTAATACAACATAATTCAGTCTCTCAGTGAGTTCCAATTAGTATTTAATAAAGCAGAAGAGATGGAGAAAAGAGGTAAAACCTTATTTTGATTTACGCAAGTTACTTTTACCCAGTTAAAAAGTAACTAAATCCTACATAAATTCTTGTATTGCCTTTAGATATATCTATGTTTATTCATAATTAGCTACTGAATCCAAGTCTAGTCTGTTAAAGGTTTATCTAGGTTTCCAAAACCTGAGAAGTCATCCAAATTTATAATCTACAGACCTTAAATAACTGAGCAACTAATTTTTGGGCAAGTTCTTTCATGTATAGAACAGTAACCATTCTTTGTCAAGAGTTATCTACAAAAAAGAAAAAAAATCCCTGAAGTTCTACAGTTTCATGAAATATAAGGTATATTTGATTATTTTTCTTTATTTTTCCCTAGCCCTAGAACTCTGCTTTAATTTTTTTTTCAGAACAACGAGAAAACTATTTTTTCAGTGAAAGGAAACACTAAGCAAGAGACTCCCCAAAATCATGGAAGTTATGACTTAGAAGTCAGAATGGAAAAGTTGTTTAGCCGTATGCCTTCACTTAACACAAAATTTTATTCCACACGCCACCCTCCCCATGCAAAAGTTCCCTTCCTACCTGTATTCTCAGGAAAGACAGGTTCTATGCCAACCCCATGATCAGAAGGTGCAGCTATCTGGGCAGCATCTCTGAGGTAGATTCCACGGTTGCTGCCAACAGTAACTGTAAAGCCTATGTTACTTGTGAATGATGAATTCTGAATGAGGTAGTCATAGGCTTTATCAACCTGTTAGAAAATTAACACATTTCAAATTTATAGTAATTTATGCACATTGCCTTCAATACGAAGTGTTCAGCAAGCACAGCAACAGTGAAGTAACTCACGGATTGCATCTTACACAATACTCAGTATAGAATATGAGGCAACCTTGTCAGTCATCAACAGCCACATAGAGCACAAAGTCAAGAACATTATAAAAAAAGAAAACATACAAATTTCTGCTATAAATCCATCAAAAAATGTGTAGTAGTTTTCAGAGTTGACTTTAAAGGCCCAGAATTTAGATGACTTTTTTCTGTAGAGCAACACTAGTTAAGCGTTTAAACCTTTTATATGAGAAATTGAGCAATTTGGAAGAAATAAGCAATATGGGATTGTCCATATACATTTTATATATTGAGATGAAATAAGATAATCAGATCATGAAATCCAGCCCTAGATTTAAGTAAATGAGCTGTCACAGTAAACTCAGATGATAAGTTCACTTTTTCATTTTAAAAACTCATCATCTTATCTCACTTTCTACTGTACTGACTCAAAAAACTTACATTCTCTTTTCCTTTACAATAAGCTACCATCACCAGTGAAGATTAGGGCACTCTCCTTTGAGACAAGTGGACACACAACAGCCTCTCAGACCCGTTTTAACACATGCTTCAATCACAAACCACTAAATCATAAGACATGACTAGCACACTTCATTTTTCTGTGGCAATTTTTATTTGATACGGCTACCACCACTGTTGCCTTCTGAATCAAGCGCAGTTTTACAGATCTGCTTAGTGGATATTTCCTGCCGGGTTCTAGCACCTCCAGAATTTAAGTTTAGAGCTAACCATTTAATATCCAGCATATTCAGCATGAGAGCAAAATCTCAGTACCTCTGTTTGGCTAGGATGGGTGCGACTGCAGGCAAAGAACAGCAGCAGCTCTTTAAGAACCTAGGTTTTTGCACAGGGAGACTGTAGCTCACTACGCCTTCATCACACAAAGGATAACATCACAGATTTCCAAGCTGCTTGGAAGTCCAAAGGATACAATGAACACTCAGACCTTTCAAGACAGGCCCAGAGCAAAGTTATCCCACAACTGTAGCTGTATTCTTTGTGAACCAGTGTGGGTATTTATTTTACTGCCCAGAACTTACAGTTCCAACTTTTGTCTGCACAGAACAAGCTCAGCTCTAACAAGAGCATAAAACATTTTTGCACATTAGGGACAGAATTTAGGCATCCAAGTCCATATGTGGGTGATAAAAATCCACATCCCACTTTTATGTCCACATACCTTTTTGATCAGCCTAAGAATGTGTCTAGTTAACGCATTTATTCCACAGTAATTGCATGCTGAAACTGAAAGAACTGTCTCATTCCTCAACCCCTCCCACTACATTCCCTTCTCCCTCAACCAGATGAGAACCAAGAATCATGAAAAAAGCTGCTATTTTTTTGTGAGTTAGTTTTCCAATGACAGTTATTTATATTATGTTGGATTTTTTGCAAGCAAGTACCTGAATAATGCCATGTCCTTGTGCAAATACTTCTATGTTTTCAGCTTTCACTGCAGTATTTTCTAAAGCTCTTCTGACAGAATGAACACTATAATGAATATCATTAGCTTTGAGTCCTGAAATTAAAAATAAGGGTATTATTGGATTAAAAGTTAAAGGGTTTTTTTCTAAGGAGGAAAAGTTATCTAATCTCTTCTAGACTATGAATCTATATTTAACATGGTTGCACATTACCTGACAATACTAATGCAATGCCTCCACATGCATTGGGAGAAGACATGGATGTGCCATTCATGAGTTGCGTTCCTCGCAGAGTCCAGTTTGGAACAGAAGCAATAGCACCTCCTGGGGCACTGATACTTACTCCGAGGGCTCCATCAGTGCTAGTGTTAAAACAGAATGGTTGGAAAACAAACATCTCTGTTTTGCATACTTTATCTTGAACTTATCCATGCTTTTAAAAAGGGAATACTTAAGGGAACATTCCCAAGTGTATCACTTCACTAAATCCATTAATCCATTAAACCCAAGAAAAAGCATGCTACTAAGTAGTAACTTAAACCATCACATTAATCATAAGCCACGCCTGTTTTACACTGAGTTTTCTACACTTTCCCTACTTCAATACTCTACACCAGGCTTCAGTTTAGTCAGCGGAACATCTTCTGGAATTTGAAGCAGAAAATAAAGGAAAACAAACCTATTAAACAATTCAGCACATAAATTATTATTTTACATAGCCTATTTAACAGCAATTATTTTAAAGAAAAATAGTAAAAGAGAGAGGAAGACTAGAGATCTGGATTTTGGATCTCTTCTAATTTTGCATGTTGCCATTTCACTATAAAATCAAATTTTTAATTGCAGTAAGAACCTGAGTGCAAGGGGAGAAAAAGCACGGAATGTCAACAGGTGGATCAAGGTCAACGGGGCCTAAGCCACCTCTCTTTCTTGCCCAAGTGTATTAAGGAATGGAGTGGGTACCTGGGGCACAGTTAATGCAGCATCTACTCTGCAACTGTATGAGCAAGATGTATTGTCTTCCTTGTTCTGGGTAGACAAGAACTGCACCACTTCTTATGTAAGGACAGCACCACGCCTGAGTGTCCATACTACTGAGTTCTATGGAGAGGCAGTGTATTTTAGGGTATTTATATCCTATGCTAACAGCTTCACATATCTACAGTCTGTTTCAAATCAGAGTACACACAGTATGATACAGTAATAGAACGTTTGGACAGATTTTATGACATCCCCATACAAACAGGTTCTGTACGATGACACTTCTGGCTAAGCAGTGCACAGAATATCTGCCTCAAAGCCTTTAATGCTTCATCAGCCTTACCCCTTACCCAGGCCTGCTCTAGCAAAACTTTAGGAACTCTCCAGTCATCTGCATGTTGCAGCCTACTCTGGGGGAATGCTCCTTTGGCAAGACGTGGGCCTTTTGGCTGACATATGCTCATTCTGACTATCTTACAAAGCAAAGTGACAAAGTACACGAAACCTAGTTTTCATATGTGTGTGTATATGTATATCAATATTAATTACAAATCTTTCTCCCCTTCTCAGCTGAGACTGCATTTCTCTTTTCCTTACAAGGAACATGACACTTCTATATAATAAGGTTCGTAGCACAATATACTTACCTGTAAAAATACAAACACCATGACAACTAACTTTAAAGACCAACACTATCACGGAAGCATTTGCTATATAATCACCAAATAAACTAAGGATAACCTCAAGTTATGTTTTTTGGTTTCCATCCCCCAATAATATCCCAGGCTAAACTATAAAAGATAGTATACAGTTTTTCCACAACTCACAAGAACAATTTCAAATCTAAACACAGGCAAGAATCCACGAAGAGATTATATTCTTGAATGCTTTCAGCTATGACATTACTATAAAATGCTTCTGAGACATGAAATGAAAATTGAACTTTTCATTGCCTCCTACATTTTCTTTTATAGCCCTTCAAGATAAATTTTTACAATGCAAGGTTGAAAAGCATTTTTTCTGCCTACTCACACCTCTACTGGACTGAAGCAAAGTTGTGCCATCACAGCAATGTCACTGAAGCTGTAAGTGACACCACTGCAGAAGCAGTATTTCTTTTAACTTAACACTTAACTGCAGGGTGCTACCTTAAGGAAACAAATGCTATGGGAAAAATCCTCTGAAACAGAACATATTTCTGACCAGCTTTCTAACAAATTTTCATCTCCAAATAGGTCTATGTTTATCATATACACTTGCATGAAATATACAGGTTGTGCTGGGGTAGTGCAGTGGTCTTCCCCCTCCCCTAGAAGTTCTTAAGCACAATATACAAAGGCCTTCTGGGAGGAGCAGGTTACCAATGCTCTTCCCATAGGAAAATAATATTTTTATTCTGGTATTAGCGACCAATTTTTAGATTTTGTATTACATAATTGGAACAAAAAGTAATGGATTTGTCCTTTTAGTATAACCTACCTAGGCCCTCTGGATGACCAAGTGTACTGATTTGCTGGCAGCTTTTCCCTTAAAGAGTATTCAGCAACCATCATGTCAGGTGATACATAGGCACCAACACCTGTAAAAAACATTAAATCATTTGAGATATACAATGAATTTTAATTAAATGTAAAATGTTTGAGTTGTAAATTAATTACAAGAAGAAGAGTAAGAATGCTGATGGTCATACTGCATAATATTAAAATCTTATATAAAAATCAAAGTTTTGTTTTTTATTCAACTGGAATAGAATGCCATCACCTTATATATTTCCTTCACAAAGGATCACTTTTACACATCTCCACTCTCTCCTGCACTCTTTTGGATGTGTTTACACTGTTACAAACTACATTAACCATACCTCAAAGCAGTCTGTGTGAATTGGTTCATGTTCACAAGGCTCAGAGCTACACCACCTTGAACAATCGGCCATATCCACACTGCTCCCAGAGAGTGATGAGATAGTTATTACTTTCCCATGTATCAGTTCAAATTGCTCAGAAAATTTAAATGACTAAGTCAAAGCCTGCTAAAGTTGTATTTTCAGAACACTGCGTCAAGATACGCATTGCATCCATGCTGTGCACCCAGTATAAAGGATACAGTCCACTATTTTTTATGGCATAAGCACTACCAGGATAGTAGAATACTACCACACCACACTGACAGATTTGGCAGGGTTCATGTTCATGCTGCCTGTGTGAATTTAGCCAACTGGTCAACAGCTTTACCCTCATAAAACAAAAAAGAAAAAGAAACCTTATCTGTTTCACACCAGATGAAGGACAAGAAGCAAGCTACTTTGCACACAGAGTGAATGACCACCCAGTTTCTAGAACGATACAAGTAAGCTGAATTGACACAGTAGATGCACTTTAAGAGCAAAGCAATGCAGACTCGAAAAAAGCTTGTTAGTTCCAGTTCCAACCTCCAGTCTCAGCAGAGGACTAATTGTAGATTAACTTTTAAAAAGTAATCAGCATTAATTGCACTAAATGTCCTGAAATAGTGTGCCTTCAACTTCCATGTCTATGTGCTAATCTCCTTACATAAGAATTCTGAGATTTAACAAGCATTTTGCATAATGCAGTAAAGCAGCATCAGAGGTTTTATATGAAAATTAAGACCATTTTGCTGAGTCTTGTACCTCAGTCTTTAACTTGATACCAAAAACATACGCTAACCGATCAGAAAAGCCAATTCTTATGTCAGTAATAGACTTTCACCGACGTGGCATTCCAGCTGAAAGAATTCTTCCCCTAGAAGAACTTGTCTAAGTCATGTAATGGAATTATTTTATATCCAAATTAAAAGGTTTTTTTCACTACAAATAGGAATTGGAGTACCTGATGAAGGTAGGTAACCTAAAACTGTGGTTCTGGCAATTCAGAATGCACTGTAAGACTTCACAGAATGTTAATTAGAATTCAATCTGTTTATATTTTTTTACAAGTTGCATTTACCAGCAGCTTATTATCTGAGTGGTGTGCTCAGTTACAGTTAAAATAATCTTAGAATCAAGTAAGTCAGATTAAAGATCTATTTTCCAAATTTTACATGAAGCTACACCAAATCAAGACCCTCTGTTTCCTACCTTTGTTTTCTACATAAGGCCTTCAACTGTAAGAAGATAATCTAAATTTTTATACCTAAGCATACAGCGAGCGCCCCTCTCCGAATTTATCTTGTAGCTCAGCAGTCTAACTTTTTTCAGCAATCAACTAGTGATCTCAAACATGTAGCACAAGTACAAACTTAAAAAAGACAGAAGCTGAATACTGCCAACAAATTATTTACCTATTACACTAGATGTAGTTCCACCAGGACATCCTACTGTAGAAAGGCAAGGGCCATTATTTCCTGCACTTGAAACATAGATTACGTTGTGTTTCCACACCGCTTCATTAATCACTTCACAAATTCTCCTTATGAGAAAGAAAAAAAAATAAGAAGTTTAATCAACAACATTGCCTTCTCCCCAGAGGGCAGAACTCCCATTTCTAGTAGAATCTCTACAACCGGTCACAGAAGAAGGAATAAGCATCCTACTTCCTATATCTAGCAGAGGCAGTTCTAGTACAAAAACAGACTACTAAGAAATACCTTCTAGTTTTAGAAAGGAATAACAGTTATGTAGCAATACTAGGTCTTAACCTCATCCCAGATTATGTGGTGTTCCAGCTACAAAATACCTTTATTATTCTAAATCATTCTTTGTATGATAAATCAGTATCCCTTTTGACAGGTGTACTTAAAAATGTAAACTGCAACTATTTAACACATATGAATCATTTGGACCTAGACAGCATTTTTACCAACAGCTCATTTATGCAAAGCTAAAGGAATAGCAGTTCCACTCCTGCAATACTGAAATAGTTTAACCACAGTGGTACTCACCCAGAATTTGGCCAATGTGTTGCCTCTCCATAGCTATAGTTGACAAGATCACATTTGTATTTTATTGCTTCTATCATCTAATAAAGTGAAAATAAAAGCCAAAACACATGCTAGTCATAGGATAAGTCACTTAAGGAATGGCAAAAAGTAACTGCTTGAACTTATTGGTTAGATGTAAGAAAAAGGGATAAATTCATTTGGCTCTACAAAAGAAAATAATTTAATTTGATTCAATCAGTTATTTAAGTGTTATTTTCCCAGGGAAACAACAAAACAAAAACTCAACTCCCTGAACAGCTGTCTTCTTGACATGTTTCAAGCTACAAATTAAGACATTTTCCTAAGAGAAAACTGCAGACATCATTAGTATTGTCTCAAGTATCTGCCCTCAACAACGTAAAATTCTCCTTTCCTGTGCAGTTTGGTTAAATTAAAAAAAAAAAAAAAAAAAAAAAATCACAAAAACATTACAGTACACTTTCACGTTGATATAGCAAGATATTCGAAGCTCCACAGCATTTTACAATTAAGTTATACTGCTGAGATTAATCATTTATTCATTGAAATACTCACAGCTCTTATTAGACCAGTGCCAGTTTCCATTGTACTTAGTCTTGTATCACCAATCTTAATTGCAAGAATCTGAGCTCCAGGAGCTATCCCATTTCGTTCTGGTTCTTCTGGGAAGTATCCAGCTGCAATACTAGCCACATGTGTTCCATGTGCTCCTAAGCAAATGAAAAAATATCCCTGTATATTTACTGAACTTCATTTGCATCAATTTAATATATTACAGCTTAATTTTTACTTATTGAGCTGTTAGCATATAAATCCAATTGGTGGCCAGTCACAAGTGCTGTATCCCAGAGCTCAGTATTGGAGCTGGTCCTGTTTAATATCTTTATCAACGACCTGGACAAGGGAATCAAGTGCACCCTCAGTAAGTCTGCAGATGATCCCAAGCTGGGCAGCAGTGTTGACCTGATTGAGGGAAGAAAGCCTCTGGACAGGCTGGATCGAGGGGCTAAGCCCAACTGTATAGGGCCCAACAAGGTTAGGTTTTGGGTCCTGCACTTGGGCCACAACAAATCCATGCAACACCACAGGCTTGGGAGAGTGGCTGGAAACCTACCTAGTGGAGAAGGACCTTGGGATGCTGGTCCACAGCCAGCTAAACGAGCCAGCAGTGTGCCCAGGTGACCAAGTAGGCAAACAGCTTTTTAAGTTGAGAAGGGAGTTAGTAGACAGAGAGAAAGGAAGTATTGACTTAATTCCACTAACAGAAGCCAATTAAGAAAAGAATTAGAAACAAAACTGTACAGAAGTATAAAAAGGAGTCTCTAAAAAAATTACTGTCAATTTAGATACCAGAACTGCTTCTTCAACTCTACTGATAAGTCTCATGAAACTGTCCTAAGAGCATTTTTCAAATCAAATACATCCGTACTGCCTTAACCACAGGATGCTTCCAAAACAAAACACGATTATATTAAGAATACACAAATAGGGGTTCAGAATGGTTGGAGCTACAGCTTAGTGACACTTGTCACAAAAAAGTTTGGATCAACCAAAATAAAGACTAATGCTCCTTTTGCTCATGGGCGCTTTATTCAAGATTCTTAAATTATATAAGCAAAAAGGGCAGCAATTAAAAATAATCACCACCCTATATTTAAGAAACCAAACAAAAAAGGTATTCTGAAAGATGGTTCTCTCTATTTTAGGCTTCAAGATGCAGGAACAACTTAAATAGTACCTTATATGCTTGCAGAAGAAAACAAAGCTAACAATATCTCAGACAAAAATGCAAGCAAGTTCAGGAAATAGTAATGAATACTACATTAAGACAGCTGCTTTGAGCTATCCCGAGTATTGGAATTAGGACCCAATACAAATTGTCGCTTCTCATGATACCTACTTGGCAGCGAGATTTTCTTAGTATTAGTTTCATTTACCTCCACTTGTCACAATGGAAAGAAGGTTTCCATCATCATAAATATTAACGGAATAATTCAACATCTCAGATGTTCCAAAAGATCCATATTCCTGAGCCTCCTTGTATGTTCTCAGCACTGTACAGCTAGTTAAGTCACCATTCTCACTTGTATCTATACAGGCTCTGTTGACAAAAATAAAAAGGTGATTTTCCAGTTGCTGTAAACTTTCAGTTACCTCCCCACTCCCCAGCAAAGTATCACAAAGACTTCAAGAAGCCTGCTTCTATGTTTATGGTATCCTCCTTCTTCAAGTCAATATTTTTAAACCCTGCTGGTTATGCTTACATTCAGAAACTATAAATAAACAATAAAAAACCCAAACAAGAAACCTACAAAATAAACTGATTTTTCAAATGCTACTGAATTCAAATAAATGTTTTTGGATATTCAGGCAATTTATTCAAGCAAGAAATTTTGCTAAAGCTATCTGTTCAGTGCTGGCATAAAAACATCTGAAGTGTCACCCACTGTTTTGTATGATGCACACTGTCAGTCAAGAAAATGCCATATTCTTTGTGTGAAGATTCCTGGTTGGTTGGTTGGTTTTTTTTTTCTTTTTTTTATGTCACCAATGGATACTGAAAGCAATTCTACTCTTCCTCAGAGGAAAATCCCACAAGCTTACATTTTATATCGCCCTATCTTTAAAAAAGCTTCATTCTACCCCATCTTCATTTGGGATCAGAACTTTGTCATCAAACTCAAGCGATACAGTAGGATATAATAAAGCAAATAATATTTAGGACCTCTATAAAAAGAATAGATTTAAAAGTTAACACAGTCCTCAATACACGCTGTTGTTTCACATGTAGAACAAGACATTTTGACAAGTACATTTACCTCCAGGTCTCACCATCATTCCATACTATACAATCATATACAGGGCCAGGATCACTATATTTTTTCTCAAAAGAATTCAACAGTTCCACTTGATTTTGAAGTTCTTCCTTTAGTAGCTTATTTACCTAATAAGGGAACAAAAATATAATTGAAGTATTTCTAAAATTATTATGAGAGAGGTATTACAATATTCCTTTCTGATGCTACACATTCATTCCATTACTTCAATGAGAAGGTAAGGCTATACTGGAAGTTCAATGGTCTTCAACAATGCACTACATTTTTGGCCTATTACATATAAATACTTCCAGTTGAATTAATTTAATGTAATCGCAACATTTAAAGCCCTCACCTTCTTCACAACTGCCGAATGATACAGAAGTAGCCTGAGGCATTTTTGGTACTTCACTCAAATAGTACTTAGTTCAGAAGAGAAAGAATATGTTTAGAAGATATCCTTTTCATATCCAACAAGTTTAGAAAGTCAACAACAAAGCAAATCAAGCAATCAACCATATACAGACTTTTTAAAGCAATCAGAAGACACAGTGATAAGATATAATGAGAAGTATCTTTCCTTCACTTATCCAATAAAATATTTTAATCCTCTCAACCAGCACCAAATTAATGCTAAAAAGTTTACAAATTTATTTAGACTTATACAAACCTGTGAGGGAGAGCTATGAGCAGCATCAAATTCTTCTTGTTTCCTACAGGCCTCTGCTAAAGCCAGTCTATGTGCAGGATCCCAGAGCTTTTCCTTGCGTTCTTTCTGTAAAATAAAATCAGGTTCCTCAATATGTTGACAAATGCATACATCAAAGTTTGAAGACTACAACAATAACTTGAAAATTCCAATTAGAAACAGCTAAAAAAGTTCAAAACAATACTATTAGAAAGCAACAATTGTTACACACCCCACTCCCTCCCAAGGTATCAGCAATTTCTAAGCAGGCCATCTCCCGTTCTAAAAAAATCACTGAAGAAATAGCTCATGTCAAAACCAAACAAAAATCAGTGAAAGAATAGCTCTGGCTAGCAGCCTAGATGTGTTAACAAATCACATACTGCAGTTTCCCAGAAAAAACCTAATAATCAGAACAGTGAAATATGACTATACACCAGAAACAAAATTTACTTCCTTACCTGAATTCTCTCCTTAAGAGCTTTAGGATATATATCATAGCCGTTTTTTATGCCAATGTGATATTTGCATGAAGGATTTACCCAGTTTGATGGAATCTATAGAAAAGTATATTCAGAATTAGGTTGACTAACAGCATCAGAAACCCAAACTATGTAAAGGAGCTTAGCAGAAAGGACCTGTAGATATAGTCAACTTAATTTCCTGTCTCTGTCATAGTAACTATGGCACTAAGTTTCAACAACATAACATGGCAATTTCAATCCAATTCCAGAACAATTAGTACCAATTCACGTCAGACTGCCATCGAACACCTATAAGATTCAGTCGCCTTGATACTCTACTTTTAAAACATACAGCCTGACCAGTGGCTTTTTTGAGTAGAGGTCTGGGGAAATAATAGCACTGTAAATGAAAAGAAGCACCCTAGCATGAAGGAGTATGATGGTAAGAGGTCATGATCTGAATATCTGATTTCCTCTTGTGCTGTAATTTACAGTCTTAGTAGATCAGATCCACTATTCCTAGAAACTGCAGCAAAAGAAAGCAACAGATTCACCCTTAGAATCATATTCTGTGCAAAAATCAGAAGAAAGCTAAGAAGATGAAGAGATCAAAAAAGTTGATGCCTCCATATCACCTCATCAATCTAAGCAGCCAATTAAGAACATGTCAGTAACATCAGCAGTTCTACACAGCCCAAATCTGTACTATATCCCATATCCTTTTTGAAAACCCTAGATGATTTTTGTTCTATAGTTATAAAGTGAGACTATAACAAAGTCCTCAAATTTTTCAGTCTCCAGGGCCATTTATCACAAGCCTAACATAACTCCTCTTGTAGTTATTTTAAAGCATGTTAGCATGTCTTCTTCAGCCAACTCCTAAAACTGAACACAATAATTAATTATCCCCCCGATAAAACTTTGTACCACATCCTCATTCAGCTATAGACAATATTCAATATAAAGACATATGAACAGTAAAAAAAAAGCCACATGAACAAGCAACCTGTATGAAGATGAGCAAATACAGTATTAGTTTTGGATAAGATCTAGCTAAAAGGAAGCAAGTTCTGCAGAAAACAAAATAAGTCCTAAATTTGTTGTTAAACAAGGAAAAAAATGCCTAGTAGTGTCTCTGCACCATCAAATACTCACCTTTAAAGTTCTTCCAGAAAGACCAATAATTTCCCCATCTTTAGGTTCTACAATAGTACATGTAGTTACATCACCACTGCCTGTTGTATCAATTATATCAATTATCTTGGGTTTCCCATCAGTTGTAATCTGAAATTATGAGCACAGAAAAACTGAAAATGTAGCAGATAATCAATTAGCATACAAACCAGGAAGCTTTTAATTTTCGTTACTAAAAACAGCAACTAAGTTTCTTGAGCATTCAACCTTTAAATGAAGGACATAAAATCAACTTGAAGTTAGAGACATTTTCAATGAACTAAAAGCAACATGCCTGTATTTCCAATTTATACAAATTCACTAACATTTTGAAGAAGGATTTAAAAGAGAAACAAGTTAAAAAATCAGACCACTTAAGTACAGGAGCCTCAATTTAAACCTAACCCTAAATTTGCAAAGCCATTTGCAAAAACTACCATTTGTGTTCAAAGAATTTGTTGCACTGCTTCCATCCCAACATTCTGACCAAATTGCAGAGTAATGACTGCACAATTCTAATAAAAGGAAAGGTGCTGAAGTACACGGACCAACAATCTTGAGTCTCTTAGCTGAGCTGAAATCTAAAAGGAAAACAGGTTACCATAAGATTATTTTCCCTTTTCACCGATTCTGCTTCACGTTTGAATCAAACTGAAGTGCTAGGAGCGACAGCTATTATATACACCTAATAATGTAAGTAGTATTTTCACCAGGGTGAGGAGCTGACTAGCTAAGAGTTTTCAAACATATATTTAAAGCTTCCCCAAATTAAATGAAAACTAGCCCTAATGAGCTTCACACTAGTTGCAAGCAACTAAACAACATGCACCCCTCCCAGCTATCTAAAGGAACTTTCTACACAATTACCAAGATTATGATTAATATATTTTTTAACATTTAGAAAAAATGTCGATTGTTCTCTTCTTGTAATAACATGCTTCATCTAGTAGGTAACATATGAGTTTATCCAGCAAATAAACTACCCTCTGTACACAATAGTATTTTCTGAAGGGGCAATATTAGTTCAGAAGGCTGGAAAACCTCTCCTATGAGGAAAGGCTGAGAGAGTTGGGGTTGTTCATCTGGGAAAAGAGAAGGCTCTGGGGAGGCCTTATTGCAGCTTTTCAGTTCTTAAAGGGGGTTTATAAGACAGATAGGGACAGACCTTTTAGCAGGGCCTGTAGCAAAAGGATAAAGGGTAATAATTTTAAATAAAAAGAAGGTAGATTTAGATTAGATATAAGGAAGAAATTTCTCACAGTGAGGGTGGTGAAACACTGGAACAGAGATGTCCCACCCCTGGAAACATTGAAGGTCAAGTTGAACAGAGTTCTCAGCAACCTGATCTAGCTGAAGACATCTCTGCTTATGGCAAGGGGGTTGGACCAAACAACCTTCAAAGGTCTCTTCCAACACAAACTGTTCTATGATTTTATGAATTGGCTATATGCACCTATTTTTACAGTTCTACATTAAAGACTAGTTTAAAAAAACCCAATAAATAAATACATTTTCTCAGCTTTTCCTATACACTAACTATACTGAAAGCAAAAAAAGCTTCTTGTTCAGAAAAGAGGCAATATTTGCTGTTTTCTACCATTGAAATATTTGGTATTTTAGCCTTTATTGTCTAACAATAATTTTGATGCTAGACATAACATAGATGGCAGGTAGTTTGCTCCAATCATGCTCTGGAATTGTGAATTCAGCTGCTGGAAATTAACACAATTGACCTGCTTCATAAAAGTTATTGTGTTGCTGCCCAAAAGACAACAAGGATCAAACATTTGTCCTACCTCAGGATAAATATTTACAAGTATTCAAATTCTCATTGTTTAAAACAAAAGCACCCAAAAAACTCAACAAAAAAGCTCTCAAAAACCCCAAACCAAGCAACTTCCCCTCCAAATGAAAACAAGTTTAAACTTTTTGGGGAAAGAAAAAAAAAAAAAAAGAAGTAAAAGGAACCAAACCCCTATATCCCAAACACACGGCAAGCATAAAAGAAACATTCATTACCATTTCCCAGAAGGTAACAAATACTGCTTTTGAAAAGGCTTGATAGGGAAGAACTTCCCTTGCAGAAACCAACACTGTTATTCTGTTCACAGAAATTTACATTAAGTTAAAAAAACAGTTAAAGCATGTTAACCTGTTAAAACATCTACTGCACACTAGTGACACAGTAGTGCAAATTTATGTGGCAAACAGTGCATAGGCAGTCACTCACACCATATATTCTTCTAGCATTTCTAATTAACGCCTTTAAATGCAAGCCCTTGCTCAGAAAAGTCGAAAGCTGTTCCTGACTTTGTTTGAAGGAGACAAGTTATATTGCAACAGGTGGCTAGAACACAGATTTATGCCATAGCAAGCTTGGGTAGTCTTAAAAGTTGCTTCCCAGCTAGGAAGACGATGTGCAACTCCTATACTATACAGCTCTGCCTCCTAGCTGAACAGCAGGTCCACACACGCACGTGAGTTTGTACAATCAGAATCAACAAATCAGAGTCCTTCAGTCAGTCACAAGAAACTCAGAGTTTCTGTGCAAAGGTCCAAGGTTCAATGCCAAATGGCACCAATCCAGATAGGTTCACAGTCATTTCATGCAAGTAACTGATATGGCGGCTTCTGCTGATGTGAACTGTCATTTGGCAACCACCCACCAGTAGTAATGCTACAGTGAAACTCAGTTCAATCGGGTTTTCCTTCTCAAATTCTGCAATTCTGAGGAAAGAATAAAATAATCCTGTGAACTTGATCAATTCTTGAGTGAATCAGAAAATTCTGAAGTAACAAATTTACTATAGACAGAAGTTATATTTTAGTACTTTTCATATTAATATTCAAAAAGCAAAGAATTTTTATACAATTCAAAACATTCTATAGTATATTTCAACAAAATCCCCAATTCTACCTTTAATATCATAGTTTTCCTACAGCCATTTGAGAAAACCAAACAAAATATTAATTTTCAATTATAAACTAGTAACCTTTGTCGTTTGTACATTTTACTTTAAATTCTGAAAAACATATACTATCATAGATTCACAGAATCATAGACTAGTTTGGGTTGGAAGAGACTTTACAGATGATGTAGTTCCAAACCCCTGCCATGGGCAGAGACACCTTTTACTAGATCAGGTTGCTCAAAGCTCTGATTGTAACAGAAATAAACTAGTAAATGGAGAACATTAAAAACAATCTATCTGCATAATGCTGGCATCTGATCAGTATAAAAGAAGTAGCAGAGCAATGTGACAATCCCAAATTAAAAGACAAAGCCAGATGCATTTGAGCATGATTTCGCCAGTCCATACAATGTTACTGATACCAACTGACAGCTACTGTGGCAACAACGGACTAACAAGTCCTTCAGCTTGTCACAAGAAAGCTGATCAGCATCACAAATAAAATAATTTTTGAGTATTTTTTTAACTCTGTGCAAAAACGTAAGGCAAACCAAACTGGCTGCTACTGCAAAAATGCTGCCTCAGAAAAGTACAAACTAATTTTAGTAAATAATAACCCCAACAGGCACCTCACAAACCAAACAAAATTGCAAGAAAGCAGCAGATGAAACAACTTACCATGAAACATAACAAGAAATGACAAAGGCACCAGGGAAACGTCAGGGTGGGGTTGAATAAAAGACTACACATACACAACCACAATGCTCCATTAAACCTACCTTAACTGCCCACCTAAAATTCCACCAGGTGCCTTAATGAGGAATTACAAGCTGTGGCTTGGCAGATAACAACAGGAAACAGATTCTATTTCTAAACCTAGGAGGCCTGAGGAGCAGGGGGGGCGGAATTAGTAGGAAAGAAGCTGACAAACTGAACTTAACAGTAGGCATCAATATGTGGAGTACAAAGTAATGGAAGATGAGAGGAGAAGAGTTCCCTCAAGGGCAATGGCTACAAAAGATTCAGAAATTAAAGGAAAGTAAGTACAACTTAGATTAACATTTTCAGTGGCAAAGCAAGCTAACCAATACAAAAATGAAATCAATGCATGAAAGCTTGTTAAGTCCAGGAACTACCTCCTTTATAGCAGTAAGTGTTCCGGGAAGAACATAAACTTAATGGTACTTCCCTGTTATACTCTATCCCCAACTTTTTCTGTCCCTCAGCAAGTGATTGCATGCTATAAAGTTAGGGTATCAGTGTTTACAAACCAAAGTACTGCATCAACAAGCAAAGGAACCCTACCCAAGACTGAGATACTAAGGAACAGCAAAACATAAGCCATTTTATGTTGACTAAAAACCCCACTATATTCAAAACAGGGTAGCTCATTTAGGCCTGTAATGATCACTGACATTCAATTGAAGTTAAAGGTGTAATACCTATTGACCTTGCTACACATAACGTCCTCTCTTCCTTCTCTAAGCAACTGACAGCTCACCCAGTTCTAGTGCCTTGCCAGGCTGAGAATTGACAGTAAGAAAAGGCAGCAGGAAAGACAACTGGGGCATGACACCCAAACAATTCAAAAAAATTCTCCCAAGATTATAAACTACTTTCTCACAGTACAGCTATGCTGTGTCCAGGACACTGTCTTATTCCATGGAGGCAAAACGTAAGCTGCCCAATCCTCCCGACTGAGGACAACCACTTGCTGAAAAAATGCTTACAAAGCTATCCTACAGACCATGTGCTGCCTATGACTCCTTTATAATTCCCTGCTCTCTGTGCAATAAGCCACCCCATTCTGCAGTTTGGCAAGTACATTGGCCAGGTGTTTCAAGTAGGCAGTGTAGAAAGACAACACAGCTTCTTTACAGGTTTTTCTAACATCCCAGATAACACACTCTCACCCACAGAAAGATGAATTTTTTATTCCCCCAAAAGTTATCTACAAATCTTCTACTTCACTACCTGAAATCTTATCTTCCACATAAAGGAAATGGGTTGAAGAAAATTGGGTTTTAGTTGATCACTCTTCATTTACAACCTATAGAGACTGAGGCTTTTGCTTTTATATGTGAAGCCTCGGATCTATGAACATCCCACTTATATTCATATCTTTCTAATTACCTTTTACTACTTTCTGGTCTGCCCATGTTTTTTTCTTGTTTGCTTTTCAGCTACCTTTCTTTTAGCTTCCCAATTACTACTCCATCTAACCAGAACTTTTTGCCAAAAGTGCCAGCTTCACTACAGTTTAAATAAATTGAAGGTACAGCTGCCCAGTCCCTCCTTCGACCCTGCCTGTCCTCTTCACTTATTATCCTTTCACTCACCCGAACCCCACACACGGGGTCATTTCACAACACTGAAGTAAACATCTGCCAGGGTTAGTTCCCTGAACTAGGTCACCTAGGAGTAAAATCTGTGCCAAAGAAAGGGCAGAAACCAACACAAGTCCTGCTTGGTTAAAAAAAAATAAAAGATGCAGTATTCAAGCGAGTTGCATACAACACACTGAATAATTTCTCGAGGCTTCCTTTGCCACATTTCAGAGAAAACATGTTGACAAGAAGTTGGAAACAGCAGTGACATGAAAGGCTTCATAAACTTGCATGATAAAGAAATGTTAAGACACAAGACGAAGAAATCTTCAACACTGAGATCAAGATTGTAACAGCAATCACTGTGTGAGCTGATAACAAAAAAAAAGCTGGCAGAACCAAGTTTGATACATATTGCTATTGCAATACAAGACAGGAAAAGCACACACAGAGGCATGCAAATTTTGCCAGAAATACACTTCTCATGTAAAAGACATAAGAAGCTGTTTGTAGCCCCTAGCTACCTACTGCTGAGGTAATGCCATGGTTTAACAAAACCACAAAGTATCCTTTCATAACGAGCTCTACATGAAAGAAGGCAGATTTAAGTGCCACAAAGTGTCTGTAAATGGTTTAAAAGTCACTACAAGACAGACACTGAGGTCCTGGAGGTGCCCAGAGAAGGGCAATGAAGATGGTGAAGGGGCTGGAGAACAAGACTTACAAGGAGTGGCTGAGGGAACTGGAGTTGTTTAGCCTTTAGAGACAGGGAGGCTGAGGGGAGTTCTTATCACAGTCTACTACTAGCTGAAAGGAGCTTTTATCGAGTTGGGTGTTGGTCTCTTCTCCCAAGTGACAGGCAACAGGACTAGAGGGAATGTCCTGAAGTTGTGCCAGGGAAGGTTCAGATTGGACATTAGGAAAAATTTCTCCACTGAACGGGTTATGGGGCACTGCCACAGGCTGCTCAGGGGGAGTGACTGAGTCACCATACTTGAAGGTATTTAAAAGACAGAAAGATGAAGTGCTTAGGGATATGGTTCAGTAGTGGACAAGTATGGTTGCATCTGATGATCTCCAAGGCCTTTTCTAATCTAGCAACTCTACGATAAACACCGGAGACGACTGTGGCGGAACCTCCGTCTACCGGGATCTCTCCCTTCCTTCCGCGCGAGTCTCATACTGACGCGCGTTCAGCTGGAACGACAACCAAACACACACACACACGCACAACGCCAGCTCCCCGGGACAGCCACTCGGGGCCTCCCCTCCTCTCGCCGACGCCTCGGGCCGCTGGGGGCCGTGACCGCTACCACGCAATTGCACTGGCCTCGCATTCATAGAATGGTTTGGAAGGGACCTTAAAGGTCATCCAGTCCCAACCCCCCTCACACCAGGCCAGGCTGCCCAAGGCCCCATCCAACCTGGCCTTGAACACCTCCAGGGATGGGGCAGCCACAGCTTCCCTGGGCAACCCTTGCCAGTGCCTCAGCACTCTCATACTGAAGAAACTCTTCTTAACGTCTAATCTAAAGCTTCTCCCTTATAATTTAAAGCCATCCGCCCTTATCGCGTTACTACACGCCCTTATAAAACGGCCCTCGCCAGCTTTCTTGTAGCCCCTTCGGGTGGCGGAAGGTCGCACTAAGGTCCGCGGAGCCTTCCCTTCTCCAGGTTGAACATCCCCAACTCTCTCAGCCTGTCCTCGTACGGGAGGTGCTCCAGCCCTCGGATCATCTTCGTGGCCTCCTCTGGACCCGTTCTCAGAGAACCCCTCCCCAGTCCCGCCACAGGGCAGCCCGGCAGGGCCCAGCCCGAGGGCCCGAAGCCGTGACTCAGGGCCTCCTCCACCCTCTCCCCACCGCCCGTTACCTGCATGCCCGGCGCCCCCGGGTCCACGCCAGTATCCAGCACAGCCAGCAGCACCCCTCGCCCGTCGTAGTCGGGGAAGCGAGCGAGGAAAGCGGCGGCGCCGGTCTCCTTCTTGGGCAGGAGGCCGTGGAAAGGGAAAGGCTCCTCGGCGGCGGCCGCCATGGCAGGGGGAGAGGTGAGGGGCGGGCGGGGGCACGCGGGGCCGCGCGAGACCAGAGCGCGACCGGCGGCGCCTGCACGAGGGAGGGGGGAGCAGGGGGCGGCAGGTGGGCGTGGCCTAGGGGAGGCGCATGCGCCTTGAGCGCGCCCCCATCGCGGCGCCGGGGCGGCCAATGGGAGAGGGGAGGGGTGGCGCGCGCCGCGCCCTGGGACCCGCAAGCGGAGTCGGTGGCTGTTGCGGGGCGGCCTCGCGCCCTCCTGTCTTCCCTCCTATGCTTCCTCCTCCCCTCTCTTCCTCCTCCCCTCTCTTCCTCCTCCCCTCTTTCCCTTCCTCCTCCCCTCTTTCCCTTCCTCCTCCCCTCTTTCCCTTCCACCTTCTCTCCTTTCCTCCCTCCCTCCTTTCCTCCCTCCCTCCTTTCCTCCCTCCCTCCTTTCCTCCCTCCCTCCCTCCTTTCCTCCCTCCCTCCCTCCTTTCCTCCCTCCCTCCCTCCTTTCCTCCCTCCCTCCCTCCTTTCCTCCCTCCCTCCTTTCCTCCCTCCCTCCTTTCCTCCCTCCCTCCTTTCCTCCTTTCCTCCCTCCCTCCCTCCCTCCCTCCCTCCCTCCCTCCCTCCCTCCTTTCCTCCCTCCCTCCCTTCCTCCCTCCCTCCCTTCCTCCCTCCTTCCCTTCCTCCCTCCTTTCCTCCTCCCTTCCCTATTTTTCTCCTCTCCCTCTCCTTTCCCTCGGGCACTGCTGGATGGACATGCCAGTGGTGCGGCATGGGGATGTGCCAAATCCTCCAAATAACAAAGAGAACTGATATGCAAATGTTTACTTCTAATATTTTAGATATTTAAATAATAAATGTTTTGTATTGCTTTACTTTTCAGCGAGTCAAGGGAGATGATTCTGTCTCTCTGCTCCACTCTCATGAGACCTCACCTGGAGTGTCCAGTTCTGGAATCTCCAAAATAAGAAGGATATGGAACTATTGGAATGGATCCAGAGGAGGGCTACGAAGACGGTCAGAGGGAGGGAGCACCTCGCATAAGAGGAGAGGCTGAAAGAGTTGGAGTTGTTCAGCCTGGAGAAGATAAGGCTCTGGGGAGACCTTACAACCACCTTCCAGTACCTTAAGGGGGCCTACAGAAAAGCTAGGGAGATACTTTTTACAAGGACATGTAGGATGAGGGAGAATGGCTTTAAATTGGAAGGGGGAAGATTTAGACTAGGCATTAGTAAGAAATTATTCGCTATGAGGGTGGTAAGGCATGGGAAAAGGTTGCCCCCTTCCTGGAGGTGTTCAAGGCCAGGTTGGATGGGTCGCTGGGCAGCCTTGTCTAGTGGGAGGTGTCCCTGCCCGTGGTAGGGGAGTTGGAACTTTAAGGTCCCTTCCAAACCAAACCATTCTATGATACTATTTTAGTATCTATTTATTTATTTGCCAATTCATTGTCTGGGATGAAAATGTCTTGTGTGGGTGCAGTGTCTGCAGGAGCCTTGTGCTTCCATCACTGTGGCTTTTGTAAGGTGCTGTACAGTGGTTAGGTGCTTGTGCAGCTGTTCAGCAAAGGGAATAAATACAAAGCCTACTACTTCCTCACAAGGGAAGGAGGGGTAGCAGACACTGATCTCTTCTCTCTGGCAACCACTGAGAGGACCCGAGGGAATGGCAGGAAGATTGTCAGGGGTGAAGGTGTGTTAAGTTGACTATCAGGAAAAGGGTCTTCATCCAGATGGTGGTGGAGCACTTGAACAGGTTCCCCAGGGAAGCAGTCATGGCGCCAAGCCTGACAATAGTCAAGAAGCATTTGGACAATATTCTCAGACACATGGTGTGAGTTGTGAATGCTGGGGTTGCTTTATGCAGGGATAGGAGTTGGACTCAATGGTCTTTGTGGGTCCCTTCCAACTGAGAACAATCTGTGATTCTATGAAGGCTATAGGGAGCTCTGGATAAAATTTGTGGTGAAGCAGTTAAGGGAAAAGAGAGGTTTTAAAGTAATTTTCTAGACTTCATGGTTACATACAAGCTTCCAAAGAGAGCTGAACTATGGAATATCTGAAACCAAATGTATGGAGAACTTCATTTACAAAGTTGTTTCATTTATGGTGTCTGACACATGGCTTTTTAGACATTTTTAACTGTAAGTGAGGGTACAGACTGCTTGGTTACTTGGGTATGACTTTGCTTTCTTCAGGCAAGTTTCTGTTCAGAGAGTTATGTTGGGGGGCAAAAAGGGGAAATTTGTCTGGATACATTAACATAGTGTTTTATTAATTTTGAGAATTTTTCTATTTCTAATTTTCTATATTCTAGTTTTGATAATTTCTATTCCTTTTTTCTAGTTTACTTGTTTCATAGGTCTGATGAGATTATTTACAGAATATTTGTCACTCATTAATTCCCATTGAATGAAATCTGGCATTTGATCTTTCTTAGCAGAAAGGGGAGGGCATGTGCTGGCAAATAGTGATACATTATGTTTTTTCCACATTTTGGGAACTACTATTGGCTCATCGATGGCTTTAGAGATCTACAGATTTTTATGCAAGCAAAGTATCAAAATAAATCTGAAGAGCACTGCATTAAAAATGCATATTATATTAAAAAAGTCAAAGATCTACCATACGTGCTTACTGTGTAACTCAAGCTGCTTCCTTCTTTCTCTTTCAATCATCAGCCAAAATTTTACATTTTGATATCTAGATGCCATGTACTTAACTTTCTTAGAATATTGCTGGTGTCTGACAGACATATTCACATTTTTTGGAACTGTGTAAAGCCTTGACTTATTTTACTTCAGAGGACAGAATTATTCTAACAAGGTGTTTATTCACTTTGTAGAATCATAGGATGGTGTAGGTTGGAAGGGACCTTAAAGATCATCTAGTTCCAGCCCCTCTGCCATGGGCAGGGACACCTTCCACTAGATCAGGTTGCTGAAAGCCTCGTCCATCACGGTCTTGATTAATATCTTGTTTAATATTGATTTCACCACCCATTCGAGTTTTGTTTTTCTAAATTGCCTATGCATCTCAGTGGGAGATGCTTGTATTTCTGGTAGTACGTTCATATCAAGAGAATTCTAATATATCCTATTGCTAGTATATTTTAAGATATTAATCTACATCAAATTCTCAAAATGTTTTATATCCCTTTCAATAAACAAGCTGTATGTGATTTGGAAACATTTATTACTAACCCTGAAAATTTCTGCTCTGTTGTGTTGGTTTTAAGAGTTATACCACAAACAATTCATCTAATTAGAAGGTGCATTAATTGCACAGATATGTATAACTCAATGATGTGCACTGCCAAGTAGCAGGGCAGGTTCTGCAGGAAAAATCAGGATTTGAGGAAGGTGTGCCAAACATCTTTTAACAGACTTTAAAGCAGCACCATGAGAGAAGAAAGAAAACCTATTTTTGGTTACAGTCTTTAAAACATAATCCTATTGTATTAATTATATGGGTATAATTGTTTTGTTAGGATACAGGGTTAAGGTTAAGGTGCATCTCGCTGAACCTTTGCAGATCTGAAGACATTGAGATTTATGGAATTCTACATTTAATTCTGAGCTTCTTAGTTTTCTAATGTTTAGTTTGATTATACAGCTTGCTACAATTCTGTAATGTATTTATTTTATAATGGTAATATGCACGTTTCAATGTTGATTTACCTTACCGTATCTAAGTTTCTGAATTGTAATAAATAGAGCTTTATTTTTCTCTGAGGAATACTGTTACCATTCCACAAAAGTAAAGCAAAAGTAAAGTTGCCATCTTGAAAACTCTTCTGAGTTTGTCACAAAACTTCTTGAGACAATATGGTTTGCTCATGACAGTAATGATTTAGCCTCTCCTGGGATCTTAAGTTTGTGCAGCAGTGCATTTGGGTTTGCTGTGTTAAGTAGATTCACATCTCCATATCAGGAATCATTTCAGCTGTTTGCATCTGAATCTTGGGACTGAGCCAAAGGAAGAGTAAACCACTGTTGCCATGTCCCAGGACTCTGATTTTCAAGTCAGGGCTGCTCCTTTTCCCTAACTATCATTCCTCTACCATGAAATACACTTTAGGCCTGGCAACATCTAAATGTCTACAGGTGGTTAGATTTCCACGGTCATAGGATGTTCAATCTGGATTCAACTCTGAATACTCCAAAAGTGGATGTGCTTCTAGGTCTGCTTCTGAAAACCAGCAGTTCCCACGCTTGCTCATAACAGGCTTGCCAGGATGCAGAGCCGAGCTCACAATCCCCTTTGATTTCACGTGCAGCCCTAATACACTTCAGGTAAGAAGGTTAAGGAGACTTTCTCCATCTTCTGCCCTAACTTACACCCCAAAATTTAATGATGGGATTCAAATCTCTTTTCTGTCTGAGCTTGCATCTTTCTGCAAACTAAATGCTCTAGCTGCTGCAGGGTTCTCTCTGAGTCAGGCTTTTCTGTTTTGCATGGAAGCATCCCAAAATGAACAGGAGACAATATGACCTAATATCTTACTAGTGTAGGCATTGGCATGGATGAGAAGTACTAGTGTTTTCATTCTTTCTTTAATTAACACCAAATTATTCTATGCAAAGTATCAGTTGGAGTTGAGAAGAAGAACTTCTTAAATTTCAGTTGCTAGCAATTACCTTAGTCACCAGGTTACAGATTTCACCCACTCATGTCTTCTTTCAACCCTGCCTCAGTTACAACATGTTGAGAGGAAGAATGAGCCTACAAGTTAGACCAGGAGAGGAAGTGTTTGATCGAATCACATTAGCCATGGGAGGCACTTCAGTATTCTGAGTGAGTTCATTAATTTCTGAGGTGTTCAGTAAAGACTCCTCCTCATTCCCCCTCTTGTAAGAGAGGGGTAGCTTTGGTATTTAACTTGTAGGTTATAATGGGGATAGCTGATCCTTGACTGAAGTAGACATCAAGATATGTCTAATTCCTGCCATTGCTGTGTGTCTCTCTTCCATTCACACTGGCTCTCATTATTCCCATGGAGGTATGATTCAACCCAAGTCCTCCAGAAGGAACAGTTTTCTGCTCCCACCCAGCCTGATCCTTGGCCATTAATATTTGTTATTTTGCTTCCCCAGTCACTTGTACTGGTGTGGCTTCAGGGTGGAGCACATCAAGGAATAAATCTAATGGAAAATGATCCCATGAGAGCAGCTGGGAAATTTTGTCTGAGACAGGTTCTTGTGCAACCTGTGTCATACTTCTGCTGGTGCAGCATGGAGACGGTCCTACACAGCACGGCACTCCCTGGTTAAACAGGCTATGGGTCTGTGGCGCTGCATGGGGAGCCCTGGACTCTGCACATGGTACACAGCACGATCTGGCAGGGAATCTGGATTTAGGTTTTGATTACTACTTCCTGTACTGAGACTTCCACAAAGTGTCTGGATATCTACAAGGAAGTTTCTTTTTGTGGATCCAATTCACAAAGATTTTCCGTAAGATTCAGTCTTAATACTTTTTTCTTTCATTAGTACGGAACAGTTCAGTGTGGATAAAGTTATCAGGTCTGTGCAGTGAGCACCTTGATGCTCTTTCTTCATACAGAGAAAAACACATACTCATCTTTTAGTTTTGATAATGAATCTTCCTTCCACAAACATATATCCTCAGCTTTGTCTTCATAAAGTTATGTGCCTGGCTGGGTCATTTTGCCATGTTCCTCCCTTGATAAATATAAAATTATGAGATCATTAGTCAACAACAGCTGGCTGTTAGTCTCCAACATAATCACATTTCAAATATGCCTGTCAGAGTAAGCAGAAGCTAAAATTAACAAATTCTTATTGTTTTCTGCCACAGACTCTTGAGGCCCAGCCAATGGTTTTAGGCTATACTGTCATTTACAAAATTGCTAAAAATTATCTGAAATTATATCCATATGGAGTGTTGTTCTTGTATCACTTTAAACATTTTCTCAATAATGCTGCTCAAAAGAACTCATTAGTCCTGAAAATTTAAGAAGATAGGGTTCATTTAGCAAGACGCTGGCCTCAGCAAAAAGCTGCAGCTGAAGTTCAGTACCAGTTAAACATGAAACATCTAGTCTTATTCCATGGCAAAATTATTAGCACGGTTGTTTTTTTAAAATGTCTTTCCTTCAGAAGAGAGGCACAAACCCAAATCGCATACTCACCTTTCATCTTCAATGTAACTAACAAATGTTTTTCCAACTTTGCTTTTTTTTCGGTACAGAAAGAAATAAAGAAGAGAATTGCACTTTCTGATGACAGACGCCTACAAGGAAAGAAAACTCAGAGGAAATGGAAATAGTGAGCACAAGGAATACTATAAGGAATGGCCACCAATTATTGTAAGGAAAGCTGAACTTACCTCAACACAATGGGTGTTGAGAGTGACCTTTGTTTTAGATATCCAGCTGTACCAGTGGGGTTTTGAGTTGTGTAAACAACCTTGCTTGGGATAACTAGGGGAGAGAAACAGCATGGGTGGAGAAGTGTGTAGGCGACTCAGCCAAACCTAGAAATATAAAAGCTAAACAATCAAGAAAATAATGAAGAGAGCAACAGTCATGAGCTGTTTTCAACTAATGTATTCCTCCCTGGAGACTGGGATGCCCAGTGTCAAAACTGTGAGCACACAGGGACTGGTAATGGCAATTGAGTTTGTATTGTGATCCAACTGCTTATTGCAATTGCTATATTGCACTTGTGATTTTAGTACGTTGCTTTATCACTCTACTAAATCAAAATCCCATATAACGTAAAATATCTACAAATAAGGAAATTTGATATGAAATATGAAGCCTAATAAAACCTATGTCTAAACCCCATTCTTAGCAAGAGGAATCCAAGAGGTTTAGTTAAGAGCTGATAGCTGATGTCCTTTGTCCACTGTGTCATGTATAAATGAAACTGGCCAGACCACTGGGACACACACACACCTTGCTGCAGGTAAACGTGTGAGTGCAGGAGAACAATCTATGAGATAATGAATGCAAACTACAAAAACTGGTTTTGTTTAATATAAATATCACCCTCTTTTACCATGCGGTTTCACACTGAGTTTTGTTGTATTAAATTTCTGCAGTCACAGGAATACTATGTTAATAGGGTGATTGCCAAAGCAGACAGCATTGTAACAGTGTTTATTTTGTTAGATGAAGGCCTCTTTGGGGTTTTTAGGCTTTTAAGTAGTCGAATTTTGTAAGACACCACAGCTTTGTTTCTTTTTAAAGTTATGAATGCAAATACTCTTGTGTAAGTTATACTTTGACCTGATTTAACCCCACCTGGCAACTAAGCAGACAGAGCTGCTGGCTCTCCCCCTGCTGGATTGGGGTTGAGAATCAGAAGGGTGAAAGTGAGAAAACTGGTCAGTTGAGATAAAAACTGTGTAACAGGTAAAGCAAAAGCCATACACACAAGCAAAGCAACACAAGAAATCGATTCAATACTTACCATTGGCAGAAAGAAAAGAAAAAGAAATCTGCATCAAGGTAAGAGAAGTAACTTTGAATTTCCTCTAAGGGGTGTCTTTTGTGAGCAATCTCTCCAAACAAGAGCAGCTCATTCCTTGAGGATAGTGATGTCCATATCCCCCATTTAAATCTTTCTTTGTACTTGCACATCGTGTAGTACTGCAGATACCCAGTAAAATTTTGCTTCCATTTTAAAACAGAGGCAGCTACAAACCTCATACAAGCTAGTTAAAACATGTAGTAACTTTTTATATCTTGTAAGTTATTTCCCTTTTTTTTTTATTTAATGGCTACTTGAACACATTACTAGCCTTCTGCAAGGATATTGCAGTTCTCTCTTCAGGGTCATAGAGACAGTTATGTGACAACCTGGTCTGACAAGAAAAAAGAAAGCACAGGAGAAAATGACAAGGTCATGCTCAAGGTAATGGTCCTTTATTTTCTGTTTTCCAGTGGGTGACAAAGAACAGCTTAACCTATGCTGTTCTTGACTTTCATGGTACTGTTGTCTCAACCTCCAGTGTTTCATACAGAGGTGCAGATATCTGGTACATTCTGTTGAGATCCCCATTAGTTAGGCGATATTACAGGCACAATCTCTGTGCTAACCATGTATGGCATATGAGACTTTATTATAATTTCTTGAGCAGTGCAATGCAAAGAGAACATCTAGCAATTAAAGAAAATGTTTCACAAAAGAGGGCTTGAATGATAGCTGAAGCTATTTAGACTGTTTTTGAGCTTCAATACTCAAACTATTCCTTTTTTTTTCTTTATTTTTCTGAAGTTGCTCTCTAATTCAGGGTTGGTTTCTTTTTTGTTTGTTGTTACTCTTTAGTTTTCCCAGAAAGACAAAGATATCCCTAAACAGGAAATTCAAAGAAATTTGTAAATCTCTTGCTGGAATTTTGCTAAAAGAACAAACCACTGAGAATGTCCTGGAAAGCTTTTGAATGCTTCCAGGAAACACTTTTTTTTGAAAAGCTGCACAGCTTCTTCCAGGAGATAACAAAGACACTGGGCTTCTCAGAGGCATTTTCTAGGTTACTTAAGCAACATATGAAGACTATATTTCTGAATCTGAGTGACTAATGGGCCCATCTGAATCAGTTTCCTGTTTCACAGTAAGGCCCATTAGCAGACACCAAGGGAGCAGAAAGATCTAGGCAAACATAAATTACATTTGTGAGTAATATCCTAATTTCTACTATTTTCAGCTCAGGGAACTTTCTGAACCTGATGAGGCTGGTCTATATAGTAGCCTTACATGGATCTGCCTTCCAAATGCATATTTAATCTCCACTTGAAACTATATGTTGGCAGTGATGATGTTACAGCTATCCAGTATATGAGATTTCTTTTATTTGGGCACAACAACCCTAAGCAGAGGTACAAACTAGGAGAGACCTGGCTGGAAAGCTGCCAGGAGGAGAAGGACATGAGGATGTTGGTTGACAGTGAATGAACATGAGCCAGCAGTGTGCCCAGGTGGCCAAAAAGGCCAATGGCATCTTGGCTTGTATCAGGAACGGCGTGACCAGCAGGTCTCCCCCTGTACTCGGCACTGGTGAGACCGCACCTCGAGTACTGTGTTCAGTTCTGGGCCCCTCACCACAAGAAGGATGTTGAGGCTCTGGAGCGAGTCCAGAGAAGGGCAACAAAGCTGGCGAAGGGGCTGGAGAACAAATCTTATGAGGAGCGGCTGAGAGAGCTGGGATTGTTTAGCCTGGAGAAGAGGAGGCTGAGGGGAGACCTTATTACTCTCTACAACTACCTGAAGGGAGGTTGTGGAGAGGAGGGTGCTGGCCTCTTCTCCCAAGTGACAGGGGACAGGATGAGAGGGAATGGCCTCAAGCTCCGCCAGGGGAGATTTAGGCTTGAGATCAGGAAAAAGTTCTTCACAGAGAGGGTGGTTAGGCATTGGAACAGTCTGCCAAGGGAGGTGGTTGAGTCACCGTCCCTGGAGGTGTTTAAGGTGAGGGTGGATGAGGTGCTTAGGAGCATGATTTAGGGATTGGTGGGAATGGTTGGACTCAATGATCCAGTGGGTCTCTTCCAACCTGGTCATTCTGTGATTCTGTGATCTAATTTAAAAATATCGATAACTCTAAAGCTAAGTGTCTCAGACTCTTCAAACTCTTTAAAGATAGTCAGTTGAAGATATATTGACTGGGATGTAGTTTTGTTTTGCAAAACATAAAGAACCCACTCCTCAGCTATTGCTTTTAATACAGTAATATAATGAGTTAGGTATTTGTTAAAGTTCTCCCCTTGAGGGCAGCAAATATTCAGACCTGGAAGTTGTTCGTGTTTCTTAATGGTGTGGTAAACAATATCTTGAATTTGAGATTGGCCAGGGTCAGCCTGATTGTTGGCCTTCATGGCTCAGAGTAGAGCTCTGTAGCTCTCATAGGAAAGGACAAAGCCTGAAAGCCAAACTGAAAAATACAGTGTATGAAGTCGAGGCTTCACCTTATAAATCAGGGACAAAGTAACTAAGAGGTAGAAATATATCCTAAACCTCATAATCTCTCCACTATTTGTCAGATCTGATGAAAATATGTTGGACATCCTCTAAAAATTAAGCAGTTTTCTTTTTCTATGCATTGTTTCAGCTAGCATCAGCTCTGTGTAATAAAGTTTAAAATGAACTTTTTAAATATGGCTTCATAATAGTGGAGCTCAGCCAAAGGCTGTGTGAAAAACTCAGGTGCCTTGGACAGCTGTAGTGATTCATGAGCATATTCACACATGAAAAGTCAAGACAAATGACACCTCTGGCTGTATTCTGTCTACTGTATCTTTACCATGGACACAGTGCTCTATGCCTTCAAACAGAAAAAAAGAAACAACTACAAACAACACAGCAAAAACTACTTGCTCAGTCTGACTTGTTTGTGTGTAACCCATGTGGCTTCATTCTTCAATGCAGTCTTATGCCACAGAACAAATAAATGCAAATAATTACAGCGGTCAGTAGGCCTGGGGCAGGTTTCAGGAAGTATCTTCGCACCTCAAGGCACATCTGTTTCATATATTGATGCCACGTGCTGCACCAAGAGTGGCAAACTCTCTTAATTGTCATATCAAATTCAGCGCAAGCCCTAAAAAGAACAACCTCTCTTTCCTCAGTTATTTGTTAAGAAAAGAGCTATCAACAAGAGGTTGAACTAGTGCTGTATTTACTACTAAAGATAGCAATTACTTCTCTGTAATCTTTGAATGAAGCTAGATAAAAGAGTAAATTAGACAAGTCTGGGTGCCTTTTGTGCTGGCAATGCTGCGAAGGCACATTGGCATGTCTTATTTTATTGCTACATTAATCTTATTAATAGAAACTCTGTGACTCAGAACTTTTTTCTTTGTTTTTAACCCATAAAGTAAGACTCTCCTCAAACTTAGAGAGTAAAGCAGAGATCCCAGGAACAATGGAAGGACTTTGATTGCCTTCTGCTCATTCAGTGGTTTATTTCCAGCTCCAAGAAGAGTGGATACCATTCTCAGTGCGAGGTGGATGGTTGTATGGAACTGCACTCTACAGGAGTACTTACAGTGTTGTAGAATGAACATATACTCTGTATGCATTATCCAAATCCTCAAGTAGTTTACAGGCACTTACATTCTCCATTTGTGGTGCTACTGATCAGTTCATCATAAAGCAGAGGAAATTTAGGGAAGGGAATATCAACGTGTATCATGAAGACCAGGAGAATTTAACTTAGGCTGACATGAATGCCAGTGGGCATATCTTTCCTGGAAGGGTTGTCCTCAGGCTTAGGAAGGAGACCTGAGCAATGTTGTTCTGTATGATGTGTAGGGTGAACTGCATCCAGGTTGATGAGAAGGCAATTGATTCCATGCTCCATGTACCTGTACGGCTGGACTTACTCCCATAACTTTCTGGGATGGCTGACTTGTTAGTAACTGTTTCAGCTGAGAGTAGAGCTATCCCTTGTCCATACCTAGTGCCATATTCTGTCTTTTGATTGATGAACTCAAGTACTGGATGCTGCTGATCTGTCCTTGTTGGGAATTAAGGGACCGGTGGCCCTGCATGGAGCAGTCAGGAAGGCCAGGTGCGATGGTAGGTGGCTGAACTGGGGGAGCTAGGGAAATCAGTACGGCTTCTCTGAAGTCCTATGGAGTGGTGGCAGTGGAGCCTCTGTCTGATCTTCAGGAAGGTTAACTCTTCTTTTCCCATGTAGATCTCTCTTCCACAAGATGACCAATTTATCCAGGCTAGACAAGAGAAGGTTTTTGTCCATATGTTCTAATGTGCCCTGAAGGGCTAGTTTAATAAAACATTGTACACGTCTGCTTGCTGTCATATACAGCAAGCCTCATGATGGTGCTTTTGCTTTCAAAGGTATAAAAACCTCAAGTCCTTGATATTTCTGACTATATTACTATCTTATACCACACTTGACTGGATTCAGAAATGCTTAAATTAAAATTTTTTCTTACCCAACTGAATATCTTTAAATGCCTTCTGTATTTCTTCTTCTTACATCCACTAGTGTTGTAGCATTTTTTGCTCTACCATCATTCAGAATTATCAAGTATATATTCTTACATATATACTTGGATATTTCAGATCTTATTAAGATGCATACAATTTAAGTAGAAAATAATAGCATCTGACACTTGATGTACAAAATGCTCCACATTAGCTATGCAAAGTAAATAGAAATAATTAACTTTATGGCCACTAGATGTGACTATTGCTCTATGTAAACACAGCTGAAGCATCATTCATTGCTGTTAGTTGTAGTCCATTAAAAATGATGTGGATTAACTCTATAGCTTTCTAGTGTTGTGTCCTTAATTCCATACATCGAATATTCAGCATTTCTTTTAAAAATTACATCTCTGTCTGAAGTCTCAACAATTAGATCTTTATATCTGATGAAAATATTTTTCTCTGGAAAAGTACATTGGTAGTACAAAACAACAACAACAACAGAATGTAGCAGGCCTTTGCATGTCAGGTCTGCTAGAAGCTCTTTGATTTAATGTTCAAAATATTTTGTTTCAGATAGAACTAGGAAATTAGAAAACATGTCTTTTCAATTGCTAATTTATTTTCTCCAACTCCGAAATAACGCTTAGGCCTAATTAATAATAAATTAATAAATTTACTGGTTTTTTTTTTTTTCCTTATCACACCAATGTGATCACTAACACTTATTTGTCCTATCCGGATAACTACACGATATGATTCCTGGAGTCAAAGGCTATCACTACTTCTCTTATCCCTTTTGTGAGTGATACAAATATGATCAGAAAAGTGGAATTGCAAAGGGCAATCACAATTCATCATGAGGTAAAAACCTGTTCCAAGACTTCTGAATCCTTAAAAACAAAGGAAATATTTTCAATGAGCCTAAAAAGACCATGAGGCATGGGCATAATATACTGTTTTTAAGTCAATGCAGACAGCCTACAGGTTTAAACTTGTTTTAGTTGACAGAAAAGGTCTTCTTTAGAGAAGATTAAGTTTATGCCCATAGTCTCTTATCCTCCTGTGGCACACCACTTTGGAGAGTCTGACTCCTATTTCCTCGATGACCTCACCATAGGTACTGGGGTGGCTGTGAGGTGTCCCCAAAGCCGTCTCTGCTGCAGACTGGACAATCGCCCTGCTCAAGGCTCTTCTCAGGGCACCTGCTAAAGCCCTGACCATCACTGACTCACTGACGTTTTTCAATGTCTTTCCTGTTCTGAGGAGGCCAAAACTGGCCACAGTATCTAGATGTTTTCTAGCGAGTGCTGAACAGAAGGGGATGACCAATTACTACCTTATCTCCTGGATATGCTCCTGCTGATGCAAGCTTGGATGCTGGTGGCTCATGTTCAAGTAGTTGGTTGGATTAGGAAACATAACACAGGAATAAGTTTTCAGCTCTTTAAATGACAGTAAGTCATAAGTGAGTTCTGCATGGATTTGTGCTGGGACGTATGCATGTGCCTGGAGAAGAGGATGTGGCAAGGTGGGAGTTTTAAAATAATACTTAAACATTCAACGAAATTAGGGCAAAAGAAGGTTTCATCTTATATAAAGAGACATACTTATACATATATAGAGGTCAAAACCCAAACTGGCAGAGGTCAAAGGAGGAATTTCTTCACTATGAGAGTGGTGAGGCACTGGAACAGGTTGCCCAGGTAAGCTGTGGATGCCCCATCCCTGGAGGTGTTCAAGGCCAGGCTGGACAGGGTGTTGAGCAGCCTGACCTAGTGGGAGGTGTCCCTGCCCATGGCAGGAGGGTTGGAACTAGATGATCTTTAAGGTCCTTTCCAACCCAAACTATTCTATAAAAAAACCCCAAATTAAATATTAAGAGTTACGAGCGGAAGGTACAGAGAATGAGGCAGAACATCATTATGCCACAGCTCCATGGTTCATTACATGCAGTTAGTTCTACATGCTTCATCTCAAAAAGAGAAGAACACAAAAAGCATTCAGAGAAAAAAGAAAGCAGAACTGGAAAAAAATCAGAGAAGAGCTATGAGGATGAGCAAATTCATGGATTTATCAGTAAACTGGGACTGTGGTTATAGTCGGGAAAAGAGTGAAATGAAGGACATAAGTTAGAAGCCTAAATGGAGTACTATGATGATGTGAATTACTGTATCTTCCAGTACAAAACCTAGACGGCAGCATATGAAACTGGATGTATATCTTTGCACACAGTATAATTAAGTTGTAAGATCCATTTTCATGTGATGTTGTGGCTACTAAAAGTGTATGGGTTCAGAAATGTTATCATTCTAAGTCAAGTGGCAGTTATTAAATGCTGACACTAAGCGTACAAGCCACAAAATGTTGGAGAGTATATTAAACAGGGGAAACATCCTAGGTGTTTGTCCCATTCTTAGATGGCTCCTTAAGGATCCTCCCCTACTTACTGCCATTGACGGGTGGTGGGCTGAGGAGACCTAAGCCAGTGTGGCCACTCTTAGTGTGTCATTTTAACCAATACAGATAATATGAAGGAATGAAGAAGAGGTTCTGTAGATACAGCCTGCTCCAGTCAAATTCAAAAGTGTATTGCTTATCTTGCTATTGAAGGCCTTGTAAAATGGCATTACAAGAAAATAATAATATTTATGTAAGAAAAAAAATTGTACAGTAAAATAAGCTTAAAAAGTAGGATCTAGGTATCATAACAGTAAGTAATTGCTCATTTGATACAAATTTATTTGTTAATAATTTTCAAAAACCTGACTGCCTTAGAATTAGTATTTGTGTAGCTATGAGTACTAGAAGATTGCAATGCGAAGTGGTAGTTGTCACAGATTACATACTAGAACATGGCTCCCAAGGTGATTTGCAAGACCCTTACTGGAAAATATATAATTCTATTGGTTCTCCACACAAAGAAAAAGAGATTTTTAGTTTAACAGTCTCAGAAATACTCATGTTTGCCCCAGGTTTTTCTTTAACATTTGTTATTTATGCCTCTTATAAAATGACACTAATATGTTTTTTTATATGAAATGGAGTGCAATTATATGGCAAAACTGTTACTAGCATGCTGAAAATATTTGAGTCATTATGGTAGTTTTGTCATTGAAAAAATTATATATGTATATGACTCATGTGTCATTAGTATTCCATGACAAGGTTACTGGAATAGATTGTGACAAGTTAGTGTATTAATGAAGACAAAGAGGTAAACATGAAAAAAAACGAGATCTCACTTTTTCTTATTACTCCGAGAGTTCAGCATTCTCAGCGTCAATATGGTTAGAGCTTTAATAGAAGTTTCAAACCTTTTTAGTAGACCCTCAGCTCCAGATAGTGAAATATCAGGCTCTGTTTCTGAAGCAGGTGTAAGACTGTAATACTTTGCAGAGCAGGTTACTATTCATCTCCCTTTGGGAAGAAAGGGAGGTGTCCAGCTGATCTTTTAAACTCCTGATAAACTTCAAGTAGGGAAGAAATCAGTAATCAGCCTTTACCTGAGAAGTTTTGTTGACTGGGCTGTCTAGGACTTACTTGCCATAGAGTTAAATAATAGTTTAGGACATTTTCCTAAAATATGCCCTATATATATATATATGTACATATACACACACCCACCATCTTTTATATATATATATATATGCACCAATTAAATGTATACGCCATTTATAGATACAAGTTTATATATATATATATACCTTCACACATGCACCTACATGTAGTGACAAGTCATACATTTCTATCATTATTTGGAAATATCTGAATAAGAGAATTATGGTAAAATGTCTAGGGGAGGGAGCCCCTGGAATCAGTTGCTGTGGCCTTGAAAGTTAAGTGGAACAAAAATAGTCCATCAAAGGCTATCTCTCTTCTTGTGGCAAAGGTGCAGGAAGGAGGTTCTTGCAGTTATTTCTTTCTAAAATAAAATAAATTAAAGAATTTGGAAAGTGATGGGTTTTGTAGATGATTGCACTGAAAAAGAAGAGGGTTCTGGCAATCGGAGTTCCACGGGCAGCAACCAGCAGTAAACTGGTGGTGACAGAAATAGTTGTTGAATAGGACCACTGCCACTTACTGCAGGAAGCTTTATATTGGGAATTCCTACAGCGTGGTAGAGCTCTCCTGGGCTGAAAATTGGTTGGATGGCCTGGCCCAGAGAGTGCTGCTAAATGATGTTAACTCTAGCTGAAGGCCGGTCACAAGTGGTATCACCAAGACTCAGTGCTGGGTCCAGCCTTGTTCAATGTCTTTATCAACGACCTGGATGAAGGCATCAAGTGCACCCTTAGTAAGTTTGCAGATGACACCAAGCTGGGTGGAAGTGTGGATCTGCTGGAGGGTCGGGAGGCTCTGCAAAGGGACCTGAACAGGCTGGACTGCTGGGATGAGACCAACGGCCTGAGGTTTAACAAGGCCAAATGCCGGGTCCTGCACTTGGGGCACAACAACCCTAAGCAGAGGTACAGACTAGGAGAAGCCTGGCTGGAAAGCTGCCAGGAGGAGAAGGACCTGGGGGTGTTGGTTGACAACCGACTGAACATGAGCCAGCAGTGTGCCCAGGTGGCCAAGAAGGCCAATGACGTCCTGGCTTGTATCAGAAACAGTGTGACCAGCAGGTCCCGGGAGGTTATTCTCCCTCTGTACTCGGCACTGGTGAGACCGCTCCTTGAATACTTTTTTCAGTCCTGGGTCCCTCACCACAAGAAGGATGTTGCAGCTCTGGATTGAGTCCAGAGAAGAGTAATGAAGCTGGTGAAGGGGCTGGAGAAGAAATCTTATGAGGATCAGCTGAGAGACCTGGGGTTGTTTAGCCTTGAGAAGAGGAGGCTGAGGGGGAGACCTTATTGCTCTTTACAACTACCTGCAAGGAGGTTGTGGAGAGGAGGGAGCTGGCCTCTTCTGCCAAGTGACAGGGGACAGGACAAGAGAAAATGGTCTCAAGCTCTGCCAGGGTAGGTTCAGGCTTATATCAGGAAAATTTTTTTTATGGAAAGGGTCATTGGGCATGGGAACAGGCTGCCCAGGGAGGTGGTTGAGTCACTTTCCCTGGAGGTGTTTAAAAAACAGGTGAATGAGATGCTGAGGGGCATGGTTTAGTGACTGATAGGAATGATTTGACTTGATGATCTTGTGGGTCTTTTCGAACCTAGTGATTCTGTGATTTCCTATGTGGTGCAATTTGATCTGACAGGATTCTGGCTGGCGGCTTGAGCTACTGTTGCATTGGTATTCTTAGATGTCTAAAAATGAAACCCTGACATTCATAGGGTTAAATAGCATCCTGCAGGAGAGATAAGTAGTTAAATTGCAACAGCTGTACCCTAAAGGGGAAGGAGTCACTCCTTTCTGCATCATACAGGCTCTTAGTGTTCACTGCTGAGCAGACATGTGGAGAAAAAAGAAATGCTGTTATTTACCTGTTGATAAAATCAATCGTTACTTTCTCCATTTTATAAGCTTGCTTGAAGCTGCTTTTTTTTTTTTTCCAAGTGTCCCGTTGAAGACCTTCCAACTTTGTGTGCTGTGAAGTCTGCTGCTGAGTTGGGATTTTTTCCTTTCCTGCCGGCAAGTTCAATAGCTATAATCTCAACACTTCCTGTAGTATTTCTCAGTCCAGTGAGTAGATCTCTTGAAGCCCTACTAGAACTGAAGTGGTTTAACACCCAGGACGTCTTCCTATCTGTGAACAGTGTCAAAAGGCCTGAATGAATTATTCAACAGCTGATGGTCATTTAAAATATCCAGGGCTCATTACCTGGAGCAGTAAAACTGTCAGTTGAAGCAGCTCAGGAAGGAAAAGAAGGCACTGACTGGCTGCATTGCAGACCCTAAGAACTGAAACCTTCCTGTACAAACACACTCAGATTTCAGCCTATGGACTCATGGCTGAAAGCTGAAGCATGAGCATGTGGCAGCTGTCCAGCTTGCACCATACAGCCATGATACATCTTAGTCAAGTGGAGTCTGCCAGAGATCAATGTGGGCATTCTGTTTGCCTCTGCCCCGAGAAAACTTGTAGAATTAACTAACAGATGTTAAATGCATATTCCCTAACCCTCAGACCTTCGGTATGATTCCTTTGCAGTCACTCTGGCATATGTAATATTCAATTTCTTGACTTGTAAAATTAAGCAGGAAAATTTTTGAAATGCTCACCACCTGCAAGAGACTAGGTAACTTCCTATACCATGAAAACTAGTGGCAATCGTCCTGATGTTAACAGTGTTCAGCCTTGCTTGTTCTTTTCACCTTGTCTCATTGTTTATATAAAATACACATTTGAGTCTGCTGTCCTTAATGTGCCTTAGGAGAATCTTCTTTGAATTTTCCAGAAATTGATGAGATCAGTGGCAGAGGAAAAGAAAGGCTAGAAAATTACATCAAGCTGTGCACTAAAATGGTTTTCTACATACTGTTATTTGGCACCTAAAATCATGTATTTTCTGTTCATTGAAAAGAAAAGGCTTGATTTTAAAAACTGCAAGCCAGTTAAAAATTCCCATGGGTTGTGAAACTGTTGTATGCATAGTAAGACACATTTGTGTAGCTACCAATCACTGTTTTCACAGAATACTCCAAGTGAAAGAAGAATCCATCCCATGAGGATCTCCTTGGTTCTTTTAAGAGTAAAGGTAAGTAAAATGTCTTACCTGTCTCTCCATGGATCCAAGAAATGACAGAAATCAACTGTTCTTCAAAATTTAGCATTGCAGGTCATCAGATCTCCAGTTCAAGCCATATCAAGCTGGAGGATTTCAAAGGAAGCATGTCTTTTGGGAAAGGTGAACATTATTGGCCAGCAGAGTGCTATAAGATATTGCTTTTTCCCAGCCTCAAGTTCTGCTCCCTCAAACTTATGTAGCCTAGATTAACAGCACAACCAGAAAGGAATAATAATGGGAATGCATCCACCCAGAAGCCTTCCAGTTTCTTTCCCTCAGTGAGCTGCAGCCCATCGAGGTCTTATAACTCAGGATGATGCCAAATTATCAATAAAAAGTCAAAAGCTTCACAGAGTTCTCGTCGCTTCCAGTCTTGTGCTGATGGAAAGGTGAGAAACAAGACGAGCTGAAAAGCTCAGCTCAACAGAATCTCCAGGAGAAAAGCCATTCCCTTCAGGCTGGGGATGTGTGAGGTGCTCCACATGAAAAAGTCAACATGAAAACGTCATACACCGAAACTTCTAAGTTCTTCATTCTCTACATGAAGAGGGACTGGAACAGTGTAGAAAAGAGGATGCTGATGGTTGTTCCTCTCAGTTAGGAACTGGTAACTACTGATGCTGTGCTGCAAAGATTTCTGTTTAGGAATCCATAGTAAGGGAGAATTATATCTCTGAGACACTCCAGCAACTGCTGGTTTAGCATGCCTAGGATGACCAGCTCCTCATATTGCTCCTCACCTGTCTCAGGTGAATTTGAAATACATTTATGAATCCATCTTCTCCCCATGAAGATCTGTAAGCCAGCCTGGCACTAATGCTTGTTTGGTGCTGCTGGAGTCTAAATTTCCTCCTTGTTTCATTTGGATTATAGTTAATAATACCTTGGTACCACAGCTCTTGAATATTCAAAGCATTTTACAAATATTCTCTAATTAACTTTGAAGTGTTTCCTGGCAGCATCATAGAGATGGAAAATGCTTAGAGACAAAAGAATGCTCTACCCGTAACAATTTTCAAAATACTCAAATACAGAACCATCAGCCACTTCCTTTTGAGACTATTGGAAAAAATGATAACTGATGTATATTAGCACCCTTCCTTCTTCTACTCTCTACCTCTACTCTCCAAAAATCTCACAAGATGTTAATTAGGTATTGGCATGTGTCTGGACCAGCCTCTGTAATTCCTCTTTTCTTCTGGCTGATAGAGTGTCATCTGCACTGTAATTTGACTAACTGGTAGCATCCTGTCTGATTATATGACAGTAAAGAAAAGGGTTAGGAGAAAGAGGACAGTGAGCAAACGAAGATGAAATGTCTCTTGAAAAACTGACTAGAGGAGTTGTGGGAGCAGCTAAAATCCATTGAGTGAAATTATATCTTCTATGTGATAAGCAGGATTGATAAAGCTATTTTTTTTCTAACAAAAACAGAGTTAAAAGCATCCATTTTGGAGAAATGGGATTGAGGGTGTATTCCTTATACAGATAGGATGAGGCACTAACAAACCAGTCCTAAAGCGTGGATGCACTTTGCCTTGAGCAATCTCAATATGCTTTTTAAATGAATGCAGTGAATTGTTGCTTAATTTGCCTTGGACTATAGTTAGGTAAGATCCATTTTAAAGTTGCTAGGGTAGAAGCTACTCATCTCTCTGCATTCACAACTTAGTTTTCACAGGATGGGGTGAACAGATTTAAAATCCACTGCTGCCAAATGAGAGATTTAGCTTCTTTTTCTGTCTGCCTTGCTGCCTTCTCCTGCATGCATTCTTCTCCTGCTGAGCTTTTGGAAATTAATTTGGTTTGTTGTTCCAGCACAAGAAAAATTAGAGGGTATTGTTTTTTCTGGTTGTTTTGGGTTGGTTTTTTTTATTATTGTGGGAAGGGAGCAAGACAGAGAAGCAAATCTTCTCCTTCTTGGTGGTGACAAGTCATTACATGAGGGCAACTGTTTGCAAGACCACATCATAACACAGGGGGTGAACCACTGAAGACAAGTGAGATGCAGTTGTTGGTGGGGATGTCCAGTGTTTATATGGCAGATGTTGAACAGGAGCCCTGAGAGCTACAATTCCTACCTGCTCACCGAGGAGGAAAAGAGAGTTTCTGATGCACAAGTACATTGATGGGATTTCCCAGGATTACCTTGTGACAATTTGCCTCTGTGACTAAGTCCCATGCCAAAGTTCATTAAAAACCTTCTTTAAACTTGTCAAATGAAATAAAACTCATACTGGATTACAAGGTTAAGTTGATCCTGTGGCTTTACATCATTTTGGACCTGAACCTGTCTTGCACCTGCACCATACCAACATGTCTTGAAGGCTCAGGATTTTAAGGAGATTTGGGGCATGTTAAAGTGGAAAGCCTGGGCCTCTGCTGCCACTTAGTGTGGGCTTTGCCTTTCCTGCAGTGTGGAGGGGATGGGCTTGGTGGGCTCAGCTGGGTCTGCTTGCTGTTCAGCCACATGGCTCCTGGAGAGTGATTTTTCTGTGCCTGTACCATGCAGCTTGTCCCAGGCTCCCACTCTATAAGTTGCTTGTCATTTAGGGAGGAAACATGGGAGAACAGATGGGTTTATTAGGCGGTTGGACATAGGAGTCAAAGTACAGTTTGCCTTGTAAGCAACAACAGTGCTGAACATCTTTCTTGCCTGCTCTCCTCTGCCACACTGCAGCAGTGAGTTTTGTGCCTGGGCAGATCTTTCTCATCTTCTGGACCACGTGCCTACAAGGAATATTGTCCTTGTGTTTCTGGACCCCTCTAAAATGCTGCTGTCTATCTCAGAGCTGACCTTGGCTCCAGGTTTGTTACAGGTGAGAAAAGTGAAGTGTTATACTTTCTAAAGGCTAGATATGGAATAGCTTTCAATGGTTATACTCTTACATGCTAATGAGTTAATCTAGGTGTCGTGGCAAAGGCAGATGAATGAAACTAATGTATTAACAGCAGTTTTCAGTACTTACTGAGAGAGGGACATTCTTGCTTAACTGAGTGTGGCTGGACAGTCGAACTTACCTTTACCCAACATGGACACTGAACTTATTTCAGATCCCTGCTCTGTGGAAGGTGTGAACGTGTAATCCTGAGCTGCAGGGAATGTAGTATATGCCGTCTCTGCTCTGTAATTAGGAGAAGTCATACGTTTTATAGTGTGCTTTTGCTGAAGCCAGGAGCAAAATAAATGACTGAATGAATAGCCTCTTTACGTCAGTGGAGACCAAATTATCTAACAAATTAACAATAAGTACCTCGCTAAATTAAATCTTGTTTCCTTCCAATAGCCACAAGGAGTTTGAACATTCAGCAGCAAGCTGACTGCATAAAACCAAAGTCATCTTAGGCAAATGCCAAATATTACAAACAGGGTATTGTTTAACATCCTGATACTCAGATAAGAAATTATTAATGTTACTCAGTCTTTACATAAGCATTCCCTTTTTTTCTTCAAAGGTAATCAAAGGCAAGACTGAAGGCAAAAGAATACTTCAAGTTAAAAGAATACTTCAAGTCAAAATTATTATACTATTGAAATAAGATTTTATAATGAAAGTTGATAGCATGTTCCTCTATAAATACCTGTTTCCTCTCAGTAAGATACAACCTACTCCTCCCAATGTTATACTGCCCGTAGATATTTCCTTTCCTCCCCTATATATATATTTACACATGTATGTATAAATGTATGCATGTATTCCCAACCTCACATACAGAGAGACACTCTCACACCACTTTCACACATTCTCAAGGGCTTTTTCAACTAATGGAGCACTCTAGCTTGCTTAGCCTGAGATTAAATATTCAACACTTTACGGAGGTTATGCAATCCTTTTTTATATGTAATTAAACTACTCTGGTTTACATGGATTAAAAAATTCATAAATACTTCAGTCATTTTGGTTAAAGCTTCTTCTAGTACAACGAAGTCACTACCTGCAAATATTCTGTACAAACTTTCTCCTGATGCCAGGGATCTTTTTCTTTCTTTCCTCCAGAATAGCTAACATGAAGAGACTGACATGCAAACTATGAGTCTTTTGTACTTTTTTATTGTTATTATGGAAGAAATTGCCTCTGAAGCAAGTTGATTGTAAACAGTAATCAGTCTGATTTACTGTATCCTTTGTCCCCTTATCTGCTTTCCCCCAATAAAAACAGGCTTTATGAGGAACAGTTGAGAGAGCTGGGGTTGTTTAGCCTGGAGAAGAGGAGGCTGATGGGAGACCTTGTTGCTCCCTACAACTACCTAAAAGGAAGTTGTGGAGAGGAGGGAGCTGGCCTCTTCTCCCAAGTGACAAGGGAAAGGAAAGCTCCGCCAGGGGAGGTTTATGGTGAACATTAGGAAAAATTTTTTCATGGAAAGGGTCATTTGGCACTGGCACAGGCTGCTCAGGGAGATGTTTGAGTCCCCTTCCCTGGAGGTGTTTAAGGGATGGGTGGATGAGGTGCTGAGGGGCATGGTTTAGTATTTGATAGGAATGGTTGGACTCAATGATCCTGCGGGTCTTTTCCAACCTGATGATTCTATGATTCTATAATATAACCTAGTCCTAACTCCCCAGCCCGTGATGCTGATTGGCCAGAGGCAAGACTACCATATACTCAGTGCAGGCTGGCTCCCAGATTGTTGCTGAACTGGATGTATTGCAGCTGAATATCTCTCAGTGGGAATGTTAATTTAAGCCCCTTTCCAGAACCACCAATTTTCACACAATTTATGACAATTCTCGTATTTTTTCAGGTTTGGCTAAAAATGGCCAGCGATTTCAATGGTTCTTCTTGGGCATGAGACACAACTGGACATGCAAGTAGGTAGGCAGACTAATAGTGAATTCCTTTTGCTTTCAGAAAGCCAACCAAGAAAAGAGAAGAGATATGAAAGTCATGTTCAGGCCAAGCTACAGCTGTTAACTGAAAAGGCATGGGAATAGGGGTCCCACTGTGGATGGGTAATTCTGTAATTGTAAAAATGCTTTTCTTGTTCCAACAGCTGCTGGAAACAGGATACAGCTTAACTGATTTTATGGACTGATCAAAAGGGACGGTAACATTTCCATCTCTTATGCAACATAAAGATTGAAAAAAAAGGAGAGAGGAAAAAGCAAATAGTCCTTTTAGCAGCAGAACTTGTGCATTCCAGTTTTCTCAGTTCTGCAAAGCTGTTTTTTTCCCATCCCAGCTTTTGTCCTTCCCATCCCTCAGTGAAGTAGACCATCCTCCCAGCTTCGTCTGAGCTCTGCTAGGCATGGACACTTTCCATTTGTCAGGGGGCAGCTTCTCCTGGGGACTGATAGGAGTCTGAGAAATCACTACCTTTCCTTTCATGGCAGTGCTCAGTTGGGACCCTTTTCTACTCGGTCACTGTTTTGCCTGATGCCTGATATATTTAAGACCTTGACTAGTCTGTCAGATTTGAAATTGGCTGGTAGGTTCAAAAATTATTAGACAGTGGGCAAACAGAGATGTGAACATAGATGTGGATCGACGAGACAAAAATACTTCTCATGAATCTACATCTAATCAAAGTTTAATTAAAGTTTCTTATGAAAATCACCTGGATGCAAAACCTGATGTATGCTTCCATGATTTAAGCATGTCATCATCTGACTTTTTTCCTGAGAAATCTAGATGTTATTCTAAGCATATAGACACCCCACCAAATTTCTTGCCTGAGAAACAGAAATCCTCAGGTGCTGGTCTTCCAAGCTCAGAGTAATATTTTAGCAATAAAAATACCATTAATTTTATTTCCTCTCCTGTTATTAAGCCATACGAATGAAAGCACTCTGTTTTTTATAGTGACCACAGAAAACAATAAATAATTCAAAGAAGTCCTGAATTCAGTTACTGGTATGAACTGCATGAGAGGCTATCATTTCTGCATCTCAGTTCTTCATTGAAAGGCAATGGTCTTTGACACCACGACATTTATGTTACTCACAGAATGGATCATGGATTGCGATGAGCCGCGAGCCCAGTAGGGGCTTCTAGGTAGTTCTGAAATGCTTGAGAAAGCAAAGAAAGTGTTCACAGCTGGAAGCCTCCAAATACATAATGACCTAACTTTCCAGATGTTTCACAAGGGAAAATTTTTGGAAATATCAGAGTTGTAGCAGTTAGGAAAGGAGGAGCATGGTTTTAAGGAAACAGGAATTAAGAGCTCATATGTAAAAAATGAATTAAGGGAAGTAGACTACATTAAATGTAAATGAACAGAGAAAGTCTGGGGTAATTCAGGGAAAGAAAATGAAGTTACGATTAGATTATGTAAAGGGAGATTAATGAGAAAAGCAAACATAGAAATCCTGTTAGGAAAATCAGAGAAGTCTGTTAAGTGAACAGAGGAAAGAACTACCTCAGATAATTAATTAAAACAGAACTGCTCTCATAAGATATTAGGTAAAACTAATAACCACAGATGCTGTCATATTCACATTGATCCTGATGACAAAGATACATTTTTGCTGCTTCTTTTCTTGCAGAGACACGTCAATAATGCATATCTTAATTACATTCAACTAGAGAACCTATGCATTCGAGTGATGCTAGCTCGGTGATGAATAGAAAGGTCTGCCGATTTGTCATCTTGCTAAGTACACTACTCAGAAAAGCCTAACTTGCCTGTGTAAAGAGATAAGGGCCAGTATCGACGCGGTTCAGAGGCAGACATAGTAAGTGCTGCAGCCGGGCACTAGATTGAGGCAAAGGGGAGCTTGACAGCGTGGGGGAAGCTCAGGAACCCCAGAGGGAGCCTGGCAGGTGGGTCTGGACTCCTGGAAGACCAGGCTCGTATGTGGCAGCTGATGTGGGGGGCGTGGTCCCAGAACAGTCAACAGATTTACCCAGTCTTCAGGGAGCACCGTGACCAGGAGTGCCATGACCCGCAGCATGCAAAACCCCTCCCACAGTAGAAGAGGATCAGGTTCGTGACCACCTGTGAAACTTGAGCATTTATAAGTCTATGGGACCTAATGAGATGCATTCCAGAGTCCTGAGGGAATTGGCTGATGTGGTTGCCAAGCCATTCTCCATGATATTTGAAAAGTCATGGCAATCAGGAGAAGTCCCTGGTGCATGGAAGAAGGGCAACATTGTGCCCATTTTTAAAAAGAATAGAAAAGACGACCCTGGGAACTACCGACCTGTCAGCATCACCTCTGTGCCTGGGAAGATCATGGAATAGATCCTCCTAGAATCTATGCTAAAGTACATGGAGGGTGGGGAGGTGATTAATGGGAGCCAGCACAGCTTCACCAGGGGCAAATACTGTATGGCAAACTTAGTGGCTTTCTATGACAGGGTGACCACAGCAGTGGACATGAGTAAACTGATGGATGTGATCTATCTAGACTTCTGTAAAGCCTTCGACACAGTACCACCCTCAGCATCCTTCTCTCTAAATTGGAGAGATATGGATTTGATGGGTGGATGGTGTAGTAGATAAGAGACTGGTTGGAGGGTCGTATTCAAAGAGTAGTTGTCAATGGCTCAAAGTTCAGATGGAGATCCGTGACTAGTGGTGTCCCTCAGAGATCCGTACTGGGACTGGTGCTGTTTAATATCTTCATCAATTATATAGACAGGGAGATTGAGTGCATCCTCAGCAAGTTTACAGATGAAACCAAGCTGAGTGGCACAGTAGCCACATTGGAAGGACGGGATGTCTTCCAGAGGGACCTGGACAGGCTGGAGAAGTGGGCCTGTGAGAACCTCATGAGGTTCAACAAGGCCAAGTGCAAAGTCCTACACCTGGGTTGGGGCAATCCCTGATTTCAGTACAGGATCAAGGATGACATAATTGAGAGCTGCCCTGCAGAGAAGGACTTGGGGATGCTGGTCGATGAGAAGCTCAACGTGAGCTGGCAGTGTGCACTCGCAGCCCAGAAGGTCAACTGTATTCTGGGCTGCATCAAAAGAAGTGTGGCCAGCAGGTTGAGGGAAGTCATTCTGCCCCGCTACTCCTCCCTTGTGAGAATTCATCTGGAGTATTGTGTCCCGTTCTGGAATCTCCAACATAAGAGGGATATGGAGCTGTTGGAATGAGTCCAGAGGAGGGCTACAAAGATGATCAGAGGGCTGGGGGACCTCCCATATGAGGACAGGCTGAGATAGTTGGAGTTGTTCAGCCTGGAGAAGAGAAGGCTCTGAGGAGATCTTATAGTGACCTCCCAGTACCTGAAAGGAGCCTACAGGAAAGCTGGAGAGAGACTATTCATAAAGGCTTGTGGTGATAGGATGAAGGGGAACGGGTATAAGCTCGAGAGGGGATTTAGACTTGAAGGAAGAATTGCTTCAGCATGAGAGTGGTGAGACACTGGAACAGGTTGCCAAGGGAAGCTGTGGGTTCCCCATCCCTGGAGGTATTCAAGATCAGGCTGGATGAGGCCTTGGGAAGCCTTATCTAGTGGGAGATGTCCCTGCCCATGGCAGGAGGATTGGAACTAGATGATCTTTGAGGTCCCTTCCAACCCCAACTCTTCCATGATTCTATGAGTATGCAAAAGAACACTGAAAAATATGTATTAAAAAGTATGTTATTTTGAATAGTAGGTTCCTAGCATGAATACTGTGCAGAATTCTGGCCTCCTCAGTATTGCTTAGATATTTTGTTAGATGTACCTGAAGTACATCTAACAAAATACCTGAAGTATTGTCAAAAAAGTGACAAGTATTGTCAAAAAAGTGACAATAAAACAGAAGAAATATGAGGCTTCTACAAGATAAAACATTGCAAAATCAAAGGTCTGTTAACCTGAAAATTAGAAAAAGTAATGAAAATTTAACTTCTCAGGAGAAAAGTTATTATAGTTTAAAGGATTTAGATACTCTAAGTAGGTTTATCTGATTTTCCTAGTGTTCTTGTAAATAAATCGATCAAAGAAAAGCTGAAGCTGTTTTTATATCACCTATTTTCAACTAGCATCAACAATTCTGAACAGGTTTCATTGCATATTGGCTCATGTACCATTTACTGTGCTCTTCTGCTAACATACTTTTCGCAATACAAGGACGGTAAGACTGACTCCATGAAGCTGTCAGTCAAAATCCTGTTTACTCTAGCATATCGTAAAATCTGAGTTTAACAAACTTTTCTGTCAGTTATGTGTTTTGACTATAGCTGCATCGTACATCAGTTCCCTATAAAACAAATTTTGACTGTCAGTTTACTTGTTCTGAAATAAAATTTGAGTAGCATTGTTGGCTTTTAGTTTCTTTTAACTCTAAAGTCTACGGTTAAAACTTCTTCAGCCACAAGTGTTGTAACTTGAGAGCAGTAACTGATTGCTGATTGACATCTGAAACAATTCAGAATGGCAGGAACTAAAGTAGCTTATTGCTTTTCTTTTCCTCTTCTTTGCTTGACTGTAGACAGACACACTTTTCCTCAGGGAGAATACGTAGCATCTTCTCCTAGGAACTGATCTATAAGTATGGAAAAAGCATTCGGTCACATTGGCATAGCATCAAAATTCAAAATATTTAGACTCCACCAGATTTTACCTCTGGGGAGAAAGACATTTATTTAAAGGTAAAATACTGAAGGAGAACTGTATGAGCTCTATGTACGACATCTTGTAGGAGAATTTCCAAGAGCATCTTCAGGACATGAATATGCAGAGACTGCGTTGGCCTTAAAGCTGCCTTGCAGGGAGACAGGACTGTTCAAAAGCAGCTGCTTTTGTACAGTTAGGCATCTGCTTTCTGATCCTCCCTTGAGTCCTCTCAAAAGCCTCACATCGTGGAGCTCACCACATTCACAGGCTGTCCCCATGCCCTTTTTGAGATCTAATGCTGTAGCACAGGGCCCACACTCACTTGGACAACACTCCTTTTGACTGGCTCAAAGTACATGATGCATCTTTTCCATTTCTGGCTGCTAGTGATGCTAATCAGAGGGGTAACTACCAGGGACTCCTACCCTGCTGCGCAGAAATTTTGATATTGGACAATCCATAATGATGCTGTATGGCAGCCAGGGCCTGTCACGACGGACACATCACGTATGTCAGAAACGATGTTCAGAGCAGGCTGCATGACACAGAATGTCCCGGTCAGGGACAGTCAGCACATGATACTTTAAGGCCCTCCTGCTATCCACTAATCCTTTGAAAGCCCTCTGTACATCCAGATCTCTGCCAGAGGCACAGCCCTGTCTCATACCACAGCCCAGCTTTCTTATGTACCTCAAGTCCTGCAAAGTGCAAGTCCTAGGAGGCAACCAGGCTGGCACTCTATTCACGTGGGGAAAACTCTATGCAGATTATGTGCTTCATATGGAGTCAGAGGGACCATGTGGCAGAATGGCTATACAAAGCAGGGCACGTGCTTACTGACTACCAAAGGTTTTCCCACCCCCGCCTTCACAGATGTCTTCGTAGTCCTCCTTACATCCTTGCTCACACCTGAGTGAATCCTTGCTGAGAAGAGTCATGCATGGACTCTCCTACATACAGGGCATTTGGATGTCTCCATATCTCTGAGTGTTCAGAGCGTGTGCCAAGTTGCAGGTCCTCTTAGGCACATGTGAGCTGCTATGTCTAGAACACTTCCGTGTGCAAACAGATGGAGAAGGAACTACTTACGACTATTAGTTCTTTAGGGCACACAGTTTCCAGGCTTCTGCACCACACTATCTTTCCACCTCTGTTGCTGTGCTTTTTGACAGATACCTCTAGGCTATCACTCAAAGTTGTGGAAACACTGCAAAAACTCAGCTACATTTACCAGCTATGCTGGTAAATACCTTTGTACTACTGTTGAAATGTACCAAGACAGTAGGAGAAGCAGGAGTAACCTCAGGAGACATTACAAATCCCAGGCCTAGTTTCTTGGGTTTAAGGTCAAGACCTTTGACACCATCGTTAGACAGGGATGCCATAAACCCCGTGGTGCAAACACTACAAGACTCTATATGAAGCTATCCATGTGAGGGAAACTTTCAGTGCTTAGGAGATCTTAAGCAAACTGTTTTGTGTCAGTCCTGTTACTGTCTTTGTCAGGGATCTCTCTATCTAGTATTTAATTTTACTTTACCTCAGACCTCAAATAAAACTATCCTATTGTTGTTTCTTCTGTTTTCATTCTCAGACTGCAAGGAACATTGATCAAACACAAATGAGGCTTTATCTTCTCTGTAAGAGTGTTCTAACATCTTGTTTCATATTTTGACTCTTGCCTTTCTATTGAAAGCCCATTCATGTTGTTTTTTTGTTTGTTGTTTTTTTTTGTTGAGGTTTCTCAGTCTCTCCTTTCTACAAGTCTGAACTCAGAGTAATTCAAGCATTTCTATTCATGCGATATTGCACTGGAAGAATGTGTTATATTTGACTAATGTTTCACTTTAAGTAATCCATCATATGACATCAGGTGGGGCAAGCATTACAAGTTTTGGCAGAAATAAATTCTGTAGTGACAGTGGAACAAACAAAAAAGATCTTACAGCAAACCTTCTTGTCCTTCTTATTTTAATCTTTAACCTTGAATATAAATACTGGATCGACCTCTTTCTCCATACTTGAGGTAGTGATACACATCTGTGAAGGGAGAGTGATGATATTTTTGTGAATGGAAAGGAAGAAGCAGGTAGCTAGTCTTCATTTGCTTTTTCCTGTCAAATGTATCCTAGACAGAAAGAAAATTTAACAAGGCCAGAAATTTTGGTTGGCAAGACATGGTAGTAGATGCACACAAGTCCAATGAATTCTTGTGGGAAAATGACTGATCAGCTCATGCTATTTCTTGTGGAATGGAAGTCCACCAGAACTGACACATGCTAGAATGAATGGGTGTCTTCAGTACTGTGGGAAATCAAAGTACAATTAGGACAAAAAGTGCAGCTCACAGACAGGTAGCATAACCATTCGCTGTTCAAGTGAGCAGAACAAAAAAATGTGTTCTGCAAAGATTGTTTCATTCTCAGTAGCTCTTGCGGTGCAGAATCCCTCATTAATATTTCCTCTGTCATTCAAGTCTAAGAAAAATATTTTAATTGAAATATTACTCTCAGTGCAATTTAAACATAAAACCAAAGAGGGTTAAAAGCCATCATCCCAACATGAATGTTTTGATATTAAAACTAAATTTTAGTTTTAAAAATAAAAGATATGTGTAAAATATAATTTGAAGTAAGTACTCCCTGCACATGAGAACATCTTGTACAAGTGTCGCAATTACCAATATACTTTAGATTGAAAAGGATAAATTCCTCTGCTCTCCATAGCAATACAGGCTGAAGATACTGTTGCCCTTGCCCACTAGGCAATGACCCAGGGAATTATTGTTGGATTGGAAGACTGAAGACAAGAGAAATAGGTTTTGGATAGGAAGGGATTATTGGGACGGATGTTCCTTAATTCATTACAAGAAAATCACTAGGCAGAGGGAAGAGTGCAGGATTAAAAACAGTGGGTGACTGGCCCAAGAGAAGTTTGCTGCCTTTGCCTCTTTCCATAATCAATGGAGAGAGGAAGAGGGACCTGCTAGGTCAACTGAGAACAGGAACCTACTGTCACATGTTCTGCATTGTCCCCATCTCTACCACCTTAAGCCATCAAAACCTCCAAATGAGGGAGAAAAGGCAAAGAAAGAAACAAAGAAGGAAAACGTGCAGAGAACAGGGAGGGAGTACAATGGCAGAAGGGTACTCAAGTGAGGAAAAGAACCATAGTTATGCATCACCTTAGCATGGATTCTCTCAACAGCAGAGTTAATGCTTGATCTTGCAACAGAGAAGGACCCAACTGGGGATCTTGGAACTCATGTAAGTTGTAATTTAGAGGAGAATTCAATGAATGTTGCAAGCTGAAAAATTTTAAGAAGGAAATGTTCAGTGAGAGAGACCGGAGGGCAAGAAGGATGCTATAACCTTTGAAAAAGTAAAAAAAAAAAAAGAATAAAATGATGCAAGATTTTGCTGGTTGATATATAAAGAAAAGGATGGCTTTTGAAGGATGTTAGAAAAATAAAGCTGCCCATGAGCAGCATAAGACAGGGCAGGGAACTGCACAGCTGGAAATGAATTACTGCAAGTACATCTGAAATGTCAATGACAATAACATAAAAAAAAAAGGTAGGAAGAAAGAAAATTCAATTTTAGTATCCTTAAGCTAAGAAAGTATGGGCCCGAACAATATCTCATCTCTGCATCCAGGGAGTCACGGTACTCAATATGTAGTGTGCCTAATTTAGGTTTTTAACTTGTACTTAAAATTTAGGCAGATAGGGCCTCCCACTGAAGGCTTTCAAAAACACACTCTTCACTCCATTAGCTATACAGGAGTCTTATCCAATTTACAAGGAGTGACAAACTCGGAACAGACAATTAAAGCACAAGTCTGGTTTCTGAGTCACTTAGCCTAAATCTCTGCCCATCTGCCCCCCCTCTCCCCAGTATTTGTCTGTAAGATTATACATAGGTTTACGAAGCTATAAGTATATAGCAGAGTATTTACAGAGAATACGGGACAAAAGAGGTCTCTCAGGAAGTGAAGTTCCAGAATAGTTGGAAAAATAAAAATATATGCCAGTGGTACGATGACTGAGGAAATCTGCGGAGTAGGCAGAATAGGGCATTGAAGAGTGGTGAGCCAGAGAAAAGCTGACACAAAGAACCAGTGACAAGAGAAAAAGAGATTCTATTGTACCTCAGTGACTTAGAAAGATGATGATTCCTTTAAAGACATGTCAGAAATTGGACTGCAGTAGAGCTTAGGAGAGGATCTCAAGTTTTGCTGTGCCCTGGATATGTGAATAAATCAAGAAATAGTTGTTAACTTGGTAATTCAACTGTTAAAGACTGATTTGAGTCACATAAACTCAGATCCAGTTCTAAATTTTACTTGCTAGCTTTGAAGGGTATTTCCATTTATATTTTTCAGTGGAACTCAGCTCCACATCGAAATCTGGAGATATTTCTGGTTCAGTGTTGTTTTGATTCAAATTTAATGCTTTTTAAAGAAGGGAATTAACAGGATTTATTTGAATTGGATTTTTTTTTTTTATTGTGTCAAGGTAAGCTATGGCATTGTGAAATTAGACCAGATTTTATATACATTCGTGAATACTATGAAATTAAATGGAAGCTTGTCATGTAGTTCTGAGAGTAAAATTTGGTTGCAGCTCCACAGACAAAGCTATCCTTCTGCAGAGCATTAAAGGCAACTTCTGTAAAAATTGTCCTCCAAACAAACCAAAATGTTTCACACCATGAAATATACTGGTACAGCAAAAATATCACTGTCTAATGACCCAGAGGTGATTACCATGAAAGAGCAGTTTGGTTAAAATCTGCATAGGAACTCAGCCACAGTCAGTGGCTTTCACTATTCACGACTATTGTGGTGAACTGTGAAGTAGCAGCACATAATTACCTCCTGGGTTGATGTAAAAATGGATTTTTTTTTTATTTTAAATAACAGTTCTCATACTGAATGTTTTAGGCAGTACTGAATATTGTGGCTCTCTATACTATGATCTGTATTATATTAAAATTTAAGTGAAAGAAAGGAGATTGATTTGCATATCTCAACTATGAAGTATACATTCTGTTATTGACGATCCGACATTAAGACCTTTATAGGAATACTGGCATAGGAAATTACATGTGGTACCTTTGAAACAGTGTTTTACTAGTGGAAACCTTTTTAGATTCAACTCAAAGAAAATACACTAGATGAACACATCTTTCGAAAATCCTCTAGCCTATGCTGTTTGTGTTCAGTTTAAAATCAGTGGGAAGCAGCTACATGACACATCTATTTTTGATCAAAAATATTTTAGTAAAATATATTTGTTTGGGAAGCAACAACAAAATGAATTATACAGTTCTTTCACTGCACAACTTAAAAGAGAATACTTAATAACACCATGCAGCACAAATTGTGCTTACATAGTGATTTTCACAGAGTGTCTTAAGGAAAATTATACATAAAGAATACAAACACACAAATTTAGTTCATTCAGGGAAAGCCAAAGAGAACAAATAAAATTTAGGTCTGGAATTATAATCAGAAATTGAATCAACAGTACAAACCTCAGTGGACAATATGCTACAGATGCGAGAAATAGTACCCCAGTGAAACCTCTAAGTTCTAAAAAACGTTAGCATACCATTAAAAAAGCTTGAAAAAATAGCATAGTTATTACCATAGTGACATTCTACCACATGTGAATAAAAGGCAGTGGGTTGTGCTAGGTTAAAATAGAACAAAAGATTAAAAGTAATATAGTTCTTTTCATAACAGAACTACTCGATGAAAAATGGAAGGATGAGTGAGAAGATACTAAACTATGGCAATCTGTCTTAATTAGCATGTTTGTTGAGAGACCTCTAACAGTCTAAAAATTGACTAATAACAGTTATCTAGAAACAAGGAAAGTTTCTGAATCTGTTGGTGCTTGTATGCCAGATGATTATGCAAAGCTGAATTTTAATTTCAGCAAGACTCCGAGATAGTGCCTTCTCAAATGGATTGGTATGATAGTCCATGATTTTCTAGCTAAGTTATATACTGGCGTTATATAAATTTCATGCTATCACTAACTGGTAACTGATCAGTCCACCATAAGCAATACAGTCATCACTCAGAAAATTCTTAACACTCTCAGTCCTCAGTAACTTAAATTAAGGGCTTTGGGATGATGTGGATCAGAAGCCAAACGTGGAAGGCCAAACACCTCTAACAATACTCCAAACACACTGTGATCACAACAAAATATTCTCTCTTCCTACCCCAGCTCCCTATAGCCAAGCTTTTCTATGTTGGAACTCTCTTCATGGCTTTCTTCACTAGGGTCAGACACATGATCAGATCGCTGCACACGTTCCTAGGCCATGATGAATGTATAGGAAACAACTTGCTGTTATCCTTCTTCGTAGTGGGCTAAGTCATTGCTTAGATATTGCATCATGTTCGTCATCAGCTGAGCCATCAGGCAAGTTGCAGCATCTGTCTGAGTCTGAGCTTGGAGACCAACACTTCAGGATCTGTTTCTGATCTGAGCTGGTGCCTATGTCAACTTCACAATTAGTGTCACACAGCAGTCAGGATTTCAGCCATTGTATCTCTGCCTTCTCTTGCCTAATCAGAGAAATCACAGATATTAAAGCTGAGAAAACTAGTCAGTGAACTAGTCCATCATTCTCCAAATCCCAAGCAAGAGTTGCCATTAAGAAAAAATGCATACTCAGCTGACAAAAGTGTAGAAACAGCTACAGAAGGAAAGAAAAGAGCATAGAACTTCTTTTCCTTTGAGACTGAATAAGACTTGAAAGCAGAAGGGACAGGAGCTGTGTAGTGGTTTATCATTCATTTTGTGGACAATCCTTTTGCCTCTTACTGCTTAGTAAGGTGACATTACGTGCTTGAGTTAAGTTAGGATGGGATCATGTGGAAACTAGGCAGTTCCCTTTATGATTCTTTAGCTCTGATATATTTCTTCTTTGGAAGGGTGGCTTGCAAAATCACAGAATATCAGTGTTTGAAGGAGAAACAACTGAAGTTCCACTAAATCTGAATTTACTGTTTGTCACGGTTGTCAGAATGTCAAAAATATACCACCAGTGTGTTTATTAAAAGAGAAAAGAACGTATAAAGCAATACATCAAAAGTTATATCAAAATATCAATACATCAGAGAAAGGAAGAGAAACTTTGTCTTTATCAGAAGAAAAACAAAAGTGATCAATTTATTTTGCATGTATTAACTCAAACACAGCTTGTTTCAGGTAAAAACAATCTTCTTTGTTGCATCCAATATGCGGTAATGCATAGGTAATGTGTGATCCCCTAGGGAATACAGAATATAAACCAACCCAGCTCCTGAGAGCTGACGCTTCAGCAGATGACAAAATATATGTTAATGAACCAACAGTACTTCTTGTGGTTTTTAAATAGGTGAACACTGGAGGGCTTATCATGGCTATGCCCACACATGGCATAAGCATGAATGAACCAAACAACAAGTTGATAGAATCAGCTACAGAGATTTTGTTTGAATTTTTCTCTATTTAAAACATGAATGCTGTTTTTTTGGTGAAATTAGAAAGAAGAACTGTAGGTTTCCCTATTGACTTACATTACTTTGGCAATTCTACAGCTATATGCATAAACATAGTATCAAGAAATGCTACTGGCTAATAACAGCCAATTTACTGCACAGTTAACCAGTCAAAGTCATTCTTATACCATAGTAATTTATTAAATGACGAGAAGATTAATCACAAAAAGAACAAATAGAAGTCCAAATTAGCACTTCGGGGAAAACAAGAGAGCGTAAGATGTTTATTTCTTGTGCAGCATCTTTCCTGATTTACTTGTGGAGTTATACAGCACAGTCACGAATATTCCGAATTCTGTTTCATTCTCTCATTGATTGGTGAGGATTTAATTTTTAGAGGAGAGTGCTGGGAGATGAAAGGCGTATTTGGGGAAATTTCTTCAAATCTCAAAGTCCTGGTGCCATCCATTTTCTCAGTAATCTTTGGAAAGTGCCAACTACATGAAAGTAAACACTTACAAAAATACTATTCCTAAAAAAATTCCTTCTGCCTGATACTTAAATCACTCGTTCAACATTAACTAGGGATTGAAAAAAAGAATGGCTTTCTGTTGCGTGAATTTTTCTCTCAACCTTCCTCTTTTTTCTCACACATTTACATGGAACAGATGTTACACTAGCAGGATTTATAAGTTCATTAATACTTGAGTTATTTGTGCCTTCAGTATAAACAGCAAGAGAAGCTTCTGGAAAAGTCCGACCAACACTACCATAGTATAACTTTGCAGTTATGATATTAAAGCACATAATTTTACACAAGTTTAAACAATTAAATGTTATCAATATTACTAATATTAAAATGGAAACCTCAGCTAGTATCATCTATATTCCTTTCCAGATGGGGCACTTAATCCTCAGTTCAAAAAAAAAAAGGATGTCAGGTCTTAATTAGCTCACAGCAGTGTTACAAATCTCCATTATTTTGTAAAATGCTTTGAAAATCTCAGAAATTTAATGCTAGATTAATGACAACAGTCCTTATTACAAAAATTATTAACTGTTTACTGTTGCAATCAGGGTGCTGAATGCCCTGCTCATTGCAAAGAGGCCCCAAAATGTTCAATTTGTTGTATAATCAGCTGTCTGCTCTTCAGTACACAAGCTAAATATAGTAGATGTCAGCTACTAAATATGTAAGGCTTGACGAAATAGCTCCTTTCTGACTTCAGTTCTTCCAAACAAGGCTATCAAATTTTCTAGAATTGTAGCTTTATTTGAATATCAATATGGAAATCAACGGCTGGAGACTGTGTGGTTTAGATGAAAACCCTCTGAACATGAAACAAGAATTATTGGAGCAATGTTGTCTTCCTCAAGGTTATGAGCCTACAGCTCCCAGTGCTTCTGCTGCTGCTTCCAGCTTTCCCAAGTGTTATAGTTGGATGAGGCCCTTGGCATTTTTATGTGTCCTATTTCAGAATAAAATTAACTGATAGCCCTGGAATTGCTGTGGGTAGTGGTAATGCCAGGATACCTGGAGACAACTGAGCAGTTGACAAAACTTGTGTCAGAATCATCCCCCATAAGCTTGGAGAAGCTTTGAGGAAGAGTCACAGTGACAGTCTGGAACTATTTATAGTAGCATGAGATATAAAAAAAGGATGAGAAGATGAAGACAAGCTGTGGCTTCTTTCTGAAAAATAAATAGTTTAGTGTTTTCAAAATCAAAGGTGGGAGAAACAGAAAGAGAACATTCCATATGGCTTGAAGCAGTTGGAAGCGCTGATGGGATAGAAGCACTTTCTATGATTTATCAGACTTTTCCTCAAGAATGCAAGTGAAGGGTTTCTCCAGTAGGTACAATAGCCAACAACTTCATAAGAATCCATATGTAACATGTTGAGAAGGGGACAGCCACAAGGCTTGGTTCTGCGAAGTGACAAAAAAAGAGAAATTATTGGACTGAATTAGTGGGAAAACACAACCTTAATTTTTCAAGATGATTCTAAATAAAAAATCGGGGATGCGATGACCTGGGATGCCAACATACCATTTAGACTTGAGTAGATGTCAGAGCTGGCAGATGTGACTGGACTATTAATCTTCTGTTTATTTGATTGCATAGGTTCGAATTTGCCTACCTTGAATTTGGGTTCAGGATAGTATCCTTACCACTCTTGGAGAATGACAGATGACACTTGCAAATAAAGGTGAAGATTTTGGTAATTGCTTGTGTTTCTTTGTCCTTCATCTGACAGTGAGGAAGGTAGTAGTGAATAACTCCGGTTGGGATGGGATTGGTTTAATCTGTCTTTAGACACTTAAAAGCTAGTTATATGCAGAAGGGTAACTCAAGTAGTGATAAAGGATCTCTTACTGCATTTCCCCCTGGATTTAGTTCAATACCTCTATGTTACACGCATGTCCCAAGAGGTCAGAAACAAAGTAGGATGTTCTTCAAGGCATCACCACTAAACAGAGCTGTTAATTGAGGTAAAACTTAAATGCATAGAAAGCAAACCTGTGAAGATAGATAGGTATAATTAACTGCAGTAATGATGATGTAATGGACAATTATCAGGCTCAAATAAGGAAAACTATTAGGAAGGGTGCAGTGCTCATGCTAATCATGTTTTAAGATTTTTATATAGTGATATTTCCAATAGGAGATGACTTTAAGAAATCGTAGGCATAGCTGACAGTCCCTCCTACAGTTCAATTTGCTTGACACATTCCATTAGAAGACTGTTTCCAGTTATTTAAAACATTGCCAAAGATTAACCAAACTTCTAGGATAATGTTTTTCCCAGGCTGGGAATTTGTAGTTTCTTACAAGATTTTAGGTAAAAATGAGACTGGGTACAAGATCTTTGTCTTTCCATTATTAAAAGCATTTTTGTGAAGAGCTCTACAAAGAAGAAACTTCGAGCTAACTGGCAGGGTTTACCTTTTGTCTCCCATATGGATCTACACAAAATGATTCAGAAAATTACCAAACATGCTCAGTTTGACAGTAGAGGCAATAGAGTTTGATCATTGCAGTGACTGAAGGTGTGGTCTGTGCTAAGTGCTGATTAGATGGAACTGCAGAATTCTCTGAGTCCCCCAAAAGGAGTTTGATGGCTTCACTTCAGGAACAGATGCTGAAATGACATACCCAAACAAGCACTGTGGTGCTAGCAGTCCAAACTCTTTCCAACAGCTCCTCACATTAACTCTTACAAAACTGGCCCTGATACCTGTGTGCCATGGGCTGCAAAACAGTAATAACTTTGAAATATAAAAATCTGTTTGTCTTGGGCTGGGCACTAAAATTAGTGGAAACTAATACCAATTTTCTTGTTGATAGCTCTGCCTAAACAATAAAGGCCAGTTGTCCTTGGGCTCCAGGAGGATGGTCCCTTATCCCAGCCATGGGATACTACACAGGTTGCGTTTCTCCATTCCCTGCCCACAGGCTGGTCTCTACTGGAAGAAAAGGCAGGGCAGGAACTGCAGGATGCCACAGTAGTTTTCTTGATTTAGGTGATTAAGGAGCTTCTCTGAATCATTATCTAATTCATGGCTCTGCAGGTATGAATAGTCTTTGCAAGCTCTTCTACCTTCTCTTCTCAGCTCCCTTGGGTTTGGCTGCCCGTACTCAAGTCAGCTTTAGTAAGGCTCAGGTCTGTCACCTCTTAGCTGATGGCTGGGAAAGAGCTGGATCAGAGAGGTTGGTCCTATGTGTCCCTTAACTTGGCATACGCTTTTAAACCCAGGCTTAAGCTAAGCTTTAAGTTCAGTCCCCTGTCTCTTCATGAGCTACACAAGAGGAAAGGTAGCGCTCAGTCTTGTACTGCATTAAGCCTGGCCTTGCTGCACTGACTTGGCTTCCCATCTTGACCTTGGCCCTGCCTTGTTCCTGTGGACTGCCCTGGCCACCAAGATTTTCAGCTGACCCACGTGACCATCTTTGGACCTGGTCTGCTTCTCTTTTTTCGGGTGCTGTGGATCTGTCTGGGTGGGTCCGGGTCCTGCCCCACTGTCACCCTTTGCTCCTGGCTCCCCTGCCTGCATGGGCAGCAGCTGCCCTGCTTGTTCCTTGGCACAGGTCCAGCTCTGGTGTAAGTGACAGGACCTACCATCAGTATGTAAACTCCCCACCTGCATCAAGACGGTTGTTTGGCAGCTATGATGGTGTTTAAACATAGCCTTTTTTTTAAAAAAAAAAATCACAGAATCACAGAATCACAAAATCACAGAATAAGCAGGCTGGAAGAGACCCACCGGATCGTTGAGTCCAACCATTCCCACCAATCCCTAAATCATGCCCCTAAGTACCTCATCCACCCTCACCTTAAACACCTCCAGGGAAGGCAACTCAACCACCTCCCTTGGCAGACCGTTCCAATGCCTAACCACCCTCTCCATGAAGAATTTTTTCCTTATCTCAAGCATGAATCTCCCCTGGTGGAGCTTGAGGCCATTCCCTCTCATCCTGTCCCCTGTCACTTGGGAGAAGAGGCCAGCACCCTCCTCTCCACAACCTCCCCTCAGGTAGTTGTAGAGAGTAATAAGGTTTCCCCTCAGCCTCCTCTTCTCCAGGCTGAACAACCCCAGCTCTCTCAGCTGCTCCTCATAAGATTTCTTCTCCAGCCCCTTCATCAGCTTCGTTGCTCTTCTCTGGACTCGCTCCAGAGCCTCAACATCCTTCTTGTGGTGAGGGGCCCAGAACTGAACACAGGATTCGAGGTGCGGTCTCACCAGTGCCGAGTACAGGGGGAGAAGAACCTCCCTGGACCTGCTGGTCACGCCGTTCCTGATACAAGCCAAGATGCCATTGGCCTTCTTGGCCACCTGGGCACACTGCTGGATCATGTTCATTCACTGTCAACCAACACCCCCAGGTCCTTCTCCTCCTGGCAGCTTTCCAGCCAGGCTTCTCCTAGTAAATTACATTCAATACGAGATGAGTTAGCAATGAACATCCAGAAATCTATATGTTCAAATATCTGGACAAATACCTGATGAAACATATCACTGCTAGATGGTCTTGTGGTTCAATGCTGTTGCTCCCAGCAGTGTGCAGTTTGAGGGAGTCGAGAGGCATGAGACTTTTTCCACTTGAGGGCTGAGTAATGAAAGTGTTGTGATGGAATGTGGCACCATGGATGATGTCTTCATATGCCTGAAACTAAAGCACTTATGCACAGAGAGTATAGATTTTAAAAATGTAGCAAGCCAAAAGTAAAGGAAAGCATAGGAACATAGAAATAGTTTTGTCAACATACTTTTTGAAGTTAAACATGGAAAAACAGAACATATATTTTGCTTGCACATATATATATAGCTGAGGCACCTTGTGGGATCAGCACAAAGCAGTATCAGGCAATGATAATCATCCTGTTACTGCTTTGCAAACCTGGCTTAGTATTCAGGAGCAAAACCAGATTCTAAAGATTTCCAGCATTCAGATGACCAACCATGCAATTGCCCTTACTACTCAATGGCCATTTGCCAGGAGTTACTGGTAGGAGGATGTGTTAGCACTAGCCTAACAAGAAGAAAAAGATTTTAACTAACAAATGTAATGTCTAAATAAAATGATCAAGAGACCGATATTTTTCCAGACAAGTTATTTCACTAACCAAAAATGTTAGCAAACCCACCTACTAAATTTATCACAAGTTTCAGCTTTTCATTGTGAGAGGTTTTTCAGAAACTCCAACTTTTATATGCTATGAATTTTTCATCCGATGGACTGTTCTCACACTGAAATCAGTCTGTGCCACTCCACAGTAAATTCTTCTGGCACCTGTATATTCCTGAGCTGTGAACTGCACTCGAGAGTGACTGAACTTTGGCTGTCTGATAACCTCCACACAATAGAAAAAAAGAGACAAGTAGAAATTTTATGGAGCTACTTATAAGCTTATCTACTCCAGAAGTCTTCACTTTCCAATTCAGTCAGTAGCAGAAGTCAATCCAAACCTTCTAGTGACACTATTCTCATAAAAAAGTGTGTGCTAATGCATCTGGACGAAAAGAGAAAGTAACATCCAATTCCAGTATGTACTAGAAAAAGGAAATCCAAACAAGAAAAGGAGATGCTGGCAGTTTTCTTTTTACTTGAAATTATTCTATCAAATTTTCTAAAGCATTGATCTATAACTAGAAAATCAGAGTAATCTCTCATTCTTTCTTCTCCAAGGGAAAGGGTAAGCCTGAACATGCCTCAGAATTTGGCAGTCTGAAGAAAACTCAACCCACATTTCAATGAGCACAGTGTTTAAAAAACACAGATCTATCACTGTAGCTCAATGTCCTCCTCTATTGCTTTGTCCCTTTCCTCACATTAGCTCCCACCTACCCCATCCTCCCTTAATGTTGTTCTTGGAGTTACACTTTGAATGGCAGAATTCCACAGTTAAGGCCATCACAGAGCCAGATTTTCCTCTTCCATGCCTCCTACTTTCTCCTTTTCTCTCTCACTGGTTTTAATAGGCTCTTTGCTAACAATTCCTTCTCTGTGTTTCTTAGACATGGCACTTTGTGTCTGTCCACAGTTCTCATTTTTTCCAGTCCTTTGACTTCCTTCCCTTATTCTGACTTTTATGCCTCAGCTGCTTCCTACTTCTTTCACTTTTTCACTTGCCCCTGAGCCCTAGTTGAACTCCATCTCTCACCTACTCATTAAGTTTCTTTCTGGACCTTAACTCTATTTGTCTACTTGGTACATTTTTTCTAATCATAATCGTATTTTCTTCTTATCATTTCCTCTACCTAAGACTCTTCTTCTGCAGCCAGTTTTGTCAAATTTGGGATAAAAATAACAGCCCTAATACTCTTTGTCCCTTGTGTTTCTTTTACTTCTCTTAAATTGAGAGAACAGTTCAAAATTTTGAGCACAATTGGTCCCTACTACCATCACATGGAGGATGGGCAAACAGCAGATCCTCTTGAAGAAAAGAGAGTTTGGTTCTTCAATGTCCAAGCACCAGATGAAGTGACTTCTCATACAGAAGATTCACTGACCATCTTTAAGGAAATATTCACTCCACTGACTATCTTTAAGGAAATATCAACTGCTGCTGTAGTATTTGAAAACTAAATGAGCCTAAGAAACTAAAAGAAGACCTCACAAGAAGTTTAGAATAAGCAAATGTGACACTCTTCTGTTATATAATAAATATATATAAATAATAAATAATTATCAATAGATAATAAATAGATATACTTTATCATACAATGAAAGATACAAAAATTAAAATATCTTAGTTGTAGCTATGTAGTTGTATTCCTTAAATCTCCCAATCTGAGGGAGGAAAAGAATTTTTTTCTTTTTGTCATACCTGTGTTACACTAAAGTAACTCAGCCCTCTTTATGCTCTGCATAACATGCTCTGTTTGCCATGCACAACAGAATTCTGCTCTGCCTAGACAGTAAAATAAGGCACAAAAATAATTATGCATCTATAATTCCATAAAAATGAAGAGTAGTAATTTACACTACTGCATTTATAATTTCCTCCTGTTTTACATCACTGCTGGAAGTGAAAAAGGAGAGGATAAAACAGGAGCTCCAAAATGGAAAGAACAGCACTAATGTTCTTCATTCAAAATCTTTATGACATCTAGAAAGGGAGCAGCCTTATTTGAGTAGAACAATTTTCATCACATGCTGCTTCACCAAACAGGCTTTTGACATAGTCATATTTTGTGTTCCCCAAAATAGCACTTCGGCATGCTTCAGTTTCTGAACTTGTTTTTTTCCCCTTAATTCGTTTGAATTTAATTAGGCTATTCATCAGTTTAGTAAATGCAAAGAACCTTTTAAAAGGGGAACAGTGATTGATTTTTAAAGTGCTATAATCACTCCATCTAGCTGTAAAAAATATTTTCTAGTTAGGTATTTCAAAAGATATTAATATTCACTTTTTAAAATAAAAGTCACCTGTCCTTATTTTAATACGTAATGAACAAGCTGCCATAATGCCACTGGGTGAAGTCCTTCACCCAGCAAAGCTCCGTATAAAGCTCCCATTAACATCCATGCTTCACCTGAATTGTGCTGACATGGGACAGAACTTTTTTTTGGAGGAAGATTTGGGAGCCACAGAAAGTTTGTTCTGCACACAGTCTGGAACTGGGTCTCAATGGACTCTCACGCAAGCCAAAGCTGTATGCCCACACCAGCACATCACTCCACTAGGGTAAACTGCCATTTTCTGCACCCAAATAACAGTTTTGAGAGGAGTTTAAAGTGCATGTCTGTGTCATTTCACTGGTCCATGTTGAAAAACTGCAGAAAAAGGCAAGCCCACATCTGATTCTTCTATCAGCAACCCAAAGGAATCAGTTCAAATTCAAGTCCCTTTCCCATTTTGCAGAATCTTGCACCGAGTTATATCAGAATAGCGCTTTGTAGACTGCAGTGTCTGTAACTTAAACAGCAAATTAGCTCCAGGGAGGGAAGTCACCCCTGAAACATGTTTTATTTCTAGGTGGTTTTGGTCTCAGATGGTGTCACAGACATGTCCCTGCTGCAGAAACTGAGGTAATTCCCTAAACGACTGAGTTACTCTCTTCAGGCCATCAGTGTGATAGCTTGGAGCAGCTGGTCACGCACATAAGCAGCACAGGGTATGAAATGTCTCTTTCAAAGCCCAGCTGTATGTTCTTGTCCAGTTTAGGGGCCACGTGGTAAAGAAGAGGATGCTGCCACTCCCTGATGGCTGTGCTGGTTTCCCAGAATATTTGCTATAAAATCTTTCAGCCCATTCTCTTTGGCCACCAGCAGACAGCCTTTGGGCAGTCAGACATGATCTTTCACTTTGAGCAGTGGCCCACGTAATGTCAACTAGTACAAAAAGTATCTTTTTTATACAATTTTTTTTTTATTGATAGCCTACTTCTCTTCCATGGAAGCTATAAGTCCCTTGTTAGGCATTTTGCGAGCATGTAATTTTTGAGTGGTCATACTACCTCTGCCTAAAGTAGCAATGTGACCTATGGCTGTTCCTGCTTGTACAGCAGCTTGACTCCTCCTATCCTTTTTGTTTTCCTGAGGATCTGACAGTGTCTTGCATTTCCAACAGACAGTCCTTCTACACTGTTCCTTACAGAACCATAAGTCTTGCCCCTAGCACAAAGGCTTTTGCTCTTTCCCCTTTTACTTTCTTAGCAGGAACCTAAAGCAGCAGCTCAATCACCAGATACACCTTCTGTGTGACAAGGCTGACTGCCCTCCAAGTGTGTTGTCACCACTACAAACTTGGCTGCTGAGGCCTCTCACAAAGACAGTGAATGCTTCTGCTGTGAGAAAGCCTGTAGATCTGACTGGGGCTGCCCAGCTCTGGAGTGGGGGCTACTGCTTGCATCTTCTGTGAGGCTGGTCCTTTCAATGTAATGAAAGTGAAGGTGACAAGACACCTTCAGCCTCTCACTTCCGTACAGCACGTGCTTCACAATGCCCCTTCATTGCTTCTCTGAATCAGCCCAATTAGGTAACTTCACTGTCTTGCACTTCATCTGTCTCTCCTCCTCACTTATCCCTTAGCTCAGGTTCAACTCTTTCAGCTACTCACCAAGTAACATTCTGCACTTTATCTTTTTCTCTTGCTTTGTCAATAATAACATTTTCTTTTTCATATGACCCCTTACTCTACTGCTGTTTCTTTGTTTTACTCACTTTAATTCTCTGCCAACTTGGCTCAAGCAACACAGAGGCAGAGTTGAATTAGTTCCCACCACTGAAATCCTACGTGAGCCATGGGGAGAGTGCAGCATTGTGGTACGCACTTGTAAGCTGCCATACATTTCGAAAACGAGCATATATTCTGCCCATGGAGATTAAAAATTATAAAACATGTGGGGGAGTATAATTGCCATTCTTGTCATCTTGCTGTTGGGTATAGAGTATGTTAAATTGACCACTGGAAAAGTATTTCAATTATCGCGTTAATGGCACAGAGAAAGCCAGTCATGAGTCACACCAGTAAATCTTAGGGAAGACAAACAGACTCATACTGTGTGCACACAGTCCTCTTCTATTGATATAATACTTCGTAATCCCAAAGTGCCTGACTCAGTGCTACACGTAGAGAGCACTGTGTGTAGTTCAGGAGCCTGCTACCGCTCAGAGATGCTCTGACAGCTCCTCCAACCTCAGGTCAGTCCCCAGTGAAGAACCTGGAAGAACCAGAGTAGAAGGCATAAACCCTTCTCCTGTGACGGAGATGAGGGGAATGTGGCACTAGAGTCAGTACAGTGCTTGCAAGATCATCACTGTCTGCGTGGATTCTGACCTTGCAAGATGAAGCAGGCTTAAAGAAGAGAACTGCTCAAACATGTTTGTTTCAGAAGAAAACAGCTTGCAAATAGGCACATAACTGCAGCATTTACTGAGCTTTACATTTGTCTGCGACACATCTGCAAAAAGACTGCACTTTTGTTTTGGGAGGGGTTTCAGCTCCCGTCAATGGAGAGGATGAAACAGCAAGTGAACATTCTTCACTCTCCTCCACTTTCCCTAAAAGATTTAAATAATTCATGTAATAGCTACATAAAAGGCTGAAAGCAAAAGTATTTTAAAATTTGCTTCCGTTTGTGTACTTCAGGCCCCAGTGAAACAGCTTAAAAAATATAGGCCCATTCAAGCTGAAACGGCATTTTGGAGGTTCTTGTACAAAATACTTTTACACTTAGAGTAGGGTCACACTCTGAGTGATCCTTTTCTTCCACAGTTTTGTTGGTATAATTAACAAACCCTCCTGCCCCTGAACTGCATCCCCTTGCAAGAATAAATGCTGTTTACAGGATATAGAATATTACATGTGCCGTCAAAATATTAGGACGCATTTCAAGTCTGGGGACAACACCATAGAAATATGCCCCAAGAATGCTAGAGGTGATGAAAGGCTGATGAATAGAACATGAGATGGAGGAGCCCTGCTTTGTATTTTTTTTTTTCCTGGGAAAGCTGATAGCTTTTCTGTTTCCCAAAGAATAAGCTATTTTCATTTATCACAGTTCAGTCCCCCTGTTATGTGCACCCTGCCCTAATGGCTAGAGGCTGTGTAAATGCTTAAAATGGATTCTGTTTGCAAAATGAATTCCTGCTTTCATTCAGATTGCAGGAAGTTTTAGCTATGGTTTTTATAAATGATTAATGCAGATACCTTGATTAATTTACTAAAATAATTGGATTCTGTTCTTACATAATAAAATAATTTTTTAGAGTTTGTATTTTTTTTTAAATGTAAACTGTTTCCATACATTAAATAAATTAGTCATTAATGAGGTCAAGATGCTTCCAACACAAGGAAAAAAAAAGGGAGGATTGTATCAAGTCTGCTTAATTTAGCAATTTGCTTGTACATACATTTTATATGTCTAACAAAGTAATCCTCCTGATGTAAGGCCAAATTTTCCTGTATAGACAATTAAGATGCATCATTGACTTTGATGGTTTCCAGAAGGAGAGAGATCGTCTCTCTCAAAGCTGAATGGCCTGAGTGATGAGAATCAGGAAGAGACTCCTATTATCTGAGATCCTATTATATTGAAACATTTCTGCTTGCAACTTTAATTAGGTAATCACCTCTATTTTGAAGATTTTAAAAAGGAGAAAATAAGCATGGTCTGGAGTACTTTATGCTTTTGCACATGCTTCCAGTTTGTTGCCTTTAGATGCTGGAGAGTTAAGAGAAGATGCTTTTTCATCACGCTACACCACAGAAAACACTGCATGTCAAAGGACTCATCCCTGACATCCTACACTGTGCTTCATGACATCCATTTATACCAGGCTTCCTGTATTCCATCCCATGACCTGGGATAATGAGGTGTGTGGCTGGTGTGCCAGGATTTGATGTGTTGCAACATGGCATTATCTGCCTTGGGAAATGTGAAATGAAGGCATTCTCTGAAAAATACCATTAAGGAAAACGTTTCTTAGCCCTTAATAGCAGAGCATGAACACTACAAAGACTACTGCTCTTTTCAGAAAACAAATAGGACAACTAAAGCCAAATGGAGGTGTTTTTATTCTTACTTCTTTGGTTGGAGGAAACATTCCAGAGAATGCACAGATTCAAGAAATATGGAACGAAGTCAAGGCTATACAATGCTCTTGAAAACTTGACTGAGGCTTTGTGTTTGCATAATGTAATATTATATTTTTTTTACATCAGCTGCACCACATTAAAAGGAGCTATTCCTTGAAAATAGGTATTTAGACAATTAATATCCTTACAAAAGAGTAATGTCATGGGAATGAAAAGCAAAAGGTTTGCTGGATGATCAGGACTCTGTGGTGAATTTGCTTTTGTACTACCTACTCATGAAATCAGCCTACACCGCTGCTGAAATCACACGGCTTTTTTTTTTCATAGAAAAAAATCCACAGTTATGTAGCTTACAGTTATACAAAGAAAAATACAGCACTAATCATATGTTCTTATGGCTATTGCTAATACTGTTATTATCTATAATGCAGCAGCACATATCAGTAACTCTAATATGGCCTTTCCCCTGATCCTTACATATAAACACTCAATCCTTTCATTGCCATCATTAAGCTCCAGACAATCCAAACACTCCCTAACATACAGAGCTACCTCACTGCCTCTCCTTCCCTGCCTATCCCTTCTGAAGAGTTTACAGCCACCCATTGCAGCACTCCAGCTGGGTGAACCACCCCCCCGTGTTTCTGCAATGGCAGCACTAGGTGTGTGTGACACCTCAAGGTTCATTGTGGCGAAGATGTGAGCCCTGGGCTTGTGCTGAGTGATCTCAAAGCCAAGACCCTGGCAGGGACGCTGCATTTCCTGTGAGAGACTGATGTGTGACAAACACTAAGAAGAATCTGTTGTGCCAGATGAAGAATAGAAGGGAACAAATGAAAGAAAATGCCCCGAACAGGAAAATGTTTGTAGGATCAGGGCCTTAGCTTTTTATCCTCTACAGAGACCTTTACATTAAATTCAGTGGAATTTAAAACCCATCCTTTCCTTTTACTTATGGGATGAAGCTTTGTAGAGAGGATGAGGCTAGTCATGCAAGTATGGTGAATGCTATTTGGTTTCATTGGGCCATCAGGGCAAGGATCTGGAAATTCCATTTTTATGGTAAGACAGAGTATGAGGCTGTATCATCGTCATGCTCTAAAGCCCCTGTATTGACAACTAGGTCATTGTGAGAGGGCCTTATTGTAAATGAGAATTAGACTGTGAGCATCGGTTTTAATCCAGTATTCTACTCAAAGGGATGAAGTACACACACACCCCTACCAGGATGTCTGTAGCCCCCAGACTTCAAGAAGACTAGCTGGCCCAGTTCTTCTTGATTGTGGTCATACATGGCTTCTTGAAGCGGCAGAAATGAATGGAGTCACCTTGCTCTAATGCACAAGTGCCTTGCTAAAACCTTACTAAGTTCCTCCTGCTGGCTCTGTGTTTTGTGCCTCCTTTAGGTTTTAAAAGTGCAGTTTGGGCTTTGTAAAGTCATCAAAATGCAACAAGCAAGCAAACCACAATGCTGAAGTGCTGAATATTGATGACAGTGCAACAGAAAGAACACTGTACCCCAAAAGGGCTATGGATCTAATTTTGTCCTGTCTTTGTCCTGCATGTGTTGGACATCCTGTAATTGTCTAAACAGTCTAATGGCAAATTTCAGTAAAACGAAATTGCTTTTTCAACGGATACAAAATAACAACACCAGGCTTTGGGTAAAATTGCTGAAAATGCTGAAGTGAATATTGCACACTCAATCACATGCTCAAAACCAGTCAGTGATGTAAATAATGTGACTACTGAAGGTTTGAAATTGGTTACTTTGTTACCAGCCACCACACACAAAAGATGCCCATTGTCTAATATCATGAATTTTGAATAAATTGGCTTCACTGCGGGATGTAATTACTTACGTTAATAGCAGTCACAAAAGACATTCCAGGCTCCTTTTGCAATATTTGCATCTGTTGAATTTGCATTTTTTGGGTCATATGAGGAAATATCACCAATAATACTGAATTCATACTGAATCACTTCCTCACACAGATGGGCTCTTCTGCTTGAAGAAGAGATGCGAATTTAGGGCTAAGTTTTCAAGGTGTTCATGGGAGATTGTTACATCACTGTACCATTATATTGTTAGCAGAAATTAAGCAATAGCATTCAAATTCACATCTGGGCTAGACTAGGGAGTGGAGATCATATTTAAGTTCTAAGCAAAGATCCAGTTCAGGCTTTGCTCATGCAGAAATCTTTGGAGAGGACCTAAGAACATAACTGTGCCCACACAGGAAGGTGCAGGTGTATCTCTGAACTCAGGGGTTCTGGCCTGCTCCCCGGTGTCATCACATTATCTGCCTGCATGATCAGATGAGGTCAACATGACTATCCCAGGGGCAGTCTCTAGCTTCATACTGCATATATCCTGTAACTTAATCCTTTGAACTTTCCACATTTAGACAAATGTTTAAGTGAAGTGTCCATTACATCACTCATTGATTGTTAGAAATGCCACGTTGGTTCTGGTAGTTCCAGATATATATATCTTTTCATGCTAATCTCTAGAGGTGAACTGGAGGTCCTGTAGGTATTTCCCGTACAGTGTACTGGGTTTATCCAGATAGACCAGTGAGAACAAAAAGCCACATTTACCTTTCAGCTTGGCACGTGTACATACATTTTATGCTAGATGCTGCAGCCACATAAAAAGTTTCAGAGGACAAGCACCAATGGTTTGAAGGAGACTGACTGAAAATGTTCTCTCCATAGTTTTCACAGAAAGTCACAGAACATATATAACATATTTTAAAAAGCCTTCTTACCACTTCTATTCTTTTTCTGGTGGTTCACTTTTCAGCTGACGAAGTGATTTATTAACTGTCTTTAAAAAATCCATTTCATTGAATGAATGATAACTATCAAAACCTGAAGCCTGATACAACATCAATATCAAACTGGTTCAAACATTTTCTGGCTTAGTTTATTTTTCAACGAATAAAGAAAAGAAGAATGAATGAATACTCAGTACAAGAATGCATTAGAGAAGAATTACTTTTAGTCACAGTGGCTGGAACACCCAATTTGCTATCCTAATTCCACAAGAGGCAGAAGATACTCACATATGCAAGTTGTGAATCAGTTACTTTTTTCCCTCTTCTCCTGGAGAAATTTGGTCCATGAAGCCAGAAATGTAGTTTAAGTAAGTAAAATAAAACAAAAAGCTGAACTATGTCCTTCTAGTTCACCTTCTCCTCCCCACCTTCTACCTTCTGAAGGTCACATGACAGTCAGGGTTGTCACTCCTTTTAAACTAACAGAAAGGCACGATTTGTTGTTCCTGTAAGTAGCTGCAACAGGGAAGACGGCCTCATGCCAAAATGCATACACACTCTTTTAGTGGAAAGGCAAAAACAATGAAGTGATCAAAATCCATTCATTCATTCATCAGAAAATGTGCTGTCCTACTGTTCGTGTTTCATATAAGCATTGTTTCATTTAAGCCATTTATAACTTCTTCATTGCATTTTTTAAAGCTCCATCTTTTTAAATGGATCTTTTTTCCAGTTTGAATTCTGTTAAGTATAGAAAGACATGTAACTGAAATTATTCACAGTTCTGGTCCAACTTGTTTTATATCTTATTGATGCTTGTTGAACTGGCTGTCACAGAAATTAAGAATGTAAGGAATCAAACAGTGCCCAGATGAAATGACATGTGGCAGTTCTCTACATTCACCGATGTCTGTCAACTCAAGCTTCTAGTCCTCTAAGAAAAATGGAAAATCCACACGATGAAGTGAGACTTCTTGCAACAACAATATCATCTTGTTTTATCAACATCAATTGTCACTCACTCCTTTGAAGGTAGTGAAGAGCTGAAGAGGTCCAAAACCTCCTCAAATGGATGGATAAAAAGGTCTGTGGCTTGTTTCTTCTTAAATCACAGTTCAGCAGTCTTTAGGGTCTGTACATACTGTTTTCACAGAGCAAATCCTTGACATTACCTAAAAGATGATTTACCAGCATAAGCCAAGCCAGAATACCTTTAGGCTCTTAAAAACATTTGCTACTCCGCACACTTCCTGTTGTCCATATGGCACAGCGGCATGTATCAGAAACAAATATGGTTTTCAGAGAGAATCTGGAAAACTGCTTTTCAAGGGAAAAGGTTTTTGAGTAGAGAAGCAGAGCTTCAGGAGTGGAGACCCTGCACTGACAGGAAAAGCTGGAGAGAGTTAGGGAAGATTCCTCCACTGACACACACACTCCCTCAGAGGAAAGAGTCTCTCAAGAAAGCCAAAGGGAAGGCACATTTCAAGCAGTAACTGAAGGAATTAAGGGCTTTCTGGATTTACGTCTGAGCTCAACATTCCCTAAAGGAGCTGCTGCACACAAGTATTTCTTTTAATAATTTAAAAAGTAGAAGTTAATTCTACATCATCTTGTGATTTCCAGAAAGATGAACAAGAGGAAAATTTTTGCAGCTCAGGGAAGATTGAACATATTTACTTCGCAGTTGTTCTCGTAAAGGTCCCAGCTGTGTCAGAACCTGCTGAGACACAAAGACTCTGTACAAAAGTAAGGAGAGGACAAAGAAGAGAATGTCATTCTCCTGTGAGACAAGAATAGAGCACAGACAGAAAAAAAATGGAGTTTCTGACCTATCTTTTCTTGTGTAGGATACAAGATAAGAAAACAGCAAATGTAATGTCTTCCTGGCACTAGCTGAAGGCCATCAACCTTCTCCAGGGGCTGCTGGGACATGGGTAAATTTTGGGGTCAGGCTTGTCAGATTTGCTGATATCACAGGAGATAGCCTCCATGGCTATAACATAGACTTCCATGATACCTCAATTTGCTGCTTTTCCAAGTGACCGTAGAGAAAAATGAATTTACTTTCTCTGAAGCAGAAATGCACAAAAATCATGTGGGTGGAAAAATACGGGAATGAATGGTGTAATGATTTGTCATAAGAGTACACATACTCAATTATATAGCCCAAATCTCCACCAATAGGAAGGTGACAGAGCCTGTGACAAGTGCTTCTTGGCAAGGCAAACGAGAGAGAAGCACGAATAATTGTGCTATATGCACCGCAAGCTTCCCAAGGGAAACCTTTTATTTCAAGGGGGATACTTAATAAGCTCAGAATACTGAGGTCAGAATCGAAGGAATGGTGTTCCTCAGCAATCTCTTGTATCATTCAGGTTCAGCTTAGCCACAACCAACTCTGATTGGTGTTTTAACCCTCAGCATCCATAGTCGGATACCTTCTTCACAACTTAGTTACCTGGGTTACTTTACTCCCTAGACTTTCACAGATTAGTTGTGGATGCCCATTCCCTGGGTTGGATGGGGTTTTGGGTGAAAGAGGTCCTTGCCCATCACCTGAGGGGTTGGACTCAATGATCTTTAAAGGTCCTTTCCAACCGAAAACATCCTGTGATCATATGCCTTCTGCTTGCACCTCCTCAGATAAAACCAGAATACACTAATAACACCTCAGCTCCCAGTTTAGCCAGTAGAGGCAAGGTATCCTTTAAGTGATAATAAATATATTCTGCAATATCTATAAAAAATTGTTCTCTTTGATATTTTTTTCTTTTCTTGAGCAACATTTTCCAATTATTTTCTGTGTTTTTGCTGAGGGTAAGATAGGTTCAAATATGTTTTATGAAATAGGTTCAAATAAGTTTGTTTTTGTCAATATGTACATTTAAAAATATTTAACACTGTTTTGATATAGCTAGTTGTTACTAAACTATACTTTCAAATATTCTCCTGAGAAATCTCTCTAGCAACATGAAACTGGTTTTCTTAATGGCCTACAAGCCATTTTGAAGTGATATATTTTGAACACATTAGAACCTTTCTGAACCTCTCATCTAAATTTTAAGTTACCTACTTAATCAGGGAATAAACACTTTTTCCTCTAAGCAGGTGCACCTTACAGGTTTGAAATGTGTTTTTAGAGCTACCCCTGGCCAAATGTTTGCCTTCAAATGTGGCGTGTATTCAGCTTTTGTCTTCCTTTTAAATTTAAGCCTCACTCTGAGAAGGATGAGGTAGTCAGGATATTTCTTCTCTGTTTTGATTTTCTCCTTGTCTTGTCCTTGAATCTTAAAATGTTGCAATTTCTTTTTTGTGAAATGCTAATCGGTCTATAATGATGAGACATGTATCAGTCAAGTAGTGCATTCTTGTTCCTTTTTAAACATTCTAGTTCTCCACTTTCATGATGAATGAAAATGGAATTTCTCCCCCTCATCCCCAAAATATTTTGAATACATCTTTTCCCAGAAATTAATTTGCTTTTTTTCTGTTTTTTTTTTTTCCCCTTTGGTTTACTCAATGGCCATCTTCATCATCTTACTGTCAGCTTTGAGTATTACACTGTCCTTAGAGGTATCAACATCACTCTTTATCAAGGATGATACTCCTCCTTGACTAAGATAAAAAGAGAGAGTATCAAATTGAACTGAGAGGAGGCACAATATTGCCTTTGCACATAGGAGAAACACATCACTGTAACAGTTCTACTTCTGCAATATCTGTACTACTGTGCTGCAGTAAATGCTGTGCAACTGTAGCATGCTGGACTACCACAGCGGCTCTGCTATCCTCACTTCAAGAGGAAGAGTCATTAAATGAAATCACTAAAAATAACTTTTAAGATGAGAAGATGGTCCTATTCAGCTTATAAAAAGGCTGAGATAAGATCTTGTGTAGCTACTCATACATGTAGGGAAAAAAAGGAATCTACAAGTGTCTAATTCTGGCTTTTAAAAAGAAAGTAGAACTGAAAGTCTTTTCAGACTTATATAACATGAGACAACCAGATCCAATGAGCAGAAGCCAGGCAAATTCACCTTGACATATGATGCAGTTTTCTAACAGGGAGGATGATAAATTAATACTGATTTTGGAGGGTGGTACAGTCACTATAATTGGAAGGTGACGTTAGTTGCTGTCCTAAAAATAGGATTGATCCAGCTTCAGAAAGCTTGAAAGCTGCACAGGTAGGTACCTAAGTAGACCTAGGTGATTGTGTTCCTTCTTGCCTTGGATCTTGTGGCTCCAAAGACCACTCTGCCATCCACTTTCAGCCACACATCTCTAAAGTTTTACAGTCTTACCTGCACAGTCTAACAAAACTGGCAGCTTTGTAATAAATGACTGTGATCTGTTCCCAGGGATCCTCATTTGAATAAGAACAACTGGCCAAATTTTGTTTTCTCAATTTTTCTCTCTTATTCTAAAATGTCAGACTTTGACTGTAGCTGGATATAGGACAACACATGGACTGGTACTTCCATCAGTAGACTGATGACTGACATTTTCTCTAAGTCCAGTTGAACATGAAATTTGGGATGATAAAGACATGTTTCTGACATGAAAAATATCTCTATACTGGAAGGACTCATAATAGTTTTTGCAATTTAAGTGAACGAAAACAGGTCCTTTGCAGTGTAGTATATCCTGATCTAGTGGAATGTGTCCCTGCCCATGGCAGAGGGTGGTGGAACTAGATGATCTTTAAGGTCCCTTCCAACCCAAACCATTCTATGATTCTATGACAAATGCCCCAATCTTGCCTGTTCCCTCTCTGTGGTAGAAAAGGGTTTAGTAGCTTGAGAACTGAAATATTTAAGTCTAATTAAAGTAATTGTGTTCAGTACAGGAACGTGTGGGTGACATTTACATGCCTTTAATACATGAGAAGTTAGTTTAAGTACTTTAACAGTCATCTCTGGCCTCTTAAGATGACATACTCCATGAAAAGATGAAATCACCACTTCTCTTAATGATCTCCCCTATGAATCATGAATACTGCATCAAAACCAGCCATCAAATGTCACTTGTTACACCAAGACTCTTTACTTACCGAGGATCTTTTGGTCCCTTCTTACCTCCAACTCCTTTCAGTCCCAGCCACAATGTGCATTCCCTGCCCACGTGCATGAGCAATCTGCCTCTGCCTGCCCTAGTCCCTCTCTGATAGCCCACAGGTGAATCTGTGGGTCTCCCATCCAGGAGCAGAGAGCGCTGGTGCACTGAGCCACATGCAACTTCTGCAACATCTGGAAAGCAGCACTTCAGACTAGACCCCAGATCATCCTCCTGAACTGGGAGCTGCTGCCTTCACCCACAGTTGCGGGATTTAAGCTTGTAGCTATCACCAGCAGAAAGGCGTCACATCTTACTGAGAAAAAGCAGGAGTCCAGTAGCTAATAGACTCCAAGGGCCTGTCCTCTTGGCTGCAAGATAAGGAGCTTCCAGAAGCTATAAATACATTCAGAGAGCAAAGATAAATGGAGAAAGTGCAAGCAAAGAGAGGAACAGTCCTTCTCACATAGGGCAGAGGTATCCACCACCTTTAGCACATCTGTGTCAGAAAATGAAACCATCTGTAATGAGATGTGCTTTATCACTTCTCCTCAGAGGTAGCATAGTTATCCAATACCTCCAATTCACCTCTCCCAGGCCTGACCTACCTGGATGATCTGCACCCTTGCTTTGGGGTATAGTCTCCCATCCCTTTTCCCACAATAGCAAAGTACCAGCACTTGCTTTTGGTCACACCTTCAAAATCTGACTCTAAGGTCTTATTAAAATCCTGTTGGAATAAATTTTGCAGCTGGGGAAAAAAAAAGACATTTTGAGATAAAACCCCCACTCTCATATACAATCACATTTGTCATAGCATCCAGACTCCTGCCCAAGACTCCTTTGAGCTAGACAGGGTACAAACACAGAATAAAATACTGCCATGTCACAGACACTTATAATTTTTTGAGTGTTAGCTTAAAAAAGCCAAGTTGTCTGGGAGATGGGTTTTACATTCACTTTGTGCTGTACAGACAGACCAAACAATGTACAAGGAGTGGGCAGTCAGGTTGACGCCTTCATCCCTTGGGAGTCAACTTTCACTGAATCCTGAAAGTGCCCAATGTATATACCACGTGATATGACACAAAGTTGTTTTACGTTGAGCGTTTAAGATTACTTATAAGTCCTGTGGTAGGGGAGTCCATGTAGAAGAGGAGTCTGTACAAGAGAAATGCAGTGTGTCTAACCGAAGTGCAAAAATCTGCAGGAATTTCTAATTATTTGGACCTGGTAGGGGAAAAGAAAGTGCCTACATTTCCTTTAAAGTTAATGGAGCCTGATAGTTGTCTCTGAAGACAGTGGAAGAGAAATGCCGCCTATGTCAAATGTTTATCTTTCTTCATTAACAGCACAGAGACTTAAATGCTAGATGGCTTTGTCTACTCAGAATCCATTCCGCGTAGTCCTCTTTGAAGATATGTACCTAATAAAGCATGACCAGATCTTTTCAAGAAACAAAATGATAACCACTGTGTCCTACTTTCCTGTCATGTAGATATTAACAGAGTGATGAAAATCCAGAGTAGGCTTGGTCGTGCACTTGCATAGACCCAGAGAAGTTTGTCTTCATTTTTCCCAGGAAAATCTTGTAATAAACAGGTTCTGATGTACTAAGAAGGGAAGGATATTTCCATCCTTTCTTCCAAGGTGCAAAGGTCATAGACTGTCAGGTGAAAAAGGATAGGCATGGGGACATGGAGACTTGTCATTCAGGGATTTTTGAGTGAGAGTTCTATAATTTTAATACACTTTCCCACCTCTTTTCCTGGAAATAACACAGCTATGTCACATGATTGAGACTCCTCCTTTACTAGGTGCAAGAAGTAGCCAAATAGCTGTAATTTTGCGGTCAGACACATCAAAAAGCTGCCAGTATGTATGAACTGGTTATGACACTGGAGTGGAGGAGAGTATAATACCTGTAATATGGTGAAAGCTTTAACATAACCCCCGAGTTTTAGCTACTAACAGAGGTAGCTAACTCACCCTGCTGGGACTGCTGATCTCCCGTTTGTAGTGATGTGCTATCTTCAAATTTATTGACTGGCTTTTTCCAAATCTTTCTAACTATCAAGAACATAAACACATATCTACTAGATTTATCTAAGGCTTTTATGAAACAACATTTTCCAAAGTAACTCAATTATAAGCAAGATGAAGAAGAGAACCAGAGCAAAGAGTTGTTTTTGCAAAAGAGAAATATATAACCATGATTTGAAGATTTTAGGTTAGGAGGTTTCTTCCTTCCTTCCTTCTCCTCCTGTCAAAAATAAAAGCCAGTTTGTCATAAAAGCCCCCCATGTATGGGTTTGTATGAACGGGTTCTGCAGGGACATAGAGACATGGAACCCTTTCTCCAAAAGGGTTACTGAAAACAGCCAGCCAAAGGCAGGCAATAGAGCTGAGAAGGAATGAGTGAAATTCTTTTGAAAGCTGGTACACTCTGTTGACCAGCTCTCCTCTGAGCACATGAGAACTGATAAGCTCGTAACACCACAAAACAGATGAATTCAAGAGAAGCTGCTAGTGGACACCAGCCTCAGTGGTAGATGGGGTGTCTCAGAGGAGGAGGCTGCTGCCCTGCAAAGGCTACAGGCAGGCATACACCTGCCGACAGGGCTGGGACCCTTGAAGAGTGGTGAGATGGGGCCCCACTCCATGTCTCTTGGCCCCCAGAGTGAATATGCAGCCAGGGTAGATGATGGATAATTACCTGCTACTAATTGCATAATAACAGCCTGCCTCTATTAAGCATAACAGCTTCCGTAATAAAATGTCTCCTAGCAGATACTGGCTGTGGTCTGTCTCTTCTCTGATACGGCAGCAGGAGAAATGGTATTTTGAAAATTACCAGCCTATTTTCCAGTAGAAGCCATTCCTCCCTGCCCCACCCAGATTATAAATGTTTTTTCTCAGTCTTCCATTTTTTAGGCTGCCTGGACTGCTTGGGGATTTTAGTTACTAATCATTACTCTCATCTTTTTTGTTTATCTTACTGGTAAAACTGCAGGTGTGGGGAAGAGAACACAACTTGTCAAAGCATTGTTTTGCTGGGAAAAAAATAATAATATATTATTTTAAATTCATCTAAGAGTGTATCTAAGGAATCATAGAATCATAGAATCACCAGGTTGGAAGAGACCCACTGGATCATCGAGTCCAACTGTTCCCACCAATCTCTAAACCATGCCCCTTAATACCTCATCCACCCGCACCTTAAACACCTCCAGGGAAGGCGAGTCAAGCACCTCCCTGGGCAGATTGTTCCAATGCCTAATGACCCTTTCAGTGAAGAATTTTTTCCTTATGTCGAGCCTGAATCTCCCCTGGCAGAGCTTGAGGCCATTCCCTCTTGTCGGGTCTCCTGTCACTTGGGAGAAGAGGCCAGCTCCCTCCTCTCCACAACCTCCCTTCAGGTATTTGTAGAGAGCAATGAGGTCTTCCCTAAGCAATCAACACTTTTCAGTTAGCTCTGCTAGGAAATAATTGAGATACCTCCTTGCACATACTATGTTAGGAACAAATCAATACAGCTGTGTAACTACCACGTGTTCTGGGTAGAAGAGGGTAGCAAATGGACTGTAAAAGCAGCGGTCTGCTTTCCTCAAGACTCACAGGCATTTTCTGCCTAGAAATAAGCTCAGGTTAGTCTATTAGAAAATGAATACATACTAAGATCACTTCAGTTGGCTTTTTGTAAAATTGAGTCTTCAGCAATCCTAAATATAAACCCACATTTCTTAGTACCAATCTTGTCCTGCTCTATCTACAGTTAGAGTTTGTCTGTATACGGGAATTTAGCTACAAGATAAAATAGTCCTTTATATAAATATCTTATGAGTCAGTCCCAGCTGTAACTCCAAAGTGGTGAAGTCGTTAAGTAAATGCTGTTAAGAGAAATGTAAAATGAGCTATGATTTCTTCACAAGAAAATGCTTTTATGGCATTAAATGTAAGAAAAAGTGCTTTTAAAAGGCAGCATTGGACCCTGTGTCATGCTATACAAATGACTGTTTGAAAAGTAGCAGGGTTAAAATAAGATAGAGATATGAAACAATATGTTTGGTATAGCCACTGTGATAGGCTTACATCAGCCACACTCGGGCATCCTATTCTGTAGATCAAATCTTACAATCTTTTCATAAAAGAAATGGATCTTTTATGAATATAAAAAATTATGTACCTTGTGCATAATGTGTTGCCATCTGTAGACATATCTTAGTATTATTACCTCATCAAATCTAGACTGTTTTTCTATTACTAAAATAGCATAAATTATTTATGTAATTTTTAACTTGTTGAATTCATGTTTATAATGGTGGCTTGTGATAATTTTGATTTCTGGTTCTTTTCACTATGAATTTTTAAAAAATGATAATTAGAAGTCACACCATATTTCTAAGTTTCCTTTTCCATCTGTGGTATTTCCTAGAAATATAATCTATGTGTTATTCATTTTTTTCTAACAAAACAGTTTATTTCTTTATAGCTCTATCAAAACTGGACTGCCTGGGGAGCAAGCCAATTTTATCAGCAATTAAAAAGGTCATTCTTTCAGATTTTAAAATATACTGAGTAACGTTTTTTTATGGACCATATGTTAAAATGTAGCCACGTTCTGATAAGTGATCATCATGTACAATTGGTTTCATGGGATTCTAATTTTTATTGTTCTTTAATGGCTTCATTCTACATCTGTCACTTTACAACCAAGTTGTGATTGCCAGCTACACAAATGTATGTGGTGGAATACATGCTATGTATCTTAGGTATACACTGCCGACTTGGAAAATAAGCACTGTCAGCAACAAATTTTATTTCAGTTTCATTGACTTTAGATGTTCCTGGTTGTTGCCATTCAACTGTCTTACCAACTGCCAATAGCCTAAAACTGCTAACAGAGTCTTGTTCCTGTGTGTTTACATCTGGCCTGCATTGCCAACAGCAGCAGAAAGCTTATAAGCATTTCCTTTTGATCTGATGGCTTTACACAACTCTAAATTGACACTGAGAAGAGAAGTCTGGCTGATGGAGGCCTCGGTGTTGCTAATTCAAAAGCAGATGAAGCTCACACTACAGTCAGCCAGATATTGTATAGAATAAGGTCCATCCATGCAAATCACGCTAACCAAACCACCAGCATCTCCCTGAGCTGCCAGCACTGCAGTGGTGTGGGCCAGTCATTGCTCAACAGAAAGGTGGCAGAAAAGGTTGGTTTTGATGGAAAGAAGGGAATTAGGAAGTTTAAATATTCATACTTAATTTTGAGGGGAAAGCAGGAAACCTGAAGTCCTACTATATATTCCAGAAAAACAACAGACCACACTTAAAATGAAGTTAACTTATTTAAAAGTGGAAATGGAGCAGAAAGTCAGGCAGAAAAGCTGCAGAATTCAAGATTCAAGACCGTATAGGAAAGTGGCAGAGATGACAAAGAAAAGGTGACCATATAGACAAGGTCCATACAAACTGACCCTCGCCCTAGGAGAGGAAACAAGCAGCTGAACGTTGTCTGCAAGGATGAGCATGATGACGTTACTCAGGTCAACCTACTCAGCTGCTTAATTGCACCTGTACATGCAAATGGCATCAGCTGCCTTGGGAGAGAGGTGACAAGGGGTGGGGTAGCCTACTTGAGCCAGCTGGCCACCCTCAGGCAGAAAGGAATAGATAAGGACTGGGAAGCGGTGGAGCTAGGAGTTGTAGCTATCTCAATCATAGTTTGGGTCACTGTGGGTCATTTTCAAAAGCACTTGCAGTTTAAGACAATGGCATCGATTTTTAAAATGGTATCATTACGAAAGTAGGTCAAAAGGATAGTCAGCTTTCTTTGATGCAGTTTAGATCCAGAGACAAGCACTGACTAGCTTTCTGCAGACCACTTACTCTGTTACCTTAAACACCACTTCCAGAATGTATGGCCTGTTTGCCCAGAACCTTTCAGCTTGAGAGGAATTATTTCCAATTTATTTCTTTGCATGTGAAATGAGTGACCCTTTGGTCAGTGTCATGTCCTGGTCTAAGGGATGAGAAATGAGAAATGAGAATTCAATAGCCATGTTTCTTCTAGGATGAAAGCCTAGACTTTATAAATGTGGCTGCTTAAATTTAAAGCATCGGAGCTGTGGCTGATGACAAAGAGTTTAGCTAGATTTAGTAGGAGAATGTTATTTACTGAGATTAGTTACTCTGTGAAGGTTTTTAGAGTGTTCAGAAAATGTGTAGATCCACACAGCAATTGGTGAGTAGTACTGTTTATCTAAACTGAATCCCTGCGGATGCTAGGGAAAGGACAGTTTATCTACGCAGCTGCTCCCTGTCTCAGAAGCATGTGGTCAGCCTTTGTGATAAACTGAGAAAGAAGGTGGAACAGAAGCTCTCACTCTGGAGAAGTCACTACTGCAATGGATGTGCAGAGTAGTTTTCCTTTTCTACCTTCCCAAAAGACTTAAAGAGAACACACAGAATAACTGCCAAGCTGCAATGGAAATTGAACTGTTTGCTTTATTTAGTGTGCTACAGTCTGACTGATGTAGATGCAGGAAGATTTTTAGTGCTTTCTTGGGACATCTCTGACTGAAATATACAACCACCATGTAACGGAAAACAATGGATTCTTAATGGAAGTGTGAGGGTCTTGAAGACTTAATGGTGTCAAGGAGAACAAAGGCAAAGGGGATCTTAAGGGCACATCAAAAGCAAACTTAGCTGTTGTAAAGACGAAGGTAATTGAAGCAGATCTGTGTATGAAATCTGAATAATTATCATGTTGAACAGAAACACGCTTGTAGTCAAACTACTAAGTGTGGGATTGTGAGGTGAGAGTCAAGCTGGGAATGCTGCATACTCAAGTACATCTTTGATCTCAGTATTGACACAGACATCCCCTCACTTTTCCTTTTCTCCTCACAGGATCATGTCCTTAATGAAGGATCCTTCAGTCTCCCTTTGAAGCTGGACAAGCTTGTACCAACCTTTTAAAACTTGCTGCTGTGCCTTTCTGAAGGATGGAGTAGTGGACAGAGCAGCTACTTAGCATGCAAATACTCCAGTCTCCTCTCTGCCTTAGGCGTTTTAAAGTCCCTTTGTAACGTCTTTAAGCATCCTAAAGTCACACAGCAATTAAGGAAGGGTAGTTAGGGATTACAACACCAGATTTAAATGTTTTTGCCAATATGCCTTACTCTGCTTGAAGTTAAGGAAGAAGAGAAGCAATGAACAGACACAGGTGGGTGCATGTAGGTGCATAAAGCTGTAGCAGTGACACAGCTGTCCATTAATGGTCCTTGAGATCTCAGCCCTACTTTCAATCATTCTCAGGAGAATCTTTGCAGGCGGCTTGCATCTTTGTAGCAGGGGAAGAAATGGTCTCACAGCAGCAGAGAATGGAAAAGTAATAAAAAAATTAAATTACATACAATTAGTTTAAATCATGAGAAAGAATACAGAGGAGATGATCTCTAAGGCCTTTTGAGAAAGTAGCTTTATTAGATTTTTATTTAATTTATTAAAGCTGCATTGACAGTGTCCTTTTTAATGCTGTGTGGAATATTATCTTCTACTCCTATTCATGGACCATGACAAAAAGCAGTGCATCTAGCATTGAGTGTAGTGAGAGGGAGTAACTTCAAGTTTTGTTCTGTTTTTCATCTTCCCTCTGTGTTTTGGCCTTATTTGGCAGCTGATGCCTGCTAAACAGCCTTATTGCAGAAAAGCCCTAAAGCCTTCCAATTTTGCAGCACCTTGTTGCAGCTAACTTGGAAATAACTTCAATAGCACAATAAGGTTTAGATTGGGTAGCTAAATAGTAAAAAAAAAAAAAAAAAAAAAAAAAAAAAAAAGAAGAAGAAATGATATTTTTAGTAGCTATGTAAGTTAAAAATTTTCAGGTGTCTCCAGCTGGCTAACATATCTTTAGCTGCCTAGCTCTTCCACATGAAATCAAGAGTGACATGAGTTTTGTTCTTATGCCCAGATCAGGGTTAATCTAAACCTTCTTGTTATCAAACTGTATTTCTTGTGTTTGATTAACTCAGCTCCTTTACAAAGTGAGTTACAACAAAGAAATAATAGGGCACTTGTATTCCTAAACCATATTTCACATTTAGAAAGAGTAATACAGCTGTACCAGCTCTGAGCACTCCTTGCTGGTGTGGCACACTCCAGTGGGGGTTCTGCCAGTTTTTTCCAAGTTGTTCTCATCCGTTCTACTGCCATTTTATTTCTTTGTAGTCGTGAATTTATGAAGATACTTGTTAACAGAGCAAAATCTGATTTTCCCATACCTGTTAAACAGACAAATCTCTTACTTCCTATGGTCTCATTCTCAGCAGATGCTCCTCTAGTCTCTATTGCTGCAGAAGGGAAAGCACTGAAAGTGTTCCCTTCTGCCCAGATTCAGGCTGTCCTGGAATGGATTCAGAATATATTAGGAATATATTAAAAAAATACTGGACGCTAGGTTATTTATTGAAGAGCACAACTGCTTTCCACTTTGCCTAGTTTTCCACAGCAGTATTTTTGTCCTTGCCAGTTGCCACTTGTGTTGGATTCTCTCTATAACTCCATTGAAAACTAATACACGCTGGCATCAGGATTAACTAATATATTCAGCTACTCACTCTGAAATGACTTCTGCAAATGTTGTCTTGCCGTCAGTCAGTGTGAAAATGAGCCTTAGCTGAAGAACTAATACTAGAAGTTCTGTAGCTCCTGCCACCTTTGAACCGATATTAATTTTGATTAAGCTGATTTCCAGATTTCTTGATTTTGCTGCTCTAGATGTGACTGCAGATGGGTAAATGGGGTTAAACTAAAGAGCTTTGATTCTGTTTTTTTATTGCTTTGTTGCTTTCTCTCTTAAATAAAAATTAACAAAATGTTGCCCCTGAACAGACCTTTTTTTATTTAAAAAATAATAGCAGAATGGATCAGATGTCTCCACAGAGGAGGAGTAGAGCACTATTAGAAGCCATCTTCTGCTCTTACTTGTATCTCTAATAATGAATAGCAACTCAGTGATTTAATAGTTACTGCAGATTATCAACAATGCATATGGGAAACAAAGTTGGACTTTGTTTTCCAACAGCACTCTCATTTTAAAACACCTCATTTTAATGTACCTTGTTCTACACTTCCATGACACAAGCCACAGACTAGTCATTTAGGGTAATACAAATGCAAGATCTAAGATGTGTGGTGGATACTTTGTCAGTCTCTCTTGTAACTTATTATTTAAAATATGTCCTCATTCATTTGCAGCACAAAAGTACATCACTATGTGTTTTAATTTATTAGCTAGGAGATTGTTACATCTAAGGCCCATACTCCAAGTACAACGTAAAGCCTTTAATTTTTTTGTGATCTTTGTGCAAACTCTGTGCAGTACAACTGACTACTGAAAAATTAGCATGTTAATGTAGATGAAGAGCTAATGAGTTGCCTAGATCAGACCTGAAACAAATAATTTGGCTGGGGAAAAGTATGAAAAAAATGTGAAAAACACATAGTGAATGTTTATTTTTTGTACAAAAGCCTAAAAAGTTGTTTTGAAAGATATTCTGGATTAACAGCTTGTTTAGCACAAACATCCACTAAATACTGATATGAAGAGAAAGACCTGAAAAAAGAAGTGCTATGTGTTTTATTTAACACCTTTCATCCTAAGGCAAGATTGTGTTTATTTTGCCTTCAGTGTTCTTTATTGGAGTTGCTATTTTTTATTGGTACAGCAAAAAAGAACCCATTCCAGATATTTTTTTTTAAATAAAAACATATTGCCAGAAAAGGACTTGAGGCATAATTCTCATTTTTAAACAGGCCTTGCTACTTGACTGTTGCAGTATACAAGACGTTAGAGTGAATGCAACTGTAAATGAGGGCACAAAATGCTTTTGGAAAAGCCTTGCTTTCCATTACTTTGCGGTTACTTACACTGCTTGTATAGTTGCATCTAAGTATAATCAATGTAACAATGATAAATGAGAAGTCTTGACTTACCCAATTATTTCCGACTCTTTCTTTGTATACATGACAGCACAAGGAGAGAGGCAAGGGAGGACATGACTTCTGTGTGGAGCAAATCTCTACTTTCAACAATGACAGCACTGAGAAAAGATCTGGAAATACTGAAAGTGTCAAAGAGGGACCATGACGGATATCAGTCAGCAGCACACCATGCCAGAACCTGTAGGGGAATAACTAGAAAAAGAATCAAAGATGCTAACTGAAAGGACAAGTTAACTGGAAGAACAAAGAATAATAATTATAGGACTAAATCAAGAATCTTTCACTGGCTATGCTAAGGTACTGCTTGCTTATCTCACCGAAGAAGTTGTGGTCAACATTTTCAAGATGAGTATTTAAATCAACATTGCCACATTGCAATCTAAATAAATGTCCCAATTTTCAGATCTGATGTACTGTTGCAGCTTTTCTCGGCTCCAGGAAGTATGAATCCTCAGCACCTCAGAAGATCAAGCTGTTTACGTGGGTGGTGATCATAGTAGAAAGTTAAACCAACGTAGCTTAGCTTGCATGTGCAGACACCAATATGTCCATGCACTGGACATCAGCAGTAGATGTCTGACCTACCTACTATTTTATTCACTCTATTGACAATAAACTAATTTTCACACTTTTCATATTCAATTTGTTGTCATATCACCTGTGTATAATAAAGGCTTGGATTAATCTTGCAGATTAGGGCTTTTAAGCGTAATCTCTATTACGGATGGCTAGTCAGTAAAGTCAGTGGAATCAAGAATGGTTTTCATCTGACTGGACACAAAGCCAACCTGGTGTCTGTTTTGAGGTGAGCAGGAAAAATCTGCACTAGAATCTACTCTTCTTTAGAGTCCAATCACTGTGCTGAGGAAACCTCATTGACTGCCTTGGGAACAGAAACAGCTATCTCACACATAGGCATATATAGATTATGTATAAATACATGCAGGTATCTTACATTTAGATCTTTTAAACTGGGAGCTGAAATCCACTTGTTATGACTATCATCAGGCATCGAAATCTGAACTTAGTGTTGAATAGTCACTTTATACATCCACTGTAGAATAATTGCATTCCTAGATAGAAAAAAATATAGTTCCTACAGCTGTTTTCAGCAATATTCATACATTAATACATTCTAAGAACCAGGGCACACAGAAAACATGCAGTTTTCTGAGGTAGAAAGCACAGCTTTGGAGCTAAAGGATGGATAGTTTTCCTGGTGTGGTCTTCACCTAGAAAAGATTTTTCTTCATTTAGGCAGGAAGAAAAAGCAAAAGTGGGTCACCTGAGAGGACAGTTTTCCAAATCTCAGTTGCCTCTCAATGGCACAACAAAATTGCCGATCAAAGTACTCAAGCTAGATCTGAGTTAATTCTGTCTTGGGTTAGCCTTGGCTACTTTTATAGTCATGGAAAAAAAGGAGAATATAGATCTTTGCTCTTCTTTACCACTTCTGCTGTGGAAATGGTTAGTGATAATGAAATCCAGCATGTAGAGAGTTCTTAATGAAAGAAAACCCAACCACTCTTGGCACTGTCTCTGCTTACTAGGCTCTTCAATGCCTTTAACTGTTTTTATTGTCTTATTTACCTGAGCTATTCACAAACTGTTGTTTTTTCTAGTATTTCACATATATATAATATACAACAGAGAAAAAGCTTCAGTCAATGACCTAATCATTATGACACTGGGTCAAGTCCTCAAAGTGCTGTTTTCAGCGGGAAATATCTGAATATCTGTAATGGTATGGCTGCAGCTCCTAACGTTAGACATGAAAGGAGTGGAGAACAGTAGTGTTAAAAACTCCTTCCAGCAAGCAGTTTAGTGAATGTTTTTTTTACCTTTTGTCCTAACACTCCTGAAAACACATGCACAGAAATTTCTCATTGTTCACTGTGCCAATGCCAGGAAGCAGAGACTCAGAGACTGTGCTTGGAACAGGACAAAAAGAACTCTTTTTTTCTTACAATGACAATTTTTTACAGAACCTTCACAATTTCTGTCTCTCTCCTAAATGAGGGAGCTCCATCAGCTCTTCAGTGGAGTTCTGCATTTGTAGATATGCCTTCCTACTGACGGTATCAGTCTTGGTCATGTTCTAGAAATTAAAGGTAAGGCTCCTTACATCCTTCCTTAGTTAGGTTTAATACTATGTTTTCCTTTGCCCATTGATATTTAATTCATTTGCCTATGATGCACTCAGGTCTCAATTCCCTCATATCTGGAGAGTCAGCGCTGTGGGAGCTTCATCCCTCTTAAGTTCATATTGAGAGACACAGTCACATGGTTCTCCATCAGGCTACTTAAACATGCTTTTCATTTATACCAAACTTGGTACAATCTACACATCCCCGCAGTGCTCCAGAAAACCAATGGAAGAACTAGAAACCTAGCTCAGCACTCTCCTGAGCTTGACATGTTTCTGGATATGTCAGAAAAGAGAAAGCCTGAATCTACTGTAGGGCTCAAAGACCTCCAGATAAGTGGAGGAATCTAATGCCTGGCCCATGAATGCTTTGCTATATTGGACTGTTGTTATAGATAATGGCAACAATATGACCTCGTAATCAGATAATCACTCTCTTTAGGCTGAAGGGAATCTCTTGCTTCTAGGTCTACAAATTGGGCCACTGGCTATTTTTGTGGTGGGCTGAATTCAGTTCTCTGCCTAATCGATGGAAAGACAAAGACACTCAGGTAGGGCACTGAATTTCCCTTCTTGTCTCCTATGGCTGAGTGCCCACAATTTCAGAGCTATCAGTTCCTATGTCAGGCAACTAGATAGGTGAGTTGAATTCTATCTTCAACCATTTCTTACGCACCTATTTGAAAGGTGATGTTTATCTTACGACAGTTTAATATTCCTGGCTGGGTTCGATGCACCACATAACAAGCCAAGCCTGGAAAATATTATAATTTGTTCTAAGGGACAACACATGTACTTGACTTAGGTTTTGAATGGTTTGGATTATTTTCCTCTGGAGGACTCTGATTTCCTCCTGTGGATCATGATTATTGTTTCAGAAAACATATGTGTTGATATGAATACACTGCAGATAAAAGTACTTCACTGAGGAAAAAGTCCTTTGTGTCCAGCAGGTACGAGTTTGCAAATTCTCCTGCTCTGCTTTGATGTCAAACAGATTTGTGCTGTTTTCCTGTGATCTGTCCTCATGTTCATAGTGCTGCATTGTCTACGCACTTCACTGAGATTTGTTTAAATAGCTTGGCAACCCACTGCATCACCTTTTGTGCCCACTGCTTTAATTGATGCAGCTGCTGCCTTAGGGTGTTCTGCTAAATGGCACCAAGGCAAATACAGTCTGCAAACACATGTCCAAGCCTGTCACCACCGTACTTTCGCTTTCCTTTGTCAGGAACTGAGTCTCTGTTTTCTGTACCAATTATACTCTCGTTTGGATCAACATGTATTTTATACTTCCTTGTTGGATCATAGGATGAAGTTAAGGTATCATGTTCTACCTACGCTTTCACCAGGGTTTGCTGGTTTTCTAAGTATCTTTCAGAGTCTTGGTTACTTTTGTTGCTCAGGTTAGTGAAAAAACACTACAGTACCTTCTTCTTTCCCTAATAGTTTAATTTATTCCCATCTTTCAAATACAATAAACATAAACTGAGACAAAAAAAATCTACTGAAGCAGAATTATTTTGTTCCACTTAAACCACTTGAAGCATTTTGCTGCCCTTCACTGACACAATTTTTAATTTAGCCACAGAGCTGTAACACAAATGTTTTGTCCTTTAAGAACTACAAAAGTTTCACTAGTCAATCTTCATAGCAATTATACATATCTGAAATTAAATCAGGCAACTACAGATAGAAAACCATTGTGTAACCTAAACAACTTAGACTAAGCTATTTTAAGTCTTTCCTGTGTCCTAAAATCTGCAATATTTGCTTAGATTCACAGTTAATTGCTTCTTCAGTGCCATTGCCCTTAAGTCCCTGAGACATTTCTTACCATGTATTTGTTTTATCTTAACTGTAACTGCTTCTTCAGTGTTTTTATATTTCTTAAATTACTATCCTGTGCCCTGTAGAACACGCTCTTGCACTTTATGAAAATTCTGTTATTGAAGGGAAAGAAGCACAATATGCATTTGCAAGTGGTGCCCAGACAAGGTTTGTTTAAAAATTAATGCCTCCTGCTCTAGTAACCATAGCTGTATTTTGTTTATATGACAAGAGCCATCTCAGATTTGCTACAGATTATTGTCTCTGCAACGACTGACTTGCGTTTCCACAGAGCGAAACGCTGCAGTATTTGCCTCGCAATTTAAACAGGGATATTGCCCAGTCCCCTGCCATAACCAGAGTGCTTGCCAGCTGCCTGTATGTTGTGGAGTGGCTAGGGCTCTGCTCTCCAAAGTTTTGGTTAGTTGAGCCAGGGTCTGTGCTGAAGCCAGCTGGAGTGGGTGCAGGGACAGCCCCCAACAGCACAGCCAGGGGATGGCTTCAGGCAGAAAAGCTCAATCTGTAAATCCCTCACTTGTCTCCAACCCTTGCCAAGTGCCTTAAAAGCAGTCACTGCCATCTGGTTGCCTCAGGTTAGGCAGAGGTAGGTATGGACATCACGACCTGCTCCGGCACGCAAGTCTGATGGAGGAAATTTTAATAGACTTCCTGAAGACAAATCCTGCATGCAAACCTACATGGGTCTCTCACACGTTGCATGTCACCCCTTTCGCTGGACTCTGCTTGGCCAGACCATCTGTATTTAATTTCTCACTTGGAAAAAGCAAGGGTGATAAGATCCACGTTTATGCCTGCTGGACCTCACATTTGTCTGTACAGTTAAGAAATGCAGGAGCATTTCTGCTTCTGTGAAAAGATCTCATGTTTTTTACAGATCGATGGATGAATTAAATTTTGTCTAATGTGGGACAATAATTGAGCTGTTCCAACCTAGCTCCTTCTGCCAAGTGAGGTCTTTTATTCATTCCTGCAATCTTTGACTGTTTCTACTGGGCTCAGCACAGCGAGGTCTTGATCCTTGACTAACGCTCTTTGGCTTTACTACACTGATAGCAACAAATTGTTCAGTAAAGTAATCCTGGCACCTCCTTGTAAAGCATTTCACTGTGCTTCCAGTCCAAAACAGGGTAAACATAACAGGGCTTCTGGTCTGGTTTTCTGAGCATCAAACCATGTCATGTAACAGTTTGCATCACATTCATATCCCATCCACCTGCCAGTTATTCCATTATGAAATCTTACTACACTGTACAGAGACAGCAAGATTCCTCCTGTAACTGCTCCTCCTGATTCTCAGCACCTTAGACCCCTGCTGAGCAGACAACTCAAGACCCTTTTTCTCCCACTCAGTTAGCTCCTTTTCTACACAGGCAATGCCATCATGAGATACCAGGCTGGTGGAATAGTGGCAGAAAACAGGAGACACCAGTCAGGCACATAAAATTACCTACTTGCCTTACTAAAACAACTCCAGGACCTCAGTGTGTGTTCAGCTTTACCCAGGCTACCCAATCAAGCATGACCAGTACAGGATACCAGGGCATCACTGGTTTAGGGCTGTATTCACCTGAGATGCCCCAGTAACTCCCTGCAACTTTTTCACCACCATGGAACAACAGGGAAATCCTGACATTTGATACTTTTTTTTGTATATACGCAATTATGAATTTGGTTAACATCTGCTTGTAAGAATGTGGTCGATTCCCCACTGTCTTCCTTCCTTTCTCACATAAGAAATGCCATCTTTGTACTCCTACAGAAATTGGCACTGGGCTGGAACTGGTGGATCAGCATGTTCTAATTTGTAAGATCATTCACTGTTCAAACTCATCATCTTCATTCCTTCAGTGCAAGCACACCCGTATGCTGAATTGCGGGTGAATGACAATCCCTCCTTCTTCCCTTTCCCACTAGGAACGAGGTGACATTTCCAAAAAGGCTGGATCCCTTTATTTCCATTGCTCTTGGTTCCTGGATACTTCTTTCTGATGTACTCTCTGTGGAAGAGTCAAAAAATCTATCATGAAGTATGATGATGTATGATGAAGACTAGCTGTCTCCAAGGAAGGCAACAGTCCACAGTTACAGAATCACAGAATCACTAGGTTGGAAAAGACCCCTCATATCATCGAGTCCAACTATTCCCATCAATCACTAAACCATACATCTCAGCACCTCATCCACCTGTATTTTAAATACCTCTAAGGAAGGTGACTCAACTACCCACCTGGGCAGCCTGTTCCAGTGCCCAGTGACCCTTTCCATGAAAACTTTTTTTCTGATGTCCAGCCTGAACCTCCCCTGGTGGAGCTTGAGGCCATTCCCTCTTATTCTGTCCCCGGTTACTTGGGAGAAGAGGCCAGCTCCCTCCTCTCTACAACCTCCTTGCAGGTAGTTGTTGAGAGCAATGAGGTCTCCCCTCAGCCTCCTCTTCTCCAGGCTAAACAACCCCAGTTCCTTCAGCTGCTCCTCATAAGACTTGTTCACTTGTAAGACACCTAAACTGAATTATCTCTGTATCTGTAAACCCATGAACTGAGCATCTAATCTCCACTGTGATCAATAGGGATTTAAGAGCTCAGTAAAGTTACCCACACATAGACAACTATCACTGGCCATTTGTGATGCTGTAGGATGCGCTGTGTGGCCTCCACCTGCAGCTGCAGAAGCACCTGGGTCTACCAAAACCATATCTGCCATGCCTTAGGTTGCAAAATATCCTAGAAAGTCTCAGGTATTACTATACGTCTAAGTTTCAGCAGCCATATCAAGACCCAGATCTTCATGGACTATAACAGAATAAAACAATCTAGTTCTGCAGGCTCAGTCTCACTAAACAATAGCTATCATCCTTTGCGTTTTCTAGACTACATGGGAATTATGCAGGCTCTGTATTTGAGAAGACAAAGGAGTTTATGGCTAATGAGCAAACAGCTAAACTTGTCTAATTTGCTCCTGCAAACAATGCATACAATAAACCCTGGGTTAAGCGGGGTTTTTCATTCCACATTCTTACTGACTAATAAACAAGCTGGTTTTATGGTATTGCTCTGACATCTTGAGAAAACTGTCATTGTTCTCAAAGGATTTTGAAAACATGATTTTGCTTAATTTTCCTCATACAAAAATGGGTTCTCTGATGCCACCACCCCTTGAGGATGGGTCCTCCATCACCATCATGTTGGTTTCCCACGTGGAGGCAGGGCAGTAAAAGCAAGAAGCCTTTCATTTAGTTATATTCTTCCTCTGTCTCAAACCTGCAATAGTCTCTATCAGCAGAGGTCTTTTTGGTATGGTCTGAGTCACCAGAGTCTTTACTACTGTTTTCTCCCTTTCCACTAAAAGAGAACCTAAAATTCTTGGAGAAAGAGCTGACCAACTACTACTCGCTGCTTTTCCGCTGCTCTTGACTAGCAAAGCCCTTGTAGATGACATTTTCTTCCACAGCCCTGCCTCTCCTTTAAATGTATATAATTTTTCAAATAAGGTGTTATTATTCCATGGTCCTAAGACAGATAAGGACTCTAGAAGGAATGTTTTGTTCTCTTTTCCCAGGTTGCCTTTTGATTTGTTTGCTTGCACATTGTATACAGCAAAGCATGACATTCATTTTGTTCATGATTCTTGCTACTGTGACAAAATGCTTACACCTAGTTCAGTGTCAGATAATGACAGACCACTTAAAATTAATTGAAGTGTTGAAAAGGATAATTTAGACTTAGGCCAAATAGGTCTAAGTATATGGTCTAGAGTTTTTAAGGTCGTTATACGTATTTCACCTGGGAAGAAAAGACTTCCTCTGGGGTTTTTTTGACATTAGGTCAACTCTTCCTTCCAAAGGCTAATCTTTCTATGACTTTGACTTTGAGTAAAGAGGAATTCTGCATAAGTCCTTGCTCAGGTATTCCGCTGCAAGCCTGCCATGTTTTAAGGACCTCCTCAAGAGCATTAAGTTACCAGACAGGTAAGGCGAATGTTAGTTTTCTCTGAAGTTTCTGCTTCTGTTCTAACTCTAGTAAACCTTAAATCATATGTCACCGTCAGAACCAGCCCCCTTCGGTTCTGTAGTGACAATTCCTGACATCTGAATGATAAGGAGATGTTAAAGTACATTTATTTAGAAAGCAGGGAGTTACATGCTAGCCTGAGGGAGGTATATATACCAAACACTTGGGTGGAAAGCTTGTCAATGACTTTTTGTTTTTCACAGATCACAGACTGTTCCCAGCTATATAATGTTGGCTCTTCTGGTCAAGGGAAGATAGGAGCAGACCTCAGATATTTTGGGAAGACTCTAGATCAATTTTACGTTTGTAGGGAGCCATGACATACGAGCTACGATGAATAGCACCAGGGCTGCTGCAAACTCCCAGCCAGCTGGTTGCAAGATGACTGAGCCAGCTCATCTTCCCAGCAGCCTGTGTAGTGTCTGCAGACCAGGAAGGACAATTTGTTTGCTCAACAGGCAGCGCAGCCAAGGGGGTGGGACAGGGGACCAAGCCACTTCTTAGCGTTAACTTCTGTGACCTCTACCTCACTCTCTTTTTATCTTTTCTTAAATTTTAACAGTCAATTTTTGCTTATTTTTATTTTTGCAAACTTGTGTGCTGAGAGGTAGGCATTTCCACCCGCCTCCAGTGTTCTACAAACTCATGGGCCACTTCTCACCACACAGCCCTTCATTCGTGTGTGTCGTTCTTCATCTCTGTAAAACAGGGTAAAGATGTTTAAACACCATGTAGATGAGGATCTGGCAAACAAGCAGTTCACCAATGTGTATAAATCTAGAATCCTGCTGAAATGAAAACTATAGGAAAATTTTCAGCTCCCAGTGGTTTTGTTGGTATGCTGACCAAACGCTTACTGTAAGAGTTTCCCAGATGTTAGAAACCAGACAGAGATTCTTGCAGCAGAGGAAAAGAACACACTCAAATCCCGGCATTTTTCATAGTTTGGTCTTACGCTTCCTGTAGCAACGGCAGCTACTTTGGCTTCAGGAGAAAACACCAACATCTGACCATGGCTAAATTAATACAAATACTAATAGAAATGTCATAAGTGAAAACAGTGTCCTGGTACTTCCATTTTTTGCTTTCTTGCTGGAAAAAAAGTTAATGGTCAAGAAGTGGACCTTTGTCCAAAGAGATAAAGATGACCAAGAAGGTGGATATAGAAGATTTGGACAATAACTGACAGAGGAAGAGAGGATCTCTATTTTCTCTTTCCACTTTCTTCTCAGCAGTTCCTTTCTATTGATTCCTCATCATCTTCTCCCCCATTTATCCACCACTTCTGGCACCCTCCTGTGTCCACACCGTCCCACGTAACATCTAAAGGGAAGAGGGAGAACATGGGAATCAGTTTCCAGCACCTCTACTGCCACCGCTACCATGCATGGATGCAGCTGCTGTGGGTTTGGTGGTCACAGCCCTCTGCCACAGGCCAGAGAGGATTTGTGAAAGGGCAGTGCTCCCAGCTGGGACTATGGAAAGCAGTGAGTGGCACCACTCTGGAGCTGGCCCCCTGTGGACCTCTCAAATTGTACACACAGCAGGTGCTTTGCAGGGTTATTTTAGCATCGCCTCTGTAGGTATTTTTGAGGTGCTTGGGAGCCCCAGTCATACAGCCCAGGACTCTACTGTGGATGGTACCACCCTAACGTGATATAGATGGCACTTGCCTCTGCCGGGCAATCCCGACCTCACCAAAACACTTTTTAGGTACGATGCCAGCAGGGTGAGCATCCAGAAACACCGTTTTCAGGTGGATGGCTTTAAACTGGAAAGGGGAAGATTCAGAATAGACAATAGGAAGAAATTCTTCACGATGAGGGTGGTGAGATACTGGAACAGGTTGCCTAGGGACGTTGTGGATGCCCCGTCCCAGGAAGTGTTCAAGGCTGCATCAAAAGAAGCATGGACAGCAGGTTGAGGGAGGTGATTCTGCTCCTCGATTCCTCTCTTGAGACCTTACCTGGAGTACTATGTCCAGTTCTGGAATCCTCAACATAAGGATATGGAGCTGTTGGAACAGGTCCAGAGAAGGGCTACAAAGATGATCAGAGGGGCTGGAGCATCTTCATATAAGAATAGGCTGAGTGATCTGGGGCTGTTCAGCCTGGAAAAGGGAAGGCTCGGAGGAGACCTTATAGTGACCTTCCAATATCTGAAGAGGCTACATGAAAGCTGGGGAGGGACTGTTTACAAAGGCTGATGATGGTAGGACTAAGGGCAATGGGTATAAACTGTAGAGGGGCAGATTTAGGTGAGACATGAGGAGGACTTTCTTCACCTTAAAGGAAGCTGTGGAGAGGAGGGTGCTGGCCTCTTCTCCCAAGTGACAGGGGATAGGACAAGAGGGAATGGCCTCAAGCTCCGCCAGGGGAGGTTTAGGCTGAACATTAGAAAAAAAATGTCACGGAAAGGGTCATTGGGCACTGGAACAGGCTGCCCAGGGAGGTGGTTGAGTCACCATCCCTGGAGGTGTTTAAGGGACGGGTGGATGAGGCTCTGAGGGGGATGGTTTAGTGATTGATAGGAATGGCTGGACTCGATGATCCAGTGGGTCTTTTCCAACCTGGTGATTCTACGATTCTGTGAGCGGTGAGGCACTGGCACAGGTTGCCCAGGGAAGCTGTGGCTGCCCCATCCCTGGAGGTGCTGAAGGCCGGGTTGGAGGGGGCGTTGAGCAGCCCGACCTGGTAGACCGTGTCCTGCCTGTGTCCGGGGGGGCTGCAACTCGTCGGTCTTTAAGGTCCCTTCCAACCCAAACCACTCTACGGCCCCACGACGTAGGGAGCCTGCGGCTCAGCCGGGCCCTTCCCGCCCTTCGGTACCGCCGCGCGGGGCGGGGGGCCGGCTCTCGGCGCTCCCTCGCGGGGCATCCCGCCCGTCGCCTCCGCGGGCGGCGCCGCGGCCGCACGTGGGCCCGTGACGGCGGCCGGGGCCGGCGAGGCTCCGGCGGTGGCTCCTCCTCCTCACCACCCCCCTCCCCGGCGCCCGCCGGCGACTGGGCGCCGAGGCTGCGGCGCGGGTGCTGCCTCCTGCGCGGCGGGTGCGGCGGCGGCGGCGGCCGGGGCCGGCGGGGACTGCGGGGCGGGGGCGGGCGGCTCGGCGGGCGGCGCGCCGGGGGCTGGCCGAGCGCTCAGCCGCCGCGGGGGCTGCACAATGGCAGGAGCGCGCTAGGATGGATCCTGCCGCGGCTTTTGTTCTGCGGATCCACCCATCCTCCTAGCGGACGAGGACCGGGCGATGGTTTTTCTCCCCGGGGGATCTTCCTTCCGCGGTTCGCCGGTGTCTCCGACGAGGCTTTGGCCTCGGCCGGGATTTCGCTACCTTACTTTTCGTTTGCCTTCGAGCTGAAAAAAAAAAAAAAAAAAAAAAAAAGAGAAGGAAAAAAGGGATTTCTTATATTTTCTCCGCGCTTTTGGTTCTAATCCGATGTTGGTCTAGGGGGAATAACCGTTCAGCCTGGCTGAAAAAAAAGCATCCGTTGAAAAGTCTCAAAGAAATAGACCACGTGAGGAAAAAAAACTGGGAGAAGATCGGAATATAATCGTTTTTTCTATGATAAAACTGGTGCCCCTCTTCAGGAGAACTGGTCTCAAATTATTATTATGCAACCGCAAGGATCTCTTCTTTCTCAGGGTGTATAAGCTGCTGGATTGCTTTTCGCCCAAATCAATGTGGTTTCTTTGGAACATTTTCAGCAAAGGATCGCATATGCTGCAGTGTCTTTGTGGCAAGAGTCTTAAGAAAAACAAGAACCAAACTGGTAAGCAACCCATTGCAGCGCGCTGCTCTCCTTTTATGCTACACTGTCTGTTGCTCGCCGAGGTAGAGCCGCAGTCCTGCTGAGGGGAGAAGGGGGAGATGGACAGGAGGCCAGCACGGACATGCATGTGCGTACGTGTAGGAATAAGCGAGAAGCGGTTTGGATCGGCTTCGGCCGCTGTCACCACGGAAAAAGAGAAAAAAAAAAAAGAAAAAAAAATAATCACAGGCGACCCTAGCCCAGGTGGCATCTACCAGTTTCAGTGTATTCGCAAGGAGGAAACTTTTGTATCGCTACCGTTGTGGAGGGGGAACCGGTAGAACCCCCCCCCCCCCCGCCCCGGCCGCCTCCCGTTCCCGGGACGCCCCTGGCCGGGCTGGGGAAGGGGGGGGCCCGCTCCCCCGGGCCCGGGCTGCGGCGGGGCTCGGGTCCCGCACCCGCCGCACTTTCTGATGAGCTGGCGGTGTGTCACCCCCCTCCGCTCGGCTCTCTGAAGTCAAGCCCGACACCCCCCGGTGCGAGGGCTCCCCGTTACTGCTTACTCCCCCGGGGCGCTAGGCCAGGAAGATGGAAAGAGGGGGCGAGGGAAGGGGGTGGGAGCTTCGCCTGGGGCTTGTGCCCGGACGGCGACTCGGCCGGCTCAGCCGAGCGGCAGCAGCCGCGTCCCCTCCGCCTCTCCCCGCCGGGATGCCCCCCCTGTCCCCACGCCGGGGGCTCTGCCTGCGCCCCGCTTGGCAGCCGGGATCGCGCGCTTCGGTTCCGCCCGGCTCCGGAGAAGAAAACTTGCCGCGCGTTACATAAGAAATGCAAATGCGGGTGCTCCGGGCCGGCCGGTCCCGAGGGGTCACGCTGCTGCTGTTGCATCCCCCTCGACCCTGCGCGGCTCGGCGAGCGAGGGACCCGAGAGCTTTTTGGGGGAAATGCCACTCCCGCCCCCCCGCTTTCACATCGGGCTCTGGTCCCCCCGCCCCCGGCCGCAGGTTGTCTGGAAGCACCTGGGGAGGCGAGAGCCGCTGGGAGGGGAGGGGACGCCGTGTGCGCTGGTCTGGGGGGGGGTGTGTGGGTGTGTGTGCTGGCTGCCCTGCAGTGGTAGCTCCCGAGCAGGAGCCTCCTGACGCTGTCACTGCAGTGTAGTAGATCATAGGCTCTCGCTGCCACGCTGACACCCCAACATCAACAAGCAGCAGCCCCGGCAGCCCGCACCCCTCTCCTCCCCGGGGGTGCCGGCTCCCGCGTCGCCCCCAGCTCACGGCCGGTGCGAAGAGCCGCGGTGGCCACCTCGGCGGGTTGTTTGGTTATTTTTTCCCTCCACCGCTCTCCTCCATCGCTCCCTTTTGCCAGTCCGTCTCGCCCCTCTCCTCCCTGCCTCTGCAGCAGAGAGCAGCCGCTTCTCAGCATACCAAAGAGGCCGAAATGCCCCGCCGGAGCCTGCGCTCCGCCCTCCGCTGTCCTCGCCCCTCGGCGCCGCAGCGAGCCGGCCGGGGGCAGCTTCGAAGCCGTGTGAACCACCCCCCCCCCCCCCCCCCCCCTCCCGGGGCCGCGGGACGAGAGCAGAACCGGCCCTGCCCTCGCGGGGCACGGGGGACGCTCCCGGGGACGGAGCATCGCGGAGCGGTGCCTTCTAGACCTTTCACTTTGCCCACACGGCAGGGGAGGAGAGGCGTGTAGCGCACCCGCGCGCGGGTCCGCGTCCTTTTCCTTTGCAGGGGACAGGGAAACGTCCCTTGAATCCGAAACGCGTCCCTTGGAGCGCTCTCCCCCCTCCCCGGGGACTCTGCCGCACTCCGCACGGGACGAGCGGCTCCCGACGCCCCGGGGAGCCGAGACGGGGCTTGCGGCTCCCTCCCCGGCCAGCCGGGGCCGCGCTCTCGCTCTCCGCTCCCTGCGGAGGAGCCGGGACGCCGAGCCCGGCCCAGCCCAGCCCCCTGTCCCGACGTCCCGTCCCCGCTAAACTGCGGCTGCCCGTCTGGGGAGAGCGAATAATCCCCTTGGCCGGCTGAGCTGGGTGCCCAGCGCTGCCGCTCTGGGCTGCTGCCCCTTTCCCGGGGCTCTGCGGCGCCGGTCCCGCTGCGGCACGGGGCTCCGCCACTCCCCGGGCCCCTCCCGAGCCCTTTCCTACCCCAAACTTTTCAGGAACGACTGGGCTTTTCGGTCTCAAAAGGCACCCCACGAGCGAGCAGGTGCTGCTTCCCCAGCCGAGCGGAAAATCAAGCGGGTTAGGCAGCTTTGTCTGCCTCCCGTTTCAGTTTATTTATCTATTTTCGACCTGCTCCCTTCCCCGGGACCCCCTCTGGCCTCACGGGGCTTAGGGGCACCGAGCAGCGCTCTGGAGCGAGGGCTGAGCAGGGTGTGGGGTGTCCGCTGGGCTACAAGCAACCCCCGGCCAGGGTCGCCCCGGGAGCCTTTGCTTTATCCGTCACCTCTGGTTAAAACCTTTTGCTTTCAAATATGAGGTCCTGGAAAAGACAAGCTGCCTTGGATCGCTGCAACTGCTAACCTGCTTACATTATTTCATAAGGAGAAAAAAAAATATACAGAATCGGTAGGCGTGGCTTTGCTTGCACCAACTAATTTTTTTTTTTTGAGTTTTCCCGAGTTTAATAATACAAAAAGTAACGAAGCCCCGCTTACATGCAGCATCCCATCCCACCTAACTCTGCCCTTCCAGCATGCGGAGAGGGCTCCACAAGGTGTGAGATAAAAGACACTTTTTCTCACAGAGAATTAAAAATTGCTCGAGATGGTGAGGACTCAGCCAGAGCTTGTAATGGTCAAGATTCCTCCCCTGAGGCTCTAAACTGGTTTAGCTGGGGCGTTGCTAAATCATGGGGAGTGTTTAGGGCTTGAGGGAAAAAAGGTTATCTCTGAGTAGTTTTTGAAGCAAATACAGCAAGTGAATAGATTTTTTTTTTTTTTTTTTTAAATTGAGTGACAGCTATTATGGTTCCTATGGGAGATGAGTTAGTTGGCTGGAGTAGATGCCCCCATGGCAGGAATTGTTATCACATTTCACTCTTGGTGGCAGCCCTGCAGCCAGAGGATCAGGTTTCCTCTCCACTTACCTCCAAGGAAAGGCACCCCTCCAAATCACTCAAGGGTGTTGACAGGAGAGTAGATGGAAATTGGCATTACTATAAATATGTCACTGATAGAGGAATTTGGATTTCGTTAGTATCAATCCCATATCAATCTCAAACATGACTTATTTAGAAAGAGTATGGGAAGTGAAGGCGGTGGCTGAACTGGGATTTCTGCATTGTTTCTTGTTAAACTCCTCTGTAAAATAGACTGTTCTTTGATGGTTGCTTGTAATTTTGAAAAAGTTTCTAAGCCCAGCTATACGAGGATCTGTTTGAAGCAGAAGCTTGGATCCTGACCATAACATACATAAAGTGTGTCTTTACCTGAATTATAAGTAAATGGAGGCTTCCTGCTGCCTTCCTTACTCCCACCAAAAGACAAAGGATATTTCACCTCAGTAAGAGCTGCAGGATCAGGTCATAAAAGTTTCTTTCATGTAGGTCTGAAAAGCAGCTCTGACTGCCTAAATACTGTAATTCCTGTACTGTTAATCAAACTGTGGTGTGTTTCTCTTGCTCAAATGTAAAATTGCCAATTTGCATGTACCTCACCTACTAAAGTTTTGTCCTCTATGGAAGGCATTTCCTGAATTTATACAAATTTAATTATTCTTGATGAAATTAAATTGCATATTCTACTTAAGGGGTGAAATTCATGCCTGCTCATGCATCTCCCTACTGTGATAAAATGCTTGCATCTAGTTCAATGTCTGCTATTGACAGGCCATTTATAAATTAATTTAAATATACAAGGGATGACTTAGGCTTAGGGAAAATATAAAAAATGTATTAACAGATATAGTTGGTTTAAATATTTATGTGTAAGCAGTTTTCATTTGGGTATGATGTTTACCTGTCTGCTTTGATTATGTTAAGGATATTAATTTTGAGCTAAAATTCTCATTGACTTCAAATTTAGATAAGGAGTGATTTAGACATTCAGTACTTGTCCCTTTGCAAACAGTTTCTGTCCAGTAAGTGCCTGTAAAAATATAATCTGGAAAGGATAGAGTTGTTCGCAATAGGAAAGCAGTTTTTCAAGAGGATAGAGTTGTTCACAATAGGAAAGCAATTTTTCAAGAGGACTTGATAAAACTAAAGAAACGGGAATTGGGGCATTACATGGATTCTGCGGTGGTGTATGATTGTTGGAGGGGTCTGAGGTTTCTGTATAATCACTCAGCATGTAGCATGAAATGCTTCAGGTCTAGAATGTGGTTGGATAAATGAAGTAGTTGTGCAAATTAAACTGTACTGACTGTTTACAGACGTTTGCCAAATATGTCTGTGAGCATGAGTCCTGCAGGAGGGAGTTTTGTTCAATTGAGGATGTTCTTGTTGCTTTGGGAGCAATAATTTGTTTTTATAACTATTTCTGTTTCAGATGACACTTGTGATTTTGCGCACACTGTCGCTTCCCTATGCCTTGCTTTCCTTCTTGCTAAAAATTGCAGACAATGTCTGAACAATGCACGTGTGTGCTGTTGCTCGTTTTATTTGCTTCCCACATTTCAGTGAATGATATATTTTCAAAGGCAAATTACAAGTTTACTGAATAGCTTACTGAGCCACAAAACAATGATCTTAAAATTTTGCAGTCTGTGTTGTGAGAAAATTGCTGTGATGTAGCACAAGACTAGAATTGATTTACAATTAATATACCTAAGAGCTACTTGCCGTTGCACAGAAAGACTGCATACAGTAGAAAAACAATGTACCTGGAAATAAACTTTGCAGGACAGTGGCCGTGATTAGTTCAGAAAGAGCCAGCATTTTGCACAAAGAGTGTTCCTAGTGTCAGATCAAAACAAGCAGCTGGGAAGAAAACCTTGTTATTGGAGATCACATGGTAAAGTGCTATTCATCTTCAGACTGGCTATTAAAAAAATTATTTATTGTGTTCTCGGAGTGGATCCTGAGAATTATAATTGCAAAGCAAACGGATGGTGCTTGGCACCGTGATGGACTGGACTCAGAGCAAGTAAAATGTATGTAATGGTGTGTTCTCTTTAATATACTCTACAGCAAAGGTAAATAGCATGTGATTAACTAACAAGGTTATTACTAAAATCAGGTGCACTCTGTCTTTGAAGAGGATCTTTTTGAGGCCAAAACCTCAAAAATCATTAAGTGAAAGATTTAAATGAATAAATTCAACGCAGGTTTGGTGTATCTGTAGCAAGTCCGTTAAAAACCTTCACATTAAATAGTAGCAAGGGAAGTTAATGGTTACTGATGAGACAGCACTGAGAAGTCATAATAATAATATCAGTAGTACAATTCAATACAAAAGTCAGAATAATAACAGTTTCTGCAGTAAAATTCAATGCACTAGTTTAGGTTACATACTGTGTTGTACATAATCAACACTTTAATAGTTTGATAGTTCAATATCAGATGGTTGTATGGGGCAAATAAAAACAAATGACAGAGTTGATGGCAGAAACTGATGGTGTAATTTTAATGTCCGTATTTCGTGTTTTCACTCTGGCACCTGCTTATTTTACTTTTAGCTGGAAACAGCATGAGAAATTGCAAATGAGAAGCTTAATGCTTGCATGCAGAAGGCAGTATCTTGGAAATTACTTGGCATAATCATCCTGTGGCACTAAAATTAACCTGGTCCCATCAAACAGTGGAATCAAACCAAGGTTAAACATTTTAATTCCATTGGAATTGTTTTGGCTGTTGCTTTCAGGTAGTGATAGAAATAAGCTGTAATCCTCCCTATGAAAAATTTGTTTTAAGGAGATACCAGAAAGGTCTCCATTTCATTGAGTTGATAGGGGAATAGACTTCGCTGTCCCCTGAAAGTTCATCCTGTCATCCATGTTTTCTTATTTTTTTTTTTTTTCCATACAGCTTTGTCATATGGAAAGATAAGAACATAGTGAGAACACAGAATGTGCGGGACTCATTACTTAGCTCTTGAACATGTTGTGTCTCCAGCTCTGGGCATTAGGTGATGTAAGAAAAATACAAGGCATACGGCAAATCTGGGTTTGATCCTTTCTGTAATCTGTCCTCTTAGTTTCCAGCTGTCATTGCAATGTCCTAAGCCAGAACTTTTATTCAGGCCACTGCATGTAGCAACCTCTGAAGGAGTTACACACCTTTGCTTGTCAAACAGCATTTCTATTTTGGGCATCAAAAACTTTGTGCAGCAGTGAGCTCTTTGTAACCACATGCTGTGTGGAGAGAGTATGAAGGGGTTTGTACTTTCAGTGGGTACTCCTTGGTTCTTTTTCTGTTGAAAAACACAGGCTAATGTTGCTACTCCTGCTCCAGGTTTGTGATTACGAAGGCTAATCTCATCTATAGGGTGAAGATTAGTTCCTTCATGGTGCCTTTGCTTTCCTTGAACTGTCAGAAACTAACTTTAGAGTATTTCTCATAGCGGTTCCTGTGCAGTGTAACTTGCCTTAACTGAGGATGTAGGATGGTTTTGGTTTTGGAGGACAACGATGAGGCAGCAGCTGACACATCCCTTTGCACGCTCTTATTTTCATCCAGCGAAAAGGAGTTCATTCCTATGGATTTTCTAGGCCTATGGGATAAGGAAGTATCTTCTGTAAAGGGCATGTTTTCGCAAAGTCCTTTCTCTTGAGGGAAGAAGCCATAAGCCATATATTGCTCCCTTGAACAAGCTTTTAAAAAATTAATCCTTAGTGTGACCGAAAACTATAATTTTATACCAGTGTTGAATGGTTTGAATAGGAGAGAGAGCTTGCATATAAAAGCAAAGGCTTCTGTTTACATATAAATCTCTTGGTTCTCACTAATGCAAAGGAAATATACATGAATTTCATTGCCCTTTAATGAAGTTTGAGCTGCAAATGTTAATTTAAAGACGGCAAGTTTGCCAGACTTATTGCTCTTTCAGCAAATGTATTCCTAAGCATGTCCTGCTACATTTAAACAAAATGTCCATATAAAACGGTTCCCAGTTTATGCTTCTCATTAAAGAAGTTCATTAAGGAGCATCACTGTTGCCCAGTAGTGTCTGCAGGTAACACTCATTGCTAATATAGGTACATATACTGACATTGAATGAGATGAAGAGGAACTGCCAGTGCAAAACGTAGTGGAAAGTACAGAAAAAAGACGTGGAAAAACTGTGCAGTAGGGAAATGCTTAAAATAATCAGTGAAATCATCAGTATAGCAGTATCGTATAAAATAGAGCATCCTTTCAGGAATGTCTTAATAAAGGTTAAATTAACAGTAGTGCTTCTTAATTCAAACTGGTCATGATATGAAAAAACATTTTACAGTTCTGATTTTCTTGCAACTAGAAATTGCAAGTCAATGCCCAGACTGCTAACAGTCCCTGAGAAAGCAAACCTGTATGTGATTTAGACAGATTATCCCACTAGGAGATCAACCCAAGATCTCACATGTGAATTAACTTCAGTCTGTCTAAGACCTAGGTGCAATTTTGTGGCTTGGGCTCTTTCAGCTTTCTCTAAAATCCATGTCTTTAAATGGCATTAACAGGTGGATTAAAATTTGTAAAGCCTTGTACCCCCCAGAGATTCCCTCCTAGCCCCTTGTCAGTATAAATGGTTTTTTTTATGTTTGTGAAGGAGACTTTCTGCCTTAAAAAAATAGGGACGTACAAGCTTTTGATACTGACAGTTGTTAGCTTACTGGCTTTACTCAGACTTGTTTTATCTCTGTGAATATGACCTTGACCTGTCCCAAACACTGTCGCCTCTATTACAGCCACACACATCTTTTTCATTTCTTTCACCTGCTGCTTGTGCAGGCATCTCACATTCTTACTTTGGGTTAGGGTCTCTGGGGAAAATTAGCCCTTAATTATATTTTTTTCAGATATTTTTAAGTTCTGTCCACCACTTTGAATAATTGGCTAGTGGCAGTGAACAGAATGACTGTACAGGTTACTGATGTAATGTATATTTATGATGGATGAAGGGTAGGCTGATGGACTACTCTTTGTTTTATTGGGCACGGTCTGTATACATTTCCTACTTTCTGCTAATTTACAGTAGCAGAATGGTAGCAGAAGTACATAAATTCAGAGGCAGTAAAGCAACTGTGATTGATTAAGAAAAGACAATAAAATCAACAAGAGAATTCAGAAGACCTAAGAACAAAATTTCTCTCTGTCATTTGTTCTGAGGATTGTTTGAGGATGCTACCTGCTTGAGGATAAAATGCCTTATGTGAGATTCTGCTGTTAAAGCAGGACTCCTTGGTTTCGAGGAATGTCTTCTGGGTAATACTGCGGAGAAATTCTTACTTAACCTGGCAGGCAACTGGCTCCAGGTCCTGGCAGTGCCTGCTTATGTGGATTGTCTTCTTGGAGCTTGTGGTCGTGGTACCCTGCTGAAGACTTCCCACAGAACTGAAAAAAACCCCAGTGTGGATACAAGGCATACCCCATATGCCCATATGGTCTGCAGAATATGGACACAGCAAACATGCTCTGGATTTTGCTGACCTTTGATTTTCTTTGTTGACCTTTGATTGCGGTCACTTTTGATAATCTAGTTTTCAGACATTGTTTTATGAGAGGATTGTAACACGCCACTTCAGTGCAGCATGCTCTAGGGTTCCTGCTGTCCAGGGACTTTTGTGGCAAAACCAGTGACTGTATTTCTTACTTATACTTGTGTTCTAAAGTGTTGAACTCTGTCTGCTTGCACAAAGTTTTGATACACATCAGAGATTAATTGTAACATGGACTCCTATTCCATGGAACAGGTCACTTCAAAGCAGTATGAGATTGTTTTACACCACGTGCGTCATTAGATAGTAATTATACTGAAGACTCGCATTTTTTGAAGGTGGACTGATGTTTTTTTGGAACTGGACTTTAAACTCTGATAAATTTTGTGGAGCTGTAAAAGTATAAGAGAAAATAAATAAAGCTGTTTATAGTTCCTTAGATGATAGATATCTGGGTAAAATCAATTAGTTTACTCATGGTAGGAGCAGTATGTGTCAAGGTAGTGGGAATGGAGTCATTGTGATTTTGTGTTCTATTGTCTTTCCTCATTTCAGGTTGTCCGTGCAGTTTATAAGAGATGGTGTATCTAGGTCATTACTGACATGACTTGGAGATGAGTCTTGTGATTTGTGGGCCACAGAAGATATTCTCTCCTCATTGAAGGCTTTCAGTGAAGGTGCCTCTTAGAAAACATTGGCTTTCTTAGCACTTTGATGTTACATGTTGATTTTGACCACTCTCATACACCATTGAGGTAAAGACAATCAAAGGGGTTCCTCAAGATATCTAAGTAAATATGGTGCTCTTGACTGAAAAAAAAAGTCTTTAAGCACAGTGAGATAAAGTAATTGAATCTAAGGATATGCTGGTATCACAGTATTTTAACTGTCTAGCATATGAAAGTGGAGGCAGCAGTTTAGGACCTTAAAACCAAAAAAAGAAGTGAGCTGTAAGTTGTGCAGGCAATGTTAAAATCATTTAAATAAAATGTAAGGAGTAACAGCAACAGAAGGGTACATTATGTTTGCTGAGACCTATTTTCCTTGGCTTTCAGTGGCTAGCTGGAGTGGCTATGGTCTAGATTGGATGTCAAAAAGAATACCTGCTAATAGATTTAAGATGGAAGATGAGGAAAAGATAAATACTAAGCCCTTGTAGTCATGTATTTAGGTTAAGAATTTGGGGGCGGAACTTGAAGTTTGAACAAAACTAAGTCAGAATGCAATGTTAGTGCATTAGGTGAGATTTTTTTACAAGTGCTATGTGAATGATACATGAATAGTGTGGGATGCTCTCTCCCCCACTTATTCTCAGAGGGAGATGAAAAACCAGAACCACAAAAGAAATTATAAAGTAAGTAATACAGGGATTAAAGGAATCTGTAGTCATTTAGAAAGGTTCGTGATAGAGAATCCTACAGGCAAGCAGAATTTACAAATTGTTTAAACTACTTATCAATCAAAGAGCAAATATATCTGAAATTTAAGGACATTTTCATGGAAAACTTCTATTTCTAGAAGTGGTGTTTTTTTTTTTTCCCAAGGACATCCGAGAGAGTTACATTTGAAAGTCTAGCTTGTCTCAGTGTATTCCATTTATAGCTATATTGCTATAGGTGAGATATCCCTGTAAATGTCGCTTTTATAAATGAAGGTGCCCTAACACTCTGCCGTCATTGCATAGTTCCAAAGGAGTGGCCTCCAGGGTGTCTTTAGACTGGGTGTCTGATGCCTCCTGTCTGCCTGCCTGTTATTACACGGACGGTCTGCGTGAGCAAGCCTGGCAGCCCTTGCTGGTTTGGACCTCCATGGGCGTATAGAGTTCTACGTGTGCTCCATCTGCCCGGGCTAACACCTGCAGTCTCACCTGCAGGGGAGATGTCACTGAGTCTGCTCACGAGGGTGGCCCTCAAGCTAAACTCAGTCAGTATAGTTGCCACAGTAACTGCTAGTGAGAGGAAATGCATTATTCCCCAAAGCTGGTTTAAGACACAACTTCTAAAATGCGGTGTATGTGCCCCTGTGGACCTTTAGCTTTGTGAATCTCTGTAAAAGACACCACGCACTGGGCAGTATAGACTGTAGAGGTAGCCAACACTGGAAGCATTTAAGTAGCTTTTGTCTTCATTGAGAGATTGCAAAGGCGTCTTTTCACACTTCCAAGCACTAGGCACTGTGAAGGAGGGTAGCATAGGTACAATATTAATCTGCATTTTTCTTCCAATAGCTTATTAAGTCCTGCATCAAGAATGTCAGGTACCATTCAGACCTAGTAGATCATCATAAAACTGCATCAAGGAGTTTATACTGCAGATCTTAAAGTAACTTTGGAGAGAGAGCCAGTCTCTTCTTCTCATTAACAGATGGCAAGAAAGAATTGTGAATAAGACTGTCCACCTTCAGTTTGGCATTGATATCCTTCCTCCACCTTAAACTCCCTCTAGTTGCTCAGAATCTTAGGACTGAATTTATATTGCTTAATTAAAACGGGCGAGGGATTGATCCAAGTCCAAATGGCTCTGTCTGGCTCACATTCACATTGCTTACAGTTAGCACCCTCCCTAGCAGATTTGACTTGGAGAGAGCCAGCTGAAGCGGTCTCAGACTTCCTGGGACCTGAGGAGTAAGTGTGAGTGGCCAGGAGGTCTAGCGATTCTTTTTTTCCAGCAGTAATTGCACAGCCAAAGAGGATCAGAAAACCCCTTCCACCCCCACTGAGGAAAGTTAGGGCAAGCCCTGCTTGCCGGGTGATTTACTTGTGCCCCAGCCTCAGTGTGGGAATGCACCTGGACTGATAACAGCATATGATACCATCCCAGCCAGGCAAATGGAATATCAGAGCTTCAATAGAAAGGATGAATTCTAGCTTCATCCTTTGAGGGAAGAGTGCCTAGAAAGGGGCTTCCCATGGGGTCTTGAGTAATCCTGTTTAAAAGCTGGTGGAGGAGAGAGAGCAGAGTACCCTGCTTTGGAGTAAGTCTGACAGCTGAACAGCAGAGACACGAGTCTGCAAGGAATGAATTAGAATGAATGTCAGAGGAGGGTGAAACAGACAGCAAGGGAAGCTCTGTCTTGCTGGGGAAGCCACAGATTTCCCCTTTCTCCTCTTTCTGACAAGAAGGAGATGTAGCTCCAGGGTAAGGGAGAGCTGAAACACAAGTCTCCTCCATGTCTAAATAAAACCTTTTTCTTCCATCTCACTGACTTGTACTTACTTTCTTTTTTGCTGACTTCACTAGGGATCACCCCTTCATTTGTTTGAGCGTGTGCAGTGAAGCTGGTCAACATTATCGGTCAGTCATCTGACTAACCTGTTGTTATACTGCACATCCATCTTCTGTTTGCTAAGCTATATGCACATGCTTCTTGATCTTCCTTTAATTAAAGGGTATATATTTCTCCCCATATGGCCACCCGACCCTCTTTTTCCTTGTATGGTTGTGAGAAACACAGGTGAAGAAACATTTTTCCTGATTCTTGGTGCTTTAAATATTTTGACAGGCTAAGTTGGGTCCTGGTCTCTGAATTGAAAGTGTTGGGTTTATTGTCTGACAATATATTCTAGTATATTTCCGTGTATTTTTCCTAAATCAATGAAAATTAGATATCATAAAGCAGTTTTATTGGTTTGTGGGTTTCTTTTTTTTAACAGTTTTAAGGAAGATCAGTTTATAGCACGTGGGATCTCTTAACTTGATTCTTTCCCCTGAGGATGCAAAGGGTTTATTTACCCGTGCTTTTAATACTGAATATGAAAATGTTGAATTTAAGCAGTGACTTCTATTTTCACGACTTCCCCCCAGAATCCCGAAGGTTCCTTTATAGATTAAAAACCTAAAGAAATGCAAGTGTTATTACTTAATTTGGGGCTAAGAAAGGTGTTATATTTAATAAGAAAAGAGATTTTAATGTTTTCATTGCCTAAAATAAAGACAATTGTGAAAAGCTTTGGTGATGGGACATAGTTTTTTGTTGCCTTAGAGTAAAACACAGTGGAGGTAAAGCCGGTAAAGTCTTTTTAGTAGTAGAGGGGTAAAAGGCTTTTGATAGAAATATTTCTCGATTTATTAGGTACCTTGGAAACTGTTTCTTCAGTTAGTAACCCATTAATGTAACATGTCTAGGATTTTCCACAGGGCATGGCAATTAAGTAAATTTGGGCTGGAATAACTGCATTGAGATTCATTCCGAGAGTGCAAATATCTTTTCTTCATTCTCTCTATTCCCTGTTCCAGACTGGGGAAATTACTTTTTTTTTGGAAGTGCCTTGCTATTTGCTTTATGCTGCAGCACCCCATTGTCAGATTAAGTCAGCAAAGACCTCCAAAGAAAGGTATTACAGGAGGATAAAACGAGTGTGCTCTCCATGGCCAGAGAATGGGAGCATTCTTGTGGTGGAAATGATCTTTGACCTCAGAGGAAAAGAAAGGAGACTTTTTTATTTTTCAGTCTTGGCAGACTGCTTTGGGTTTTAAAAATCTAGCTGAATTTAAATACTCAAATCCTTTCGTGCTAATCCATCACTCCTTGGTCTCTGTTAGGGGAGGCTCCCATTTCTGTGGAAGACAATAATTTTCTTGTACAGTTTAAATGGTTCTGTGCTTAATCTACTATTACTTGGATAATTCTTACAGCATTGGCCTCAGTCTACTCCCATCTTCTCATCTATTTTAACTTACAGTGACTAATTTGCAGAACAAGCATGTCTTCCCCAGTTTGCATCAAGGGCATTAACGTATAATGAAACTAATCAAGGTCTACAGAAACCAAATTGAACAAGCAGCAAGTGAACGGTTGAGACAGAACAACAATTCCTCCCCATGTGGACACAGTCCTCTTGGGTTTTTCCTCTAAAGAGAATTGAGCATTTTTCTCAGAATTCCAAAGTCCTCCTTTTTTTTTCATTGCTCTATTAGGAACAGGCAACAGAGGAAACCAGAACAAACTGGAGGTTATACACATAGATTTCAGAAGTCTCAGTGTGTCTTTAATGAAGGACCTCAGAGTAAATTTATAAAATGAAAGGCTGAGTTGGCAGGAATTTATAATCCTTTTGAAAAATCCTTCTAAAAAAGGAATATCAGAGCATGAAAGTTCAGACAGCAAACACTGCAGTATACAAATTAGTAAGCGGGTCACCTGGCAGTCTCCTCGCTCCTGATACATGGCACTAATGTTTTCTCCCTGAGGGGGATGTGCAACAACAGTATCTTAAGTCTCTGACAGAGTACTGTCATTTTTTTTTTTAGTATTATTATTTTGGTTTTAATCCAGAACAGAAAGATCTGGCTAGTGCAGAAATATGTGTCATCAGCAGATACTAGCAGTACTTTCCAAAGAATAGTGCTAAAAATATTAATTCTTTTAAAGTTAGGTATAATGGTGAGTTTATATAGCTTTGGAAAGAGCATTGGTGGTAGAGCCAGTATGCAATGTGCTGCTCAGTGGACTGCAGTACACTCAACTAATGATGAAATAAAGGTCCATCACCAAAACAAGACGTAAAAATTCGTGCTTTAAGTTCAGTGCTGTTTGACTTAGTAGGGCAGTTAAGTGAAAAGATGCATGATGCTAAACCCAGAGTTTATGGTACCCTCTGTGAATGCCTAAGCCTTTAGAACTGTGACTATACTGAGACAATCAGATGGCCAAGGTAGTGATGCAGTGTTTTTTGGAGGGTTTATAGGAACTAATTATATGCAATTTGTTTAAATTAGTGTTAAGCAGTTCTACATTAACAATTGTCTGAGTGTTAATAAGTAGGAGTGTCTGGAGTGTGGTACATTGTGTGCTCAAGTTGTACCTGCACTTCAAGAGGAGTCAGATCTTTCATCACACCCAGTGCTTTCATAATGAAAGGATGGAGCTGAAGGTTTTTCACTCAGGTATTTTTACAGAATCGTTTTACATCACTATGCCTTTGCATTCCTGCCTTCTTTTTTCTGTTTTGTTCATAGCTGGACAAGCTGTTACCGCACTATTTTCAAGGTCATAAATTAGCTGTTGCTCCTACATTTCCTGTAACAGCCCTGTTAAAAGACATCATTTCTGTCCTAATATTCCACAGCTGATAACTTCGTGAACTGCTTTTGCCCCTGGATTTGTAGTTACCTAATTAGAGATTATCTGGTTACAGAGCTCTTTAACCTGTATTTTGTCTTCTTAACCCACAAAGGGAAAAGCACTTTCGCCAGTGCCATGGCTTCTACACTCCATCTACGTACTTCTTTCCTTCCTCCTTCAGCTGCCTTTCTCCCTGTCTTCCTTTCAGATAAATTTGTTAGAGAGAGAGTGAAAATCTGGCTTTACAGTAAACAGTTGGGATATTTTTCCACCTGGGGATGGGGTGCTGAGCAAGGCTTTCTCATCACTCTCTCCACTTCTGTGGGTAAAATACAAAGCTCCTGTCAGTTCACATCCTTCCCTGCAGTGTGGGGCTTTGGCAGCACTGCGTGTTTTCATGTATTTCAAATCCGGATGGATTTTAAAAAGCCTGAGAGCTAGGACACCTCTCCTGTGCTCCATAAGAGATCTGGTGGCCTTTCTCCAACAGGTCCCTTCAGTGACGAGAGGGTATATCCAGTGCCTGCTTTCAAAGCCACGATGACAATTACTGTCATCCTTGGAGCGTGGCATGTAGCCCTCCCACCTGATGAGGTTCAGTGTGGCCCCGTCACTCGGTGAGGTTCAGACTACAAAGTTGTTTTGTAATGGAAGAAACCTTTGCTTTAGGGGTGAAGAGATTTTGAACTTTGAGTTTATGGTACTGTGGGGCAAACACTGCCCCTCTGAGAACAAGCTCTTCTCAGAACAAATCAGGGTGGTTTTGAATAACAGATGGGAGGGGAAAAAGTTTCTAAAATTTCTCTAGAGAGAGGACAAGCTTTGCTTACTGTAGCATCCAGCCTGCGTGCAGAGGCATTTGTGTGAGTAGAATAGAGAGAGGAAAGAAAAAAGCTGGCAAATCCACAGATGTCCTGCAAATGGTCTTTGGGTTTTGTGGTTGAGATATCAAACTGTTGGGGTCTTCTTACTAAAAAGTCTTCTTTTTTTTTTTTTGCAGAAGGTGATAAAAAGAGGTAGTTTTAATTTAATTAGAGAAAGCCTTCCAGCACTTCCAGTGTACTATAGTGACAGTATTCATTGCGTACTTTTCTTCCTTCCTTCTCTTCCAGGCTCATGTTTACCATGAGTCTGTTAGTACTTATAAAATGATCTTTATTTTGATTCTTCATCAGGAAGCAGCCATTTCTTCTGTGTCCACTTGACTGTGCTCCATTTTTGGTACTACTGTAATGTGGATTTTAGAAGATAATGTCTAACCTGGAGCCAAATAGTCATATTTATGATGGATGTACAAGGATCTGAAAGAACACTTACAGGTCAATTTTGGTATTACTGCCCAAGATATCTTATAGTTTGTTACGTACAAAGAAGCATGATGGATTTTTCATTGGATGCCAGTTCTATTAGATTTTGGTTCTTTGCAGATAATTTCTAGTTTAAAAATTCTAGTGATAATTTGAGAGATAAATAGGTTAATAGATGTTATTCAAATTCCCATTCTCCTGTTAACAGGTCACAAAATGTTTTTAAAGGCAGAATGTAATCTTAATTCTGGGGTCAGGCTTATGCTTTCATTGTCATATCTTGGAATATAAGTTCTATGACAAACCCTCCCTTTTTGTTTGGGGCATTCAGACAAAGCTCATAGGTCTTTTCAATAAGAGGAAGCAGTGCCTTTGGCTTGGGTGAGTTTTGTAGAGAAAATTTCCCTATACTGACTTAATAAATGTATCTATTCAGTCAACAATAATGTAAAATGGAAAGTACAACTGTCCTGTGTGGGTTTTAAGGGTAATATTAACATTCAGTTTCTTAACTAACCTTTCTTTACCAGTGCCTTTCAGTGTTTTGATAAGTTTAATGAAGAGTTCAATCATTCGACAATTATATCAGTTCAGTAGTAGCAGACTCAAGGGTCTGTCCATGTCTTTGTCTTTACCCAAGTGAAGATGCTAACTGATGATTATATTACAAGGGTTAGTAGCAAAAAGCAAGTACAAATTTTGTCTTTAAGATATTTGTTCCTGCAAATGATTCAGTTGTTTTATTTATCCTTCAGAAACTCAGAAATTCTTATTTCTGAGTATTTTCCTTCCTGCCTTTTTCTCCTCTGCTCCTGGAGACTGGAACAAAAATGTTGCAGATTGCCTTCCCTCCCTCTCTGTAGGTTCAGACTGTTGCTAGCTGTTAATGTACTTCAACATGCCTAGATAAGGACTGATTTTACTGTATCAAGCTACTCAAAATACAACATGTTCATAGCAAGCTGGACACTGCACAGTCTGTGCCACCTTGGTATCTGGCTGAAACTTTGAAGAACTGTGATGCAAAGGTGACAATTTCTGCTATTCACAAGCTCATGTCTGAACTGGTATTTTTCATTCACATACTGTATTATAAATACAGTGGAAATATATTGCCTGCATGCAAGTCTGAGGAGATACAAAAACCACTGAGATGGCTAGGCTAAAGTTGTCACTTGTGTAAACAGATGAAGTTGTATTGTCTAGTTAAAAATTCTCTTTTATAAACTGGCACTAAATGCTGTATATTTTTTTTCTAGAAGACCCAGTTAGGGAGTGATCCAGTGACCTAATGTAATAAATAAATAATAAAATACACTCGTAAATGGGACCTTATTAATAGAGGCAGCAAATATATTAATCTCAAAGAGAGACCAAACGAGTTAAGACATAAAATTAAAGATTTCTGGATATTTTTACTACCCAAACTAAGAAAAATGTTAACATTTAATAAACAGCTTGAAAATAGATGAAAAGTGAATTGTATTTAATTTTGTCTTTTTTAATTCCTATTTTATTTCAAGATTATTTTACTTATATGAATAGGGAAACACAAGTGGGAAATAAGAAGGGTATTTGTATCTTAACTAGGTCTTTTAAAAGATAGCAGTTACTTACTGTTTAGACTACCTAGTCTTGATCCTAAGTAAATTTTTTTGTTAGTCTTCATTGATCTTTAAAAACATTCCAGATATGTAAGGAAGTTAATGCTGCCTTTGTCTTATCAGTGGCTTACTCTCTTTTACAAACTTTTAAATAGGTCTTAGTAGCTACAAGAGTAGAGGCATTGGAGTCATGGTCATATACATCTTCACTTTTAAAACTGAGACTAGAAACCTGTCTTGCTTGAAATACCTTTTCAGGGACAAAAATTATTAAGAATAACGTCATCATACGGTTAAAACCGAGTTTTGGATGGTCACTGTTCTTCATCCCAAGACCCCACAGGATTTATTGCTTTCTATACAAATTCAGCATCTCACAGGGCAGCGTCAAAAGATAGGACTTTATTATTGAGTGCCTCTGCTTTATGTGCATAACATTGCCATGGTCATGAAAAAAAGCACTAAAAATATGTGCTGACTGTGCCAGATGCACCTCAAGAAAATCCCCGTACAATAATGTGCACTCATTGAAATGGTGCTATTCATGTGGTAAGGGTGAGATTATACTTAGTTCTGCACTCATCATACCTAGCTCTTTCTGTCCCTTGTTTTCCTTCAGAGTGACTGGCACTAGCTGATTACTTGTATTCTAGGCACAAAGGGATGTCCAGGAGGTTGATCCTTAACAAGGTGGGACAAGCTATGTCTCTGCTCTTTGTGCAGTAGCCAGAAGGGTATAGGCAGCCCTGTGGGCTGCAGGACATAGAGTAGTAGCATGAGGTATAAAGAAATGGTTCTTCTAATTAGAACAAATCTGTCTATGACGTCACATCGGGTGGTGTGATTCTGCTGATTCCCAGATTCTCAGTGACAGGTGGGACACAACCGCAAATCCAGTACTCTAGTTTCATGTAAATAGCAATTAAAATTGACAACTCCACCTCAATTTTTCACAATATTTTTTCAAAGTGTTGTTAGGTGCTTCCTGCTCCTCACTCATTTATCCCTGTGCTGTAATGGGTAGTTAAATTAAACTGCAGTTCTAGTCTCCTGTTGCCTCATTTCCTCTGATCAGTTAACAGTGTACGCTACTGTAATATGTTGCAGAAATTAAAATATCAAGTTGCAGGATGTTATTTCAAATCTTTGACAAACAGTGAATTCTAATGGCTGCTAGTTCTGGCTGTACGCAGAAGAATGAAGAGGGCTTTTAACATTTGAGAATTTGAGCTGTGACTCACATAGAGTTGCTAACATACAATATTTACATGAGTGGAAGCATTACCTGTTCTACTAACTTCGAGCATCTGTTCAAAGCTGGATGTGTTTGATATCCAGATGACTTGAACATATCATGCGCAATGCAGGCAGAAAGACCAGGGTGTCTTTTCAGCTGCTTATACTTGAGAGAGGGTGGCTTTACAGTCAACAAGATGAGGGAATGAAGAAAAACCTCCTGCTTGTTGCAGAATTGAGATCACTTATTTTTCTAATATTTCTGGTGTTTTCTCTGAAGAGCAGTTCCTTTACAATGTCTATGACATGAAGCTAGTGCATGGACATACGGTATAAATAAACATTTTCACTGCAGATATGCATTTCTTGGCTGGCTTTCTAGGTTCCTGGTTCAGGTTAGAAATGCTGTTCAAAATTGACCCCAGGGGACTGAGATGACAGTGGGAGAACAAAGATAAGAAGTCATGCCCCAGTTCCTCTGACCACAATCTTCCCTCTGTGAACACGTGAAAGAAAATTGCCCAGGAATCATAGGCATTGGTCTATATGATGTGGGGACAATGTTGACAATTATCCTACGTTTCAGCTCCTGGATCTGCAGTAAGATACCAAAGCCTCAGGAGAAGAACTAGCAACTCCCTCACTGTAAAACAGCATCTCTGCTGATGAAAACTGAAAGGGTTTCTTTCACATCAGTGATGCTGCAGAAATGTGCTTCTGTCACAACAGCACTTACCTCCTAGAAGGACTGCTGCATAATATAGTAGCTGAAACAAGTGCATTACCTTTTTTTTTCTGTATGAATAGAAGTAATGAAAAGTGTTCCAGAATATTTTGCAACTGTAGTGATTTTTGCCTGGTTTCATTGATAACGCCAAGCATTTTGATTTTTTTTTTTGGGGAAAAGAGTATAAAGAATAATTAGTGCTATGGAAACTATCAGGTTTGTGGTAGTTTTTTTTCTTTTAAAATCAGGTCCGTTTGCATCCATTCATTCAGTAGTGTGTTGACTGCTCTGAGAGAACAGGGCATAACCAGGAGCTTTGTACTCCTTTGCTTTCTGTATGCTGTATAGAAATTCCAATTTGCAACATGCAGGCGTTTTTTCAGATGCATTATGGAAAAGATAGCCAATAAAAATTAATTGCTTTAAGGTAATTGTATCCATCTGTGATCATAAATATTTCTGCAGACATTAATTAGGACTTCAGACATTTCTACAGTCTAAGGGAGTCTTACTAACCTCTAGTTAGAAGTAGGGAAAGGAGGAATAGAAAATAGACTTATATTTTTCTATAAGAGTTTTCTAAGAATACAACCTCATTTTTCAATGCCTTATCCATAAAGCCGTTCTTTGCTCACTATCCTTCATACTGTGGCATCCAGATACCTGAAAAAAGTAGATAGCTCCCAAGGATGTAAGGCAGTTAAACCTGCTGCATGTGATCATAGTGCTTGTTTTCAAATTGTTTTTGTTGCTGCTTGACAATATTTGTCAATGCATTATTAAAAAGCCCCAAATAAATTAACATTCATTAAAAGGAGCTGCAATATCAAGCATTCAAATGCTGACTTTAGAAAGCTGTATTACTTAAACTACAGCACTACTTTGTAGGCCATTGTACCAGGAAGCCATGAGGAGCCCTGGAATAAAGCAACCTCCTGTTGGCAGAACAGTTAAGTTTCTTCTTAACTGATCTCTATTATATGTATTAATTATGGTAGTTTGTGGTTTTAATTACTTGAATGCCTGTTGATTTTTTTCTTCATCTTTGCTGACTGAGCACTGAGCATCGCCCAAGCACTGCGGAAGCACTGGGGGGAGAACCTCTCAGACAGCTTGAGAAAGATGTTAGGAGCAACAGGAGGGAAAATCCTCCCTGCTCAGGGATCAAAATCCTGGGCTGAAGCATGTGCAGTACAACCAGAGGCTTTAGCTGCTAAATTTTAGTAAGTATCTTATAAATACACAGACTGATGTTTTCTGTGGTGTTTTTTCAGGTGTCTGCTTACTTCATGAAAGCACTAGACCTTTTCAGAGGAATGATTGGTAGTTTTTTTTATATATGGGCAAAATGTTTCCAGACAGCTCATGCTGATACTAATAAGTCTCAGGAGGGCTTATTAGCTTAGGTGTGATTAGAAACCAAGCTGTCTGTGTGTACTTGTGCTGCATCGTGTCCAAGTGAATAATCTTTCTTATAACGTGGTGTGCTGAAGAGTGCAATGCAGACACATCCAAGTAGCTCCAAGAAAAGTTGTTTAGATCCACCTAAAACTGGTTCTTATTCACACAGAATCACAGAATCACATAATAACCAGGTTGGAAGAGACCCACTAGATCGTCGAGTGCAACCATTCCCACCAATCCCTAAATCATGCCCCTAAGTACCTCATCCACCCTCACCTTAAACACCTCCAGGGACGGTGACTCAACCACCTCCCTGGGCAGACTGTTCTAATGCCTAACCACTCTCTCCATGAAGAATTTTTTCCTTAGCTCAAGCATGAATCTCCCCTGGCGGAGCTTGAGGCCATTCCCTCTCGTCCTGTCCCCTGTCACTTGGCAGAAGAGGCCAGCACCCTCCTCTCCACAACCTCCCTTCAGGTAGTTGTAGAGAGCAATGAGGTCTCCCCTCAGCCTCCTCTTCTCCAGGCTAAACAACCCCAGCTCTCTCAGCCGCTCCTCATAAGGCCTGTTCTCCAGCCCCTTCACCAGCTTCGTTGCTCTTCTCTGGACTCGCTCCAGAGCCTCAACATCCTTCCTGTGGTGAGGGGCCCAGAACTGAACACAGAACTCGAGGTGCGGTCTCACCAGTGCCGAGTACAGGGGGAGAATAACCTCCCTGGACCTGCTGGTCACGCCGTTCCTGATACAAGCCAGGACGCCATTGGCCTTTTTGGCCACCTGGGCACACTGCTGGCTCATGTTCAGTCGGCTGTCAACCAACACGCCCAGGTCCGTCTCCTCCTGGCAGCTTTCCAGCCAGGTTTCTCCTAGTTTGTACCTCTGCTTAGGGTCGTTGTGCCCCAAGTGCAGGACCCAGCATTTGGCCTTGTTAAACCTCATGCCGTTGGTCTCAGCCCAGCAGTCCAGCCTGTTCAGGTCCCTTTGCAGAGCCTCCCGACCCTCCAGAAGTTCGACACTTCCACCCAGCTTGGTGTCATCTGCAAACTTGCTAAGGGAGGACTCGATGCCTTCATCCAGGTCATTGATAAAGACATTAAACAGGACTGGACCCAGGACTGAGCCCTGGGGAACCCCACTTGTCACTGGCCTCCAGCTGGATTTAACTCCATTTACCACCACCCTCTGGGCCCGGGCATTCAACCAGTTTTTCACCCAGGAGAGTGTCCAGGCCAGAGGCCGACAGTTTCCAAAGCAGAATGCTATGAGAAACTATTGGAGCTAAAAAACCTTGATGGATGCAGACACTGATGCCAGGTACCTCATGCCATCTTGTTACTGTGTTCCCTCCACATGCAGAAAGTAGTTAATGTAAGTGCTAATTCCTTACTAGGATTTCAGTGTCCAAACACCTTTCAGGGTTGAGGACTACCATCAGATTAACTACCGAGACTCTGTGGACTTTGACAAGAGAAATGGTTGCTCTTATGTTTGAGTTTACAGCTGCTATGTGTGAATCGATAGTAGTATGCAAGATTCATAGTTTATTTGTTCTCAGATCTTCTTTTTTATTATTGCTTCCTGCTTTCTTACATATCAACCAGACAATGTCTGTGTATTTTCTTTGTGGCTAAACTTTATGCTCTATTTTTATGAACTAGGGCGTAAAGTTTTGGCACAAAGAAAATGAACTATGGTGACCACAATTCTTAAAACTGTAAGAGGATAATGAATAATTAAAAGTTGTGTTTCACCACAGAAGAGGATGAATTTTATTTATGACACTGGGGATGGTTTATTGCCTTGGGCTTTCTAGCCTCCTAATAGGAAGTCTTTATGGAAGGCTTATTTTTGTCAAATGTATGTGAGCACCTACATATCGAATTACTGAGACAAAACTAGTGTCGCTGCTGCGATATTTTTGTTTGTGCACTTTCTGAACAGAAGCCTGGGTTTTGCATTGTTGCTCTTTTCAGAAAGTGTTATACAAACACATCCAGGGCATTGTACGGAAGTCTTGCAATGATGTCTAATTTTTTAAAAAATGTTATTTTGAGAAAGTACTTTCAGTGCTCAGATATTCACACTGAGCAAAATACAGCATTCAAAATGCTGCCTGAAATATTATAAAGAAAATAGGGATACGTAATTTGTTTTGTGCTTATTACAGACTTTGAGGTTCAGTTTGTGTGGCATATAATGTCACTGATGATGGCAATTTGTGTATTTGTTTTTTTGCACGTAATTATACCTTTCATGACATTAAGTAGGTGATGGAGAGTATGTGTATAGGGCTGTGGGTGCTAGGAAGGCACCGACGAAGGCAAGGTTAAGGTAGAATGAAGGTAGGTGGTTGTATGTTGCTGGAGGCTTCTGGTTGTTGTGAAGACCCATTGATTGAGAAGATGGCTCACATGGGCTTTCTCCTGCTTGATCGGGAAGAAAGTTTTGAGTCAGGTTTGAGATGGGGAGTTTTAAAGGGGACTGTCACATGCAGTAGTTTGGTGGATGAGGAGGTAGGAAATAAGACTGGGTCTTTCTTCTTGGCATGAAAGTGTTTGATCTTCCTTACTTTGACATCCCAGATACACTGAGGAGATGGGATGGGTTGGGGCAGTCCCATGTTAAGGCTGTCAGCTGCCTTCTGAGGCAGCTCCACTGGATGCAAGAGGCCAAGCTATGAGCTGAAACTGCCAAATGAAATGGATGTTTGGTGGCCCTGGCCACAGCCTGAAATGCAGCATTTGTCATCTGAGCCTTCAGAAGCAAAGTTGAAACAGCAGCATCTTCAGACCAAATTCTTCCACAAGGTCAGAAAACGTGACTCCAGCTCTCCTGCTTGAATCTTCCTGCAATGCCCTTATTCCTGGTGTCACATAATGTGTCCCAGCCAGTCTAGCAAACTGATGAAAATCTTCCCTGTTGCTCATGCACTACAACTTTTACACTCAAGCCAGTAGTCTCAACTCTCAGGCTAAGGACATACAGAAGATGTATAAAACTGCCCCTGAGACTGCCTTCTGTAAGCTTTGATTAGCTAGTTTGGAGCCTTCTCAGCCAGATATCTTCTGGAGAAATCAGTGGAAGAAGAGGAATAAATGTAGGAAAGCGTGCTATTTCATTCTCTGGCTGCTTAAATAAAGATGAAGCTAGCAAATTCCTTTTTTTTCATTCCTATTACTGTTTTTCTCTTTTTGTTCATAACTCACAAGCAATGCGAAATAAGATGTTAGAGTTTCAAAGGAAAATTGGATTATATTCACTTGGAGGGAGGGAAGGAAGAAGAAAACAGGCTTTATATTTTGACAGAACTCAATCCAGACTTTTTAAAAAATAAAATGAATAATTTTGCAATATTTTGTAAGACTATGTGTTCTAAAGTTGCAGCTAATCAGATATGCATGCAAATTTAACACGGGTTGCCAACTCTCATGATTTTTTTTTTTTTTTTGCTACAATTATGCGGCGTAAAAATTGGCCTCTTGTGAGAAGTTGCTGACAGCTCAGCAGTTCTGCTTCAGTGTTGGCTGCAGAGGATGGGATGGCTGCCAGAGCTGGAGGGTGGGAAGATGGCTTTGGACTGAGGTGCAGCATACTTCCAGCTGAAGCAGCTGTTGCACAGCCTAAACTGGTTTCTCCTGTCCCACATATAGCAACATGTGGGGCAAACCAAGAAGTCTGCTGTATCTTTTTGAGGTGAAATAGGAGAGAGAGAAGCGATGGAGTGTGTGTAGCAGATGCTCAGAGGCCGTGTATTTCCTCATCTTGTCCTTGTCACAGCCCAGGGGGAAAAGGTGAGATGAGGAAAGGCATAGGAGTTGTTTGGGAGTGTTTGCATCCTGCCATAAGGTCCTGCCACAAGTTCCTACCACAAGGTAGGATGTAAAAGAACTAGACATTTGGTCCTTTAATTAGACAAACTGTGTGGAGAAAAAAGAAAACAGCACTTTTGTAAGGGATGGGAAACTGGACAGGAATTTGTGAAGGAACAAGGTCAGGGGCATGTTCACAGCTGTGGAGGACCACAGGGAACAGCACGGGGAGGAAGGGGCTGAGGGAAGTACCTCTGCCTTTTTGCAGAAGCAGAAAGGTAGAGGTCCTTGTGGAAGGCTTCCTGAAAACACTCCAAAATGAAATAATGTCAGTTCTTCCAAAGAATGGCCAAAGCCAGGATAAAACCACTCTATTCAGCTTTGTGACTGTGTGGTTAGAAATACTACATGTTTATATATATGTATACTGATAACGTCTGGGAAAATTGGCAGTGACAAAAACCAGGATGTAAAAAATGGAGAGTATTTCACCATTACTGTTCTATTAAGTTCCAAAGAGGTAGCTATGCCTTTATTAATGTGGTGCCTTGTATATTTGGCTTTTCGACAACATACATAGCCATTCCTGAGAGGTATATTGATATTAAGAATCCTATCCACAAGTTATTGTGTTTAGAAAACAGGCATGATACAGATGTGTTTTATTATATATTCTTACATATTGTGGTGTTTATTTGAAGACAAAAGTAAGGCTTAGTTGGCCAATATTATTACCTGTAATGAATTCTGGTGAATGGATATCCCAGCCAACCCAGGCAAATAAATGTGTACAGGAATTTGGCCAATATAGATGTTTCAGTTTCTGCCACACAATGTCTGGGGAAGAGACTTTCATCGGCTCAGTTGTCTCATTACGATCTCACACTTTGTTCAGTGGTCAGATTGAAAATTTCAAACCACGGTAGACAGTTGAAATGAAGAAAAGGTGTCATTTTTAGGAGTCTGCAAGTATGTGGGAGCGAGAGGTAGCTGAAAAACAACTTGGAGAAATGTTGGGCTGACTACTTTACTGCTGTGCACAGTGTGAGGCCTCCTGTATTTGTGCAAAGCATAAATTCTCTACCAAATTCACCTTGTCCGCTTATTGCAGCCTCATTGTACATGGTTGTGGATTGCATGAGTTACAGAATGAAGGTTGGAGACTGAAACAGTGTATGGGCTGAAGATGTGCTACATGGACCTGAAGCAGATTGACTTCATTGCCTTGTGGCGCTGTCAGCATCAGCCTGACACTTCCCCCAAGTTTGTGGAATGGAGGCTGGAGGTATAATACGTTGTCTGTGGCACCATGCTCTAGCTTTAGGCTCAGAGACCCCTTCACACACAGCCTGGAGCTGCTATGCCTCCTGAGTCTCTACCTAATAGGGAACATCTCATTATGTTAGCTTTTCAGGTGTTGCAGGGGAGTGTTGTCACATATTGTAACTGAAATGATAAGATTTGTTGCTCAAGCTATGATTCCCTTGGTATAAATGTTTTTGAGTGCTAATTTTAACCTAAAGACCAAAATCTTGAAGACTATTTTTAACTTAAAGACTTGATTCTCTATGCTGGGAAACTGGAGCTGGGATACAGTCTAAGGATGTTATAAATACAGGATGCCTGTTCTAACCCCTCACTTTCTATTTTGATCACGTAATGAGAATTCAACCTGAATGATTCCTATTGTAAGGGGATGTTGACTTTTTTGCAAGTTATAAATGAAATATAAAAGAGAAAGAGATGTTGAACTGTAACTTTGTAGTAGGTGTACATACAGTTATATTATGGCTTGAGAAGGAAAATGGTTCAGAAAGCCATGTCTGCTACTGCAGACTTTGTACATATTTAGAATATCTTTATTACATATTTAAAAGGTCTTTGGGGGCAGGCACTTACTTTGTGAGACAAAGCTGATGAATACCAAATTGATCACTTAAGTATTTGCTACGAGATTGTTATGATTGACACTAAGTGTATGGCACACCTAGACAATAGCTCATATTTTTCTTGTATACAAACAGATGAGAATGTGAATGATCTTAATTCCATGGCAATAACACCATATTTTTCCTCTTTGGAACTTACTAGTCATATTTCAAATACATTTAATTCTTGGATTTGTGCTCAAAGCGGGAATAGAGCTGAACAAAGCTGTTTCAGTCTGATTTCCCTCTGTATGTAGTTTGGCTCTGCTCAGGAGAACATGATCACTCATAGGAGTAGGTAGAAAAACAGGGAGTTTATTTATTATTTGAGAATATTCATGAAAAATAAATATGGGATTCAGGCTTTGGATGGACATACTGCAAATCAGATGAGTTATCCTTGGGTAATCAGAAAAAGTGGCATTTAACTGGAGACATGTCAAATTAACTTTAATTTTGAATTCATTCTCAGAATGACCCATTTATTAGAAGTCTACAGGAGATGAAGCGCATGCGTTAAAACATGCTGAAAAGAATTTTGAACAATGAATGCATTTATGGAAAACATGTTCTCTTCCTAGGCAATTCTTGTTGAGTAATCAGTGCTAAATTTGACTTAATTGCTGACTATTATTTTTCTCACTGTTTCATGGGGTAAACACATTGAAAACGACCCAATTTTGTGAATTGAGGATTAAGTGAAAAGAAAGTGAAATAGCAAGGATGATTTATTCCATTGTGTACTGAGAAATGCTTTCGAATATATAAAAATGTGAGTCCAAAACATTTTGATAAATCTTCTCTGAAAAATAGAGTATCTAATAATTGTAATCGCTCGAGGTCAGATGGAGCGGTGCAGTCAACATGTGAAACCAGTAGTGAAGGTGTGAGTCTTTTGAGTTTGTGCCAAATATACCTCATTTAATCCAGTTCTAGCTGGGCAGTGGATCATAAGGACTTGGGAAACAACATGCATGAGGTGCTGCAGGAGCTACATTGCTGTTCTGAATTGCTCTCTTGGCTGCAGAAATCAGTACACCTTAACCACACTAGTCAGCTTAGACTGGTGTGGTAAAAAAATTAGACTGTGTTTAAGTAGTGTATACATCTCTTAACTGCTTTACTAGGTCTTTTGGCTGTACACATGGGCACATGTGGATGGGCATGTACAAGCTACAAAAAGTCGTAGTGTTGCGTACAATGCATTAGCTAATTTACTGTGTTCTTGCCATAGGATAATGATGTTTGTCAGTTATTGTACCTGAGCAAAGCAAAGCATTTGTGGAGTAAAGAAAGGTGACTGATGACAACCTTGTCTTGTGCTTGACACTTGATATGTAAGGAAATAATTTCGTCTTTCATTGTTGCTCCTTTCAGAAATGCATTAAATGTTAAATTAAATGTTTAGTGTAACATATTAATACATATATAAAAATAATATAATTAATATAATAACATATAATATACAATATATAATATATTAGCTGTTTCATCCTTTTTGTAAGAAAAGGATTGAATACTCTGAAACTGACTGTTCTTGATTTTTAGAAAAATGCGTATAGTTGTTTTGAATGGTGCTGAAAGTATAAGCAACCTAGGGAAGTGCAGGACTCGCCACCTAAGTCAATAAGATAGAGTTGCAGTTTAATAAGGAAAAGCAAGTAAACTCTGTCATTTCTCTAGACAGATAAATATTTATCAGCCTTTTGCATTGCTGGTCTCTGTGTAGATACACAGGCGTGCACACACACATATACATATATATATGCATTGTCTTCTCAAATCTAATCTGGAAGGCAATACAAAGTGTTTTCTATGATTGTATGTGCCATCCCATCTGTGTATGTAGAGTTTTATGCCAGGAGGTAGTTTTTATGGTTATATACAGCTTGATTATGCACTGCTGCCTTTGAACACAATACCTGTACGTGGTTTGACATGTCAAAAGGTGCAATTAAAAGGTGAGTTTTCAGATAAGCTATTCTTATGTAGTAAGAATTGAAAAAGTAGGATGAGCCTTATTGAAATCACATTTCTAAGTGTGTTCACCTGCAGTTTTGATATCTATGAAGGTAGTTATAATTAAAATGGTCTCTCTGTATCATTTTTTATTCATGCAATTAGAAGAAGAGTAATCTTTGTATGTGGCTTTGTTCAAGAATGTTTTTATTAGGAAGAAACTGAAATCCCTTTTTTTTTACTCCCAGGCTTAATTGCTGTTACATGTAGCCTGTGTTGCAAACCTCTCTGTTTTGTCTGCCTTTGTTTTTTTGCAGCAGTGGTTGAGAAAGATATCTTCTTTCTATAGTAGAAGAAAAGTCATAGGACAGTGCAGCATACATAGCTGAGACAATACGGCAAAAAAAAAATGAACAGGATTACAGCAAGTAAAAAAAATAAGGCTGAAGCTCTAAATTTGAGTTTCAAAAGCCTACATTTTTCTTAAGTGCAGGTACCTTGTTAGGTGTTATCCCAAGGATTTGAGTTTGATATAGTGGAATCTAGAATAACTAGTCTGAATCACAGGTTAGTCGCTGGCATTATAATCATGTGCAGCTGACAAGCAAAGAGACCTTTCAGCCTGTGTGTTGGAGTTCTTAACCACAGGCGAAACAATTTCTCTGTTAATGCCGTATCCTTATGTCCCTTAGAATCATAGAATAACCAGGTTGGAAGAGACCCACCGGATCGTCGAGTCCAACCATTTCCAGCTAACTCTAAAGCATGCCCCCAAGCACCTCATCCACCCTCACCTTAAACACCTCCAGGGACGGTGACTCAACCACCTCCCTGGGCAGACTGTTCCAATGCCTAACCACCCTCTCCGTGAAGAATTTTTTCCTAATCTCAAGCCTAAATCTCCCCTGGTGGAGCTTGAGGCCATTCCCTCTCGTCCTGTCCCCCGTCACATGGGAGAAGAGGCCAGCTCCCTCCTCTCTGCAACCTCCCTTCAGGTAGTTGTAGAGAGTAATAAGGTCTCCCCTCAGCCTCCTCCAGGCTGAACAACACTTAAATGACTATCATATAGAAACTGGTAGTATATTAACATTTTACCTGCATTATGAAAATATTATATATTTCTTATGGTTTATTACTGTTAAATAGCCAAGTTAAGATCACAAAAGGTCTCATTTTCTTTTATATTAGCTAAAATCTTTATGGATTATTTTGTAAATAGTGACCTGATTGTCTTTGTCTCTTCCTGATCTAATTCTCTAAGAGACAGTGAAAATAATCAGTTCCTAAGAGCGATACCAAGAGAATTACTCTTGCACACATGAAATCATCCATGGAAGCTGCTTTAAAAAGTATTCTCAAGAGGACAGGCTCCAAGGCCACGGTTAATACTGATTTTTTTACTATAGGAACGTGTAACTTGGGTGAGTTCAAGTTTTCCTTTTCTCCTGAAGTAACAGTTAATAAGGTACTTTTGTCAGCAGGCAGTTTCGGTGCTGCAGCGGTGCTTCATTTACTACACCTGAGGGGGTGGTGGGATTCGTACACTGATTCACAGCGTGTGCGCTTCCATTAGTGATGGGTGCAGCGTGAAGGTGGAAGCGTGAAGCAAATTTGGTTTTTTGAGGTCTCAAGGTGCAAGTGAGATGTTTACTGGCAGTGAAGCTCAGGCCAGTTGCCAACAGTAGGAACCCACTGAGGCATGCTGTGTCCACACAGCAGGAGAGGTGCTCCACGGGCACCCTGTCATACAACATTATGTATGGGACCACAAGGAGCGTGGAGCATGTCAGCAGTGCAACACAAATCTCAGCCTAAATAGAGCTTCTCCTTTGTAGTACATGGTTGGCATAGGGGCACGCTGTATTGGTGCTATGCTGCTGAAGGATGAACTGGATCTTAGCATGACTTGGAAAAATCTCAGGGTTGTTCAAAATGACAGACTCTCAGAGACCTGACAGGTTAGTTTTGCCAACAGACATTGCTGGAATAGTATTTCTTCTATTTTCTGATCCCATTCTTAGTAACTGAAAGCAGTAGGACACAATTCGCTCTATATTTCAAGTAGAAAACTCTTTCATATTGGCAGTCACTACATTAGATCAGCCAGCTATCTGGTCACATATAACATTTTTTTTTTTTTAATTGTGAGGCATAGATATTCTTCCTCATTCAATTAATTTAATTTGTATTATGTGTGAAACTGGTAGTCAAGAGTGGCTTCCTCTTCTGGCTTTCAGATAAATACAAATATGGCCCCATTCCAAATCATTCTTTGTTACGGGCTCCGTTTTTATGATATTGTACTAATATAAATAATTCAACAGGTAAGCATATTAACAGATACTGATAACTTTGGACATCAAGCACAAAGAAAATATAATTGTTTCTTTATTAAAATAATGCACTTCTAAATGTAGGAGATCCACTTTGCAAAGAGTTCTTAAGTTCAGTTAAATTATGTGAGAAGTGCTTTCCCTTGACTAGCTTAAAAGCATCATAAATATATCAAAGTCTATGAAGTAGCCACATCTCCATTATAGGTGATTTATGTATTTTTCTGAGTAGTTTGTGATGATGTAATTGATTGCAAGTTTTACTTAAATGTACCTGAATGCCAGAAATTTGGTATGTAAACCTTTCTTTTCTTATCACATAATAGTATCCTTCAGTGTTCAATTTTTTACAAATACAGTTTTCCTTTTTATTTCTCAGCATAACTGCTTATCTTGAATAAGTGGGATATCCAGCCTTTAGCATAGACTGTATCCAATGCATATCTGTAAGAAGAAATCTTCTAGCCAGTATTTAGGTAATATTGATGCAGAAGGCAACAGTGTAAGTGACTCTGTGTACTGATCATGTTCTCACTGGAGACTCAATTATATTTGAAAATACCACATTAAGTTGTTCGAAAATACAGACTGAATACAAACTGGACAACTAATCACAAAACATCCTCAGATTTGGTGGATACTCATTCCAAACATTCAAAGGGAATGGCAGTGCAGTATCTCTACCTTTATAAGGTTAAATACCACAAAGTATTGGAATGGATAGGTAATGATACATTTGCATCTATGTCCACTTCAGTAGTATAGCTTAAGAATAATGGCAGAGGTCATAAAGGATGAAGGCTAGTTGCAAACTTGCTGATGTCTTCCAAGGAAAATGTTCTAAAAGTTAACATTAGAAGAGGGAGATCTGAAGAAGGTCCATTTTGTGCAACACACTGTACAAATCTGCTAAAGCTCATAACATTCTTAAAATATCTGCTGCTTTCACTTCAACCTTGTGGATTGTAAGAAATATACTAGATTTGGGGATCTACATACTGAATTGCAGATGTATAGCCTACTAATAGCTTTCACTTTATTGTTGGCAAAAATATTTTCAGAATTTGCCAATGTCTGCAAGAAGACTTTGCTATTTTGCTGTATACTTAATGCAGCATGTTAAAGTTTTTTTATGGATTATTTGTTCATAGAAGATAGGTAATATCATCCCAGTTTTGTAAGAAACTGAAGTTTAGTTGACATTCATAGGAGTAGAAGTCACAGTACGTTAGAACACAGTGTCTTACAACATAACAGTTCATGCTGTTGAAATAAAGTATGGCAGGATAAATTGAAGGGATTTATACAGTGTGTGCCCTTATGAGTTCTTGTGTTGGAAAGAGGAATGGAAAGCAAAGCTTAATGCAGTGAAGCCAAAGCTTGGTTTTGATAACAGCTTTTTGTAGTTCTGATGATAAAGCTTTCCAAAGAATGGTAATTCTTACCAGCAAATACTGCCTGTTATCAGAGACTTATTGCTAGTGGGTAAATTATCTAGCAATCTTCATAGGCTGAAATATTTTAGACTGTTGATTTCAAGATCATCGCTGAATAAATCATATCTGTTTCCCTCACAGAAAAAAGGACTAAAATTTGAACTACTACTGTGAAGTTGTCACAGAAGTTACTTGGGAATAGAAAGTCAGGGTGGGAACAAAATGCAGGAGAAAAGTATAGTTTTAGTTATGTATAATTGTAGTATGATGTGTTGTGTACTGCAACTGATATATCTGATATATGCCATACTTTATATATAGACAATATTTACGGTATCCTTTTGGGATACTTATTTACTGGCTCTTTGAAGTATGTGGGTACTGGATATTTCCCAAAGTAATAGCAGAATATTTCTTCAGCGTGTCAACTAATAGAACTTGTATTTTATTAAAAGAGTTGGTCTCTGTATATGTTGTACTCTAAGTAAATGCCTTTATCTGAATTGTGGGAGATACTGTACCTTTCTTCTAGGTCAAACACCAAAATACTATACATTGCAGTGTCTTATTTTGGTGCTTAGAATTCATGAAGTTTTGCTGTCATGTTGGATTATGCTTTAGATTCAAAATAACGTAACAACAAATCCAAACCACAGCCTGTTCCCAGCAAACAACTTTCTGATAACTCTGAGATCTAACTTCCATGCGCAGTGAAAGGGAATTCAGATATGTGCACACAGCATCTTCTGTGTCTCAAGAGTAAAGTAAATCCAGCTGATCAGAAATGCCTTCAAAAAGCAGACAAAAGAAGTGACAATACGTTATTATTAATGTGGATTGTCATATGGTTTGCATTGAATTTTCAACTTTAACTGTCAGAAATTATGCTGGATGTAATAGGAAGGATGCTAGCTGGTGTTCCAGAAACCAAGTTTGTTCCTTTTCTTCTGTAGACATCCTAGGAAGGTTGGGAAAACCAAATCACCTCTTTTAGATTCTCTTCTACAATATGGGAAGGACAGTTCTCTACCATACAGTGAAAGGATAAATATGCGCTGGATGATGCACTCAGAAGGGGTAAACCCGTTATCTGTATTTATAACATGACTTTAGCAAAGCCTGTTGCTTTTGATTTGGGCAGGAGAGAGCCAATCTAATACTGAAAACGCTAATCATTCATTAACGTACATGTTTTTGGATGCATTGTTTTGAGGACTTCATATTCTTACCTTTACACTACATGAGCCTATATTTTTTTGCCACAGCTGTGAAATAAATTATGCCTGGAAGCCACATTCATTGCTTGAGAAGGAGGAATAATGCCTCAGGGATTTCTGTACATCACTTGTGTGTTTTGTGAAATCTTTTTCTGGAAATAAGGCTATGCTATATTTCCATGACTTAAGAAAGGTACGAAGAAAACATGACAGAAGTCAGCACTGTTATTGGAAACCCATTCTAGTATAAAGGATCGGTGTATTGTATGCATATCCATACACCAATATCACGTTATGAGTTATGGATCTCATTTTGGAGTAAAATGTGCCTATGCGGGTCATTTAGCAACCTTAATCTCATTTTATAAGAGAGTAATTTATAAATGTCATGATCTTTGAAGAAATGAAATTGCTTTGTATACACTTTTTTAATACAGGGTAGACTCACAGTCAAAGCATTGCATGTATTGTAATTCATTAGTGTTATGTCCATCATTTTCTCTAATTTAAAGCACATAATAGAAGTCAGCATTGCCAGCAGTATTCATAGGGATAAGAAAAAAGTCTGAAAATGGGGTTTTTTTGTACTGTCTTGCAGTTGTTTCAGACTGGATATCTGTTTCTTTTCAGAGCTCATGCAATCTCACAATTTATTGACAGGTACAGCAGCTTTCAGGTGCATTGCAGGTACTTTGCCTGCATTGCCTTCAGGTCATGCAGTGCTGTAAATGTCAAATTTACTTTCATTACATACGTACTGCTTATATTTTAAATAATCATAGCAGTAATCTGTTTATTGTAATGGCAGTAGCCACATGCTTACAGTTCAAAGTGTGTAATTCCTCTGTAGCATTTTATGGCATATTCAGAACTGGTAGAGGACATAATACCTACTTCTTTTTTAACCTTTTTCCCCAGTTATTTAGGGGTTATCAACATTAAATACATTCCCTATTATTGATGTCTAGCAAACCTGTATATTCAGTAACAAGCACTTTTCAATTAGTATGAGGTTTTTGTTTCTTATCAATGTATATCTATTTAAACACTTATGCTATTTTGAATACTTCATTTTAGTTCATTCCTTTCAATTACATTGCTAGCATTTGAAATACTGCTAAATGTTGTATTCTTACACACAGATAAACAATGTCAAAGCAACTCTTTAAGTTAACAATTACATGTTGCTAAAGCACTATTACACAGCAGGCTGCTAAGCAAACAATGTGTATTATCTTGCTTCTTACTTCGTTTCAATCCCCATTTCCTTTCTGGAAAATGATGTATTTCTGATTTTCATCTTTCCTGTTGGAGTAGCTGCTGCTGCTGTTTTTTCAATATTATCATTTTTATTGTACTGTCTGGCTAAAGCTGGGCTTTGTCACTAGCAATTGTTTGCACCTGTATGCTATAAATAGTATCCCTCGATTATTCATTATTTTATTATTCATGAAAAACTGCAGCCCTTTTTCTTTATCCACATGCAAGCTGCTGTGCCTGTCACTCATTCCTATTCTTCTGAAAAAGGCTGAAGACCAGATGCGTTTCCATCTTCCCCATTGGAGAAAAAGATCAAGCATACAGCTGCTGTTGAGTCAATACTGCTTGCCGTTGAGGAAGTGACCAGCAATTAGCCAGGTGCACAAGCACTGATTTTGGTGAGGCTACACGGATGCAACTTAGAGCTGAAGCTAGTCAGCGGGTTCAAAGCTAGCACAGTTCAGGCTGTGTTGTATAAACCCCTGCCTGCGGGCACCTGGTTGCAATGCTCCAAAGCGTGACAGTAATACCAAGGAGAGTTTGAAACTGCAAAGGTAGCATAATACTTGATTTACGAAACAGTCTCTAAGTTGCCTTCTCCTTCCATGTATAGTTTTCCACACTCAAGCTTTTTTATGTTTCTCTCAGAAAGGATGTGAATATATTCAGTAAACAAAAAAAAAAAGTGTTCATGTGCATGTGGGTGTATATATAATCTTTAATCTGTCATTGATTTGCAAAGAAGAAAAGAATTTAAGAATTTTCCATAGAAACCTTGATAGTAACAAGAATAAAGATTGCGATTTCTTCACAGAAGGTTATAGAATTGTGAGGCCCTAAATCTGTGTTAAAGATTAAAAAGAGAATTTTGTAGTCTGTGACTGCAATAGCATTGATTGCTTTAGTTCAAAACAATTCTAAACTAAAGGGCTTTTTACATGGCTTTGGGGAAATGCTGCTGTTGTCGCGTGTAACAGCTTCATTCCTACAGCTGTAATTTATGAAAAAGAGAGAAAACTCAGAACTATTTTCCTAGTTCAGGCTCCAACAAGAAATGTGATGACAGATGTGATTTGCACCTTGCACAGGAGGGAAATGACAGCTAATGAAATCACAAAAGTTTCTTGAGCTAAATAACATATCCATCATTTCATGCATTTCCCTCTTCACTTATAGGTAGTCAGTTCAAGTAAGTTGCAGTTACTATTTCGTCTGCACAAAGAAGAGCAAAGGCGGATCTTTCTTGTGGATTCATTTCTGTATTACTCAGGTACATTATAAAACCTAAAAGGTGAATGTCAGGGACAATTACTCCCTCTTTTCTACTTTCAAATTAGTACCAGAACTACATTATTCTTTAACTTTTCTAGGGGACATTAGCTTTTGCAATTTTCTGTGAAGGCTGAGAATCTGTTTTCTAGAAGTTAATTCCAGCTTATTGTGGTGTCAAGAGAAACCTCTAATGCTTTTATGATTTTTGCTATTGAAAATGGCAGTCTTATTGCTGTAGTAGAATATAGGTTTTCTGGAGGATCACATGAAGATGGTTGCATGACGATTGGCTTTTGAAGAGAAGGTCTTGATATTATTCAGTTTGACTTGTCATTTAACAGGGCAGGCAGGTAGTGATGCACTTAATCATGCTATTGATTTTTCTGTTCTGACTGAATCAGTTCCTTTAAAGATTAGCAGTGTCATAAAAAGAGAGGTAAATTATAAAGAGTACTCAGAACTATAGCTATGTAAATAATGAGGAGGCTTTATGTATGAGGTAATTACAGTTCAGCTTTCAATTGACAAGATGAAGTCCAACTTTGTTTAAGCCTTGGAAGGAGGAAGGTGTTTTTACAGCAGTGGCTACAGTTAGATATTCTGAAACATTCATAAATCCCAGTGAACAACCTAGTTACTGAAGGTCTTACTGATCTCAGGGCAGACGTTCATCATGGGAAGTGCTATTATGGAAGAATTTATGTATTTCCATCTGCTTTTCTCCCCACCAGCATCACTTTTTGTGAATGCAGTTCTTCAGCCAGATTTTTGCCTTAGTCACTGACACTTAGTCACTAGACACTTAGTCACAATCTGTTGTGCCTAATGCAACTAATAGAATGGCTAGCACTGCCATAGCCATGTGTCTACCTGGTCCTTGTTGTTCCACAGACACCCTGGAGGATGGGGAAGAAACTGCTGAACTCCACAGAAGACTTGAATGAGCAATACATAGCAAATACACTGAGCAAGTTATCCACAAGTTACAATGGCAATCATTGTTTTAATTCTAGTTGGATCACACTATGCCTTATGCACATGTACGTGTTGGAGGCAGTGTTTCATACCCTAAAGAGAGAGCTGCTATGATCTGCCTTGCAAATGCAGAAGCTTTTGGTAGGAATAGGAACAGCAAAATTGCAGACAACTCTGTAGTACAATATCCTCTTTCTGGGGTTTCATGTGGATGAGCTGAAAGAGAGGAAAATAATTGTCTATTAGATGTCATATTTATTGTAATTTTCTTAACCATAGAATGCATTTTGGTTTAGTAAGTGGCCTTTTGCCTCTCCTAGTCAATTATTGATTGCTTTTAAGTGTCAATGCAGCACGTATCATAGATGCCTTACTCTGGCAAGCTTCTGGCATGCCCTTTCTACATTGAAGGCTCCAGGACAGAGTGGAAGTATAGAATCAGAATATTTTTGAAGAATGATAGATTCATTTCAGTTCAAAAACACTCCTAAGATCATTGCATCAAACAGTTAACGTGACACTGCTAAGTCCACTACTACACCATGTCCCTAGGTGCCATATTTAAATACCTCGTTAGCCTTGTTGGACCTCATACAGCTGGCCTCAGCCCATTGATCCAGCCTGCCCAGATCACTTTGTAGAGCCTTCCTTCCCTCAAGGAGATAACACTTCTGCCCAGCTTGGTGTCATCTGCAAATTTACTGAGGGTGCACTTGATTCTCTCATCCAGATCATCGATAAAATATAAAACCAGAACGAGCCCCAACACTGAGCCCTGGGGAAAAACACTTGTGACTGGCACCAACTGGGTTTAAGTCCATTTATCAGAAGTCTTTGGGACCAGTCATCCAGTCATTTTTTTTTGGCCAGCGAAGAGTACACCCATTCAAGCCCCGAACAGCCAGTTTCTGCAAGAGAACACTGTGGGAAATGGTGTCATAGGTTTTACTAAAGCCCAGGTAAACAAGATCCACAGACTTTTGCTCGTCCACTAGGTGGGTCACCTGGCTATAGAAGAAGATCAGATTAGTGAAGCAGGACCTGTCTTTCCATGCTGACTGGGCCTGCTTGTCCTGCATGTGTCATGTGATGGCACTCAAGATGATCTGCTCCATAACGTTCCTGGGCACTGAGGTTAGACTGACAGGTGTGTGGTTCCCCAGAACCTCCTTCCTGTCCGTCTTGTAGATGGGTCCAATCTGCTAACCTCCAGTTAACTGGGACTTCCCCAGTTAGCCAGGACTGCCGATAAATGATGGAAAGTGGGTTGGTGAGCACTTCTTCCAGGTCTCTCAGTAGTGCAGAAGCTAGTTGTACCAACTTCGTGGCTACAGTTTCACTTCCATGTTAAAGTTGCTTGATACCTTCTGTGTACTGCCAAAGAAGCATGAAAGTCTTGCATGCAGATTGAAGAATTTCAGCAATGCTGAGGATGAGTTTGACATACCCTAAGGGCATACATGAAACAGTCACAAATGTGAAAAATTTGCCAAATTAAGAATTCTGAATTACTTTATAATTTGCTTGATTCCTCTTATGGCCTCAAAATTCTTGCTTTATCACAACAAATAACTCTAGCTGACACACATTTTTGCTGTTATATTTTCTATCCACTGTGTCTAGTCGGGGCAAAAAAAATCAGATTCTTTCCCTCTTCTTGTTATTTTGGTGCCATTGGCTCAGAGAGTATGTTGCAACTAAGAACTCTGCTGAGTCACAGCAACATGCTATGGTTAGTTCACGACAATGTGATGCAACATTTTGTAAATGGTACAGGTGGTATAATACCATTTTACTATGAAACAGAAGTCTTTGCTGTTTGCTAAGAATCCATTCTTAAACTTTGGTTATTGCAGTCCAGTGTCCGATTGAAATAAAAACAAAGGGCAACTTACATGGGAATTGTTCAAGCAACTGTCATTGACAGGAGAAAAATCAAGGACTGAGCTTGGGAAGCAATGAGTTAAACTTAAGGCACCAGTCAAAAACATACCCATATTGCTTATGCGTCAAAATATATCCATATTCCACACCATACTTTGTTTTGTGAAAATACAGGGTTTGTATCTTCTGTTTGTTTCTTAAAATAAAAGAAGCAGAGATTTGCTAGGCACTGGCTGATCGTGGATCTAGTAATACATGACTTTCTGGCTCTCACAAACACTCAGTTCCACTTCTTTGCCCCTCTGTCACCTAGACCCCTGTTGGCTATTATATGTTGGAGATGTGGATGGTTTGGTTAAATGTCAGAAATCGTGACTTTTCTCTTAGATACTCAAAGTTATGTGATTTCCGCTGCTCTAAGGGCACCCTCTGTCCATGGTTTTACTTCTAGAAAAAAAAGTCCATTATCTACTCGTTTGCTTAGGAACTACACACATTCATTTAAAAAACTGTGTTTGTCAAGTCATGTTGAGCACTCATGTAATAGAGGATTCAAACACCGTTGTGATGAGTTTAATGAAATTAACTGTTTTTCTGAGAACAAGTAAATGTGCACTCTATTCTGGGATTTTATTTTACTGCTACTGTTAAGAATGTGTCAGCATTTTCACTGCAGAGACATTTCCTGTTTTAATGGAAAATAATTTTCATGAGTCTGAAATTTATATGCTAGCCCAGACCTTATTTAGACATCTAAATAAACAGGTTGGTTTTATCAAAGTATTCATCATACTAAAGTCAACATGCCACAGAAAGGAGAAGCATTGTAGCAAGACTTGCTGGTGTTCAGCACTTTTGGAAATATGGCACTTAAATTTGATTTAGGAAGCTGACTTTAGACAATAATATTTTAAAAATTTGAGTCTTAGCGCATAATAAAATATACTGCAGAGTTTCGGTATCAAGGAGACACTATCTTAAAGTAATCTACTCTACCAGCCAGCATTTCTATGACTATGGATGGTTTATTTCCATGATGGCTTTGCTATTCTTGATGAAACATTTTAAAACTGGTTGCTTCTGTATTTGAAATGCATTTTTTTCCTACCCCTTTCTAAGCTGTGTCAAATCTTCTACGTTACAGCCTGCACTGTCAAAACATCATCGGTGTCTTGACACAGTTTTAAAGTGGGAAGTCTCAGCAGCTGAATGCAGATTGGCAGTGCAAGTAATGCTGTCTGGTGACAAAGAAGCTAGGGAGAGATTGAGGGATTTAGGTAATATATAATCCCAAGTTGGGCTCAAGGAAAAAAATGAGGAAGTTACTCATTTTCTTTCTAGGTGTTAATTGATATGTGCTGGTTGCCTTGGATATAGTAGTCTTTAAATGGTCAGTAGATCCGTGGAAGTCTTTGAGGCTACAGAAAGTGGGACAAAGCTGTCCCAGGGAAACAAACAGCTGGCAGTCTCTAATGACATCTTCACTTGTTCTAACAGAGTATAGCAGAATCTTTAGGGCTTAAACAGTACCTCAGAGCCTCAAAATCTCTCATACCAATGGCTGAACTGAAAGAAAACATGGAGTAAGACATAGAGGTAAGAAAGACACAAACTAAGTTCCTAATATGCTAAAGAGGATGTAATGATGACTTTTTGAGTCCTTTTTATAGTACTCTGTGAAAGTTAGTGCCTTTTGCAGTTCACTTAGAACAAACCAAAAAGAGGTATCAAGGAAAGTAAAGTCAAATAAAATAGTCATGGGTAAAAAATGGTAGAAGAAATAAACTTTTTGTCTGCACAAGTTGCACAGGCTGTGAAACAGGATCGTGATTTAGGGAACCACATGCTATAAAAATCAGGCTTAAGATTAGACTGAATCTGCCTGGAAACAGGGTGATACCATAATTGCAGCAACTTATGCTATTTATAATAAAGCATCTTAATTTTAGTGATTAGGTAATAAAACATGGACTTTGCCCTGGAGCAATGTTCTCCTGGCAATGACTCATATTCATGCTCAGTTCCCAGCTGAAAGCACAAAGGGACACCCTCTTCATCCCAGAAGTGACATCTTTAGGAAAGCTTAAGGAAGCTTCAGCACAAAAAAGGCTGACCTATTGTTAAAGTTCATTTACATCTTTCAGCTTACATAAATGTAGCTGTAAGACTCTTCTTTTTGATAAGTTAATCAATTTATGTGTCTCATGCCTTTCTTTCCTGCAGTGTTTACATTACGTGGCTTTGATTTATTTGCCCCTATATTTTAGGGAATGGTCTTCTAGAATAAGTCCTGTAGTTTACTTCATTTCAGTCTGGAACTCATTTAGCGAATAGTTTTACTTTCCTTCTTATTTGGGAGTCATCACTTCTCTTCTGCCTATAACTCAATGTGTCCCTTGGCTGGTGATAGGCACATTGCTTAGTGGCACAGTACTTACTGATTGAGGAAAAATGTCAAGGTCTGACAGCAATCTGTTGGTCCAGACTGCCTGAGAACCACTAGTTAGACTGAAAAATGTTTTTCATAGCCTTCTTAAGCTCCTTCTCACCAAGTGCTAATAATGTAGGTTCCAAGTGCTGAAGCAGGTCAAAGGGCTGTGCCAAGTATATGTAGGAAGGTGTGGGAACAGTGCTTTTGAAATACTGAGTCAGATCGAGTAGTTAGAGCTGCCAGAGTATGCCAGAGGTAAAGGCAAGATAGCCTGCAACAAACAGTGTGCCTGCTCAATGTGACTGCTGACTGTTGGCCTTGGTTGCTGTTGCTGAGGAAATTAGCCCACTCAGCACATCAGTGGTTACGTCAATAGACTTAAGAGAGGGACACTATATAATTACTTTGTGTAAGAAACAGTTTATATCTTCAAAGTCGTTGATTATTTCTACTTTAAGAAAGTAAAAAATAGAAAGTCATCCTGTGCAAGCATTTTGTAGAAGTAAAGTAAACCAGTGGAGCATGGTACTGTAGTATTCGTCTTGCTTAGGTTTGTTCAAATTTTAAAAAAAGCGAGACTAGGCAATATTTAAAGGATTGTATACGTTAGGGCTTGACTTGTCATCTAAGATGCCGCGGAGAGTGCTGGGTGGACTCCCCTCTGGCTGCCGGCTTATTGGTCCTTCTTATCTCGTTAAACTCCAAGATGGATTTTTCATTAATCATCAAAACCACTACATCAGGCATGAAGCAAGCAAGGTGTGAAACGTGTGTCTATGTAACAGCAACTACATATTCTCTTTGGGCTATAGCACAGCTTGGAGTGAAACTGCAGGGGACAGTGATTTTCAAAAGAGAAAGGCTGTCATAGCTGTGTTACATGTGCTGTGCGGGAACTGGGAGTAAAGGTTCTGCAAACTGCAGTGTGAGCACTCCTGAAAATATTTGCAAATGTGGCCAAATTCTCTGTGTGCTTCCTGATGGGGAAATAAAGAAAAGGCTGAGAGGCTAGAAACCTGCTGGGCGAAGATGTGCAATTGCTCTTCTACCACATGCCTGGATGGTAAGGGAACTTCTCCAGGGCTCGAGGCAGTCAGTTCTTGGAGATAAAAAGCTAGTTGCTGTAGCTGCTATTAATGTAGCCTTTTGCTTTTCATATGGATGAGCAAAATGAAGTGTCAGTCAAATGGAACAATTATGTCACATTATGTTGGTTTGCCCACCCTTTTCATGAGGAGAAAAAGAGAAATCCTTGGATGATTTCCTTGTGTTATCAGTTTAGCAGCTGGGCTTGCTTAATCACACAGCCATACTTTACCAAGTCTGCATATGGCACATGATTGTAGGAAAAGCAAAATATGTGACACACAATTTCTCTTCTGTAATTTATAGAACAGAATAGACAAGGTCAAAACAAAAGAACAGAATAGAACAGAACAGACTATTTCAATTGCAACGGACTTACAATGATCGTCTAGTCCAAGTGCCTGACCACTTTAGGGCTGACCAAAAGATAAATCATGCTGTTAAGGGCATTGTCCAAATGCCTCTTAAACACTGACAGGCTTGGGACATTGACCACTTCTCTAGGAAGCCCATCCCAATGTTTCACTACACTCTTGGTAAAGAATGCTTCCTAATATCCAGTCTGAATCTTCCTTGGCATAACTTTGAACTGTTCCCATGTGTCCTATCACTGGATGCCAGGGAGAAGAGATCAGTACCTCCCCAGGAAGGTGTAGAGAGCAATGAAGTCACCCCTCAGCCTTCTGTTCTGCAAACTAGACAAGCCCAAAGTCCTTAACCTCTCCTCACAGGACATTCCTTCCAGCCCTTTCACCAGCTTTTTTGCCCTCCTCTGGACACATGAAAGTACCTCACATTATGTCTTAAATTGTGGAGCCCAGAACTACACACGGTACTCAAGGTGAGGCCACACCAACACTGAGTACAGTGGGATAATTCCGTCTTTTGACTGGCTGGTTATACTGTTTTTGATACATCCCAGGGTGCAGTTGGCCCTCTTGGCTGGCAGGGCCTGCTGCTGGGTCGTATTAAGCCTGCTTTTGACCAGCACCCTCGGATCCCTTTCTGCAGGGCTGCTCTCCAGCCACTCCTCTCCCAGTTTCTACTTGTGCCTGATGTTACTCCATTCTAGGTGCAGAATCTGGCATTTGGACTTGTTAAATTTCATCTTATCAATCGTATCCCAATGCTCCAATCTATCTACATCCCTCTACCTCCCAATTTGGCATCATCAGCAAACATGCTAATGGTTCATTCAACTCCTGCATCCAGATTGTTGATAAGTATATTGAACAGAGTTGGCCCTAGAGCTGAACCCTGAGGAATAACACTGGTGACCAGTCACCAGCCAAATGTAGCCCCATTGACTACAAACCTTTGAGTCCTGCCCTTCAGCCAGCTCTTCGTGTGATGAGTGGTAAACTGCTGCTTCTCTGCCCAGAAGCATATTCTCCTTCGTAGCCTTTAAAACACAGGAGTATGTGTCAGTTGTTAAGTGGAAGTGTGCAGGAGAGTCGCACCAAGCCTGCCTGATTGCAGAGTTACAGATCCCCGGAATGATCTGTCCACCTCTGTGAACATACGTGCAAGGCAAGAGATGTGTCTTTATATCCATCAGCCTTCATGCTGTGCTCAGCGCATGAGGTGACAAAATAATCAGTGTAATTTTCAGGGCCACAAGTAGCTGCTGCCAGCTGACTACTGAGCAAGTGGAGCTAGGCTGGGGGAAAGGGAAGATCCAGAGCTTCCCATGCCCTCTATTAAATCAGGCAGGGTTGACAGAACCCTGACTTTTGACATGCAGAGGTCTACTGAGGAATGACATACGTTAGCTGAAGGAAGAGTAACCTTCCACTGGGATGAAGTTTCCTCCTGTGTGACTGCCAGTGGTTTACAGTGTTACATGTTGGTATGCAGATTGTGTATTAAGTGATGAAAGTAAGACTGGGAGTTTGTTAGGGTGTTAATGGAAATACTATCAACCCAAAAAGCAGACAGTGAACGCTGGTGATCCTTAGACCATCCTTCCCCAGAATGGATAAAAATATAGTGGTAAAAGCACTTGATCATAATTCTTTCAATCTCATCATTTCAAATACCAGTGTTATTCTTAGACATAACTCTGCAAATGCTCTTCTCAGGTCAGTAATGTCTCTGTATGCAGCGCTGTGCATGTTAGCAGCTGGGCAGAACAGATGCATTCAAACAAATCATCATGTCTGCTGTACACCTAGTGCTGCTCTAGAGATGTTGTCTGCATAATGTGGCATTTCTCTCTCTTTCACCTCCCAATCATTTTCTGCTGAATATTGAATTGAATTGTTGGGAAAATCATCTGTGTGTGTGACGTAGAGGAAAGTTTAGTCTAGTGGTTCAGAAAGAAAAAGGGATAAACATAAGCACTCAACAACTGGTGGAGGGAAGAAAATATTGAAGACAACCAATTTTAATAGTAATGTCTCTTATCCTTAATAAAAATATTTTTGTGATTGTGCACACGATACTTATAGCATGCTTATATGCTTATAGTACAAAGAAAGCAAACAGATTTGAAACAGGACCTTAAGATTGGCTTCAATTCCTTTTCTTTTTTTCCCCAAAGGTTGCATCTTTCTTTTCACCCCTTCTCTGCATCCTCTTGTTCTCTCCTTGTTCTAACCTTTTTTCTTTTATTGTATAGACATGACTACACTTATTTTTACACAGTAGCTGTTGATCTAATGGTGTTACTGGAAGGTGAGAAGTTGAAGAAATGAGCAGTGCGTCACTGGTAGGCTTGACCTCTTTTCTTTATAATTCTTTTATAGTGTGAGTAAAAAATGCTTAGAAGTGTTTGAAGAGGACGTGTGCACTTTGAGGACCTATTTGTACATGTGAAGTCAGCTGAGGATATCTCTGGTCTTGGTTGCTTATTCCCAACTTCCCACCTCACCTCTCCCATTTTGTGTTTGTACTGGTACAAGCGGTCAGTGGGTATGTTGTGCACACCAAGACTGGGAAGTATCTGGGTTAAAAATAACTTTTCTCAAGAAGTGCACAACTGGTGCATCTGAGAGCTGTGGCAGATGCACAGGACCCTGAAGCTAAAGCAAGAGTCTCTTAAACTGGCTTTGCCTCTGAGAAGAAGCATTTGTGCAGTTACATCCTGACATGGAGAAACACACACACATACACACACACAAGCACACACACATCTGCCTCATGCAGTCAGGCAGGAGCTGTTCAGTTCTCTACCATCCGTTCTACTATGCTTTGCAAAGCAGTTGCCTTGGCAGATAGGACCAGCCCTTCTGGTCTGCACATCCAAGCTGCGGTCAGCTGATCAGCGTGGTCTGGCAGCAGGGAATGGCAGCAGGAAGGGAGGGATATGATGTGCTCCAAACAATGACCACATGGGGCTCAGGATGCCAGCCAAGGGCATACCTGCAAGGGATATTTATTTTCCTACCTGTCCTGCTTTGAAGGTTCTAGCAAGCTTCAAAGATTTCCAGCTTGGAAACAAATGTTTTAAAAAAGACTGTGGGGTGATAAAAAGTAGAAAGACTTAATATAGTTATGAGGGGAAAGAAAAATTTTAGTAAAGCATTCCTAGTCATTTTTTTATAAGACTGTAAAGCATTTGCTTTATAATGACTGTTTTGAGCTATGACTTTTTTTTTCTATGTGAACTTGCACTTTAGTGTGTATCCTTTAGACCATTTCATTCATTGTTTCCTTTAAACTAGGACTTTATATTCTAAAACTACTAATGTCAAAATATCATCTTACCAGATACTGTTGCTCTGACAAATGTGCAGTTTTGTAAGAATAATTTCCTGTATAAGGGAGATAAAAGAGCTGAGATGACCTTTTCTGTTATTGCTGTTTGTTTGTTTGTTTATTTGTTTGTTGTTCCCCTAGTGATCATTGAAAATATTTTTACACTTAGCAGGGTTATCTGATTTCTGAAATACTTTCTTCTAGTTTAGAATTAAACCTTTTGCTGTTTTTTTTTCTTTAAAGAAGGAGAGTTAATAGAACATCTCAGAAATTAAGACCAGATTAAGTTATATTTGTGGCAGCGCTAGTAGTGACAAGAACCCAGTATCTGTATTTCATCATATAGCTGTGTGCAGGGAGAAGAGCAGCAAAGACACTCAGTTTGCAGACAATGTCTTCTTTCGGTAAGCATCCATGTATCCTCAGATCAGGTGCAGGATTGTAGCAGATATCTGTGCAGGCTGATGACAAGGGATCACTATGCAGAAGTAAAATATTACCTTCATATTTTGCTTTGGTCACGTGAAGCGTGTGTTGATAGGGGCAATTGTAAAATGTATTCCCTTTTCTGGTTTTTCTTCCCTTCTATTTCCTTTTCATCAGCTTCACTGATAGAAAATCATGTCTTATTTGAAATCCTCATGGTTTCTTAAATTTGTGCCTTGAAAACTGCCTGCTGGTTATAAAAGAAAACTCTATCTCAGCTGTTGATAAAGTGGATTTTTAAAGTAATTCTTACTGTCATATCTAGTTGTCGAACCTTGATTAGAAAAATAACCAAGACTTCTTGGCTCCTGGAAAGTGACAATAGTGGTTTAGAATACTGTAAGATAGCATGATTTCATGAGATTGACAGAGAAATTACAAATGTTAGTCACTTGAGAAACAGAAAGGAATTATTTATGATATCAAAAGATATTCATACAAATTTCACTAATCAGTGGGACTTTTATGAAATACTGAAGATGTGACTTTTTAAAGTTATAATGGTGAACAAGGAGAGTATAAAGAAGAAGCAGTCTTACGATAGTAATTCTTTTGAAATTTTAACTGTTAGCTGCTTTCCCCAATTTGTACCTAATCTGTGTGATCAAAAATTTGGAACCACAGATCCTGGCCATGCATTTTAGGGCAGCAGTAAAGAGGCGCTCCCTTGGTTAGCCTGCAGAAACAGAGTCCAAAATTCTTCCCAGGATGAAGCTAGTTAATTGACAGAGCACAATCATATGTGGGATTCCCTGCAGAGTCCTTACCCTGCCAAAGTCACCATCAGAAAAATCCTGGTCGATCTTAGTGGCCATTTGGGTTAAAAAGTCACCAAAATACCTGCTTTGTTCAGAAGAAGTGTTTTAGTATATTTATTGCACTGTGCATTGTGTGCTTTAATCATTTTTTAAAAGGAAGAAGTGTCATGTTGTTATAAAATGCAGTGACTGCATCCATGTATCTTTGGAAATGGAATAACTTGGGTTATGGGAGCTAAAAACACATCTTCCTTGGTCCTGAAGTAGTGAATTGCCCATTAGTACAAAAACTCATGAGGTTTGTCTCCAGTAAAGCTGTATTTTTAATAATTTGGTTGGTGTAGTAATGATGGAGAGTTTTCTCCTCCCAAGACACTATCAATCTGATCATGGAAGCAACTTTATAATCAAGAAATCAATGGACTCAATGCACTGAAATGCCTGTGTTCGTTTCATATAAACATGTTCTATAATTTCAGCACTTTTTGAAATAAAGTTCCAAATATCGTTCGGCTTTTTCAGTCCATTTATGCAGAGCTGAGCTCTCTCTCACCCTCAGTTTTTCCATGTTCTCCCTGGGGAATGAATGTTAGAGACTGATCTTAGGTTATCTGACCAAAAATCTTTGTTTTCTCCTGAAGTCTTAGTCTATGCTTTTGCTTCTGGTGGTTTAACTGGGAATAGCTAGAAATGGGACTCTGCTATTCAACTGTTTAATCATTGATGAACTGATAGTTATCATGGGATGGCTTGCATGGAAGGGACCTTAAAGATCATATAGTTCCAAGCCCTTCACCATGGCAGAGTCAAGTTGCCCAAAGCCCTGTCTAGCTTGGCTGTATATTGAATGTCATCTTTCTTCCCCATTGTTTTTTTGGTTTTGTTTTTCAGAGGTGTAAGCAATAAATTAAAATTGGAGTTATGGACATTCTCTAACATTTGTAATAAGATATCAAAATTGTTAAAATATTATATAAAATTAACAGTTTCAGTTCTAGAGTGATGTAATTCATAAAGTTTACTGGAAGCAATTGAAAATTTGGTTCTGTAAGCAGTAAAAAAAAATTGTCATTAAGACGGTTCATAAAGAAGCCTGAATTTAATCATAAGCAAAGAAAATAATCTGCCATATAACTGGTCATTTTCCAATGCACTTACCTGAAGAGGAAGGGGAGAGATATGCTTTTTTTTTTTTAAATCAAATGTAAGTTATGTGAAGAAACATTGTTCCTATGCAATCGCTACAGGAAGCCCATAGCAGAATTTCGTTTCTTTAAGAGACAAATAAATGAAACAGGACATTGAAGTCTGTCATGGCTACGTCAAGCATTTTCTTAAGCACTGTCTGATGCCTATAATTTTGTTCCAGGGTTTAACTTCTACATCCCACTTTTGACCCAGATGGGATGAAACCTTTTCCTCCATTGGGGAAAACAGCTGTTCACTGATGAAAAGCAAAGGTCACTAGAGATAGGGCACGCCAAACAATGCAGCAATCTTCTGGAAGTGAGGGTAGGAGTCTGAGGCATTTATGTAGTTGATCATGGTACACTTGCAAGCTCAGCTTTCCATTTTCCATCATCTTACCAGCAGCCAGCTGTTGAATGCCTGTTGATGGCTAGTATCTAGGACTGGAGAAAGACTGGAGAAAAATCTTCCCTTTCTCTGTCTTGGCTGCTTGGAGCTGTGACATTGGTGTGGGAAAGCAGATGAATTACCACAGCCATCTGACCCCCATCTGACAAAAACTTCTCTGGCTTCGGGTAGCTGATTGAAGAGTTGTGAATTACTTACGAAGATGATCCTGATTATCCTTACTTCTTTCACTCACGTTGCTTCAAGAGGTACATGACAAACACGGAGGAGAAAGAGGGATTTCCCATCTATTAGGGAAGATTTTCCTGGTTCAAGCTCTAAAATAATGAGAGAACAATGTGGGGATGCTGACCTTTCTACAACAGAGCTTTGGCTGAGCCACCTACACTGTGGATTGGCCTTGTAGCTGTTCAGCTTGTTCTGCTTCTACTACAATTTTTTTGCAGCTTGTTACTACACTGTGGCTTTTCTCCCTTATTTTTTTTTAAAAAAATGGATTCTACATGTTCTGATTTGCTGTCTGGTAGAAGAATCATTCTACAGGAAGTCCTAAAAATAATTGGTATAAAACATTAGAAACAGAAATGTACTTCATACCAGCAAAGTGAAGGGACTTTTTTCTAACTGAGCTGTGGTGCTGGGCTGTTGTGGGAGATGGGGTGGGGTACACCAGTGGCACGAATTGGTCTGAAGTGAATCCACAGCTCAGAGTTGTGGAGTCTTACTCTGCACCTACAAAAATGTGGTGCAGCTCAGGCCTTGATTAGAGAAGCTCTGTGCTCTAGGCTCTGTGAGCTGACTCATCCGAGGACATACACCACTCGAATGTCAAATGAAGTGATGCAAATGAGTTGTCTTTCAGAAAGCTGTAGAGAGTATAAAAAACACATTGTAGAAGCTGACCTGAAGGTAACTGAAATGAGACTTCTTGTATATCACTGGACTGCAAAGAAAAGAATAAACAAATGCAGTATACATTTCCTTAGGAAAATTGTGTGTCAGGTTGTGGGCATAAAGAAGTAGGATCCAGGTCTTAGTATTTGTTTTGGGAAATTTCAAAGGTTTTGAAGCCAAGAATTTTATTCAGAGTCAGGACATCCTACAAAGATCTGCAAGGAATAAGCAGATGGATGTTCAGTGTGTTCCCTTTCCCACTCCCTTAGTGGACTTGAACCAATTTTGTGACAATTAACATGTACCTGGAATAACCAGCCTTAAGAAGCTGGAGGGAAAGAAGGTTTAAGCGTATGTTAGAGAGTATTCTGGGTAGACATATAGGGGTGAGAAGGAGGTTTTGACTTTTATCCTGCTTTAGATACCATAGAATTAAACCTCTAAACTGATCTGGTAGTCCAAATCTTGTTTTATAGCTGATGGAGACAATTAGAGAAAGATCTTCATCTGGCCTTTTTTCAGATGTGTTGTTTGGGTTGAGGTGGATGCTAGTTTGGGAATTCAAGTTTCTGCCCATTGAATACCGAGTGCTCAGGCTGATTCACTCAAATCTGCATGTCTAACATTGTATTCCAATGTTATACCAGATGAATTTCACCTGAATTGTAGGAGACAAGAAATGTTCCTCCAGACTTGATCAAGAAGTGCGTTTTATCACGATAATATTGTTCTACTCCATCTGCAGTGACTGTATGACTCAATATGAGGATCAGTCAATATTTACCTCATTTTCAGAGTCAGACTGTTTTCTCGTGAAAAAAGGTAGCTTTGGAAGGCAAAGAGAGGAGGAGTCTAATAAAGAAATATACTGTTTCCATCCAATGCATTGAAAAACATATAGGAAAAAATGTTCTGTAATAATCAAGCAGGCCATTTGATGAGACATTATTATCTAAAGCAACTACTTCTCAAGAGATCTTCTTTAAGGAATTGAGGCAGAATGGTACTAAATTACTGAACTATTTTAGTCCACATGCAGCACTGTGACAGACTGACACATAGGGCTCGGCTATGAAGGCTGAAAAGAGCTTTAAAGTGTCACACTCTCCCACATTCCTGTTTTCTAAGGACTGTTTTATGATCACTGTGTGGCACCATGGCTTGTTTCCTCTAAGCTATAATTGAATTTATACCTGGAGTAAATTTATACCTGGAGTCTTAGTCCTTACAATAAGACTTTCATGGGATACTGAAGTATCTAACCCAGAGGGGTGTCCAGGGAATGTTACGTACTGTTCAATGTTACAGCTGCACAAAACTTAATTCTTAACATCATTTTTCTCTGTGGATGTTGCAGGAGAGGCTTCCATCTTATATATAAAGTAGTTCTCAGATTCCAGAGTTAGCTTTTCTTTCTTCTGAGTTTTAAACATGTTGAATAACATTTTAAACGTGTTGTATGTAGACTGTGAGGTTATATTTTCCTGCCACACAATGTTATAGAGGTTTCCTGCTTGTATATTAAAAATTTTGGGGCACAATATGATCTTGATGATCTTGCTTGCCAGATTGTCTCTTCAGGCTTCTTTGTTCTCATTCACCTGTATTTGTAGCACTGTCTGGGAAAAAGGGGAGAGAGAAGAGGTAGGCCTTGCAGAGTATGTGCACGCATTTGTTATAAAGTTATTTTTCTAGGTTCTTACTTTGGTTATTTTCCTGACTCTCCATCTCTCCCTGGCACTCTTAACCTTCCCTCTCAAGGCCCTTCATCCCCTGTTGGTAATGTTATCTGTCATTCAGTGTTAAGATCCAGTTGGCTGAGGATATTGAAGCATATCTTCCATTTGTTAATTATCAAACAAGAATTTTTGGCTTTGCCCCTTAAGCTAGGAAAGGCTTCTACATAAACTTCTTCAAAACTTTGTCTGAAACTTTATGTGTACAATGAAAGTGTTATCTGTAAAAAGTGCTCTTTCTTTGTGAGATATAAGTTCTTGCCTCTACATCAGAAGTGCAAACTCTATGGATTTATTCGACACTTCATTCAAAATTTTCTTTTAATTTTTGTGACCATTTGGTCTACCTGATCAACCCCGTATCGCTATGAATATGAAAGTGCATATAAGATTTACCTTCCCATATACCTTCTCTCTTTTTTTTTTGTTTTAGTTTTTCTTTTTGTTCATTTATTTTTGTCTACTTCACTGAAATCTCACCTAATTAAACCTTAATACCTTCATTCTCTACATTTCCTGGTCTTTCTAGGAGGTGTTTTCTGTACTCTCTGTTGTTCATCTTCACTTTGAGAGAACTAAACACTATGTTCCAGTTAAGGCTGTACTGATTCATGTACCAGCCTTATTATCATTCTCTTATTATTTTCTCTTCAGTACCTTATACATCCCAGCATTGTTTGTTTTATTGATTTGCAGAGTAAGCAGAAGTCTTCACTGAACTCTTCTACAAAGAATGCCCATGGTCTTTTCCCAGGAATCGTTTTACTTGCCATCATTTCTTCCTGTTGACTTCCCTAAAATTTTCTGTTCTCTGAAGCATAGAAGTACTCACTCCTTCTCCATTCTTTCTCTTTTTTTTCTCCTTTTGTGCTATTTAGAGGTATAAATATTGGTATTTTACCTATTTAAAAAATCCTTAGGTTTTCTCATGCTGTGGTTAAAAATTGCAATGTGCTCACTCTTTACTTCTGTGTCTTTTTGATAAGCTTCTTCACTTTTCTTTAAATACACCTCTCAGAAGATAAGTGTGATGGTATTATTTTATGGTATGATTACTCTGTGGAGGAAACTGAACTTAATTGTATTGTGTCACTGTTAATTAGTGGCTCTGCTGTAGTTACTTCTTAAACCAATTCCAGCATGATTTAGAAGAGAAACCTGAGAACTGTTTCAAGTCCCGCATGCTGTGAAAAAAGTTGTCCTGAGAAGCCATTTTTTAGGCATTAAGTACATGTGACATATTTTGCACATGGAGATGAAATATCTGGTAAACACTTAACATTTGGATTTATTTCTTAAGTTTATGAAACTGGCTTCCTTTCCTTGGTCAATTGGCTTTTGAAATATCAGCACTATGCTATATATTTATAACTCAAGATTTGTATTCATTTATACTCTGTTGAAGGCATCACTGATTTCTTATCATGTTTTTCAGATATAATGCTACTTCCTTCCACTACAAAAACTCTCTTTTCTGTGTGTTTTAGGGTCAGAGTATATATTTATCTTCACTTACAATGATCTGTGTTTCTGTGATGTCTTGTATCATTACTAGGCAGACTAAATCACCTAGTTTTGTTTCTTAGATTCCCCTGCTGCTTGCTGACTTTTATATTCTTTTATTATGGATGGTGAAACTATTTGAATAAAACCCCTGCTGTCTCACAGTGTGTTACTTTTCAGATTTTACCTCAGATGTTCTGGTGTCATACTTTCAGTGCACATTATGATTTGTCACCTGTCCTGATCCAGAATACTGAATTGTGTGTAATGTGAGGAAAGAGATACTGAAATTGGATGGCATTTGCTCACTTTCACACAACAAATAATAAAACATCTAAATTTTTGAAAAAGATAGTAAGTAATGTCTGAGCTAGGGAATACTGCCTCCAGTACAAAGTAAATTGTCATTGGTATAGTGGGTAAAGATGAATTAGGCATCATACTTGAACATGATGGGTATTTAGGGACCAGGGACAGAAGATCATGACTTAAATATGTTCATTGTAAGTAAAAGCAGAAAATCTCCATAAAAGGTTGTCAGGAAAAATCTGTGCCTGGCAGAGCTAATAACAGTAGGAACTTTTTTATGATTTAATCGATTAAGAACAAAAGACATGTTGGCAAAGGTGTCAGTTCAATATGGAGTGGAAATTATAAAATTGTTAGTATGATTCAGGAAAAACAAACCAGTTCATTTCTGTATTTGGAAAGAAATAGGATGATGTATTCTTACAACATGAAAATAATTTAGTCATTTTGATCCTGATTCATAAACAATTAGGATATTAAATAACATCTGCCAGAGATAAGAGCAATTTTTAATCAGCAGTTCTTGTAAGTATCTGATTGGGAAGATATCTGCTGCCTTATTGTAAATTTTTAATAAATATCAGAAAAAACAGAATCATAGAATCGCCAGGTTGGAAAAGACCCACAGGATCATCGAGTCCAACCATTCCTATCAAACACTAAACCATGCCCCTCAGCGCCTCGTCTATCCATCCCTTGAACACCTCCAGGGAAGGTGACTCAACCACTTCCCTGGGCAGCCTGTTCTAGTGCCCAAGGACCCTTTCCATGAAAAACTTTTTCCTAATATCCAGCCTAAACCTCCCCTGGTGGAGCTTGAGGCCATTCCCTCTCGTCCTGTCCCCTGTCACTTGGGAGAAGAGGCCAGCACCCTCCTCTCCACAACCTCCTTTCTGGTAATTGTAGAGAGCAATGAGGTCTCCCCTCAGCCTCCTCTTCTCCAGGCTAAACAACCCCAGCTCTCTCAGCCGTTCCTATTGCAATTTAACAGACCTATGATAGGACAACACTGTTCCAACATTAGAAAAGGATAGTTTGTCTGACACGGCTAACCACAAGTTGACATCAGTCCTGGGTTGATGGAAAAATTGATACTGGATGGTAGTTATTAACATCTTCAAGGACAGGAAGTTAATTAATGCCAGTCAACATGTTTTTACGGAAAAGTAACTCTCATCAAAAAAACGTTATTTTGTTTTGGAGAGAATATAAATTAGATTAACTGACAAAGAGAAGACTGTATAAGTAAAATCCAGTTTCATAAAGCTACTGATTTAATTCTACATATCGTTCCAGTTTTGAGACTTTTAGGGTCTGAGAAGTTGCTTGTCTTTTTCATGAACTTTAAAAATGAAATTTGAAAGTCACTGCTGGTTTAAAACAAAAAGAATGATACAATGAGTGGAGAACTGCACTTTCTAGGAAGGGCAATCACTGGGTGTGACTTGGATTGTTTGGATCTGTCTTCTAGAGCAAGTAAACACTGGGACAAGGGACAAATACCATGTTTATGGAAGGGACAACTGTGTGCAGGAAGTAGTGACTTTCAGAAGTACTTGGGAATTATGGTGGGTGAACGCCTCAGCGTGGGTACTAGGGCAATACTTTGGCCTTTGAGTATGTTAGTGTAAATATTGTGCGTAAAAGCAGATGGGTACAACATTGTTCTGAATGCTAAAATACATAGTACATTGTGTGCAATTCTGATACTACTGTTTTTCCAAGGAACTGTAGGAAAAGGAGAAGATACAGGAGAGAAAAAATATTTTAAAGTTGGAGAAAATACCTCTTAGAAAGAGAGTTGGGGAGCTCAGTCTTTAGTAGTGTGCCTTGATTACAGTCCATAAGATCTAGAAGATATTGTCAGAAATAGATTTATTGTTTACTTTATTTGGGGAAGGCACAGCAGAAACTAGTGGCTGGTAATTGAAACTGAACAAAATCAAATTTGTAAGGGGACATCAAATTTTAATGGTGGAAGTAAATGATAGATGGGATTGTTGAGGATTATATTCTCTGTTTCCTAAGATCTGCAGATATAGACAGGATACCTTCCTGAAAACATGCTTAAGTTAAAAACAAATTATTTGGTTTAGTAGCTCTTCTAAATTGGAATTCTTCTTGAGTCACCAGGCACTGCTTAAGGCACAGGACGGATTGCTTTATCTTTTTCCATACTAGGCAAGGTGTCTGCATGCTATGTTTGTAGCTAATGCTGAGAATAGCCTCTCCCTAAGTAATTTTTTTTTATTTGCCAGAAGAGTACCCTGCCATAAAGAATGATGGTTTGCTATAGTTTTGAAGTGATTAAAGTAAGGACATTATGCTAGTACCATAGGCATTTTCCACTTGAATACTCTGCCTATAGCTTGCCACCTTTCCTGCCATTCCCCTGTTACTTTTGGACATCACTAACCTCAGTGCTTATGCTACTCTCTGCTTTGCAAATACAGACTTCCATGGAGGAGGCATTTCACATAAAACAAACCTGATTTTGCTTTTTTTTTTTTTTTTAAAATCAAAGTCTTTGCCTCAAATTAGCATTCTGAAATAAGAAGCTAGGAGGGAATTTTTGAGAACATTCTAAGTAATTTGATGGTTCCTCATGGTTTTTCTTGTTTTTTTTCCCCAAGTATTGATGAAGTCCTATATTTTTGGCTGATATGTCTTCCCACATTCATAACTCAAAAGCCAGCCTAGATGTGAAAGTAGTTTTTTTGGCCTGAAAGATGCATACTTTATTAAATTAAACACATTTTTTGTCTTTCATCTTGTTTGATATGTCTGACATGATACAGGGTCTTAAAGTAGTGTTTTCCTATAAGCTCTTTGACAGTTTATCACATTACTTCTGGCCCCCTAGGAGATATCCTTGTTTTATAAGGAATCTTTGAGATTTCATATCATAGGAAGTTGATAAAGGATTTATCAGAAAACCACTTTTCTGCTGCCATTTCTAGGTAAAACAAGCCCAGCTAAGTTCCTTTCATGTTTATCAGCTGCGTAAACGAACCTATTCATCACTTTACACTACAGCACTTATATCCAGGATCATTAAAATCAGTTTTGACTATGTTATCACATCTAATTAAAAACACAACATTAAACTTGTGGTAACAAAGATGTGTGCATGCATGCACTTTTTTTTTTAAGGTCTTTGATTCATTAGAGTATGTGAGGGAGGATTTACCTGTACCTTTTTGATCGATTCAGTGTTATAAAATTATTTTTCTTACTTTTACCCAACTGCTAAAAGGAAGCAAATGCCTTAGTAGGCAACTTCTATTTTCTTCTCCACTAAACGCCTTCATTTTGGCAGGGAGAAAGCATCTGCATGGTACTGTAATTTCTTCCTACTAATGTTCACTATGACAAGAAACATAGAGGAGAAAATCAGTCCTTGTTATAGACAGATTTAGGGGGTAGTATTTGCTTTACTAAAAGCCTCCTCACTCCACTTCTTTAAAGCTCCATAGTGATAGTGTTTGTCATAGATGTAGCCTGTGTTTAAACGACCTTGCACTTGCATGAAGAGCAATTAATGACAACTCATACTATTTGCAATTTGTTATACATGTAGGGTCATGTGGCAACAGATTTGTGAATATTGTCTGGCTGCCACCAATGAATGTTTACACATGTGTGGTCACATTAAAACCTCGTCACTTTATTTGATGCCTTCATCCCTTCAAATCTGACTCTTGGCATTGTATTTTAGCTTTCCTTTCAACATGAAATCCACAATTAGATTTATTTAGTCTTACATTTTAAAAACACAGAACAGTTCCTTCTGCATTCTCATTTATGAATGAGTAACAGACTTTTCTTTCTTTCGAGTAATCTTTCCTTTCAGCCCTTAAGAGATTCTTGTCTTTTCTGCCTCCATACTCAGAGCATGTCTCAGTTTAAAAAGGCTTTTTTGTGTTCAAGGCATATTAAGTTAATATAACATGAAAGTTGGTCATATAGTTAGATACTTCCAACGAGGACTACAAAGAAGCTCTATACAGCCAATAAGAAGATGCTATTCTGAAATTTAAGAAAGATTGCAATTGTCAAATCTTGAAAACAAGGGGTAGTTTTTCAAAAGCATATGTTGTTATGACTTGTAGTAAATTTATTTATCTCCCATTTTCCCTTGAGCAAGGAGTATGTTCAAGGAACAAAAAACCTTGCATTTGAATGTTTTATTCTCACAGTAGCCCTGGATGGTCTTATAGATTTTTTTAATCATGTGCCTTCTCTTCCATAAGCACTATATGTAGGTCTGACACCTGCTGCTTTCTAGGAAGAAAAGGCAGGGTTGGTCAAAAACCTACCTTCCCTTTCAGTACATCCAAAATGAAACATTTAAGATACGTATTACAGCATAGTGGAGTAATAGACATTAGAAGAGGTTAGGAGAGACCTCTGGAGTTCATTTGGTTCAACTCAGTGTAGACCCAATCAAATGAGTTTGCTCAGGGTTAAGTGTGACTATTTCCAAGGATGCCAATAACTTCTCTGGGTGACCTGGTTCAACATTTGAACTCCTTCTGTATATCATCAGGCAAATGCAGACTTTGTACCTGTTTGCTCGTGGATAAACCATAAACAGAGTAGCACAAGTCCAGATGATGCCTCATTTTACCCCCTTCCTGTTATCATCTATACACAGGAAGATCAGACCCATTATAGTTTTGTCTGTCATTTTGTAAGACATAATTTTGTATATTTTCTGTTATCATCTGGAAGGATTCTCAGCTGTCTAATTTTTAATTTGGATAATGTCTGATCAAAGGAGACAGGGTTAAGGTTGATGCAGGAGAAGCACTTCTTAAGTTAATTCCATGATTACTCAGGAGAGCATCACTTAAGAAAAATGCTACAGTAAAAGGAAAAATGAGGTGTGCCTGGCAAATCAAGGAGTTTTATAATAATTGGTGCAACAGCAACACAACCTCATATATCTTTGATCATGCCCTGGAGTAAACTAAGGTGGAATTATTCAGATACAAAATGCAATTATGAAGTTACAAGTTACTTTCTTGAAAAAAGGAAGGAGAGAGGGAAGGAGGAAAAGAGGAAGGAAGGAAGGAAGGAAGGAAGGAAGGAAGGAAGGAAGGAAGGAAGGAAGGAAGGAAGGAAGGAAGGAAGGAAGGAAGGAAGGAAGGAAGGAAGGAAGGAAGGAAGGAAGGAAGGAAGGAAGGAAGGAAGGAAGGAAGGAAGGAAGGAAGATTCTGACTGTGGAAAGGATATTATATAACAAAGAAAGGTCTTTTTGTCAGTGTGTTTTGCTAAGGAATATTAATCATAGAATCATAGAATAGTTTGGGTTGGAAAGGACCTTAAAGATGTTCTCGTTCCAACTCCAGAATGACAGAAAGGTCAGATACTGTTGCCTGTGCTGTCGGCTCTACGTTCTGTCTGCTGCCCTCCATAGAAAATTCACAGGGACTACATTAAGGGAGTGAAGATCATGTTGTAGGTTCGCATAAAAAATGTAATGCTGTCTGCTTCAAGATATTAATTGGGAAATTATAGACAGAATGATCACATCTTATACTTTGACTACTGGTGGTATATGTCATAGATCACAAGGTCAAAGGCATTGGAGTGCATTGTTCCAACCTAAACACATTTAGCTGGCATTTCTATTTTATGAGTAAAATGCAAAGACTGCGGTTTTTGTTGAGTGAGTGCAGCAAGGCTGGAACTTGCTTTTCAGTCATCTTGTCCTGTAGAAGACTGAAAAAGTGACATACTTCCTCCATCGTAGCATTCTCTTTTCAGTGCCATCTTCCTTAAGTGGAGCCTGAAAAAGGAAATTCATGGGACTTTGTTGCATATGAGGTCGATCAGTAAAGGCATTTTTTGCTGGGACAATCTGCGGGATTCTGTATTCTGTGTTGATTAATATTATTCTATTGATGTGGTGTTTTTTTTTTCTCCACTGTTAAAATATGGCTAAAAATCAATGATAAGAACAGTTTTTAACCAGACTGGAGTAGTAGAAAGGAGAAAAAGATCTGAGAGATTGTGATCACTCAGTTTAGGAAGGAAATGGATAGTAAGGAATGCAAAGGGATTAAAACCAGAAATTAAAAGCTCTAATTACTCAGAGGTGCAGGAGCAAGCAGGCTAAAGTACAGCTAGATTAAAACCAGATTAATAGGGGAGTTTTAGACTGGATGTTAGAAAAAAATTCTTTACCAAAAGAGTGATCAAGCATTGGAACAGGCTTCCCAAGGAAGTGGTGGAGTCACTAACCCTGGATATATTCAAAAAATGTGTAGGCATGGCTCTTCAGGACATGGTTTGGTAGGCATGGTGGTCTTAGAAATTTTTCCAGCCTTAATAATTCTATGATTCTATTAATCTGTACTACAATAAATGCCTGTAGATCTACAGTGTCAGTGGATATCAGTAAAAAAAAAGAGTTAGGATTGAAAGGGTAACTGAATGCTTACATGGAGCATTAAGCCTTCAGACATACAGCAGAGATTAAGAAGAAACACCTGTAATTAGGCCAGTGCCTCAGCCATGGCCATTGCATTGCCTTCAGTGCTGTGACACCAGCCTACATGCTGAGGATCCACCATTGGGACACTGAAAAATTTCAACACTTTGAGTCATAACCCAAACTTTAGTTATCACTGAGGGATTGGGAAGACTGTTTCCACCAAAAGAGTCGTTTAATAATTGCATATTTCAGGATTTCTTTTGTCTCCCTCTGAAAAGATCCTAGGATGCTGCTCTAGGAGACATTTTTGGATGAGTCAGGCCACTGGACAAGCCTAGCTTACTGTTTCTGGGCTATGTTGGAGCATAAGCTCTGTATATTTAAAAGGAAGCTCAAGCTCATTTAGCAGTGCAGTGTTATAATTACAGTGTCACCATGATCATCCTGAAATAGGATTTAAAAATCTGCAAACTCTCACAGCAGCTTTCATAGGACCAGATGCTTCAGCTCAATCTATGTTGACTCAGCTCAAGTGAAAACTGCTTGAAGTTTTTGCAGTTGAGGGATAAGTGATTGTCTCCAGAAAAGAAAATAATTCTGATTTAAGGAGCTACAATTTTATTTTATGAAAAATCTTTTTGAAAAGACTTGTGCCCTACTGTGAAAACCTAAACCTTAGTCTGGACACATAATCACCAAAATGGACAGAAAAAACTATTTTTTTTTCTTTAAAAAAAGGAGACATTCTTCATGGTTATCCAAATATTTATTGAATACTTTGACCAGATTCCAACTGAAGAGGCATAAAAAACAGCTTAAAGACCTCTTCTTCAAGTTCTATCAGGAAGCTCTATATGTCTCTCTTGTCCATGAAGCTCCTTTCAGCTCCAGCGCAGTTTCTCAGAGTCAAGCAAAGAAGTTTTAAAAGTCAGGTGTGACTTTAATGATTCAAGCTCTACATCATTTTGTGGTGGATGACAGTATCTGAGTAGAAAACATAAGAAGATATGTGTACTCTAAATTCATTTGCATTAAAATAACGTTATTGATACTCTCAAAATTTCATACAGTGCTTCTTGGGGAGAGAGAGATGTTTGAAAGAAAGGATCATGACTTCACTGTCAAGTGGCATTAAAATATAGATCATTGATTCCTTAGAAAGAGCAAACATGATGCTTCAACAATGATTCACTCTGAACTATATATGACCAAGATTCTGGAAAGACTTCTCCTCTCTCCCTCTTTGCTACTGTTTTGAGTTAGTAAAAAATGGAATAATTTTTGTACAATAAATCACTGCAGCTTCCTGACAGCTCAGGTAATTTTTGTAGTGTTCTGTCATCAAAATGACTTGATGCATTTGGTATGGATAGAGATGGGAACATTTTGTAAGTTATAACCACAAGATAATTTATTCATCCAGGGAAGGCATTGTGTTTGATAACTGATAAATTTCATTCTGTTTTCATGATAAAGGCAAAAAAGGATGTATGGATTGCAGCTGCTTGCTTGGTAGTGTTACTGATGACTAAGGATGGATCTTTCTGTGAGTTATATAACCAGTTTAAAAGCTCTCCACATTCTGGCTGTGACAATTTATTAAAAAAAAAATATTAAGTCAAGAACCCATGATATCTTTTTCTTTTTTAAAAAAATCTTAGCCGTTCTAGATGATTTTAACAGTCAGATAAAGATCAGGCATAAATTATTCGAACAGTAGCTCTAGGAATCTTTTTAAAAGTAAGCACTGAATCTCTTCTTTATTTAAATGAAACAAAATATTATGTTTATTTAGGCTGAGACATTCTCATTTAGGAAACTGTGAAGAGAAGGGTTGAACATTTAGCTCATACTAATATGGAACTTGCTTGGAATAGTAATAATTATTAACAGCTGAGGGGAGTAGTAAATAAAACCTCTTTTCTCCATACACCAGGGGTTGGTGCTTCCTGAAATGGAGCTTCGACTTAAACAGTGATGGCTTCAGTAAATGTGTAGCCCACAGGACATTTGGGTTGCTTTTTGCCCTGGAACTGATTATTGGCTCAGCAAAATACTAAGTTAAGTGTATGCTTACGCTCTGTATCACTGAAGGTCTTTTATATAGGTAACATTTACACCTACCTAGATGCCCTTTAAATGGAGCAGCATTTAGAATCTATGTCGGAAAAAGCTCAGAAAGAGTAAAAAGGATGAGTCCCTAAAAAGAAGGACGCCAAACTCCACGTGAAAAAAAACAACAAAGAAAGGAGCTATTTCAAAAGATGTGGTCTGGGGTGTTTTCTTTGAGCAAACACAATTTCAGAGTAGAAGAAAAACCTTTTATACCCTAAATCCAGGGTTTTCTAGTCATCTCGAGGGATGATGAAGATGTGTTTGCTTCACTAGTTTTATTCTCTGGACCTTGAAGAATGCAGGGAGCAGAGATTGGCATTAAGGTGTTAATGGGAGATATCTGCTTTTGTTCTCTTGCATGGGAATAGAGTCCATCACTAGCTGACCCAAAGCTGGAACAACTTTAAAACATGTAGGTGGAAGAATGCCACCACAGCTAAAGCAGTCTCTTGCTTTCCTCTGACCCTGACCTTCATCCTGTGACCGGGCCTCTAACACTACAGGCAAGCTATGTTTCTTCCACTACATGCATTTTTCTTTACCCTTTGTTTCATCTTAAGCAAGTCACGCAACATTTTGAGGCACAGGCTACCTCAGAAGTAGGACAAAAGAATTATTCCCAACACCTGTTAAAGCACATTAGCTCCTTCCATGAAAGGAGTTGGTTAAGTACAAAGTATTAAGTACAAAGCACTGTATTGTTGAACACTTTTGTCAGGTTATTTTCTATGAGGCATTCTATTTTTCTCTGCATTTTCCAAATTGAATTTCACTTTTCTTTCTTTGCAGGATGTTTTAGCCTCTTAAGGGGCTTTTATGCTTTCCACAATAGCTCAATGACTTCACATTTTTACAAAAATAATATTTCATTTGTGCCAAAAATATGTGCTGGAGAAACAAAAAGTTAAGTACAGTGGGCTCTACTAGCTTTAAAAGATCAGCCTTGGAGAACAATCAGCAGAGATTGGGTGAGCTACACAGCTCTGTGTGTGTGATGTGTATGTGGCATGGAGAAAGGTGAAAGACAAGGGATTTAAAATCATAATTTTGTGATGGCTTGATTGGAGACATTGAAAAGAGGAGATATATCAATTCATAATGTGAAAATGTCTGTCTGCTTCCAAATCCTCTTTTGCTCATTCATTTTCCTCATACAGGATACTGGAAGGACTCACTTATCTCTGGCAAAACTGGGAATGTATGCCAGGTCAGGATGCAATTCCAAGCTTTTTGGAAATAAATTGATTTTGAGAAAACACCTATCTATCTATTCAGATTGTATTTTCTCAGATTGTTCTTCCACATGATTTTTATCATCTCGGAGGATATTTTGAAAGATCCGAAACCTGGTCATGAAACAAGGCTGTTAGCAGTGCTGACAGCAATCAAAAGAGTAAATCTATGCATGTGGATGACCTCAAATACTTCTGGAGTGATAACTTAGAAAACGATTATTAGAAACCATGATGTAAGCTGGAAGTTTAGCACTATAGCCAAGTTCAGCACGCAAGTTGTTGCAATTGAGTCCTGTCTCGGTGCACTTGGAAACTTATTTCCTTTTTGGTTCTGCATCCCAAGCACGAGGATAGTCCTGATAGGTTGATGACTTCAGTGCTCAACTTGACCATGTGCGATGAGTCCAACAGCCAAGTTTCTACTTTTGTTTTGTAGGAAAGCAGCACACCCATTTGTTCATGTGCTCAAAAGCTCAAAAGCAAAACAAGAGAACAAGTGCAATAATTTCCATCAACTTTTGTATAAACATAAAGATTATAACGTGAAAGTGTTTGTTGCAAGGTTATCTAACATAAATTCTAATGGATTCCATTTTGCAGTTACGGAAAAAGTCCATTGAGCTGCACGTTCTTTATACTAAAATGCTTTCCACTTACACAGAAGTAAGAAACTCAGTAAATAACATTTTACTAGCCTTGTTGCTGCTGTGGCCTGCAGTTAAAACTAAGATTATGGTCTTGAACAAAGCAGCTTTTCAGAAATAGTAAAATTTGTCACATTGATTTCAACTATTGAAACTGTTAAAAGATTTTGTCAAGTAGATTGTTGAAGTGCTACCACAACATTTATTATCTTCTGAAGTAACTAAGGCATATATATGAAGTTTGAAGGAGCTGTTGGTTCAGGTATTGCAATTTTGGGATGGCTGACAGGAGATTAAAAGAGAAGTAACAGTCTTGATCACTCATCTGACTGACTTGCGTATCATACAGTTATGGGAGACTGTATCTAGGCCAATGGTCCAGTAATAATTGCATCATTTTATTAGAAGTTTGTAAAATGGCATGTTTAGCTCTGATATGAGCATTAAGGTAGGCCATTGCCTAGCATGATGTGAGTGTTATGCTCTGACTTGTGATGTGTTGATATGCAAACCAGAGTAAGGGTGTAAATAAAGATCCTTTTCTCTCATTCTTTACAAAAGCAGTACATTAAGGCATCCCCAGCTGAGTCTGGCATAGAAGGAGGCAGTAAACACTGTCATTTTGGGCATCAGAATCACTGGAAGAAATGTAAATGGCAGAAAAGTATGTTTTACATGAATCTGTAGTATTCCCACCTTGCTCAGACAGCATTGGTAGAAGACAGTTCCATTGTACACAATAGTGTTATTGTGGCTGCAAGGGTGGGAGGATCTATCATTCTTGTCTCCTGGAAAACCAAGATCATTCTCTGTATTTCAAGAAGGAATTACTGCATTATTACTGTATTATTGAACATCTGACTTCTATTTTAAAAGCCCCAGAAGGCAAGATTTGTATTTTTTCTCTTCCCAGATTATTGTATTGCTGAATACAGGGCACTTTTCCTGGAAATATACATGAATGTGCTTCTTCCTGATTTAATCCTAAAATTATTATTATTTTTGTTGCATGTTAAAATATCTCTTCCCCTAAATGGCTTTAGTAGTCTTCAAATACTTGTGGGACACTGCCTTAGTCCTACAAGGAAGCAGCTATTTTATAATAAATGCATCTAATCCTTTTCACACTAAACCATGCTGTGCTCCCCCTTATCCTCTTTATCTGGTTTAGCATTGCTGTTTAGGTAACATAGTGCAGCTGATTGAATCTGGTGATTCAAATGGAGTCTCACTCAAGCGCTAAGGAAAGACATGCACGAATTGCAAAAAAAAGGTGCTTTAAAAGGGTAGGAAATGATTCAGTCATCAAAAAACCTGAAAGACATCATCTTTGACTTTATTAAATTGAAGTTTAGTATCAGTAAACAGCTTTCTGGCTTAAAAGACTGTGAATCCACTAAAACAAATACAGCTATTTTTCCCACATTCTGAATGTTATTTTTAACTAATATATCTTTTTGTTCCAGGAGGGATTATTTTCCCCTGTAAGTGTCCAGGACCTTGTGTATTTAATTTTCAAACATGGGACATATACTTCGGCACTCAATGCTGGCAAGGCTTGACTGCCACAGATACAAGTGATACGATCACTGATATTAGTCAATATACTCAAGCTATATTTTTCAATTTCCTCCACAATCCAGGAGTGGCTGAGTTAAAAGTTGAGGTCGCCTTTTTTTCCTTCACTAAGGGTACAAGACTGCATACATCTCCTTTCTTTCAAACATACTTACTAAAAATCCAAACATTACAGAATTTATCCTTCCTGCAGGAGATCTGTAGATGCTATTTATGTGGATAGATTGTCACTCTCTGATGAAGGGCAACAGCACTGAAGATATGGCAACAATCCCAAGTTGTTTATTTTTTATTTTCTTAACAAAGGCTTTCTCTTTTGGGATAAACACTTTCTTGCTTCTTCCTATTAATTCACAAGCTCATTTGCACTGCATGTGTCTCATGCAAATTCACAATGTTTTCATTATTTTCTTTATCTGATATTTAGTGTGGATGATTGTGATTAAAACTACAAAATGCATATTTTGGAGCTGAATCTTTAAAGAGAGATTTTGCCTTGTACCTTCAGCAGCTCCACAGCAGATATTATTATCAGAAACAGATTGCAAAGGGTACTTACTATATGGAATTCGTCAAGAAAAAACTCTGTTACTTTCTTACCCTTCCTGGATGGAAAGGATTAGATCCTCAGCAGTTATAACCAGAATAAGTTATACTGTAACTTTAAACAGCATTATGTTGACGTTCATTTTAGCACTTCAGAGAACTGAAAATATAGAGGTGCCATAAATATAAGAGCATATGTTAGTCCTTTGCAGAATGAGTCTGTTTTATTTGGGATAGCAGTAACTGTGCATGTGCCGCTGAGTTGATCTGGCCATCAGCAGAAAGTCTGACACACAAAAAATGTATCAGAGTTACTGCATCCAAATGTTCGCCGTCTGCTCAGTGCATAGGCAAGCATCCCGAGAAAGGAACACTTTATGCATGTGCGCTTTGGAGCTAATCTAAATTTATGCTGTGGACATTTGCCTGTGGTTTTCTGAACATGAGGAACGTGGACAGGGCTCCTGCGACTGTACCAACCAACATTTTTAGGTAAAGACAGAGGTGTTTGCAGAGGAGATGTACTCTATGGTATTTGTCTTGTGTTTTGCATCCTAGTGCTTGGCGCACAAAGCTGGACAGAAAATTTTCTATTTTGCATAGGATCTGCACAGAGAGTAACACCATTGAAATAGTCATTCATATGATAGGTCAGGAAATGTACAGTACTGTAAATAAATAGAAGAATATAGTTTTGGCTGCAGCTCTGTTTTGATGATATCACAACTTTAAAATCATCTTATTCACACTGAAAACCTAATGTTTCAAAGAACTCCATTGCAGTAGAGTTATTTTATCTCATTTCCCTCAGTTAGTAATTCCAGAAATTTTAAGCTCAGACCATGATTAGTATGCTTTGGTTGTATATGTATAAAACTATGCTTTTATTGTCACATGCTCAGATCGAGGATAACACTGATCTGGTGAATGTGTTAATCACTGTTCTCAGAAGTGTTTTATCTGATGCATTGCTGAGATAGATTATTAGTGCCATTGGGGAGGTTTTTGCATGCCTATCTCTAACTTATCACCTGCATTGATGGTTCTTGCCATAGTTAACAGTACTGCTGTCACTTTCTTCAGGTAGGTTGTGGCTGCCCCATCCCTGGAAGTGTTAAATGCCTGGTTGGATGGGGCCTTGAGCAGCGTGACCTAGTGGGAGGTGTCCCTGTCCATGGCAGGGAGATTGGAACTAGATGATCTTAAAGATCCCTTCCAACCCAAACCATCCTGTGATTCTATTATTATTCTACTGATATGGTATGCGTCTATGATTTTTCTGAAGATTTTTTTTCTAAAATAGGAAACGATTTTTACTCCAGTCTAATTCTAATAAAAAGGTTTTCAGCTGTAGTTCTGTGAGTTATTCAAAGTCTGTTCATGCCTTTGTTCAACAGCAAATGCTGGGGCCAGAATCTTAGATTTTCATGTCCTTGGGTCCTAATTCAGCTAGGTGCTTTAGATTCACATGTACGTTAGAACCTAAATCAGTACTTCTGATTAAACATGCATATAACTGTTTTGGTCTCATGAGGTATAAAATGTTTATTGTTTTGCAGGTGTGATTTTAAAATCTGAAAGCTTAGTGATGATATCAGAATGTTTTCAAGAAGTGACTTAAAACAGGCTTATGTGGACAGCAAAAGTCAAATATATCAGGAGTTAGATAAGAGGTTATAGAGAGACTAAAACTTGAGCTCTGTGGAAGTTGTACTTTTCTTCCCATTTTACCAAAATCTTGAGAAGAATGAGTACTTATTTGTTTCCTAAAGCAATCTATCCACAGATGGACATTTTGCAGAATAGGTAAAACATGAAATCTGAGTGCTCCTGAAATTTCAAAAAATACTTTTTTCTGTTGTGTAGAGCAATAGTAAGGGAGCCCCTCAAGACATTTGTTTGTGCTTGTGCATTGTAACACCCTTAAATTCCAGTGCAGAAAAGCTGAAATGTCAGTGAAACAAAACCGAAATGTTTTGCTGTATGGGTTTACTCCACAGCTTCAAGAGAATGTAAGGACTATGACTGGAATCCATTCTGTTTAGTTTTTAACATCTAAAAGACTACTGAATGTGAGCTATTTATCCGAGGCCCTCTTAACAGTCAGTAAAGAGGAAAAAGCAACTCAAGAAGGTGATACTTCTTATATTAAAACAGCCATCTGTATGTAGTCAGATTCATACCAAATGTCTGACCCAGAAATGTAAACACCTTATTTTTAAACAACTAAGCTAAGTTAGATGGAACCAGCCTAAGTCAGGAAACTGTTCTTCTACTTCAGTATCACTTAGCCGAGGAGTTCAGATAGCATTTTACCTTCAGCGGGCAAAGTTAAAAAATGACTCCTGAGGTGGTAAAGTTTGTTTAGCTTTGTACAGTTTGTTGGTTAGGCAGTAGCTTAGTTGTATTTGGTCTGTGTTACAGGAGAAATAGAAAACAGCTTTAAGGAAATCCAAATGCAAATTTTGAATGCTACAACAAACAGGTAATTTTCAAGAAATATTCTCTGTCAAATCCATGTCTGCATAAAGAAAGATTTTGGATCTTTACATAGAGTCTGATATACTAATTTAATCTATTCTTCATGAAGTATTAATTTTTCATGTGGATAAAGAGAATTCTTCTGTAGTATTCTTTCTAAATTTCTTCCCTAAGATAGCTAAGGCATTTGATTATCACCTATTTTCTCATAAAAACTATGTAAAGAAAGAGGTAAAATAATTTTAACTCATCCCATGGAGTCTTTATTAACAGAAAACAAAAAACAGAGCTTATAAATAAAGTCAGATGCAGCTAGAGAAAATTCTGGTTTTCCAGGTTGCACAGCCCCAGAAAGATGATGGTGTACAAGACGGTGCACTTCACCGGTGCAGGTCTGACACACTTTACAGAGCCAGAGGGAAAGGAACGTATGCCTGCAAAAGGAAATAGTGGTATAATAAAGGAAATGAGAGCTCGTCTACGTTAGCCCTTTATTACTACTGCAATATAACTCAGTATTTAATACAAAGGTCTTTGTTCATCACCTTCCCCTATGGAAGAAGCCCGGGGCAGGCAGTGCTTTGCTTGCTCCTGTACTGCCACCGGCTTTGATGCCTCTGTGCCATGCAGGAGGGCAGTGCGAAAGACTGCTGGCTTCGGGTGACCTGTGCTAAGATCACACTGGTCCTATTCATAATGTAAAGCGGTACTAAAGCAGGAGTGGGGAGGGGAGAAGGAAAAGACATAAGCATCCCTGGGTGACAGTGAGAGGAGGAGAAGGTAGCAGCAGCACCATCACCTCCTTGCCTGTACAGCTCTGTAGACAAGGCTGTGTTTACATAGTTGCATATCCAACGGAGTTTGTTGCTCATTTTCTGTCCCTTTGGGCTAGCAAAGAATTGGGTCTATTGTAGGAGCTGTGCCCCTGGCAGGCCCTGAAGTGACCTGCCTGCCAGAGCCCAGCGGACCATAGCTTGGAGCACCTTATGAAGCATCATCTTGGAAATATCTCTGTAGCTTAAGAGCTTCAATATGTAATCACAATACAGATGAATGATCTGGACAGTACAATGAGATTACTTAATTATTACCTTTGGCTACTTGAGTTTTCTTTGTTAATATACTTGCTCACCTGTATACTGCAAGAGAACACCACTTTTATGATAGTATCTGACCACAGCTTTTACAGAAAGAGAGTGTGCCTTGTTGTCTGGTGCTTTTAAGATATATTTTATAAGAAACGCTTTTGAAAAAAATAAGTAATACAGTGCAAAGTCTACTGTGTATCAGGTTTCTGCAGAGAGTGTCTCTAGGTACTAAATTTTGTTCATGCTAATAGAGGTGATCATAGTTGGCATCTGGACATCAAATGAATGAGGGTGCTTCAAAGAAAACCAAGAAGGGTTAAATAGTCCGTCACTCTCTGTGATACGTTAACTTATCCCTGCCTTGCAGTCAGAATAATTCAACATTTTTCTCACTGCATCTGCCGCTCTGTAGATTTTTCTTCCAAGGCTTGATTTATTTAAGCATACACTGCATGACAGTGGACAGTCTGATATGACTCCTTAGTGCTGCAGGCTTCCACTGCCCAGGCAGTGTTTAGAGAGATCTGCAAATAGAGATGTATCGATAATTTTTTTCAAGAGAAAAATACTCCTATTTTTCTGCCTTCTAATGAACAAACTGCTTTGAGGAATACATAGCTATTTGCAGAAAATGTTTTTGTGCCAGTGATGGTGTTTATCTAAGTTGCGTGCCTGGTTTGTCTGGAAAATTGCTAATGCTGTTTTATGAAATGATTTTGAGCTTTGAGGTGGTTTGGAATGGACTGCTATCATGGTTGAAATTGTATTTTATTTCTTCAGCTTTCATAGGAGCCTGTTACTATTCAGTACCATTGCTGAGGTCTCTAAAAGTTACTGTAATACCACTTCTAAAGGGCTGAGGTTGCCTTTTGAGTAATTTCTTGGATTCAGATTCATGAATCACATTGCACAGCTCTTTGAGCATTTGAGATGTTTGCTACTATAATTACATGGCTTTGAACTGCCTCCTTACCCTTCTACCATTTTCAGAATTCAAACAAATTTTGCTCTGATATTCAAATAAATTTTAAACTGAAATAAGGGGCTAAGGAGAAGTGGTCTCGTTAATCTGTGGTGTTAGGTTATACACATACATGCTAGGTAAATTCAGGTTAAGAAGGTGGTACCTAATATGATCAAAGATTTATCCATTTCTCACTCCTCAAATGTATCTGATTTTCACTGTTCTTAAAACAAGGCCTATGTAAGTTGCTAGCTATTGCTGAAGAAGAAGGTAGCCTTGAGGTGATGTCATTTGTCTCTGATGTCATTTGTCTCAGATTCTCATGATTTCCCAGAATACAACAAAATGACATTTCTAACATTTATCTTTTTCTCCTATCTTTTTGTCCTTTAGGTGCTGAATTTCTTGTCTTTCCCTACATATTTTCTCTCTCTTTTTTTTTTCTATTATAAGGGAAGGAAGTTCCTATTATTAAAGTTCCTTTTTCCCTATTATAGAGGAAAACATTCCAAAAATATAAACACAAGCACAAGCAGCAGTTGTGAGCACTGTTTATGTATAAATTAGGTGAGCAGTATGTGAGCATCCAGCAGATGTGGAGCTGATGATCACGTGGCAGCATTCTGAAGCAGAAGATGAATTATACTTAAACACTGTTCATCGTTCACTAATTTGTCCCTGTCAGAGAAACCAATATTTTGAAAGTCTCAGCTGCTTCAGATGGCCGACCTTTAATAAATATGCACTACTACAAATAATTTTCTTTCTTCTGGTAATCTGTCCTCTTTGGCACAAAATATGCAACCAAAAACTGTATTTTCAACTGGTGTTCAAATTAGGTGAGTGAGAATTAAAAGTTTGGTATTCCATATTCCTAAAAGTTTTCCATTGTGGTAAAGGTTTTGTTTATAGTTCTGAAATGTCTTAGGTATATGAATAGCAAATATAATCTAATCAGTTGTCTAATATCAGAAAGTTAGTTTATTTAAACACTGTGCCATTTTTATATGTGAATAAGGTTTTATGTATAAATGTATAGGCCACAAAAAAAAGTAGCTACCTCTCAATACTATGCATTTGAACTTATTTTGACTGAAAAAGCCTTAAAAAACAGGTCCTAAACATAGTTTATAGTTTTAGAAATGCTTACATAAAACATTAAATATATTTAGTTTTCAGAAAGTAATGAAAACAAAGCTCAATAACAATATCTATCTTCAAGCAAACATACTTAGTGTGTTAGAATGATAAAAATATCGTTTATAAAGGTAAGACAAGATACCAGTAGTTAGAGGAACTAAAAGAACTGTTTACCAGTTATTTAATATTTACTATTTCTATTTTGTGCATTACTTAAATACCTGCCTAGTCAATCAGAAAGTTTAAAAGAACTAACTGTACCCAGGATAACACAGGAATAAGGGAATGGACAAAGATAAAAGTGGTAAATGGTTACATGGAAAAGTGATGCCACTTTTGCGAAATTTTCAGCTTACAGGCTCTTTGAGGTGGCTTGCAAGCCATATTAACCAGGAGATAATATAATATTTTTCTAGAATTTCATTTCTTGGCTTCTCACTCTCTCAGGTAGTCAGGTAAAATATACTGTGTCTCCCTGAAAACTGAGTTTTTTCCAGGTAGCGTGGAGGTGTAGCTGCTGCTGCCTTCAGGCTAGGACAGGACTAGATGCCTTCTCAAGTTCCCTTCTGGGGAACTCCTCTAGCACTGAGCTCCTTTGGACATGAGGTTTTATCCCAGTTGTGCTCACTAGACCTCTATGGTAGTCCCTGAACAGCTAAACCATCTTTTAAAGAAGTTCAGTTCCTCGATCACTGTTTCTGTTTTGCCATCAGGATGAGCTATGCGTGAGACACTATGCATTGCCTCTTGTCTACCATGGATCCATTATAGCCTGTAAGAGGATCACTGAGGCTTAGCAGGAGCCATTAATGCACTTATACACCCATCGCAGTTTACTTGCTCTTTTTGCTAAAATCCTCTGCTTTGGAGTCAGATGAAGATTATACATATCATTGTTGGAATGAGTTAAACATTTACCGGATCAAAATTTGATCCCTATGCTAGGATGAGGCTCACAGATATAAACAGTATTCAGTGAATCCGCCAGCTTTGAACAGAATGAGAAGAGAACAGATAAGGTACTTTAAGAACCAGACCTTCTCTAATCTAATCTACTCTGTGTATAATTTGATTTTATTCTGACTCAGAGGAAAGGTGTTTTTTTTTTTTTTTGACGTCTTTACAGAAGCCAGATCAGTAGCCTTTCGATCTTGAGGACTATGTATTTTAATTAGTTTAATAGCCTGGAGGCTGCAAATGTAGGTCCCTTGATGTGAAAGCTGAGGCAAAGGAGATGTCATGAAGGCTGTCCATGGAAGTTACATAGTTTACAGGATAGTAGTCATCAAACTCTGAGGATCCCACTGGGGATATTGCACACTGCTAAGGGTTTTACCTAAATACCTTCTGTCAAGGCCTGCCCAGATTTGTTACGAAGTCCATAAGATCAGCAGCATGAGAAACAAGGAAAGAAAAACCTTTTCAAGAAAATACCATCTTATCCTTAGACAAATTCGTTTGCCTACAAATTTCTCAATCCTCCTACATAATTTGGCAGCAGAATTAAAAGAGTTTGGATTTTTTTTTTCTTTTTCTTGTGGTGCAGAGCTGATTGTAATCTTCCTGCCAAGGTTATATGGCAAACCCCTACCCTCTTTCCCTGTTCTTCCTTCTGCAGCAAGGATCTGAATCCTCAAAATATTGTCTCCAAGACTTTTTAGATGCTTTTTTTTAGACATTAAGGTTACATCTACTGCTAAATAAAAGAAAACCAAGGACCTTCATATACTAAGAGGAGACTGGCTGTCTGGAAACAATGTGCTACCTGGCCTTAGTCCTCTCTGGGCTCTGTGTGGGGAACGTGTTGCTGCCCTTCAGAGCAATATTTCTGTGCACAGTACCCAGGCAGTTGCAATCCCTGGGTAAGGAGTGAGCGCTTAACCCTGCAAAACCTGGCACACACTTGAAGCACACCACGTGGTGGCTCTTTCTACTGCCTTTTGACATAGTTAATACTTTGTGGTGTATAGAGTCCACGGAAGAATTGACTAGGATTTTTTTACAGTGGGTAGTCAATGCAGGCTTCAGCTGTGTGAGGAAATATCAAATAAGCAGTGGGAAAACTTCTGTGATTTAGCAGTGTAGGTGTACGATAAGAATTTGGCAAGTTGTGGTGCAATGTTCAAAGTTTACCTTTGAGCTGTGCGGCTGAGGTGACAATGTGGGTTCTTGAGATATTTCATTTTTTCTGCAAGCAAAGTATCTGGGGGAAATAGTAACATGACTGCACTTCTAATATCAGAATGGTGCCGCATAGGCATGTCTGTCTGTCTGCTATTGCCAGGGTAGTCTTTGTCTTATAGTTCTTGAATGTGGCCAGCTAAGGTACCAAGATACCCTCTTGCTACCTTAAACATCATCATATCCTTCTGCAGGTCATGACCTGTAGCATTCATGGTTGGATCTCCTTTTGAGTGTCTGAAACGGATTTCCTCCCTTAGGGACTCAAATCTCGCCTTTTAAACAGCCTACCTTTCTCTGTAGTCCTCCTGTACGTGTTGTATCTCCATTTGGGGAGACCTGATAAATGCATAGTGTATTCAGGAAGTCCACACAACCTGAAAGAGGTTTATTTTATCTTTTACTTCTCTCTCGAGTTTCTAGTTCCTATGTAAACTTCTTGGTAAGGATAAGTAGAAAATATGTAATTGTTACAGCCAAGGGATTTCTAGCCAAGTACAATGATTTCTGATGTCTAAAATTCTTACAGTGAGGTTTGAGCCTTGCTGCACTGCAGTCTTTGACTTCTGCTGACCTTTAAGAGAGACTTGCAAAACAGTTATTATAATCTTTCTGCTGGCAGAGATTTTCTTATGCTTTCTGCTATAACATATGTACAAAGTGAAATGGAGAAACGAAGTTGTATTTGTTAAAAAATTGCTATCCCTCAGCAAGTATTTGGTATCTTATTGAAGCTGCATTATCCAGATCCTCACCAGTACCTCAGTTTCTCTTCTGGGGTTTAGTGAGGGGTATCACTGGGGACTTGTATGGCAAAATCTGCAAGGAGATGGATCTCTGTGCTCCTACAGAGTCCTGAGGGAATACAGAGTTGATGTCTACATGTGTGTTAAGTAGCACTTTGGGTGACACAGTCCTGTCCAGAAGTGATGAATATGAATATTTTTGATTTATGTATTTGATGCATAGATTAATCAGGTCAGTTAATTCTTGCATGGAAAATTCAGGATTTATACGTTAAGACATATCCTGCTCTTAATGGACAGTCTCTTCTTTCCTCCCAAGGGTGGAAGATGATTTCCTAAGGTTCTTGATGTCTTTCTTTTCTTGCCCATTCTTAGCTCCTAGAATTGATAGCAGGTGAAATATAAACTTTTATTTTTCATGTAGATTAAAAATCACTAAGGCAGTAACCCTTTCAAAGGAACCTGGGACGCAGTAGTCAACACTGAAGAGTGATACTCTTGGGTTCAATCACCAAGGCATCTTAGAGGCATCTTAAAGAAAAGGCTCCAGCTGACATATGACCACTTCTACAATATTTCTTACCCTCTTAAGATGTGTCAAATACTGTAGTATGAGCAGTATTTTTTAATATGCAGCCACTTACTATTTTGTCTGAAAGGAACAGTACAGTAGAGAAATAAAGATTGGATATTTTACAAAAAACCTGTGTGATATAAAATATAAATCTTTGTTTTAGCTTTCCTATTAAATTATCGTATTACCATGAGCACAAAAAGAGCTGCTGCAGGGTTGTCAGTGTAAGAAGTGTCCATTCCTTGCTCTCATCTTGAGCTGTAGTTTGTTCTTCTGTGTGCTTAATCAGGATCTTGCTCTATTCAACTTTAAATGAATATGGAGCAAAGCCAAAATTTGAATATACTTGTCCAGCTTGATTGAAGAATGGGATTAGAGAATATATTTTCAAATTAATGTATTAATGCATCATCCTTCACTACAACAGGAATTTCTAATCAGTCTGGAGCTGCTGTGGAATGCATTTGTTTTATGCACATGGTTTTGTTTGTTTGTTTATAACATTCTGCAAGTCCACAGGCCATCTTTTTTCCCCAAAAAATCCTTATTCTCTGGTAACCTCAAAATTTTAAGACAGTTTGTGGCTAAACTACCTTGATCTGTCTAAACTACCTTGTCTGCTTTGATAAGACCAGATTTTCTAAGCAGTTTTCTCTCTTGGATAATTTTGCCCACCTCTGCCTTTCTTTCTGGATCTCGTGAAAAATAGCAAGGATTTCACTAGCAAGTTAGCCTGCTTGAAATCTCTTTAAGCAGTGCTGCTGCAGCTGAATAGTCCCTCACTGCTCTTCTCTCCAGCAGGTCAGTAGTCACTGGTGAGTCCTTACAGATGCTCCTGCTCTCTACCATGACTCTGCTTCCTAACATGACTCTGTCCTGTAATATGACTCTGCCTGGTCTTCCAGGTTGTGAATATGGCTCCTTGTTGGACGGCTTTGCTCAGAGGTTTGGATTTAAGGAGCAAAATATTTTTCAGATTGTCATCCATTGCTTTCAAAGTGAATGGTGCAGCTAGTATCAAAGAGTATCCTTTACAGTCTACAGGAAAGTATTTCTGCAATCATTAAGTTAAACCACTGCTTTAAATAAACACTTCAATTCTTCAGCCAAATCCTATTAGATAATGAAACTATAACTCCTAGCAGTGAATTAACTTGGTAGCATACTATTTTTTTTTTTTTAATTTTTATTTTCCTCCTCATGGAAGTTTTAGGACAGGCTCAAAATGACTATTAGATCATCTAATCTGCCCTTTTTTATTTGACATAAATTATTCCATCCACATCGGTGAACTCTACATGCCAAGGCCGGGTCAGGAAGAGGAGACATCCAAAGTACAGACATCAGTGCACAATTTATATAGATTTAGTATTTCATTTACCAGAGCTTGAGACTTTCCAATGTGTTGGTTTTCTTTTTCATCATGAATAACATTGTGCTTACTATATGCTTGCCCAAATGAGAACTGTGCATTCAGTTGACAACTAGACATACACCTTTACAAAGCAGAATAGAACAAAAAGTTAAATAGACAGAGCTGAGATACTGGAGCTGGCTGTCATGTCTTGCTGATCTGTAGAGTTGTGTGTTTTCATTTTTCCTAATACTATGTTGACACTCTGTCAAGTGTCTGCCCCAAACGCATAGAAGAATTGGTAGAAAATATTACATAAATGGAATATGAGAATTTACTACTGCTTTTGAGAAAATAGTTAAATTTACATGGTCTTTGCAGCACATTTTATTGAAATGAATTTATTAATCACTTAATCTTTACTTTTTGCTTGCATTTTTATAGGCATTTTCACCTCAGGTGTCAGGATTTTTTTGTTGGTTTTAGGGGCTTGATTCAATAAAAGGAGAATTTGGTTTCATACACCAAATGATGCAGGATGTGCTGAGATATATAGAAAATATGTACCCTGAGATGCTGGGAATATCAGTCTATACGCATGATTTACAGGAGCTACTTAGATCTGAAACTTCTAAAGGTAATAGAGGAGACGAGGATAACAGATATGCTGAATATTAAAATGTATTTCATTTCAAAAGAATACAGAAGTGACAGTTACTCCTGTGTCTTATTTGCATATGTTTTGTGGCAGTCTCTCAATGAACAGCTAGATAAAAATAAATAAATAACCAGGAGATATTCTGAGGCCGCTTTTTGGACATTTTATTCCAAACCGACAACTATAAATAACAAAAGAAGGTAAACATCAGATTGCATCTCATCCCATCCCATCCCATCCCTAGTTAATTTAGATACCAGAAATTGTGTTCTGAAGGGGTGCTTTCCTGCCCTATGGCACACTGCAAGCAACCACATTTTCCCTTGAGTTACCTTTAATTTGAGTATGTTCTAGTTCAGGCTTCTTTGTTGTCTTCTCCTTGATCAAAAAAGGGGCTTGTGGTCTCTTAATGCTTCCAAGTGAGACTGTAGTTTCGGCTGCATGATAAGCAGTGTGAACTGGGGTCTTGTGAGCACACTGTCAGCCAGAAGCGGCACCACTCAGGGGCTCAGTCTTTCCTGTGCTTTCCTGAGACACTAGAGACACTGAGCACCCACCTTGCAGAAGCTCCAAACTCTTGCTTAGTACAAGAAAATATGCAAGATCCAATTTAGTGCTCTGTATGCTTAAATCCTCTCATTTCCCTCACCTAGTTTTAAAGGAGAGTGTATTTTAAAAATTCAGCATCCTTTTCCAGTTTGTTTCACTGAGGAGTCTTGATAGATGGACTCATGTTCCTTGTCTAGTATGGAGTTACTTTTTGTTTTTAATTTGCCTGGTTTCACTCACCTGATCTAACCATCTTCACTGATGTTGTTTTTGTTTAAACATAAAATCTTCAGGATTCGAAATCTCCATTAGTTAGTGTTGTCACCACTGCTTTGGATTTCATATTAAAGTGGAGGTGACATGAATGGTAGATAAGTCAGACCATTCTCACAATTAAAATATAAGCTATAGTTTAACAAAGATGTATGTAAGCAGTTCATAAAATCAGACTAGGATCCACACCTTCATAATACAGTGTTCATATGGTCACACGGTAATTATATTTTATGAACTCCATCACATCAAACTGTGAATGTCTTAAATTTCTGCAGATACTATTACCACCTGCGGTTTTTCAAACAGAGAAACCTAATACATTATCAGCATAGGGATTCAGGCAGTAATAAAAAGTGGGCAACTGTGGAATTGACGTCTTTCATTGTAACTACAAAAAAACCCCTAGTAAAATAGTTTTACCAATAACCTGAGGAAGAGCTGGGAATTTCCCGGGGTTCAGCCATTGTCAAGTAAGTGGTTACTGGGGATGATGACCAGTCCAATGACAGGTCTGAACTAGCTGAGATTAATGGGGTTTTAGTTGCTGGGTACAGCTGAAATTCATATGCAGGCTACCAGCTGCCTCAGGCACCTCAGCGTGTAGCAGTCTGGCTCTGTCTTCTTAAATGCTACATGAGGATGAGATGCAGGCTCCAAAAGTACCTAGGCTGTCACTAAAAGTATTGCCCTTTGCTTCTTGTGGCCTTTGTCAAATGTAAGTAATCACCAATTTTAGCTCTTATTTTTTGCTGGATTTTTTTGCCACTTTGAACCCTTGGGTTGCCTGCACCAGAGTAACCCTGGGATGGACAGGCAAAGCAACTATGTGCTTTGGCAGGACTGACTTTTCTTCCAATTGAATTTCATCCTGCTATTTCATATAATGTCTTTTCTTGCCAACACCAGATGATGTATATTACTGAAGCTGAAACAACAGCAGATTATACTTAGCTGTACTGAAGCAAAATCCAGTGCTAGGTAAAACAGGAGAGTAATGCCTGAATCACTTATTTTGAGCTTTTTTTCATTCTAAGTATGTGCCTGCAGAAGTGCATACACACATATGCAAACTATTTTTGTCAAAGATGTTTCAAACATAACCAGAAGCAACTGAAATTTGAATTTACTGTCAATGACATCTCACAATTTTATGCTCAAATATTAGTGACTGGGAGGTGCACTTTTATGTAAATGTACTTTTTTTTTTAGAGAACATGAGGGTATAGATTCTTGTGTGGAGATAAAAATATGAACTATATAGCAAAAAGAAAGTCAACTTAGGCAATATGTTAATTATTCCACTACTTGCCCTCAAAGAAAAGCAGGAAAAAAAAAAGAAACACTGAGAAATATGAAAGAAGTTATAAATGCACTTCTGCTGCGGGCTTCTTGTCTTTATGTCTCTGCTATAGATGGTTGGTCATAATTTTTACTTTTTTTCTGTTACAGATCTCTTTATACAGTGTTAAAAAGAAGTCCCAGGCAGTGCAGGAATTCTATATAATTATCAGTGCACAGAAATAAATATTTTGCCTTGTTATGTAACCCTTTCATTCTCATTCTGATTATCTGATTCAGGATCACAGGATGCTAATGTTAGGAGGTTGTTGACTTAATCATGAGTAACATGGAAGGAAAACGAAAACTCGTCCCTATATGCTGTTAATAAAAATACTTTGGTTTTGATTGATATATTTTAATTGTTTTCAATAAAAAAATTTAAAAATGCATGTTAAAAAGGCAATAGTTGTTAAGACTAAGGTGTTCTATTTGTTTTCGTAACAAGGGGCCAAACATGGTTCCTCTGAGAGGCTTTTAAAGGCAACTGCTCAGTTGATGGTATCAGCAACTTTGGTACTTTAGTTGTGGTACTTAAGTGGTGCTTTAAAACATGTATGCAAGTCAGAGAGACTGGATTCCTGCTACCTGGTTGTTTTTCATAATGTATATCCAGCTCTAGTTCCTTTTTGTTACAGGTGGAACATATGATCAGAGCAGGTACAGATATCCCCAAACTAGCATTCACCTAAATCTGACAAGGGGATGCAGAAGCACAGATTTCACTGTAGACTACACAACCATAAATTAACTGCAACCTTATTACCAACTACAATCTCTTTATCACACTAGCGTTATCAGCACCTGAGCAAACTAATGCATTCAGCTATGTGCCTGCCTTCATCATACAAATTTGTTCAGGAAAAGTGTAGTATACAAATTCTTAAACTCTCCTTGATAACAGCCATTATTGACTGAGGTCAATAATACCATGATTTATGCAGTTTATTCTCATGAACCATAGTGTGAACATGCAGATATCTCTGCTCTGGCTCAGCAGTCCCTCTATCTCTTGTGTCAGAAATTTTCATGCTGTTTTCAGCTAAGTCAGTGCACTAATTTCCCGGTTAAAAACAAGAGAACTTCAAGTCTGGGACACAACCACCTCGTGTAGTGCTATAGGCTTGGGAAGAGTGGCTGGAAAGCTGCCTGGCAGAGAAAGACCTGAGGGTGTTGGTCGACAGCAGACTGAACATGAGCCAGCAGTGTGCCCAGGTGGCCAAGGAGGCCAATTGCATCTTGGCTTGGATCAGAAATGGTGTGGCCAGTAGGATCAGGGAAGTTATTCTCCCTCTGTACTCAGCAGTGGTGAGGTCACACCTTGAATATTGTATTCAGTTTTGGGCCCCTCATGACAAGAAAGACACTGAGGTCCTTGAGTGTGTACAGGGAAGAGTGACAAAATTGGTTAAGGGATTGGAAAACAAATCTTACGAGGAGCGGCTGAGGGAGCTAGGGTTGTTTAGCCTGGAGAAGAGGAGGCTGAGAGGAGACCTTATTGCTTTCTACAACTACCTAAAAGGAGTTTGCAGAGAGCCGAGTTGAGTGTTGGTGTCTTCCTTCTCCCAAGTGATAGGTGATAGGACAAGAAGGAAAGGCCTCAAGCTGTATCAGGGGAAGTTTAGATTGGACATTAGGAAAAATTTCTTCACAGAAAGGGTTATCAAGCACTAGCACAGGCTGCCCAGGGAGGTGATAGAGCCACCATCTGTGGAGGTATTTAAAAGATGAATAGATGAGGTGCCTGGGGACATGATTTAGTGGTAGACAGGTGTGGTTGGAGTTGATGATCTCAAAGATCTTTTCCAATCTAACGATTCTAAGATTCTGTAAACATATGCATAAGAGAAGACAAGATGATGGAACTATAATGATTTCGAGATTTTTTAAAAATTAATCTTCTCTCTTTTGCTCCACTATGTCTTCTCTAAACTGCCTGCTTTTGGGAGCTCAAAAGCCATAAAACAATGCTTATCACTCCATACTACAGCTATTGTGTCAGGAATGGAAAAGTTTTTTGTATCCATCATTCCACTTGACCTTCAGGCAGGGCAGATGTCCTTTGAAATCTCTTACAAGGAAAGGAAAATTATTTGTTTAGATTTGTGTTATGTGGCTTAAGCCTAGTGATTACACAAATATTGTATAGTTGTTACTGTGTAGTATGCAGTCACAGCAGCAATGTGATAGCTGATCCATATCTTACAACACTGAGCAAAGTCAGAGGGCTGTTATGTAGAGGATATGATCAGATCATAATTTTCATTGCTTAATCCGTTGTGGTGCCTTGAAATCTTGAGAGCTTTAACTTCATAGTAGAGATATTTGTACTAAATATGGTATGATAAGGACCTGATAGTCCTGATATCGTAGTCTTGATGTTGACTTTGATGCTGTTGTGGTAATATAAACAATAGTACTTTACAGAACATCAATAATCAATGTTCTCCTATATCAACACATAGCATTATCTGTGGCGGAAAGCCACCTTGTCCTTTGTCTTATCAGATCACAAGCATCTGCTTTGTTTTGAGGACTTGGCTAGTTTATGATTTATATTACTTTGGATCTTTCCATTGGTGGGAGTCTTCAGCAGCTGCTGGAAATATGAGAGATATAATATAGAACAATGAATAGTTGTCACAATTGCCGCCAAGTGCAGAGCAGATCTACTCTGCAGCCCCTTTGCACAATATTTGTTGAAGTGGAACACAGAGGCTGTAATACTAAAAAGCTATAAAAAGAATATGACTACATACATGGGTAGAGACAATAATAATAACTGTACGCATTGCATTTTCTGTTTCATATTTAGGGCAATTTGTCATTCAAAAGGCTCTTGACTTAGAGCTTTCTGATTTTCTCCCTTTATTTATAAAACATAAAAAATAGATACAAAATCTCAGTGTAATAGCTAGGTTATTATTTGTGCTACACTCCCAAGACATTGATTTTTTAGTCCAGAATAGTGCAACGTTTTAAGCATTTATGATAAAGCAGCATAAGATGTCTGAACTATGTATAGAAGGTATGCACTGAGGCTTTGTAATATGTATGTGGCACAGAGTTTTATTCCTTTACATGTCTGTCTCAAAAGTGGATGATTATAGTGGAATCTGGGGTCTGTGTTGCTCTCCGTTGTTTCAAAAACCAAAAATTCTAGTCCTCAACCTGGAGGTAAAAGGAAATTTAACTCTTCTGTTTGATTTGCCTTGGCACCTTAGAAGATCATGTCATTAACCTTGATAGAACATTTCATGATGTCAGTTCACATCCAAAAATAGTCTGGTGTATTTGCTCGCTCCTTGACAGAGCATTTTGAGGCAGGGCACATTCAGGCAGACTTTGAGCTGCACGATTAAGTGTAAGCATCCAATTAGTGATCATTGTTCTCTGAGAAAGTTGATGGCACTCACTGACCTGACCACCCATTTTTATAATTATTACAGAATCACAGAATGGTCAGTGTTGGAAGGAATCTTTGGAGATCACCTACTCCACCCCCTCTGCTAAAACAGGTTCACCTACAGCAGGTTGCACAGGAATGTATCCAGGTGGGTTTTGAATATCGCCAGAGAAGGAGACTCCACAACCTCCCTGGGCAGCCTATTCCAGTGCTCCATCCCCCTCACAGTAGAGTAGTTTTCCACCATGATAAGGTGGAATTTCCTGTGTTTCAGTTTGTGTCCATTACTCTTTGTCCCATCACTGAGTACCTTTGAGAAGAGTCTGTCTCCATCCTCTTGACACCTACTCATTAGATATTTATAAGCATCGATAAGCTGCCCTCTCAGTTAAATAGACCAAGCTCATTCAGCCTCTCCTCATAAAAGAGATGCTCTAGTCCTCTAATCATCTTTGTGGCCCTCCGCTGGACTCTCTCCCATAGTTCTTTGTCTTTCCTGAACTGGGAATCCCAGAACTGGACAAAGTACTCCAGATGAGGCCTCACTAGGGCAGAGTAGAAGGGGAGCATAAGCTCTCTCAGCCAGCTTGCTACACTCTTCTTGATGCACCTGAGGATACCAATGGCCTTTGGGCCACAAGGGTACTTTGCTGGCTCATCATCAACTCATTGTCTATGAGGTTTCCCAGTTTGTTCCCCACAGAGCTGCTTTCCAGCTCATCAACCCCTAACCTGTACTGATACAGGGATATTCCTCCCAAGGTGCAGAACCCTACACTTGCCTCTGTTGAATATCATTAGATTCCTCTCTGCTCAACTATCCAACCTGTCCAGGTCTCGCTGGACATCAGTACAGGCTTCTAATGCATCAGCCACTCCTCCTAGTTTTGTATCATTACCAAACTTGCCCCCTCATCCAGGTCATTGATGAATATGTTGAACAAGATTGGGCCGAGTACTGACCCCTGGGGAACACCACTGGCCATGGGCTTCCAACTAGACTCTTCACCACAAAGGACAACCCCCTGAGATCTGTCATCCACCTAATTCTTCATCCATCTCACCATCCACCCATCTAACCCCCATTTCTTATTTTTACCTGTGTTATGGGAGACAGTGTCATGAGCCTTGCTGAACTTGAGATAAACAACATCCACAGCTCCCCCCTCATTTACCCAGCCAGTCATGACATTGTGGAAGGCAATCAGACTGGTCAAGCATGATTTCCCCTTGGTGAACCTGTGTTGACCACTCCGGATAACTTTTTTTTTTCTTCCAGATGCTTGGAAATGACAGTCAGGATTAGTTGTTCTGGGGATAAGAGATGAGGTTAACTGGCCTGTAGTTTCCTGGCTCCTCCTTCTTGCCTTTTTGAATATTGGAGTGACATTGCTGTTCTCCAGCCCTCAGGCACCACTCCTGTTCTCCGTGACCTTTCAAAGATGATGGAAAGTAGCTTAGCAGTATCATCTGTCAAATCTCTCAGCACTCATGGGTGCACCCATCAGGGCACATGGATTTGTGAGTGTCCAGTTTGCCCCAGTGATTTCTAGCCTGACCTTTCTCAATCAAGGGAGAGTCTTCATTTCCCCAGACTTGGTCTCCTTCCTCCAGGGTCTGGGATTTCTGAGGGTCGGTCTTAGCAGTAAAGACTGAAACAAAGAAGGCATTCAGCAACTTCTCCTTCTCTGCATCCTTTATCGCAAGGGTACCCAACTCATTCAGCAGTGGACACGTTTTCCCTTGTCTTCCTTTTGCTTCTGATGGTACTTGATGAAGCCCTCCTGTCTTTGATGTCCTTTGTTAGATTTAATTCCAAGTGGGCCTAGGCCTTACTCGTTGCATCCATACATACTCTGACATTGTTCAGGATGACATTTAAATGACTGGTCTCCATGAGAAGATCTGACAGGTTCTTGTTAGCCCATCAAGGTTGCCTTGGTTTGGGAAGGCTGAGACTTTTGAATGATAGTACCAAGCACATTCAAGGAATCTGACTGAAAGAGAAAGGGCCAGACCCAAAAAGGAAGACATCAAAATCTAAATGTGTATCAAGCAGAATTCAGAAGCCAGTACATAAAGTTGTGATGCAGAAACTGCTGTTCATATACTTCCTAAACCTGGAACAGTAGCATGATTGCTGCTCTCTTTGACTGTAAAATTTCTAAGACACCTGGAATCTGACTTCTGTGAATACAGATGCTCTTTCGTTCTTGATGTGGTTGAATAGAATCAGAGAATCATAGAATCACCAGGTTGGAAAACACCTCTTAGATTGTTGAGTTCAACCATTCTTATCAAACACTAAACCATGCCCCTCAGCACCTCATCCACCCGTGCCTTAAACACCTCCAGGGAAGGTGAATCAACCACCTCCCTGGGCAGCCTGTTCCAGTGCCCAATGACCCTTTCTGTGAAAAATTTTTTCCTAATGTCCAGCCTAAATCTCCCCTGGTGGAGCTTGAGGCCATTCCCTCTTGTCCTGTCCCCTGTCACTTGGGAGAAGAGGCCAACTCCCTCCCCTCTACAACCGCCTTTCAGGTAGTTGTAGAGAGCAATGAGGTCTCCCCTCAGCCTCCTCTTCCCCAGGCTAAACAACCCCAGCTCTCTCAGCTGCTCCTCATAAGGCCTGTTCTCCAGCCCCTTCACCAGCTTCGTTGCTCTTCTCTGGACTCGCTCCAGAGCCTCAACATCCTTCTTGTGGTGAGGGGTCCAGAACCGAACACAATATTCGAGGTGCGGTCTCACCAGTGCAGAGTACAGAGGGAGAATAACCTCCTGGACCTGTTGGTCACGCCATTTCTGATACAAGCCAGGAAGCCCTTGGCCTTCTTGGCCACCTGGGCACACTGCTGGCTCATGTTCAGTCACTGTCAACCAACATCCTCAGGTCCTTCTCCTCCAGGCAGCTTTCTAGGCAGACTTCTCCTAGTCTGTATCACTGCACAGGGTTGTTGTGCCCCAAGTGCAGGACCCGGCATTTGGCCTTGTTAAACCTCATGCCGTTGGACTCTGCCCAGCAGTCCAGCCTGTTCAGATCCCTTTGCAGAGACTCCCGACACTTCAGCAGATCCACACTTCCACCCAGCTTAGTGTTGTCTGCAAACTTGCTAAGGGTGCGCTCGATGCCTTCATCCAGGTCACTGATAAAGACATTGAACAGGGCTGGACCCAGCACTGAGCCCTGGGGAACCCCACTTGTAACTGGCCTCCAGCTGGATTTAACACCATTTCCCACCACCCTCTGGGCCCGGCCATCCAACCAGTTTTCCACCCAGGAGAGTGTGCGCCTGTCCAGGCCAGAGGCTGACAGTTTTGTAAACAGAATGAGAAACTGTGTCAATGGCTTTACTGCAGTCCAAGAAGACTACATGCACTAGCTGCCACTTAAGCCCCACTTAAGCTGCCACTTAAGCCCCATTTTTGTCCAAAGATGAGCTTCCTTTCCTGAGCACAGTGTGTTCATTCTTGCTGATGATTTTCAAAGTAGAATTGGAGAAGCCTGTACAAAAAAAAAAACAAACCAAAACCCAACAGTTTATTGATACCTCTGGGGCCAAAGCTCCAAACTCTTGATGGCTGGAGTGTACCAGAATTAGGTATCAGGAGGAGAGCCAAGCTCTGCTTATAGTACTAGTCACAGGAAAGAGAAGGAGGAAACTCATATAGGACAGGCAACATGAGAGTCTGAGAGAAGGTTAGGGAGCATGGCAAGATGTTGTGAAGAAAAGGCAGCTTATGATAGCGTGAGGGTGTAGGATACAGGAGGAGGACATTTGCAGTGAGGCTTGCACATGAAGTGCTCAGGCAGCAAGTAGAAAATGTTGGTTTAGTTCCCTAGTTAGCCAAATCTTCCAGCACTCATGAAAGCTCCCAGTACCACTTGGTAGGCATGGCTCAGTAAGGAGGAGGGAAGCTGCTCTGCTTTCTCTTTTCAGATCTCCATGTAAAGCAAGCTCATGGCCATATAAGAAGGAACTACTGTGGTCCCTGACTCAGCTGGGAAATGCTCATCTAACATTGAAATGAGTTTTTGAGCAGGTACAGTTATTTAAATGCTCTCAGATGTGCATTGTAGCTGCATAATGCAATGTCTCTAGTCTTTATGTTACATTGCCTGGCATGAGGTAGAATAAGTGTTGCAGGTGAAAAAATTGATTGAATTGTGCATGCCATGAGGTGCCAGGTAGCTGGATGAATATGTATGTGCGTGTGTTCCAAGCTTCACTACTGAAATCTTGAGCAGAAGACTGCTACTTACTAGCAGCAGCCCATATGAATTCCTTGTAAACTCTGGATTAAACATGTATCATGTCCTGTGTTCTCCAGCTGAGAGATACATGAGCCAGAAACAACAATCAGGAAGCTGATCACATATTGTACTTCTGCATGTAGACAATTTAGATCAGGAAAACTAGGAGGCTGAGGTGCTGGAAAAAAAGAGATGATGCCAATATGAAGGGTGTCTGAAAAGAAGAAAGAGTCTCAGAAGAAAGAAGGGACCCTGGAGAGAAGAAAGTTAAGATCATGATTAGAAGAATGATCCTGGAAGTGATCCTGGAGACCAAAGATCTCGCTGAAGACCCCAATGGAGATGAATGTCAGCGGATGCCCAGAGAACTTGGCCTATAACAACCAAGACAGATCATGGTGAACAGCAACAGAGCAGGAGCTGACCTGGCTTTCTGCCTAGCTGTCCTGAGCCAGCCCTGCTGGAAAGAGATGGCAAGATCAAGTGACAATAGCATTGGGCATAATGAGGAAGTGGATGTTTTGTAATGCAGTAGAATAAAACTTTTGTCTCACTGGTTGTTAAATGAACCTCTGTATGCAGATCTACTGTGGGATGCTATTCCCTCTATCTTGTTTGTGGCACTCTGATTCATCGATCCCAGGGATGTTGGGGTTCCCAGTGATTTGCAAAAGCCTCTCAAATTCATCTTTACCTACCCTTAGGGAGCAGGAATTTCTGAAACTGAAAGGATTTTTGACCACATCCTTTTTCCCCCCCATCATGCCTTAGCAAACTCTACAGCTATTTCAGACCAGGAACTCATATCAAGTTAGCATTTTCAACTAAAACTGGGTCTTTAGAAGGGCTTATAATTATCTAACTGAATGATGCGACCTGAACTTTTGGAAGACAGATGGTTTTATATATAAAAATACCCCGCCTGTAGATACATTACATATTTTTTACTTATTTCTCCTCTCCTAAGTGAATGACAAGTCTTTTAGGCATGCAGATTCCTCAGTTTTCTTATCTTTCTGTGGTTTGCCATCCTCCCTATTCTTTTTCACTGTTGTTCAGATCTTTGGCATACACCCCTTTCCCTAAACGCCTAAAGGTCTTTTATCAGTGCAGGTTCATTGCCATGGAAGAGTCTGTGGAATACTTCAAATATCAATGTACATTCTGTGCCAAAGATTTATAAGCAGAAAAATTCAGTGTATCATCACAAGAGGAAAGGCATTTATTGTCTTTGGTTATGGAAAATCACAACCAAATTAGGCTTAGGTATAATAAGCTCATTAGCATGATGCAGGTTATTCATTTTTATTTGTAGTTTAGACTTTCTAACTGAGATGTGTCTGATAGAAGTCATTGAACCAATTAAACCACTGGGTTGGTCTTTAAGGTGGGGTATTGGTAATGAGCAGTGGTTTTGTATCAAAATGTGAACAGAAATAGGCCATATGGTACACAGCTAGTAATACCACTGGAGGTCCTTCTGGCAAAAGAAGTATACATGTGCTAGAATTAGGTCATGTTCCTTGTCCAGTTTCTAGCACAGAATTTTGTGACCCTGGCGCTTGCCCCAGTGCACCTGAGGGAGAGCAATCTGGCCTGACATCTGTCATCAGTTTTAAATCTTAAAATGGAGAGTTATGGTAGTCTGTGGGAAAATAGTGCTTCAAGCAGATCTGCCATGGTCTGCATTACCTTCCCTGAGGCTGTCTGTGATTCTTGACAGACTCTTGGTTGTTAGTAAGGAAGATGGGAAACTGGAAGGATTTTGTTTGAAGAAAAGCAATCTTACAGGGCTACCTAAGCAGAACACCATGATGAGATATGTGCCTATGAAGACCCAAGGTGCATAAGCCAGGTACCCCAGGTCTGATAGACATGGATATCATAGATTTTTTCATGTTTTTTTCTGCAGTATTGATCACAAATCAGCAGCCAAAATGATGTTGATATTCCTAGCTGGCTATCTTCTTGACATTATAGGAGTCTTAGACGTCTACATGTCTAAAATGACCACTCGGTGTCTTTGCAGGTTGAATTTCTTGGCTATGTCTTTACTTGCAAATAAAATGAGCCAGGAGCCAGCCTCTGCCTCTGAAACCAGCTCCTGCAGCTTGTTTTGCATCGTTTGGGTGATGCTCTTCCTTCCTAAAGCAAGGGTACACAGACCTAGCTAAATCCTTGTAAGAAACATCTGTAACCCAGACAGAGCCACAGTGGGTGCATGTAGCTACTCAGACCCTGAGCTGCAGACAGTGCCCTCCTCCCACGCCTCTGTTACTGGCTCCACTTGTGAAAGCTGCACTTGAGTGGGGGAACTCCACTGTATGGTGGAGGAGTTAAGGGAGGAGGTGAAGAGGCTGAGGACCATCAGGGAGTGTGAGAGGGAGGTAGACCAGCTGAGTAGTGCTCTCTCACTCACTCAGCAGCCCGCTAGAGCTGGTATGTCCAAACACCATCCACCTGCAGTCTACAAGGTTTGGGTTACAAGAGATGGGGAATGGCAGCAAGTTCCTGCCAGATGAAGGAAACCTGCTCCCCTCAACCAGACAGCAAAACCCAAGATCCCCCTGGTGAACAAGTACCATGTACTGCAGGTGGAATCCAATTCTGAGGATGATGGCTCCCACAGCCTAGAATCTTTCCCTAGGCCGCACCATCCTCAGAAAAAAGTAAAAACATCCTCCATTAAGAAGAAGAGGAGGGTGATTGTTGTAGGGGACTCCCTCCTGAAAGGAATGGAGGGACCCATTTGCAGATCAGACCCGCTCCACAGAGAGGTCTGCTGCTTACCAGGGGCATCAGTGAAGGAGGTAGCTAGAAAACTTCCTTCCCTGGTCCACGAGACAGACTACTGTCCTCTGATAGTAGTCCAAACTGGTAATGATGATTTAGTAAGCAGAAAGACCAAAGGCATCAAGAAAGACTTCAGGGCCATTGGGAAAATGATGGAGGGCTCTGGGGCACAAAGAGTATTCTGCTCCATCCCAAGGCTAAACAGAGAGGAGCAGGAAGTCAGGAAGAGGAACTCGATTAATGCCTGGCTCCGAGCCTGGTGTGAGGAAAGGGGCTTCAGCTTCTTTGATCATGGGGTGGCTCACGCACCCCCGGACTTTGTTGCTAAGGATGGGACACATGGGTCTCCTAGGGGGGCTAAAGCCCTTGCTAAAAACCTAGCTAAGCTCATAAATCGAGCTTTAAACTAGATGTGAAGGAGGAGGGGATTGAGACCAGGCTAGACAGGAGCGAGCCTGGATGTGGGGCACTAGTGATTCAGAGAGGGTGTGCTGGAGAGGACCACCAGTACAGCACCACAGAGAAAGTGGGGGTGAACACACCTGGGGGTGGTAAGGGAGATACGGGCACTCTGGCACTAGCTACTCCAGTTACCAGGCAATTGGGAATGAACTCTGTTCCCTCTAAGAGGGCTGATGGCTCGGCAGCTCAGCTGAAGTGCATTTATACCAATGTACACAGCATGGGGAATAAGAAGGAAGAGCTGGAAGCTGTTGTAGGGCAAGGAGCCTATGATGTTGTTGCCATCATGGAAATGTGGTGGGATGACTCATATAACTGGAGTAGAGATATGGTGGGGTACAAACTCTTCAGGCGGGATAGGAAGGGAAGGAGAGGAGGCGGGGTAGCCCTCTCTGTAAGGGAGGACTTGGACACAGTTGAGATGGATTGTGGCGATGAGGAGATTGAGTGCCTGTGGGTTAAAATCAGAGGAGCCCATAAGAAGGTAGATTTTGTGATGGGAGTCTGTTACAGGCCACCCAGCCAAGGAGAAGCAGCTGACGAGCTCTTCCATAAACAGCTGGGGTTAATCTCTAGATTGATGCCTCTTGTTCTTGTGGGAGACTTCAATCTTCCTGATATCTGCTGGAAGTACAATAGAGCAGGAAGGAAACTGTCTAGGAGGTTTCTGGAGTGTGTGGAAGACAAATTCCTTGCACAGCTGGTGAATGAACCAACAAGGGAAGATGCCCTCCTGGACCTGCTGTTTGTGAACAGAGAAGGCCTTGTGGGGGATGTGGCAGTAGGAGGACACCTAGGACTAAGCAATCATGAGGTGATAGGGTTTTCTGTTCTAGGTGAAGTGAAGAGGGTGGTTAGCAGGACAGTAGCATTAAATTTGCAGAGGGCAGACTTTGAACTCTTCAGAAGGCTGGTTGGCAAAGTCTCATGGGAGACAGTGCTTAAGGGCAAGGGATCCCATGAGGGCTGGGAGCTTTTCAAAAAGGAGATCCTGGCAGCTCAGGAGAAAGCCATCCCCATGTTCAGGAAAAAAAATCCTTCAGGGGAAAAAACCAGCTTGGTTGAACAGTGAGATCTTGAGTGATATCAAGAAGAAGAGGAAAGTTTATGGGCTCTGGAAGAGGGGACAGGCCTCTTGGGTGGATTACAGGAGGGAAGTGAAATTGTGTAGAGCAAAAATCAGAAGGGCAAAGGCTCAACTAGAAATCAGATTGGCAAACTCTGTGAAAGATAACAAAAAATCTCTCTATAAATATATAAATAATGAAAGAAGGACTAGGGAGACCATACAGTCCCTATTGGACGCAGAAGGAACAACAGTGACAGGGGATGAGGAAAAGGCTGAGGTACTTAATGCCTTCTTTACCTCAGTCTTTAATTGTAAAGAAAGTTGTTCCCTCTGTGTACAAACCCCAGAGCTAGAGGAGCAAAATGAGGCTCCCATGGTCCAAGAGGAGGTGGTAAGAGCCTTGCTTGCCCAACTAGACACCCACAAGTCTATGGGGCCGGATGGGATTCACCCAAGGGTATTGAAGAAGCTGGTGGATGTGCTGCAAACCCCTTTCCATCATCTTCCAACAGTCCTGGAAGACTGGGGAAGTTCCACTGGACTGGAGGCTGGCTGATGTTGTGCCCATCTACAAGAAGGATTGCAGGGAGGATCCAGGGAACTACAGGCCTCTCAGTCTGACCACAGTGCCAGGGAAAGTCATGGAAAAGGTGATCTTGAGTGCTATCATGAAGCACATGCAAGAGAACTGGGTGATCAGGCCCAGTCAACACGGGTTAATGAAAGGCAGGTCTTGCCAGAGTAATCTGATCACCTTCTATGACCGAGTGACTAGACTCTTGGACGAGGGAAAGGCTGTGGATGTGATCTCCTGGACCTCAGTAAAGCCTTTGACACAGTTTCTCACAGCATTCTGCTATGGAAACTGTCGGCCTCTGGCCTGGACAGGCGCACACTCTCCTGGATGGAAAACTGGTTGGATGGCAGGGCCCAGAGTGTGGTGGGAAATGGTGTTAAACCCAGCTGGAGACCAGTTACAAGTGGGGTTCCCCAGGGCTCAGTGCTGGGTCCAGCCCTGTTCAATGTCTTTATCAGTGACCTGGATGATGGCATCGAGTGCACCCTTAGCAAGTTTGCAGACGACACTAAGCTGGGTGGAATTGTGGATCTGCTGGAGGGTCGGGAGGCTCTGCAAAGGGATCTGAACAGGCTGGACTGCTGGGCAGAGTCCAATGGCATGAGGTTTAACAAGGCCAAATGCCGGGTCCTGCACTTGGGGCACAACAACCCTGTGCAGTGCTACAGACTAGGAGAAGTCTGTCTAGAAAGCTGCCAGGAGGAGAGGGACCTGGGGGTGTTGGTTGACAGCCGACTGAACACGAGCCAGCAGTGTGCCCAGGTGGCCAACTATGCTTGTATCAGAAACGGCGTGACCAGCAGGTCCAGGGAGGTTATTCTCCCTCTGTACTCGGCACTGGTGAGACCGCACCTTGAATACTGTGTTCAGTTCTGGGCCCCTCACCACAAGAAGGATGTTGAGGCTCTGGAGCGAGTCCAGAGAAGAGCAACGAAGCTGGTGAAGGGGCTGGAGAACAGGCCTTATGCGGGGCAACTGAGGGAGCTGGGGTTGTTTAGCCTGGAGAAGAGGAGGCTGAGGGGAGACCCCATTGCTCTCTATAACTACCTGAGGGGAGATTGTAGAGAGAATGTGCTGGCCTCTTCTCCCAAGTGACAGGGACAAGACGAGAGGAAATGGCCTCAAGCTCTGCCGGGGAGATTTAGGCTGGACATTAGGAAAAAATTTTTCACAGAAAGGGTCATTGGGCACTGGAACAGGCTGCCCAGGGAGGTGGTTGAGCCACCTTTCCTGGAGGTGTTTAAGGCAGGGGTGGATGAGGTGCTAAAGGGCACGGTTTAGTGATTGATAGGAGTGGTTGGACTCAATGATCCGGTGGGTCTCTTCCAACCTGGTTATTCTGTGATTCTGTAACATTTTAATCCTCTTCTAATTTCAGACATGTATATTGGTGCCCAACAGGTAGATGCTAATCCAACCAAAGTCTCTGGACCTTTTCTAGCAGTGCTAGTTAGCCGGCAAATGCATAAAATCTGCCAGATAAGCTGAGTAAGTGCCATGTTAGGGATATGGATGATGCCAGTGCAATCTAAAGAGAAGTGCAAATAGGCAGGACCAAGCTGTAACGATTCAGTGATGCAATGTAGGGCATTTATGTGGCCTAGACATGCTTGATGTCCTGCATCCTCTGCTAGCATGTTGGATAAAATTCACACTGTTGGGGGAGCAAATATCATGTTTCTCCTGAAGAAGCTTCTTCCTGAGTTCTGTTACTAATGCTCTAACCTAGAATTAGGCAATGTTCAAAGTTTTAACTGCACAGAAGTTGATATATGTATTATAAATGTCTTAAAAGTTTTTTTTTTCTTCTGTTCCTGCAGTATAATGTGACATTTATCCTATTTATTGCCCAGCTAATCCTGTGTCTTGCTTCAAAGCTGCATGATCCTGTATAACAGAAAGTCCTTGTGGGCCTCACGTTAATGATGCAGGTGAAGAATCACTGTCTTTTTGTTCACAGAAGGAAGCTTCTGTATAGAGGAAAAGCACAGTTATTTTGGATTTTAGTTTTACATACCACTGTAATGTTGGATACGTATCAATGAATGGATAACACAGCTATATATTACACCCTTTTAACATGATTAAACGAATGCCTTCTCTGATGAGCAGCTTAATGCTAGAAATAACTTAGGAGGCTCTTTTATGTCAGCCTGCTTGCAGAGAGAGTGTGGCAGTGTTTTAAGTAGTGCAGTATGTTCTGCAAGTTTGGTGCAGTGCAGCAAGCTTGTATAATATTAGCATCATCTTGATGTTACATTTGGATCTTAACTTTGAGAAATGGAAAGCATCCAGTGTTTTGTCTTTCTTTTCTGTGTCTCTTCCCCTTGTCTTGTTTGTTTGTTTTTTTTAAAAATAAAATTGCAGCTTAACAAATGAGTTCCACTATAGTGTTGCTACCAGCAAGCCCACCATTTGCTAGGGTTTGATTTGTGTGGAAGGTTATAGATTATTCAGTTAAAAGAAACTTTCTGCTAAGCCTGGGAAGTCATGAGTCTTTATTTTATCTTCATATAGGTAGGGAATAGATAGACAGTTGATTCTATGCTTTTCTCAGTTTGATGTTGTTCTTAAAAATCAATTTTAAGGTTAGATTCATTCCTTGTCAAATATTAACAAAAGCCCCCAAGCTGATAGATACTGCAGGACTAACATTTTTTCACTTTCTTTTCTCTGAAATTATTGGAAACATCCCTGCAATACCTTTTCCTTTTGCTGTCACGTTTGCTATTTCACTTGCATTTGTTTCAGTGTAATAGGACTCCACAACCGTTTCCATGAGTTCAAGAACTCCTGCTTAAAGAAACAGGAGTCATTATCTACTGTCTTTAAATTCTTCATTCGATGAAGATGTGTTTTTCCAGACCTTTTTCTGTAGATCTGCCTAGTCTCATAGTAATCTTTTGTGCTTACTCATAAAGGGGCAATCTAACTTAGGAGGCTGCTTCTCCTGGAAAAGAGTCTTTTTTTTATCTGCCAATTTTAGACTCTTTTTTTTTTTTTGAATGAAGTTATTTCTTTTTTTGCAATGGGAGACTAAAAATGATTAATTATTTCATTTATTCATCCAGGTAGAAAAATACACTTTTTAAAATTAGATTTCTTTCAAAATTGAGGCACCTAAAACATACTCAGCAGCCGGCTTTCTCATTTTCCTCAGTTTCTTGTCATGATCATTATTTAAACTGTATCTTTTAAATGTAAATATATTGCAACAAAGTAAAAGTGCTTTATGGCTCTAACTCTCATGGTTGTTATTGCTAGGCTATTTGTGCACACTTTGATTATTCTGCAGCCCTTAGAAAGGGTAACAGTGGTGCAATCATTCATAATTCATAAAATATCAGTTATCAATCATAAGATTCAGATGCCTTGCAGCAATAAAATTTTAGTGATTTTTTTGCAATGCATCTTTCCCTTAACATTTCCTAATGACAAAAGTGTAGAAGGAAAAAGAGAAATGGCTCAGGCAGGTTCTTTCTGGGACTTTGAATATATTGTTATGTGATATTTTTACATATGCTGTTACACATTTTCAATTACCCTGTCAGCCTCCTCTCTCCTTTTTATTCCATTTTCTCAGGTGGCTTTGGTTTTCAAATCCTAATCTCCTTTCAGCCTCCTGAACCTAACTACTACCTGCAAAAAAAGCAGGTCTGTGTTACATAGTTTCTTCGAAAGGAAGTTCATTCTTAAATGAGGCTTATAAATTAGCTTTCCAACAGAAAATGAGTCTTGGTGTTGGATGCTGAACAAAGATCTGATGGTGAAAAGAAATCTGGGATAAAGCAGAAAGGAGATTTAAAGCTGACCTTTTTCTTCTTCTAAACTCATTCTGTTCTCCCACATACATACATACATAGATACGTAGATACATACATACATACATACATATACAATTTATATTCTCTCCCTCCCAGTACATTTCTTATCCCCCTTCTCCCTTAATCCTTGTTTTTCTTTCTCATTAAATGTGTAAAAACTGTAATTGGAGACCAGTTATATTCATGTCGCATTCATAGTAAAGGCTCATTCATTGCATTGCCCTCCCTGCCCAGGGTGTCTAGGTTAGCATTTCTCTTGGAATATAGTGGTAAGGAAGAAAAAATCCATTGAAATTCCATTCAAACCCCCATTCCCTATTTTTGATATCTTCTTATTCTCGAAGTTTTAATTTAAACCCTTTTTCCTTTTTTTTCTTTTTCTGCAGAAAGACCTTCTCTTTGTATTTTTAACACTGAGTATAAAACACGATGAATTTAAGGACAGCCACTGCCCAGATGGTCTCTCAGTTCTGTTAACTTTTTCCTCAACTTTTCTTGGGCATGTTCACCATAGGAAGAAATCTGCACTCTTGCTTTAGTTAAGATGATGCAAAATCCCAGTTCAAGTAAGGCTTTTTATACCTGTCAGATACAATAACAGATCAAAGGATAGGTTAGGGTGGAACCTGGAAGTCCTAAAATGCTTTAAAATATACCAGAGCCTTTTCTTCACCAGGACTTCATCTCAGAGGTAGTTACCACAAAAATACAGAGTAGTTTTGTGCTGAAAAAAGGATGTAGGAGAGAAATGAAATCACTTTGATGTTGAGAAATCTTTGAAATATTAGCATACTGGGACACTAAAGGCTTGGGAAGAGCTGGTGACCATTCTCATGGCCAGTTGCTCAGAATGCAAATTTTCAGGGTATTTTGCTTGTTTCTTTAAAAGGAAGGATCTAACTGATGTATTTGCAAACCCCCAAAGTATGAACTGATTGCAAGTTATGTCACATTGTAGTTCAGAAATATGACATTAAAGGTAACATTAAAAAGCTTTAAATATGTCATCAGATCTCTTGCTAATTAGTTGTGATCTCCAGATGCTGAATTTTCCTGTTTCTCAGTCTCTCCGCTTCTCAGTTCTAGTAGTATTACAAAATATTTTCTCCTCAAACTCTTTCAAGACATTTTATTGTCCTCTGAAGGAACAGCATTTTTTCTGTATTTAGGAAGGCTTCTCCACTAATAAATACCTTCCTTGTCCCTTCACCTTTGGGGTTTTAAGGTTTATGTCTTTGCTTCTGCTGCCCTTTTTTTTAGTGGTTATCTCTTTTTGTGGTACACAGAAAAGACTAAGCAGTCCATGACAGCTAGTTCATGGCAGACAGAGTGAGATGATTGTTAAGAATAAAAGGTGTGATATGATCTAAGACATCGAGATGTCTGTTAGAAAAACTAGATGACTGTATGACCTTCTTATCTGTACTCTCCTTCTTGTCCTCCTCTTCATCAAACTTGCTGGTAGTATTTTCTTGCAAATAAGGCTTTAGGTCTCTGAAATGCAGTTCATCTTTATTTCTGTCCAGTGCTGAGCAAAATATACCTAGAGGTTTTAGGACTTTGGGTGACCATACCTTCAATACTTTATGATACCTGTTCCTGAATTTCCTTCTGAGAGGAAAATACCCTAAGGTAATAAGAGACAGAGATTTTCTCATTCATTTGTCCTATGAACAACTAGAGGGCTCAATCTATCAAACCTATGTAGAATAACTTGAAGCAATGTAAGTGTTGATTAAACTTCCTCTCCAGGGTAAAATGCAGCCTGAGAAGAATGTTTCTGCTAAAAGTAAGCTTACAAGAAGAGAGGCTCTCGTTCTGTGTTTTCCCAAGGTTGAGTTATAAACCTGGTACAGAAATGTGGCTTTACACAGGAAACTTCTACTTATGATGCCAGTAAGGTGATGGAGAGCAAGGGAATGAACTCCTGGAGAGGGTCCCTAGTGACTGTGTAAAGAGCAAATCTGTGCTATTGAGTTTTATTGAAAAGGTGCAGTGAGTACTTTGATCTGTAATGTGGTAGGACTGTGAAACAAAGGGGCAAGACAATGCTTTCTAACAAAATCTGGATATTCTTTCTTTCATCCAATCTCAGCAGGCTATTTACAGGAGTATGGGGAGACAATTTGCACTCTGGTGCTGATTACTTCTGAGTCACTAAGGAGATGCTGGAAGGAAGGTGCCAAGACAGTAAGTGAAATGGGCACTCCAAAGGGTAAAGGCTAAATGTGAGTTTTAGAGGAGAATGGAGATGAAAGACTGCTGCTAAACTATTCCCTCATTTCCAAAACTGGGACTACAGTTTGAAGGCTGAATGACCTAACAAAAAAAAGAGACAGTAAATTCTGAAGAAAATGTAAATATTTGTGCCCCAAGTTGGAATTCTGTTTTTTTTATTTTCTCTCTCTTTTTTTTTTTTTTGGCTAGCAGTTCTTTCTTTTCCCTAAATCACCCTGCTGTTTGAAGTTGAACGTCTAATTTGGAGCAAATACAAAGCTAGGTATTGTATAATTAGATCTATGTAGTAACTTAAAATCCTAAAAAAGCTCAAATTTCTTGTTCAAATTTATGAACAGATTACTTAGATATGAAATAATAAGTAAGTAAATAATCCCAGAATAACTGTAGGCAAATCACATAGCTGAATAGAGTACAGAATCCCAGATCCTACTGGATGTGAGGGATGGACGAAAGAATATCTCAACTTATTTAAGTCTACGTTTTGGTATTAGAAGTATATTTTTAGTCAATCTGTTCATATTTGTATTCAGCGCTACCATGGTGGTAACATCACATTGGTGAGTCAAAGTACAAAAAGAGAAGCTTTACATTTTAAAAAAAGAGTAGGAGAGCAGGTTTCATGCATCTGTAGAAACAGCAGTAATTGTCACAAGGCTTGCTGGAGTTTGTGCGGAAGAAATTTCTCAGTCATTTAGAAATGACTGTCAGATGTAGGACAGCATGCAGATGGAACAGATCACAGATGCAACTCTAGTATAGCTCAAGAACAGAATTCTTGAAACTTTTGCAGTAGAAAGATTGTAAAATAAGAAAATACAATAAATGATGAGGATTCTGGAGAAAATATGTTGGTTTACTACCTATTATATATAATTATTCACATTGATCACTTAACTCTGGTGGAAAATTAAGTACTGCTGTTTGTCACACAGTAGGATAGAATCATTATGCATAGTCCATAATATATCAGTTCTTCTTAAAATTAATGACTTTTTTGAAAGGATACATTTTCTTCTGAGGCCATTGATGCCCCAAATCAAACACCAAAATGTTTCAAAAGAAATTATTTGTTATCATATAACCTCATTGAAACTAAACTGTTGTTTCCTTAGTTATTTTTAAGAGTTGAAAAGCCAATGCATTAGAAATGTTTTAAAATATAAGAATGCATAATGAAGAAAATTATTTCAGTTTTAACACATCATCTTCATCTGCAGCTAATGCTGTTGCTGGCTATAGACACTATTTGTAGACACACTCTTGTCTAGCGATAAATGAAATAAAAGTGCTTGTTTCCAGATATTTTCCAGTTCTTGTACTGCATTGTTCAGAAAAGCCGAACATTGACCATGATGTGAAAGCTGTGTAGTACAAATTTGTATTTCCTTCTAGTCATCAACTCCATTCAGATTTGTTTATATTTGTTTATATTCAGAATTCAGATTTGTTTATATGCAACAAAATTTCCTCTCACCTCTGACACTCCCTCTTCAACCTGCAGCCGAAGGTATATAAAACTATTTTCCAAGTGGTTTAAGTTGCTTTCTACTTTGTATGAAAATAGCAATTTTAAAGTCCTCTTAGGGATGACGAAGATGAAGCGATGCTGTCAGTGACAGTGACATACTAATTTCTGTTTCTGTCACAGTATGTTTGAAGTTTTTATGAAGCAGTTTGAAAGCTAGAAAAAAATTATTTTATACATGATAAAATTTATGACATAATATAGTTACCTGAATGGTGAATTATAGTAAGCCATTCCAGAAAAAAACATCATAGTAAATAAAACATTTCTGTAGAAATATATCATTATAAAGTAGAATGACAAAAAGGCTTTAATTCTGCGTTGTAGTAGCAGAACCTGCCTTCAACTTCAATTTCAACAAAAAAGTTTATCTTAACTTGATTTAGCCATTTGCTCTTCTCTCAATTTCTTCATCATTCTGAAATTATGACATTCAGTCCTGCCTTGGATGCAGCAGTGTTTAAAGAGATATGGATATATTGCAAAACCTACTGCGTATCAATTCTGTTAATCCTGAGCTCCCAATTAAAATAAAGTTCAGTTTTTCATATCCAGAGTTCTGTGAATGAAGAAAGATGTATTCAAATTGACTAAAACTGATAAGTCCTTCTTTAAATAATAAATTGCATTTATTAATACTTGAACAATAGATTTATAGGCAGTAGAAGTGTACATTCCAGGAAAAGTACACGTTATATGGCATTTCTTGAAAAGATCCTGTTTTATCTCACTGTCTTTTTTTCCATCCAAGAATTATTATGCCTCCAGTTTTACCTTATTATCAAAATAAGAATTAATGTTAAGTTATTATGCTGGGTAAAATCCTATACTCACTGAGTGAATCTCCCTTGGTGTTGACCAGCCACAATAGGCATCTACTAGAAATGACAAAAACTGACATTTAAATGCAAAATACATTAAGTGTTTTCTTGTTCTGGTACGAATGAAACCAGACTCTGAACTAATGGAAACCGGCCAATATGCATCATGTTGTTGATGACAAAAAGAAGTAAATAATCTCTTTTTAAAAGATAAATCCTAATTTGCTTCATAGCATTTTAAAACCAGATAATATAAAACTTGTTTGCACAAATATAAGCCTTTTTGAGATAATCCTTGGGATGACATCGGTTTGAAACACATCTCTCTTTGTAAACTGATCCATTTGACCTCTAATGTTTTGTTAACAGATTATATATTTATTTATGGAATTTTCTTTTAAAGCTGTTTCATGCTGATTTTCTTTTTGTAGCAGTACTGTTCAGTTAGGTGATCACTTTTGCATCTGTGTGCTGACAGAAAACAAAGAAGTGAAATCATTACACTATGAGTTCATTTAAAACAGTGCAAAATATAAACTTGAACCAACAAAACAAAATGAGGTTAAAATACAGCTGAGGCATATTAATAGCAAGATTCTTGATGTTAGCATATCCCACTTTTGGGGTATAATCCATGTTATCCCATGAAGAGTATAACAGAAATTTCCCAAACACAGCATTATTTAACCTGGTCATCCTTCTACGAGTCATGAACTCCTTGAAAAACTCATATTTAAGTTTGACCAGATTTTTCATTCTTTAGTAGAATTGAGTAATGATGCCTCTTATCCTTTAAAATTCTTACTATAACCCCTGAGATCACTTGCATGATAAAGCTAAGCTTATTCTCCCAAGAATGTGATAATTCCTGATAGATTCTAATACTGAGAATAAAAGGTGAATTAGGCTACAGATAGATACACTTACACCTAGTGTCATTTGGAAGGTGTAACACACAGAATCAGCGATTTCCTTCAAAAGAGATGAGCTTTGAAACATGTCTGCAGCTTACTTCGACATTTTGGTCTTTTCTGGGACAACATATGTAGTAAATTTCAAAGTTATGCATCTCTTCTAAACTAAAAATGTCCTGGTAGCATCTTTATTTTTTCTGTATGGAGAAATCTCCAGGAAAATAAATTATATTCGAATTATCAAAGCAAAGTATCAAATAGCTCATTTTGAATTACGCACTGTGGAAGAAATCAAGGTTAGTGAACATTTCTGAACCCTGAGTCTCAAATAGTTTTATTACTCTGTTTCTCCACCTGCAAAGAAAGGAGAGTCATAATTATACAATGCTTATAATGAAAAAATAGCCAAACCCTGGTTTTATATATTTTAAAAAATACAAAATAAATCTCAAACATATAAAAATAATATCTTGTAGTGAAAATAATAGGTTTACAGTTTAGGGGTGTGCGCGCCTTTGCAGCTTCTTTCTGTCCTTCTTTTTGTGGCATCTTCAAGCTTTTCATGATGAATATGAAGGTTAAACATTTACTAATTTTTTTTAAGAAAACATCAAATTATAATGGACTTTCATGATTCTGAAATTTAGAGGAAAAAAGCTCCAGAGTACTGAAAGAATTTTATAAAGTAGTGAGTGATTGTGCTGTTTTATTAGAGATTTGCTGTGGCACTTCTGGCTTTAGGAATTGTCTCTGTTCATGACAGTGGAGGAGTAAAGAGCTTTCTCTCTTATTGCGTTTATCTTATTTTTTTTAATTAGGCATAAACCCCCCACATTCATTATCCCAATGAAATGTGCTCCTTCATTCTTCTTTTGTTTGATACTTGAGTAATCTTTGTCAGCTTTGCAAAGCTTAAATCTCCCTACAATATATTTCAGTTATTGGCCTAATAACATGCAGCTTTCCATGACTGAGTGATCAATGCAAATTAGATATCAACAGGGGCCTTTAACTTAATGTGCAGACAGTCAAAAAAAGCAGATCCCCAAAGTTTTGCAGTGAATTCAGAATGTGGAGTTAGTAGCACATACACTGCACGGCTGATCCCTTGTAATAAAAATAATTCTCATGCAGATCAGCACGTGAGCGCGCCCAGAACACTTTGCGGCATTTCACTTCTATCAAAGTCTGGAGCAGCAGAAGGAAGATGAAAAGTGACCTCAGTTAGAATTGTTATGTCATTACAAAAGTTAAAGTGACATTTTGAAACTAACCACCCCTTTCTTTGGGAAAGCTTGGTCTCCATATGATACTCATTTTACTGGAAAGTAGAAAGAGGAGGTAATGCTGGGTTTGCCTATTTCTAACAAATGAAAATGTGTGTGTATTTCTGATGGAAAAAAATATCTTTGAGTTTCTGAAATTGTTTCATGGAAAATTAGCTTAAAATTACTCTCCAGTGTTGATGGCTTGCACTAATCAGGGGGCAGAGCAAAGTGTATTTTCAAAACCAAAGCCAAATGTAACTCTTAGCTCTGCTTAACTCCTCTCTGCAACTGGTTTTCAGAAATACAAGTCCTGATATCATTGGATTGAGGTCAGGAGCATGTTTGTTGCCAGAATTTAGGAATGACAGATATGAAAACATTCTTTAAAATACATACAACAATGCCAGTTTGGGTTTTCTCTGAGACACCTGCCTGTAACTTTCTATTTTAAGAACAAATAGGCTGTGTAGCACATAGCAGCGTGGTTTGCCTTGTTTAACGGTTTAAGCAGTTGTTTGATCTGCCTCAGCTGTCTTTGTTTGAAATTTTACAATATTTTTGCAGAAGTTTCTTCCCTTGACTTCCTAGTTTATTCCATTACGACCCAGACCTGTCACCCCCAGGTAGACCATGCCTACCCTTATCCAGGCTATACAGTTGTGGTCTGCCCTGGGCCAGCAAGTTTTTGCTTGTGTCTGAAAGCATGAATGACATCAGCAGGGTTCTTTTTTCTCCCTGATATTAGATGACAGGTGGAATCAAGTCCTATTTGCTGGAAGGTTTTCTTTGTATCTGAAGCCACCAATATTCTTTGTAACACTTCAGAGTGAACAACTTAGCACTTTAAAGCACAGCCATAGGGTTGCTAGCCATTGGCTTTTATTTCTGCCCACTGTGTACAGCTTCACAAAGTGGAACAAAAAGGGTTTTATTGGAAGAGACTTCTGGTGGTTTCCATTTATGTATGTATGTATGTATGTATGTATGTATGTTATTATTTATTTATTCGTTCATTCATTCATGTATATGCAAAATGGCTATTCATTTCAGTTGTGCATAGCAGATAAAATTAATTACTGTACTCCAGATAATAGCACATAAAGGTCATCCTTTGAATTGTGTTTCACTTTGGTATCTTTTCATGCTTTGAAGATAATGGTGTGATGTTGTTTGTTCACAGTGGAGTGTACTTCTATCCCTTGGGAAGTGTGTTGAGAAAACAAATAATAGTAACAGGATGATGCAGCATAGCTGTTCTGCAATGTTTGTCTCTGCTTTAAATGTCTCTGCTGTTTAAAGCAGTGCCTGATGACAGTGCAGAGGTTCCTCGGTCTGTAAAGGCATCGATCTGAGGACACAGAAATAGATGTATCCATGTGTGAGAAAAGGCATGTGTTAGGCTGGAGGTTATTAAATTATTCCAAATGGTTTGCTGTAGTGTGCCTTTCTGTGACAGCCTTCTTGTGTGTCCCCCTTGCAGCCAGAGCTGGCTGAGGAACGTCAGCCAGAAATGGGTCTGGGCTCATAGAAAGATGTTTCGTTTGTCAAGAGTTTGTGCCCATACAGAGTGTGGGAATGTAAATGAAGTTACTTGGGAGAAATGTGTTAGATTTTGTCAGTACATGCCTAGCATTGGTATCCTTTGGACAAGTGCTATGAGTTTACTAATGGTCACAGAGCATATGGTTCAGCTTCTTCACCTTCAACTGTACAACAAACATGTGATATCGTTAATGAAGATGTGGATAGCAAGCAGCATGTATTTAGGGTTTACTTTGGAAGAGTTTTCATCATATTTTAATCTCTGTTAGCAGGGACAGGTGTAATTGTAACATGATGGATTTGTCTGGACCCCACTATCATGTTTGGTCACACAGTGCAACATGGTAAAGCTTTAGGGACAGGTGAGCTGAGCATATGCGCCTGTGCTGTAACTTTACAGCGTCTCCCTGCTAGCAGCAAAGCAGCTCAGAAGAGGAGAGCTGCCAGAAGTATGGCAGTGAAGGGATGAGAAGATGATGAGCAAGGTATGATGTGAGGAAATTGGAGGATAGAGGTTGATAAGAGCTTAAGCTCCATCTCTTCTGCTTGAAAACTAACATATGGATTTTGTTAGAGAAGACTGTTTTTCTGTTGAAACATATCACGATCGTACAGCCTAGACAAGCATTTTTTTTGTGAACATGAAGAAGTCACTGAAAAATAGAGAAAGGTGATCCTATTACAAATTACCCTCTGATGGTGAGCTCTCTGTAGATTTAAAGTAACTTCTGGCAACCTCATGTAATTTGGAAGATGATTTTTTTTTTTTTTTCAAATAAAGCATACAGTATGCAAGTTAAGTCTTTTTTTTTGGGGGGGAGGGGTGTTTACTGGGAATGGTGAATGATATGTAGAAATTTCTCCTCGTAGTTAATGCTGAAAATTCAGCCTGTTTGTTGCTGTCCAAAAATGTACACAATTTATCCAATATGTTGTTGGTATTGCATTGGTTTCCTTGGAGCCTTAACTATAAAGATCTCTACTTAATTTTTCATTAATTAACAGTTAATGATCTAAGTATCTTCTAGAGAATGAACCTGTGGGCTACTGTTAAAGTCATTTATCTATGGCCATACTGTTACAGAGAACATTACATTCCTTTTCTCAAGTGCATGGCCATGTCTAAGAGAAACTGAAATAACCCTGTTTGAGTATCAACACTCAAATAATGTGGCTTGCAAACAGGTGATGTAAAGAAAAGCTATTTACTGCTGTAGTTTGAGCTGCTGTTGGTGTTGGGATTAATTCTCTCTAGGAATATATAAGCTATACAAAAGCAAGAGATATCCAACTCTGAATTATGAACAAGCCTTATGTAGGTCAGAGGTTAGGTTTGAAGCTATTTAGAACAAATCTGGGTCATCTTCACCCAAGAGAGGATGTAGTATATCAAAAGTACTTGTAATAAGCTACAAAATAGTTTGAATTACCTCTGATAAATACCATGTGATCCTTGGCTATTGATAGAAGTATTTCAAAGGAGAGATAGTACTGAGTCTCGAGGACGTTGTTAGTGCTGATGAAATCACTCATAATCAGTAAGTGGTTCATCATGCTGTTAAAGGGCAGTTGGGAAAGCCAGTAATACAGAAAAAAAGACTCAAAGGAACAGTGTCACTGTATCTCACATTACTCATATTGTTAGACAGATTCTCATAGTAGCTTTTCTTCTGGAAATAATTCTTCATGACAAGAAATATTTGTTTCATTAAATGTTTGTGTCATGTAAGAGGACCCAGGCCTGAAGAGCGTAAGTGAAGAATCACTAAGATATTTTGAAGCTCAGAAAGACTTACTGTCCTACTATTTCCAGCAAAAGAACAATAAATATAAAGTAAACGAGCAATTAGAAAAAAAGATCAAGTAATGAACTACTTTGTTTTTCGTCCTTAATTTACTACAATTATTTAAGGAACATTCTGTGCATTTTGATAGTGATTGCATGGGCAAAAGATTAAGGCTGTAAGAGAAAAGCATGTGTGCTGTGAATGCCCCTTCAGTTCTGGGAAGTGGCAGATCTTAGCATGCTGGCTACTAAACCTAACGGCAATAAAAGACACTGTATAATTCTGTCAAGGACATTTAAATGGTCCAATAAACTTGCTGTGGGTACCCAAGACAACTGTTCTGTAACAATGAAAATAATTTAGCAGACCAGGTTTATTCTGGTTGTTCATTTTCTTTCCCTGTAAACAGTTGTGCGGCGTGGTTCTTTCAGGATATGTCTACTTTACTCTCAGTAGCTAGTCTGGGACTGGAGGATCTTTCTGGGATTTTCTTCTTCATCAGCTAACCCCATCCATTTCTTAAAGGGAAGTTTTCTAACCAAAGGCAGTGCTAAAAATGGGTTCTTTGTGAATTCAGAATAACTTAAAAATATTCAGCGACCAGCTGACTGTTGTGTTTGGTGGTGAGGCATAGGCTGCACCCCAAACAGATTGCTTGTGAATGGAAGCCTTGCCATTGGCTTGAATTGTAGGTGGGCACTTGCCTGCCTAAGAGAACCTGAGCTCTGTTGTAGAAGGAATGCAAATGGTTAAACCTTTCAGAAGTTCCCAACATCTGTTCTCAGCAGTGGCTTCCAGTGTTTCGTGCATCCTCTGAAGGCACAGCTGGTATTTGTTAATTCATTTAACTAGATTATTTGATCCTCTTTTTCTTATGACAGCGGAGAAAGGTGCTCTTCCTTTTGCAGACCTGTGCAGCAGAGTGTGTTTGGGCAAAATTTCATTGTTTTATACCAAATAATTCTCAAGAATAAAGAGAAACAGTAGGAACGCAGTAGGTTCAGACCTATTCAACAATGCAGGAAGCTGAACCGCTTCCAGAGCGCTTGCTTTGTCTTCTGTCAGGCTCACTGAGACAGGGTATTATGGGAAGACATCGCTCTCCCTCCTCCACCTCTCATCTCCTGGCACTTTATGTAAGAGATTCCAGACTCTTTTGTTTTCACAACAAAGACTTGGCTCTTCAGAGCTGCTGGGAGGTGGGGTGACAGGCCCGCAGTCAAGGCTTTCTTCCCCAGAACTGGGTGCGTGGAGGTGTGAGTATTAAACGCAGGATGACTCATATGATGGCCCTGGAGCAGCAGCCATGGGACTTTCATAGATGACCTGTATCTCTTCACCTGGCAGAGAACAGAGCGCCTCTGCAGAATAACATCAGGAGACTTGACTAGCTCCTCAGAGATGGGAGAATGGGCAGCAGTATGCCTGTCCCTCCAGCCCTTACACCTGGAACTCTTGTGGCAAAGCACAATATGAAATACTGGACTGCCTTCTCCAGACACTATATGCTTTTTATGAGTTTCTTACTGATTCAGGCAGGAGGCCTTCTCATCAGCTTTCTTGATTCACTCAGTGCAAAAGAGTACTGAGGGTAATCAGCTGGGTCAAGGCCAGGAATATTTTCTTTGCATCAGCACGAGATGGGCAGCAGTGGTAGGAGGGCAAAATTTGTTGTGAAGCCTACCTAATCTCTACCAGACACACGTATCTGCTGATGCCTTTGGAAGGCATCTGGCTCTTACATACCAAATCCCTTCATGCAGCATTCTGGGCAGTGTATCTTCTACTGCTGTGAGCTCTGCTCTGCCACCAGAGTGCAAGAACTGCGGAAATCTGTGTGCTGAAGCAGCCAGCCCTTTCCTGAGGTGACTACAAATAGAACCGAGCCTCTTTATGTTATTTATGGCCACTCATAATTTGAGTCTGAGCTCCTTTTGGTCTGACCTGGAATAACAGCACCGCTTTGTATCCTCAGGACTGTCTTTTCCTTCTTTCTGAATGTGTTTGACAGTGATTCCCGCTCCTCTTACAGAGACAGGGAACACATGTCCATGCCAACTTGCTATGATTGGAGCAGAGGGCTCATAAATTCCTAATTTACTATAGCTTATAAGGCTGATGTAGTCTTTCTACAAACCCATGAGATAATATCACCTAATCTTGCATAACAGCTTTTGTCACTGCACCAGCTAACTTTAGCTTTCATCCTTACTTCTAACCTTGGAAGATACACATCTCAGTGAAGCCAATTTTCTTCCTAAAAGCATATGTCACAGCTAGATGAGGCAATGCTGAATTTTTCAGATTCTGGGAGGCTTTTGTGAATTCACAGCTAGATTGGTAAAAAAAAATGATGAATTTATGCTGATCGTTTGGTTTAAGAATTTATTCTGCTTACTCTGGTGAAATTACTGTGACTGTGGTATTACAGAACAGTTGTTATAAATTTATGAGGCCTTGCCCAGAAGAATGCCCTAAAATGGCCACTATTTCTGTGACATAAACATTTTTTAATAGGTTTGGGTCTCTTCTCGTTTTTGAGATTTGAAGAGCTAGTATTTGGAGCAGAGCTTGGTGATTAACCTTGTGAGTCAAATTTGGATCCATTGACCAGATCTGGAGGTCATTTAGGAATTTCTTTTAAACTGACCCTCTTTTTCTTAAAACCTTGGGAAGGTTGGAAAGCAATTTACTGATTACCCTGGACTAGGAACAGGAGGTCTTTGAAGAAAAAGTGAGAATTAACCATAGCTGGAAATAATCAGAATCATAGAATCATATAATAGTTTGGGTTAGAAGGGGCCTGTAACAGTCATCTAGTTCAGTCCCTCTGAATGAATTAAGTTCCTCCCTACCTGTATTCCAATTTTCTCTCTAAAGGCTCCTGGCTCTGCAAGTAACAAGATTATTGAAGGCTGAAATGCCTTTCTGACTATCAAAAGCTTTTAGACTCATGACTGGGGAGATGTCACAGTCAGTTTTTAGAGCTTTCCATTAGCACAACTGTTTTGTTGTACTGCAGGTGTTCACTAGAAGGGATGCCAGTTGCCCTCCTCTTTGATATTGCTGTCTGCAATTGCAATTGCAGTGAGTTGCTGAATGTCTGGTGATGCCACACTGCTGTTTCTGCCTGTTTACACTGTGAAACAGATACTGATTGCTGTGCTTTATACCAGATACTGCCATGCCAAATCCTTCTTTCTTTAACCTTGAAAAGTCAGGATCACATAGAACAGTACAGTGTACTGCATAAATCACAAAGAAATTTAAGTAATGCAGTAGCACTTTCTTTCACTGAAATGCTTCACAAGGAAACTTGATTCTTCACAATTATTACTGTGAAGTGAACAGCAAAGTGACATCAAGCTGGACACATACATGGGGCGAGTTTGAAGGGAACCCTATTGGTGATGGAAGAGATCTAAACTTAATAAATATACTTAATGGACTTCACATTTTCTGTATTTGAGGTGTTTTGTGATTGTGAGATAGCTGATAGAAAAAGAATTAAGGCCTAATGTATATTTTAGTATGTTTAATTTGACAGAGGCAATGCATTTTTTTGTGTGACACTATAACATGCATAAGCTAACACAAGTGATTCGTGCAGATAGGCTGTCAAAGTTTTCTTATTACTGTTATGCATAATTAAATGCAGTTATATGAAAATGATAGTTCTTAGATAATCACAGTACCAGGAGCATTTGTCCTGTACTCTTAAGAGTGGAAAAATGGAAAAGTGCTGGACTTGGAGAGGGAAAGTTAATATGTGCTCTTGGAGAGCACCCTTCTTCCATCAGATTTACATACAGCTCACCTTGCTTCTTTTGAGGCTCATATGTGTCCCCGGCCAGTTCAATAGGAGAACTAGCCCTGCTTGTCCTCTACTTTGGGGACAGGGCCTGAACTTTGAATAATTAGATTTGTTGATTGTCATGGGAGGATGTGAATAAGCATACAATGATTTTCTCTGCTTATGTCACTCTCTTCAAATTCAGAAAATGCTTAGCTTTGGTCCAACTGGTAAGAAGCTTCGTACTACACAGAGTGACAGTCATGTCTAGCTTAAAGTTTCCAGATGAATAGTATTAAATACCTTAAGTTTCCAGATAAATAGTATTTTCTGTAGTGGCTTTATTCTCATGCTGAAGATCCATTCTACAGTCCGAAGTGTTAGGAAGTATGCCCATGACACAGCTCCTTTTAGACCTTTTGTCTATCCTCTGCAAAAGATACAAAGCCAGTGTTTCCCACCGAGTATGTGGTTGAATAGCACAATAAAGCATATATGGCAGTAAGTATGCTTGCTGAAGTTTCTTCAAGACCACTTTTTTGTCTATGTGACTTGTATAGGTTTCTTGTCTACCCTTTTACATTGCCAAAGTATGCTTTAGCTAATGAATAAGAGGACCTTATTTAGTGGTCAATACTTTTGTGCATTTCTTCAAATTAGAATCATAGAATCATAGAATTATTTGGTTGGAAAAGACCTGTGAGATCATTAATTCTAACCATACCTGTCCACTACTAAACCATATCCCTGAGCTCCTTGTCTACACATCTTTTAAATATCTCCAGGGATGGTGACCCCACAACTTCCCTGGGTAGCCTGTTCCAGTGCTTGATAACCCTTTCAGTGAAGAAATATTTCCTGATATCTAATTTGAACCTCCCCTAGTGCAACTTGAAGCCATTTCATATTGTCCTGTCACTTGTTACTTGGGAGAAGAGACCAACACCCACCTCGCTACAACCTCCATTCAGGTAGTTGTAGATAGTGATAATGTCTTCCCTCAGCCTCCTTTTCTCTAGGCTAAACAACCCCAGTTCTCTCAGCCACTCTTCATAATATTTTTGCTCCAGAACTTTCAACAGCTTTTGATGCCCTTCTCTGGACACCTTTCAGTGCCTCAAAATCTTTCTTGCAGGGAGGAGCCCAAAACTGAACACAATATTCAAGGTGCACTGTACTCAACAATGCTGAGTACAGGGGAAGGATGGCTTCCCTAATCCTGTTGGCCACCCTGTTTCTGATACAGACCAGGATGCTGTTAGTCTTATTGGCCACCTGTGCGCACTGCTTGCTCATATTCAGCTGGCTGTTGACCAACAACCCCAGGTCCTTCTCTATCTAAAGGATAAGCTTTAAAAGGCTCCAGTTTTGCAAAAATGTCTTTTTGAGGGGGATCCATGACAAATCACAGCCTTTGTCAAAAAAATCCCAAGACACTAGGAAAAGAGCTTAGAATTTTGCCATAGCTTCATTTTCAGACATCTAAATATGCAGATTTTTTCAGATGTATAGTACTTACTATTAGTATGGATCATAAATGTCTGTAGGCTAATTGAAATCTTTCATTCTGAAAGTTAAATACTTCAGGCAGGGCTCAGTTGACAGAACATAGGTGTGAAGTGCCATTTAAGATAGTCCTGGCTAGCGAAACACAAGACTTTTAGGAGACTTCCATCCTTACGGAGTGGTAGCAAAAGTTAGGCAGGATAACTCAAGGTGCTCAAAGTGATGCTGCGTGCCTTAGATGAGATAACTCAATCCGCAATTTAGCACTGACACACTAGCAGCTTCTGCCTGTCCATCACCCGTGAAGCCATGAATGTATCAAAGCACATGCATTACATAAGATCATCTTCGGGAGTTTAATTTTAGACAGTCAAAATAATTTTTTTTCTGCATAGTAAAGTACTGGCAAAACCAAGTAATCCAAAATAATAGTGGTGTGTTACAAAAATAGTATTCTTGCTGTCCTATATTTTATTAATGGCAATCTCCACACCTTGCAGTCTTGTATTTTCTGCATCATTTACTGCAGTATTTTGAATGTCATGCTATTAACAAACTCCTTCTGTCAATACGAGGAGTACTTTTACAAGGTCTTGTTGATGACAGTGGTATCTGAGTTTAAAAAAAAAAAAAGCTTACAGAACATTTAAGTTTCAGGTGACTTTTTTATAGACAGAAGTAATGAACAAGGTTTCATTCAGCATATTTTAGTAACATTTCTTTATATGAAGAAAATGCTATTTATTTTGGTTGTTTTTTTCTCCCAACTATATTAGAAGTCTCTAAAATCTACTTAATTTTAGAAATATGCTTGTAATTCAGGTAATATAAACTTTATCATCTAAGATTTTTGGTTAATTTATCTGGAGCCCAAAGCTTAATCCAACTGAATTTTAATAAAAAAAATACGTGCATTCCAACTGATGAAAAAAGTTAGTGTCTCTCTCATGATTATAGAATATCCTCATTTTTCTCTATTTTTAGAACATCCTATGACTTTAAATGCTACCCTTTACACTCTTGCAATATGCGACTTTTCAGTCTCCTTTTCCACAACCATTACACTGTCCAGTTCCTTACCAGCTCCATTAAAAACATCTCTTTTACTCAATAGTGAAGCATTGATTTCTTTTACCTGGGCATCAGCAGCATTTACCAGCAAATAAAAGAAGTGGTCCAACTACTTTGATAAAGTGAGTTGCACGTTTCAGGTTTGTGTTTTTATAAAATAAAGAATAGCTATATTTAGCTAGAGTTACATTTACTGACCTGCAACCTGAAGCTGCAACTAGCTTTCATTTTGAAGTTCTGTTTTTCCCCCGACTATGGTATTGGCTTGTACTATTGGATCTACATAAAAAAGACCAAAATCATGATGGAAGTGGAAAGGACTGTCTTCTGAAAACTTCAAAATGAAAATGTAGTCATCTGTGTGTCATCCCTTTCTCTGAAATTCTGAATTTGACCTGTACATCTCCACTGCTGAAAATATCCCCTTATTGACATGCAAAAATTAATCTCTGCTCACAGCTGTATGGCAACTGTATTATAGGAATATAAATTGTATTAGAGCAAAGCTGTAAGTGATTCTGCAGTTTACAATGTGTGGTTGCGTTCTAACCTCATTAGTGAGAGTATTTTCCTTGATGCAGAAGCGTAAGAATATTATTCTCTATGTGCGCATGGAAATATGCAGGGAAATACATAAATATGGACATATTAATTGAATGCTTATTTGCTCTGACATTTAAAAACAAGGAATAGATAAAAATCAAAATTTCTCTAAGTAGGAAAAAAAATGAAAAGAACAATTGACAAAGCTTAAATACATAATAACATCCTGTGTATCATCTAAGAAATATATGTAGTAGAAGCATTCAATTGCAAAATCTCTTTTGACTTGGCATTTTAAAAAATTTAATAAAATGTTTACAGGACACTACCTACATTTTTATGCCCACATATACATTTTACTGCTACTTCTGGGCCTGTTTTTCCCTTTTTACTTGGTCTAATAAAAGACCATGAGTAATAAAAGACAATGAACAATGTATTTGAAAAATACTGCCCTTCTTTCCCTTTATGATCTAGTAGTGTGATCTTCCAGTTTTCCAGCACCTACTTGCCTGTGGCCTTTCCAGGCAGCTGCACAGTATGATAGGCTTCATCCAAAGTGGCATTCATTCTTGCATCTTTATTTTCTCAATAGTTTATTTTACAGTGTCTTCACTGCTTTCTATTTATTCAGACTCCTTTTCTTTATCTTTCCAAAGACAAATTTGAAAAGAGTTTTCAGTATAACACTCATTTCTGAAACATCACTAGCGTAATCTCTCTTTTCATGTATTAATATGCTTTCTTTTTCTTGTAGCTCTTGGGTTTGATGCTTATAAAAGCTCCTCTTACTCTTAACCTCTGCGGAATAACAAAAAAAATAATTAAAACATAGATCATCAGCCATGTGTTTCTTCTTGTCTTTTCCTTTTTATGTGCTGATTTTCACTCAGGTTTACTGACCGTTAGCATGAGACTCTTGTCACCAGGTTTCTCATGAATACCAGAATACCTCTGTCTAAATTTTCTGCTCAACTATGCATCCATAACTGAATGCGTTAGCACCACAGAAGTGAATAAATATTTAATTAATACCAATATATGAGATCGAGGGGTCAGAATCTGTTGCAGGTTAATGCCAAATACAGCTTACTAGAGAGGACCTTTACCTAATATGAGCTTCAATTTTAGCTTCCCCATTCACCTAAATTAATTGATTCTCCTAAACTGTTTTCATAGAAGTACAAGTGGGAAGAGTTATATACCTCAGAGATGTCAAAGAAAGAGTCATTCTGCCTGAATCTGTATATTTTTGTTAGATTGATATACTATTCCTCTGCAGGTATTTCACCTTCTCCATTTGCAATATGAGGAACTTGATTATTAACTTAGATAACTGCTTCATTGTGTAAAATTTCAGTGCAAATTAGCTGCCCAAGTCAGGCAGATTGAGCCAACAAGGCTCAGGCCAGGCATAAAATCTTGCTTAAAAGAAGCATGACTTGCATCACAAAATAGTTAGTTGTGCTGTGGACTGGTCAAGATTTCTACTTAGCTCCGTGTCCCTTTGTATACTAGCTCTATATGCTTTAAGAATTATACATGGTTCAAACACCTGTGTTAAAAAAAAAATAAGCAGACTGCCCTATCTAGGAATCAAATGGGAAAGGAATTAAATCTCCTAGTCACAGGCCTGTCTGGATTTTCATTTGAATTTCAGAGCCCTTTATAGCTTGGCTAAGCTTTACAAGTATCAGAAACCCATTTATAGTTTTTAGTATGTTCTTACCTCTTGGGCCTGCAAGAAAAAGAAGTCAATAAATTATTTAAAATATTGTTTAAATGCTCAAAAAGCAAAATAAAGGCACCTAAATGCTGTTCTTCTTCCGCCCACCTTAGATGCTCCCTCGTAGTTTGTGGGGACGTTGTTCAAGAATTGTGAACATCTGACATTAGCAATAATGTGAAGGTTGTGGAAAACACCTCAGCATTCTCTCTCTTCCCCTCCCCCAAATATACTGATAAATTTCCTGTTCGGAAGCAAAAAGGCTATATCAGAGGAGTTGGGCTGTTGCTGATAGTGAGTAAGCATCTGAGACCATACTGCTGTAGAAACAATGAGAAAATGTTACTGTTTTCTCAAGAGAATAAAATGAATGAAGGAGAAAGAGAAATAATTAGTACTGGAGGAAATGTCCCTGCTCCTGGGACTTTCTGCAGAGAGGATTCATGCTGGCATTGAATAGGTGTGTGTTGGCTAGAAATATACACCAGCCCCAATTCCCTATGTAATTTATAATCAATATGGAGAATTAAAAAGAATTATTAACTGTTGAATGATTTTACTGTGGCTTTATTGGTTGTGATTGTATGCACTGAATGTTTTACGGCCTCAGCAACGCTTCAGAGAGGCAAGTGAATGGGGAGATGAAGCACAAAAATAGTTATTTGATTATGTAGGGGCTTGCATATATGCGCAAACAGACTTGAGAAACCGATAGAGAAAACTGAGAGAGATGCTAATTCTCAGCAATATACGTATCTGTCTTATGTTTTTGTTCCCGATAATTACAAGAATATGAACAAAAAGCACTGGCTAAAAAGGCTGAAGAAAGGTATCTTGACTTCCTTGGCAAGGTGTTGGTAGTATCAAGACAGTAGTTAAAAAGACAATCAAAACATACTCAGAATATCATTGCTGATATTCCCTCTGGTCGGATAAATTGACTAGACAGATAGCTACTTAGAGGCAGGATGACAGTATTGGCACATGGCCATTGAAAGGCACTTAACAATATCAGTTTGCTAAAAGACTTGTCGGCATGCTGATAATGGAGATGCTGTTTGTTTCATTTCCCAGGAATGCATTTGGCCAGACTAAATCAGCTGCAATCTGATCTACTTTCTCTGGTGGCTGCATGCACCATAAAGAAATTTTATTGTTGTAAATGTCAATCTCCTTAACAAATCTTGTCTAAGCAATCTCTTACAAAGTAATATCCTTCCAGTTAATTCTTTTTTCAATTTCCCACTTCATAAAACATGAGGATGTCCTGGAAACTCAGAAATCTGGAAGAAATTAATTATCTCCTCAAAAATTTTGGATGTTACACCTTTTCTTTCCTCATGGCTGATTGAACGGATCTACAAACTAATTCTGTTCCACCACATTGCAGAAGAAGATACTGACTGTGACACAGATATATGGTGCTTTTGCATTATGGTACTTCTGATGGATAAGCTTAATTTATAGAAGATGTCTGTTGGAACTTTTTTTTTCCCAATGTGAATTAAAAGCCAGTGTGTTACGCTGGCTGAAAAATGTGTAGGAGGAGTGGTATGGAATCAATGATAACAACTTTTAAGATGATTGTCATCCTTAACGCTCTTTATGGGTAGCATTTTTCTAGTCCTGATGATCTAAAGTCAAAAAGAGGTAAGTTGGTAGTGTTAATACCTTTTGTTAAACCTACCAGTGTAGCCAGAAGAAGGAGACAGTGCAACCATTACTAGTAATCATTTCAGTGACAAAGTGTATTGAATGTAAAACTAACTCTTTCTGCTACCATTATACATCTGAGATATTATGATTCTTGAAAAGAGTTTATTTTTCCTGTTATGTAACCAGCTGCTGCTTTTTAAAGGAGCATGTTCTTCCAGAAATGTATTTACTATTTTGTACTTGTGCCGTGAATACACGAATAGGCCCTGATGGCCCAGTCTCATCTGGGACTCCCATTCCTCATCAAGGCCCAAGAGACATTTGGGTTATGATACTCATGTGAGTAGGTGGCAGCTGATGCAATACAGAAGCAACTAAAATTAATCTGGAAACTAAAAGAACAGCCTTCAGTAAAGGACACTAAGCTGAAAGAAAGCACCTTAGAAGCTGATTTAAAAATGCATAAGGACATAACAATGCAGAGGGTTGCTTCTATGGGTATTACAGCAGGAATTGTGTAGGTCTGTGAACTTCTTTCTGTTAACTTTCAATATGATTAATTTTCAAGGTTGCATGACTGAGCCACTTAGAGAAGAGAGTGCCATTTTGCAGTTTCCTCCATGTTAGTATGGACCTATAGCAAATGCTAGTAATGTTAGAATTACAAAAATTATACCATGAAAAATACCGGCAAACAGCATGATTTTAATTCAATAAAATTAACCTGTTTGATGTATACGTCTCATTTTCAAATGACTAAAACAAAATTTATTCAAAGAAATGACGTTAAAAACTCAGAAGACTGTTTGTGCTTCATATATTAATGTCTGTCCTGTTAGTGTGTATCTGTCTGCTTGATTTGATTAATAGTACAGCAATGTTTAACAGAGGAACTGGAAAGAAAAAGAATGGATAGGAATAATTTTAAAAGAGATTTTATGAAGGCTAATTTGAGATTCTTGACTTCAGAAGACTTTAGAGCATTTTATATACATACCTTTGTAAAAGTTTTGTCAGTATTTTTGTAGCTCTAAGTTGCTATCTTCTCTTTTATAATAAAGAAGTGAAGAATAAAGAGGAGTAAGACGCCACTGAAAATCTGATTTTCAAGTTTACAAGATCCCTTTGAATCTCTGACCCACTCAGAACATCATTGGTGTCATCAGTGAAATTAGTATATATATACACACACTATCAGGACAATATGTAAAGTTGTTCAAGAACAAGGAGTCATTAAAACTTAAAAATTTGGAAAGTTTTTTTTAAAAGTTAGGGACAGTAACTGCATCTAATAAACACCCCACTCAGTCAAAAAAATTTGCTTTCTATCTTCCAGGCTACAGCTACCATAAAACTTAGAATGAAGATTTCTGTATTTCTTTTTCTTAAGGCCAAAGACTAAGTGTGCTGTGATAAAGTCAGGACAAGAGATGGTGCTTCAATTCTTGCAGCTGGGTTGCTGGGAGAGACTGCTGCTCCTAGGGTCACTACTATTTTCAGTGGTGGATCTGGAGGTGGGCGTGGTGATTCCTCCACTGGAGCACAGCTTGCCAGCTCATGGCTCTTGTGTGCCAGTTACAGGGTTTTAACAAAATCATATGTTTGGTTTTGGCATGATTTTTTTTATTAATCATGCAAATGGCTGGCAGCATTCATGCTCCTTGGTGATGAACACTAAAACTATATAGAGACAGTTAAGTTTAAAAAGTAGTTTCTCCATGGAGCCACCCTCAAGCATTCTTTCTCTATTGAAATTGTTTCTCCATTCATGTATTCACTTCCTTCTCCCTCTTCAAGAGGAGAAAAGAGGGCTGAATCTAAATGACGATCATTTTTGTTCCCTTATACTCATACTTGCAAATCTTCTTTGAACCGCATTAAGAAAGAGAAATTGCTAGGTATGAAAAATTCATTGCAGTCGCAGGTTTTGAAATATACTTAGTCATGAAATAGATTTGAATCTTTCGAGCATACACCTGACTGAGTGTAAATGAATAGTTCAATTTCATTCAGTAATGATTTTCAAGTACTTAAAATTAAAATTACTTGAAATTAAGTATTTTGTGCTATTTAAACCTAAGGCCACACAATGCTTTTAGTTTCCTCACAGCGGAGTGAGTTGTTGACCTCAGGACTGGACAAATAAGGCATAGAATCACAGAAAAAATCATATATTATAGAGACAGAAGTTGTCCTGTTTATTGTCCGCATTTCCCTATTTCATGTGATAGCAACCATTATGGAACTGGGGAAACTTTACAGAGATTGGTTTTTTACAGAGCCTTTAATATTTATAGTTTCATTTTTACCTTCATTTCTTGTTCTTTCAGCTGCACATGGTGATGCTTAAAAGATGTGTTTTCGGATCAAAAGGAAAATGATTAGATACTCCCCCTTACTCCGAATTGCCTTGTTCTTCAGAACAGATTTATTCCTTTACAAATTGTGGGAGTGTATTCATTCCTTAATGAATTAAGAATTCATGAGACACTGTCTTCTTCCCCTTTTTGTGGAGTTGTCTGTGCTGCTGCTATTTTGTGTTGGTGCATGGTAATGTAACTTCTAACTTGTGTGAAACACAGCTAATGTTGTGGGTTTTTTTCTGAAGTTTATAGACTGTAGTTCCACTTGGAACGAAAAAAGTTGTGATTTCTTTACTCATGCAACTTGCTTGTGTATATTTGCATGTTTTATTTTCATTGTGCTTGAATTATACCACAATGATACCATTACTATGGTGCTGCAATATTTTCATTATCACAGGGTGAGATGCTTGGATCCTATAGAATACTTTTTGAGGAGAAACCCACATATTTACCCTTATTTCAAAAGAGCCAGACATGTTAATTTTTTATGTTATTATATTGCTTCTCCAGATTGTTTCCTTCGAATCCAGAAAGCTAACATGCATACACGCTCTTCAGTGCACACAGCTTGCATAAATGCTAATAAATGTATCTGAAGTCATGGTGTGGGCTAGGGTTTGCAAGATATTTCAAGCAGAGAAATGGTTAACACAGGCTCTGTCAAGACAGCAGATGGGATTATGAAATGCAGCTGCAAGGAATAAATGCACTCAGGGGAAGGCTGCAGGGGAGGGGAAGCGCTTAAGGAAGTAGGGAGAGCACTTAGAGGAGTGTTGCTGGAAGGGCATGCTGTGAAGCTCAAGGTGACATGAGCCTCTGAAAAACAGGGAATAGGAAACCAGCTCCTAAGTGAAGAGGAAAGGATAAGGATGATCTTTTAGGAATGGGTTTGAGGATAAGTAAAAAAAACTCCTTTTTTTCTCCTAGCAAGGCTGCACCTGGCAAGCTCAAGTCCTGGAACCTCAACTTGTTTGTAGGGCATGGGTGACATTCAGCTCCCCAAACTTCAGAAGTTCTCTGTGGTAGCAGTTTCTGTTCGAGCTCATCGATGTTGGCTCCTTTGCTGTCAATGGAAAGAAACAGATGCTTTTAGGGCATGATTCATCTGACCTATTTTGGACACCTGCCTTAGAAGGAGATGAATCATGTCCTAGAACTGCTTCTTTCTCTCCATTGACTATAAAGAGAGCCGAGGGTGATTAGCTCAGATTTAAATGCCTATATGACAGTTATCTTGGCTTGGCCAGATATAAATGGTCCCAAAGTATACCATGTAAGCACTGAAGTTTGAATGTCATCATTGTGACAGCTCTAGGGCATGAGCACTATGGCTCTTTCTCTGTGCTTACCTTTCATGCTGATTCTTTGTATAGGATGCGGTCACTGGGAGGTGGTAGCCTAAGCACAGCCACCTCACACCACTGGGTGTGTGCTGAGGTTTGGTGGCTGCTACGGAAACCTGAGGCTCTACCAACCATCCTGAAGCCTTGCTGGTTTTCAGGAGTTGCTTCCCTCTGAGCTTGAGGGGGAAATTTCACAAAGGAGAGCAAGAAGAAGCACCCCAGATCTTTCCTAAGCATGAAATTCAGCAACCATACCAAGTTTCTCTGTGCGCTAAACTGAACCACACACCATTTATAAAGGAGCTCTGTAGCACTTCAGTGATTAAGGAAGAAGATTGCAAAATTTTGCTGTGGGAGGTGTAATGTTATTTTCACATCAGCTGTTTATCTGTCCCATGGAAATGGGCTTAGTTCTGCCTGAATGTTGGCCCACCATGTACTTTATTTCACAAAAGCTCAGTGGGAAACTGTCAGTTTTCAGTTAGTATTTGTAGACATCTCTCAAGCGACATCACTTTGAAATCAGAGTTGCTGTTATAACCCTTACCTGCAGAGGAGATGAATTTTCCTGAGGCCTTTGGCTAGCATAAATGATGACAGCCTTCAAAAACCCTTTGAGGAAATTAATGATTGTTCTTTCAGACTAGGATTTGAATCATTTGTAGTAAATAAGATATTGGGCTAAGCCTCCAACAACAATGAAATGTCGAATAGCTGCTCATCAAATGGCCACTGGCAAACTGATATACTGAATAAGACCTGAGTGTTGTGAAAAAAAGTTTTTAAAGAAATAGGCACTCCTAGTTCAGGCATTACCTAAAGGCTAAATTTAAGCAAATGAATTCTGCAACTCTTATAATGTTCTTTAAATGAACATTTTTGTGCAACATCACAGTATTTTAAAAATAGGGGTTTTAGGGTTCACTTTGATTATAACTGTGTACATGGTCTCTAGAAATACAAGTTTGAGTTTGTTATTACTCTGTTTATAATATTTGTGCTAAGAAGTTACATGTCTTTTCTGATTCCCAAGCATAAGCTTAAAATCATTGTAATTTCTCTGTAGGCTCAGCACAAGCCAACTTTGGCATATCTCCTTTTTCTACAGTAGGAGGTTGGATATGTGTCAACACAATGGAGTTGACTAAGGGAAGTAAAATTTAAGTTGGAATACGAATCTATATTCTGTATTTATTCCTTATGTGCACAGTAAACAGATATCACCAGTGACTTTTTAAAGATGGCAATATTTGAATGTCAAAATTAATGGAATTCTTTTATACTTTTGAAAATTGGCTGCATATTTTTCATAATAATTTTCCAATTATTTCATACTAAAAGTACAGAAAAGATGATTTTTCAATACTACCATTTTCCATTAAAAACTCCCCTTTAACAAACCAAATCTCAAAGAAGCAAATGCCTTTACCATTAGGGTATTGTTTAGATTTCATTATTTGTTTTGCACATATTCAGATACTATGCTTCTCTTTTGCAGGCAATTCAAATTACTCAAGGAAAATTAAGTCATTTTTTAATGACAAATACACAGGCATGTTTGCAGAATTGGCTCCACAAAGTGAATTCAAATCAAGGACTATTTTCATCAACGAACTATACAGTCACATGGAATTTAAAAGAAAATTGGCCTTCTGGGCAGATTTAGATTATTCTTGCCTACATCTGTTTGTGTATATTTTATTTTGTCCTGATACTGGAAGTTAATGATCCTTCTAGCCCTCTGTTTTCATGATACTCCCAGATAAAGGGAGAAGACCACTGAAGTGGCACAAATAAGGTCTGTTCTTGTGCTGTACTCATATGGACACTGAAGCCCTTTTATGGCTTAAAGAGAATGATCCAGCCTCCTGTTCTAGTGAAAGGATTAGGGGAAAGCCTCATTAGGAGAAAATTTCAGGATGATCCAAAATTGTATTCATTGCTTATTGTATATGCCAAGGTCTCTTTACATTCCAAAGTTCAATGGAAGGACCTGAAGCTTGGATCAAAAGATAAGCAATGTTTACCTGATATTATGTAATTATTAGAAATAAAATATGAACCCTCTCAAATTACAAGTTGTGTGTCAGTACAGAAGTCAAGTAAAACAGATGAAGTTCGTTGATGCAAGGGTTAAGGAAGAGTACTCTCACATCTAGGCAAACCCAAATAGTTTAACAAGGCTGTCTAGAGCTATAGTTAAAAAATATTTTAGATCAGTTTACTTTCTTTTCCTTTTGTATGATTAAGACATAAAGCCAGGGGTGCTGCTAATAAAGCTAATACTGCTTTTTAAAAGTATCTAGTTTTTTAATCTGTTCTGAGCTTTTAATCACGTTTGATACTTCAGTTAAAATAAATTATGTGAGGCAAAGGTTAATAAGAAGCAAAACCTATCAATTTCTACTTAGTTCATAGGTGTTTCTGACTCTGTGGCTGTGCATGTTGTATTTTTGCATTTGTACTATTATTGAATACAACTCATCAATAAGACACAATACTGTCTCTGATCTCTAAGGAAATTTCTGAGGCAGACTAATTTGTTGCTCTCATCGCATCAGGATGTGATTTGAATATGTGAAATAAATATGGAAAATTAGTATTTCCCTTGTCTTTGTTTGAACAAATAGTTGTAATCCAGTATCATCCTCATTTCTGTGAACTATTCTTGCATTAAGTTATGAAACGTAGATGTCAAATAAACCTTATATCTAGGATTTGGGGTTTACATACATATATGTATATTATTTTTTCACATGGAATTTCAGGTCTCTATTAAGACTTCTATCATTTTTATTATCATATTTATATTTCTCTTTGCTAGGACTTTTCAATACTGTATCTGAAAAGGATCTTCTTTGGTATCTAGTGGGCTTAGTCCACCTGGACTGATTTTTTGCAGTTACTGATTAACTTTTTTTCAGAATGATGCAGTAGCATAAGTCTGCCCTGTATTTGATAAACAGTTCTGACATGTACTCTAAAAACTGACTCAGGAAATATATTCTGAGTATTTTTCAGTGACAACAACAGAACCAGTATAAAACTCACTAAAAGGAAGGAGTAAGAAAACTCCAAAGAAACAAACAAAAAAAAGGTAATAACTAATATGTCTGAAGATTTTGAGCTAAGTTCTAATAATTTGTATTCTGGGAAGTGCATGGCCCGTCTGGCAAAACTCTCCTGTAGCACTTTTTTCAGAGTGGCAGTTGTTATCGCTAAGGACAAGTAAAACAGGTTAAATCAGTCACTGTCCACCTGTGTGTTCACCAGAAGAAGTCCAGTCTCACAACTCATTTTTGAGTGGTTTCATTGTCAATTAAATATACAACAGGAGATCATTTTTGTATCTGTATATGGTAAAAAGTCCACACACAATGCAGCCAGAGAAATATGTATTTCTTGGTACCCAAGAGGTACTTCGAGGTGCTTGAAACCAATCACGCTTACAAATTCAGTGTGGTGAGCTTAGTGAGTAGGGAGGCAATTCAGGGCTTACGTGTCTCTGGAAGTCAGCAGCTGTGGCCATCACTCATTCATGTGACCCAGGAGGAAAATCTGTGAAAAGAAATACTAATGATTTTGTGGATTTCGGTTACTGCTCTGACTTAGCACAGATAGATTGCCAGTTCTCTTTTTCCATTTTCGTGTAAATGGCCAGAATGAGAGCTCATTTGAAAATACATCAATAACTTCAGCAAAATGAAGCATAAATTTTATTTGCCTTTTTGTTGTGCATTTGGACGTCTTGGTCCTTGTTGCTTTTCCTTTTTTTTCCGGTTGGTCAGTTGTTTCCATGTTTTTTTATGAGAGCAGTCACTATGATTACTGTGTTGCAGTGAGTGCGTAATAAAAACTTTATAGATATACATGTCAAAATGTTATGAGTGATGAGAAATATTGTTTTGGCAACTGGATCTTCTGTAGAATAATCACATTTTTAGTAATATAATTTGCTTAATGTTGCATATTCACAAATATATATACAGAAGAATTATATATATATATACAGAAGAATTACACTATATATATATATAATATATATATAACTGTCATTGACATTTCCCATGTATTTTCTTTTTTTGAATGGGAATAGTTTTGCCAATCAGATGCTATATTATTAAATAACATTAGTTAAATTAAAATTGCTCCTAAGCTAAGAGTGTTCGTGACATTTAATGAACTTTTTGCAGTTTCCTTCCAAGTACTTGCCTACTAATAAGATTAAAAGCATCTTACAATGAGTGTATTTGTGGGGTAAAATTGTGTGCTTGAAAAATTAAGCCCTTTTCAGATGCACGTCTTTTGACCCATAGATTTATCACATGGGAAGATAAGCAAGATAAGTATCTCTTCTGCCATTAAACAGCAGGAAGGGAGGTTTGAGCCCTGATGACCAACACTGTCCTGCAAGAGGTGCTGCATGTCCTAGGTGGCAGGCTGGTGACAAGCGTTAGCTGTAAACATTTGGAAGTAAACAAACATCTCTACCTTGGTAACAAGAAATTTCCAGAGCACTGTGGAAATTCTTTCCTCAAAGATTATGCCACACCTATCGTGGGATTCTCTTTGTTGGTATTCAAGTCTTGTTGTGGTAGCTATGGTAGTGGAGTACATGGAACTGGCAGCTGTAGCTGGGTTTTAGGTTTTATGGCTTTCAGAAAAAGAGGTTTGAGACTGCACGTTTTAGTTTCACCATGGAACTAGATGAGCTCTTTCTAAAAGTATCAATTTTGGGTTGTAATCAGTGGGAGTTACACATGGGCATGTAACAAGACTACCAATGATCCAAACTCAAATTAGAACCCTACTCTGAACTTTCAGAAGTCAAAAACTGAAAAGAATGATTTTAGTTCTGCATCTTGAATCAGGAACCTGTGTAACAGTAATATTGCAAAAAAATTATACTGCTTTTCTACTTATTGCCAAAGCCACCTAGAAGGGTGGGATTCTCCAGTTCGCGTTCACTTCTACAAAATGTATGTCTCATTTCTATAGTTTTCTTTCTTTCTTTCAAATATACAAGTTGAAATACACCACTAGCTAGAAGAGTACTTTTAAAAGATGTCAGACCTGTTAATTACTGAAATCAGAAAGGAATTTTGTGTTTATTAAGGAGCAGAGACAAATAGAAGCTAAGTTGCCATCTTAAATAATGGAGGCCAAAATCTTATCTTGATAAAGTCTGCAGATATTAATTCACAGAATCACAGAATCACAGAATGACCAGGTTGGAAGAGACCCACTGGATCATCGAGTCCAACCATTCCCACCAATCCCTAAATCATGCTCCTAAGCACCTCGTCTACCCTAACCTTAAACACCTCCAGGGACGGTGACTCAACCACCTCCCTTGGCAGACCGTTCCAATGCCTAACCACCCTCTCTGTGAAGAACTTTTTCCTAATCTCAAGCCTAAATCTCCCCTGGCGGAGCTTGAGGCCATTCCCTCTCATCCTGTCCCCTGTCACTTGGGAGAAGAGGCCAGCTCCCTCCTCTCCACAACCTCCCTTCAGGTAGTTGTAGAGAGTAATAAGGTCTCCCCTCAGCCTCCTCTTCTCCAGGCTGAACAACCCCAGCTCTCTCAGCCGCTCCTCATAAGATTTCCATGTGAAGAAGCTAATTAATGTATTTTTAAAGTGACCAACCTTGATTATTTATTTCTAAAAGAACTGTGGGAATGTTTATGTTTCTTACTTGTACTTTTAGGACAGTGTTTTCATGATTTTCAGCCATCAGTGAACTGCAACAACCTGTAAATTAAGATTGAAGGAGTATTACCTAGCTGTTAGAAATCTAAAAATACTCCCGTTTGGGTGAAATTAGACCTTACATTAGTCCAGACAGGATAAGCTGTAGGAGAGATTAACTACTGGAGACTCAGTTAAAATGCATATGCAGCACCATCACTGAAGTACCTTGGACCGTGGAGATTGCCCCTGAACAACCATACAGGTTCCAGGAAATAGAAGCGGTACGTTTATTAACAGGTACAGGAAATCAGTGCCAAAATGAAATACCTGGAAAGCTTAGAAAGTAATAATACTGTATTGTTGAAAAAAAATACCATTATGACTCAGCAATAACTTTACTTGAGTGGAAGATCTATATGTCTTCCAATAAAATTAAAAGACTTATAAGCATTCACTTCAGTTAAAGTTTCATAAACATTTATTACTTTGAGAGCAGGACTGAGCTACATATTCCAGAGGAAGTTTGCTGGTCATTAGGAATTTCTTTTTTGTGTATATAGATTAAATTATAAAGCTGGTGACACAATATCATTTTTAAACTCAGTGGTCTTTGCTATATTTTTTAAATTCTGCTTGTTTTGATGACTTACTTTTTTTCTGAATTACATTGCAGAGGGTTTCTCCTGTTTTAACAAATGAGATTTCTTGGCTTTGATAATGTATCATACCTGTGGCTTGCAGCATTTATTATGAGTGATGTTCAAATCCAAGTTTTCATTTTTTTTTTTATTTTCAGGAGAGGAAGGCATTCTCAGAGAAAGATCAATTTGGTAATGCAAGAAATCCATGCAGCATGCCATCTAGCACAGTAGTCAACTGTAGCAGTTGCTGGAGACAGGACAAGAATACTTCATTAATTATCCCAAATTTCAGTAGTCAAAATCTTGGAGGCTTTCCTTGCATACTTACATGGTGGCAAAACACTTGCTAAGGGTCAGAAGGGAATACGTCCTGAAAACTAGAAATGAAATAGATATCAATATCTTCCCCTAGGCAACTTCAGCTGTTTCTTAACATTCTGAACTTTTCTACACCCAGGAATAAAACAATCCTGGAGACTAGTACTACACAAATCTTAATGTGTTGTTACAATATCTTTAAAATAATAGCTCTTTTTAAAAAAAATTCTTTTCCAAAAGTAATAAATAGATGAATTTTCTTATGTCTGAGATAAATTAGGATGAGATACTATTTTCAATTTTATTGCTGTGCTCTCAGGGCTATAAGTTTATCTGGATATTCTGTTTTCCTTTGATATATTGTGTTTCCTTGATTTTGTTATATGAAGACATATGACACATGGTGACTTTTTTGCCATTATTTGTAATTAATTTATTCTATACAAATGTAAATTTTTAAGATGTTTTTTCTAAATCAGGCAGAGGAGGTGTGCATTACTTAGGATGTTAATGTACAATGGCAGTGGGCTTTTTCTTTAGTTTTCTCTAATTATCAGCTAGCATTAAATGTGGCCCATAAAGTCCAGGGCAGGGAGAGGAAAACAGCCTCTGAGGTCAACAGATAATTCTTAGTAGTAGGCAAAGGTAAATTTGTTTATTTTGAAATGGAGTGTTTTTATATAAAGGCATCTAGATGGTCTCCAGCTTGCTTTCAGAACAGCTTTTTAGCAGAAAGCAGACAAGTACTCTTGAAAGAGCCTCATTTAAAAGAGCTGTTTCACCTTTCTTCAACAGTGCTGTCACCATATGAAGGGGACAGATGTTTTGGGTGGGTTTGAAATGCAGGTGCAATGGCTGTTGACTTCTGCTTGCCCTCTGCACACCCTGGCCTCTGCCTGCTTAGGAGGGAGAGCTGTCCGAGTTTATTCCTATCTCCTGAATCAGTTGTTGCAGTCACACTTTTTCTATTTCTAACTTAATTTTAGGGCCATATTCAAGTATGAGCCCAGAAAGGGTATGGCTCATTCCCAAAGGGCACATTCACCTGCTCTTCTCACACTAGAACCACATAACTCCTTATTATTTCTGAAAACAAAACAAATGATTTTTGCCTGTCCCTGCAGGATGTGCAAGCAGGTTAATCCTAAACTTAACCTTCATATAGTTTCACATGCTGAAACTGCACAGCACTTCATAATCCAGCACTATATCAACTTCATAATCTCCAGACAAGAGATTGTTGGTAGACATTGCAATATAATGACTGTACAAGCTGAGAGGTGTTTTTCTGTGTTTTCATATGCCTTCCCTCTAGTTTGTGTCATCAGCATTTTGACCTATATGTACAGAAATATCTTTAGTTCTGGAAGGACATCAGCTACGTAATACTAATTCAATACAATTGCTACAGTTTTAAAATGTTTCACTTTTCATTGCAGTGATCAGTGTAAAGCAGATTTGATATTTAGAGTGGAAAGAAGAAAATAGATATGACCTGAGGTTCAACAACCACAGTGCACTGGAATGCCTGTTATATTCTCATGGAATATAGATAGATATTTTACATGTAAATGCTGTAACGTATTTTCCTTTTCATGTAGAAACCTTCTACCTCAGGCTTTTACAGGTATTAAAAATGTATAAGGATTAGATAATTGTCTTATGTAAAGCATAAACATATTTTTTCTAAGATTTTTTCTAAGATAAGCTTCACTGTTGATTTCATCTGAGGCGATAATTTTTGTGTGGCACACCTTTGGTCCTGATCTCTGTGCTGGCTGGCATACAGTCAGCAGTTTTGGCTCTCTGGGCATCTTCTCTTCACTGCCTGTGGGAAGGGGTTGGGCAGGTGGCTGGGGATGATGGGCTTCTGCAGTTAGGTACCTGCAAAATAGGAGTACAAATAGTGCCTGATCTGCCACCTGGCATGGTCAAGGTTATATGGTTCACAGAAAATACAGTAGCTAGTTCAAAGCTAACTCAAACTTTCTCTGTTGTCCTTATTTGTAGTTGTATTATGCATCACTGATCTGTACAGTCATATAGTTACTATTTGTATTTTGGGGTTACAAGACACAGGAAAATTACAACCTTGTTTTCATTCTGACAGAGACATTTCAAGTGCAGGCTTATAGCCTTTACCTGAAGATCAACATTCTCCTTCAAACTGATTTTGTAGAAAAGTGTGGAGAATCTCATCTAAAGTCTAAATCTGTTTGTTAGTACATGTGTGTGTGATTTTGTATGAGTAATTTCAAGATTTGTGTATGACAATTATATGACTTGGCAGCATTATGTTTACGGTCAGACTCGATCTTAAAGATATTTTCCAACCTAAAAGATTCTATGATTTTAAGTAGAGATATAGACCCTAACTAATAACATAAATTGCATTCAATTCAAAATGTAATTTAAAAATGCCTTTTATTTTCTAAATGTCAGACAAAATCATAGTCACTGTAGAAAATTTAAGACAAAAGTGGGGTAAGTAGCATTATGTAGAGATAACTTGTTTAGTTATTAGATATAGATCACTTTTATACTCTAGTTATACATTTAGTAATTTTTAATGTTTTGGAGTAGAATGGAAGGTAATGAGAAGGATGCAGTTAATTTTAATTTGAATGGACACAACAGTAAAAAATTTAGAGGGTGACTGTCAGACCTGTAGTTTTGTGATTGGAGGGACAGTTTAGTGGGAAATGACAGTATAGGTTGGTGTTTCACCAGTTAAGCCAGATGGAACAGCTGTCTGCTGTTGTGTTTTGAAATGTGCTTCAGTGTAGACAGGGAAAAAAAATAAACCCAAACCACCTAACCCAAAATCAGTAAATTAATTTTCCTATAAGAAATTAGATACTGGAGTAGTTTCTGAATACCTATCATTGTGTTCACAAAATTGGTATAGAGGAGCTTAATTGCAAACCTGAGTGTAAGAGTTTTTGAAGAACACAAAGCAAATTTCTAGGTAATAATTAAGTTTCAAATCCATCAATAATGAAACTTCTGTTTTCTCATCAGAAGTACACCTTAAATTGCTTTCCTGTCTCTTACTAGTCCTAGTAGAACAGCTTCTTTTGATAGATAAGCATCAGGATTACAAGGGTGATCATATGCACCAGGATTAAGTGCAGAACCTTACCATTTTATTAAAGGTTTTGGGTTTTGTTTTTATATTTTTTTATACTCTTCAAAGCTGTAAGCTTCCTTGATGTTAGTTCACATTTATATGCCTTGAACTCTAGAGCCAAAGGCAGGCAGTATTTCTTTGTCTTGTTCTGGTCGCATATTATATTAGGATGAACTGAGCTATAAATTAGTGTAAAGGAGAAGCAAGTGGTTTGTGTTTGTGCTGAAGTGAAGTGTAGGAAGGTCTGTCATTTGGCTACTAATTGCAAATAACCTGCAGCTGCAATATTAGTGATGGAATTGTTAGCTGGACTTGTTGGGGAGGTGCTTTCTGCAAGCATGCTTTTTTTTGGTAGGGTTATGTTCTGGGCGAAAGGAAAGGTCTGGCATCTCCATCATAGGTTAATTTGAGCTCACATCTAATCAAACCTTGATTTAACTCATTTGTTTCCATTACTGTTTGTATTTGGCTTTGCTATATTCTACATCTTTTGCAAAAGCAACTGTATAAATATACCTGTTCTCTTGGGCTTGGGCAAGTTGTAAAGAGCCTGTAACATGGAGATGGTACCATGAAGTATGTTAAAATGGAGTAAGGGATAATCCCATTTGAAACTTAAATAGACCTAAGATGACAGTGGCAGTAAAGGAGGTGTGTTTACGTGGCCAACCAGCCCTCAGGCACCTCTCGACCTGGGCATGTAAGGGGAACAAACACCAGTGTCCCAACTGAAAACACTGAGCAGGATGGAGATGGACAGTGGTTGCTAGTGGCCGTGTTGCCCTGCAGGTGCATCTGTACCACGGCTTCTTGGCAGCTGTTCCTGGTTCAGTATGCTATGAGGGGATTGTGCACACTGCATCCTCACAATGTGGGCATATGAGTTGCCTTGAAGTAGCTGAGAAGCTGTAAATTCACATTAACCTCATCATCTCCCTTTTGTAGAAAAGCCTTAAAGCTTATTACAGCACCTTTTTGGAGAGCAGGGAGAACAATGTGTACTTCAGTGTTGACTTCTACATGAAAAGTAAATTTTAAATGCACAAAAATCTTATGGACTATAACATTCAGGGAAGGCGGGAATTAGTGTAAGAGTTGACTATTATTCTAATTGGAGTTATTGCAACCTACAGATTTTTAATGGGTAGGAAGTGAAATCCTTGTTAATATTTATGTTATTTGTAAAGGGTAATGCCGTGATTCCCCTGGGTAGCTGGCTTCATTAAGTGTACATGATCTTTAAACTGCCAAGCAGGTGAGGTGAATGCAAGCAGTAGCCATAAACTGCTTGCTTGGCGGGCCACCTTAAGTGCTCTTTCTTTCAAAACTCAGGCTTTGTCAACATTTCTTCCAGAGTGTTTAATATTTTAAAAAGAGGCAGTTGTGACAATTGGTAAAAGGATCCAACAATAATAATCTGAAAATGTTGTCCTTTTCTTCTTGTGAACGCATGGGTGTTTGCTGGGTGTGGAGTTGCACAATTCAAGGCTCTTTGTTAAGATGGGACATAAAGCTCTACAGAATATAGATACTCCAACCTGGGAGTATCTCTTTTCTTTAGAATTGCTGCAAGCTGATGTTTTATCTTAATGTGCACCTAATAATTGCATTAAACACAGTTGTATTCTTTTTCTTCCCCTTTAACTGTTGTTTTCTTCTTTTCTAAGCCTCCATTGTTAATGTTTTGCTTGTTAATTTGATATTTGCATCACAAGTCTCAGTGTTTTTGGTCATAGATGAGTACAAAACAGGGTAATATGTTTTTCCTGAATATTTTTATCTGACATATTTGACATATTTAAATTTTGCTTACAGGAACACGATTTCAGCTTAGTGAGTTTTTGGTGTAATCGATATTTTTTGTCAGATGACAATCCTAGAAGGTAACTTTTCCCGATGCAGAAGTACAGTGCCTACTGATGAACCCATTTAGAACTAAAAGAAATTTGAAAAATATCATATGAACAAAAGAAAAGATGATAAAAGAGTAAACTCAGGGATAGCTGGTGGGTAGGCAGCCACCTGCAACTATCCTCAGCAGGGTAGATTGGGCAGTGGCTCTTTCTGGGAGAGGCTGTGATCAAGGGATGGCTGACATGATTGTGAAAGGTCAACTCAGACCAGCCATAGACATTTGAGGATGTTGGATGCAGGTCTAGGGAACTGAGAGTGGACTGTCCATGAAATAGTGACAAGGCTGAGAGAAATGTGTTTTTATCATGTTTGTCCAGTGACTGGCCTGTCACTGGTGAGTGGTTGCCTGTGCCTGGTGGTGCTTTTTCACTGAAAGGATTGAATGGGGTTTGATAAGTTTCTAAGGCACAAACAATGCACCCCCAGAGGGTCTCTGAGCTGTAACTAATAGGATTTGCGTAGTGCGGATGTCGCAAAGGAGGATCCAGCAGTGAAGAAGCCTTGAAGGGATGGGGTATCACTGCTCAGTTTCTTTAGTAGGAAAACAACGGCCCTTAAAGAAGTTAATTTTGGTTCCAAGTAATATTTTCATATTAGACCAAGCTGAGGAATGTTTTTCTATGTGGATTTATTGAATAATCATGCTTAAAATCTTATTTTTGAGTGAAACATGAAATAATGTTGCTGTTATAGACACTCTCTGTAGAAAAAATGATCTAGTTTGTGTCATAATATAACTTTTTTAACAAGCTGGGAAGGTACTGATATTTTAGTGAATTGGGTTTTAGGATGGTGGTATACTTACCAAGTCTGCCCCAAATACCTCAGAAGGAACTGCCTTGTAAAACACACACTTCTTTCTTTCGCTAGAAATAGGTTCATTAAATGTGTATTGATTTAATTAAGTCTGCAATGAATGGGAAGTGGATTTAGACAAGTACATTCACACTTTGTTTCACACGTTCTTCAATATCCTGGAATTTTGATAGAAAATTCTCATGATTTGCCACATTCCAATAATCATGAATATTTGTTTTAAATGTTCTGGGATGGAAAAAGCAGCAAGCATATCATTTTTCACTAAAACATAGTAATCCAGTTAGGAGACTGAAAAACTTATTTCTCTTTGGTAAGAACCACAAACTTGCAGTCACCATTTGTTTCTGGGGTTGTTTTGTTTGTTTTGTTTGTTTTTTAAAAACTTCTTTTTTGGTGCCAATGCTTGGGAAAAAGGCCTTTTAATTCCAGTGAAAGATTAATTGCCTCAGCTCCAGACAGAAATAAGATATTGTAGGGGCTAACACTTCTGAAGGACAGTGCTTGAGGTAGCAGGGCAGCTTAGTGATTCCCTTTTGAATTACTAGGCACTTGAATAGGTATACAATTCTTTTTTTTCAACTGTGGTACCAAGGAAATGCTTCAGTCTCAGCACTCTGAGACTGCCGTCTTCTCACATTTTTCAGGAAGAGGATTTTGAGGCTTAATCTCTCATTAATGAACTTCTGTTCTTCTAGTTAATATTAGTGAAATTGTACGTGTGAATAAATCGGTGAAATAATTGATTGTGTTTTGAATTGGCTTGCTTTTCTACATAAACAAAATCAGCAGTCGAGCTGAACACTGACTTCTGCATTTTGACTGAATTAATACTGCACAGAACTGTGAAGTTTTTAGCACTTCTGACATCGAGGTTTGGACTAGTCTTTGAGTTTTCATATTCTGAGAACTATTCAGCTGTTCAAGCTACCTCAAAGCAATAAACCTTATGTTTGAAAATATTTTGTATTAAACATGCTCTTGTCTTATTTTAAAAAAATGCCTTGTCTTATCTTAAAAACAAGGAGAGTCAGATTTTTTTTTTTCAAGTATCACAGGACTCCACTTGTACTTAGCATATTGAGAGTTGCTGGAGGCTTAGATCTTTTTCAGATGTATATAGCATGCTGCTGCAATGCTTAGGTTCCTTTTATATTAGTTTTTAGCCAGGAAAATTGGAGCAAACAGAAAAAAAATCACATGGATGGAAATTTGTGGGGTGCAAATAAGTTAAAATGTTGAAATATAGGTAGTTAGAGAAAGGGCCATAATGAAGGAGTGATGGGGAGGTAAGCAAAGAATGGCTGGAAGCAGAAGACTCACATCTGCAACATTGTGAAAAGCTGTGTCCAAGTGAGAGGAGGGTAAAGACCTTTTTAAGGATGCTATTTTGACATGGACTTTTATACTTAGAAAGAGATTCTTTTCCTTAGGTGTTGCAAGGTTCCCAGAGCAACCAACGTGGTTATAATCAACCTATGATGGATGATGAAGCAGACCACTTTATGTGCTGGCGTTTCTCTTACCTACAGTGTCATCCCACCTCATTGCTCAAGGATGCAAAATGGCTGAGAGGCAGGACCACATTTTTCAACCAACACAGCCTCAGCATCCCTTGTGCCCCAGGCCTAAGTGCTATGATGCTTGCAATCTGTGCTGGAACATCTGTTTTGGACTTTATGTGAGACAGCTGCACCCAAAAGGTGGGTGCCATTCTGGGCCCCTCACCACAAGAAGGATGTTGTGGCTCTGGAGCGAGTCCAGAGAAGAGCAACGAAGCTGGTGAAGGGGCTGGAGAACAAATCTTATGAGGAGCGGCTGAGAGAGCTGGGGTTGTTCAGCCTGGAGAAGAGGAGGCTGAGGGTAGACCTCATTGCTCACTATAACTACCTGAAAGGAGGTTGTGGAGAGGAGGGTGCTGGCCTCTTCTCCCAAGTGACAGGGGACAGGACAAGAGGCAATGGCCTCAAGCTCCACCAGGGGAGATTCAGGCTTGACATTAGGAAAAAATTTTTCATGGAAAGGGTCATTGGGCACCAGAACGGGCTGCCCAGGGAGGTGGTTGAATCACCTTCCCTGGAGGTGTTTGAGGGACAGGTGGATGAGGTGCTGAGGGGCATATTTTAGTGTTTGATAGGAATGGTTGGACCTGATGATCCAGTGGGTCCCTTCCAACCTAATGATTCTATGATTCTATGATTCTATGAAAATAATTGTGTGAAGAGCAATTTCCTTGAGGAGCAGGAGAAGGGGGTAAGACCTCCTCTGTAACCCTTCTGTGCCTATCAAGTGTGAACAAACACTTGGTTGTCGAGAATTCAGTCTGACTGACGCTTTTTAGGAGTGTGCTTTGTACCTTTTTCAACAAGTTACTAGGGGTTTTAGGCTGTTTTGACTGGGTTTGAGTTTAGGTACTTCTTCTTGCTGTTAGTCAACAAAGCGTTTAATTAGCTGGAGATTTCAGCCTATCTAAACATACAATTACTGTTTATAGTACTTGTAATATGGATTGAGTTAACAACGCAAAGTAATGATAATATTGAAAGCCTAATAGCCAAGAATTACACTTAGCGTAGTGATGGCCAGGAAAGAATAAATGTGGTTACTCTGATATTTATGTGTGTGTGCAGCCATTAGTTTTCTTTGATTACCCATCTAAATTAGAGAAGCAAGCAGGTCTTCAGAGCATTACCTGATATTAGGGTCTGAATCAAGGCCATTCTGCTTGAGGAGTCCTCTTAGAGTGCTTCACCCATGGGTCTCCTAAGGTCTGAATACCTCAACAGTGCTGACTCAAGACTTACCCTTGCATTAATGTGGTTGTACACTGCCTGAGTGAGTCTATATTGACCACTGTGGCAGTACTGTACTTAAATAGACTGGGTGTAAATTGTTCACAGAGTGGAGCACTGTGGCTATTTCTTAGCAAGCTACAAGTTGTCCTGGAATGAGTAAGTTTCACATCATAGAAACTCAGCTACAGGCACATGCATGAGTCACATCTAAGAAGGTTTCTCATTGTCTAGAAGGAAAAATAATGGTATTTGAAGAAGTAACGCAGATGTGACTGATTCATCTGACCTGACATTCAGGCAAAGCACATGGTTGATCAGAGTATTACTCAGCAGTGAAAAAAATATACTCTGTACTTGCCCTGTTTCTTTGCCTCGGCCAAAATTTGATTTATTTTTAAAGTAATTTGCCTTGTTTGTCTGTAAATAGTATTTTCTCTGATCACTCTTTTCTGTAACCCCTTTTGTTCAAATTAGTATTTGCCACATTTATTTTCTAAGGTGCTGAGGGATCCTACGACATCCTTAAATCTTGACTGTGTTTCTTACATTCATATATGTTCACAATACTGATTGTTTTGTAGCACTAACTTGAACAGTGTATATACCAAAGGAAAACTATTCAAATGGACCATTTGAAGAGAGTTACATAAACTAAAGAGTGAAGCAGAGCTCACTTTGAGGAAGTAATGACGATTCTGTGGATTCAAGCACAAATCTGTATACAATTTTCATATTAGCATGAAAAAGATTGAACAACCCATGAAGGTACATGTAGGATGAAAATCAGAGTGGACTATTGCAAGATTGATGAAGGCTCAAAAGATGCTGAAATGTGATGATGAAATTTTAAAAAAATCAAAGAAATGTAAAAGAATTTACCCGATTTGCTTAGAAATCTTCCCGGGAAATAAACATTACCATTGTAAGTTGCACTGTTAGAAAGACAACAAGATTTGATGCAAGCAATCCAGGAGGCTTGGAACCAATACTGAATATTGCTGTATCACATGGATCTAGGTCGGCTGGTCAAGGGTAATAGTCTGCTGGATCTGCTATGCCAGACAAAACAGTATTTTGTTCAATTGAATGTGATAATTAATCTGTGACAGTCTTAAGTGTAGGGACCATGAAATACTGGAGTTCAGAATCACAAGGGAGTGAGGAAGGCAAGTATCAAAGCACAGACCCTGGGCTTCAGGATGCCCTAGGCTTCTGCAGGGAACTAATAGGTGGGATATCAAGGGAGGAAGCTCTGAAGGGTGAAGTAGCTCAATATTACTGACAGGTCTTTAAGGACAGCTTCTAAAGGCCCTTAAGGAAAGCGTCCTGCATGCAAAAAATACCTCATCCTGATATTCAGGAAAGATGGTAACTGTATCAGGAGACCAGCTCAGATAAAAAGGGAACTAGGGAAAGAGCTCTAGCATACAAAGGTTGTACGCAGCACATGGAAGCAAGGATGCATTACAAAGGATAATTATGAAAACTCTGCCCAGCCTTGTATGGATGGTGTTGGGAAAGCCAAAACTCAACTGGAATTGGTAGTGGTAGGAAATACCTGGGGAAAGACAAGTTTCTAGTGCTAAATTAATAGTAAAGGCTGAACAAGGAAAATGCAAGCCCTTTGGTGAGTAGGACGAGTGATTTAGTAGCAAGAGGCTGGAGCTCTTGGCAGACAGCAAGCCAGACAGAGTGAGCAGCAAGACGCAGCAGCAGAGATGGCCAACAATATTCATGTCTGTATCAGCAGGAACGCAACCAAGACATTGGGACAGTGGTTGTTTCTCTCTGATCCACACAGGACCTGAAGTCCTGCCTATGGCTCTAATGCACAAGATGCTGAAAAATTCAAGGTGAGCAGGGAGCCACAAAGTCAGTCAGTGCTGGGACAGGCTGAGGAAGAGGAGCTTGTTCAGCCTGGGACAGAGATGCCTTCAGAGGATGTAACAGCAGGCCCATGGTGCCTACAGGGAAGGAACTGAGAAGTCTGAGCCGGGGTCTGAGATGAGCAAGTAAATGAGAGAAAGTGGCCACGGATTGAAAAATGGGGGTGGGGAGGTTTGCAACCTTTTATAAAGCAGAAATTTCTCACCTCAGGAGGGCACCTGGGCTGTGGGACAGGTTGCCTGTGAAGGCTGGGAAGGTTTCAACCTTAGAGAGTTTCAACATGCTACAGATTAAAGCCCTGAGTAATCTGGTTTTACCTCAGAGCTGACTCTTGTGAGCAGGAGGTCAGACTGTATACCTTCTGAGATTCTTTCCAACCTGAGGGATTCTGTGATTAAATAGAAATAAAAATATATTTAGTTTTCACAGAATGGCAGGTAATATAGCATTTTGTGTGTATTCAGACAGGTTTTTAAATTGGGAAACAAGGGATTGAGGTATCCTAATCAGTAATGTGTTCATTCCACAGTTTGAATATCAGTATTAGTAAGTAGCAGGGTATGCAGGAGCAGAATAGTGAATAAGAGCAGATTTATCTTCTGAATTGGTGTTGTCTTCAGTTGGTTTCAGTCAAAAGAAATTATGTTACATAAGAGCTGGAGCCCATATACTTCAATTTCTTGGCGATAAACTGATTCCAGTATGATTATTTACTGGATATATTCCATCAAGAACAGTGTTTAATGTTTCTTTGACTGATTGTTCTGATAGAATTGTCTTATATATTCATATAAAAATAAAAGGGGTGTGAGTGAGCTTGAATTTGAAGCCTTCCAAATAACAAGATCATAAACCCACAACTGAGTTACTTTGTCTTTCCTTAAGCTTGATGTTTTTTTCTTCTGATTGAATTTGTATCTTCTGAAGAGTGACAAAAAGATTTCAACTGTGTTTTCCAAATATGAGAATCTGTGAAATAGAATAAATTATCAAATATTGACTTTTTTTCTGAAACTTGAATTCAAGCACATGGTTGGTTATTCATACAAATATTCCTCAAGTAAACCACCACCTTATTCTCAGATGTGAAGGTTTCTAACTGGCTCTAATGCAATGAACAATTTAAGACGTTTCAAGTTGATCTGAATATTAGAGTAGCAATTATATCTAGCCTGGCTGTGTGTTTCCTTTCTGTTTAGAGTTACCAATCTACATTTATGTAAGTGCTTTGAAAGCACAGACTGTTCTTTGTGTAGGAAAAGTATGTGCTACCAAAATAGAAGACAATTTTACAGAGAATATAAGGTATTATGTTGAATATTCCTTTTCTCCCTACTTTCCATTAAAATAGATAAAAAAGACCAAAGGCCTAATCTGGTGTATTTGTTACTGCCTTAGATCTGCCCACAGCTCTCCCTTGAGGCATGCAGAAAGATTTGATAAGCAAACCTTGCCAGATGGCTAATGCTTGAAGGGAACGTTTTGCTACAAACATTGCAAAAATTTTAAAGCATAGCAGCAGTCTGCAGGCGTAGGACTGCACTGTACTTCAACATACCTGCACAAGAATCCCACCTTCTGGAGTGAGGGCAGGGGAATGAATCGGCTCTTCAAATACTCTCAGCACAGCTCTCATTAGAATGCACATTTACAGTGCTGACTGAATAAAAAAAAAGTGAACAGAAATTATGTAGGTGCACACTGCAGGAAATCCAGGTACCTTCAGTCTGCACGTTCCTCACCAAATTATAAAACTCTGGACAGGGAGGAAGAAAATTTGGCAAAGTTGTTAGTGTTGAGTTGACACTTAAAGTAAATGCTAGTTTGTGGCAGTTGAGAGAGCCGTCTGCTGTACCTCCTGTCCCCATCTCTGCCCTTGCTTACAGCTGGTAAGCAAAAAGGTATGAGTCATGAAGGCCGCTCTTCAGCAAAGTAAAAGGCTTTTGAGTAGAAGAGATGCTCTTTGATGCCTTGGTTGTGGAGGATATGTCATCAAAATAAACTTTTTGTTGTAACAAGGCTGCCTCCACTGAGGAGTATGATATCTTATGAAATAATTGAACTTGGACAACCACTTAAAACTTTTTCTGTGCAGATGGATGAGCAGAAAATAGATTCAGGTTATTATTATGCATTTGTAATTTGTTCTTTTAGAAATTGTGTTTCAAGATAGATAAACTGAAAATGATGGAGTTACTTATACTATACATATACATTATTAGTTTGCTATATCCTGTATTATCAGTTCTTTAGATTTTGATCATTTGTGAAGAAATGAACCTGATTTTAAAATGTAAGGATCAAGTTCTTAGTTGTAACTACAGAATATGATCCTTCAAGTCTAGAAGTGTATGTGACCGGTGCATATATCTGTGCTTTACATTTTCAAAGCGCAGCATCACATTCAGCATGGATTTTGATGAGGTGGAGGGATTGAAAGGATTCATACAAATACCCAGATCCATGGTATTTGGAGAAACTCTACCTAAATGGTAGTATAATACTGTGGTCTTAAGCGATGTTGGCATCCCTCCCACGTTTGCAAACTTCTGCCTCACTTGCTCTTTTCTCCTTTTCTTTCCAACTGCCTTCTGTCATAGTTACTTAAAATTAAAGTCCTAACTACAGAACTACTATATATAACATTATATAAATGCTCAGACAGCTGAGTAGTTTGACTGACCTTAAGCTGTTGGAAATGAAGTGAAACACCAAAGCAAAGCAATAACTTTGAATGCTTGTATCACTGGAAATAATCCCATGATCACTTCCTAAACTGTTTAATCAGGAAATACTTCTTCACTTCCCAGATTTCAGGTAAGCAACAGATCATGCGTCTGTTCAGAAAAGAAACCTTAGCAAACCACAAAGGAGTTTTACTAAATTTACTTCCTTCATGCTATGGATATTATTAGCATAGTGACTTATACAATACAAATATTGTCCATCACCTTTGAACAGCAGCACACTTGGATCAGAAAATGAGTGTTGTCAGAAGATACAGTGTCATAAAGGAGATTTACTTGTCGGTTCTGAATCACAATTAAAATGCATGACTATTCATTGCTAATTTGATAGGCAAGTGCCATTATGTACCTGAAGTTACTGGAATACTAAAGTGTTTGCAAAATCAAATTAAAAACATACTCACTGGTCAAGCTTGAGAAGTGGGCCCCTGTGATCCTCATGTGGTTCAACAAAGCCAGGTTCAAGATCCTGCACATGGGTCAGGGCAGCTCCCAGTATCAACAGAGTCTGAGGGAATGAAGGAATTGAGAGCAGCCCCGCAGTGAAGGACTTGAAGTACTGGAGGATGAGAAACTGGATGTGAGCTGACAATGTATGCTCACAGCCCAGAAGGCTAAATGTATCCTGGGCTGCAACGAAAGGAGCATGGCCAGCTCGTCAAGGGAGGTGATTCTGCCCCTCTGCTACAGTCTGCTAGGACCCCACCTGGAGTACTGCATCCAGCTCTGGAACCTTCAGCAAAGGAAGGACAATTACCTGTTGGAACACATCCAGAGGCAGGCCACAGAAATGGTCAGAGGGATGGAACACCTCTCCTATGAAGGCAGACTGAGGGAGTTGATGTTGTTCAGCCTGGAGTAGAGAAGGCTCTGCGGAGACCTTACTGTGGCCTTTCGGTACTTAAAGGGGGCTTATAAGAAAGATGGAGACAGACAGGGCCTGTTGCAACAGGACAAAGGGTAGTGGTTTTGAACTTAAAGAAGGTAGATTTAGACTAGATGTAACGAAGAAGTTAGTGAGGGTGGTGAAAGACTGGAACAGGTTGCCCAGAGAGGTGGTAGGTGCCCCATCCCTGGAAACATTCAAGTTCATCTTGGATGGGGCTCTGAGCAACCTGATCCAGTTGATGATGATGTCCCCTGCTGACTGCAGAAGAGTTGGAATAGACGACTTCTAAAGGTCCTTTCCAACTCAAGCCATTCTATGGTTCTATGAAATGCTTAAACAAATTTTTGCCTATACTAGCAAAAGCTATGAGTATCTTTCTTCATGTGAAAAAACATTTTTTAAAAACATGAAGTAAAATCCAAAATTAGTAGTCAGTAAGGACCACGTGTGCCATACCTCAAATTTAGCAGTTGTTCCTGTAGTCTTTCCCTAAGGAATAAAAAAGCACAAAAATATCAACCTAAGAACATTATTCTTCACTCTTTGACTTCTGAACACAAGGAAAAATATACTGGAAGGTTACCTACAGTGCTACCAATTAGTGTCTGGTAACGTACTGCATAGTGGAAATTATTTGCAGGATGAAGGGGCCACATACTTGTGCAGATCATATTGATAAATACTGTGCCTCAGCAGCTTCCTGTGGTGTTTAATCTTAACTGTTTCAAAATGTTTTCCATAACCATATGAATAAACCACTCATTATACACAGTAAAGTGGGTTTATTTCATTATTTTCTTCCCTACATTTGTTATGATTAATCATGTAGCACACCTCACCTCTAGGAGAGAAGAAATGGAAAACTAGCAATGTATGCCAATCGCTCTTCCTTCAGAAGTGAAAAGATCTATTTAAGCAGCTTAAATACACCTGGAAGTCTCTTCGATAATCAGGGCTGGACTGGGCTGATGAAGTTTCTGTACTACCATACAGAAGATGCCTCTGTACTTTTAAGGCAGCCTCAAGGAGGCACCCAAAGCCCCACAGGTACCTGCTAGGAACTTCAAGAATACTCCCCAGCTCCACAAGTGTTTTAGGAGGAACCTTTATGCACAGGCCAGGTTAGATGGTTCCTTGAGCAGTCTAGTGGGTGGTGTTCCTGCCCATGGCAAGGGGATTGAAGCAAGGTGATGTTTATGGTCACTTCCAACCCAAACCATTCTATGATTCTCTGAATGCAGTCAGGCACTTGTAAAAGAAATTAAAACAGTGTTGCAGGGCACATTTAATTTTTTTTTTCTTGGAGCAGTTAGGGTGGGTTGTATCATCTAAATCTTTTTTTTGTTTGTTTTACTTTGCTTTAAACAATCCTATTTTGTGATTTTTCTCTTATTTTTTTAAAAACTCAAAGAAAGAATGCTGAAGGGAAGTAGAAGTCATGTAATTCTGAGGAATTTCAATTCATATGTACTCTGGCAGGTCTGTGATGATCCATAGATAAATGTGACTCATCTTAGATCTCAAATGGATAAGTACAGCTTTTTCTTTTGCTCTCCATGACTTTGTTAATAGTAAGCAGCAGCTCTCGTGTATGGAAATGAAAGTGCAATTAATGGCTGATACATTTTGCCTATACAGAAAATACTGAATTAAGATTTTATAGATAAGTTTCCTTTTTGAACGCTCTGACTTTCAAACACTTGTTATTTGCAATTTTAGCACATTCTGATATAATGATTTGCAGTGTTAATTTTATGTAAGTGGTTTGGGCTGATCATTTGTTCATCCCTGTAGGCTGGTCACGAATGTGTAGTGCAGATTGAAGGCACATAAAACTAGATCTCCCTCTAGAGACAGCTTTGTTTTATTTCCTTCTTGAACTTTAAGCAAAACAACATGGAAGCTTGGAGAAAACATGACCTCTTTCTGTAAGAACAATTCCACACCAGTGACAGCAAGCTCGGAGGCAGGCAATTTCCACGAGCTCCATCCATTTAAGGACTGGTCACAAACATTTTTTTTAATCCAACTGCTGTTTTTTTCTCCTTTTCATCTAAATCTTTTGGAAAGATGATTTGTTTTAACCTCTGCTCTTTTCTGCTGAATGTTAAAGTCCATTTTGAAGCCTGAATCTTCAATACGGCTTGCATATGGCGCTCTAAACCAAACAGGGTATGGCAGGTTTTGAAAGGAATGCTGGTTACAATGGCTGATTTTGCTGGTTACAAAGTGCCATCAGTATAGGCGCCTTAATTAGAATTCCTCCTCAGTTGTTCACTGTGTATAGGAAAGGATGTGTTTTTTTTGAAATGTGTGAATATTTTCTAATAGACCTAAGGAGAACTGAACAAAAGATACTTATCCAGCAAACTTGGAAGTGAACTACTCATCTAGCAACAAGTGATTGTCAAAGATATTTCTAAGAAGCAATTGTAGTGAGAGTTTGACCCTGACCCCCACAAAACAGTGCATATGTGAACTTTTGCTAGCTGTTCTGCCTTTTTTAGCACAGAAGTATTAGAGGAGCGCCTTCTCTGCGTTTACTGCATTGATGGCAAGGCTTATATAGTATTATGAATGTTGCTTCACTACCCTCATACTTTCACCTGTTTGAACAGATAATTCTGAATTCTGTATAATATCTGTTTGGTGTTGCTACTATTAGTGCAACATCTGTTTTTCATAGAAGGAAAAGCAGCAGAATTGCATTGTGTTTCTATTAATAAACCTAGGGAATTAAAGATGCTTTATGTGCCTTTCTCACTGTGGGTGATGAATTCAGAGATCATTCACAGTTTTGAGTAACAGGGAGTGCACCTATATCAGCATCTTAGTGGATGCCAGGTCCCTAGCATCAGATGCTTTGCTCTACAGATATGTTCGTGTTGCAGTAGACCACATGCTAATATAGATGCCAATATATACTGTGGGCCACTCCGTTCATGGTAGCAAATCTCTGTTTGGGCTGGATGGACAAGAAAGAGGAGAATAGTGAAGCAGAAGCAATGGGAACACTAAACAGATACAAAGACTTCAATTTTTGGCAGAAATTATCATTCTTGGTTTTAATTTTAAACCTATGTTTTTTTCTTGAAAGTGTGTGGATATATTTCATTTTGTTCTGGGTTTGATTTGTTTTGCAGGGGGTAGTATGGTTTTTCTAATGGGGAAAAATCCTGCTTGACTGCCTTCTACTGTATTTTGAACTACTGACCATTCTCAGGTACTATGGAAGGGATAGAGGAGAAAAAGTCAGTTGAGATGGACTGCTGCTTTGAAGTTCTTTTTCTTAAGACAAAATGTACTAGAAAAAAAGTAGCAAAAATAGAAAAAGCCTTTCTTGACTCAGGTGCTGGAAAGACGTAGGCAGAACACATGGTCTCATCAGCTGCTCTGCGATGTGGCAAACATGTAGCAGGATTGGGCTGCAGAGAATATTATTGAGTTACTTCATTTGTCACAAGTTCACAGAAATGTTGCTTTGTGAAAAAGATGGCCTTGCATGTCAAAGAAATACTCTCAGAAACGAGAGAAAAAGGGAACAGTAGAAAACAGATGTTTCTTGGGACTTGCTCAAGATTTAGCCAGATGTAATGGGTATGGTAGTAAAGTCAGTGTGTGACTCTTTGCTGGGTCTTGTTGGGACAACGTTAAAAAACAGAAGATTCATCACTGTCCTAATGGGTCTGTGACTCTGGTGAAAAGCGGCAGGGGTAGCTGCCAAGGTTGTTCATCCTCTGAGATTGCTTGCTTCAACTGCTTTTCTTCCCACCCAAAGTCTTCTCCTCTCTTACTCCTCCTCATAATCCCAAAATAGAGATAAAATAATCTACAATAATATACAATTTATTTCTTATTCTTTTGGATAATTTATTATTGTTCATTTGTTCACCTGCCACAGTTTTTATTCCATCAAAAGTATTAATCTTTTTTTCAGATTAGATCTGCCATTCTGCTCCCCTTTTGTGCATTAATGCAGTAACATTAGGGATCTTTGCACAATTTTCAAGAGTGCAGCCTGAACAACATCTACTCTTACAAACAGTAATGTGGTGATGCTTATATTACCTAAGTGTATCATAAAGTTCTGTCTCAGCATGTATAGCCATACTACCTGGTTATCGTCATCTAACAAAGGCTGCCTTCTGGCCAAGAGAGAGGTACCCTGAATCTGGAGGATTTCAGCATTATCTTTGATTCCGTAAAAAGCCTAAGAAAATTGTCTTCCAAAATGCCATATTCATACTGAGATGCTTAAAACCCTAAAGATAGTTGCCACTAGCATCTCTTTCTAAGCTCAGGTCTGTGAACAGGTCTCGTGTCTGCCTCTCTTCTCAGGGTATGTGCATCTATTAGTATTGTCGTGATTTGAACATGAAGCCTTCAGTGCATTCATGAGCCTCATTTTTTTCTACTTGCTCTTTCCACTCCAATCTTTTGTCCCACAGTGTTCTTTCTGTTACTTTATTTGACATGATATTATAAAAAGACTCTGGAAAGAAAATTCTGGCCAAAAGGCCTCCTTTTAAAAACATGTACATAAAGTAAAAATATAAAAAACTGTCAAAAGAAGCTATTAGTGTGAATGTATTTATTTTATCATCAGTGTAAAAGCTTGACTCACTTCCAACATTTCAGAGCTAGAATAATCAGTAACTTATAGAAGTATAATACTTATTTATCTTTTAAAATATTGGACAGTCTGAACCCTGGGTTCCCAGCTCTTTTCACAAGAGTTCTGTGAAAAGAAGAAAGAAAGAAAGAAAGAAAGAAAGAAAGAAAGAAAGAAAGAAAGAAAGAAAGAAAGAAAGAAAGAAAGAAAGAAAGAAAGAAAGAAAGAAAGAAAGAAAGAAAGAAAGAAAGAAAGAAAGAAAGAAAGAAAGAAAGAAAGAAAGAAAGAAAGAAAGAAAGAAAGAAAGAAAGAAAGAAAGAAAGAAAGAAAGAAAGAAAAAGAAAGACCACCTACTTTCTGAACCATTTATGAGTCAATAATCCAAGTCACTTGCAGAAATGGGGTAAAGCATATCCCAATATTGGGAAACAGAGCTGCTTATGGGTGGTGCCAATATAGTCTGGGTTAGAAACTTTGACTTAAAGCCACACTCCTGGGAAAAAGGGGAGTAGTGGGTGCATTTTACAGATGAAGGAAGACAACATGGGAGGGAAAGGGACTTTGCAACGGGTACAGTGGTAGCTCTTGTCAGTTTATGACTCCCTACTGCTAGTGATTGGGTTCCCATTGCCCTGCAGGACCCAGGCAGTGCCTGAGCTGTACAAACACTACAGGTGGTCGCCCACATCTACTGGAGTGGGAGAATTGCTCACCTGACTGAAATCAGGAGCTGATCTGTGGGCTGTTTCTTCTGTTTGGAGACTCTGGCTGGGTGGAGAGGAGATGCTACAGAGATGTGATTCATTCCTGATAATGAGTGGGTGAAACTCTGGCAGGCAAAAAACCCTGTGATTCAATGAACCTCCTGAACAAAGAGGACAGGAAGAGAGCAACCTGCAAGGGTGCTTGGAGAATGAGTTAGTGTGTACCATTTCAAAAATTATACCAACGTGTCCCCTTGAAATAATGTTTTTTGAACCAATCATGGTTCTTTGTATCAAAACATTAAAGTGTTGTAATAAAAATATGTTCCTTAGTGTATTAAGCCATTTCTTTCTGAGATTTCCTTAATTTGGTAGATAATGGATTGATCCAAACCTCATAAGGAAACCTACAAATTAAAATAACAAATCACCTTATTAAAAAGATATATTGAATTATTTTTCAAAATCTGATATGAATGATGTTTTCTCTGGTGCAGCCAATTCGCCATTGGGAAGCCTATGGGACTTGAGGGAGAAAAGAGCAAAGACAGAAATTATATAGCATGTTGCCAGCTTCCTAGTTCCTGTGTGGGATGAATTAGGTGAAGAAACAAAACACAGACACTAAGGTCTTTTCAGCATCTTTAAAAAAAATAAAAAAGGGTGACAGGGAAGAAAAAGAAGAAATGGGAAATTTTCTGCTGCTGATAATAAAAATATGAACATTTGCACTTGTTTACCTGCATTCTTCCAACACTGCTACCTTTTGTCAGTAACTTTTCTTTTAAAGGACTGAGTCTATCTCAATTTCATGAGCAAAGACAACACACTATGCAGAGTTTATGGCTGCTTCAGTGTTTTGGCATGAACTACAGAGCTGTGCTTATGAATTTCAGTGCAGCATCAAATTGTCAGAGGGTGTGCTTTCTAGGGCAGTGATTATTTACCCTTCATTTCTGCATCGCTAAGCCTATTCTTCATATTATACTCAGACCGACAAGGGTTCTATTCTGCATAGGCAAGGTCCTGGCTGACCATGTGCTGACACTGTGGCACTGCTGTGTGATTACCCTCTTGATGCTGACAGAGTCCAAGGAGTGCTGATAAGGGTTGAACCTGGACTTCATGTCCTGGGTCAAAAGATATTTGTCTGGCCTTCTCACTGGCCATGTTTCTAGCCCTGACCTAACAGTACTAATTTGTATTCTGTTTCATTAATGTGAAATTATTGCTAACCAGGTTTTCATTTCAAGATGACCAATACATTTTAGTAATTTAGGAGGTACTTGTGTAGAACTCATGTATGGGAATCAAGATTAATATTAGCATTTCCATGCATAACATTACTTTTTATTTGGACAAATTTAGTAGGCATTTCTTAAAGAACTAAATACATACAAAATATTTATTCATTTGCTCAGCTTGAGCCAAAAGTGTCCTGGGCTCTCTGAAAATGGCAGTGATAGAAAGTACACATCACGAAGGAAAATTGATAGGTCAGATGAAACATTGAAGTGTTACCTTGTAGGCAGTAGGCATTATCCCACTATTCACAGGTATAGCTGTTGACTTAAGGAAGACAATTCCTTTAATTAAAACCACATACTTTAGCATTGTAAATAAATTACCGCATTAGTAAAAGGCACGCAGATGAAGCAGCTAGTGTATTTCTATATGTCAAGTTAGGTGAGGTGCAAATATGCTGGGAACTTGGAAGACTACTTTCTCATACTTATGGCAATAGGTTATTCTCGGCTAGCAAAACTGATCAGTGAAGCTACTGTCTTCATTTATTGCTTTAAAAGTTTAGTCCATTTTTGTAGGCTTCTGCTTTTGAAAAAAAAAAAAAGTAACTGATATAACTGTTGTAATACATTATTTCTTAACTGAGAAGCCTGTTTGGAAGATTAATGCAAAGCACTGTGAAACCCCAGGGAAGCCTGACATTTACATAGGGGGCAGGGGCAAAAGATTATAGGTGCTCGAAGTAAATTGAGAAAATCCTGAGTAAGAGTCCAAGGTTTTCACTTGTGACATGAAGTTTTGTATTCGTGAAACAGTTCCTATTAAAATTCTTCATTTTGATTTGAAAATAAATTTAAGCTCTATTTATGGGAATAATTATGTAGTATTAACCATCCCTGCACTCCTTGATAAAGAGCCCCTCTACAAGAGGGGCTCTTTATTAAAGAGTGCAGTGATAGGATGAGGGGCAATGATTTACGCTGAAAGAGAGTAGATTTAGATTAGGTATTAGGAGGAATTTTTTTACTGTAAGAGTGGTGACGCACTGGAACAGAGAAGTCATGGATGCTCCATCCCTGGAGGTGTTCAAGATCAGGTTGGATTGGGTTTTGAGCAACTCGTCTAGTGGAAGGTGTCACTGCTCGTGGCAGGTGGGTTGGAACTGAATGATCTTTAAGGTCCCTTACAACCCAAACCATTCTATGTTCCTATGATTCTGTGATTACAAGGACAACATCAAATTCCACTAGGTCTCTGCTGCCAAGTATTACTTTGTATGTTTAGAAAGTCTTTCAATGAGATTTCTGAAGATAAGAATGCTGGGAATTCACCTTCTTGTGAGCATTTTGGAAGAAAGTTTAAAAGAAATTTTGAAAAGCATACTGATACTGCAGTTAGAGCGTTGGTTTTAGCATCTTTACTGTAAACGTAAATCTTGATGACCCATTTGCAGGATCCGTATGAGCTTAGCAATCTGCACTTCGTGGCCTTTTTTGTCTGCCTTCAGTAATGTTTTCTATTTTAATCAGAACAGTTATGGTGGCAGACTCCACACTTGGTCTCAGGATGAGGAGTTGTTTTCTCAAGGCATCGTGTTCTCACATTCTAAGTAGAACCTCAGTGCAGGCATTGCTGAAACACATTAGGAGGCTGCTTTGGGTATTCTCTATTCAGGGCATGAAAGTGTTGGAAAGAAGTTTCTTCAGAACAAAGAAGAACAAAGTCTGTGACAAAGGTTCAAAGGGAAAAAATGTTAGGAGCAGCCTGGCATGAAGACTGCTTAGCATCTGTTTTCATGGTGATGTCCTGAGTTCTTAGGCAATGGTGCGGTGAATTGCCATGTTGTCCTAGGAGTAGCCTGGGAAGTGGACTGTTCATGCAGGAAGAACTCCACGGGAGGCTGTCAAAGTCTGTCTGATCTGACAGATAGTCTAGTTGTGGGCAGCCATCATTCGTTGTGCAGCCTGCTGTGCTAATAATGGCTTGGGTGTTGAGTTAGTAGATTGGGTTGAACACCAGCATTGCTGACCATTGGAGCAGATACAGTAACTACACAGCAGGCCTTGGTGGTGTTTCTGACAAGCCACGTGCAAACTGCAGAGGGCAAGATGAAGGGCCACGGTAGAACTTCACTGAAAGTGGTGGTGTTTGAAGAAAACTGAATCTATATTCCTGCTGACTTCTCCTTCACCAGCTAAGGTTTAGTCTTTGAATACTCCTCTAAATACATCCATAGAGTTGTTGATGTTTTTGAGCTCTGCTGTTTGCTGCAGACGCAAAAAAACTCTATTAAACTATGGAGCACTTAAACCAGTGGGAGCAGTGTGTATAAGAGGAAAGACAAAGATTTTGATTCTTTCTCTTTTTCCCTGACATAAAATTAATTTTTAAGATTTTTTTTCTCTTTTTCATTTCCATGAGGTGTATCTTGTTCTTTATACTCTATTGCTCTTTATTTTTTCACACAGAACTCCTAAACTCGGACTGTTTTGTGACAGCTGGTGCCATTTTCAGAACCAGAATCCAATCCTGATCTCTGCAGTCCCTCTCGGGCTCCACTATGTCGCCTCTAACTTTGGGAGGCTAAATGTATCAGTTGCTTGCTCCCATCTGGGCTGGTTGTTTTATGGAATGCAGTATCTGATAGTGTGCCCAGGAGAAAACATTGTGGCTTAAGTACTTCTCCAGCTTCAGCAATGAGCATAGCCGTCCTCAGTTGTTTCACAAAGACCAGAACTGGTTCTGCTTTTAGTTTTTCATTTTGTTATCTTCTTTTAGAACTTCCTGGAAATATGCAATCCTGCTGTGGTTTATAGAAATAAATTTACTGGTCTTGTTGTATTTACTTCATGGAACTCAATCTCTGTTTTCAGAGGGAGTAGGGGTCTTACCCGGCAATCCAAACCTGATGCAAGACCAGCTACTGTTGCCAGTATCTCATCAACATTACAAAGGGCAAGTAGAGTGCAGTGAAGGCATTTGTTATTTGGAAAGCACAGAAACCAATAAGTCACTTATTTCAAATAGAGTCTTTCCCCAAAGGAAACTACTTGGGTTACTAGCTGGTGTTTGTCATTTTGTGCATCTCATTTAAAGCAGTCCTTATCTTGCTTTTGAAAAAGCCAGGGTGAAGAGGGGAAAATGATGCTTGTTGAAAGTGAAATTTTGTTATTAACCTTTCCTGTCTGTTTCTTTTGCATTGCCAATAGTGATGACATTCAAATTTCATAGGCAGTCTTTGCCTCTCTAGAAAAGCATACTGCAAAGCATCAATCTTCAAATGTATCAATAATGTCAGTGGAGAGGTCCAGTAAAAGACAATTTTGAGAATGAAGGTGAAGATTTAACCTTGTTGAGGGAGGGAATTTCAACCCGTTGCCAACAGAGAAATGGAGTTGAATGTAAGTTTGAGAAACTGCAAGCGTCCTATGAATAAAGTAACGGTATTGATGACTTCGAACATTATCTTCTAATAGGCAACCCCAGACTATTAGTGATGAAAAGATGAGCCATTTCAATAAGTATTACTATTTAGGAAAATGTTTTTGATAGCATCACATGGAAAATGTAACAATCAAGTTAGAGTTAATGGGAGCTAACAGAAAAAATTCTACTAAGAAATGAATGAGGGATGCAGGGACAGAGGGCAACTGCCCTAGCAGTTGCTGAACTGTATACGTAAATACACAGGTAATTAGATTAGCTTATATTAAATGAAAAGAATCTATTCATTGCCATTGTTGTTGCAAAGTAGAAGGAATTTATAATGGATAGTTCAGAAAGGCACTGATGTTTGTTGTTTTATTTTTTTTTGGCATATAACTTTTGTACTTCTCAGAAAAGTCCTTCAACTTATTAATTACTGTAATTATTTCTAGATTTAAAAGTACAATGTCTAAAAATCAAGAAACTCTGGAGTTTGATTTGCTGCTGTTGTCAGCAATAGTTCCTCTTGTCACCCAGCTGGCTTGTTTTGATTTTTTTGTACCCTGTAGTCCATATACATGGGCTTAATTTTCTTTCTCTTGTTTCCACCACAAATCATTCATTGTTTTCCAGTCACTTGATTTGTGATTGAGAATTACTTCATATTTAACCCTATTTGTGTAAGGCATCCCTTTCTAATACCATCATTAAAGAAGCAAACTGATTAGAGATTTTCTTAAGGTGGAAAAAGGAATATTATTTAAAAATCATTATCATATACATTTGAGTTTTCTAGGGCTATTTAAATGCTGTGTTCCACATCAGATGTTCAAACATGCGTGCTGCAGAGCACATACATACTCTTGCAATTGAATGAGTACTCTATGTAGGAATTTAATTTTCTGTTTGTGATTAGATGCCTCTAAATTTCTCCGTCAAACCCATTCTTTTACTCGTTGGGGATTTATGCAGTTTTAAGGAAATTGTATTCTGCTGTTTTTTCCCTTCTCCATTTCAGGTGTAAGGAGGGAAAAGTAAATATCTTTAAAGGGATTAATTAGATGAGCAGTATGCTTTTTGTGGAGACAGTAATTTGCAATATGTTTTGTTATATGTTTGTGTTTAATAAAGCTGATGCATTACTTCCAAGTAATGTTTAATTTTTTTTTCCTGCCTTAACAAGGTTGAAGGATTCTTATTTTTCAGGCTGATATAAACTAGTCAAGTCCTAGTTCCCCTTGGAAAAACATTAAAAAAATCTTAAGAGACATTTGCTATGATTTGCAATTGTCATTTAGCTGAAGACCAAAAGGAAGTATGAAATAAAGGTGATAAAAAGTTGATACTAAATTAACAGGAGGCAGGTGGCTTTCTAAGAGGTGTAAAAGAAAAAAACCAGATTAAATTGGCAATTCCAGTTGAATGTGGTTTGGCTTGCTTTTATTTTGTCCTATTTCTTTCACAACAAGGGACTAGCAGTCTTACCTGATGAAATTAATTCTTCCAACTGAGATATTACTCTTAGTGTTGAAAGGTTACAGATCAACCCAAAGTCTAGCAGAATCAATTAATTGAAAAACAATTGCTTCAATATCACGGCTCTTGCTGAAATATCCAAAGGTATTTTTAGCTGATAAACTGTAGATTGGCTTAAAGAAAACATTGCCTTAGTGTGGAGTAGCTTTCTGAAATAAATATTTCTGAGCTCTGCAGGGTTCTGAAAATATTTCTAGTACATCTTGTCTAAGACTGAATTATAGCCAGCTCAAGGCAAGGAACAGGTAATACTTATCTGGCCCTTGGAGCAGCCCAAAAGAGAAAGTAACTCTTGGGTCCAAAGACCTGTGCCAACTTTCTGGCTATTATATTGTAACAGTGGAAGTGTGACTGGCCTGTCAGTCTGACCGCGGTACCGGGGAAAGTCATGGAGTGGATGATCTTGAGTGCTATCAAGAAGCACTTGCAAGAGAACCAGGTGATCAGGCCCAGTCAACACAGGTTCATGAAAGGCAGGTCTTGCCAGAGTAATCTGATCACCTTCTATGACCAAGTGACTAAACTCTTGGATGAAGGAAAGGCTGTGGATGTATCTTCTTGGACTTCAGTAAAGCCTTTGATACAGTTTCTCACAGCATTCTGCTTCGGAAACTGTCGGCCTCTGGCCTGGACAGGCGCACACTCTCCTGGGTGGAAAACTGGTTGAACCACCGGGCCCAGAGAGTGGTGGTAAATGGAGTTAAATCCAGCTGGAGGCCAGTGACAAGTGGGGTTCCCCAGGGCTCAGTCCTGGATCCAGTCCTGTTTAATGTCTTTATCAACGACCTGGATGAAGGCAACGAGTGCACCCCTAGCAAGTTTGCAGATGACACCAAGCTGGGTGGAAGTGTCGATCTGCTGGAGGGTCGGGAGGCTCTGCAAAGGGACCTGAACAGGCTGGACCGCTGGGCTGAGACCAGCGGCATGAGGTTTAACAAGGCCAAATGCTGGGTCCTGCACTTGGGGCACAACAACCCTAAGCAGAGGTACAGACTAGGAGAAGCCTGGCTGGAAAGCTGCCAGGAGGAGAGGGACCTGGGGGTGTTGGTTGACAGCCGACTGAACACGAGCCAGCAGTGTGCCCAGGTGGCCAAGAAGGCCAATGGCATCTTGGCTTGTATCAGGAACGGCGTGACCAGCAGGTCCAGGGAGGTTCTTCTCCCTCTGTACTCGGCACCAGTGAGACTGCACCTCGAATACTGTGTTCATTTCTGGGCCCCTCACCACAAGAAGGATGTTGAGGCTCTGGAGTGAGTCCAGAGAAGAGCAACAAAGCTGGTGAAGGGGTTGGAGAACAAATCTTATGAGGAGTGACTGAGACAGCTGAGGTTGTTTAGCCTGGAGAAGAGGAGGCTGAGGGGAGACCTTATTACTCTCTACAACTACCTGAAGGGAGGTTGTGGAGAGGAGGGTGCTGGCCTCTTCTCCCAAGTGACAGGGGACAGGACGAGAGGGAATGGCCTCAAGCTCCGCCAGGGGAGGTTCAGACTTGAGATAAGGAAGAAATTCTTCACGGAGAGAGTGGTTAGGCATTGGAACGGTCTGCCCAGGGAGGTGGTTGACTCGCCTTCCCTGGAGGTGTTTAAGGTGAGGGTGGATGAGGTACTTAGGGGCATGGTTTAGAGATTGGTGGGAATGGTCAGACTCGATGATCCGGTGGGTCTCTTCCAACCTGGTTATTCTATGATTCTATGATTCTCCAGTAATCCATCCATTCCAGCCCTTGAACAGTTCTTCATAAACTGTTGAAAGCTTCTGAAAGATAATCCTGTAGCCTGTATACTTCACTATGAAAGGCTTCCTGCCCTAAGCTGTATATTCTCCTGATTTTGGCTAACTCTTCTCCTTGCCAAAACCTCCTGAAAATGCTGGTTTTGTGGGTTTTTTTCTCTGCCTGTTTTCTGGTAGATCAACAGTATCACTCACTGCATTATCCTCCTACATTATTTAATTAGAGAAATAAGCACTTAAATCTTTCTACTAGGTAGTTTTCAAATCAAATCCGAAAATCATGTTACTGCAGAATGTTAACTTTGGAATTCTTGATAGTTTACTGTTTTCACCATTCCTCTAAAATATTAAAATTCTGAAGCCAGAAAGGTTACTTTGTGACTGATTAATTTCTTGATTCTCTTTGAGCATGATGCATGGATTGCTCATCAGTTTTATGGGGTAATGTATCATGCCACTTATAAATATCTCATTATCTTTATGCAAACACGTGTATCAGAAATACAGCAGTTGAATGCATGCAGGATTTATGTTTCCCTAGGGAAAAATAAAACTTCAGACTCATCCTCATGCCCAGTTGCTTGGTACACCAAGCATCGCATGGCTTGCTGAGAGGCTCTTCTACATTTAGGGCAGCAGTAAATGCATCCTAATCGGTGTTAGAGAAAAATTCAGCTCTGTCATGGGCAGATCTATGTTTTTTCATTCTTTGTGAGAATTTCTCCCTTTGCTCCCTTGTATTATGCAAAACAGAAGCTGAATCAATACATGAAGAAACAGTAATTCTTTACTTGTAGGGCTTGTTTACTCAAGCAAGAACCACGGAGAGGACTTTAACATTCTTGTCCTTTTCAACACATTCAGCAAATATATTTTTAAACAAAATGAAAGATATATTAAGTTAGAGAATGGGAGATTTTGGCAAAGGAGCCTGGAAAAAAAACCCTTTCATTTTGGAGAACAATAATTTCACAGAGACATTGTTGATTATGACAGTTATTTTCATAGAACTACCATCTCAATAATAATCAGAAAATGACAAGTATTAGGAATTTATAGGAAAAGAACTGAAACTAAACAAAGAACAAGCTGGACATTTATAAGACTATGGCTTACCCATATCTGCAACATTGTACTGTCCTTATCCTCTCTTCTCAAAAAAGATGTATTTCAGAAATGAAGAGATTCAGGAAAAAACAGTGAGGACAGTCAAAGGCAGGGAACAATTCCATATCAACTGTGGCTTGGTAGTCTGGTCATGTGTGTGGTTTATGTGGCAAGGTTTTGGGAGCAGGGTGGGCTGCCGGGGTAGCTTGTGTGAGAAAATGCCAGTTCTACCTGGCTCTGACAGACCTGACGCTGGCCAAAGCTGGGCCAATTGATGATGGTGGTAGTGCCTCTATGATAATGTATTTAAAAAGGGAGAAAAACTGCTGCACAACAGTAGCTGGGAGAGAAGAGTTATAAGTTGTGAGAGAAACAGGCTTGCAGGCACCAATGTCAGTGAAGGAGGACAGGGAGAAGGTGCCCCAAGGTGTCAGAGCAGAGATTCCCCTGCAGCTCGTGGTGAAAACCATGGTGAAAGAGGCTGCCCCCTGCAGCCCAGGAGGTTAATGGTGGAGCAGATATCCACCCATGGAAGACCCCATTGATCCTCTTGATGGTGTATGTGCCCTGAAGGAATCTGTAGCCCATAGAGACCCCAGGTAGGAATAGGCTGCTGGCAGGAATGGCGGCCCATGGAGAGGAGCCTACACTGGAGCAGGTTTTTTAACAGGGCCTGTGACCCCATGGGATACCTATGTTGGAAAGATCCATTCTTGAAGGACTGCATCCTGTGGAAAGGACCCGTGCTGAAACAAGTTTTGAAGAACTGCAGCCCATGGGAAAGACCCATGTTGAAGCAGTGCTCAAGCCCTCTGATGATGGTTGTGGCCCTCCTTCTCTGGACTTGCTCCAACAGGTCCATGTCTTTAGTTTACTGAGGGGCCCAGAGCTGAATGCAGTACTACATGTGGGGTCTCATAAGAACAGGGTAGAGGGAGAGAATCACCTCCCTCAGCCTGCTGGCCACACTTCTTTTGACGCAGCCCAGGTTGGCTTTCTAGGCTGCTAGCACACATTGGTTGAGATTCTCACCAACCAACACCCTCGAGTCCCAGTCCTTAGGGCTGCTCTCAGTTAATTGTTCGCCTAGCCTGTATTTGTGCTTTTGATTGCCTTGACCCAGACGCTGGACCTTACACTTCGCCTTGTTGAACTTCATAAGGTTCACATGGGCCCACCTCTCAAGCCTGTCAAGGCTTCTGTGGATGCCATCCCTTCTCTCCAGTGTGTCTGCCACACTACACCGCTTGGTCTCATCGGCAATCTTGGTGAGGATGTCCTCAATCCCACCATCAATGTCAGCCGCAAAGATGCACCGATCCCAATACTGACCCCTGAGGAATGCCACTCGTAACCGGTCTCCACTTGGACATTGAGTTGTTGACTGCAACTCTGAGTGTGACCACCCAGACAATTCCTTATCCACTTAGTGGTCTGTCTGTCAAATCCATATCTCCAATTTAGAGACGGGGATGTCATGTGTGACACTTTGTACAAGTCCAGGTAGATAGCATCTGTTCTTCTCCCCTTATCCACTAGTGCTGTAATCCCTCTGTAGAAGACCACAGAATTTGTCAGGCATGATTTGCCCTTAGTAGAGTTATATCACCTCCTTATTCTTCATGTGCCTAAGCATAGTTTCTAGGAGTATCTGCTTCATGATCTTGCTGGGCACAGAGGTGAGACTATAGCCATTGTTAGAAACAGCATACCAGGTCAGATGAATGCTTGGACTTGCCCAGTACTGATATTTTTATGAGGAAATACAGGAATGTAACATATAGCTAGAGTTAGACAAGATGATCTTACTCAGATCTGAAGGGCAGGAAAAAGAGTCCAATGTGCATATTTTAGGGAGAAGAAAGAGGACAAATATTCCTTCTGGAAAATCACCAGCTCTGAAATCACCTATGTCGATTCAAGCAGATATCTGTGTACAAATGGTGAACAACATGATTACTTTGAAAGCACTGCTTTGAAAATGTCATGTAGACATTGACAAATAAGATCTTTCAACATATTGAGAACAAGAACAAAGTACAACACAAAATAAAATTATGGCTTTGCTAGGTCATTTCCAGTAAATTTTCTTCAAAGATCAGGTCATTTAGATAAGTCTACACCAATGAAAGAAATAAGCAGTTTAAAGGAGGGCACTTTGATATACAAAAGAAAAGACAGTAAAATTGCCTCAAAGACTGCAAGTAACGTATTTTCAGGCAGGTGTTTTTGGGTTGTTACACTATTTTTGTTTTGTGTTTTTAAAACAATAACATATTTTGACTCTGAAAAAATAATCCATCCAAACCAAAAAGCATCTTTTTAAAAAATAACAACTGTTGTATTCAGTCTTCCATTGAATAATAATCCAAATTAGTGTCTAAAGGAGTGTACTGTGAGGGAAGAGTAGGGGGGTGAAGCTTTTACACCATGGCCTGAACTATTATTTCAATCATCTTCTTATTGATAAAGATAGAAAAATATCTGTGTTACTTGTAAGGGCACTTGCATCAAACTTTATGAATACTCTTTATCTAGAATCTTTAGAATCATAGAATCATTTAGGTTGGAAAAGTCCTTTAAGATCATAGAGTCCAATAGTTAACTTAACACTGCAAGTTCATCACTAAACTATGTCCCTAATCATGTCTACACATCTTTTAAATACTTTCAGGGATGGTGACTCAACCACTTACCTTGTTGACCTGTTACAGTGTTTGATAATCCTTTCAGTGAAGAATTTTTTTCCAAATATTCATTCTAAGTCTTCCATGGTGCAACTTGAGGCATTTTCCTCTTGTCCTATTGCTTTCTACCTGAGAAAAGAGACTGACACTCACCTTGCTACAAGCTCCTTTCGGGTAGTTGTAGAGCACTAGAAGGTTTCCCTTCAGCCTCCCTTTCTCTAGAATTAACAACTTCAGTTTCCTCAGATGGTCCTCACATGTCTTTTTCTCTAGACCATTCACCAGCATCACTGTTCTCCTTTGGACTTGCACATCTACTTATCAACTAAGTGATTTTGAAAAACTCAGCTTGCATTTACCATTTCCAACTATTTTGATGGCTTGTAGGGAAAGGTTACTCACCATTGCTAGTAACCACTGATTTCATCCCTGATTTTTCTTAAAGCTGCTTGCTGAATGCCAGATTTTTCTTTTTCCAGTTTATTACCAGTCATTTCAAGTAATTGTAAAATATGGTACAGTAATTCAGGTTTCCTTTACCAAGTCCCCTCAAAATAAGGAATTCAGCATGGAAATCTGCCTGGTTTTTTTCACAGAGAAAGCTAACAGAAAAAATTTATTTTATTCTTTGCAATCTTGTCCTCTCAAGTTTCTCTTGTGTACTTTGATCATCAGTTGGTCTTATGGACTTTGCCAAGCTTCTCAATACTGATGCATTTGAAGAAAGATTTTCTATTCGGTTTTAATTCTTTTTGCCAGTTACTCTTCAAGCCCTCTTTTGGACCCTCCCCATTATGTTTTTACATTTAATCTGCCAGAGTTCATGATAATTTCTTTTTCTTAGGTTTGACAGGCTTCAGCCTTCTGAGAGATGACTTCTTGTTTCTAATAACCTCCCTTACCTGCTGTTCAGTCCTCATGACTTTTCCACCCTTTCTAAAAATCTCTTTAAAAAATATCTGTGGTATGCATTCATCAGTGCTGGTCTTTCAATAGTCTCCACTCTGTAAGGTTATCTTTCACTTAGCTGCTCGTTTTAAACAAGTTTCTTCACTGTTGATTTGCTCTAGAGTACCTCTAGGAACAGAGTGAAATTGCATTGTATCATTTAGGCTTTTGTTGCTCCTGTAGGGCCACAGAGTTTATTTAGATTCACATATGCACTTTTGAGCCAAGCCACGTGTAATAAATAGTCAGGACATAGCTGAGAGAGATGTCCCACATTGTGTACTGCCTTCACAGCTGCTTGAAGATGTAGTTATTGCTGACCTTGTAAATATGTGATTTCTGTATTTTGTACCAGTGTGAATATTCATAAGGATAACCGAAGGCTCCTCCTATTCTTGTGTTTCCTGTCCTTTCTGCCTCTAATCTCTTGTGTCATAGCAGTCAGTGCTGCCATCCTATCTGTATGGTAGGTAATGTCTTAAATTCTTCATATTTAGGCCTTCAATTTTGGTACCCTAAGGACACTAAGGTACTTGATTGGGTTGGTAGTTTGTCAGTTTTGTTTCATATCAAACCAGGCTTCTCTGGTCCAATGAATGTTGAGAGAATGAGCGTAGACATGAGAACAGAAGGCAAGGAGGGACCAGCAACACAGTTCAGGAAAGGAGTTCTTGCTTCAGGAATTCACCCAGATTTTCTTCATGGTCAAAGGAGTGAGGGTTGGAAGAGTCCCATCGGATCATCGAGTCCAATCATTCCTATCAAACACTAAACCATGCCCCTCAGCGTCTCGTCTACCCGTGCCTTAAACACCTCCAGGGAGGGTGACTCAACCGCCTCCCTGGGCAGCCTGTTCCAGTGCCCAATGACCCTTTCTGTGAAAAATCTTTTCCTAATGTTCAGCCTAAACTTCCCCTGGTGGAGCTTGAGGCCATTCCCTCTTGTCCTGTCCCCTGTCACCTGGGAAAATTGGCCAGCACTCTCCTCTCTACAACCTCCTTTCAGGTAGTTGTAGAGAGCAATGAGGTCTCCCCTCAGCCTCCTCTTCTCCCTACCTCCTTTGGAATGAGACAAGCCAGTTTATTCTTAAAGTTAGATTGGCTGCTTCTAAGTTATTTTTCCAATTACAAAACACAGATTTTCGGTCTCACTGAAGAAGGTTTTAAATGCCTTCAGGGAAATAGAAGTCTGTGATGTACGTTGATTGATTTACTTTCCTTCCTCCTGCTGAAATTGGTCTAATTAAATCTTTTAAATGTTGAGGACAGAGCTCCTTAGCTTGTAGGGCTCACAAGGGGAGGAGAGAAGAGATAGGACACATTGGTTCTCATGCTTGGTCTAAGGGCCTATTTTTACATTAAACAGATAATGGGTAAGTCATATCCTTGGAATAGAGACTGTCTGTCAATAAAGTAACTTTACTGCTCAACTCCCTCAGTCTTAGGCCAGTTGTATTTGAGCATGGAAGCACAGTTCCAGGTACCTGAAGGATTTAAAAATCCATATTTTAAGGGTTGAAAATGTTACTCTTCTCAGGGAGAATGGATCACTTCTTTACATGAAGAGAGATGGATATAAACAAACATGGATTAGAAAATGATGAGTTCTGCTTTCATGCCTGATGCATATATAACAATCTAATCCTCCTTAAGTAGCTAAAAAGAGATACATTATTAATTTAAGAGGTACATACCAGTTATACTGATTCAGTAATAGAAAAACTGGTTTTGCATGACATAAAAAGCTTAATAAGTGATTAATCTGAGACTATTTCTATGAGACTGAAATTTTATGTGCCATTCCAATGTAAAGGTGTAGGCACTAAACCATCGTTGGTGTGAAGGTGAGGAAAGATGCGGTAGTTCATGACAGCTGCTGAACTGCCTATAAATACATAGAAGATTGTTTCAGCAGCTGCGATGACTTACCAAATCTAAAAACATTTTTCTTGTGCATTGCAAGACAAAACCACAAATTCTCAGTGAATGCTCCAAATAATGAATTTTTTTAAAATTTTTGTTCAATTTCAGATGTAGTCGACAGTCAAAGGGGTTGCAGTGTTGCTACCTGAATTCTTTTATATTAGGCTAGAAGCAGCGCCTTGTGGGCATCCTACAGTGTTTTGTTCCAGATCATTTTTATAACCATACTCAAAGGAAGTATTTAATGGGTGACAATTCACAAATTTGAAGTCAGTTTTCGGTGTATATGACCCTGTGGACTACATTTCATAAACAACATCATAGGGAGTTTAATTATTACCTTTTTTTTTAAAAAAAAAAAGAAAAAGTAGAAGTTTTTATAGTACTTTACTTAGCAAAAATATTAATCTTGCACTCATACATGTGTTCCCAGTGAAGCTGCTTAAACTCACAACTCCCACTACAGCCAGAATTATTCCTTATCTGCACTCTCATATATCTAAGCATTTATACTCTTTTGTTCCATTTCATATCCTGTAGATTTTCATATTTCAGTGTCTGAGCAGCTTTCCGAAGTGCAGAAAGCAATGTGGCTAGCATCCATCATATCTATTCTTGCATCTATTCCCCATGGGGAAAATGAGAATAGTAGAGATGCTTTGGGTTTATAAATGAAGTCAAAGCTGAAAATAACTTTTGCACATAGATGCTCTTTGATTATTCAGGAAGTACATTCCAAACACAGCCCTGAAGAAAATGATGTCTCTAGTGCAGATGAGCTTCACGCTTACCGTATAAAATTTCAGCATTGCTGTCGGCAATGTTACTTGTATTGGCCTTTTGGTTAACCTTGGCTGAAACAATGACATGCTTAAAGATAATAACTGAGACCTTGGGCAAGAATAAATACCTTACAGAGAGCTGGTTCAGGAAGCAAAGGACAGATATGCTATCAAAACAGTAGACAAAATTGTTTGAAGGAGGTGCTACCGCATTTTGAACTCGTTAGTGTTTTCTTAGTGCTGAAGGCTACAAACCCAAATATGCTGTGTTACCTTACTCAGCTCTAAATACTTCATGAGATAATATGTTCACTGCCCATTGGCATGAAATGGAGGACCTCATGTCAGTGAAGAAAAGCAATCCAACTGACAGTCTGATGTCACTAGTGTTTGGTGTCTCTAGAAAAAGATTATTTCAGACTCACTTTTAGGTCTCTCCTGGTCAAATACCAGCTCTAATTCCATCCTCTGGCTAAACAGAAATAGTAACCAGCTAAGAAGCAAGATCTGTCTCTTTCTAGCTAGAGGGATTGTTTTTTCTATTATGGACATCTAACAGCAGCCTAGCCATTAAACATAAGAATTAGTCTGACACCTTCCACATCCTCCAGTTGACCTAAATAAAAAATAATATCCCTCCAAATATCAAAGAAGCAATCTCTCCATGCCAAATTTCGCTTCTAAGCCATGTTACCTATTATTTTTAACTTTGGAGGAGTGCATTTGCTATAACCATGGCTGGAATTTGGCCCTTAATACTGGCTGTGTCTTCACTCTTTGTAATGTAGGTCAAGAGAAGAAATTAAATGATGACATTGTGCTGCTTACTGTTGCATCCCTGAGGAGTTTGTGTGGTCCCTACTGATTGCCTTGAATCATTAATCAAAGGGTAACCGCACTGCACAGCCCACAATATATTCTCAGCAGGCACATGCATTGATGAGGCTGCACCAAGAGAAAAGGCTTAATTGCATTGACAGTACAGTTTTTTCACAGTTTAGAGTGTTTATCAAAATTGTGCTTGTAGCATCTAAAAATACTGTAATTAATGCAGCTTTGCACACTGTTTTCTTTTTAGTTTCTTCTGTTAAAGAAGACAGCTGTTAGCTAGGAAAACAAATTCATCTCTTTTCCTTCTCTCTCTCGCCTCCTGTTTTGTATGTGAGCGCATCAGTAGGAGGCTCACAGTTTGTTGCAAATGTTCATTCACAGTTTCTGCAGATCCTTACATTCATATTCACAAAGGCAGAATATTTCAAGATGTCCTTCATATCAAGTTACTGTTATTCACTTCAGATGTGCGGAATACAGATTTCAGAGGTTTTGCTTCCCAAGGCAAAACAATGATGCTTAAGGGAACAAAACCCACTGTCCTCATGGACAATTTGAGTCAGCCATTTCTTCATTCTTAAGTTGTTTCCTTTTATTGCTAATCTAAACATGCCTTGTGAATATTAACATGCAGAATATGTTATAGAATAAGGAAAGTATACCTTGTTTGACAGATAAAGCATCTGCAAGAGAAGGTGAGTGAGATACTAGTAAGTCAGCTTGTGACACCACTAAACAGTTGGGCCTTGGCTCCTGGGCAGCCCAGGACAGTGCTTTTCTTTTCCTTATTATATATTCAGGTTGTGAGAACAGGAATATGCTCACACGAGCACAGAATGTATACTGTGTATGAGCACAGAAGTATGCTGTGTGGTTTTGGCTACCTCCATAGGCTGTTGCAAGCCCATGAGAAACCCAACCTGCTTAGTGGCAAGCAGGCTGGGAGTAAGGGATGGGCATATGACCTTCTGTGCAGAGAGCTACAAGAGCAAGGGATTTTATAATGGAAAGAGATATGACTTAGTTTAAAGAAGGTACTGAAAAAAAAAAAGGTCTCTCTGAGCATCAAGGAAAAGGAGCTTTAAGACCTGCCTTGCTCACCTTTGCAAAGTGCTTTGTTATGTGCTTTGTTGCTTCAAATATCCACATCAGGTTTTAAAATGTTCCAGTTCCTACATATTGCCTTGTAAATCTTGTATTACAGTGAAGAAGGCTGTGTGGCTGTGTATATAGCAGAGCTTTGCAAGGCTGCAATTTCACTGAAATGACTATTATTACCTTATAGACTGCAAGGGTAAAGCTCAAGTGGTGAAGTTTATGAAATCCTAAGGTTAAATAATGGATTTTGCCATAACATTATACTGGCCTTTATACTTCTTTTGCTGATGTAGGACTTGCAGCTGTATTAAAACAGGACCATATTGAAAATATTTATCATTTTCTGGCATAACAGCCTGCAATGTGTACACATACAATGCACAGGCTTAAGCTCTCAGAGCAGGTAGAAGTACCTTGAGTTCATCAAATGCTTTCTGCTTTGTGAATGAAGATATTTGTAGCCATGCTGCCTTTGCCATTACAAGTGCATGCAAGAATTGAGATTATTTTAGAACTTATTAGTCAACACTGCAGCCCCAGAGACCATTTAATTAAATGATCCTATGACAGTTTAAGTAGCTAAGCATTATGACATGCAAAAGTTAAAATGGTGCCTGCTGAGCAGCACCAGATCTGGAATCAAGTAAGATACTGGTCCTGTGGTGGGGCCTGCGCTCACCTAAGCCTATGCCCATCACAAGAAAAGCAGTATGAATTAATCAGTAATACATATGTAGCACAAAATAAGAAAATGAAACAAAATTAAAGAATAAAATTCACAACGGTTAACAGACAAAATAAATGAAAATAGAGTATATTTTTAAAAAAATCAAGATTTAAATGAAGGTGATGTCAACATAAGTCTTAATAGACGTTCAATGCAGTTAAACCATTCTTTCTCTTTCTGTACATTGAATTGGTATTTTGAATGGGATGGAACAACCTGAAAATTTCTGCATGATAGTCTTTAAGAAAATTTATTGAACAGAGAGATTGTTTAGGCTATGATCTTTCAGAATAATTTGAGTTTAATGTCTTTAGAAAAAAAGACGCCACTTTGTTTTCCAGTACAAACTCTGCTCTTGGAAGTGCTGCCTTACAGATTATATTAACTTAATGCATGTTGATTTTGAGTCTTAAAACCAGTGAAGAAGCAAAATGTCCCTAGAATTGATAGTGCTAGCATCTCCTTTCATTCATTAGCCAGACAACATTAAACAATAGCAATTATGCCGCTGCTATTAAAATTACATCAGGTCTTCCATTTAAAAGGGGTGAAAAAACACAAACTGAACATTCTGTACCTGTTCCTAGATCAACTCTTGAAATCAGCAATGGTCTTTGCATTGCAGTGCCTTTTTTTTCTTTATATAATAAGGACAATGATGGGTGCAGCTTATGAAGTTCCTTTATCACTGTGTGGAAAACTATAGAAGGAAAATAATTTTGTAACTGAAAACTATTCTCTGCTTTCACAAAGTAAGACACTGAAAAGTGATGAATGAATAGGAAATAACCCTCACTTTGTGTCAAGCAGTTGTTTTGAATTATGACTGTTAGCTGCTGCTGAGGCTTTTCTAGCCTTTAAAAGAGGCCATCCTGGATGCGAATACTGCCATCTGAAATTCCTCTTACCTGCTGATGTTGGGAAGTTCTGAGACTGGCTTTCTTCTCCCCCAGCCATGCCCGGCTTCATTCACTTCTTACCAAAGAACCCCTTTTTCATCAGTTTAGTAGAGAAAGAAAAATGGCAAAGAGGGAAACATCATTCATTAAAGCTTGACTTAAATTCATATGTGGATTTTAAAAGAAATGAAGTAGCAACTTTTTGGCCAGTCATCTGTCAGCCTCCAGTTTCACTGGCTCACCTAGACAGGGAGCAGTGAGGCAATTGTGGTATATCACAGGTGGCTTCAGAAAGCTTCCTACAGCCCATATGGGTCTACCATGTTGAGGGCAAATGCTCTGCTCATAGCCAGTGCTGGGCTGCCTGCAGATGCTTTTTATGAATGCTTCCACCTCTCCTTCTCCTTTCCCCACCCTACAGCTGGTAAACATCTTCCTTGGCACAGCTAGAGGGATGCCATAATGCCGTCTCACTGCAGTGTTGTATTCTTTGCACTACTATTGCTCACTTAAAGAATCAAGTATCAAAGAAAAGAAACCATAAATGCCGGGGCAGGATATACCTGGATTTACTAAGGAACTGGTTAAAATTTGCTAAGTGCAGGATCTTCCACAGGCAGGTTCAGCTGTTTACTGCTGTCCTTGCCCTACTGTGAGCCAACAATTTACAGACTGTCAACTTTAATGAAAATACAGAAGTGAATCAGCAATTTAAGTTCAACCTGCACTCTAACATTACTATAATACTATCCTGTTCCATTTAAGCAGGCATTTGTTCTGCTTTTTAAAAAAGCTTAGTAACGTCAACTCCTAAAATACAGCTGCTGCTACTGATTTTTAAGCTGTGCAGTTACAGTAACATTACTATTCTTAAAATAGTTCTGTCTAATTTTACCACTGAGAAAAAGTTTGGGTTGGAACTCCACAGGAATTGGTTCTGTGGAAGCAGAAACCAGGGTAGATTTCAAGCAGTTCCTGTCAAGCAAGCCATTCAGATAATTGCAGTGCCAATTGCCTTACAAAACCCCAAATTGTTATTTTCAAAAACCGGCTGCCACACAATACGTCTGCTGGTATCAATGTCTATTGATAAAAAATGATCTAAGGCTGATGTCTGTTATACTGCAAAAAGATCTGGAAAATGGATTTTTTTAATCATGCATGTACTTTGGGAAAAGGAATTTTAAACAATTTGCTATATAAAAGCTTAGTCTGTTCCTATTCTTTAACACGGACAAGTAATTCTGAGTGATATTTCAGCTGTTGTTGGATTGTTGTTGGAATGTTGTTAAGGTTTTATTCCTAGCTTATATCATACGGTAAACTCTGTTAGCATTCAAAAGAGTTATGGACAGTGCTGAATGCTGTATCTCTTGTTCCTTTCTAGCCTAACACATAATTTTGTGCATATGAATGATATATGGAATTCCTTAGTTTTCAAAAATGTAATTCTTTTAGTCAAAACTGTAATTTACTTCAGCATCAATGATATTTTATTTTTTCTTCCCTCATGTATTAACTTACTACACATTCAGGTGATGTGTGCTTGCAGACTGCAGGATCGTTGTGAAACTCATGAGGAATTCATGTGAAGTAATATTTATTTCCCTTGAAACAGAAACAAACTTGTACCAGCAATCATTTCTAGGGAGGAGGTAAAAAAATTCTAACAAACCACAACCACTAACAAAAAAAAGACCTTTCTGTGTCTATAACTGAAAACTGCTTTGGTCCTTGTATTCCTGTGGCCATGTTTTGTCAGTCTGAGATCTCTAGGTGTTGCTTGTGCAGTTATAGTGTTTGTTGCCCTTACACCCAGATTCCACATCTTTCCATTAGTCTATGATACATTGGTAAACTATATAAACCAGGTCATTGGACTACCACTATGTAATGAAAAGGGCTAATAATAGTGGGTCACAATAATTCCTCAGCCTTACTTGGGCATTCATTTAGTTTCTGTTGGGTTTGGATCAGATCTTTTATTAATACAAGTGTATTAATCTTTCCACGTTCTAACTTCTCTTGAGCACACGTGTGTAGAAATTTGTCTTGCAACTCACCCCTGCTGTGCTTCAAGTGTTTCTGGGCCTTCACTGCAGTGTAACCAAGATTACTATAAGGCTTCATTTCTGTATCGTCCCCACACAAACAATTATTAGCGGGATCCAGATGAGACCATTTCCTGGCCAGAGATCATTTCCTGAAGTGCCATTTTTCTCCTGTCTTCCTGAATATGATACAACCATTCGTACCCAAAGACTTGTTGGTGTGCTGTGTCTCCCAAGCACCCAGTGTATTTCCAAACATCAATAGCAGCACCAGGCTCTGTCAACAAGGTAAGGTCATTTGTTGCATCCTACAGCTACCCCTGAAAGGTTGGTCCTTTGAGTCTCCCCTGGCTCATTATATTTTAATCTAATAAAGTGTCCCAAAGGCTAAAGAAAGGGGACCTGCCCAGTCTTAAAATCTGACTGCTAGTGGGGCTGAAGGCATTGCTCTTCTTTTGCCAGAGATCATGCACACTGGTTTCACCACCTAATTCTAGGGATCGTCTCTTTCACTTCTAGCACACAGTTCTGCTCACCTTTACATAAAGGTGGTAGGCAGTTTCTTAATCCATTTGGCTGTACCTTCTCCCACACACTCTGTTTTTTATTCCAGACCCTATTGTGGTTTTGAATATCAGTTCACTATATCTAGATTCTACCTCTCTCCAGCACCAGTTTAACTGCTTCAGGCAGTAACTGCTTTTAACGATATGCGACTCTGGATCCATTAGGTTTTGTTCTTCCAAATGAAGCCTTACAGACACCAAGCCAGCTGCCTTACCACACCTCATCACTGTCTGTAACCATATAATTTGCTATTGCTGTTTTTTCTTGGGGTTCAGCATTGCACATGGGCCATTCAGTGGCCACACAGGCTGTCTAAGCCAGGTGATTTCAGTCAGCATTTGTTGAACCAAGCTATGCTTCTTAAACCACCAGCCAGCTCACATAGCTCTTCAAAAGTCCTAATTCTTTATTCAAAGCTTGAATCTGAGTAGTAGCTGCTCGTGTTTCATGGTCACATTCTCAATGGCCCTTCTCTCATATAGTTTTACCTGCCCTGCTATTTTTACCACTACATCTTGTTCTTATTTATTTGTATGCTTGTCCCTCATCATGCAAAGGGCCATAGGGACACCAGAGTCGTGGGGGTGATTTACTTTCACAAGGTGTAGACCTAGGTAGACTGGGATAATCCCAAATGTCTCTTTGCCAGTCCCCAGGACACTATTTTTCTATCTGTCTTCTGGTTTGTACTGCAGCCACTCTACCCATTGTACCCAGTCACTTCTGTTTAATCTTCTCAGCTATCTTCTTGCAAGAGTGGTGCTCTTCACCTTCCCATCTCCCCTGCTGTATTTTCACCAACACTGGTGTAACAGCTGTCTTAGCCCAAGCCAACTCATAGTCTGTTTTTTTCCCTCTTCTGTTTTTTTAATATCTAAAATTATTTTCTCAGTCTCTCTTCCTAGCCTCACCATTGTCTCCTAGCAGCAGCTGTTTAAGCCCTTCTGAGGCAAAGGAACATTCCCTAGCATTGTAATCCCCAGTGTGATCCCCACTAACACTTGCTTTTGTTTCCTAGTGCCCTGCTTTTATCTTCACTCTGAGCTCACTGGAGCTGCTGCCTACCGCCCAACATTCCTCCAGCCTAGGCTGCCCTCCCTATTAACTCTTCCTTTTCCATAAACAATCCACTCTTCCTAAGACCCTCAAAAACTCATGCAACTTTACTTAAATGACCTTTAAAAGCATCAGGTGTCCAAGGGTCAGTGCCTGACCCTCCTGCCTGTTTTTGCCATAGAACCCATAGTAGTTTCTCTCCTTCAAAGACCGTGGCTGTACTCACTGGTTGATTTGAAAACTCCTTCCCCATCCTGCTTTGGCATGCATGGGTTATGACCTTTTCACCAACCTGGCATTTGAGTGTTCTTGTTTGCTGTGCGTGACAATGATACAATATCTATTTCTGCTTCACTCAGGTCCTGACATTCTTGCTCTTATAGCCTTGGTTGCTGAGTTCCCTGCATTCTCCAACCTGTTACAAGAGAAACAATGCCTTTTGCTACTTGCAGGACCCACCTGGTGTAGAGTGAACTAAAGAGAATAGGACTGCTCAGGTTTTTTCACTAGTTTTACTAAACAAAATTTAAGAAGGCAAATAATTGCTAGTATTTCTGTCGTGCTAGGCAATTTTAGAGATCATTTACACCTGTACCACTATGCACAAAGTCACAGGGAGGACACGATTAAAGGGGAAGGAGTCCATGCCTGGAAACTTGCATGGTAGGTGGTCATTGTTTTATCTGTGTAGTATTTGTTCTTTATGTAGTGCAGTTTCACAGGAAAGCACTCTTTGTGTAGCCTGAATCAGAAGGGTTTTGCACAATTTACTTTGCTAATAGTTATGCATACACAACTACATTATGAATCAGTGAAATGTTTTTTGTGTGATATCTAGTTCTGCAGCAGCTTTGCAACCTACTCATATTGCAACACATTTTATTCCAGGAATCCACTAAGATTATGAGACTCTATGACAGGTACAGTGGAAATGGTCATGATCAGCAGCAGTGACTGTGTTTTTCTGTAATGGATATTGTCTGCTTGTAGGGAAAGTTAAATTGAACTGAAATGGTTTGTGCGGTCTATCAGCTGTATCATGAGAATTACAATTCTATTCCGTATTTAAAGCTTTTGCAGAGCAACAAGCCTGTCAAGTCACTAAAATTAATAGGGAGTTACATTGATTCTTTCCTTAGCAGGGAAAAGCTTGGGATGGAAACTACAAGTAAAAAGGCTCCAAAGGAAGAAGAAGAATTGTATTTACTTTAAGTTTTGCAGTGAGATTTTCTTTAGTGAATCTGGAGGGAGGTTGTCTATTGATTATTAGTCCTACAACCAGTCCTTATAGGGGGCCTGGTGCTGGCCACACAAAATTAGAGTTTTTTTCTTGTATGTGTTCAGTTTCCCAGCCAGTTTCATCAAGATCGAGCAAGGATATGGACTTACTGAAGTGTACGTAATCTAACATGTGTGAAAGCTATGTTGATTTTTTATTACCTGCCATCACAAGTGTCTTGGCTTATTCTTAGGAAATATCCACTGCAATGTACTGGGTTTCAGATGTTCCTGATAGGCCTAAAATTATTAAGGCAGCATTTTCTGTTCTCTTGTCAGAACTGCCAGTTTTGACAAGGAGTATATACTGGATTTACTGCATTTGTTTTGTATTTTACATATGCTTGGTCAGCTAAACTGACTTTGTCTCTCTCCTTTTTTTTCTATTCATGAAAAACGTGCAATCCTAGCAGTCTTACGATATTCATAGAATCACAGAATCATAGAATCACCACGTTGGAAAAGACCTCTTGGATCATCGAGTCTAATCATTCCTATCTACCACTAAACAATGTCTCTGAGCACCTTGTCTGTCCATCTTTTAAACACCTCCAGGGATCGTGACTCAAACACTGCCCCGGGCAGCCTCTGCCAGTGCCTGATGACCCTTCCTGTGAAAATTTTTCTCTTGAATTCCACACTCGCTTCCCACTTGCAACTGAAATATTGGTTATAACTCACTAGATATTATTCCTTGCAGGTTTGGTTTGTAGAATCAACAGGAATCTTACTGGTTTTTGTGGGAGGAAGAAACTGCAATACATGTGCCAGGTTACCAGAGCTTTCTTATTTATGGTAGCCAAAGTCTACCAGTCATTTGATTAGGATTTCCAAAGGGATAGGGAAATAGGTACAAATCAGATGAGTCAATCGTCTTCACCACATACAGAGTTTAAAAGATTTCTTAGAATAAAAAAGATTATGTTAATGAAAATCAGTATGAAACAACAGTACATATTAAAATGAGTATGGTTTATTCCTTAGCTGTTTAGTGCTGGATAATCTGTGAGGCTGGCCATTTAACGTCCTTAAGATCAGGAATAACAAAGCATTGCTATTGGAGGAGGCTGTTACTGGAATGGTCAACAGTCTCTGACCTCCCTTGCACTTTTGGCAGGGTGACCTGGCATCTCTCTCTTTCTTTTGAAAGACTACAGACAGAAAAGACTAGCATAGCTCATTCCTTGTGAATTCCCTGTGCTCCTTTCTGTGCCTACTCAAGACAGAATGCCTCTTTCTACTTCCTTATAAAGGTTAAGGTTACAAGGTTATAAGGAGCCTTGTGACTAGGCACAGATACAACAAGAAATATGGGAAATTACATTATTATCTTCATTCCTCCTCTAAGGTATTTTTGAGGGGGTATGATGTGGATTGTATGGTTTGCATTCATGGATTATTTTTGAAGATGGCTTTGAAGACTTTTAGGATTTATCAGATACACAGTCACACATGTTTCTAGCTGAAATATTTTTAGCTAGAATGAACTGGAATATTTTTCACTGGAATATTTTTCACCCTCTCCCCAACCCATATATTTTAAATATGATACACAAATGAGCATTGACACTAAGAAGTCTAGCTTGTATTTGTTTATACCTGGTGCTCCTGCTTGATTATGGATAACATTCTGAGATAAAAAGTGGCCTTCATTATGCATCTACCTAAAAAACAAATAGCTGAAAAGGGTGCTAGCAGGGGCTTTGTCCTGAAAACTAAAACTTACTATTAAAATTGGCCAGGTTTATTCCTCTATTTAATATATGTTCATCTCTGCATCTGACCTGTCAGGCTTTCAGAGTACATGCGTGTAGCTATTTTGCAAGGCCACGCTTTATCTCCTCAGATTTGTACTACATGTCAGTTCTTTGGTAAATGAAAGTTACTTTCCTACTTTCTTTTGGCCTTGAGAGATATTTTATACCTCTTTCTTAATGTGTGATTATCACTGTGAAGTTATTATTTTGCTGTTATTTTCAAAGATATCTCATATTTCCTTCTAGGTTTAGACAGGGAGAAATCTATGGTAGCAGTTGGTAGAAAATCCAATTAATTGTTTTGCTACTCTGTTAAAGCCACTCAAACTTTGTCCACCAAAACTGGATTGATCTTATTCCTGGGAAAACTGCTGGAATTAGAGTCATATGAAACTAAGGTAGTGTGGTGATAAATCAGACCTATTCCTTTTTTTATTTGTTCTCCTGCAATACTGTTCATATTTGCACTGCTTCTAGAGGTGTGCTTAGTAACTCTTTCCATTATGAAAACTGTCTTTGTAGGTTTTCTGGATGCCTACATGAGCCTTTGAATAGCCATCTGGTGACGTGTGCTATGGCTTGTTATTTACATGGTGTTTAACTATGCCTCTGTAAGCTTCAATAATGTAACGGAGACCAAAACTTTCTACTGAAATACGCACTGAAACACACACTGAAACCAGCTTGTAAAGCATACTAGATCCAGCTGTTAAAGAAAAAGAATCTATATTAAACTGTAAGGGAATTCCACTAGAAAATTGGAAAGTAATTTTTTGCATTTGCAGATTCTTCAACTTTGGACTTTGTACCTTTATCCTCACCCCCTTTCTGGCTTAAATAATTTGTCTTCAGGAACATTCAATTTTGTTTTCTTTACAGCAAGTTACAGGAATAGAAGTGCTGGGGTTGGAGTCATATTGACAAGTTCCCCAACATAATATACAAAGGATTAGGGCAAAGCTGTTAATTTTCTCTGCTTCCATTGATGCAATTTGGAATCACTATGATGCTGACAAAGGAGACTATTTAAACACATTGTTCTGTTGCTATTTATAAAAGCTCATTTAAATTTAGAGCACAAAACCTTTCTAGGTGGAAAACTGCTATCTTATGTATCTGCATGCAGTTCTGTGCAAGGGATCTGATCACTGTTACTATTGCTGCTACAGTATTGATAGCAATAATGAGAAAAGAGAGTTCCCTGTAGGGCTCAATTCTGTAACCTTGTCGCATACAAAACTATGTCCTCATCAGTATGTGGAGTTTTACAGAAACTGCATGTTTAAATAGATGTGCTTATCACAGATCATGTGGCATCTGATGTTTGAACTGTGGTGTACATCAGAGCTATGGAAACGCCAAGCTCCCAGGGGTGACTCCTAGCTACACCCCAGGGTACAAAGACGATGCCTACCCTCTTCTTTTATCTTCCCTTCTTTTTTTTTTCCACTGCTGGCCCTCTCTTCCTGCTCCTGGGAAGCAGGCTGGGTGTTTGGACAAGGGGAGGTGGAGGGTGGGGAGCACTGGGTGGTCCCTGAGCCAGCCCTGCTGTTTGGGCGCAGCTAACAGGAACCAGCTTTTGCTGGCTTGCAGTTGCATGGCTGGTAGCCCTAGAAAGGTAGGCTAAAAAAGAACCAGAACTGCTGCTTGCTGCATGTGTACAGAGGAGAAACATTGTTCCTAAAGAGTTATTTGTAGCCCAAATTAGATATATTGGATATTGATACAGTAATCCCTCTCAAACTGTCAATATTCTACCTAAGTTTTGTAAGATTTGGAGTCCAGAATCCAGCTTTGCTATTACAATACTATTTCAAAATTCTTTCAGTTTGTAATCTTCATCCACACAGAACAGGTAAACCTTTGGCAACGAACGTAATTTTTCAAGGATGTAGTAAAAAACATCCAATAAATACCTGTCTTTATTATTTTTAATGTAGCAACATAGATGGAACCACTTATGCAACCAAGCAGTTGCCACTTTTATCTTAACTGAGATAAGAGGGAGTGCATTTATGAGGATTCCTGAAAGATCTTAGCTGCAATTTCAGTGTGCTAGTAGCACTTAGCACTGTCAGGTTCAAAACACCTTACATTTGCAAACATTGCTTAATAAAAATCGTATGAAATGGTGATTGCCTCCAGTTAAGAGATGGGGAATCATTAAAAAACAATTAAGTGATCTTAAGCTGATTCTTCCAAGTAAAGTATCGTGTATGAAGCATTGGCATTCAGCAGTGGTTATATGAAAAAAGTACAGTTTCATAAATCACAGTAGTTTGACCACTTTGGATTAACAAATGGCTGCCTGCTAACTAAGCAGGACTAACCAGGTAAAAGTTATAAGGATAATTTTTATTACAGTTAGTGTAAGTTTTGTTAAAATAATTCATGGGACATTCAATAAAATAAGTCTTTTCATAACCAACTTTTCTTGATGCTATATATGCTTGAACTATTAAGACACTACAAGATGGCTATGCATAAATCTACAATATCAATTTGTCCTTGGTTTTTCAATAAATTCTTGTTGTGTCTAATATCTCAAACTGGCAGACTCTGCTGCTTGTTATAATGTGGGTTTTCTGCCTTTTGACTGTGGCTGTTGTAGGGACACTGCATTTGTCAGTGTTCTCGTTTGACATAAGGTAGAATCAGTTTTCTAAATTCAGCTAAGTCTCATCTAGGTAACTTAATTTTCTTAAAGTTAATTGCATGTGTTTCAGACAGTATTTCTCTCTAGAAGTGATAAAATGGTGCATCAGCATGCAGAAAGGTCAATGCTTATACTTATTCCTATAGTAACCAAGGCCATCCTTGAGCTAGTGGAGTGCTGTAAGTCAAAGATGAAAAAGAGTTGTGCCTGCAAGAAGAGGTAGACAGGCCAGGTGACCCCAAAGTGATCAACAGAGCATTCCCTCCCATATATGTCATATTCAGAATAAACCTGAGAGATCTTGAGAATCTCTCTCTCCTTTGATGGCTGAAATCCAGTGAGGAACTCAACTGTCTGCTACTGATCCCAGATCCATGCATTCCTGAATCTAGTTCCTTAGTCCAACTCTTTTCTGCCACTGGCCCCTTCAGTGACTTCAGTGACTTCTGTAGCATTTGTGGTGATGTATAGTCATTAAGGGGTGGGGGCACAATTTCATATAATCGTGTATTATTTTTATTATTGTTATTATTGCTATTTCATGAAAACTGTAGTTTTAGTTTCCAGCCCACAAGTGTTTTCTTCTCATTTCCCTCTCTCCTTTCCCTGGTGGTGAGGGGGAAGGGAATTGGGAAGCCAGATTCCCAGTTTTAGCTATCGAAATTGGCCAGGCTGGGACTAAACTGTGACAGACAGATATCATAAGAATGATAAGAACAGAACTCTCAATATTTCTGTGCTTGGAAACAGATTTCAGGACACAGGGATATGCTCTAGCTATACCAGAAATATTTATTTTATTATTTAGTTGTTCAAGTTTTAAATGAGGTATAACTACCAATATTGCTAGAAATTACAGATTTGTACTGCTAAAACACACAATATTGTGGATGCCTGATATGGCAGGCACAATGTATATAGTGTGTGAACAAATGTATATGGTGTATGAACAAATGGAATATCTGGTGAAATTTTGCATTACAGGGATCAGCTATAAAATTCCTAGGAGCTAAGTGGAGCCAGGACTTTATATTAAACCCCACAAATTATATACAGAGAACAGATGTATTTTCATCTTTCCTAATTGTATAACAAGTTATTTACTTCACTGGCTGATCATTTATAGAACTGTTAATTTATTAATCAAGGATTGATAATAAACTGCGAAGACTTTGAAAAGTTGAAAACTTCTTTTTAACTTTGGAACTTAAAAAACATTTGCTTTGTTTCAGCTCTCGCTTACAGTATCACACCATGAATTCATAGCTTTGCCAGCAGTAAAGGGTTTCAGGCTGTTGAAATATGCTGTCAGCACTGATAGCTGTGGAAGGTCTGCAGATGCTGCTTGCTTCAAAAGATTTTTTTAAGATTTTTTTTTTTTTTTGAAGGGAGTTTGCCATATTTTAAGTGGTATTGCCATAAATATCTAAGCTGGCTTAACTGCAAGATCTGTCTACACACATTCAATTTGATGATGTGTGCCCTTTTGTACATAGTTCATTACAAAGTCTGTCTTTTCAAGCATAGATGTGGAGATGAGAATATATGAGCATATATGATATTCAGCACAGCTTGATTTGCAGCACAGCAGTGTCCCCTCAAACAGCAATCTGCTCAGATTTCAATAATTGGAAATAGGGCTTTATCATTGCAGAATGTGATAAACATCCTCCATGGAAATTCACCACCAGGTCATGAAGGGGGTTCCTGGTCTTGCTCAGCCCTCCTTGGGGACTCACTCTAGGGCCAACAGTCTTTCTCCTTGCAATGCTGCAGCAGTCTTACAGGACTCCTTGTAAGACTAAGAGCTTTAACTTTGCTTTTTGGGTCAAGTTTAGTCAAGTTCTTTAGCTTCAGGAGCAGCATACTGCATACCAGATTTAATCCACAACCACAATAACTATGGAAGTGTCAGTATGCCTAAGGTGCTAAGAATTTGGTTCTCAGCAACTGTACCTTCACTGCTCTTTTTTGGAGGTGGCAGCGTTTCCACTCTAGATCAATACATGTGAGTGTAAATTTGCAAAAGCACTTTTGTGAAGCTGCCGACAGGTGATCCATGCGCCTCTCAGAGACTGACCACATCCATGCCATTGGGCGAGAAACAGCAGGTCCAGGAATGAAGCCAGGGACTAAAAATATAACACACATGCACCGAGAGTGTGACTGGACATTTGAAAAAACCAGCATGATTACCCTGATGAATCTTTGGATGAGACCTAGGTTTCCTGGTTGTTCAAATACACAATGAGCGCTGCCTTAGCACCGCCTAGTGAATGTTTATGTTGTGCAATTCTCAAAGGGCTGTAAATGCAATGGGCCTCGTTCTGCCTTTCAGAGTAAATGCATCTGATGGAAAGGTTACTTATAGACAGAGAAAACAGATCACTCCCTTCTATCTTCAGCATGCCTCTATGCCTAAGAAGCAAAACCAGTTCTAGCTGTTTCATTCCATTAGTTTTTTATATCTGCTATATTTGATCCCCAGAGTGTATTAATTTTGTGACTTGGAGACTGCAGCCAGTATTCAGTTCTAGTTTCTACATGTGTAATGTGAAGCATTGCTGTGGGATCTGAGGCATTAAAAAAACCCCCACCATACCTGTGAAACCATAAAACAAATGAAAAGGTAGAGCAGGGGAAAAGATTTTACAGAAGGTGGAAAAATGGCCGCACAGGGACAGTTATTATATGGGCAGTACATCTAGGGAGGTAGGAAAAAGAGTATAGATAGGACAGCTGTAAGCAGTGGGAAGGAAAGTAGCTTGCCAGCTATTATCAAAACCCATAAAAGGAGGAGGAATGGTGGGCAGCCAGATTGGGTGAAATAGAGGTTAGTCATAGACCCAGAGTAGGATGGGGAACCCAGGGGTACAGTGAACCTGAGGGGAGAAAGCATTTGAGAAACTGAATTGCAGTAATGAGCTTTGTTTTGCAGAGGTGAAATAGTAGCAGGGATTAACAGTAACGAGAGTAAAACAAAAGTTCCAGAAAATGGAAAGGAAGCTCATCCCTTTTATAATAAAGTTACTAAACCTTTATGCTCAGAGGTGGATGGTGGGCAAAATATGTCGAGCTTCCCTAAGAACAAACGGACTCCTGATGATCACTGAAGTGAGCCAAACTGGCATATCCACTGCTCATATTGCTATTCAGTCAGGCTCTAATGGGTCTGACTGATTTCCAGTTCAAGTAAAATAACACCTCAAGAAAGCAAACTCCTGCTGAGGACCATCCATTCCAGTCAGTCCAGTACTGGGATTTATTTCACTGGTCTGATGCTTAAATGCTGGCACTGCAGGTTTTGAAAATGTGATGAGTCTTCTTCAGTATGTCTATTCTATAGGCAGCCAGTGAACCTTGCTTTGTGTTGCTGGGAGCGGGGCAGGCATCCTTGGAAGACAGTTCATCCTATTTATTGTATACATATTTTGAGAGGGGTAAACATGCCTTCAGAAATGTTTCTTTTTCTCCCTGGGTTTCAAGAAGAAGTCTAAAATACTGACATTGATGAGGAGTGCGATTCAGGCCCAAACTGAGACATCCAAGCCGCCAACATGTCTGGAGCAGGTGCCTGGGCACCTCTTAGATTCAATACAGATGCAGTTAATATGCCTGGAGGAGCAGATACCGCTGTTCAGGTGACCAGCACCTGTAGTGTGTCCTTCTGTCCCCCTTGAAAATACTGACTAGACCTCAAGTGATTACAAAAGGATTACAGGCTCCCAAGGTTAGATGTTTGAATCAAGAGCTGCATCCCAGCATGGGTGCCTAATTTCTAAATTACTGAAGCCAAATTAAAGGAGTTTAGGTCTAGAAGAACAATAACAGCATATCTTTTCCTTTTATCCTAGCTCAGGATTTTGTTTCTCAAAGATTTAGGTCCCTCCATTTCTCTACTTTTACTATAATATTTGCTTTTAATGTTTCGCTGTACTTTCATTCAATTAAAAATGTGCCTAATACTACAAAAGGGAAAAAAATAGTAACAGAACAAGGTCTGTATTTTCAGATATTGAGATAAAACCATGAATTGCCTATAAAACCTCAGACTTTCTTTCACATATTCATTTTTAATTTTTCCACAGACATGCAGCTTATCAATCTTCACCCAGAATACGTCATCCTTTGAATGGTTTCCTAGATACTCTGCTAAAGGGGAGGCAATTCTTCCCCCTCTTTCCTCCTGAACATACATTCTGAAAACTGAATTAATGACAAAGGCAATTGGCATCATACCCTCCCTACTTAAATATTGAATTGTTGAATTTGGAGCTTAGTCTGAGAATCGGGCCCTGCTTCTGCAAAAGATGTATGTGTATTCTGTACATTTAATGACACGAATAGTTCCACTGCAATCTGGGAGTGTATCACAACGTAACAATTAGGGAGCTATAAATCTTTGCAAGATGAGGCTGTTACAAGAAAAAATTAACTAAATGCTTATAGTGAATCAAAAGTAGATAGTGCACTGAATTTGTAAGATCTGTCTGATATATTGATAGTCTTATATTAAGGAGTTCTAATTTGTTTGAATTAATGAACCATCATATTCTATCATTTGACTAATATAAATAATCTGGATATTTTTCTTCCTTTCTTTTAAGAAACCCATTTGTCAGTAATTCAGCCTTCAAGAAAGGAAGCCCTTCCTTTAAAAAAGTTATGATTTATTAAGCTTTCAGTTACTTCGCTCAAGTTCTCACACAGATGAAATGCATTTGTGTGTGTAGAAAATAATTTTTTAAAAAGCTCCAGAAATCTTTCTTCTTACCTATGCATCATTACTTCTATTCCCAATTTGATTTTATTTCTATTTGGGTCTTGGTAAGAAACTCTGAAATTACTGACATTTTTACAAGATTGCTGTCAGGTTAAATTTACATTTGAAAAGTTGGCTGGGATTTTTTTGAGAGTTATGTTTTTTTTAGTTTGTTTTTTCTTTATTTTGTGGGTTGTTTTTTTTCTTTTTATGCTCATTTGTGCTCTACTGGATGTCAAGAGCATTATTTGTAAAAAAATGTTAACATGACCACAGTTTCATTTCTGAAGATGTAGTATAACACAAGTGGAAAGGCTTATCTTTTCATGGTTGTATACCACCTTTGGAGCTTTTCTTCAGTCTGTGTACAACTACTTACAAGTATTTTAATTAATCTTTTTCTACCTTAACACATTGGGGCTCTTGAGGATTCCCCCTCACCTCCCAAAGTATTCACTTACAATTAACAGCCAAGAAAGAGATGCTCTATGACTACAGATGTCTATCTGCTTTGCCTACATATGTCTATCAACATCTCATGCCTTCATCAATAGATGAAGGTAGTAGAATGGAGGAAAGAAAACTCTTGAAGAGCTTTACTCTGCATTCCTATCCAGGGGTGCCACCACAGGCATAACCACTGGCTGTTTTGCAGGCACTGCTGCTCCCACACAACTGTTGGTACAGGCATTTATCATATTTCTGCATTGTCTCTAAGCAAGCAGCATGTCTTCTGATTTAATTGTATGTTTAATCATACAATGCTGATAACATTTGTTCTTTTATTTTCTTCCACTCAGTTTATAATAGTCTTTAATTTTCTTGATCTGGTATGGAGGAGAATCAAATCAAAGGAGGTCTTCACAGATGAGACACTCACAGAGACCCAATTTGTCCTTTGAATTGTTTGAATTTGCTTTAGTCTTAATTCAGAGAGTCTCTCATTGTTCAATGAGTCTTAGATAAGCAAGAGAACAAATTATTTTCCCTATGGAAGCAGCATGTCCTTAGAAGTTGTAAACTTGTTTTCCCCCTGGGTATTTTAAAACATGTTACGTGGCCTTTAGCTTGGTGCTGAGACTCAGAACCCTCCCTCAGCTTTTTAATGAGGAGATCCTACACTTAGGTCTAACAGTCTCCCATTCTAACCTTCCAGGGTCTCTCAGATTTTACTTTCATAATAAAATCAGTCATCAATCCCTTGGATAATATGTTGGAACTTGAGGTAAAATGTTAATTGTCCATCAGTAGTTTTCTTCTGTTTCATCATCTCACTTGTGATGCCTGGAGCCTTGGAGGACTATGCAAGCCTACAAAGCTGGCAGTCTACCACAGCTACAATTACCAATAAGGACTCTTGTGTTCCCCTTTCCAGTTGGTCATCCTTAGAGATGTATCTTTTTTAGTGAAAAGGAGGAGAGGGGGCCTATAAATATTCTTGAATAGATGTGGTACTGAAGAAATGGAGTTCTTCAGTAAACTGTCAAAACACACTGAATGAAGCAAGTGGTGAGTGGTAAGATCATACATTTTTTGTGGTACCAGTGACTTATTTGCTTTGGGAATGAAGCTGTGTGGTTTCAGACAGAATAGAGTCTCTCTGCCTCCTGTATTATTAGATATATATTAAATAAAGGAAAGCTGATTTTAACAAATTACATCTTGGTTGTAGCAACTGTGTTAGTTATGCTGGTGAAATATTGTTTCCACAAGACATTTGGTTTGCCAGTTCCTGTAACTGCTTTAAAGGGTACTTCACTTTAAAGGGTTTTCATGGAATTATAGAATACCAAGTTCAAAGGGACTGTAAGAATCACCTGATCCAACCTTTCTTGGCAGAAGCATGGTCTAGACAAGACGACCTGGTACCCTGTCCAGCTGAATCTTAACTGTCCAATGTTGGGGAATCCATCACTTTCCTGAGGAGATTACTCCAGTGGCTGGTTGTTCTCATTGTGAAAAATATTCCTCTTGTATCCAATCAGAATCTCCCCAGAAGCAACTTGTACCCATTACCCCTCATCTTTTCCATGGGACTCCTGGTTAAAAGGGAGTCACCATTTTCTTTGTAGCCACCTTTTTAATACTGGAGCGTGGTTATTAGGTCTCCCCTAAACTTTCTGTTCTCAAGGCTAAACAAACCCAGTTCTTCAGCCCTTCCTCACATGGCAGGCTCCTCAGTCCTTTAATCATCTTTGTAGTCCTTCTCTGGACTCTCTCCAGTCTGTCCACACCTTTTTTTTACAGCAGGGACCAAAACTAAACACAGTATTCCATGTGTGGCCTAACAATTGCTGTTGTGTAACACTTTCAGCCTAAAAAGAAAGGCTGAAATTCTCTCAGTTCTACTGAATACACTAAAAACTTTTAGAAAGATATAGTAGCTCCTTTGATACTCTATGGCATGTTTTCTGAGATGACTGTTTTTTTCCCCCAGATATAATGGGTTATATTAAGCTCTTTTATGAATAGGCGATGCTGCAGCATTAAGCATAGACGATTTCCTCTTCTCTGGAATCCTGCAGGATGGTTCATTCCCTTGTTTAGCCCAATCTGAGGGAGAAAAAAGCTTGTTCTTTCTCCCTGTGCATACTGATTATTTTTTTCTCATCAATGTCATTGAAACTCCTTCTATTTAACCACTTTTCTAAATCCAGCATAATTTATGAAAGAACTGAAGAAGTCTCACTTGCAGCAAGGCAAACTATATATTGCCAGACCCTGTCTGAGTGATGATCTGGTACCCCAGGATCGCAGCTTCAGGTCCCTTAATAGTCTATCCTCATACGACATTTTTAATAAGATGCTGGACAACTGCCACTGCTGAAGTAGTATTTGTCTACAGGAACACATTCCCTTAATGACTTGTTACTGGAAACATAAGACACATGGGAACACATTGTATTCACATTGGACCTAATAACTGTGATCATACAAAGCACGTGCAGCAAACTATTGGCTTTTAAAAATTCTTCCTGTCTTGACAAAAACTTGGTAAGTAATTCTAAAGGAAAAAAATAACCCACCTATGTGTAAACCTATCTTTGTAGATAAACTTTGAGTATCGTTTGACTATGAGATAATATAAGAAATACAGGAAATAACAATAATGCTAATATCAAATAATGTTAGTTAAACTGCAGAATTTGAAAAATGCCATTCTTTTTTCTCGATTGAAATTTCATTAGGTTTGAACTTAACTGTTCTCCTTGCTGCTGTTTTGAGTGCTTTGTGTTTGAGATTGTTGGGATAGAGGAGGAATGCAGAGTCTGATTTGAATAGGACTTCTGATAGGGCTTACTGCTGCTATTTCTGTCCTTATGCAGTGTGTGCTGGTTCTAGACTGCTTTTATTAACTTGATATTGGCTGAAATTTTGTCTTTGAAGAGATTCATTAGAAGAACAATGTTTTGATTTGGAATGAAAACTAACTGGTCCTGGAAATGGAGGAATGTGATGTTTCTTTCTCCGTGTTTCACCAGCAAGTCTGTTGAATGGTCAGAATTCCTTCATGAAGTCTTAAAATGACTGATGTAGAATTGGTTTAGAGTTCTGTTTTCATTTGATGTTTGTGCTCTAATCTGTTGCATTTTTTTAACAGAGCGATTGAGCCTTTTATTATTTTCTTTCTTTCTGAGTAATGAGCATATTTGCATAATTGTCACAGATAACTTGCTATCAGAATAATCTAACACTTCTGCAGAATTGGCAGGGGGATTGTTTGGAAGGGTGAGAGTTTGGAATTCAAACTGTTATTTGCTGACATCTACAGCTTTAAGGTGTTAAATCTGTAGCATGTTTCTACTGGCAGCTACTGTAAGAATTCAGACCAGGGGCACTGCCCTCATCTCAGCCAGCCTGTCAGTGAAGTTCAACAGTCTCACAGGACTAGCACCGGCAACCTGTTTCCAGCAACTCTTGTAATTTGTTACAGCTAAATAAATCTCTCCATGGGAAGTAAAATCTGTGCTGTAAATCCAGCCATGTAATCAGCTAAATCTTGCAGTTAGTGAGAAGGAAGGTATCGGACTTTGCTGTGTGTCTGCGTATGCAGGGTTAGTTGGGTCTTCCCTTTTTCATTGGATAGGTTTTTGTTTCTATCTCACAGCCTCTTGGTGCCTGTGATCCACGTGGGTGCAAATGAAGACCACAGATCCTATAAGCAAGGGAATTTGGTATGTCAATTTTTTTAATGTGTGTATATTAATAATAAAGTTGCCAAGGAGCCAGATTGGGAAAAAAATAATGTATATAAAGTGAAACTCTTCGAAGGTGAAGGCCTAATTGAAATTTATGTTACTGCTTTCCCTATCAATGAATTCTTTAATCTCCTGCTTTCTGTAATGCTATTAAGAAAATTAACTGTTTCAGACTATAATACTGCTTGAATTTAACTGTTTTTACTGAACAAATATTTCATCCTGTCAGAACTCTGCCTACTATGAACATGCCTAAAAGGAATACAAAAGCCAGAACTCTAAGGATTAATCATGTTCATGTGACAGAACTTACCATCCTGGTAGTAAACAATGAACATGTCTGAAGGTAACCTAGAAGAATTGGTAAAATTGTATTATATTCAGAAACAGGAAAATCCTTATACGTAAAATACCCAATGGAACTGTAATCTTCTTCCTCTTAAGATCTCACTGTCATTGTGCCTGAAGTGTTCCTTTCTCTAAAGAGAGTCACAGAATCACAGAATCACAGAATAACCAGGTTGGAAGAGACCCACCGGATGGTCGAGTCCAACCATTCCCACCAATCTCTAAACCATGCCCCTCAGTACCTCATCCACCCGTGCCTTAAACACCTCCAGGGAAGGCGAGTCAACCACCTCCCTGGGCAGACAGGTCCAGTGCCTAACGACCCTTTCCATGAAGAATTTTTTCCTTATGGCCATTCCCTCTCATCCTGTCCCATGTCACTTGGGAGAAGAGGCCAACTCCCTCCTCTCCACAACCTCCCTTCAGGTAGTTGTAGAGAATAATAAGGTCTCCTCTCAGCCTCCTCTTCTCCAGGCTGAACAACCCCAGCTCTCTCAGTCGCTCCTCATAAGGCCTGTTCTCCAGCCCCTTCACCAGCTTTGTTGCTCTTCTCTGGACTCGCTCCAGAGCCACAACATCCTTCTTGGGGTGAGGGGCCCAGAACTGAACACAGGACTCGAGGTGCGGTCTCACCAGTGCCGAGTACAGGGGGAGAATAACCTCCCTGGACCTGCTGGTCACGCTGTTCCTGATCCACGCCAAGATGCCATTGGCCTTCTTGGCCACCTGGGCACACTGCTGGCTCATGATCAGTCGGCTGTCAACCAACACCCCCAGGTCCTTCTCCTCCTGGCATCTTTCCAGCCAGGCTTCTCCTACCTCTGCTTAGGGTTGTTGTGCCTCAAGTGCAGGACCCGGCATTTGGCCTTGTTAAACCTCATGCCGTTGGTCTCAGCCCAGCAGTCCAGCCTGTTCAGGTCCCTTTGCAGAGTGTTGTAGCATAAAGCTTTTGCACTGCCAGGGGATGGTATTTCCCCCAAAACCAGAGCTTTCTGTTTCAAAAGGGGTGTTAATTCATTGAATATCTCATTTCGCATCTCCTCTAAAAATGAATTTAAAAGATAACTAAAGCCTACTCTGGGATTATAGAAGGCGCTTCCTTATTTTCTTGTTCTGCTATTGGGCTGGATTTAGGAGTGAAATAGACCAGTTAGCTCCTGAGCAGGGTGAAAAGGAAATGAAGCAAAATGTGTTAAGCAAATCCATATCTGAAAAATTAGCTTTCCTATATAAGAATGGTGAAGAATTTAAATAATAAAATCATAAGATTATCACAAAGTGCAATGAATGGTAAAATGCTTTGGAAGAAGTGTTTTCCTAAGATCTCCAGTTAGGGTGAAGACCTGTTTTGTTTTGTTTTGGTTTTTTCTTTTTGTTTTGCTTTGTTTTAATCTGGGATGGAGTCACTAACCAACTTCAATCGTTTGTGCTCAGAAAAACTCTATGACAAGACCAGAGTGTGGGTTCATTTCCTCCTTTTTTCTGACAGAAATAATTTTGTCACAGAAAGTCTTCTGAGTCCCATGTGAAGGCCTTGGGATCCTACAGCATTGTTTCCTTGTAAGTATAGACACATATTTGTAATTAGCATGGAAGATCTCCTCAAAATTAGTCAAGACCCCTATTTTAACTCAAGATAGATCCCTCAGTGAATGACAAAGTGAATATTATTTCTACTACAAAACGATGTTTGAGATTTAAGTAACTGTTTCACACATGTAAGTTATAGGCAAAGGGTTCTTTCAGAAGGCAGCTGCAATACAGACAGCATATGGCTTGTACCCTATGTCACTCTTGTTCTGGAAGGGACTGCTTTACATCCATCGGCAGTTGCAGTGGCTCACGAACATCGTAAGGTCTCATGGAGTCTGTCACCTTGTGTTAAATTGAGGTTACAGTCACTCTACAAATGTTAGCTTTCCTATTTGGGGAAATATAAGTGCAAATGAGCTTAATTTTTAAATGCTACTTTTGGGATCTTTAGATGTTTGAGAAAATAATTGTCATGATTGTAGTATGAAATTTATGTGTTGGCATTAATTATTGCGGCAGAGGACGTTCAAGTACTTTTTCTTCTAGAATCATTCCTGCAGCACAGATGGTTGGTACAGAGTTTGTGACAGTTTTAGATTACACTGGATTTTGTCTATTTGTGCAGCATATCTTCAAACAAACTTCTGCTGGATGCATGAAATAGCCAAAAGTGAGAAAAGGAGCAAAAGAAGAAATCCCTCTAACTGTTGAGACTGCTAAAACTATCCTTAAACAGACTTATTACAGTATGGGACTACAGGCTTCTGCTTGAACATCGTAAGCCCCTAGTAAGTGCTGGCTGTGAGACAGTTTGGAAAAGGACTAGGAAAGGCAGCAAATTTTTTTCCTTGTTTCATGGCCTGGAACATGTTGGGCTGGGTGATATGAGAAAATCCACTCTTTACATTTTGATCTTTCATTTTCTTTAACATTTTTCTTGCAATTACTCTTGTTCTTTTTGTACTGTAGCTCTGTTCATGGCACCAATAAAAGATATAATGACTTTTCCTTGTAAACTCTAATGACAGTTTTAGGAAACAGGACTCAGAAGTCAGTCTTTAGGGTATGGCTGGCTCTTAGGTAGCTGCATCAGGGTCTTGCTCTAACAGTGCTGTCTGCAGGAAAGGCAGGCTGAAGTCTCAGCTTGTGACTCTGGTTCTTGATCTATGGAGCATGCAGAAGTTAACTCCAGCCCTCTAGGAAAAATGCTTTCAATCTGGAGTTCAACTAGCGATCAGTTACTGCTACCTTTTATAGAAGCAGAAATAACATGTCCTCCACCATCCTCAGCTTGTTTCTTGGACAGACAAATTGTCGGCACTGTTTGACACACCAAAATCAGAGCTACAGAGTCCAAATAGGTCAGAAGTCAAAGCTCAAAGGAAGATAAGCTCACATGTCTGGTTAATTATATTTCCCGCTACTTGACTTTCAATAACTTCCTTGTGGAAGGTGAGTCTCTTGCCTCACCTCTCGTTCTTGTGTGCTGTGTGCTTGCTCTTTGTTTAGCTCTGAATTTTCTATTCTGCTCTTTGGCCAAGACTTTAAAAAGTAGACCTCATTCAGGCATGCTTAATTTGAGACAGATAATTCTATCACTGTTTCTTTTTGTGATTGTTCGTTTTTTTGTTTGTTTTAAAGACCTTCTATGTATTTAGGCCCAGGCATTTTAAGCTTGAGGCTTCTGATGTTTGATGTTAGAATACTCTGTAGTCATTCTGTAGATTTAGTAGCATTAAATCATCTTGAGAGATTTATGGGAGAGCAAGAAATTGAATCTGCATACCAGGCTAGGACTCTAATCAAAGATTCTTTCTTGTGACATATGTTTTCCTGAATTGTTCTGCTTGTTTGACTGATGGGTGTCAGCACATTGCTTTGCAATTAAGCATGATTCCTACTGTTGTGTTTGTGAAACTAGTGGATATTGATACAGCTAATTTGGTTCCATCGGTAGTGTTACTTTAGGATAAAATAAAAATCAACAGTTACATTACAGTGTTTATGTACAAGATCACCCGGTTTATTTTCATGCTTGTCATGGTAAACTAGTGCCTTTCCAAAGTCATTTTCAGCTCTTTTGGGATGTAGTTTCTTTTTAAAGCTGATCAGATCTAACCTAGGGTTTAATCCCCACCTGACTCCCCAGGGACCTGCAGATTCAGCCTGTCTTTGCACTTGTACATTTTGCAGATAACTCACATTGATTTCTTTTGTGGAGAAGTAACTTAACAAAATTTGGTTATGGGATCCAGGTTTTCATCCAGTTTATCCCATTTGCCCTGCAGTCCTGTCTTCATGAGATGTGGCAGGAGACAGAAAGGAAACGTGCTTTTGGCAGCAGCATGTGATTAGACTAGGGTGGGTGTAACATATTACATCTTCTTCTAGAGGTGGCAGTGATTTAATGTTTTGTTAAGGTAATATTAAGTAATATTGTTGCTTTCAGGTAATATCAAATAAAATTAAATAATACTTTTAGGGTAACATTTAGACACTCTGCTCATAGAGTGGTACCCCACCAGGGCAAGCATAGTACAAACACGTGAGAAAAAGATCATGTGTGCACCATAGCAGTGTTATGATCCTAAGTACAGGTTATAGTGGGTGCTAGAGAAGTTTGGGAGGAAACAATCAGGAAGATTAGCCAGCAGTGAATACAAATATCTTTCATTCACTCTTGATAACTGCATAAGCTGTCAGTTATGGTTCAATAGCTGAGAGAAAAGAGAAATAACACATTAATAAGGAGTTAAAACAAAGTTTTAGCCTGACTTAACTAAGATTTTTATAAATCTTAGATGATTTCTGTAATTATTTTGGGCTGCCTTTGGTTTTGTGGCATTATTGTTCCACACATTCTTCACTTTTTGTCATTTGAGTACTATTTGTGACTGATGGCGTCTGGTAGACTCTTCTGACTAACCTTCCTTGCAGATTTGGCTGTTATAATATACTGCCTTGTTTTGAAAGGAGGAAAATTAAGTCATTACAGAAAGATCCTTAATCATTTTGAACTCTAAAACATTAGTTCTTTTTATGGTTGCTAGTGAATGATGGCCATTACTTTCTAACTAAATAAGAAAACAAAATGTATTGGTTTAGCCATGTAAACTTAGGGCAACTTTTACAGACGAGTGGCATCTTTATTAGGTAATAATTGGGTTTGAGAGATGCGCAGAACAGTGAATATAATTAAGATCCTGACCTTAAACTTGTTGGAGTACATCAGTATTGTATATTTAAGGAGAAATATAACATCCTGAACATTCAGAAATCTTAGAAGTTAAGACTGGAGTACACCTTAAAGTGGATTTTATACTTACTTTTCTATGGATTCCAAATTTCTAAGAGAAGAATTCAAACATTTTGACTTAAAACTATGAATTAACACAACTCAGGACAATGTGGCATATGCAGGAACAATCACAGACTCACAGAACGGATGTTGTTGGACAGGTCCTCAGGTGATCGTCAGGTTCAGTGCCTCTTCCCAAAGATTTACTACCCCATCAGGTATTTATACACATAGATAAGATCCCTCTGAGCCTTCTGTTCTCCAGACTGAGCAGGCCCAGCTCTATCAGTCTCTCCTTATATGACAGATGCTCCAGTTCCTTCATCATCTTCGTGGGTACTTGGTGGATTGACTCCAGCATGTCCCTGTTTCCTTTGTACTGAGGAGTCCAGATTGGACCCAGCTCTTCATGTGTGCCTCACCAGTGCTGAATAGAGGAGAAGGGTCACCTCTCTCGACCTGCTGGTACCACTCTGGCCTGTGCAGCCCCAAAGGCTGTTGACCTGCTTTGACATGAGGGCATATTGCTGGCTCACAGTCAACTTGGTCTTCACCAGCATCCCCAGCTCCTCCTTTGGTAAGTTGCTTTCCAGCCAATTGACCGTCAGCCTGTACTGACATATGGGTCAGGTAAAATAAACATGTATCCACAGATTAAGTGTAGCTACATATGCTATTCTCATTTACTTGCATAAATAGTTTATGCAATAAGAAAATGGCCAACACAATTTCTGTAAGAAAATGATAAATTTGGAAAGATCTCTTGAACTGAAATTTGTGGTTTTAGCTGATAGTAGTAAATCAGACACAAAGAGCAAAGGGATTAGAGGGCTTTTTTCTTGTGCAGTAATAGGTACAAGGTTGAAGCCTATGTATGTCAACAGGACAACAGTTCCATTTTAAACAGGTTCCAGCTACATGGGTCTAAAATAAATCTTAATCTTCCCTTCTCCTCTCAGCTTACAAAATACCATTATTTTCTGTGTGTATAAATATATATACACATATGATTAAGCTTCAGGTTTATTTTTAAAGAACTTTTTATTTCAGTATTTGTGCCAAAGTTTGTAAAGTCAGTTTATGGAAGCTGCAGCAGTTGATTAACATAACGAATGCTAATATTGTTTTTAACCTTTACATTTATAACAGTGTGCATGCATCAGTCCCATTGCCTCATCCCTCCGCATCCCCTCCTGGAAAGAAAGCTTACTAAGGTTGAAAATACAGCCAGGCCCAGTTTTTAGAAGATACTCAAGGAGTTTTTTTTCTTCTTGACAAGCATGGGAGCCTCAGCAACTGGGCCTCCAGCCTTCCACAGGTTACACACTTGTCCAGATCTCTCATTCCAAGACTTCTTTTAATATCCTTTATGTTCAAAACTCTCAATACTCAAGTCCAGGTCCGCTGCTGTGTTTTTCTGGGGGTGCGGAGTGAATTTTAAGACCAGAGATTTGACATGTAGCAAATTGTAAATTGCAAAATGTGGACATAAACATCAAAAGCAGTGGGAGGAACATATTTCTTCAGTTGTTATGAGGACAACTGACTAATGCCTTTGTCTTCTAGTCTGCAATTTAGACTACCTGAAAATACTAATCCATTACCTTTGCTGTCCTAACCAAGGATGGCAGCTGGGCACAATAATGGAGTGCAAATTCAAGTAATGCAATTGCATGCCTTGTTCTGCAAACTGGAACTTTTAGGCTATTATTTTTATAGAGATTTTGTTTTGTACATTTTTTCATATCTTTTACTTGTTAGACGTTCACTGAGAAGATGAAGCAAGTATATAAGGGGAGCGATTGTTGATATTAGAAAAGAGCCTACTTTTGATGGGCTTAGTGCACAATAAGATATGAGATTGGACAGAGGCTTGTGGTTCTTAATTAGAGCTTAAGATCAGCCTTTTAAAAATCAGACAAGCTAAACTACTTCTGTGAACAAATAGCCACTAGAGAAGAAGTCCATCTGTGCTTCGTTATTTTGTACCTGTTATATATATGAAATGCTTAAATACTACTGGGAACAGAGACTACAGTGTTTTCTGGATACTTTGTCCACTAGACATCTCTCAATCTTCCTCTGCTCAAACATTATGAAAGAGTTTCACTTGTCAAACTTGCAGAGCCCAGGAACATGTTTTTCTGTACTACAGGTACTTGGTCTTTTTGATTGCCAGTTGAGATGCTGAATTTTCACCTACAACTTGTATTTCCATCAATTTCACTTATACTTTTGACATAACTAGACACAGCCAGAGTGTTAGATAATCTCATCTAGGTTCCCTTTCCCGTGAAAGGTGGGACAAGATGATCTTTCAAGGTTCCATCTAAGCTGAGCGGTAGTATGATTCTGTGAATCTGTTTTTTGCGTAGGCCAAGTTGAAAGATTAAAATAATAAGTCTGTGATGTATATTCATAAAATATTTAGATTTGCAATTCTGTTTCTTTTTTTTTATTCCATGTTGTAAAATTTGATTGTGTGTTTCCGATTTCCTTGTATAAAATCAAACAAGCTTCTTTCATTGTAAAGAAAACAGTATTTTTTTAGGCAGTCTTCAGTAATGGAGAAGGAGGTTAGTTATTTAAGATTTCAATAGAAGCAACATTAACTTGGTTCCTGGTCTGGATTTCTCACAGCTAGAATCTGGGTACTTTTGCAACTATTTGGTGCAAAAGTGCTTCAAGTGTCACTGGAGCAGCGGCCAGCAAAAGCATTAACCTAAGATACTGTGAAAGCCTGTAACAGAATCTGTGTTATGTGAGCCTATACATTGTTCTAGCTCATTTTCCTGGGTACAAGATATCAAGATGATGTTTGAATAAATCAGTATTTTTTACTTTTGTAAAGTTCTGGTAGGTCAAAAGATACACTTTGAATGTGCTTTCATTGGAAGTGAAGGTTTTTAAAATTAAATTGGACTTAAGCTTTGTTCCCCATGTATGGTTCCCATTTCAGTAACTCTTCAGATTTGGAATTGCCCATGCCTGGATCTTCAGACTGATATAAAAAATTGTAATAGGCTACTGTGGGTGAGTCTTCTCAGGTTTCATCCTCTCTCCTACCAATTTGTTTTGGTGGGAAGGCAAAGGTCTAAACCAAGCATAAGCTGATGTGGAATAATTCAGAAATATGGCTTACCAGCGTATGTAATAGCCCATAGCTTCCAAAATGTCAAGAACAAATACCAGAATCTAAATAGAACTGGAAAGTCTCGATAATTCAGGGTAAGAAGTCTGCTGAATTCTGGACAAAGCTGGAAGGAAATGGGGGCTCACGGCTACTGTGATTAACAGAGGTATGAGAAAGGACTATCTATCTGCTTTGTCTTCTGATGTTTGGAATTGTAATATTTGAAATTCATCCTTGCTATGAAACAGATGGCCCTGAACATGTATTCGGGGTTATACAATACAATATTTTTCATCTCAAGATAGAAGCTTATGTTTTCTACCTACATTCTTACACAGGAGAGGTAGAACCTGGTTTGGGGCAATCCCTGATTTCAATACTCATTGTGGGATGATGTGATTAAGAGCAGCCCTGCAGAGAAGGACCTGGGGATGCTGATTGATGAGAAGCTCAACATGAGCCAACAATGTGCGGCCCAGAATCACAGAATCACAGAATAACCAGGTTGGAAGAGACCCACTGGATTGTCGAGTCCAACCATTCCCACCAATCCCTAAATCATGCTCCTAAGCACCTCATCTACCCTAACCTTAAACACCTCCAGGGATGGTGACTCAACCACCTCCCTTGGCAGACCGTTCCAATGCCTAACCACCCTCTCCGTGAAGAATGTTTTCCTAATCTCAAGCCTAAATCTCCCCTGGTGGAGCTTGAGGCCATTCCCTCTCGTCCTGTCCCCTGTCACTTGGGGCCAAATGTATCCTGGGCTGCATCACAAGGAGTGTGGCCAGCAGGTTGAGGGAAGTGATCAGAGTTTAACCACAGAGCACAGCATTTTGGATAGTAGACTGGAAAGATTATGCAACAGGAAAAAACACAAAAGTTTCATTGGCTGATTGTTCAGGTGTCTGTCAGGCAGCGTATATCAGCTTAACAACTGCATGTCTGAACACCTTAAGAATTAATGTGGGTTTAATTTTTTAATTCTGGAACCACGTCTTATATGATTTGCAGAGTGTATATTTAGTGCCAATGTTGAGATCATAAGCCCAAAACAATATGGATGTTGAATTCATGTCTGAGCTTTCTGAGAAAGTTTGATAACACAGCAAAATAACATGTGTAATTTCTGCTAGTGGTTTGATCCAGGAGTTACCTCATACTCCTGTGAATATTAGCAAGTATCCTATCAAAAATCAATCTTTGATGCTAACAACTTGAAGCTGGTAACAAACTTATTTTTGAAGCAAGTAATGGAGCTTTCTAACAGATAGGATTTTTTTCCTTCAGGTCTTCCCTCTTCCAGCCAGTATCTTTAAAATATTGGGAAGCATGTATATTCTTCCTAAGAACATGTATTTGAATCCAATAAAGTTGTTCTAAGGCCAATTAAATGATCAAAGGAAAAGTTTTCGATGAATAATTAGCCATATTTTTCTGTATTTAAAAGTAATTAAGCTCCTTCACTGCAACATGAAGAAAGCTACTTTTTGTTAGAATGATCAGAGACAAACTTTGTTCAGGATACAAATTAAAAATTTCGCTGTCCAAAAGCAGAAAGCCAGACACCTTAACCATGAGGGTACTGAAACTGTTTTCTCTGAAGTGTGAAGGGCAAGTGTTCTTGTTTTAGCACATTTTCTAAGAATGTCTAAAAGAAACAAGTCTACTCACATCTTTCATAGAATAACTCTTCATTTAGAACAAGTTAATAGCATAAATAATTCTAATATTGGAAGTATCAGAGTTTCTGAAGACTGAAGAACATTGTGTTTAAGGCTATCAGTGCAGAGTCATGAGGTCTTACTTTTCAAGAGAGCAATATGTAGCCTCTGATTGATAGGCAGGACCCCATGGCATACAGCTGTGGAAGGACTGTTCTCTGCAGTCTACTTCTGTGTTATGCCTTTTTCCAGGTTTGAAAAACAATGTGGATTTCACTGAGAAGAGTGCCTTCTCTGATAAGAAGACCTTGCTTTCTCACCTTCAGCTGAATTAGTTCTGTATGTTTTGCATAATACTACTTTAATGGGCCTTAACCTGATTCCTTTTCCATTTTAAAGATGGTTTCAATAACAGCAAGATACAATTATGCAGGACAATCAACTAGTTATGGAATACACATTAGTAATGTCATTAATCTTTACTGAAGCTATTGTTTCCAGCCCTATCTTTATTCTAGTCACTATTTGAAAGCAATTTCAAAACGAGTCAGCAGAAAGAGACAGCCATGGCTTGTTCTTTTTGTCCCTTCTAATCTTAGGTTTTATGGTTGCAGATAACAAAACATTTCTGATAAGTTTCTTGATAAAACCTCTCAGGCGATGCTTTTTTCTAACCAAGGTTGGTTGTTCTGACTTCCTACAGGACATGTCAAAACAACCTGTGAGACATATGGAAGGGTTGCTTTAATGGATTAGGGTAAATGATCCAATAAAGGTTCTTCATCATTCCAGGATATATCAAGTTAGTTTCATGAACTTAAATTCTTTACATTACTAATGACATGGAAAGGTAAAATAGACATATCCCCTAAGAGCAATTGTTTCCTAACACACATAATACAAAACTTTATTTTTAAACATTTCCAACTTCCTATTCCATTTTTATTTTAAAAAAAAAAAAACAAAAAAAAAGAGAAAGGAATGGGCCCTTATTTTGCTTTCACTTTTGCTAGGGCAAATATTTAAATCTACATAGCCTATCTACAAGCAAGCAAATATTTCTTATATTTAGCACATACATAAACTTATGTATACATGTGATGTTGAACATAAGTAGCAAAATAACTATTGTATCTATAATTCAATTATAAGATGTGGTTATTTATATCACAGATGTACCACCACTTTGAGAACAAAATCTAAAATGTTTTATCACTGCAATTACTTTTCCCTCTTTGCTGCAGAGAAGGGAATATTGGTTAGCATTATCATTCTTTCCTTTTTTTATAATGGATTTTATTTTAACTTCTTTTTCTGAAACCTTATATTCAAGGGACAATGACTAGAGAGTAGCACATTGTGAAATCAGAGAAAATAATAGTATAACTAAAAGTTCAATTTCTTCTACAAACTCTGGACATTTTTTCCTCTGAGTCAGACTCACCTGACAGTGAATAATGTTTTTATAACTTGAACCAGTCTATATTAGATGGAAAATAATTGCAAAATAATTGTAAAACTCTTCCATACCCCAAATCTTTGGTCACAGTTTCCTGAATATTTAATGTCAGCTCTACTCCTGAAAGAAAAGTCCAGTGCATGGTCCATCCCCACCCCTTGTTCCTACATTTGTGCGAACCAGAGTCTCAGACTAGCACAAACCTTTATGCAGTAAAAGATGCTGGAGAGTTTCTTCAGGTTAAATCATATCTAATAAGATTCTTTCACTGACAGGTCCAGGTTAAACTAGTGTACATTGTTCTCTACTACAGTTACTTCTTTAAGCTACTAATATGAGTTAAAATAGTCAAGAAGACGGGATAAAAGAATATTTTTGATACACAGGTCTTATGATAGGTCCTGGTTTGTAGAAGCCTTTTTACAGTTCCTAACTAGAATTTGTCTTTACTTATTTGCTACATGATCATTGTGAAAATGAAGTGTTTTCTCAGCCTCTGTAAAAATGTCATGAACAGGTTGGCAAATACAGCAAACAGTTCATACACTGTGCTTTTATTTCTCTCAGCAGGTTGCCAGCATTGAGGATTGTTGGGGAGGAATTTTTTTTTAGATAGTAATAAATATAATAATAAAGCTCCTGTTGGCTTCCCTCTTTGACACAGAGATATTGTTCTTTACTCTGTTTTAGTGACAGAGAAATAAAAGGGGAAGAAGTGAAGGGTCTTAGTAATCCATTTCCTGGAAAGGTTAAGCTGGCAAATACCCATATCGTGCATATTTACTTTCCCCTTTTACTTGTTCCACATGCCTTTGACGCCTTTTTTTTTTTTTTTTTTGGTTTCTTTACTGAAGTAGAGATAGTCTGTGGTGCAGTGGCGGCTTTTGTCAGTAGCATAAACTCTGGATCAATTCCTTGTATAATTTTACCTGACTACCCATTTTTTCTTTCCTAGGGACAGTAGCTGCATATCTTAACTTTTGCCTAGATGGGAGGGAAGCAGTAGTTTTCTGTAACTATCCACCTGCTTTTCTCCTTGCTTGACAAACTGTGGAGAAGTAGTCAAACTTATTGTTTCATTCTAAGTGTGTACCACTTCTGTTCTTAATTATGGATTTCTTTCTATGTATGTAATTATGTTTAACCTTCCCCATATGCTAGCAATGAAGGGGAACAGGTTCAGTCTCACTAGAGCTCTTCTAAACATAAACCCAGGTAGAAGAAGATTTTTCACAAAGCTGCCTGCGTTCACTCTTGGTATTGGAAAATGAAAACACCACCTCTTTGAATGTGTTCTTGGTCTCACTTTCATTCACACATAATTATGTATTCATGCTCAGAAATAGGAAAAAAAAGAGAAACACTTATTTGTGAGGGGAAGGTAAGAGAGAGAGGAATATAAGGAAATATGTTAACGAGATATATAATAAACTAGAAAAATTTCACCTACGTTCAGGAATCTAGCTTGCCTCATAGATACAATAACTAAATTCTTTGGTCTCCTTGAGTCATTTGAATTATACAATAAAAGAAACTCTTTGGCAGTTTTTTTTTTGGCAGATCCATGACACTTAAAGGCTATATCCCACTCTTTCCTACCCACTCTTTCTCCTCCTGCATCACCAGCCACTACTGAAAGGTACAATAGGCGTTAGTGAAATTTTTCATCATTCCTAATCTGACTGTCATAGGGTTATTGCAGGAATGATATTGAAATAACAAGAGGAATTTTTTATTTGTCCTTTGGACAAAGTACTCAATGCCCTTTCATGCAAGGGCAGATCTCTTACAAGGTTGAATAACAGGCAAGCTTGGCAGTCTCGCTTTTCCTGCCGAATCCTTCGCACTGGCCAGTAGTTTTGTGCAGTAAATTCTCTTACATATGCTGTTCAGTTTGAACTTGGTCAGTGATGGAGTAGAGCCCCGTCCCACCTTTTTTTCTTTCAGCTTCTGAAAAACACAGAATAAAATACCATACATTAAGGTGACCCACTTGCCTATTCGTAAGTCTTGTTGCAGTAGTCCTCCAATATTGCGCTTACAGTCAGACTTAAATTCCTTGTAATACTACAAAATGTCATGTGTGGAGCTCTGGGCAGCCTTAGTCATGTCAAAATTAATGCCAGTGAGATGGCGTAAGCTGATTTCTTCCTCCTAGATGGGAAGTGTCAGTTTCTCCCCCTAAACCTTGTAGCACCAAACTTTGCGTAGATCAGAAACAAACCCTATTCTGATCTATAAAAAAGATTACAAATCCACACTTTTCTCTAAAGCTATTTGGGATTTTTGAAATTTCCTGAAAAATATACCTGAGATTAAAGGGAAAAGGTTTTCCATTAATGATTCTCTTCCTGCTTCAGGGAGTTGTGTTTAGTGTGCTGTGAAAGCAAATATTTTTTCCTGAGCATCTTGTGAAAGAAAATTATACAGAAAATAGTCTGTAAACTACAGTGTGTTTTCACAATCTATAAATAAGACTTTTCATGGGAGAAAGATGAAAACATGTCTTTTATTTCCACAAAACCAAGAGGAAAGCAAGGTCAGAGTCTCGTTTGCTGAATGAAAAAATTAGGTAGAAAACCTTCCTTGAATGAGCTGGGGTCACATCTTTGTGTGGATTTGGAGGACCACTTCCTGACCTGCTTCTGCTTCTGTAATTTCACATAATTAACTTCAACATAAATAGCTTCTCCTCCTAGATGAAGTCTCATTTTGGGAACAGTTCCTTTTTCTTAACAGTTTAATCAAACTAATTGTGACAAGCAGTGTATTTGTATAAATATTTAAATGTGGAGCATGAGGATTGAATTATTTATTCTGCAAATGTAAGCTTAGTGTAACTATCTTTGGAAACCATCTCATTCTCATATGGTTGTGCAATTTGGTTGTGCATGCTGTCTGCTGAATTCCATGTTTAATGTTGCAAATGGCTCAAATAAATTATATTATTTGCATAAGTGCTAAGCAAGATGCCAGAAGAAACAAAACACAGGAGATTATCTTGGTTTAGCACATGGAAAAACTAGTTATCTCTCTAAATTCATCTGTCAAGGGATTCCAGTTTCCTGAAAATGGTTTAACAAATATAAAGATGATGTCATTCATTGTCCAATCTTGTCTCATGCACAAAGAGGCATATGTTCTGAGCTAGAGAGAAAACTATCATATTGATAGCAGATGTCAAGCTGCACAGGGAGATCCTGAATCTGAAGCTTGGAACTAAATTTTTCTCTCGTGACATTGTGACTTGCAGTGTTTCAGCACCATCCTTCTTAGGGGAAGATACAGAACTGTATGTAATATTGTATCCCACTGCATAGATGAGTTATTCCTCTTTAGGGAAAAAAAGACTTTCCTAAGAATGAAAAAGAGACCATGCCGAAAATCGTACTGCATCCCAGTAAGTAGGTGGCTGGTAGGGTCTCTTGCTTGACTGCACGTGTTAAAGGGTGACTTAGCAGTGCATAAAGACTTCTTCCATATGCTTTCCGTACCGAGCCTCAGATCAGCTGGCCCCAGCTGACTCCATCCTGGCAGCAGAGCTTACACTCCAGTTGCTGCTGCTCCCCTGGGCATCAGCCATCGCGCTGAGAATTGTGTCGGCAACCGTGCTTCAGAGATGAGGCAAAAAGGAGAAGATCAGAGAGGAGATTTGACAGGGGTGATAGATTTGGTGGCATTGATATGAATCGGTATTTGGCATATTTGCCATTCATTAGGCACTGCGTTTCCCAGCAGCAAGAAGTTCTGTTTCACTAGACTGTATGTTGTGCCTCCTTACCTCTACATTTCTAATTTAGTGGGATGGTGACAGAAAACTTCAAGGATATTAGTCAGTGAGCAGAAACTAATTAACAACAGTAAACTCCAAACTTAGGGAGGGCAACAAAGAAAGTGATTTCCCACCTACCATGTCTATTCTTCCTTTAAAAAGCTGCAAAAGCACTTTCTGAGGGTAGGAATGAGTTGTTCACCTCCCACTGATGGCCTGTGGTGCTGATATTACCTACAGCATGCTTTGAGAACACTTTTATTTTCTGACTTCTGAGATGTGCAGCAGAGCTAAAGCAAAATAATTCTCTTCTTCTTTTGAAAAATCCTTATTATGAAGATTTTCTTGCTTAAATAATTCAGTATGTCAGCATTACTTCAGACAGGTTTACTGCTTGATGTTCACATTGGGAGCCTTCAGTTGGAGGTGAATTATAATCCCAAGGAATATTGCTACAAAAACCAGAAGGCAGACACCAACATCTTCTGGGCTTTTTTTTTTTACTTCTCTCTTTTTTTTTTCCCCTCAATAAAATTTGCACAGATTCTCTCCTATCCTATTCAGAGACCTAGAGAAGCCAGTTTGCCTGAGCACAGCTTGTTGTGGGATTGCAGTTTTATTCACAAACAGCCAAATTTTGCTGCATTCTTACTGTTTAAAATCCAGATATTTGTCCTAACACTTGTACTCAGATGAAGTATTCGAGATAGGTATTATTTTTAATTAGCTCTTGCTTTTCAATATTTCACTTGCCTTTGGCAAAAATCATCCAATTTATCAAGCTGAAGTATGTCTCCAAATGTTACTTTTGACAGGGCTTTCTAAAACTTAATGTCTGTTTTAAAATGAGACAGATCTGTCTTGGAACAAGTGATATTTCAGATCTTAGGTTATTTCTTTGAAATATGAGAGGCCTAGGTGCATGTATCTGTGTTGGGTCTACACTGGTGTAGTGCCTTTCTGGCTCACATGCTTTTAGTGGAGAGGTAGTTGTTGTTCCTCTTTCAAGAAATGTCAAAACTCTCTCTGAAACAACTTTGAGAACATTTTTGCTAATTTTGTTTTTCCATCCAGCTCTGCCTATCTCCTTCAGATGATTTCATTCTCTGAAAAGGAGTGATGCGAGTATTTCTAGACATGTTTCTGGGATTGATGACATCAGTTTTACTATGTTTAGCTGAACTGCAAAAGTCTAAATTAACAAAACACTTCACTGTGATCTGGTGCTACATCTAAATCAGCCAGTATTGCTACTTTTGGTTCCCCAGTTTCTTTCACTGACAGGGTCTTGACAGGGAAGGGGAAAATATTTAGTGAACAGATAAGAGCACAGCTAAAATTTTATCAACTCACAGTTTTGGAGGGACTTTATTTCTCTCTGCCATGGGCGCTGATCAGTACAGTGAATGTAATACCATCAAATTTACTATAAATTTTTCAGTTTTAATTGTGCTTTTATTGCATGTAAAAAAAAATGATGTTTGGTGATAGACATCTGTCAAAAGAAGTACCTGTTTCCATTGTACATGTTGTCAGAGGATAGTTTACAACACCCACAGCAACATTTTAGGAATGCTGTGAGTGTGTGTACATAATGAGCCCCCTGTTCAGAAGTCTGCAGCAAGAAGGGACTTGGTATCACCTGGGCAAAGCTTTCTGTGATGGTGTTGTCTTTTCTTTTCTCCTTAGCACCAAAGATAAACTCCTCTTGACTTGGAGGAAGCAGAATACCTCTAGAATACCTCCCTTATTTCACAGAATCACAGAATAACCAGGTTGGAAGAGACCCACTGGATTGTCGAGTCCAACCATTCCCACCAATCCCTAAATCATGCCCCTAAGTACCTCACCCACCCTCACCTTAAACACCTCCAGGGACGGTGACTCAACCACCTCCCTGGGTAGACTGTTCCAATGCCTAACCACCCTCTCCGTGAAGAATTTTTTCCTAATCTCAAGCCTAAATCTCCCCTGGCGGAGCTTGAGGCCATTCCCTCTCGTCCTGTCCCCTGTCACTTGGGAGAAGAGGCCAGCTCCCTCCTCTCCACAACCTCCCTTCAGGTAGTTGTAGAGAGTAATAAGGTCTCCCCTCAGCCTCCTCTTCTCCAGGCTAAACAACCCCAGCTCTCTCAGTCGCTCCTCGTAAGACTTGATCTCCAGCCCCTTCACCAGCTTTGTTGCTCTTCTCTGGACTCGCTCCAGAGCCACAACATCCTTCTTGTGGTGAGGGGCCCAGAACTGAACACAGTACTCGAGGTGCGGTCTCACCAGTGCCGAGTACAGGGGGAGAAGAACCTCCCTGGACCTGCTGGTCACGCTGTTCCTGATCCAAGCCAAGATGCCATTGGCCTTCTTGGCCACCTGGGCACACTGCTGGCTCATGCTCAGTCGGTTGTCAACCAGCACCCCCAGGTCCTTCTCCTCCTGGCAGCTTTCCAGCCAGGCTTCTCCTAGTCTGTACCTCTGCTTAGGGTTGTTGTGCCCCAAGTGCAGGACCCGGCATTTGGCCTTGTTAAACCTCATGCCGTTGGTCTCAGCCCAGCAGTCCAGCCTGTTCAGATCCCTTTGGAGCCTCTCTACCCTCTAGCAGATCCACGCTTCCTCCCAGCTTGGTGTCATCTGCAAACTTGCTATGGGAAATTTATTTGTGTTATTTGACAGGTAGAAAACTGCCTCTTTGGTTTTTTTTATTGAGCAATTAAAAATCTCTGCTACTTGATTCTTATCTATCTGAGGAATATTTTCATTGGGAATGTGTAGAAATTAGAGATTTGTCTGGTATGATGGGACAATGAAGCCACTCACAAACTCCTCAGCCCAAAGCTACATAGTGAAGTAGAAATTATTCTGCTGAATCCTGTGCTATTTCAAATGATAGCAGAATTTTGCTGCAATATTTCTCTCTTATAAGATTATTTGTGGGGTCTCTCTGAGGAACTGGATTTAAACATTCATTTTACTTTACTGTAGAGACAAAAATCAATTTATGGAGGCTTCCATTAATGCTTTATTTTTTTGTGCAACAAAGTCTCTGTGCATTAAAATGATGATGTAAATGTGTGAAGTGCTGCAGTTTGGCCATAATGTTGGAGTAGTAGAACTTAGTTTAAAAATTGAAAGCGCTTACTGCGGTTATCTTCTTGTAAAAAAGTAAATAAATAAAAAAAAAGCATATATAGCTAATACCAAAAGTGTTTGGATACCTAATAAAACAGTCCTTCCAAAATAAACAAATCATTACTCCTCTTTTAAAGGATAATAAACTCAGAGGGAAAAGAATATTTTGTTGGCTTACAGGGGAGGGTTTTGCCTGCTTAATTAGCCTATTTATGCAGCATCTTTCTCCTCTGGGCTGCACCATGTCTCAAGCTACTTACAGATTATGGCTACCCAGAACAGCAGTCCGTGGGTTTTGTCACTTCTTTTACCTTACTTCTTGAAATTGGGGAACTGCTAACTTCAGCTGGGCCTGAATATGCATGAAAGATGACTGGCACACATTCTTCAATGGGAAGGAGGAGGTTAGACAAATATGACACAAGCTTTGGAGGGCGTAGTGCTTGCAGGCTGCATGCTCCTATCCCCACATCTGTTTTTAGCTCAGTTCAGTGACAACCCCCTCAGGAAAAGAAGCTTCTTACTTCTATAAAAATAAGAATATTTTTTATTTTGCTTCATATTTTCATTTTGTTTATTCTTGCATTTTAATATTTTCTTTCCATGTTATATATTTATTTAATATCTTGACCAAAAAAAAAAAAATCTTGCTTGCTAAAAGCCCATCTGATAAAATTAGTTTAGCTAGAAATTTTTAATATAGGTTTTCCTTTAAAACGAATAGGATTTTCAAGCTTTCTGTTGATTAAGGGAATAATTCCGTAGCACAACAACACTATCTATAACATTAAAAAGGAATCCGTGACTTCCCATATTAGCAGAAATTAAATCAAATGTGGAGGTAAAAAGGAAAATGTGATTACTTTTGTAATGGATGCATCTTATATGCCATTATATGTCATAATGCCGTATGACTGTTGAAGCTGAAAGAATTTATAATCATGGAGAAATGTTGCAGGAAGCCTTGGAAACAGGCAGGACTTCTGGAGACAGATGAAGGAAACAGGAAAATAAACTAAGCATGTGTTTGGGCGTTGTTGGTAAACAACAGTTGTGTAATTCAAAGGTTACTATTTTGTTATTTCTTCATGACAGAAACATACCACATTTTCTTGAAGCAGTGTTGGGATCCTTAGCTGTCTTTCATGACAGTTTGCAAAATGGTGAGATTTAGCTCTTCATGCTATGTTGATACACTATGTGACTGTTTCTCAAATGATAAAGTTGCGAATCAGGAATTAGTGCCTGGTTCAGATTATTTATTTATCTTACAAGTGTTAAACCAGCATATAACTGTGAAATATTCCAGAATATTTAAGGTTTAGATTTTTAAAAAATCATAAGTGCACCAAAGTGCTGAAAGGCTGTTTTATTTTCCTACAAGTAAATGAAAATTGCCAAAGTTCTACAATGTAAAGTGCTTATTTATATGCAGTTTTGAGTACACGTTCCATTAATTTAATGGAATATATCCTACATACAAGTGATAGTTGAGGTGAATGACATTACTGAGACTCTTAGAGAAAGTTAAATCACGGGAATAAATTACTTTAGGAAGGAAAGAGTGAGTGACTGAAGCAGTTAGACACTGTAAAGATTGTTAGACACTAAGTTAAAATTATGTGCACAGCAAATGGTTCAGTTAACATCTAAGCTGTGATATATCAGAATTTCTGCACTGACATGAGTTTGCATTATTAAGTTATCAAGCATGATGGAGAAAAGACAGAAATAATTAATTGGTTTTTTTTAAGGAAAGCTGGGAGAGTGTCAAAGCAGTAGCATCACATTATCTGTTTAAGCAGAAGCTGGATAACTGCAGGTTTGGTAACTTATCCTAAAGTTGTTTAGAAGAATTGACCATAAAGCTCTAAGTAACCGACAAAGTTTAACAAATCTGATCTTAGTGATGCATTTAGGAAAGCTGGAAAATACAATGGGCCAGTATTTTTTGTTTGCGTTAAATGTGAATACAGTCTGATTGATAACAATGCAGCCTGGATAGCTCATCATCAGAGCTTGAAGATACCACAGGAGATGCAATCATTAAGACATCAGAGGATGAACGTGTACTTGAGTCAGTCAGTATAATTTTATGAAGAATAGGACCTGTCACAAAAACATCAATGATGCCATCTCATGCAGAGATGACAACTCTGACTGCTGACTATATTTATGAATTTCTGTTCAGCATTCAATTCAGTATTACCTGTGCTTAGCATCTGGATCCTAAACAGTCCCATGCTGCATCAGTTTGGTCCCCTTATTAAGACTTCTAATTTAACATGTGTTCTTAAATATACTATGTGTATTTTCTACGTTTCTTAAACTCATTATATAACTTCAGCTACATTTCCTTTAATACCAGGGTTTGATATTGAGGCTTCTGTACAGAGAAACTGGACTTTCAAAAACTTTCAGGCTTTCTGCATTTAATCAACATTTTTGAAAGCCTGAAGCTGCTGTGTTATGTTTTAAATCAATCTATAATTAAAAATTAAAGGAAAAAATGTGGATTTTTTACTTAAAGACAAAATAATTCAATGTTATGTTAGATAGCATAGATATTATCTACTGATAATAGTTATTTGAGATTATGGTAATCTCAAATAACTTTTAAAAAGTTTCAAACTATTTGCATTCTAGTCAAAATACCCTACTAGATTAGATTTAAAACAGGTATCTTAAGTGAAGAATTATTCAAGGCTGTCTTCTTTTGGCCAAAATACCTGTTACATTGACTTATCTTTCTTTACAAACTGCAAGAATTGATACTTGTATGTGCTTTGTAAAAGAGACACTCTTAACATCCGTGGTGTGTTGGCACAAATGGTTTGTCTGTGAATGGAGGGAAGGCAGTACAGAAAATGCCTTTCTGTTGTTTAGAAGCAAACACAGGGTCCATTAAGTGACATCGAGTGCTATAATGATGTTTTCCCACACACTGAACCACTGTTTCCTTACTGGGATGATGATTCTTGACTTGATTGACAAAAACTTTGCAAATTTCCTGATATAAGATGGAAAGTGAGGTAATAAAGTGGAAATGTTGTTCATAAGACTTTACAGTGGGTTAAGACGTTCATTTTCCAGGCTGCTGCTGTAAATTTTACTGAAAATCAATAAAACTTAGATTAGTGCAATTTTTCTGAGCATTTCCTGCTGAATGCTAGCAAGTTACATTCCTTTTTCCCATGTATCAAGCATGTGAGAATATTTTTATTAAATATCCATGCTATATATGTTTAGGTACTGCATAATAAGTCATTACTATAAATTCTTGTTTGTAGTACACCAGCTGGCAGTATTTAAAAAGGTCTGCCTGTTCTATCTTGATTTGTAAGACAGTTACTTTACTCTTTCATGCTGTTTAGTCTTCAAGGTGTTACTATCATATGAGAAAGAAAAAAAATAGATTTCAGGGTAGTGTCATCCTTCAGTAATATGCCTGTTATTTAAATGTTTGGTATTCTAAATAGACCTTATAATGAAAAAAAACCACAAGTGTTAATTCAGAAACTCCCCATGGACCAGTATTGACGCTTGAAAGATCATAGTCCTGAACAGGAATACTAGGAAAATATTGGCAAAACCACTACTTTTTATTAAAACTGAGCAAGAGCATTGCACTAACATTTATTTTATACGAATCTGTTGTGTTTATCCTTTGCTCATTAAAAAAAAATATTCAAGTGTTATCTAATGCTTCAGAGTTTTCTTGAATCTGGAATGTCATCTGTGATAGTCAAACTTCAGAGAGTAAAGATTTCTTAAAATCATTTGGCCGAATCACTAATCTCTGATTATTCTCATGGCAATGAAATTACAGTTATTTACTTCCTTGCACATTATTTTATTATTTATTTCTTATGTTTAGCAAACATAGATTAAATTATTTTGAAAAAATGGCAGATTAGTTGGGAAATGTCATCTTGGCTCCCCTGAAGTGTGGGCCTTGTAATATGGACCTTCTTGAGTGAATACATACATTGAAAGAGGCAGAAAACTCTGCCAAACTGATCCGGCCTGCCCCAGATGCTCTGAGGGTGAGTTCTCCCAGGTGACTGCCTACCTCAGTCATGCTTCTTTAAAATGCTTGAGTCAGTCAGAAGGTGAGAGAAAAAAAGTGACTCATGAACCTTACCCTAAGTGCAGCCCCTTTGAGAGGTCAGGGCATCCTGGCGCCATCCACATCCCCTGAGACAAGCAGCTTTGACTTCTGTTCCCCAAACGTTCATGTTCTTAGATTGGCCAAGATTTCTCATAGGATCAGGCTAGAAACAAGAAAAAAGTCTACAGTTTGTAGACTCAGATGCTGTATGAACGTGCATATATTTATTTTCAATGTAGGATGTAACAGCAATTTCACTCCAGAATGCAATTCAGTTTTGGAACATGAAGTATTGAAAATAAAATCTAGAAATGCTTTTTAATATGTATGGGTTTTGCATGATTTGTAAAACTTCTAATCTGTAAGGTTATTTTTTTTTCTAGGCTGCAGTTAATGCAGAAGGCAAAAGAGCAATATATGTCTAAATGAACAAAACAACCAACCACCTGTTAAAATGAGTATTATGAAAATAATTCTAGGAAGAACTATCTGTGAATGTTTTCCTGGAATTCAGTACTAATCATTTTTAGGAAAAATTAGATGTCTATGAGCTGTATCTAGACAGAACTTTTTCGTACCACTTGTTTGGTAGGACAGGCTAGCACAGCATGGTTCCCTCATAGTACTACAGGTGTTTCCAAGACTGAGGTTTTTTTCCTTTGGAAAACAACTGTGAGAATATTTCTCTTCAGGAACTCAGCTGCTCACTTGACAAAAAATATTTTACCTATGATTCCTAAGCCTGAAAGGGAATGAAATGAATTCTAGCTTACACTAGGCATCATCAAACTAACTCTTCAAATAATGCCTGTTATTTTCAAGGAAAACCAATGGAATTGTGTAGTTAGAGCTTGTGCTCCATCCAGTGCGAATTCACTACTATCACAAGCTCCTCCATTGCTTTCCCTGGGTAACTGACTTACAACCCCTTTTTCTTAAAAAATTGGAGCACCTTATTTCTTCCTCTTTTGACATTTTTGGCAGAGAAAATTCACCTGCCTCAAAACTGTGTATTCATCCTTTGCACCTGCTTTTAAAGCATTTAATGCCTGCAAGCTGGAAAGCCAATATTAGCTTGGTTACTGTGGTAACAGAGTCATTTTCAGCAGGCTGTAATGAATGCTGCTAGAAGCAGGGCTGCTATTCTTGAATTTTATTTATGTAAATGTGTTTTAAACACTTTCCTCCCATAACATGCCTCCTGCTAATAATCTCCAAATATGAATGTACTGGAATTTGAGTCTTTCTCATAAAGTTTGGATTTCAGTGGAACTGTTTATTTGGGTGAAGTTAAAGCAAATTCAGATGGTTTTGGAGGACTCTGGCAATCACCTCAATTAATACTGTACTGAAAGCTTACCCTCAAAACTGGCTGCTTCACTGAAGCTCTGGTCTGCTTCTCTGTTTTACAAAAGCTTGTAGATTAAAAGACATTGTGGATTCTTGGTTTTGCCCACATTTTTGAGAAAGAGAGGAGGAGTCTGCTTTCTAATGCTTTTGAAACTGGGTATATATCTCAGTTTAATAATTATGTTCTTGAAGACAGGAACATTGTTCCCTGGATTTCTTGTAAAGTAATAAGGACTCTTTAAATCACATCATAAAACATTAAAATGATTGCTTATCATTTACAAAGCTGCCAGTACCTTTATGAGATGCTTTTGGTTTCCCCCCACTCAGTGCTTGGTTCTCTTTGGAATTAAGTTTTTAGAAATATATTATTTACACATATTCATCTATTCTGAAAATGTAGGATGCCAAAGCTTGCAGGCCTGCTCTTCCCTATCCTGCCCCTTGCACTGGCTGCTTTTGTTGCACTAGGGGGAGACAATCTTATTACCTGCCTCTCCCTGCCGCATGAGATCATCAGATTTATTTGAAATTTATTCATTCTAAAACTTAGAAACAAAATTATTCAGGCAAAATTGCTTTGAAACAAGAGCCAAATATGTAAGTAATCAGAAATAAAAATAGTACAAAGCTAAAAAATACTGGTAAAAAAAAAAAGAATTATAATATTAGCTGACCACTAAGTCTTTCTTACAGAGACTAACTTATTTTCACTACAGAACAGCTGAATAAGGCAAATAAAGCCAGTATAATTGTCAGAGTCATAGTTACTTTCTGGTACAGGGACAATACTTAAGGGAATTTATACAATCATTATGGAAAGTTAATGATGAGAGAATGATGAAGGAATGAAATGGAGATGCCTGCATTAAATTAGTTTAATGCTTAAAGGTGCTTTGGAGGACATTCCAAACCTGTGACCAGTAGCTTCCCAATGAACTCAGAACGGCTCAAGTCTGCCCCTCCAAGCAAGAGAGGATGGGACTAATATGATGGTTCACCACAATTACTCAGTCTTTAAATAGCACACATACAAGCAGTGCTAGTAGCACCACTATTTTTTTCTGTATGCTGTGAAAGGTTCATGCTGTAACTTGGAATGATCTCCCTATTGTTTAAATATTTGTCGCTAGTATTAAGATGTTGCCTCCCATGACATCCCTGAAAAAGAGCTATGAGGACATAAATAAAAATATGTACATATGAAGTTGAGCACAATGGTCTCCAGGGTCGTCCCCAGTTCACCTTCTTTCACAGTGCTGTACTTCTCCCAGAGTTTGCAAGTACAAGAACTGGAACAGACCAAAGCAGCCATGGCTGTATTACAGCATTTAAATGACACTTATTGTCACAGTGTGATACTAACTAAATTCAGGTTTTCTGTTCAGTACAGGGATGCTTCTCACTCTCTTGCTTCTCTCCTGGAAATCTCTCAATGCATCTTTTAACCTTTTTCCCCTTCTTTCTTCTCCACTTAAGAGTTAACTGTGTGTTAATTTTACCAGACACATGCAGGTGATTTAAAAAATTTGAGTACCTGTTTTGTACTCTGCAGTCATTGCCTAGTTTTTAAAGTGATGCTATATGTTTGTTAGAAACCGGTATCAGACATCTTATTCTGTAGCTGCATTTCATTATCTGCCCTCTGAAATTCTGATTTTATTTTTTCTATCTGAAAGGCGAAGTTACTTATCAAATGGTCTTTTTCTTAGCTGGGAGGAACTTTAACTAACCCTAGTGCAGCACATCACCAAAAATCCCTCAGCTACTTCAGGCTGGGCTGTAGCATATCTGGATTACAGATGATAAACTGCTGTTATGTCAAGGCTTCTTCCAAAAGGTGCTGTTTGCTAGGGCCAAGCACACAAGTTCAGTGATTTGGTGGGGCTAGCACTGCAGCACCCAGGGTTCGATGAGCTGAAGTGAGGATGACCTGTGTCCCTACAGCACCCAGTGCTTGTCCCTGTGCTCTGCAAGATATAATACCTTTGCCTGCTTGCTCAAAAAACTTAAAATGCATAGGATTGTGTGCATGTGGTAATCCATTTCTTTATTTAAGGAAGAGGAATGATGGGTATCAGCCTTGGAGGGCCAGCAGAGCTCAGCAATAAATTGCTGGTGAGAGGAGAAGCCTAACAAGTGTTTCATGGGCATATGGAGAGCGTCAGAAGAAAATGCATCAGCAGTACCTTCTTTTGGAGGGATCATGAAAAGACCAGGGTGAACAGATGTGTCTGGCTCCCGCAGGCTTTTGCTAATTTCTCTGATTGAACTGTTCAGGATTAAATCTGCTCACAGCCCTCAGCACAAAGCAGTCTTCACCAGAGCAAGCCTCTGCTCACTCTGCTCTCGTTTTTTCCCTGGCCAAGGGGACGATGTCCTGCCTGACAGGAGAGTCCAGCAGCTCTTGTATTTTGGGCAAGTGCTTTTCAGTTTTGTCTTGCTAACAATGTTGTTCTGCACTGCCAACATGGACCACGTAAAGCTCTGAGGGAGTCACTGGATGTTGTTTCCAGAGATGTCTGGAGCAAGGCAGGCTTTAGGTCTCTATTGCTGCCTCTTTATTGAGGCAAGGTTTGGTTTTAATTCAAAAATTTAAACTTTACTAAAAGACAGTGCACAGTTGAATCCTATTCTGTTGCTTCCAAAGCCTTTGTCATTCTGCATTGCACATAAAAAGCCAAAAAGCTACATTTGACGTGTGGTTCCCCAGACAAGCTACCTGAAAGCACACTGCTGCTAATATCAGAGTTGAATAGATGGTGAAGTTCATGTTGTAAATTATGCTGTTCTCCTACTCATAACAGAGATTTGAATCAGGATGTAAGGGTAATAGGGAGTTGGTTTAATATTCAGAAATATTTTAAATTTGTAACAATCTGTGCTTCAAGAAGTATAAGTATCTTGAGGGGGATAACAAAAATGGTTGTAAGTGTGTTTGAAAGTTCTGAATTTGAATACTATCTCATGTGCAATCATTGGAAGCTACCATGTGATTAATGTAATCTTAATGAGGAATTGGGACAGGGGAAAGGAAATGAAGGTTCTTCTTACCTGTGTACACTAATAGATTCCTCTTAATAGGCTGCTTCTATTTCCCTCCTGCTGCCCATAGGAAAGTTCTTCAGAGAACAATTAACAGCATTTAACTGCCCTTTATGCATTGTTTTGTATAAGTTTTGCAATAAATTAACTAATTTTTCCAATACCTGTGGCAGTTAGCTATTTTGATTACAAAGCTGAAGCACAGCCAAACAATGCATCACACCTTCTTTTCACTGACAGGAGAATAAGGAGAGAGGAGGTTTTTTTGCTTGTTAATAAATTAAAAGCAGATTGTAGTTGTTTTCTCATTTCAAATCCCTGAGTCACTACCGGGAATGAAATAGTTTGATACTACTGATAATGCTATGGTTTATACTGAATAACGGAAAACCTGATATTTTTGCAGTTTTCTTATTTGGGTCATTGATAGCAAGAAGGCATAGAGTTTAAGTTTTTTGGTTGTTTCTTTTTTTCTTGATTGTTTTTTAACTGGTATTGATAGAATCTGCTCAGCACTGAAATCCATCTCTCCTATGTCACTGCTCTGGTTGTCAGGATGACCCCATTGGAATTGGCCTGAATAAATCTGTGTGTATTACACTCATGTCTTCAATTGCACTGCTGGCATCTTGTAAATAGACTTAAATATAGAGCTTTTTCTTCTTTAGTATTTCTCATTGACACAATTTATTCCCAGAGTTAAACATGCTTGCTTTAAGAAAATGGTCTTGAGTCCATCACTAGTGTATTCATCACTGGTCACCACCCCTACCAAAGAGAGGAAATGCCAGCCCCGCATCCTTCTGGATTACCTAGGTAGGTACATTTGATATGTGGGTCACTATAGCAAAAGTTGTAGCTTTCAGTACTACCAGTTTCCTGTATTTCTCTCTCTTCCTGATGAAGAATTCCATCATGGTGATATATAAAGTTATGTTGTTTATTTAAAGAGGGGAGAGGGCATATTTGGAAACAATGAGGATAAATGTTTGATTTCCAGCAGTAAGGTCTCTACTGCAAACTGTTGAAAAAAGAGAAATAATTTTCCTTTATGAGTAAGATTGTCCCATCGTGTCCTCCCTACTCCTGGTTCTAGGCTTTCTGGTGATAATGTAATGTTTATTTACAAGGCAGTAATAACTCCCTTCTTACTGGCAGGATATACTTGAAAAGAAAGGTAATTTAATATCACTACATTTCCTAATGAGCTATATGCCATAGAGAAACTGAGCCTAGAAATGTGAATGATTGATAAGAAACTGTTGTATTTTCTCTACCAAATGAGAAAAATTAAATATGTATGTAAAAGACCCCCAAATGGAACTGGTTTAAAAATAGGGTGATTTTGTTAGAACGCAATTTCTTTTCCCTCAGCTGTTTATTTTATTTTAGGCTGTGTTCTGCAGTTTGCACCTTTACCTTCTGGAACATGTACATCTCTTTAAACCAAATTGATGCAGAGCATATTTAGTGCTTTGAGTATTAATACTGAGCCGTATTACTTATCAGAATTTCTACTACTATACATATGTGCTAAATCAAATCAAATCTTCTTAAACAAGGCTGTATTTCAAGCATCTCCCTGTACAGTATTTTGATCAGTTTTTGTCATCAGGATGATTTTGTTGGGTTTTTTTGTTTTGTTTGTTATGCTGTTTTCTGAAAGAAGACAAAAATTTGCAGCAGGTCATTCATGAAAAGCTGCAAAGATCTTTACATGCAGATCTTCCAAAGCTCATTTCAGGCTGTTTAGATCCTTCTAAGTTTTGTGGCAGGTTTTGTTTCAGTGTGCTGGCCAATAGTATGTGCATATGGCAAAATACATCTCATGTTTTAATAGCGTTAGATGTTTTGTCACAGGTTCATTTGTATCTGATTATTTTTATCAAAGTGACTTTGTTTCTGTGGCTAAAAGCAACACTAACTTTTTCTATTCTAAAGCAAATAGCTCTTATGAATAGGTTTGCAATGGACCTTAATAAAAACATACTGAGATATGAACAGCTAAAGGACAATTACTACTGGCATGACTGTTCTTCATGAGGGCTCTGCAGGCTTCCTGGTCCAGAATCATGCTGAGAGGAAGAGGGAGTGGCAGGCTGTGATTATCCCTATGTCTCTGCTGCTACATGTGGCACCCAGGCTCATGTCTTGCAGCACGGTGGTGGCTTCTGCTCAGGCCAAGGCTGTATTCACTTTTATTCTTAGGTAGTATGTTAGACTTTTGCTTCTTTCAGACTGATTATGGTTATTGAAAGGCAGATATGGAGGCAGTCATATGTAACTGCTAAAATTACTCTGCTTGTGCAAACAAAGGTCCACCTAGCTCTGTTTGCCATCATTCAATAATAGGTATTTGGAGAACAATAAAAATAGGGTGGGTAGGAAGAGATTCTTTTTTTCCCCAGAAAGTTACATTTGTTAGAGGCTTCCAGAGTCAGAGGCTGTATATTTGGATTTAATTTGACTCAAGATTTCTGCTTCAGATCTGGTCAAATCAGTTTTGCAGCCTGTTTACTCCTTGATTCATCTACAGTATCTGGTGACAAAGAGCTGACTGAATTTCATTTCTTTCATACCTGCCCTGTCCCTCTTTCATTTGCTATTGTAGTTCTTTTTTACAGTGGCTCTCTTTTTATGTTCTCTATGGCACTTATGAGTTTACAGAAAACACTTCTGCTCCCCAGCCACGTTAGTATTGTTGTCAAAGCAGAAGAATCCTAAATTATGTAATACTTCAAGGTAAATCTTAATAAAAGTGCTGAAAACTTCCCAGTACTTTCCAGTATACTTCAACAGAATTTAAGATGAACTTTTGCCAGAAGTCCAAAATATATTATAGGAATGGAAGCAATCTATAGCCAAGTTTGGAGATTTTTTGTTCTTTTCCTTTCCTATGTCAACTGTTTGCTGGATCTAAGTAGTGATTTTCTTCATTTTATTTAAAAGAAAAATCACAAACACTACTCAATAAAAGAAAAGATCGAAAATTCTTTGTAGTAAAAGTGGTATGTAGGAAGAGTTGTAGGAGGGGTTGTTTCCTTGTCCATAGGACATGTCTCAATTTAAATGCATTCTGTTCTGCAGTGAGACTGAGTGTTCAGAGATGAGCTGATAGGCAAGTGCATCCATCTTCCAGTTAAGACATAATGGCATTTTTTTTTTCTTTTACTATATTTAGGCATTGGACCAAAAAGATACAAATAATCAATGTTCACTGCAGTATGGACAGCAAGGTTAAAAATTACCACCTGTTAAGTTTTGCAACAAGTGGATCTTAGGATTTTAAAGAGATTCTCCTCATTCCAAGTGTTGTCCTTACTGGGGATGTTATTTAAATATTACTTCTCTAGGCTTATTTTTCCTCCTTTTTTTTCTTTCCTTTTCCCACCTCTGGAAAAAAAATATTCTTGTCAAAAGTGACAAATGTGTTCCAGTCAAATGCTTAGATTTAGTAAATAATTATTTGACATCTTTTCACATCTGCTTCCTCTCTTTTTTTTTTTTTTTTGAAACAATACTGTGTCACCCTGCGCTGCATTATTATTTCATCAAGTTAAATATGCAAGAACTAGGGGCAAGTTCCTAATTTCAATTAATATTTCTTAACAGGAGACAAAATTGTTTTAGTAAAATAATGAGGACTGGATAGCTGTCATAGCAGACAAGTCTTCATCTCTACACAGTATTAGTGTGCTTTATTCTTTTTTTAAACAGCCTTGGTATGCATTGATCAGGATTTCTTAAGCTTTATGATAATATCAATAATTTGTCTTGTGTTCAAGGTTATTGAATCTCTGTCAGAGCTGTCATCTTGTGTGTCATAACATTTTGTAAATGTAATTGGAAAGGTGCAACCATTCACTGCCTTAGTGTATTTTTTGGATTTTGTTGTTCTACTAGTGCATTTAGAAAAAACAGAATAGCTTGTTGTGCAACTCCTCATTGTGGTGTTTATATATATAGATTTATAGAGAATACAAAAATATGTGTATATATATTTATAGAGCACATAAAGATAATATGATTTTACCACTAGCTGAAAAAAGGTGGTTTTTCTGTCAGTCAGTTGGCTTCTGGTTTTTTTTGCCCTTAATGATTTTCACCACTGTTCTTTCTTACCGTCTCATTCATTCCTTTTCTGTGTTCTCCTTATACCTAAAAAGATATATTTTCTTCACAGACAGAATTGCTCAGAATGTTTTTATATTCAGTATTGTATTTTCACAAAAGTAATCTGTATTTATTCTGTAGATCAATGGATAAAGGTCTTTCTGTGCCTTCCCATACAGGCTGAATGACTGTATCATCCATAGTAGATTGAACTCCGATTTTTCTGTTCCTTCTATTTACTTCACATATTACTGTACATAGATGAGTAAATGCAAGTTTAAATTACTGTAAATTTTCTTCATTCAGCATTAAATGCATTTAAATAATCTGTTTAACTATATAATACTTAAGTGACATGAAAGAAAACAAGAACGCACACATTTTTAACAAGCTTTTTGCAGTTTTTGTAAAATTCTCAAACACTGCTATTTACGAACTTGCTGAGGTTGTTCCAAAATTTTATTAATGACAATTAATCCTCTTAAATAAAAAGAGCATCATCTCTCAATTTTTGTTGCAGTGTTAAACTAGATGAATCAAAACTATTCCATGTAACTTTGTACCATATATGCAGCAAGGCAGAAGTGTGAAGCACTAAATTCCATAGATTAGTGGAGAAAAAGGCAAGTGTATTTCGATATATAAATTTGACTTGTGACATGGTTTGTGTTTCTTCACCATCATAGCACGGAAGCCTTCCGTTACTTGTGTGTGGTATTTTCCCAATTCCCTGAGCAAAGACACTGGGCAAGGGGGCATACAGAGTGGGTAGCTGCAGCTGAAGAAGATGCTGAAGGAGTACACAGAACAACCTCTGCAGTTGTGCAGCCTGTCATCATTTCTTTTCTCTTGAATTTATCGTTGGTATTTTCCTGTCCAGATAAGAGTGAGTTATGCCGAACTGTGTTATCAGCAGTGCTTGTATTTTGGTGTTTCTAAGTTTATCTGATATCAGTTACTGTATCTCCACTTCTCAGAGGCAAAAACATCAGTTAGAGTGAAAATATAAGCATCATGCTGCCAATGCTGAAGTTATAATATTGCATATAGTGTTCTTCTGAATGTTATTACAAACCCCCAAATAAATGGCATATAAATTATGTCGTTATTGTGGAAGACAAACAGTGATTTACTGCTCAGTGCGATGGTGCTTTCATTCATTGTGGGGAGTAGCTGGGTGTTGTGGTAGTTTTCTGAAATGCTGAAATGCATTTGAAATGTTTCGGACTGTAACGTTAAGAGTAACAATAATATTGAGTCACAAAACTGAAGGTGGGGAAACTTAGAATATAGATAAAATTGCACATGGGAATTATTGGTATTATCTAGGCATTGAGAATCTTGTTTAAAATACAGTCTGTATCACTTTCTCCATAGGTATATCAGCTAAAATGTAGGTCTAGACAGGTGGTGGCAATAAATGGCTGCAGTTCCAGAGAACCTATTACACTTTCCAAAGCTATTCTGTTGAAAACATTATTTACAGAGTATAATTAACCTCCTGCCTTTTCATGTTCCTGCTGCATACAAGGAACTGGAACAAATAGTTTCGTTATAATTATCTTCCTGCTCTCTCTTCCCTCTTACTCCTCTTAAAAATTTTATAACAACTTTCACATTTTTATTTTTCCTATATTATTTGCTGAATTTTAATTTTATGTGGACTTTACCAGAGCCATGGAGAATCATTTTGTTTGGACACTGTACAGCTGTAAGGAATTTGAGAATACAATGTCTGAGGGACCTTATTATTACAGACAGCATAGCTATCCATTTTTTAAATAGTTCCACATCAGAAACTAGTATATTTTCTTCTGTGCCACTGCTCTTCTGAGCAAAATGTTATGCAATATCACTAGACTGATATTTGAAAGCTGTTATTTTTCTTCCACAATTTGTTTTCTCCTCCATAATTTGTAATCATATTTTCTGTAGCAAATTCTGTTTTAATTTTAGTCTGATGGAAATTTTAAAAGATCTTATAGCTTTGAAATATTCGTGCTCTCTCTGCAGTGGCATCTATCTTACATATTTTGCTTTAACATGTATATCCTCTGCAAAGTCTTTTTTTTTTTAAGGAAAATGTGATAATTCAGTGCTGCACTTTTGACTGAGATTACTTGGCATCTTCAGATTTGCCTTCCCATGTCTGGACTCTGTGAGAGATTTAGAGGCTGAAAAAAACACAGCTGTGGGAGAGGGGAAAGGGGGACAAGAAATAGATTTTAGAGCTTAAAAAAGAAGTTGGAAAAGTTACAAAAGGACAGAAGGAAGAAAGACAAGGGGATTATGAAGATGGATGTCATTTTGTATTCATAGAATCATAGAATTACCAGCTTGGAAAAGACCTCTTGGATCATCGAGTCCAATCATTCCTATCAATCACTAAACCATGTCCCTGACCATCTCGTCTACCAGTCTTTTAAACACCTCCAGGGATGGTGACTCAAACACCTCCCTAGTCAGCCTGTGCCAGTTCCTGATGACCCTTTCTGTGAAAAATTTGTCAAGATATCCAGTCTGAACCTCCCCATGTGAAGCTTGAGGCCGTTCTTCCTTGACCTGTCCTCTTTCATTACGGAGAAGAGGCCAGCACCCTCCTCTCTACAACCTCCTTTCAAGTAGTTGTAAAGAGCAATGAGGTCTCCCCTCAGCCTCCTCTTCTCCAGGCTAAACAACCCCAGCTCTCTCAGCCGCTCCTCATAAGGCCTGTTCTCCAGCCCCTTCACCAGCTTTGTTGCTCTTCTCTGGACTCGCTCCAGAGCCTCAACATCCTTTTTGTAGTGAGGGGCCCATTCTGGAGGATGCTCAGGAGTGGCAGATTAAGTGGCTGCTGATCAGACACATGCCTGACCTGTTGTGCCCTTCAGACACTTACTTTGCCTTCCTCATAATGTCAGAGACAACTGGAATCCAGGGAGGTTTTGTGTCTTTTCCCTCAAATGACTTCGGATGGGGGACACTTGATACATATTTGGGAATTTTACCAGTAGGACATCCTTATGGTAAATAAAGTAAATGTTCTTATGAGAAGAAAAAAATTCAATTTCTTCTGTTTTCCTCTGGCTGCTGTTTTCCATGTGAGCAGGGATAACATAACTGTAGATATATTGTTTACATTGTCTTTTGATCAGAATGATAAACTAAATCACAGAATCATAGAATCACTAGGTTGGAAAAGACCCTCTGGATCATTGAATCCAACCATTCCTATCAATCACTAAACCATGTCCCTCAGCACCTCATCCACTCATCCTTCAAACACCTCCAGGGATGGTGACTCAACCACCACCCTGGACAGCCTGTGCCAGTGCCCAATGATCCTTTCTGTGAAAAAATTTTTCCTGACGTAAATTTTTATCATCCAGGTAATTTTCACTCCACAGTAACATGTATTTTTAAACCTTCATTAGAAACCTTGTATTCTTGCTTTCCATAATTATATAATAAAATAAGCTGCTCTCTTGGGTTTTGTTTAGTTGGGATTTTTGCTGGTGGGATTTAGAGGTATTTTAAATGAAAACAGGTATCAATTCCAGTCTTCATTTCAGTAGATTTTCTTAAGGGGACTATCTTGCTAGGATGAACTCAAGCCCAAAAAGTAAGGGGGAAAGCAATTATTAAAGCTTAAGCTGTATATACAGTAGAAAACATTTTTTTGAATACTCTTTGGTGTTGCTCTGTAAAGAATGCTTATCACAGTGAGAAACATGGCCAATAGTAAAATTCTTCATATACAAGTTCTCCTGATTGTATATTTAAAAAAGGAATGCTATCTGACAAGCTGTTGAAGTGCTACTGGCTTCCATACAAGAAATACCATATAAGAGGCTTTATACGGCTGAAGACGTTGTATCCACACACTTCAAGTGACTTAACGTGGTAGTTTCACAGTGGGCTGAGTTAAACCCATGTGGGGACACTGTGTCCTGAAGGTTTAGCGTTCTTGGACACATAGTCTCCTTGAAGTGTGGCAGCATAGTCCATCTATGTCAATAACAGCTGATTTCCTCCTGTCTCAATTCACAAACAGCTGATTTGTCAGTCTTTGTGCTGCCAGATAAAAAGGACATTTCCTTTGGGAAGAGGGATATGTTATTGGTTTCTTTTTCTTTTTCTTTTTTCTTTTTCTTTTAAGTGAGCCTCTATATCCTTAATAGTTATCAAAGAACTTCTCAGCAGTACACAAAAGTGTCAATCAAATTTGGAAACTTTAATTTCATACAGAACTTATTGAAAAATTACTGACTGGGTAGAATTTGGAAGCTTTCTGTTTTCTGCAGCCAAGGATAGTAGCTTTTAACAGAACAATTTAATAAAATTTTACACTCCTTAATGAAAAGTGCTTAAATCAAGAGAACATGCTGAAGCTGTGGCTTGTTGTGCAAGCGATGGATTAAATTGAAATGTTCCTGGAAAAAAAAATCTAGTTCAATTATCATCTTAAATTTGCTTTTGAGTATAATCAAATCCCTAAAATTTGGATGCAATCTTTTTCATAGCTGTGCCTTTTGATTTTCTTAATAATTACATGTTAACCATGATGATACGTACTGAATATCCATCCATGCAGCAATTTGTAATGTGAACCTACAGCAAACGATATCTTAGTATAACTCCTTGTGTATGTCTCAGTGCAGAAGTTCCTTTGAATCAGCAGGAGTGGTGGTGAGATTTGGCATGTAAGATGTTAGCTAAAATTCTCAGCTGTTTTCAGTGATGATGTTGCTCTAAGTTGAAGTGTTGGATGTCATGTGGCTTCATGTTACAAAAATAAATCACTAGTTCCTATGGATGAGTATGTAATTGGTTGACTACAGTCAGATCGATCAAAGAAGAAAAGTGTTGATTTGTATTTATTTGCACAATACTTATCTTTTGTTTTAAATTACCTATAAACTGGAAGACATTTGACTTCTGATTTTTTAGCTAAAACATTTCAGCTCATGTGACTGACGTGTCAATGTTATTAAGTTAAGCATTTTCCCTTTTGAGTGCTATAGTTTTTTTCCAGGTTGCTTTCCATCATTTGGGATGCAAATGTGAAACAGAACTTGTGATGTTATATTCAACCAGTTAACAGTCTCAGAGATTTCTTTAAATTGAACTCAAACAACTCATGTTATCTTGCGAAATGCTGAGAGTCCTTCAGACTTTGCATGGAGCTCTTCAGTTTGCAGGATATGACCCCCTGAACTAAGAAATGCATATCCCCCTCCAGGCTGTGCCCAGTGCTGCTTCTCTCGAACTGCATGACAGTGTCATTGTTCAGGGATTAATTTTCCCTTCTTGTGATTGCATAATGCTAGATTAAATCCAATTTTGAGTCTTTGCCACAGTCAGAATATTCAAAAATGTTATTGATATAACATCAGAGACCTGAACGTTTGAGCAGAGTATTGGATTTTCCTCTGACTGATTGAGTATCACTCATCTGCAGAAATCTGAAGGAGGCTATGGGTTATATGGCCTGGGATTTCCCTGTCTGGCAGCTGTTAAAGTCATCAGGAATGGATATCACTGTCATACTTAAAAAACATCTGTCCTCTGTTTCTCTGTTAGTGTTCGTTGGTATATACACAATGTTAATACGTGAAAAGTAGGAGAGAAGTACATACCACACACATGTGGACATGCTGGGCTCTGTTATTCCCTAGGTGCTTACCGATGCCACCTGTTATGTAATGATGGGCAGGTTTTAAAGGAACAGTGTTACAGAGCAGGGAGGATTGCATACATCTTGGGGTTCACTTGTGGGAATATGGATAGCCTACCTTTGCTGCAGCAAATCTGTGGCATATAGGATTACTATGTTGACTGATGTGAAATCAAATCTTGTTGTGTTTACTTTACCTGTATAAAAATTCTGAGACTCTTTCAGGTGGAAATCCATTCAAATTCTTTTCTGAACACTGGACCTGAAACCTGTTAAATTTCAATAGTGGAATGAGAAGCCAGATTAAATTATTTCATTCTGAAGGACAGCTGGTTGGGAAATTAAAATCTTCAGTCAGTCTGGTCTAATAAAGATGAGCCTTCTGTCGTACATATGAAGAACTATAATGTTTTATTCCCTTTGTAAATATACTTTCTTTTTTAATAGCTCTGAGTACATTGAAGCGAGCAAATTCTTGCCTTGTATCTTAATTATATTATGTCTTATATTGTCCTTCCTTATTATTTCACAAAAGTCAAGAAGGCGTGTGGCAGACTGTATCTTTTTCCAGTTAACAAGTTTGCAGACCTGGACATCCTGCTGGAAAGTATATTTAAGGTTCAAAGTAACTCCAGTACCTTTAAGGTATTTTTCACTTGGTGTGGAAGAAGATTTAGTTTCCTGAACCAGACTTTTTCTTGTTCTAAACCACCAGCAACATACTCCAGTGTTATCTACCTATCAACATAAGACATCGGCTTTTTTGAATATGGTGAATACATCAATTGCTGAGCCTTTTGGAAAGTCTTAGGTACCTGAATGGAAGCCAGGCAATTGGAAAAATCATTTCTTATGGCCTTTTCTGAGGCTAGTGTATAGAGGGGATGATAGCTTAGTATTCATTTATTAACTCATTGGAGAGTTATGGTAGGACTAAGTGTATGTGCACAAATGTAGTCTGTAATCACTGATCCTATATAGCAAGTTACAACTTAGAAAGAGTGAGTCACATTTGCTGTACAAAAAAGGGGCTTTAAAAGATATAGGAGGCTGGTAGGTACTTCATTTTCTATGGAACATGCAGTTTATTTTTCCTCCTTTTGAGCCCATTTTGAGATTTTTCAGCAAAAAAACAAAGACTTTTTAAAAAATAAATTCATTAGGAAATAAACAAGACTTATGCCATTCTACACAGTGTGCTGGACCCATAAGACCTGCTGATGCAAGTTAGGTACCACTTGACAGCTGCCTAACGTGCAGACTGGACAAAATGCCAGCCTCGGATTCAAGCTGTCACAGCCCAGAATAAAGTGTTCTTATTGCCTTAGCACATAATATTCTTTAAAGAAAAAGTTAAAAGCAATGCGCTAAGGGGATATAATCAACACTTATACAACTGATGTCAGTCACTTAGTCCAGGCTCCTATTCTAACGCTTGGAGGGGTACAAATTTTAAAAACAGCCCAGTTGTCACATATTAGAGGGGATTCTCATAGCACATAAAAAGGCCTCAGTGTTCAAATGCAGTTGTACAGCCTTAGGCATTTAAATGCTGTGTCTAAACACATAGATGTCTAAACACATAGATATTGTATAATTTTGATAGGTTCTAAAAACTACTTTAGGCAGCCAGAATAGTGTGCTGTTGAGACCTACAGAAATGCCAAGATTTCTAGAAAGTTGTTGAAGTATCATTTATCTACCTGTGCTCTACTTATTAAGTAGATGCTTCTTTCATGTATTTTTAAAGCCTGATTATACTCACTTAAAATATATTTTCAGCTCTTTTTAATGTCTACTTCCCTCCTCTGTTAATTATTTCCTATTTTCATTTCTCTTAATGCCAATCTTTCCCTGACACACATACACTTTCTTTTATTCTGTTGCCCAATCTGCCTCAAATTCTTTTCCATTTCTTATAAAGTTCTTTCTCTCTCCTCCAACTGTGTTTCCTCACTCCATTCATAGGGACTTCAGCTTTTGTAGCTGGGCTTTACACTTCTCCTTCTAGGCTGGATATCTTGTCATTGCTACTCTTCACTTTTATGTAAAATCTACAAGTAGCACTTTATCTTCTTATCACACGTTCCGGCTCTTTTCTTTTCTAAAAGCATTTGCATATATGTTTTCTGGGATTATTTTCTCCTGTGTCTTTCCTGATGGCCACTGTATGCTATTCCCTGAGTTCTGGAGTTTTTTATAGTCAAATTCACAACTAGATTACTGCTTTACATTAGGAAGTGTATATTCATTGTATATTCTCAAACAAATAAAAGTATATTTGTATGGCCAGCAACACGAAACATTACAAATAACTGTCTTTATCATGAGGTAGGATTAAAGAAGAGAGTAGACTTTTCAAATATATGATGAATAATCAGCCACAACTGAATAGCTCTGCACAGAGATTGCTTGGTTACATCCATTACTTATACTGCAGTACTGCCTCAAAGGCTTAGTTATGGTCCAGAAAGCCACTGTGTGCTTTAAAAACTGAGAGCTGAGTTGATTCACATGCTTTAGCTTTCACAGAACTGAGGAATGGCATCCTTCCTTAAGGAAACATCTCTCTTCAATGTGTCAGTGCAGCAGTATTTTACATAGAGAAGTATGAAAGAACTCAGTTGTTGATATGGTATTATTCTAGTAGGTCTTGGATCAGCCTGGTAGAGTATTATAAATAACTATTTTTCCTGTTTTTCTGGTGTTACATATAATCACATCCCATCAGACCTGCACTTAACTACAGTGTTTATATCTCAGGGAATACATGCTATCTTCTTTCCTTCCCCAAGGCACCCTGAAGGTAATTTTCATCATGTGCCAATGGCTTAAAATAATAAACATAGTATTGTCAAACTCTAATTGTTTATGAAGTAAAATTGGGATAGCAAAAGATGCTGATTTATAAAGAAAATAAACTCATTTAATTTTATGGCTGCATTTTTATAGCTGGTATTTGCTTGACGCATTACCTGTCTACAGTACAGTGAATGATTAACTGTTGTGAGTGGAGAATAATTATTAATTACATTGAAGTTTGTGAGCTGTTACATGTGTATTTAATAACTTTAGGGTTGCTATGGAGGCTGTTGGGCCAGAGTAGGTTAGTTATCTTTCTAAACAATTATGGCATGTGTTCAGAGCACTGTAAGCTCTGATATATGCATTTATAGCGAGCTTTCTAGTATGTAAGCCTAATTACAATAAATCCCTGACCTTGAATATTTTCACCATTATTTCACTATGAAGGAAACAGTTAAAAATAAGACTAGAGGCGCAGAATTATGTGGCCATGTGAAGGTTATTTGTATGTGTATCTGAAATATGTGAAAAATGTCTAGTTTACGTCATTTAATTAATTTTACCACTGTTGTAGATTCGTACTTTTTCTTTTTTTGAGCAGTATCTGTACAGCAGCAAAAAATTTGAAAACTGAACTCCATATTCTCGTATAGTAGGTAATTTATTCTTTCCTTTCTTCCTTTCTTACACCTCCAAAATCTAAGATGCTGTTGTATGGAGACTGGAATACTGCTGTTTACAATCGTGTTTCAGAGATAGTTCAGTCTCACCCAAACAAATTGCCAGTGCTATTTATCAGGTTTCACCTTAACTTTACTTTCATATATGCCTTCCTCTCCCACAAAAATAGCTTTCCATATAATAAGCAATATAGCTCCACCTACTTGAAAGGAGGAAACAGAAAGAAAATGCAATAAGGAAGGTATAAACCATCCAGTTGCATGCTACCTTGGCTCACTGGCTCTCTTAACACTTCTGAGACCAACCCTTTTGTTTCCAAAGGGCAATAGGCTTTTCAAGCATGAGGTGTATCTGATTAATGACAGCTGAGGGTGAAAAAAGAAACATATGCAAGCCTTTGTCAATTCTGTTGTTCCCACATGTCACAGACTGTCTCTTGGAGATGGGGAAAAATTACACTGCACCAGCTATAAGCTCTGGATGTTGTCATAGAAGTATCCAGTATCACTGACATCCTGGAAGACCACAGCCAGGTAGTTGTAGCTGTCTCATTTACTCACTGTATAATATTTCTTAGTGCCCCAGGGTTCAGTGTTTGGATTTTTTTTCTCTTTCCCCTTTATTTTTTTTTAAACTTTTCCTCTCCTTTGCCAAACACTTTCAAGGAAACCAGGAGTTCTAGTATTTGAATGTTATTTTTAGGTGTGTGTCTTCTGCTACAGCCCGTGCTAAAATGCAGACTCCATACACAGTTTGGTATATATCTTTTTAGAATTCTGGGGAAAAAAAAATTACTTCTGCTTTTTTTTTCTTGTTAAATTATGAAATCATTCCTTGGTAGGACACTTTTTAAAATCCTCCTGTGTTTTTTGATATTTTTCTCTTTATTCTCCCCCCGCCCCCAAGTATTCTGGCAGCTGATGTGTCTTTTACAATAGATAAAGCTGCCCTTAATCTCCACTGCCAAATAGCTGGTCTTTTTGTAGCTAGTCTTTTTGTAGCTGGTCTTATTATTTAGTCATTCCCTTTTTTAATGCTCATTCACTCCCTACTCTTTTTTATTTTCTGAATACATTCACTACTTCCTAAGCAGAACATGTCCTAGCTTGAAAAGGTTGACCCTTTTTGCAGGAATAGTTGCTTTTCTTTTTGTTTCTGCACTGCCTGCTTCTGATCCAGTGTTATGACTCTCTTCCACTCAGACCAGTGGGACCTATTATTCAAATAATTACATTTATATGGATAAAAAACTTTGCCAATAAAACAGTTGTTTTGCAGAACTGTAGGATAACTACCAAGTGGGACAGTTTTCTTCTGAAAAAAAAATCTTTCAAGTGATTTTGAGATTAACTCACAAGAACCTTTAGAATATAATGTTTACCACAAAAAAAAATGGCCAATTTAGGTCTTGACTGAGTACAGTGTTGCAACAGATATTTCTAACACATTATACCTTCTATATAAGGAAACCATCACTCCCCAGAAAGCTTCTGTAGTAGACCTCATTGGGATCAAACATTTTTGTTATGCAGGAGAAAGAGTAAGGTAAAATGAAAGAGAAAGGTAAAAATTTCTGTAGTTCATTTCAGTAAAAATAGGTTTAACTAAAATCAATGTTTTGGTGACTTTTGCCAAAGAACAAATTTTGCACTGTAGGATTTGTTTATATAAATTTTTGGCAAACTTTTAATTCTACAGAGTCTTCCAGGCACCACAACTGAAAGACATCTCTTACTGTGCTCTCTTTGGGTTTCATGGCCATTAACGTGTTTTTGGCAAGAAAATGGTATGAATTATTTGAAGTGAAGATGACTGAATGCACAGTTTATGGGCCTAAGAGCATTATGCTTGTGTACTTGCACAGCGCAGTGAGATTTGAGCATCTTTAGTATTCTCTACTATGTATGCTGTGCAGGCTTTACTCTGATTAATCTGGGCAGGCACTGTGTATCTGACAGCAAATTGCATTTAATGATGTTGTAATCTGACTTCTAGGTATATTAGGATATTCCCACTGAATCAAATGTGCATGATGGAGGGAAGTTTGAACCTGTGTGGGAATTCCAAGCCTGCTCTCCTCTCACTTCAGTGACTGATGTGCGTAAGCAAGACTTGACTGCAGCTCAAGGTGTCTGTAGGGTCAAAGAAAACTCTACAGCCAAAAAGCGAGAAACACAGCCTGATGTCACAGTTCCTGGTTATGTTCCTTGTTGAAATTTCTACCCAAGATCCTTTCTCCTCTGGAAAGCATTTCTATAGGTACAAGAGCAGAGATGTTTGCTGACTTTAAGATGGCTTAAATGTTCTGGTTCAGATTACCTAGCCATGAATGTCATATTTAGGAAGCCAAAGGTTACTGGGTATGGTAGCTGTAGCATTTGCCTGTTTACAATAGCTAAAGGATTCAGTTCGTCTTGTCCAGCCTATCTAGTGAGTCACTTGGTGGAAATGGATTCTCCTGTCTTCCTATGGTTTGTGGCTTTTCAGTTTTCTTGGCTGTCTTAACATGTCATTGTCTGCAAATATATTTTCTTTGCTACCTGGGAATAGAAGTTTATAAAGTATTTTGTAGCTGAAACAAGGAAAATAGGTAATTTATCTTGCTTTTAATCTATTACAATTGCTCTGGGACTCACAAAATGTTTCTATTTTCTTAAAGCCTCTCTTTCTCTGAGTTTATTTATCTATTTTATTTTTTTCTGGTCTTCAACTTGCCTTCAAAGTTTACTTCTGTTTGGTTTACTCTTAAAAAAATGGGCTATAGAAGATGAATATTTTCAGTCTTTTCTTGGATTTTGCTTCTTCTGTCATACTGCTGTTCCCTCTTGTAGTGTCTATTCCCTGTGACTTGATTATATTGTTTTAAAGGAGAGTTCCAAAGGAGTTGAAAAATTTTAACCTTCATGTATTCAAGCCTTTGCATCTGGTGCAGAAAATTTTTTATATATATTTTTTTTTAAATTTCACTCTCTAATTTGCAAGCTTCCCAATACTGTAATAGTTATTCCAAAATGTACAGCTTAATTTTATTTCATTTACCATAACTTAGTTAACAAACTGTATCTCCTTTGTGACCTGATATAGAGGAATGATTTATGTTTTTCTCAGGAATAGCTCTTCTATAATCCAGAACTAGCAGTTGCAAGAAATGTGTTTAAGGTATCAGGAAACTGCGTTTCTTAAGCTTATCCTGTTGTAACATTCGACCAGTTCATGCATGAGTATCTAACTCCCCCTTTCCTCTCCTTTTGGCTTAGTTGCCTGCTTATACTCTGAGATTTAAGTGTGTGTAGAAACAGTGAAATAACCTTTTGCAGCAAGTTATGTATTTTGGCAGATATTCTTTCAATCCTCTTGATGACCAGCTTTTACCCATCTACCTCATCCTGGTTAGGAGTAATTTCATCATATTTGTCTTATAACTACAACATCAGTTCTCTTTGTATTTTTAAGTATTGAAGCTGGTTTACATCTGTTGAGCTTTATTATTTTAGGATAGTTTTGTTATCAAGTGACCTCTGAAGGTATTCAGTGTTAATTCCTCTTTCCATTAAGATCATAAACGAAACTCTTCTCAAGAAATTTCTGTACCTGGTTCATTCAAGATACAGCCTGCCAGTCAATAAGGAAAGGATAGTCTGTATTTCAAAACCTGGATATTCCAAAATTTTCTGTGTGTCTCTTTGAGCCCTCTCATTTGCTTCTACACAAACTGCAGCTGGAGTCAGACTTTGTTATTTTTCTGAACCAACTACTTCCTGATGAAGTTGTTTGTGTAGCATGTGTCTCTTTCCTTTACTTTTCAGCATTATATATGAATTGCCATCAGATCTGCCCTGTATCTTCCCTGACCTAGACCACACTCATATAAAGAAGATGTCTGTTTTATTCTATGAGAAAGAAAGTTTTTGGTTATACTTAAAATAAACATTGCTTAGTGCTGTGAAGATCGTCCATTGGGTACAGAAAAGCCTCAGATGTCTCCCTGTTCATGAACAGGGTATTAGAGGTATTTTAATCTTCTAGACCAAACGACTAAGGCAGCAACGTCTACAATATACAAACCTGAGATTTGATCCTTGATACAATTCTTACCACTCTCTTTATCAACAAGAATTATTGCTTAGTCTGGATGATTTTGATTGAAGAGTTCCTCAGACTGACACTTAAGAGGAGCTTACCTTCTGATTTAATTTCTTACCACTTCTGCTTGTTGTATGGAATCTTGTTTTGTAGGGTGGGAGGAGATAGGATATACAAAAGTGTAAAATTACTTGCTAGTAATTGTGTTTGTCAGAGTCTTGTTTTCTTCCATCCTACCTTCCTCCCTCTTTCCCCATCCTACGTTTTACTCACTTTCTCTATAATAGTATATGTCCTAATTCTACAAAATTGGTTCCCATTTTTTAATGACTACAAGGGGGAGAAAGGGTGGAAGTTTACTCTATGTAATGCCCCTGTGATTGACAGTCTTTTTACCTCCTGCTTCCTAGTAGGTAGATAACGCTTGCTGTATGGGATCTTGTTTTGTAGGGTGGAAGAAGAGGGACGACTACAACAAACTCTAATAGTGGTATGTAATTTTCCCTTTCTCCTTTGTCTCTCTCTACTTACCAGTCTTAACACAGAATGCTCAATCATATGATGAAACCTTGTGCTGCTATTTGCTGCTTTTTATAAAAACACATCTTCCTAGATTTTTTTTGTTAGATAATTGCCTGAAGCATTTTAAGAAAGAATGCAAACAAAATATGATATATGATACGTAGGTAGTGGGTCACTCTTGGCCGCGATGTGACTGAACTTTAACTGAGCAAGTTCTATATCCCACTGTGACATCTGAAGTGCCCTAGTCATCCATTATCCTTTAAAATACTTAACAGGCTACTTACTGTAGTTGGTATTTTGGAGGAAAGAGCTGTGATGGGGAAAGGGTAATCATCCTTCTATTTAAAATAAAGTTGACTGTATGCACAGAGTGTACTATCTTTTTGAGAAGCTAATACTGTAGAGCTCATAGAGAAGTACCTGGGTTTTGGGGTCATTTCATCAAAATAATGTAAACTTAAATTCTAGTTGCAGAATCTTAATTAGTTTGAATGGCATAGGGAGGCTGTACTCAGTATTGTGTAAAATGTATTGTCTGGAGGTTACAGTGATTTTTCTCATAAAGTAAAGGGGAAGATAGAAGAATTGTATTATTTCTAAGGGTAGGACAGCACTTTTAAAAGTACCATGTTGTATAATGTTTGGACATTTCACCCAAAAGCACAGAGGCTATTCAAAAAACATCATTTGGTTTTGGCTGGGTTTCTTTTCCCATTGAAAGATGCAATTCTGTTTGCTTGTTAAAATGGTACAAATTAGCAGTCTTTATTAGGCAGATATTCAAAGCAGCAGCACAAGGGTTATGATTTAAATTGAAAAAAACGAATTGAGAAAAATGCAACAGAGAAAAACGAAAAAACTTATTTCAAGAAAGATACCATCTTCATTACACCATTTTTTCTTAGTGTCGTTCCGGGTTGTTGGTTCACTATTGTCTGAGAAGGAACTTGTCAGCCCAGTGAATCATTGCTAGTTTCTATGACACCCTTAAGATCTGCATAGCACAGCTACAGCAAAAAAACAAGTCATATATTCAAGTTCTGAATAGCTGCGATAATTATGAAACAAAAGCTGCATTTATATTTGCCATGATGATGGGAGAGCTTTTCCATTTCTGTTGAAAAGAAGAACAAAACCTAGTAAATCCTCAATAGAGGAGTAGGGAATCTCTGCTCCTCTTGGTAAGAGCACATTGTGAAGCAGATCCAGTACATTAACTGATCTGTACAGATTGTGTATCAAGAAAGTAAATGGAAAATGTAGAACAAACTTTCTCTGTTTGATACTCAGTAAAATAGAATCTTTTATTTCCCTCCATGAACAGAAGAGCCCATTATAACAGATTACTTCAATCCTCAGTATGCTTTTGCTTTTATGGACTGACACAATGCCTGTGGTCAGGATAATTCTTTTCTTTCTACTGTGAAACTAGAAACAAAAGTGGTTTGGATAATCTGTCTGTGCTTGGTCCATTTCAGAGGAAGTTCAGCCTCTCTCCCTGGACTAGAGTCAAATGTAAATTCACGTTGTCAATATAGAGCAAAACTACTCCATCATGCTGGAAAATGAGTCTTCAAAGTGTACTTTATTTAGATAATAACTGCATGTTATGGAAAAATATGAAGTAAGATAATAGAGAACTAATTAAGATGTAAAGATTTTGTACTGTTGGCATTTGAAAAAAAAAGAAGTTAATTGCTTTTATTCTTAGGTTGTAATATTAGCATTAATTTTCATGATAACTTTGTTGCATAGGCATGACACATTGAACTAAGCTGTCTGATAGAAAGTGCACAGGCTACCAAGGTGTTAAGAAAAATGGCACTTTTAATATTTCCAAGGGCATATATAATTACAAGTTTTACTTGAGGTGAGTGTGGAGGGGGATTGTTTGCATAGACATCACAAAACCTATGGCTGTGATAGCCACCTTCTCCCCATGCAGCCTAGAAGGTTGCAAGAGGTGTTCCTGGCCTATAGTGGAGTGACCATCATCTCCATGTTATCCTGGTACATATTATCACAGAATCACTAGGTTGGAAAAGACCCACTGGATCATCGAGTCCAACCATTCCTATCAAACACTAAACCATGCCCCTGAGCTCCTCATCCATCTGTCTTTTAAATACCTCCTGGGATGGTGACTCAGCTGTCTCCCTGGGCAGCCTGTTCCAGTGCCCAAAGACCCTTTCTGTGAAATTTTTTTTCTGATGTCCAGCCTGAACCTCCCCTGGCGGAGCTTGAGGCCATTCCCCCTTGTCCTGTCCACTGTCACTTGGGAGAAGAGGCCAGCTCCCTCCTCTCCACAACCTCCCTTCAGGTAGTTCTAGAGAGCAATAAGGTCTCCCCTCAGCCTCCTCTTCTCAAGGCTAAACATCCCCAGCTCCTCATAAGACATGTTTTCAAGCCTCTTTGCCAGCTGTGTTGCTCTTCTCTGGACACGCTCCAGAGCCTCAAAGTCATTCTTGTGGTGAGGGGCCCAGAAAATTTTCTTTGTCTCAGTACTGTGGATGCAATGGGAATGGGTGTGGAATAGTGACTCTTACAAGCTGGAGTGGAGAGAAATAGTGGAGCCTGGGGTCTCCTGGAGAGGCCTTGATATCCCTGCAGCAGCTAGAAATCCTGGTTAGGAGCAAAGACCTCAGTAACTGTGTTGGCTGAATTGTGAATGTAAAATACATGTTACAGTATGTCAGTCTTGTGTTTGCTGTGTTTCCTGAAAACAAAGTTGGCAACAACCCTCCTAAACTGATGAAGCAGATATGGCAATTTCCTAAGAAGCTGGCAACAACCCTCCTAATGCGATGATGCAGATATGGCAATTTGCTAACAATACAACAAACATTTTTAAGCAAAGCTTTCCTATGGACATAAGTAGATACTTAGTAGTAGGTGTGTGGGTGTATTTTCTGCCATTTGCTAGATTTTTTTGTAATTTTTCTGTTATAAATAATGAAAGGCAGTGCTTCAGAATGCTGCAGGGTAGATTTTGAGAATGGATACTTAGAGCAGGGAGTTTAATATATTATAAAAAATAACATTCTGTTTCTTCAGTCACACTGAATTTTTACAATGTAAATTAGAAATACAGCATGGCTAGAATTGCTTCAGTACCTGAAAACTGCTATTCAGGTGTAACAAATCAGATTAAGAGCAGTTCTGTATTCATGCCTGTTTGTGGTGCAGCTGCGCTGTACTTTTGGTTGGCTTCTCTTTGACCCATAGCTTGTAATTTTCTTGTTTTATGACAAGTATATTATGTTTATTTTATCATGAATAGAATGATTGTTGCCTTTAAAATAATTTCTGATGTCCTCTGGTTTTTGATATTTTAGCCTATAATTATTATAATAAGTTTGTAAATATATTCATCCATTTTTTATGCCTGTTTTGAGCTATTTATAATTGTCATTAGCAGCAGATTTCTTTCATTAAACACTGAGATGAAATTCTGGAGGTATTGTGAAAAGAAAACTGTTAGTCATGGACTTGCATGAAAAAATAGACATCAGCCAAAGAGCAGGAGCAGCCTTCTTATGCATCTAATTCCTAGGGAAGGAGAATTAACAAAATATTAGCTTTCCTGAGGCTGAGGTGAGGCAAGCCTGTAGTGCATATGCAATGATACCCAAATCATTCTATGATTCTTTCAATCCATGGAATGTATTCCAGTCTAATTCTGCTCAAAAAGATGCATGTCTTCATGTTATTGCTTCCTTTCTGTTACAGCACTGCTGACTTTTGTGAAGCTCTATCTGCCCTCCATTGCATTGCTGGAGATGAGTGATAAGAAGGGTGACAATTCAGCCCATCTCCCTTTATTCTCACTAAGATACAGGCAATGACTATAGACTATTTATTGAGGGTCAGGAGAGAGACTGGCCCTATCATCAGAAGCTGATCTAACTCTGAACAGAGTTCAATACCTTTCTTCATACTATGCTTATGGCAGAGGTGTGGTAAATTGTTACTTTCGCATCTCAGTACAAGAAATTTGTAGCTCTAAGAGTTCTGCTGATTTTGTTCATGTGACTTTTTGATAATTCCTTCTACATTGTAAACACATGTTAAATTCCCCCCATAAAAGAGACTAGAAGAAGCAACATTTCTCATTTCAATAGATGAGTTTTTTACCCAGTGAAAAGAACTATGCACTTTATAAAAGTTCACTACAAAAAGAAGGATTAATTATCTCAATAAAAGTTAGATTTATTTATTTTTTTACCTTGTAAAGAAGAAAACAGAAATATTGGGCTTTATACTTTTGCTAAACAACTCATTGTATTTTCTGGTCAAAAATTGATAACGGTCTTCCTTAGAGACAATCTATCCTATCCAAAGTTGTCTTACACATGCTAAACTCCTTTAAAAAAATAAAACTAGATATTTAATAGAGATTTTTCTCTTCACTCCTTTCATAAAAGAATTTATTTCGTATTTAATAAATTCTAGCATATTTCTTCAATCAGCTTAAAAAAAAAGTCTCTTGTGAAAGAGAGGAAGCCTGCAGTAATATTAAACAAATACACAAACAAACACAAACACCTAATAAATTAGAAAATTGCTGTTTGGGAGGTGAATTGAGACATCAAGCCTGAGAGATGTTGAATCATTAAAGATAACCAGACATTTAGTTGTTTCTCTAAGGTAACTTAAGGAGCTCTCTTTGAGAAATGCAACTTATTTGATACTATGCAGTATAAGACTCGTTATTTTGAGGTTGGTTTTTTTTCAGATTTTTTGTCAAGTATTTGCGTTAAATATGCTATTTAAAACATATCTGTTCTATGAAGCATTCAAACCCTACAGAATTATCCTAGAATTTGAAAGTTACTGCAGTCTTTCAGCTCTCCCATTGTGACCATCAATACATTTTTTCCAGCACTATGTCTCTTTTCAAGCTATGTGCTGTTCTCTCCATTATTTCCAAATGCCAGCCAAAGCTGCTACAGTCAATTCCTTTGTTTCTTCTGAAAACATTTACTTTCAGGAAAAAAAAAAAATCACTCTGAGGTAGAGAATTGCCAGTATATGAACACACATAGAAAGTAAATTTTGCATATAAAGAGTCTTGTCATATGTTTGCTACATAGAGCAGAACAGCAGAGTCAGTTCTCATACTCTGAACCTGTAAAGGGTAAAATCAACAGGGGCAATGCTTGGAGGAGTGGTCTGGAAAAAAGAGTCTCTATGGTTTTGTCTGGTCTATAATCTTCATGTACATTGGAGATATACGTAGGCATGTATAAATGTATTCTAAGCTCTGTCATCACTTTGGCAGTTACCTGTATTCCCCCCAAAATCAGAAGGACTATTTGACTGTTCTTTTGTAATTTTGAAGAACATTTTTAGTACATAATTTCTTAGTCATCTTACTTTTAATAACCAGATATGCAAAATAGAACCATAGACAAAGCGGTTTAATTTACTACACTTTTAGCAGCACTTATATTATTTCTAACTGAAAAATAATGCACATTTTATACTTGTGATGCAGTTATATTGTTTTCTGCTTTAGACAAGAATTCTTAAGAGTTACTGAATTGTAACCCCATGTCTGAAAGGTTTCTTGCTTCTATATCTGTCCAGTCTGGTTGATTGTTAGTATATATTTGGTATTTTACTGTTCTTCTGAGTCCTTACCTATTTATTTGACCTGATAACTATGATTACATTATTTCTATTTGACCCACTGAGTCTCGAATGTTAAATATATTTATTAAGTGTATCAGAGTCAAGTGATTTACCATGGAAACCTAAGGCTTCCCAGTCTTCATGTGATATTCTTGGAACCTGTCTTATTAATAACGGAGTTCATTTTACCATCTGCTTAATACCACTGATTTTATGTGAAGCAAAGGAGGTGAGATGGAGTACATGCTTTTTAAAACACCACTCCTTGAAAAAGTTTAAAAAATAACCCTTTATCAAAGGCAAGAGCACAACTGATTAGCTTTGTAACTTTATCATTTTTCACACTGCTGCTTATTCCTTTCATTAATGTATCAAAATCACATGACTTAATTTGCAAAGGTTCTGACTTGCACCCTGCAAGTCAATAGGAGCTGGGGCAGTCAGCCCTCTAAATATAAATGGCCTGATTTTCATACTTTGGAGGAATTTTCACTCAAGCAAGAAAATTGTCACTGCCAGATGGTGATGGAAGCATTACCATAGCAAGAGGACGTTTACAAAGATGCACTTAGCAAGGCATGTTGCCATAGTTACAAGATGCTAAGCATTTTCAAATAAGTAAATAAATAAAATTAGATTGTATCATTTTTATAGTTCAATGGTAAAAAAAAGTAATTTTGAATGACTTTTCTTTTTGGAAATAGATGGGATTTTTCTATATTTGCTTAAAACTTTGTTACAACGCTCTTGCTGACTAAATGCATTTCTGTCTATATAAATACCCTTATCAGTTGTATTTATTGTTATACTAGATTGAATCCTAGTACTTCCTTTCTTTCCTTTCTCTGTTCTTCCAGCATATCTGTACAACTGAACAGAGCATACAGTTCATAAGATTTGTAAACATCCTTTATGCTTTGATAGCAGAATATGACAAGCAGCAAAATTAATGTTGGTGTTCTAACAGCTCTTGAGTGGCCTCCCACTGTGTTAGTTACCACACAGAGGGAGTTTCATGGAAATGTGCCTAGAAGTGCCTCAGATCTGGTATTTGTCACCCTAAAGTGGGACAAATGGAGTTTTAGAGGAGGGGAGAGTTTGCGGTACAGAGGAACGTTAAAGCAAGCGTACTTTGATACAGGAAGCAGTAGTAAAGTGTTTGTTAGCTGTATGGTCAAAGAGAACATGTACACTGTTTGGGCTGGGCTATGAAGGTTGTGGTTTTTCTTAACATCTTGTAAAAGTTGTTTGACCCATCCTGAAATTTGCAGAACATTTACAAACCAACATATTTACATGGACCAGGGAAAGCGAGGGAAAAGCAGAGCAAGGGGACAATGCTGCTTCTTGAGTACTTCTCTCTTCTTTCACCAGAGGTAATCATCATACACCACTTATTTAAACAAACATTTTGACCTACTAAATCAACACAGAAAAGGTTAAGGCCAATCTGGTAGGAGTTTAAAGGTGAGAGATTTCTCATCTTTGCAAATAAGAGAAAATTGAGCTTCTCTTTGATCAGTGGAGTCAGTTTTCTGTGTTTGAAAATAGTGTCCTGACAAAGGTCTGAAAATGCAGAGATTTGGCACAGGGTGGATCTCGAACTAGTTTGAAAACTTGTTGGTTTATGTAGGTATTTTGGTGAATATGTCGCTGTTGCAACCAAATAATTTTCCTTTAAAGTGTTCACTACCAACCTGAACATATGGAATATTGGTATTACTCCCATAGCTGGGCTCTCCTTCCTGCAAGATCACACTGTGTGTTGTATTGGAACCATCTGTCGCTATTTTAAATATTTAGATTAATGGTCTAACACTAATCCAGTGTCTCAAACTATTAATTGCTCTAGATCAGTAGAAAGGGAGACAAAGAGAAACTGATTTCCTCCAGGAAAAGTAGCTCTAATTTGATTTTTCACTTAAAATATTTTGTAGATCGGGGCCAAATACGCTAATGCAGTTCAAGCAAGCAAAGTATTCAGATGTGAATAATCCATGAATATACATAACAAATCATACTTAATTACATTTTGATGTCTGGATAGAAGCCAGTATGTTTTGTCAAGTCTCACAGGGAAACTGCACAGGCTATTTATGCATCATTTCATAAATTGTTTTACCACCATGCTTCATTCTGTTCTTCAGGCATACTTTAAAGCTGACATGACTTGTTAAGACCAGCATCCCATTAAACAGGAAACACAAATTTCATTATAAAAGCATCAAAAATATCCCAGTAAAACTTCTTCACTCAGTAATCTGGAAATTTTTAACATCATCTTGGATGTATCTTTTCCTTTTTCTTTCAATGTAGTAAATTTCATCCATTAAGAGCTTGTTGTTATTTAATTTAATTTGATTATATTAGGTAGTCTTAGAAACAACCTCTAGTCTTCTTTGTAGAATTTTATGTATTAAATTTACTAATTATTTTGCATTTATGATATATTAGCATCATCTCTTGAGAGAATGTGGTATCTGACTGTTATAACTGTGTTAGCATTTAATGATTATAAAGCATAGTTGTCCTGAAGGAACAATTTGTCATCTGTCTGCTAAGAAAATGCTTTGGTTTAATAAAAACTATTCTTTTCTTACACATGTAACTTACTTCATTGCAAGAGAAAACAATCTAATTCTGCATGTTTTTGTCACGCAGGCCTTCAAACCCAAATTATGTAAAGTAAATCTGACTGAACCAAACAAAATATCAGGAGGAATTTGAAAATGCATGCTAGAAAATGACAATAGTATTTTCTTTTTCATCAATGGTAGTGAGTCTGTGCTGCTATTAAGTAAATATTCCTACTGACTCAAACTTCCATGAAGCCTTGAAGTAGAAGAGATGTCTCCCATGGAGTATTTAGACGTCCACATCATAAGCAGTGTCATCTTAGGCCAATTACTTCCCTCTGTATGCTTATAATCTCCAAAAATGTATGGTTTCTTGCCTGAGGCAGAGTCATCCTTCTGCCTTAAGGTTCTCCTCTTGTTGCAGGTAGTGTTGTCAAGGCCTTGCTAACAAGCCTCTGTAAATGTTTTTTTGTCCTTTGTGAAATGAATTACTTGTCATAGAGCTTGGTATCAAGTGTCCGAGACTTCTTATTTGTGAATCTACTTGGAGGGAGTTTCATTAGTTCTGCTTTGATGGAAACTGACCTTTTTGGTGTTCTATGCATTTTTAAACTAGTTTGCAATGAAAATGAAGTTTCATCCATTATAAATTGCCACCTTTAAATTGCGTTATCTAAAATTATTTCTTAAAAAACCCACTTTAACCACTTTGGAGTAAATAAAAGATGAAACTGGAAGATGAATGATAAGGTAATATATGGATATGTTTGAAGAACCTGTAAAGTATATGATCTGCATGGTACTTGCATCTATACCTTTGAGGTACTTTTCTCCTTTGGTGGCAGCAAGAGGGATAGCAGTGGAGGAAGAGAGAAGGTGGGAAAGTAGGCTTATATTTCTTTTTTTTTTCCTGGGGATTTAGATTCTTAAATAATAGTAGTAGTTATTACCAAAAATCACTTTTATCGATATTTCTTAATTCAGGCAATAGATTTTAATTTGTGTTTTACCAGACAGTGGTTGGTTTTATAAATACTAAATATATAAACTTCGTTTGCAAAGAAGATTCAGTGAAAGTTACATGTTTGTATTAAACCCCCCACTTTTGTGGAAGACGTAGCAGATCAGATAAATGTCTACATTTGTGATGAGCTGTTTCTATTGCAAAAAAAGTATGAAAGAAAAATATTTTTGTTAAATGTGAAAATTTATGTGACAACTTGTGACATTTTTATTCCCTTCTTTTTGTTATTGTGAAAACAAGGCATAGCTTTTTTTTGTTTGTTTTGTTTGTTTTGTAGTTCTGCTGTAGCTGTTCAAACCTTTCATTTAACATAAACAAAGTGTTGCTAAGTGTTAGAGTTTTAACCTGAAAGGTTATGTAGGAGAGTAGGGCTTACTTGCTCTTAAAACGTGAAATGTGTGGTGATAGCCTGGCTGCCTGGTTGGAAGAAAACTTGCGTTTGTTATATATTTTTTGTGTCATCAAGCTCATTGTACATACTTATGCTTCCAAAATGTTATAAAAGTGCATTCTCATTCACTGAGAGAAAGTGCACAGAAAGTGCAATGCATAGAGAGAACTACCACATTAGAAATATCTCCTTGGAAGCCAGGTCCAAGTTGTTGTCCAAAGAAGTTCTCAGATTTCACCTAACATTGAAGGGACTTAAATTCTATAGGGGCACTTTTCTTACCCTGAATGCCTCAAATTACATTTCAGCGTATATCAGGAAGTATATCAGTCTTGGTAGCATGCTCATGGCTAGAGGCAGGAGGCACCTGGGATGGCAGCACCTCCTTCACCGGTGACTTCCTGTATAGGATCCATACAAGAAGAGCTGCTGTCCAAAATGCACCTAAAGATTTCTCTTAAAATGAAATGTAGAGCTCTGTGATTTTAAACCATTTTAATTCATCTGGGCAGATATGAGCCCCAAATCCATGGGGAGCGATTCTGAAGCATCATGCTTGCAGTAGGCTTGGGTGACTCCAGAGGTGAATTACCTCTGACAGTGAAAACAGTTAATTGAAAATGGACCACCACCTTTTTCAAAGTGCAAGCTGTCTGCTTTTAGAAGGCAGGGGTAGGCTTTTTAGGAGAGTTTTTATAATCATCGCATACCCTGAAGAGAAGTGTCTTCATGAAGTGTTCTGGGGATAAGCGACTTCATCATCATCATCATCATCATCATCCCGCTAGTTCTTCAACCTCACCATATGTTTTACCGACACTCTTGCTCCCTGTATTTGCATCCTAGGGGCTGTCCTGGGGTTAGACAGGTCTTCCAGTCGTGCTGTGAAAAACGAAGGCATTTGAGCAAACCACTTAGACAACCCTTTTATTGCTTTGGCCCTACTAGTAGATGGCTTTGACCTACTAGATTTTGAATTACTAACCTTTGAGTTTAGGCTGCATAAGGATCCGTGAAAAAAATCAGCCATGTATCCCAAGTTTCAGAAGGAAGTGCCACTGTGGATCACTCTGTTTGCCAAGATGACTTTGTTTACATTTGTATCTGATGGGTTTCAATGCAAGGCAAGATCCAAACATTTAGGCATGTGTCACAAAGCCTACAGACTTGGATTAGGTGAAACTTTTAATAGCTGGGGTTTTGAACCTAATGCGTAGTGCTTTATGGAGGATGACAGGCTTCCACTGGTAACTGAGTCAAATATTTCTGGTTGTCTTCTATTCATGGAGTTCTCTGGTACAGCAGTTCTCACTTACATAGTTTCATTAAAGTCGATGTAGTTGATTGGTGTAATGCAGTAATGGTTCAAGGTTGCAATCTGTTGTTTTAAGGTACCATAGACTGTAGGGTCTTTTCTTCCCCTCCCCCCCCCCCCCCTTTTTTTTCTCTTTCCTTTGTGTGTTTGGAAGGATTTTTAATTTGCTCATTTTTAAAAGTGTTAGTCAGAGGAAGCCAAATAAAAGACTGAAGATGTTTCTGTCTTGCATGCACCATGCCAGCATCTTCAGTTGTCTCACAGCAGTTTTCAGGGAATAGTCTAGGTTTTTTTTTCAAACAGTCGTTCCATAAAAATGCATTAGATTTCTGTTACCCATATCTTAAACTGTAAAAAAATATTATGAAGCAGTTTGGTGCTGAGTTTTCTTTAAGATCATCTCATTTACATCAGTCTCTAAACACAGTCTTTTTGCTTGCTCAATTCAGTTAAGTATTTTGAACTGGAATGATGAATTTTATGGAAAAATCAGGGCAGCTCTCTTTTGAAATAATGTTAAAATTAGTAAAATAGAAGTAAGATTAAAAACTTACTGATCTCTAATGTTAAGCAATCTCAGCAACAGAGAAAACTACTATTTAAGCTTAAAGTAATTCTGATTCTAATTCTTAAAGTAATTAGTTCTTAAAGTAATTAATTCTTAAATTATTATTTAATACCATCTAATTCCTAAAGTAAAATCATATTGAGTGTGTGATGTACATTACTATATCAGAAATCTATTTGAAATCAAATACAGCTGCATTTACTTAGAAAAAAAATGGAGATACTTCAGAACATCGAGTCTCATCAACATTATCAAGTGAGGGTTGATAATAATAGAGGAAAAAGCCTGAGCTAGTCTGAGCTAGTTCTTCTTGTTTTATAGTTGTAACTAAGACTGTACCCTGTTTCAAGTGTTCTGGGCCGCAGATTTAACTTTTCAATCTAAATCTAGCAATCCCGTGTGTTTACATGATTTTTATTTTTAGGGAAATTTTTTTTTACAGTAAGCACGTTTTTGTTGTGCATTCTAAAGATATTCACTTCAAAGGTATCTGCATTTACCCTGTCCGAAGCTTTTATTCTTGCTTATAGTGCCCTCACCTGTAACTTAAGGCAAATTGCAGATTTTTAGCAGTAAATATGGCGATTTTGTCTTTGAAACTTAGCCAGTGAAGTAACTCTCTAAATATTTTATTCTGACAGCCAGAAACAGCTAAAGTGTTTCAGCTGACTTGTATCAGTTTGCTCAATTACAGCTGAAGTATTAGTAAGGTTCTTAGTGTACCCTAAACAGAGTTTACTTTTATGTCCAATCTCAGTTGTGTTCTTTACTCTATAATGGAGCCTGCAAACAATAACAAAGTGATTCATTCACTCTTTAATTTAAAGTACCATCCTTAATTTAACCATTTATCAAGCTGTTTGGCACAACAAATCAAAATAGAAAGCAACTGGGGCAGGATAAACAAAATCAGTTTAGCTACTTTTTTATGTTTCTTTATTTCTTCTTTCCTCACTTCTGGCAGATGCCCAGGTAGAATCTCTTTCCAATGTTCATGACAATGATAAACACACCTTCCAGTAACAGTCTTCACTTAGCAAACGTTTCAGGAACAAACTGAGAAAGCTGGGAAGGATTACAAGTTTAATCTGGATGTTTGTTTTGTTGTGTTTTTTTTTTCTTTTAAGATCACACAATAAAATCACCGAAATAGTCATGATTAAAATTAACAAAACAATAAGTGGATAGACCTCTAAGGGTGCAAAGCAGCTACAGTTTTCTCGTTCTCAAGATATCTTGATTTGGTATACAGACAAATACCACGTAGGCTGCTTTAGTTTATACCACGACTCCCAGTGTCGAATGCCAGACACGAGGTGACAGAGGTATTTTTCTAATGCCAGAGCAAGTGAATGAGGTGCAGTAATTTCTGCCATACTGAGTTTCTGAGATTCCCTTTATTTGAGAACTTTTCTCTCTACAAGGATTGTCCAGTCTATGGATCTCCAGCACCTATGTAGCCAGTTAGGCTACAGAAGCAACTGGGGACACAATTGTGGAGTGTCAGATGACAACAAAAAATAGCTTGATTTATTCTTTTCAGATGGAAAGTTCATCACGTAAAACTCATGATTTTGGTCCAATGAGAAATGGTGCAAGGTAGGAAGAGGTGCACTGTGGACAAAGCCTGCTGATCAGCCATTGGACTCAAAAAATTCAAATTTCTGTGCCATTTGCAGGTAGCTTCTCTTAGGTTCATTTCTCTGCCAGCAGCTCATTGTAACTGAGGGATGCTCTTGAGTAATTCTTTCTATGAAGCTAAATTCTATATCCTGTAAATTAAAGCTTGGTGCCTCGCGTACTGTGCGTTCTCTTTTCCTCTCTCTGTTCCCTACAAACACAAATATCTGCTCATTTAATTCATACTATCCTTAACACTTGTCTTACAAACCTCTGCTCTGTTAAGACTAGATTGTGTAAGTTTTGCTAGTGCTTGGTTTGACATTAGTGCGTTGTGTTTAAGGGCAAGTATCTGATCTTCATGCTGATACATTTCAGAGAGGTAAATGAGTGACAGGGGAGAATGGATATGTGGAATTTTCTATGAATTACTGTATTGCTTCCTGTCTGCTTTATGTGTACGTGTAAATATTTACGCATGGTTACTCTTCTTTTCTAATACCTCAGTGTCTTGGGCCAGGACCCTACTGTGCTGAGGCTGTTCCAAACAGCCTTTCTGGGTCTGAAAGCCAAAATTAATGAGATGTATGGGATCTCAGCCAATCTAAATTTAGTTTTCACCATATGTATTCCACTGTCAAAAAAATAATATAAACTTTCTTTTTTTTCTCTTTTGCTTCAGTTTTTTTCCTTTCACTTCCCATTTCTCAAGTACTAGCATTATGGTACAATAGCTGGACAATGAAGAGTGAGGAAATATTTCTTTAAGACGGCTGTTTTCAATATTATTTCATGACAGTTTTACTGAGCTTAGGTTATTCAAAAGGTATGTTTACATCTTTCTTTTTGAGACAATTTGTGTAGGCAGCTGTTCCTTTCAATATCAGGCGTTAAGGTTATCTTCCTCAAAACTTGTTCCAATATACACATCTTTCCATTTTTGTTTTTCTTTTCAAAACATGAGGTTATTTTAGAAATTATGTATAAGCTGCTGACTACTAATATATGTATGTTTTATTGGAGAAAGCACTGGGAATTTATATGGATATAACAGATGGAAAAAGGTTTGGGGACTTTTGCTATCTTGTAACTTGCCTGACATTATAACCTTGGGCAAGGATTTTGGTTTGACTTTCCAAAAATGAAGATTATCAGGCTTTGCAAGTGTTTGAGGTGGGTAGGTTTAAATCCTAAAAGTATTTCTGCTGGAATTAAGAGCCTGCATATGGAAGCCTTGGCTTAGTTCAAGAGGTTGAAATGTGGGGTGATGAACATTTGCTAGCAAAGCAAGCTTCTTATTCATATAATTGATGATTGGAAGGGTTTCTTTGGAAATTTCCTTTAAAAACTATTGGCTAGAGCAAGCTGCATATGATTTCTGTCCAACAGATTATTTTTAAGATGAAATTCAACTGCAAGCATCCAGTGTAAGAACAAGACGTTCTTATAGCTGAACAGGAAACAAATGATTCTTTTCCTTTGGTTCTAAATGTAAAATATCAGTGCTTTTTGTGAGGTCCTGTATGCCTGCCATTTTACAACTTCTATGACACATCAGTGACTGCAGCTGCTGGTTCTAAGGGTGTTTGAGCTGCAGCAATGTGTGCGTTTTTCTTTCAATGAGAATTGTTAAAACTGGCCTAAGAACCAAACTTCTTGTATTTCTTTAAGGGCATGACACCTCTGGTGATGAATGTCAAACTAATAATGATTTTATTTTTAAAAGTGCCAAAAAAAATTGCAAAAGACTGAGCCTGAGCCTGGAAACATGGCAGAAACTTCTCTCTCTCTCTCTCTTTTTTTTTTTTTAAGGATACTTTTTCACTTTAATAAATCAAAATTAATTTTGTTTTAACTTTCAAACTTGTCATTAGCTTTATCCTTAAATAAAACATTATTTGATGGCTGAAGCAAATTATTCACACATGTAGACGAGGTCTAGTAAAGTGGAAATGATAGAAAACACATCGCACATAACGGTTTTCATAGCTCTCTTGGTGCACCAAAATAATGCATTTCAGCAAAACATTGGGCTAGTTAAATTTCTTTAAGAAACAATACCTTCTGGTTTTATCCACTTTCCTAAACAAATTAATTCTAATACCACTACTTCTGTTTCTGATTTCTTTGACTGTCCTTCCTTGGAAGGGCATTTTGGGCTAGTGTAATTGTTTTGCATGTTAACATCTAATGCAAGGCTCCTCAAAATGATGAAGTGGTGTTATGTGATGACTGAATATACTGACTGACTGACTAAATTGTGTCTAGCAGGTACAGGTTTCTTGTCCTACTTTTTAGCATTAAATTATTTTTTTTTTAAGTTTCAGGAAATTAAGTGTAAATTATCTTAATTTGGTAGAATACTTAGCTCAGTGGTGTTTTTCTGAATCTCTAGTGGAATAAGACTGTTCTAGTAGAAGCTATTTTCAGTTTATTTTTCGTTATTTTCAAGAAATATGCCTCAAATGAAAATGTAATTTGGATCTCAGACTGTTAAAATTAGATATAAGCAAAGCCTTTTTAGCACTGATTTTAATCCATGTTCTCCATTCTGTCATTGATTTTGTATAAATCAGATTTAAATTGACATTAGAAAGCTCAAACACTTTCAACTGTGCTTCAGTCTGAGTAGACATTTCTTTAACCAAAAGACGCATAGTATTAAAAAGGTATCAGATTTTTTACAAAGAAAAAGATGGCCTTTTATATAAAAGCTATAGCAAAGAAGCTTTGGTATTATTTGAAAGGAATAACATGATAAGAAACAATCTTAATGAGGATGACACCTTAAGAACAGCTATATTAACTTAAGTCTGCAAACTGCCTTTCTGTATTAGTTTATATACTTCTTGTCCATCACTGGCAAACTTTTCTTCATGTTTTTGTGCAGCTGTTACATATCTCTTCATTCTTCCTTAGGCTTCCCCCTCACCACCTTCCCTTTCCCCACTACTTTTTTCCATACTACTTAAGGAAAAGTCAGTGTTATTACTTAATATGAAGCTGGGATTGGGGATCCAGGATTTTTTACACACACCCTGTTTTGGACGAAGATGTCATATCACTGAAGCTGTTTCTAAAACAGGACATACGTAATTTCAGTATACGTAATTTTTCAGCACAGGTAATTTTTCTAACGGTTTTCATTAAACTTATAGTGTGCTTTGACCAGGCACAACAGAAAAGCAGAAACTATGTATAATAAAGTATTTCATTATGCTTTTCTCATATTTATTGTTGCATGAATAATTTTGCAAGCTGAAATAACAAGCATCTCTCCCCACACTGCCCGAACAGAGGTAAATATTTTTAAATACATCCAAGATAAATTTGGAATACTGTAATTGGCAGCTATTTAGGGTCTGATCTATCAAAATCATTGACATTTTGCCATTGTTTTTCATGAGAAGTCATTTAATCAGTGCCATTGCTGTAATAAAAATAACTACTTGTGATGAAGCGGGCTGGCACAAAAGAGGTTTTCAACATCATAACAAACATAAATATATAGTTTCTATTTTGTCTCCTGCACTCTAATAATTGAATTTGTATGTTTGTAATAATTTGTAAAACAGGTCAGTGAACAACTCAAAACAATGTTTATGTGCAAGCATTCTTTCTACTTTATGAATAAATTTTTCTTCTTTAGTTATTTAGATGGCTTCACTGCTGTCATTTGTACTTGCCCGATAGCATCTTCTTTGAAGAAACAGTGTAAAGATGATTTGATTTGATTATTGCATCTATTACCAAGACTAATTAGCTATTGAGTACTTGGTGGCTTCTTCTAGACATTACTTTTTGGCAGTGGGAGAAGACTTTTGTTCTAATCAGAACTAGAAAGCCATGGTCCCTGTAGTTCTTCCTGACTTTAATTCACTGCTCACAATCTTCTTCCCTTTCCAGAAGGCGATAGGTCTTCACAGGTGCCTGCTGCTAGAAGTCGTAAAATAATCCGAAAAGAAGCATTATGTAGGAAACTGTAAATGGTCTGAATGCATTATCAGGCTACTAAAGTCATGTAGTTTCAACACAGCAGAGCCAAGATAGGACCACAGTATCACAGATCTTTGTAGGACTTGTCTCATGGCATGATGATGACTGAACTCGAGAGCAGAGGTCATACTGTCAAAAGTCGTAACCAAGACTAGAGTCAGACTAGTCACTCTCTTCTCAGAAATGTGAGAATCAAGATTATCAAGATCATTTGCTTTAGCTTGTAATTTTCAGCTTTGCTTTCTGAAAGGAGCATCATAGCTGATTTAGAAATGTACACAGTGTTAAGCAATAGACAAACATTTTTGAACATTTTACAATAGTCTGAAAATTCCTTAAGTCCAAAGAATCTTCTTTGTCAGGGCAAAAGTCTTTAAATTATCCTATGCCTATGGCATTCCCTTTGAAATAGCCTCACTATTTACATGTGATGATACCATTTCACAAAGGGGCTGTGGAACATTCATTAAAGTGAGTTTCCTTTGATTTTTTTTTTTTTAAAAGGTAGCTTAATTTTTTAAAATATTTATGAAGTCCTTACGATAGAATATTGCAGTCTTAGACTTCTAGTAGCAATAACACCTTTTGCGCTAGCAGATCCCAGACTAATATGCCAACTTAGATGTTCAGATATGGAAGGTAACCATCTTTTATAGAGCACCAGACATTTTAATAAAATATGTTAAGCATTTATAAAGCCATTCATCTGGGAGGAATTGTGTTCTTTGTGAACTCTTCCCTGCCTTCTATCACTGTGGCTACAGGGCAAACAAGATCATCGTGATAATCCAGCAGATTAATCTGCTAAAACTACAATCATTTTTTCTGTTAGATAAGTGAGCTGCTCTGACTCCTGCTAAAGCCACTATTCATTAGAGGAGGGGTGTGATGTTCAAATAAGGGAGCTGGAGACTAGTGGTTAGATCAGTATAAAATGAAACTGCACCTTGTTCAGGATCTGAATTTATGTCTAAACAGACACAGAGCAAATGCAAAAAAAGTGAAATTATGCCTTCTGTGACCAGGAAATGCATTGCTATACTTCTAATGACTTTCAAAACAAGAGATGGATTCCCGTTCCTGGCCTTTTGCTACTAGGTCCTACTTATTGCCCCTTCCAGATGTACAGATTTCAGGAAAGCTGCACGAAAGAGGAGATGCTGTCTGCATGCATCAAATATTGTGGTGGGAGCATTCAGTGACTTATCATTGGCATTTCTTTTGTGCACTGTACTAACATCAACATGGCAATTCATATTCCTTCTACTGCACCACTATATATAAGAAGTACACAACAGTTAGGCATTTCCAAATTGCTTGTTAACCATTTAATTTGTAGATGTTGGGTGTATTAATGGCTGAGAAACTTGCTGTGAAATGGCTTGTAACACAGTTACAACTTAAATTTACACCTTTCATTTCAAGGCTATATTGGAAAAAAAGGTTTGCTTGTTTTCTGATAACTAGAATAACTTGGCTTTTGTATGCTAACATATTAAATCCTGGATTCAGATAAAGTTTTATTTGAAACTAAGAAATATCATCTTTCAACAACAGTAAGAGAATAATTTTGAAAGTCAGTTTTTTCTCTGTCAAAAATCTTGTTGATAGTTATTTTATGATATAGAAAATAATGGCTTATATTGCTGACTCTTTATATGCAGCATGGAGAGTTGACATTTTCAAAAATGACCCGCAAATCTGATGCCTTGATTTTTGTTTAACTGCTTTAAAATGAGTTGAAAGGAGTGTTGACTACACCACTAAAATGTTCCATTGTTGCCACCCATGAATATTAGTCCCTTCTTTTATTTTTCCCTTAATGCTGGTGATTGTTTCTTCACAAGGATGAAAATATTCATGTTTTTCTCATGTGACTTCTGAAAGTGAAAATTTTCATGTTTTATGACTGCAAAAACAGTTTCTTTGTCAAGAGGGATCATGCATTTTGTGAATAAAATTTATTTCACCTGTAGTTCCTTGTCTTTACCAACAAAAAGATATTTTAGTTCTTTTCAGCAGTTGAGCTATAAACCACACTGCAATTGTTTGTATTTGTCTGATTGATACTTAGAGCCAAAACCTTTTCCTGAGGTTAGGCCCAGAACCCTCTTTGTCACTTTAAATATTAGAGCTTAGATAATTTCTCCTGCCACAACGTACAGCTGCTACTGCAGATAATGATGCTTAATTTTTTTTTGTATAGCCTGCATTGGTGTATACTTACTTGCTTGGAACTATATATATAATGAGAGATCTTAGTAACACATCCTTTGTAGAAAGGAAGGATTTGGGAATTGCAGTTTACAGACCAGGCAATGAGACAGGACACTATTCCTTCTGTTCAGTTTGTAGTCCTGTGTATCAAATAATGAGAAGGGAGTAGCAGGCATGTTGGTTGCCTTGTAACAAAAATTCTCCTATGAAAAAAGAGATTTCCTGACTTTCATTTCCTATTCCTAGGGGTACTCTTTACCCTGCTCAGTGACTGTTTAGTGTAAAATATCTTACAGGATGGGTGAATAATTACAGGGTTTAGAAAATTGGAGGGAAAGGCAAGAATTGAGGGTAGTGGAGATGAAAGAGAGAGCAAAAAGTTGGAGGCAAAATGTAATGAGACTGAAAGTACATTAGATAAGTACTGGAAGCCTGTCTGATGGCACGTGATTCACAAAGATTAATAGCTCAGGAGATTAATGAAGTATTATCTAATCAAAAAAGTACATAATAATCCTGGAAGAGTATGTATCATTCTTTTTATGTATCATTCTGCTTAGGATACCAAAAAGAAGTAAAAATAAATTATTAGAATTTTCCCTTAATCCCCAAGATATTCTTATTATGAATCTAGCATCTGCAGATGTTCTACTGGAAATGACTCCTGCAGGACTTGAATGTCATTGTTTCCATGAGGAATTATTTAGCTAAAATAGAAGGAGCTAATGAATTTCAATTGCTCTCTTCATTTTCCATTTGAATAATGTATCTATGGAAGGTTATGATATTTATGACCATTTAAATACAAAGACAAGTTGACTGTACTAAACAAACTGATGCTCCCTTTCCTTTTTCACCCCAACATAAAAATGGCAACTATGCCAACTGCAGTTTGGGAACTTAGAGGCAAAGTGGCTTCACCCAGCCTTGTGACTTCACTGATTCTGGTCAGATCATGCCCTTCAGCAGAGCAGGAATAGCTTCTGTGGCACCTTTCTTGCACCCAGAGGGGAAGAATCAAAAAAAAATAAAGAAGACATGGAATAGTGAGCAAAATACAGGGTAGAAAGAAGAAAAATAGCCTATCAGCAGGTTTTACAAAATAAAAATCTTACCTGGCTTATGAAGAAGAGACAGCTATTGAACATAAACTGGGAGGGCATGTGGGAATGCCGTTTACATAGTTGGGTGCAAAAGATTTCTGTTGTACCAGACTTATTGAATGCTTTCTTCATGTCTCACCTAATTCTTCAGAGCATGGAATCAGCTGAGGATAGTAAGCATTTTCAAAAAGCTGAGTGAGTGTTGGTCTCCCTGGGACAGGTTGCTCCGTGACAGAAGGAGCCAAAATTCCAAATTCATATTTGAAGAAATTTAGGCGAGTTTAATCCAGTTCTTTGCATCTCTTGTCCTTAAAGAGCTCTCATTGCTTGTGTATATTATGTAGGCATTCCTGCATGATCTCTCCCTCCAGTGTTTTGTTAATCATGTTTCATTGATTAGCTGAAGATTTCTTAAAAGACTATAATAAACATTCTGGGTTTTTAAAAAATTTGAGTATTATTAATACTTTTTGGCCCTTGAGTTAAATCAGTGGTACAGAGAGCATAAAGAATCTATTGTTTATTGTGTTATGAGAAAACTGTAGTACAGATGTTTTCAATGAGTTTAAGCTGCATTTCATCTCCTAAAATATACCGACTGTTCTTTAGATTTCTTTTCCTTTCCTATATTAGGAATTGTAGTTACCACTGCACTAAAAAAGCACATAGACACCAGTGAGAATAAGACCCTCTTTATACAAAAGTTAGCTAGCCTATACAGTCTGATTAATACTAAAGGAAGCACGGTTTTTGTTCTATACGTCAGAGCAAAATTAATATTTATTTTCCCAAGGAAATATCAAAATGTGCTGAAGGTTAGAAGGAATGAACTTTTGTCTTCTGCCTCAACAGAATCTAGTATAATGTTTAATAACAGAACTGCATCAGGTAGTTTTTTTCATTAGTAGTTGACTTACTTCAGTAAAAAAAAAAATTAGCATTAAGCACATATAAAAGACCAATGAACTATATAACATTTTAATACAAATATCTATCTCAACTAGAAAATAAGCTTTAAAACAGATTTTTTTTTTTTTATATTCAGAGTATGTGAGGGAGACTGGTGTTTTTCTTCGATTTCAGAAAGTGTTTTGCAATGTAGGATTGCTTTTCATCAAAAAGCATCTCAGATTTTGTCTAATTGTCTCACTCCCTTCCCCCTAGCAAAATAACTCTCTTCCCCCATTAACATGATATCTTGCCACTTAACTGCAGTGGAAGAGATAGTCAGCTATTAGCATGGGGAAAATAGACGCTGACACTACTATTAATTTATGTTAGCCGGATGATAAAGCCCTTACTTTTTTAATTTCAAATATGAGGCCGCAATGGGAGCCTTTGCATGTAACGAAGTAAACACACTAGGTTTTGATAATATGACAGAATATTGATTAACTGTAGCGAGAAAATCTGTCCTGGGACATGTTCAGGCATTACTGAATAACCAGGAAGAATGATCAGAGCTACGATACAAAATTATTCAAGCTTCAGTAGATATAACTGTGTAAAAGTCACTAATCCTTGATAATTTAGAATGTTTCAATGTCTCACACTAAAACTGTTTTACATAATCTTTTAATTAGTAACCTTGTTGGCTTTCATGAGAAAATTTAAATAGCCTAAAGATTTCTGATGAATGTGAGCATTATAAACATAAAAAAAAGAAAATCCAGGATATTTCAGCTGATGCTGCAAGATGGAAAGCCTAGTTCTAACAATGATATATTAACTACTGAAAATTAATAAATTGTACAAATATTTTTGAATATTACCTTTTTAACTCAGAATACCTGGTGACCAAATGTCTCTACATTCAGGGTGTTGCATACCACTGTGAAGGTCCCTATTAACTCAAACAGTGTGATAATTCATGTTAAGGCAACTTCATCATGAATAGTATTTGCCCATCAAATCCACTAATCTTTGAAAATGAAAGGTTTGAATTTTTGTTTGGAGCCAGTAAAATGAGGCACGCTCTCCATGAGCAATCTCCATATATTTCATTAGAAATGTCACCATTCCTTCTGGTTTGTCTTAAAGTTGTTAGTGATGACTGAAATTATAAAGTAGTTGCTCTGACTCTACTATATATATGTTATGATGTAGATAGATACTCATTTCAGATTTGCTGATTGGTGACAGTATGATATGCTTGCTAGAAAATGTTTTTCCTTCCAAAAGTAAATAAATATGATTTTGCTTACATTTTTCTCCATATACTTTAATCCATCTTGAAGCTATCTTTTCCTTTATATCCAGTCTTGATGGGCTATGAAGTTTTGTTTTCTAGAGTCTAGTATTGTATTTCATTTTAGCAGTGGAAAACCTGTATGTAGCTATGTGTTGCATATATAAATCTCTGCCTTTAAATAAGCATAATTATTAAATAAATAATTTTTAAGCAAAAGTGCAAGAAATTATGTCCCTTGATAATCTTAGGAGAATTCACTTAAACTTTCTTGATTAACCAATGATATTCATATTTAAACCTATAGATTTGATAACTGATAGATTCCTTTCATATAGAGTAAAATTTCCAGTCTTGTGGTACATAAATCAAGGCCATCCAAAAATTCTTTTCTGAAAGTCAACTGGAAGTAAAGATTGTATATGCTTCATAAAATCTTGTGTCATATGAAGCGTTTGAGGTACAACTGAGGTTTAAACTGCCAACAACGACACATGTAAATGTGCTGTTGTCTGATAACAAATAATTTCAAAACTAAATTGTGCTCTGTGAACTTATCTAATAAATTATTTTCAGTCTCATTTTACATACATTTTCAATTAAAAGATATGAAACAGAAGTGTTCCTTTGTCTTGGGAAAGGAATATCTATACCTATATGCTGTTCAGATCTCAGTCTACATGGACAGATTTTTCTCATTTACAAAACCTTTTCTAAAGGGACTTCAGAAATTTAACCTGAACTATTCCATAGTAAACAAAAGCCAGTAAATTTATTGGCAATTTTAATTACGAAAATTTATGTTTTCAATAAAGTTTAATCACTTGAAACTTTTAAGCTTATATTTTTATATGTTTGCAAAACCTTGCATATATCTGTGAAGTGATTTACAGATGATGATAACAGGTAACAGTTATCACAAAACATCATTATTTTAGATCACTATTTTTTTTTTCCTCTTAGCCTTCGACAATGTTAAGCAGTTAAATTTCTTTAGGTGTGGGGCAAATCCTGAAATAATGAGGAAGCTGGTCCACAAGGGGCTGATATTTTTCAAAGGAAATTATATGCAAGATTGATTGTACTTGTACAACATGCTGAGCGACAGCATTAAATTAGGAGATTTAAAACAATAAAAAGTGATTGATCTGGAAAGTTGTCCTACCTGTATCCAAGGTATAGGAGTCAATTTAAAAAAATAATGAGTGATATCAATGCACTATAATTTTGTATAACACACTTATAAACAAAATGATTAAAACATTACTTATATGAGTGATGTTTACAGCATGGTATAGTACCCTATTCCACATGTGTAAAACAGTAATGGTAAGCAAATACTTTCACAATAAATTATGATATGTAGATTGTTTGTATTTGAGTTTTTAAGGCCTCAAATGGATTGCTTTTTCTCTGCAGAGAGAATATTAGTCAAGGAGCTATGATATGCAGCAATTTGGCTGCCCGTATGTTCCATTTCCATTTCTAATGATTTCTCTTCTTCCTTATCAGCCTAGCATAGCCAGAAGCCCTCTATTATTATTTACAGAGCACAGTTTGGATTGCATCAAAGAAAGCTTCCACTCATCAAGCTGTTTCCTGATATTAATTTAGCTCTTCCTCCCTACATCTGCAGTGAAAGCAAGTTTCCGTAGTGCTTGAAGTAAGGCTGGAAATAAGTCAAAAAGCTTTTAGCCTTAGTTAAAAAATTCCTTTTCTTTTATTTTATTTAAGACAAAGCTTACCTGAAAACTGAAGGCAATACAAGGGATATTTGGAGATAAAAGTAGTCCCAAAGGATTGAGTCTGAAGAGTAATTTTGTATATCTTTAGCAAGTTCAGTTTCAGCATGGATGCATTGGGAAAAGCGGGCTTTGGGAAGAGGTGGTTCTGCCATCTGTGTTCAAGGCTAAGCAGGTATAAGAGTTGCTGTGACTGGAGGGAATTTGCTGTGGTCTCTCAGTCTAGTTCAGCTATTCTGTTTTCACTGGATTTATGAAGTGACCAATGGCTTCTAAGTGACTTTTACACAGATTATAAGAGGCTGTGAGCTAGAGTCATTGACCTAGTGGATGCTCAAGGTTCTCAACTATTGAAATGCAGCCAGCTAGAGGCTAGACCTCACACTAATCTTTCTGAACTTCTGGACTTCCTGGGAGGCAATTTCACAATAGCCTTAGGCTGACCTGAGACTATCCTACCACTAATAAAGGCATACCCTTCCTTGCTTCACATGCATACCTGCCAGCTCTACATAACCAAACTGCATGCTAAATCATAGCAATTTATGGTAAAAAGAAAAAAAAATGCACTGGATCTACAACTGCCTTTTCATATGACAAAAACCGTAGTTTTCTGGATGTCCTTTGTATACATACTGGCAAAAGACTAAGACTATTAGGTCCTATTTTTAAGTTTTATTAGCCAGATAATTAGCATTACGCTCTTAAGGTTGTATATATTCTTACATGAAAAATGTATTTATACAATAGTGTTAGACTGATGGGAATCTTAGGGGGAACTTAATGAGTCATTTGAATATTGAGATTAAAAGATGATCCTTGTAACTCCTGTAACTGTGTCTAAGAAGATAACATTTATCTGTCATTAAACGTGTGCATTTCTTTCCATAATTGCTTACATTTTCTTTCTGTCTCTAAGATTCTCTCTTCCAACTACTTAGGTTGATTCCTAGCTAATCCTTCTGCAACTTTCTGTGTTGGTCTCATAGATATCTATCTATTTTTTCTTTCTAAGCAAAAATGTACACTTCAGCTTAACTTCAAAGTACCTTTAAAATATTAGCAGCTAAAACATGTTCTCTGCAGATTTTGAGCAATTATATTATTCAACAAATGGTACAGTATACTGAAGTAAATATACTGTTTAGAAATTAGCTTACTGAATTTGAAAATTATTTGAAATAATTTTATAGAAGCAATGCAAAAGATTTACAGTTTCATTTTTATGACTATTATTCCGTGAAAAAGACAAATGAAGACATTTTCGTTTTTACATCAGAGCACTTTCTGTGACTTTAAATGATTATGATAAAAAAGCATACCCCTGTGAATAAGTCTATGTTTATTTCTCTTAAAGCAACTGAACAGTTTTTTTAAACAAAGGGATGATCCATCTGCTATCACACATATGTCAAGAAATACTCCTACCACACTGTTTTTACTCCTGCTTTTGTCGGGTACAAATAACTCCAACTTATTAGTGCAGTGCAAGTAATAAAAGAAAAAATTACCAGTATGTGCTGCAAGTTATTGCCCAGGCAATACATCTGTGGATAACTAGAGTAACAGTGTCCACTGCTGGCAAATCAGATAATTGCATTGCACGTTAGAGCAATACACTGTTGAAAGGTTTAGACAAGTTAAGTTTTGACTGTAGGATATTTTGTAATTCAGGTTTGTAGGGCTGTGTTGTAAAAACAGTTGGAGTATTCATTCTGCTACTGTTAATAATAAATGCTATGATGTTTGAACCAATAGCCAGGAACATCAGCACGGTAATATAAGCAGACACTGGAATATCTTTTTCAGGACTTAAAAATAATTGTAGTATTTATTATAGTCTAATTGTCACATCTCCAAAATAAAGAAAATATATCAACACTGAGAACTTTGTCTTGATGTTCTAATTTATGTAAGTAAGGCAAGCAGAAATCCTTAAATGTGGGTGATTTTTAGGCCAAAGCATTCATTGCTGATTTTTCTAGATTTTTCTTAAATGTTCAAATGAAGCATAGAAGCAATAATGTTTCTGTTTTGCAGGAAATAAAATGGAAACATGCAGCTTGATGTAGCAATTACCATTGGTATATGAAGCTAGATCTGAAGTAGTTTATTAAAGAGAGGAAGAGAAAAAACTGGTATCTAAGAAGTTATTCTTCTGGTATTGTTTTGTAGTAGATCATATTTGTTTGCATCTGTGGCTTAAGGTTAGCACGTCAATTAAAAGAAAATCTTTCAGTCAAAGAAAATAATACAGAGTGAAAATACCATTAAGGAGAAATAAGCTAAGGTGCATTCTACTCTAACAGGAATTGTGTTGATACTTCTGAATATCTAAATTAAATAAAAAGAAGCCAAGGCATACGTAGTTTCAGAGATTTGTGTCTGTCATTCAATTGAAATAATGGAAAATTTACTTTTTTTTTTGTTTGGAAAAAGGGAAACATTGCATGTGGCTTTTTCAGACAACATCAGTTGTGTCTGAACCACAAAGGAAGGGACATTCTTGTGTGAAAAGTTCTCAGAGGAGATCAAGAATGGATGCTGCATTAGCCAACATTGTTCTGTATCTACTTTTTCTCCCATCAGAAACTTACCTTCTCCCTGTTAGCAATACTCAGAAAAAACACTTCCCTACCTTGCCTCTAGAACAAGAAAAGAACAGGTTTTTAAGTTTCAGGCCTGATATTTTCCTTGCAAATGTGTTCAGAATAGTATCAAATGGGTTGCAAACCAAAAGTTATTTGAAAATAAAAATTAGAAGAATTGTAAACAAAGACAGCTGACTATCAAGAAGTTCTTTTCCAAAAGTAAGTACATTGCCAATTTTAGCTTCGATAAAATGACCGTTTCTTTTTCTGAATTATTGCCAGAGAGTGTCACAAAGTGACATTGTGTGCATATTTGTGTATGTATGCATGCAAGTATGCAGAGAGCTGCATTACAGTCCTTGCTGTCACTGGTGAAAATAATTTTCTATACCTATAGGATTACTGGATATATTTTGGGAGGATCCATCCTTCTGCTTCTGAAGCTAGAAATTTATCTATGTCTCAGTTTATCCTATCTTTTCCATTTAGCACTTTGTTATAATGGATATAAGTTGCTTTTGCTCCTGGATCTCTGTGTCCAACACCTTTTCTTGTTCTCAAAGTCCAGAAATATAACACATTTTTTCTCACATTGTCATATGGTTTCAGATCTGTTCTGAGAAAAGCAAGAAATCCTTATGTAGAGATTTAAAATTAATATTTTGGAGGACTTCAATAAAACAACTCTCAGTTAGCTTGGACTATATAGACTTTTTATTTACTTATATATATATATATTTATAGCTATATATTTATTTTATTTGAGGTTTCCTAATAATTTAAGACAGAAGATATAGATTCAGTGTCTAAGTTGGGATTTATCTGTCAGATCTTATGCAAACAGGTTATTCACTTTTAAATGGTATTCAGACAAGACAAAAACATGTTCTTACTAATCATCCCAAATTCTCACAAATACAAAAATACTCTCATGTATATATGTGTAAAAAAAATTTGTAAAATTTTACATATGCATACATTATAAAATTGTATGTATTATGTATCGTGTGCATGCACTGGTATTATTTGTTTCATTAACAAAAGGACTCTATGAAGTTAACAGTTGGAAAGTGAAAATCTAATGAACCAATAAATACAGTGATGTGATGTCAAATTCTATGAAAGGAACAATCCCCTACGTGTATGCTGGTAATAACTGCTATACACAGAGCTGATTCTTTTTTTCCTTACAATTAGAAAGTTTCATATTGATGTCTAGTTCTCCATAGGCCATGTTGTTTTCTAGAACCTGCGCAGCAAAAATCAATGCGTGTTTAGGATATCTGTGATGATTACAATCAGAGACAAGAAGTAAGCTCATTGCTACCTCCTTTTTTTTTTTCTCTGTTTTAGTAGTAGGAAACTTTCACAGGAAAGTATTATCAAGTCGGTATAAGAGCTTACATATTGCCATGCACTGCCAGCTGTACTGACTCCAGAGGAAGTTCACTGTAGAGACCAAATTTCTCGGGAATGATGTCCCTTTTGCTTCTAGAGCACAAAATTTAGCAGACCCGTGTTACAGGGCCTCCCACTTACTTGAAAGAATAACAGCAGTCTGTTGCATGTATCAGAAGCTAGGACAAACAGAGAAGTCCTGCCGTGGCTAGATAAGCATATGCAACAGATGTTGTTCTAAGCTGTGTGTATGAGGAATTAATGAAGCAGCTATCCATGCCGGTCTTAGGTCTCTAAATCTTAAACTGCTCTGTGCATCTGTGTGGACTAGAGAGGAGGGGGAGGAGGATGGTGTTTTCTTCGCTGTTCTGGCTTGTGTCACCAGTGCCTTGTCTGAAACGCTCTGTTGGCAGATCTGCTGTTAGCTTCAGTGGGAGCAAAATAAATGGCAATGTGTTTCTGTTGTTGGTAATTAAGAACCTGTCTTTAAGGGTACTATGTAATATTTAAAGTTAAAATCATCTCTCTCTATATACATATATATTTCTCTGCAGAAGCCACGATATATTTAATTATTTTTATGGATTTGTCCCTTGAAGAAATCTTGATTGGTTTTGTGTCATATTTGTTGTTAACTGTTGTTTGAAAAAGATTAGTTGAAGATAAGTTTGGGGCCTGAGTGAGCTATCCTGGAGAGCCTCATATGATCTGTGAACAGTTCAGATTCTCCCATCAATCCAGCTGATTTCTTTTTTTCACCTAGTCTCAAAAGAAGTGGTATCAGAAGTAGAAGATAAAGTGAAAACTATGAAAAATCATGAAAGATCTCACAGGAGATGTGCTACTAGTTAGGAGTTGGAATCATGCATCTTATTTTGCTGAAAGATCTATTGTGTAAGAATAGTGTAAGAATCTCCATTTTTCTTTTTCCTGTTAAAGAATGAAGAATTAGTTAGTGGAATTGAAAATTAAACTCTCAGTAATCAAAGTAGTTATTTTCCTTGACACAGCACTATTCACGAGATCCATTACTACAGTATAATCAATGCTAAATTCAAAGGAAGGAGGAAAGTAAAGTCAAAAAAAAGAGAAAAAAACCAAACCCCAGCAATTTGAGAATTATGTAATTTCTAAAGAATATCGATTCAGTGTTGTCCTATTGGTCATCTCCAAGACAATTTTTTTCAGTTCCCTAAATGGGCTTGAGTCCATACTAGCATATGTAATGAGTCCTTCGCCTTGTAGACATATCCCAGGTAATGTGTGAAAGAAATGTCACTGGTTAAAGCAGAACAAATATTGCACAAATATACATTACTTATGTAGTAACTGTTTTTCTACCAACTTGGATACATAAAGTCGAGTAAGTATAAAGCCTGTGAGGAAGCTGGCTGAAATATATGGAGTTCTTTAAACACCATACCACTGTACTAGCTCACTTTTGTCTTATTTGAAGTGATTCATCTGATGTATTTAAACACTTTACTGCATACTGTACCTGGTGTATTCAGTAAATTTGAATGGATATTAATTTAGTTCTTTGAGTGCATTGTGAATGTTGAGACTGAAAGCTGAGTGCTTTTGATATAGAACAGTGTAAAAGCCTAGGTATCCGAAGTCTGTGAAGTATATCAGCGTGGTTTAATAAACTTTGTTCTTAAGGCTCTTCAAAGTCTAATCCACCAGCAAGAAGCATTGGTTGTTAAGGATTTTAAATTGCAGTGCTTCACAGTGCATTGTCTTCTTAGAAGCTAACAATAACTTATGAGAAAAATTGTATCCAGATTAACATACAACAACATGTACAATTTGTCTAATTTAAACTGTTTAAAGCTCACTGCACATCCATATTGGTCTTATTATAAGCATGGGATGTTCTTAAACTATCTGAAATGATATTTCTTGCCTATGATTTAATACATTCATACTGGTACATTCATGAAAAAATATGATCTTCTATGTTGACAAACATTTTTCAAGTTTGCTAATTTTTAAAAAATTAAACACTTGCCAAGCTACAGAGTAAGCCAGAGACTGTTTCTTTCATCTTGTTCAAGTCATTAAGCCACAGCTCTTGCTCTATCTTTGTCCCCCCAAAAAATTTAATCAAGAATTGGAAGTTAGTATTGCTTACAAACGCCCATCCCACCACAGACATGCACTTTGTGCACTTTGTGCAGATACCAGTTTGTAGCTATATGAATAATCCTATTTGTAGACTTGTACCATGTTTTCTTATGACATCATTTTGTGGGAGTGGAGGGGCCATAGTATATAAATTGAATTTAGACACTTGAATTACATTCCACCAAAATTGCTAGCAACCTTCGCTGATTTTTTGATCCATATCGAAAAATGTTTAGAAACACAAGCTTAGCTGGAGACAGCACTCTGGCAATCAGTCTGCTGTCTTAGAAAAAGCACTAGCTTGTTGATTAAATTATTCCATCAGAATTTATAAACAAGTATTTTTTCAGTACTGAGACATCTTTTCTTGGGATGGCATTAAATATTCCCAGTGGCCTAGAAGTACTGTCATGCATACCTAAAAATTGTTGCGACTAAACTAGTGGTCTTGTCAATAGGGTAGCCTTTCCTGTTTGAATGGAAATTTGAGGAGTAAGGTATTAATTGTTTTTGCAACTATAGCACCCACAATCATAAAAAACAAACAACCAAAACAGCAGAAAAAACCAAAACCACCCCAAAATAAAAAAAAAATCACCAAAAAATCACCCCTTTTCAGTAATACAAAACGATCTGCAATGAAAAGCTTTTAGACTCACAATACTGAACTAATGATTTCTAGAATATAAGATAGGTTGCCTTTACAGAATCATATTCTAGACTATGTAGCTAGACAAGTGAGCTGTGTGTGCTTACTGTTGGCAAGCAAGTGCAATAAAAATTTTACTAGAGCTCACAGAACTAAAACATGTTTAGTAGCAATGTAATAGTCTGGCATTTTACACTTCTAGAAAACATATGCTTGTAAGAACTTTAAGTTATTTCTAAGGTTTAATTTGATTTTATTTAGTTTTGGTATGAGGAATGGTTTCAGGATAACTGGGAAGAGAAAATATGGGTGAAGTGTGTGTATGTGTATGGGAACACATCTATAGAAAGATATTTTTCATAGAATTGCTTGGTTGGAAAAGACCTTTGAGATCATCAAGTCCTACCATACCTGTCCACTACTAAACCATATGCTTGAGCACCTCATCTACCCATCTTTTAAATACCTCCAGGGATAGTGACTCCACAACTTCCCTGAGCAAGCCTGTGCCAGTGCTTGATAACCCTTTCAGTGAAGAAGTATTTCCTGATATTGAATCTGAACCTCCCCTGGTGTAACTTGAGGCCATTTCTTCTTGAGGCCATTTCTTGTCCTATCACTGCTAACTTGGGAGAAGAGACCAGCACCCACATTACTACAACTTCTTTTCAGGTAGTTCTAGACAGCGATAAGGTTTCCCTTTAGGCTGCTTTTCTCTAGGCTAAAAAAACCCCAGTTCCCTCAGCTGCCTCTCATAAGACTTCTTCTCTAGCCCCTTCACCAGCTCCACCATTTTTGTTTATATTGAAATAGTTTATGAAAGGAAGAATTCTGCAGAGTCTTCATGTCTGCACGGGAAAAGCTTGCAACTCTATCCAACCTAACGCAAAACATACAAGTGAAAAAAGAAAAAAGGAGAAAAAAAAAAAAAGAATATATCACAGCCCTTAATACACAAGGATGAAATTTTTGATTTTGTAAATTTAGTAGCCTATGAATGTACGTTAGGATAGAATATAAAGCATAAAATCTCATTTTTCCAAATGGAAGCCGTTATAAAAACATTTTATGTATCACTAGTAAAATGTGTATATTCATATAATAATGGTGTATATTTTAATATATGAACTTTGATGTCTGAAATTTACATTTCAAATTAGATGAAACAGAATGTAGTTTGTTCCAAGTAATACAGAAAAAAAGGAATAGTAAAGTTTCTTACCCTAGTATATAATAAAGCAAGTATTTTATGCACATTTTATCTCAGTTGAACGCTTTCCTCTAAAATTCATTCAGCAAGTAATTTTCTAAATCTTCTAAAATGTTTTTGCTTATAAAACCTCTGAAATCTATGATAAATTAGTAGGTAGAAATTAACAGATGGGAAAGTAGAAAGTATTGAAAATCCCTTCTCCTCTTTTTCTACCCATAATCTTGATAATAAGAAATAAAATTGTATTTTAATATATCAAATGTAATAACTAAGATTTTTCCTTTTATCCTAAATGCGTAATCTTATGCAGTGTCTAGTCTTTAAGGTATCCAACATGTTCATACTTCTACAATTCATCTGCTAGCAAAACCTTCACTTTGACTAGAATTGCACACGTTTTATCACAGGTTAAGACAGCAGATGGCTCTCTTGAGTTTTCATTGCAAAACCTCAAGCTGTAAACAACTGCTCTGCGTTTCTGACATGCAAGTAGAAATCTATTGTTTTTGATCTCTGGAGTAAGAAACACATTTTCTCTTGTCTACAGGCACGCTGCCCGTTCTCACATTAGTTCTTTCCTTTCTTTGCCATCACCTCAAGCATCGTATCATTGAGAAATGTCAGTGTGTTTTGGCAAAGGCCCAGTGTTTGAAGGAAACTCTGGAAAAGGAAAAATAGTAGTAGATAGCATATAGTAAATGGCATCACTGGATAATATAAATACATCCTTTTGGCAAAAGGAAACGTGGAACCTACATAATTTTGGAGAAAGCTTTTTTTATGCAAAAGTTAGGTTTGTATGTGAAATTCCTGTGAAAATTAAAGACAGTGGAGGTTTGGCCTTTATTTCACTCCACTCCCTCTCATTCATTCCTTTGTTTGAAGCCAGGAGCTAGGTCGAGCAGGAGACTTGGGGCTGTGTCCTGTCACCTCCGCCACTGGTGGCAGAGGGTGCCCCGCGCATCCAGTCTCTGGTCTGCTGTCCGTGGTGCTGAAGGCGCTGCTGTCCGTGGTGCTGAAGGGCGCGGGCTGCCGGGGCCTTGGGGAAGCCCCCTCGGTGGGAGCGGGAGGAGCGCTTCTGTCCTGAGGACACGTAAGGCCGAAAACATCGTGTCTTGTCCGCTTCTGGGAAGTACGGAAAGGGGAAGCAGTTTGCAAAACTACTACAGTGAAATTTAAATTATTAAAAAAACAAAAACAAACCCCAACCAAAACCAAAACAAACAAACAAATAAAAAAACCCTCTCTGTGCCTAACTGCATTACTTAAGGTAATAATTTTAACCTGTGTAAGGAAATTGCTGTTCTCTAAAAAGTGCCAGACAGAAAATCCAATGTGAGTGTTTTAGCTGAATCTCTTTAGAGACACTTTTTAAATAGAATTAAAATGTATTATCCAGATCCGATTGTGCATGTTCTGCTCCTTGTTGGTCTAGTAATAATATAAAATCTTTATATGAGGGTGTTCCCACCATGTATTTCTGCCCTCTGTATAAAAATAGCCCTTTGTAGATTAAAGGATTTAGAGAAATAATGGTCAATATCTGAGATGCTGACGACCCTATTCTCACCTATGAGGTTCTGTATTGCAAAGCAGTGAGTTATTCTGGATGGATATTTACACTTCAAAGGCTGTTTTTATAAAGAACCATCTAATAAGAATTAGAGTAATCTAAAACCAGTGTATAAGTTAGATACTTACTACATGGTATTTCCCTATGTGAGCATCTGCCCTTCCTTACAGGATAACCCTGCATTTTTTTCTGTGCAGTTACTGGATTCCTTTTTCTACTTTCCTCCAGTTAGTTACAACTTAAGGAAGTGGCACCAGTAGTCTGGCAGAAAGCAAATCCGAAAAACATTGAGCCTTTCTTTGAAAAGGGAGAGGATCCAACAGAAAAAGGTGAAGGGAAAGAAATGAGATGTTGTATTTTACACGGTATTTATTATCTGCAGCACATTGTGAACTCCTTAGGGCAGAGACTTCCGAGGCACTCGGTGTGTAGAGAGCTCAAGCGACCAACGGTGCTAGCGATCAACAGATCTACCTATTGATGCCGTTTGTGGGTGCCCTATGGAATTCCTTTGAAATGTCTGAAAACCGAGAAATCACTTCGTGTTCCGAATTCAAACTCTGATGCTGCTATGATCTTTTTCTCCCAAAGAACGTGCGTCGGTTTGAGGGAGAGGGTCCCCTCGCGGGCGTTTTTCTTTCCCCACGGCTCCGAATCCTCTCCAGGCACCACGAACCCGGGACGCGGGGCGGGTGCCCCGCGTCCCCTCCCCGCCTTCCTCTGCCGGGCTCGGGAGGGGGACCGGCTCCCTCCTCCCCCTGCACGAAGCGAAGGGGGGAGCCGAGGCGGTGGATCCGCCGGCAGCCCTCTGCCTCCACCAGAAACCCGCACCAGCAACACCCCCTTCCCCCCGCCCCTCGCCCCCCCCCCCCGCCTTGGCTTTATTCTCCTGCCTCGTCCCCGTCCCTCCTCCACACCCTCGGCTCGGGGAGGACAAAAAAAACCCACCCCGAGCCCCGCTCCAGCGGTGCGCGTGTGTCGGGAGGGCTGGAGCGGGGTGGGACCGAGGAGCGGTGATCGCCGCTCTCCCCCCGGGGAAGCGGATCGCTCCCTCCCGATGCTGGTTCCCCGAGCGCTCGGCTGGGCGAGGCGGCGGTAGCGGGGCCGAGGGCCGCCCGGGCGGGGACCCGCGGGGCCAGGATGGGGCCCCGCTGGCGCTGAGCGCCCCGCCGCCGCCCCGCCCGCAGCCATGGCAGCGGCCATCGCCAGCGGCTTGATCCGCCAGAAGCGGCAGGCGAGGGAGCAGCACTGGGACCGGCCCTCGGCCGGCAGGAGGCGGAACAGCCCCAGCAAGAACCGAGGGCTCTGCAACGGCAACCTGGTGGACATCTTCGCCAAGGTCCGCATCTTCGGGCTCAAGAAGCGCAGGTTGCGCCGCCAAGGTGCGTCCCGGGGATGATGGGGGGGGGGGGGGGGGGTGGCTGGGGTGGAGGGGATTCGGGATGCCCCGTGGGAGGGTGGGGACACGCGGAGCCGGGACCCTCCGCCCCCCCGCCTCGCCCGCGCTGAGAAGTCGAAGAGCACGCGGCGCCGATCGCTTTGGAAGTGTCCGGGAAGCCTCGTCCCTTCCTCGGGACGCTCGCTTCGCGCTGCCCGGGTACCCGGGTACCGAAGCGAGGGGCGCGGCGGAGCCGGGAGCGATGCTCCCCATCCCCTCGGGCGCCCCGGAGCCCGGCGGCTCCTCTCCCACCGCTTCTTCTTCACGCTGGACGGCCGGTTGTCACCTGGGACCGAGGTGACTAACACTAGTACCACGGTGACGGTGTTCTGTCAGTTTTCTTTGTATTAGAACCCTAGAAATAAAAGCAACTGAATGATATCACACCGGCTTTTCTATTTTTTAAAATTTCGTGGCATTCAACTCACTATTAAGCAGTATTCAGAACTGCCGATGACTTATTTTGTACTAATCCTCAGGAAACACGTAGTTTTAGAACAAAAGGATTGTATTAGGAAGACCAAAAGTGTTCCCTGTCACTGATATTTACCCATCAATGGCAAAGTATAATACAAGCCACCCTCTGTTACGCTACAGAATGCCACCCTGTGTTGTAGTTTGGTATGTATACTACAGCTCCACTTTAGGCAGGGTCAGAAGATAATTCTAAGAAGCGTAATCTTTGATCTGTCTTGATTGATCCTTCCTGTGTTTTTTTTCTGTGCTTCGTACTTGAAATTGACAAAATGTATGCAATTTTTACTTTTATATGGCTTTATTACTCCCAGGATTATTTCTTGTAATGCAAGCTGAGTCTCGATGCTTTTAGATAGTACAGTGACATAGGGAAAATGAGCAAGAAAATGTCAGTGGCAAAGTCTATGGTGTCTTATTTTCAGCCAGTCTGCATATGTGTTTAAAAGGAGGACTAGAGCACTTGGTTTATGACAGTGAATTCATACATGTGGTTCTTGTTCATGTAAACAAGTCCAGGAGGATTTGCTAGCTGAGCAGTTGTTCTCAACCACCTGTGCAGTTGTATTTGGGGGAAAACTCTGTATTTGACAATATTATGGTTTGAGGAGAAGACGAATATCTCGCAGCACCGAGATGTCGAGCATTTTCTTAGGTAGGAAGGGGCTTTAAAGAGACTTCTGAACTCATCCTTTTTCATTCATTCATTTTTCGTAAGCACCTTGTGACATTCTTGAAAAAGAGAACTGGATTAGAATATAACTCAACTGTTAACCCATACCGCTGGTACAGATGAGGTCAGTAAGAGTAACTGCAGCAAATGCTGCTCACTAGTAAAGTCTGCAGTGTCAGACCCTCAAGTTTGTTTTCTCTACAAAGCTCTTAATAGAGACAAGGTGGTATTTATCCACTAATTTAAGGTAAAGTCTCAGGATTACTGCTAATCCGTAAGAATTCCTGCTGAAGAAAATACTATCGTATCTTATACTGTATATGTTCATGATGCATAAAGTGGTAAATGGAATACCTGTGGATTCAAAGTTGCAATATATTTGGAGGGAAACTAAAGAAACAATCGAGCAGAACTTATTACTTAAGCATCTTATGCAGAATAATTTAGAATGAATAACCATTTGGAAAATACACATTTTATAAGGCTGATGATTGCTTTAAAAGTACCTGATTGCAAAATGAACATTTCCGAGAGTCTCTAATTTTAGTTTTTCTAAACTGAGTTAATGACCACTGAATTCTTCACTGAAATCATATTGTCAAACCCATTAAAATAAGTCTTTGCCAAGCAAGAGAGAATGCATTTCAAAACACCTGTTGTCAGAAAGGCGCTATGGGATTTTAGCAGATAAGCCTTATGTAAATGATATACAATGTGTCATGAGAGCATTGTGAAAAGTGAGCTAATCAAGATGTGAGAGATCATCCATAGCATTCTTATAAAATTCAATGGAAGAGTACAAAGATATGTAAAATATTTGTTATATAGAGAGCAGTAAAAACTAGACTGTATTTCTAATAGAATAAAACAGTGTTTTGTTTTGTACTTACATATGAAAAATAAGGGTCTTCCCATCTTTGAAATAATCAGGCAGCAAAAAACTAGTGATCCTATTTTTAAATTAAAAATATATAGTTACTCTTTTACATACATGTGTAGATAAATACACAAACTATGCACACTTGTCAACATGTTAACAAACTTTGGAATATAGTCTTTATTTTTAAACTCTTCTTAAAAACTACCTGTTTGTAGTTACCTTGTTCAGTGGGATTTATTTGTGAACATATCGTAGAATCACAGAATGGTTTGGGTTGGAAGGAGCCTTCCATCTAGTTCAACACACCTCCCCCCAGTCCCTTCTCTCCTGCTCATGGGCTGGGACACCTTCCACTAGACCAGGTTGCTCAAAGCCCCAGCAACCAATCAAGCTATTATGAACATGTAACAGTCTAAAATCATATATATTCCCAATTGAATATTTTTTTTCTGTCATTGTCATTAATTTCCTATTCATAATCCTTCCTTTAGGGGAATACTACAGTATTAAAGGAAATGTGTTTTGGGAGACTAACATTTAGGAAGGGTAGAATTAAAGATACATCCAGTAGCACGCTAGGGGTGAAGAGTAATATTTGTATTTGTTTATATATTGGCTCCAATAGTAGAAGCAATGGTAGTTTTAAACAGCTTTTCTAAAAATTTGATGAATTAATTAAACTGACAAAATGATTTCTGTGGGAGACTTGTCTGATCATCTATTGAATGGGTGAAACCATTTTCATTCATGTTGTTTAGTATTATGAGATTTAAGATTTATTTCGTCTTTATTTTATTCCACCTGCTATCTGATGAAGAAATCGTTGTCATTAATTTCTGAACAGCCATGAAGCCAAGATCTTGCCTGACACTAATGCCAGACATCAATCAATTATAAATCATCCTCTCCTGGATTAGAGGTTGTTCAGTCATGATGGTTTAATTTATGTTAATATAATCACAAATGGGAGAACTGACAGACAAGATTTTGAGTCTTGATGTGAAATAACCTTATATAACTTAGGGCTATCCAATAAAAAGAAGCATATAAATGTCAGGTGTTAACCTCGTGCAACTACAGTGCAGAGCGACTAAAAGCGTAGTCTTGCCACTATTGCAAATACAAACTTCTTAGCCCATGTTTTCATCTGCATATCTAGATTCTTTGCTAATCTGAAAAATTGTCATTTAGTTAATTAGGTCCTTTGGGAGTATTCACTAGAAAATACTCAACATTTAAATGTATTAAAACCAAAGTATGATGTTTACTGTTTCTGTGTGCTAATACCACATTACAACTTCTAAATTTATACACAGAATGTATGAATTTTTGAATTACTTGGCCTCTGATTTTGTACATTAATATTTATGAGAAAGAGAGACCTAGGGAACTTGTTCAGAAAATGGACTGATTAGATTTTAGAGCATCTACAAAGGTAATTTAATTCTCCAAAGAAAACATTTTTGGAAAATTGCTCATTATATCAGCTAATGTTTTGTTGCAGACGTGGGAGTGGCCCATAATGTCTGATGCAAGATAATTCCTCATATACATATTGAAAATAATTTTTGAAAGTGTGGTTTGCTAGACTCAGTGTCAAGTTTTCTTTCCCATGCATTCAGAATTTTACAAAGACCCTGCACTTGCTAAAGGAGGCTTTGAAAAGAAATGTAATAATGGCTGGAATGTAATTGTTGTATTCTGAACTGGTCTTCGTGGCTCTAATAGTGATGAATGAAATGCTTTTGAGAGGAAATGGGGAAAAATAACTTTAAAATGGCAATATAATTTTAGGCTATTGATTCTTAAATGGGGGTGATAGAATAGTGGGCATTCAATGCAAATGTAATGCTGTAGCAATGGTATTTCAGAATATCTCCCATTTTAATGTAAAGCAAGTAGAAAAACTTAAATATACCCATTGTATATCTTGAAAAGTGTGCTAACGATAGAAATCAGATAACTTCAGAGAGCATTCAGTATTTAAATCTATGTTTTCAGAATATTCCAAGTTTGGTAACAGTTAGGGTTTCTTTGAAATTTCTCAAAGGCTTCATAGTTGTTTTGGCTTGAATCCCTTGCTTGTCCTGTCTATGAAGTGCTGTGGTGTTGAGGTTTTTTTGCTCAATACTTTCTTCCTGGTAAGCATAGGTTTACATTTATTTACCTCACGAAATTTGCATATCCGGAGGAAACATATGCAAAACATATGCTCCCTTAGCAAGTTTGCAGATGACACCAAGCTGGGTGGAAGTGTGGATCTGCTGGAGGGTCGGGAGGCTCTGCAAAGGGACCTGAACAGGCTGGACTGATGGGCTGAGACCAACGGCATGAGGTTTAACAAGGCCAAATGCCGGGTCCTGCACTTGGGGCACAACGACCCTAAGCAGAGGTACAAACTAGGAGAAACCTGGCTGGAAAGCTGCCAGGAGGAGAAGGACCTGGGGGTGTTGGTTGACAGCCGACTGAACATGAGCCAGCAGTGTGCCCAGGTGGCCAAGAAGGCCAATGGCATCTTGGCTTGTATCAGAAACGGCGTGACCAGCAGGTCCAGGGAGGTTCTTCTCCCTCTGTACTCGGCACTGATGAGACCGCACCTCGAGTTCTGTGTTCAGTTCTGGGCCCCTCACCACAAGAAGGATGTTGTGGCTCTGGAGCGAGTCCAGAGAAGGGCAACAAAGCTGGTGAAGGGGCTGGAGAACAGGCCTTATGAGGAGCGGCTGAGAGAGCTGGGGTTGTTCAGCCTGGAGAAGAGGAGGCTGAGGGGAGACCTCATTGCTCTCTACAACTACCTGAAGGGAGGTTGTGGAGAGGAGGGTGCTGGCCTCTTCTGCCAAGTGACAGGGGACAGGACGAGAGGGAATGGCCTCAAGCTCTGCCAGGGGAGATTTAGGCTTGAGATAAGGAAGAAATTCTTCATGAAGAGGGTGGTTAGGCATTGGAACGGTCTGCCCAGGGAGGTGGTTGATTCACCTACTCTGGAGGTGTTTAAGGTGAGGGTGGATGAGGTACTTAGAGGCATGATTTAGGGATTGGTGGGAATGGTTGGACTCAATGATCTGGTGGGTCTCTTCCAACCTGGTTATTCTGTGATTTTGTGATTCTGTGAAAACTGGATAAATCCAAATTTCACTTCTCCTACATACAAACATTGCTTTTCACTGTCTTCGCTTGGTATTTTAACTATCCATTAGCAAATGAACTTTTCATTCTTGAGTGATCTTGTTGGATCTCTAAAGTTAAGGCAGGTTCTGTACACTTACAGTTATCTTTTTTTAAAGGTTTTTCAGCTACTGTAACTATTAAATGCATTAGAGAATGAAATTATCTGGTTAATGGATATATTAAGGGAGATTTGAGTAAAGGTAATTACTGATTCATGGTGGTGTAGCAAGGAAGACGTTACAGGTGTGGTCAGGTTTCTATACAGATTTCTATCTTTTAACAATATCTAATACATTGGTGGATGTCATTTTTTCAGGGTATTTCAGTCTCTGTATTTCAATTATACTAAAGTGCTAAAAATAATTTGAATAATGAATTTTCACGTCATTGGCTTATAAACAGAAATAATTAATTTTAACAAAGAGCTAACGCTCTAAAAGTTTATTACAGGAAAATTTGCCATTGAAGTCTTTTGACTTAGATTTCCATGCATAATTTAGAAATTTAAAGATACGCAGAACTGTGAGACTGCACACCCATATTTTGTAATGAGTAAACAAAGGCCTGTTTTGCTTGGTTGTATGTAAGCTTTTTTCTCTCTTGGGCAAGTATTAGAGTTAGCTGTAGACAGGAAAACGTACTCCAATGGCACGTACTCTTATTGTGCCATCAGCTTTTTCTTGAAAACCTTTTATACTGGTACATTTTTGTTCTCAAGGGTTATCAGTGCTAATTCAGATCTTTCTCTACATTCCATGGTAAAAGACAATGAGAAAATTAGTAAAGCTCTGATCAGCAACCTGCTTTCGTTGCACTGTAGGCCATAACATTGCTGTACATTAGGGATTTTTTTCTTTCTTTTCAATTATATAAATCAGATAACTTGATGAGATCAAATTTAGATCTCTCTATATGTTTTCCTAAGAGACTGAAAATGAAGGAGCATACTCTTTTCTGGAGCCAAGAAAGAAACTAGCTGCTTTTAGTTCCAGGATTTAGGAGTATATAATTGAATCAAGTTAGAAATGAGTAGGAGTCAAGTCCGGGACTCTTACGTTCTGGTTCTATGTTACAAACTAGAGGCAATTTCAGCAAGTCCTTAAATAGGTGGCATTATTTAAATTTGCATTTCTGTTACTAAAGTAATAGCTAACCAAAGAAGATGGAGAATTCTGGTATTTCAATGAAAACCTAATAGAAGACTGAAAGAAGTAAATAGTAAAAGGTTGATATAAAATTTAAATACATGGACTATGTTGAAAAAAAGTACAGAAAACTCGTCCCATCATGGTTTTCAGGATCCCAGGTTGGCTTTGTTTCTGTTTTGTAAAATGGTGAGTATGAGCTAATAAACATGATTGTTGTTGTTCAGTAAGATTTTCATAAATGAAGCTAGAGAAGGTTGACTGAAACAGGAATGTGAAGTATATCCTTTCTCTAGGATGTAACTAAATTAAACAATTTCATTAAATGTGTGGTCTTGATTTGAACGCCTTGTCTAGTTGTAGAACTTTTGAAAGGTGTTGGAGTTACTATGCTATTAAACTGCTGTAAATTGAACAAAGATTGGCCTGCTGATTGGCAGTAATCAGGATAGATGAATAATGGAACTCGACATTTGTTTAAAATATTAAATCAAGCATTTCATTTCATGTAAGAATAATTCAGTGTTATGAAACACATGCACATGTATTTTTTTTCTCTCTGTAGAATTTATTTTTTTAAAAAAGTAAAAAGACCTTAGTTAATTATAATTTCCATTGAAATGCCTGCCCTTTTGGCTTAATTTTGCAGTCTCCAAGATGTATCCAATACATAAGCGTAGCTGCTGCTGGTACTGTGAAGCCTGGCTCCAGAAAGTATCTGGTTTTGGTTGCTACACTATTTCCAGAGCTTTTTTTAAAAAAATACAAAGGAGAGGAAGGAAGCAATGATTTTTTAAATTAGTCTTCATTTTTCAGTGGTTCATTGTACAGGTAAATCTGAGTGGAATTTCATGTCCCAGTGAAAAAGGACTTCTCAAGCCTGAGGGCATTTTTGTTACTGAATTTCAAAGTCACTCTGCAAACAACAGATATGTTAGACTTAAGAAAAGGTCAGCAGGTTTCTTTACACCAGAGATTCTTGTGAACCTAGAGGAGGGAGCTGGTACCCAGGTCTCCCTTAATGCAGTGATGCAACAGGTGTTTCTAATTTGGTTTTGATGAGAATTTTCACTCCCTGAGTGAATTCTCTTTCCCTGAGAGAGAATTGCTTCTTTGCTTACCATATAAAACTAGAGCAATGGGTTTTATTTACTGAAATGTCTATGCTTTTATTGTAGTGTTTTCTGTAGTGTGAATGAAATGCCCTTGAAAGGCAACTATTTACATCAGACTTCTGTGATCATAAGTACTAAATTTATGGTTTGTGCATACCTTCTTATATTAATTCATTATTTTTGCCTAGATTATGTTAGTGTTCTACTTTATAATGTATATTTTAATGAAACAGTGAGTACTTCACGAAGTATAAGTCTATTTCAGCAGGGTGCTTACATTTTCTTTCAAAATCTGTAACAGAGCTTTTGATATAAGAGCAGACTTAATTTTTGTGGTTAGAACAATATGCATGAAGTTTATTGGCAATTCATAAAGAACAATCTGTTTCTATCGTATAAATAAAATAGATATTTATAGATTTATTTGCTTTGGTTTTAATCCATGATCATTTTATCTTCATTCTGTTTTTAAAAATGGTCTTATAAAAAATTGGCATGTTTATAAATGTGATGAAGTAGGGTTTTTCACCAATTGCTCTCCTTTGTAACCTAAGCTTTGTAGTTCATGGATTTTAGTTCATAATCATTCCAAAATCTTGCAACATTTACTGAGTATTTAGTTGTTCACAGGCTTAGTGCTTTATGCATTGTGAATATCCTAGTTTAAACAGATGCTCCTCTCATTTTCATCTATGTAGTATGTGTATAACTGAGCCTTGAATTCTTCTACCTTAATTAGTGGTTTGTATATCATATCTTCATATAAAATTCTGATGAGTTGAAAATTTGCCGCTGTAATCTATATACCAGTGACTATAAAATAAATGAACTCTTAAACTTCATTGCTTTGTTTTCTTTCACTTTTCTTGCTGTGTAATCAGAGCAGTTCCTTCTTTGTAGAAATGTGTTTTGTTTATAAAACATTTTTAAAACTGTGTTATTTAACCCAACAACAACAAAAAAAGATTCCACCAACTATGAAGTCTTTCTCTACGACACTAGAAAAAGACTTGCATGGCAGGATGGCTTTGCTACAGCCTTTTGGAATTCAGCAGGGCTGCCCTTGTGTTCACTGCAAGTCTTGTCTTATCAGAGCTCTGGTCACGCTTGTACCTGGAGGTATACTGTTGCCATTGAAGTCCTGAAGATTACCTGTCCTTGCCCTTAAACAAGTAGCGGCATGATTACAGGATGAAGACCTAAGTCTTCCCCTTGTCTTGTGTGGAGACACACAAAAAAGTAGTAATGGATTCTCCCCGCTGTTCTTTTTCATTATCTTATCAATTATCTTGAGTCATGACTGTGCCGAGAAGAAGGACTAATTATAGAATAGCACAGGATACTTCAGAATTTTTTAATAGAAAACTATTCCTGGGGTTGAAAAGTTGAGAGAGATTGATCCCTGCTGATGCAAGTAGTCTAAAGAAATGAAAACCTTTGTTGTTTCTAGAAAATATTATTGCACATAATTTGTGTATGTTTTAAGGATTTGAAAATATACATGTTCCCCCTAAGGAACTCATTAGAAAATTATTTAAAGTGAATGGTATAATTCATCCTCATCAGTTCTCCCTACCTGGCAAGTTATTTTTTTGTCTGGATATCTTTATTTGGGTAATCAATTTTTGTGTTTATCACAAACTCCAAATGGAGTCTAGCACACAGATTATTTATACCTTTTTAATAAATATTAAAAATTAAGACCATAGTCTTAACTTCATTACTAGCTTTGGCTTGCTTAAATCAAAGGATCATAGAACTGTTATGGTTGGAAAAGACCTCTAAGATCATCTGGCCCAACCGTCAGTTAAAATAACAGTCTGGATTCTGAGAACCTTTTTTTTTTTTTTGTTACTAACCTTCACTCTCCTACCCTCCCCCAGTTTTATTCAGAGATTATTTTATGTCTGAACTCTCCCAAGCATCAGGTTGTTAAATTCAACTTCATTATTGCTTCTAGTTGTATTTAGTTTTCTGGCAAGGTAGAAATATTTGTCAGTCTAGTTAACATGTCCATAAACTTCACTAAAGCTAATGAGAGATATGCTTCTACAGAAACTCAGTAAGGAATTTTTGTGGCAACATTTAAGAAAAGAAGAGACTTTATTTAAATTCCAAATCGTAAGTGTCAGATATCCCCAAATCTGCAATTTGTGTACAAGTAAGAAATCCAGCATTTTAGTCATTTTGTAGATGTAAATGTATTCATTACATTCTGTTGTGTAAGTAGCTTGTGTGATGAACAATAGAAAAGTTATAATGTTACCAACCTAAAAAACAGATTTTTTGTGTAATGTAAACGATTCTGGAAATTATTGTAGACCTGATATGTAACGCTCTGTATAAAAAGTATTCTGTTATAAATTCTACGTACAATGAGCAAAAAAACCATTATCACAGAATCACTAGGATGGAAAAGACCCACAGGATCATCAAGTCCAACCATTCCTATAAATAACTAAACCATGCCCCTCAGCACCTCATCCACCTGTCTTTTAAACACCTCCAGGGAAGGTGACTCAGCCACCTCCCTGAGCAGCCTGTTCCAGAGCCCAGTGACTCTTTCCGTGAAATTTTTTTTCCTGATGTCCAGCCTGGACCTCCTCTGGCACAGGCTGAGGCCATTCCCTCTCATCCTGTCCCCTGTCACTTGGGAGAAGAGGCCAGCACCCTCCTCTCTACAACCTCCTTTCAGGCAGTTGTAGGGATCAATAAAGTCTCTCCTCAGGCTCCTCAAGGCTAAACAACCCCAGTTCCCTCAGCCATTCCTTGTAAGACTTGTTCTCCAGCTGCTTCATCAGCTTCATTACTCTTCTCTGGACTCACTCCAGAGCCTTAACATCCTTCTTATATTGTGGGGCCAGAACTGAACACAGTCTTCGAGGTGTGGTTTCATCAATCCCAAATACAGGGGCAGAATAACCTCTCTGGACCTGCTAGCCATGCTGTTTCTGATACAAGCCAAGATGCCATTGGCCTTCTTGGCCACCTAGGTACACTGCTGGCTCATGTTCAGATGGCTATGAACCAACATACATGTAAATAAATCAAAATTAGTAGATGGCTCAGATTTATATGAATATTGGCATTTAAAAAAATATTAATGTTACTAGTAAGCAGACATCTTTCTTTGGAAACAGTAAATATCAGTGTAGAGATAAGATAATTGACTCCAAACCAAAGAAAGAAAGAAAAACTAAGCTATTCCTACTAGCCATAGTTTCTAGTTCTTTACTCACAGACAGTTATATCAGCACTCTCAGAGTTTTTATGTCTCAAAAGACTTTCTCTGTTAACAACAGAGAAACAAAAACTCATCATGTTTTCCAGACAGTTAAAAGCTACTAAAATAAGTGTAGATTTAGCCTGAATAATATGGTTGTAGTTAAACTAAGGTATGAACAGTCAGTTGTATCTTGTGATGACAAAGTGGCTGGATCAAGACAATAACTATCTCTGGGCCACTTATGATAATTTCAGTACAAGTCAATCAGTCAATCAATCAATAATCACCTTGATTACTGGGGTTTTATGTTGTAAACATAACAATTGAAATGAATTGATGACATAAGCAAACATTTCAGTTGAATACTGGAGTAGCTTTCTAGGTCATTGGATGTCAGTGGGCGCTTCCTATTCAAAGTTTATCATGAATAAACAGGCAAAAAATCAGGATCTGATTTAGTAAAACTCTCTGCTTGCAGGGCCTCAGTAATAGCAGCTAAACTCCTGTGGTTTAAGAAGCCCGAGTGGCACAAGTATGAGGGAATTGGTGAATCTTTTTGTAGAAGTTGTCTGTGCTTAGGGTTTCTTAACTGTAATTTTGTCAGCTCGTTACCAACTTCACACAGGATTGGTATTTTGGTTTTCACAGTTGGCATTTGTCTTAAATATGGTGAGGGATGTAAGGAAGATAAGCCTGTTTTCTATTGTCTACTTAACGAGCAATTAGGTATAAACAGTGTAAGGCTGGATTATAAGTAAAGTGTGGAATGCATTGCTAGCAAATTCCTGATTTCAAAAGCATTAACTGCAAATTTTGGCTAAACTTTAAGAAATTTAATTTATATTAAGGTGTGGAAAGGGTTAAGTTGAATGTACCTGAGCAATCTGACTAGAGATGTAAGTACTTGTAGATTAAATGGATTTGTAAAGACAATGTAGTTTTTAATATTTTAATTATTTCTGTCCACATATTAGTGTCCACCTAGGATATAATTGGGGTTGTTTGGAACAGTATCTTTTGCATTTAGGGTTCTTTCTTATGTCGGTAGTGTGGTTAACTTCAGTTTCTAATTACAGTAGGGAAACCAGACACATTTGGAACCTGAAGCAGGTTTTGCTTCTTTTTAGATATTTTATTGCTCTTAACCATATCAAGGATGACACAGACTACTACAAACAACACCTGACATAAAACCAGTCTTTAACTATTTGATATTTGTTTTTCTTCTGTTTAGATTAGATGCAGCTAGTTTTCAGTTGTTTAATTGTTTATATGTATAATGGGATTAGTTCCAGTTGATTTCCAGATAGATGTGTGTTATTACATAGGAAGAACTGGGATGTGTGCTGGTTAGTTCTCAGAGCAGTTCCGATGTGACATCAGAGGACTAATGGCACAACTTTCATCCTGAGTCCAATAGATTGTGGCATGCCAAGTTCCTTTTTAAGGATATGTCATAGCTGTGTAGGAGGTGAAAAAATGTTTCTTCACTTGTGCCATAGTATCAGCAATGTCTCACACAGTGGCTCTAATATGTTGACAGCTCAGTGAGTCCTGAGTGCCTCCATTTGGTTATCAGTTTGAATTTTCATCCCTGTGAAGGGGTTTTATTTATTTTATTTTCAGTAACATGAAAATTACACAGTTTTGGACTCCACTGTCTACTGCCATGGAAACAGAAAAGTGTCTTTGGGGGACAACTGTCGAAATACCAGTATTATTTATTTTTGGTATTGTATCCCTTATTTAGCTTTGGAAGAACATTTTCATGATTAATTGGACCGTGGTCATTATACTGGGTGCAGCTGGGCTTTCCACATTTTGAGTGTGCTGCTAGTTACGTTTATTCTTCTCTCTTTGTAGGAAGGCACTGGATCAGTGTTTTTTTAAACAATTGTGAGGCAACTGATCAGTGAGTTAATTCTAAATATTGTTACTTTGTTTATTTACTTGTATCTAAGCTCCTGTTTCAGGAAAAGATGAGAAGACTTAACAGATTTGCTTTATTGGGATTGCTCAGAGAAATTTTCTGATTTGCATTCCCACAGGTGAAGAAGAAATATGAATTTCTATAGCTCTGAAAGCCCTTTGCCACCCCTTCTGCCTGTAAACTTCAGCAGAGATGCTTTTGAAAGGAAACATGACTGTTTTCCAAGCATCCCAAAGTTCAGTTGTTCAGTCTTGCTGTTCAAAGTCACAGGCATCTATGCTGCTATCGTTCTGCAAATGTGAGGCTGAAATACAGCTGACCATGAGGCTGTTGCTCAGTCATAGCAGTAAGATCAACCAGTGCTGGATCTCACCTCTTGCTCCAGTGGGAGCAGTAAAACAAATACTGTTGTGCTTATATGCCACTTAGGTAACTATGTATCTGCAAATCAAATTAGAAAACCAGTAGCATAAAGATAAGAAATTGTTTTGATTAACCTAGCAATGAGATGCAGTAATTGATATACAACACATGTAGATCAGTTGTGATATTGGATGTTAAGGTTGCTCTGGATATTTGTGTGACTGCTGTGGCAAGTATGTACGATGGCGATGTTGCTTCTATGAGCACCTGGACTCTTGAGGAGAAGGATATGACTCTCTGATGCAGGCGAGGCTATAGTTATACTTGGTGATGCTGTGACAAAGCGTAGACTGCTGGAAGGCACGTTGCCTAAGGTCTGCATCTTGAGACCACTCAAAACCCCAAAATGGAGCAGAAGTGGTTTGTGGTCTGCTTCATAAGGAGCTCCTAAGAGGAGGACATAGTAGTGCATTGGAAATGCTCTGGCTGCTTAAAAGCTTTGGCTTGGAAATCAGAGTAGTAGTAATTCAACAAGTTATTAAACAAAGCTGTTCAGAAAATGACTGTACTGTCATCTGGAAAAACAAACTGACAGTTAGGTTTGTGGAGTTTTTCACTGCAAAGTGTGCTGTATTTCCTATTTTGTCAGACCAGCATTTCCAGTCAAAGCCTGTTTTGACAAACACACCCTGACTGGGCAGTACCGTATAGCCACTTTGGTAAGACACCTGATGATGCGAGGGGCGGGATGGGGGGGGGGGGGAACACAAAAAACCAAATAAGCTATACATATTTTGTTCCATCTAAAAAAATGTATGGTAGGTATACAAGGCTTATTCTAAAAGTACTATAATATGAATTATTCAGGCTTTAGCTTTTATTTTGTTAGTTCTGTAATGCTTCTTACCTGGCATGGTCCTGCAGTTTCATGCATTAAAACACAGCCAAGGGGAATAACAGTTGTTTTGTGACAGCCAACTACCTGTCTTTGTGGATAGAGAGACATTTAAAGATGAACAATATAGAAATGCAGCAGAAAATCTCTGAGCTTCAGGTCTGTCTCTGGATCCCCACTGTATTTGACTGAGTTTGTATTTCTTACAACTTTATGCTACTAAAACAGGCAGTTGGAATTAGTTCTGTAAAAGGAAAACAAAATATAGCCAATTGGTTCTGGGATTGTAGATTAGGAACCTGCTGATAACCAATTTTTGTACACATTTTGGTAATCAAAATCAGAGACACTGATGGCATTTAGCCAATTTCTGTATGTACAGAAGTTACATGTGTCTTTCAAGACTGAAATTATAATATTAGCACATGAAGCTGCAGAACTTTCTCCTCATTCTGAGTTCACCTCTGGAAATGGCAAGCAAGGCTGTGAGAACAGACTTTACAGCACATTAGAAGTAGCCATGGCAGTAGTAGATACATGAACAGACTTTTGATACGGGAAAAGTACATTTTGTGCTGTGCAAAAGCACATTAATGTGCATTAACCACTGATGATTCTGATGTCCCCCTGGCCTTGTTTACATTTGTAGCTTTAATGGCATAGCTTTGACTATAGAAACTTCAGAGAGCTTTTATTATCCTGTCCTTTATACCTGGACCTGACCTCTTTCTACGCTACTGCTGAAATGGACTAGTGAGGACTGGTAAAAATTGCAGTGTGGTCCATGCTCTTAATTTTGATTTAGTTTGCCTAAGCCATATAAAGTGAGCTTAGTGGATTCTTAGATGAGATATGATACATGACACAACCTAAAATCCCCTTGTCACCTGTAATGGGTTGCCTTAGTTTTTCCACCATTCCATTGCCTTGATTTCTTTTTTTTCATCCCTGACTTCTTTTTTTCCAAAACACCCCTGACCCATAACGAAAGAATATTGCACTTTATTCCTGATGGAATTTCATTCCAGATGCATGGAGATCAGATATTGCAAGGGAGGGGAAACTGAGGAAGGATAGATAGACCCACGCAAGCTATGTGAGATGTAATGAGGGACAGTGAAACCTGCATGCCGTATTATGTATTTCCTGTAATTCATATATTTTAAAGAGAAGATTATGTTCTTTGTACTTAGGAGATTTAAGGGAAATAAAAATATTTGTGAGATTGTGTATAGTCTTCTGTTTGACAAAACAAGATACCCTTAGTATTAATTTTATTAACTTTTAGAGCTAAAAAAGGCTATTACCAATGCATCCTTCCAAGTCATCTTGCAGATTCAAGGCTATTTAGTTCATGATTTTGAAAGAAGAAAATAAATATTTTCTGCAGTAACTAAAACCAGAAGTAATTTTGTCTTTCCAAAAGATGAAATCATCTCTGCAAATACTTTTTTTCCCCTATACATTAAAATTGTATCTAAAATACAGCTGCCTTTACATTCACACTCACTTTGAATAAAAGGAAAGGTACCTAGGGATTCATTAAACTGGCCTATTAGAAATAAATGCTGAGAGGTTTACTTTGAATGGAAGCTTTTAATGAAACCCACAAACATGATCAAGGTATTATTTGTCTCATAAAGAATCAGACTTGATTTAAAATTTAACTAAAATTGTTCTATTGATGGAAGTTTTATGGGATGCTTACTGAAATGAGTCAACGTTTGGCATCCAGACAGATTTCAGTATATTACACCGGTCTTCTAGCTTACAGTCTTAGAGGAATTGTACTATCGAATATAAGCAAACATGCCAAACTTCAGATATGGAGGCACAGACCTATTAGGATCAAGAATTGTGCAAGTTAGAGAGTTCTAGGCATTATTATAAGAAAGCAGAGATGAGTATGGTGCATGATTTAGCAAAATTAGTTAAAGAGTATGTTTTAACAAATTAAATACTTTCATTTATGTAGAATTTATTTTTAGTAGCTCTACTGAACATATATTTTGGAGGGTTTGTTCCATTTTGTGTTTTCACATAATGACAAAGGAGTGATGACAGCAATAGGTAGGCTTCACCTTGCTGGAGAAGGTGGAATGGTGCACACTTGCATGTGTGTGCTAAATTGGAGATTGTCAGTTGCTGTTGTAGCAGTAGTTGATACTGCTCCCTAAAGAAACAGAGATTCTTTAGAAGATGTAGGTAATTTATTTTGTTACTTGTTTAAGTGACCTGTTGTATTATGTTCAGTTGCATTTTGCTTTATTCTTTATGCTTGTAACTATAATTGCTTTTTTTTTAAAAAAAAAAAGGTAAGGCAGTTCTTTAGGACTGTGTATCATCATCAAGGGAAAAGAAATAACCAAATATTTCATGGTGAACAAGTAAAGTGAAATTGTCGTGTCTGCAGTAATCCTTCTTCATAGGCAGATGAGCTACATTTCTTCTACCTTTTGGTAGAGGTTGTTGGACTGGTATTTTAATTTTACTGGAAAATGTTTTACTGTTCTGTCAGGTTTGGCTAAATGCCAACTTCCCATCAGAACAGGGCAGTTTTGTTAAAATTTCTGTTGGAGAAGTGACTTGAGGCTGGAGAATTTTCTTTGTTAAACCTCAGGATGTAACAAGAGCTCTGTGGATCAAGCACTCTCCTATCACGTGGACATTTCAGGTCTGAGTTCCTGCTTGCTTTCATTCAGACAAAAACTCTTTAACCTGAATCTCCAGTGAGCACTGATTGCCACGCTGGAGTACAGACATTTCTGTGGAAGAAACCTGAAGCATTTGCAAATGTTCAGTTATTAAGGAGATTTTGAACACTTTAGATTTTTGCTGGTGTCCCAAAACTATGTAAGGTAATCTTCATACTAATTTACAGTTTACTCAGCTTTAAATGTCTCAGGAGTTTAAGAAAAGTCTTAGAGCCACTTATAGTGTACAAACATTGCATTAAAATGTTTTTTGAATTTTCAAAGGAGGTAATTCCACTGAGAAATTATTTGTTTTGAGCAACACATATCTAGTAGTTAGCATGAATAGTCCAAAACAGAATTTTAAAGCAGATTATTTTATTTGAATTTGTTTGTGAAGTGTTGACAAGACTTTCTTTTTTTTTTTTTCTTTCCCCTTCAGTTGTATTAGTTGCATTCATCACTAGAATTTAAAGTGCTAGGGAAAGATTTTATAAGCAGTCATTCTGCCACATGGACAGAAAGCTTCTAAGAAGTGATGTCTATGCGCACTGACATCTATTTATTTTATTAACAGTGGCAGGCCTTTTCCCCTTGCATTCACTTCACAAATTCCTCTATTAAAATCCTTCCATGTGTCTCAACAGTGGGATTTATACTGTTTTATGCAAATAAACAGACTTAATTTAATGTAAAACTCAAGGTACTAACTGGCTTCTGACATGCTTGTAAATAGTTGTTTCTGTCTATCCAGTTGTTAATTGTCTTTTCCAGTAATATTAAGTCCTTTTGTTTAGCCTAGTAGGGGCATCTACCTCCTTGCTAGGATGCAGAAAGCCTCATTTTTATCTTCACTTTGTGCTTCTGTTCTGCTGTCTGTAAAATGAGGTTGATGATGTGTTTAGATTCTGCCTGGGGAACTGCTGGCAGGTGGGTCTTTTTACTCTGACTGCAATATGAGACCAGTGCTACTCCTCTTCCAGGGATGCACCCCAGTGCTCTGGACTAGCTCAGCCCCTCTGAGGTGTAGCCTGACACACACTCTTTTCCTGACTGAGACCGCTGGGCTTTGCCCATGGGGTTATCCTTACCTTCTTCATGTCCTGGCTTCACATTAGTCCACAGAATGTTGTAATCAACATGACACACATGAAAACTCGTAGATATCACAGTTTTTTAACTTAGATATAATGGAAGCAGCTTATCTTTAGTTTGAACCTGAATACTAATTTCATTGGATAATTGTATGGCCTTAAAAATGTTTCTGTCAAAATACTCAAAACTAGCCACATTCTAAAAATAAAAAAACCCACAAAGTAGAAATACAGAAGCAACTTGTGATGCAGTTTTGGGCAAAAATTAAAAACTTTGCGGGTCTTTATATTAGAATTGTATTTCTGGAGTCAGGAAGCAGCCAAGAAAATTCAGTACAGCACATTTGTTCTCTCTGAGTGCATGACACTTTAACAGTGGAAGGCTGTAGATTCTATTCTTGGGAGAATTTTAATCTGGTGGTAATACTTTGCTTCCTTGGTGTCTCTGTATTTCCAAATAGGACACATGTCTATGATGAGGCATTTAGGTTTTTGGTCTTTCACATATGTCAGAACTACTCTGCTAGCAGAAACCAGAAGCTACAGCATTGATACCATTAGTTCATATGGAAAAGATTGGTGTGTATCTGATTTAGATGGGATATTTGGTAGGGTAGGGCTGTTTTTTAAAGTCTTTTTTTTCTTTTGTAAGCTTGATTCTAAAATGTAGAACTCAAAGCAACAAAAGAGTCTTCACGGACATGTTAGTTTAATCACGTTGCTCTTTGTAGGGGAGAGGGGTGAACCTGGAAGCAATCTGGAGCAAGCCTTTTATTTTTGGCTAGGCATTTTACAGTTTTTATTACTGTTATTTTTCCAGTTTTGAAGCAAGTCTTTATTTCAAGTTGTGAGGCAATTTAATTTTAAAATTATTGAACTGCACTTGTCTCTGAACTATTTACTTTTTGACTGAATTAAGTATTTAGTCTGTCGGGTGATGAAAAATTTAAACTCTGAGTTATTGATGATTTTGTTCGGTTTCATGTGACTCAGTGTTGGGTTTTTTTTCAACTGCCAGCAGTACACTACTACTCACTTTGCTATATTAGAGAAGCATGGAAAAGCTTTTAATGAATTTAGTTTTGGTTCTTAAAAAAAAAAGGCCAGCTTTCCTACTTCCAGGCAGTTGCTGGTGCCATGGATACTCAGATCCAAGTCCTTTTTCAGTTGCAAACATCCTGGGTGACACCATGGTTCCTTTGTCCCATCATCAAACTTCAGAGTTCTATCCTCAGCATCAGGCACCCTGAGTAGTTTATGAACTTTCAGAGTGCGAGTGAGGTTGCTCATCTTAGAAACCTGAAGTCATGCAGTGTAAATAGATTCTGAGCTATGTGTGTCAGTCCTTCTCGGTAACATGAGTTACCACTACTCCTCTCCTTACTGTTGCAACGAGGAAGCGCTTGATGAAAAACTCCTCTATTGCTTTGGCAATACATTGGCAAGGGCTGTATGGTTACAATAGGTAGGGAAGGGCCCAGCATCTTCAGGATTTGTATTGAAAGAAAAGTTGTTGCCTGGGTGCTTTCCAGTGTCTTCGGTGCTGTCTTGTATGTTCTCTAGGAGCAGCTGAAGCGACACTTTGATTATTGAGTGGCAGATTTCTGGTTTGTCTGCAAAGTAAACACTAGAAGTGGGAGTGTGTGAGTTTTATGGTAGCACACAGCTGACAGTGCATTGATCAGAGTGATGGAAGCTTTTAACTTCTCTTTCCCCTTTCCTCCTCTTCCTTCCCTGCTAAAAGGAACTGGGAATGTTGATTGACAGATGTCTGAACATGAGCCAGCAGTGTGCCCAGGTGGCCAAGAAGGTCAATGGCATCTTGGCTTGTATCAGAAGTGACATGACCAGCAGGTCCAGGGAGGTTACTCTCCCTCTGTACTTGCCACTGGTGAGACCGCACCTCAAATCCTGTGTTCAGTTCTGGGCCCCTGGCTTTATGAGGAGCGGCTGAGAGAGCTGAGGTTGTTTAGCTTTGAGGAGTCTGACGGGAGACCTCATTGCTCTCTATAACTACCTGAAAGGAGATTGTAGAGAGGAGGGTGCTGGCCTCTTCTCCCAAGTGACAGGGGACAGGACAAGAGGCAATGGCCTCAGGCTGTGCCAGGGGAGCTTCAGGCTGGACATCAGAAAAAAATTTTTCATGAGAAGGGTCATTGGGCACTGGAACAGGCTGCTCAGGGAGGTGGTTGTGTCACCATCCCTGGACGTGTTTAAAAGACAGGGCATGAGTTGCTGAGGGGCACGGTTTAGCTATTTATAGGAATGGTTGGACTTGATGATCCTGTGGGTCTTTTCCAACCTCGTGATTCTATGATTCTGTAAACCCACACTTTGCATTCAGCTAAAAATAATTTCTTAGAAAAATCAAGTGAGACCCAGTTGATGAGGACACTGACACAGATTTTACAGAAGAACCTAATAAAGCCTAATCAAGCCCCATACATACCCCTCCTCTCTGTGTGCAGAAAAGGGAATTTGGCTTGTGTGTCAAATTGGAACAAGATTTATGTCAGAGGTTTCTGCTATGTTTAAATGTAGAAACAGAGGACTACATAAAAAGCCTCTGAAAACTAAACAAGAACTTCTGCTATAATATGAGCTTGGTTAAAAAGGAAGTAGATTAATTTTGGACAACTTTCTGGGGTTTTTGGGTTTTTTTGGGTTTTTTTTTTTTCCTCGTCTGTGCTTAGCAGCTGGAGAGGCTTGAATTTATGTCCTAATGAAAAGTAAAAGTGTTAGGTATTTCATGCTATGTTATATTATTTTTGAAGTGCATGTAAGTATGCACTGGAGATGTGTTATGACTCTGAACTGTGCAGCATTGAGGTGTAGAGGAACAGCCTTTGGACCGTGTGTAAAAAAGCCCAATTAAGAGCACTGAAGTGTTGAAACAGAAAACAGGACAGGCAGCAATTTCTTTACATAGAGTCAACACAGGGTTTTGAAATTAGTGTGCCAGCCTTCCGACCAGCCTGTAGCCAAGGGCCACCCCTGAACTGCAAGCCTTGCCTTGGCCATGGAAACCTCATGTCTGGGGTTGTGAAGCCAAAGAAAGCTGAAACATTCAGTCAAAGACTGTCATTAGGACATTATTACAGAGTAGAGTTTGTGCCACTAGTTGCAGCTACCTGGCAATATGGGCTAATAGCAGTGCTGTCACTGCAGCATCACCTGGCACAGGCAGAAGTTGCTGTGGAAATCCTGGGGACAAATTTCCTGCTTTTCAATCTCTAATCTTTCAGTTTTAAATAACATTTAAGTTGTCATTATAATAAATGTGCAGGAAATGTAAGAGATTTAAAGGGAGTTTAATATTAGTACTCAGAAAATGTAGTAATTTGTTCCTTAGTAGCACACCTGATGGCTCTTCTGAGTTCTGGCTTGCACAGTAGCACCTCAGTCTTAACCGGGGCTAACCAGATACTGCTTCAGTACAAGCAAACAGATCTGTAGAATGAAGTTGTTCTTGAATTCTGTTTAAAACATGGTAGTTGGATGTGTATCTTTTGTAATGCAGTTTTCAGCATAAGCTTTGAATGAAAGGGCAGAATGGAAACCCTAGTTTGAGAAAAGTCAGCAGGGCATTAAGCAAACCAGTTTAAATTTAGTTGTGCCCATATAGATGCATTTTTACTGTACAGGTAGGTCTCCTAACATGATATGAATGAGGATCTGCCTGAGTCAGACCATAAGTCTAGTTAGTTTTAACAGGGTAGTTTGACAAAGACTAGACCCAAGTCCTTGGAAGAAAAGGCTTGTGCAGAGGGTTAAGAGCATTAGTGTCACTAGGGGGTGAACAGGTCTGAAGAGCACACGCAAGATGTTTTGAGTGGATAAGTTGTCCACTTTGGGTGTGATCCAGTAGGTGCTTTTTGACTTGTCCTTCAGAATTAAGGAAATTGGACTAAGAGCTGCCTGTTCCTCCATCCTCCTTCTTGAAGGAGTTCAAGATCACTGGCTCAGGGCCAAATGTCCATACCTGGTCAGAGGAATGTCACTTATTATGTTATTGGCAGACCTCAAATGACAGGTCTGGAATTGGCTTCATTTAGTATCTTCATACACATAATTGGGCATCTGTAATAAATTAAGAGATTATACCAGACTTGACAATGAATGATGCTGATGTAACAGGTTTTGGCCAAGCAGACATTGAAGGGGGGAGCCATCATCATGGAAGTGGTGTGGCTCAAGAGACTTAAGGAATATATTTTAGTTTTGGAGATTTTTTATCAGTTTTGTATTACACGTCTTGGGAGAAAACACACATTCAGAACTGCCATTAATCTTCAATATGACTCGGTACTCTGCAAAAAGCATATGATGACAATGAAGTTGCTGTTGGCTTTGACTCAGTGTGCTGTTAAATTTCTGTGTATACATCCAGAAATTATAGACAGTGTATTATTTCCTGGTAGCGACAAAGTAAAGTTCATATCTTCTGCTAAGCACATAGTTAGCCTAAAGAGAATCTGAGTGTTTCTATAAATTTGAGAGGGAGGATATCTATGACTGAGGGCAAATTTGTTTTATTTGTTTAAGAATACAAATATGTTTTGTTATTAAAGTTAAGATGTGATTGGGCAGCAGGGAGGAGGGCTATCTTTTTGTGTCTTCTTGACTGCTCAGCATAGTTGGAGATGCACAACTGGGAGACAATGCTGTACAGAAGAGTAAATCAGGTAGGGAGTGAAAGACGTTTTGAGAAAGAGGGCAAGGAGAGCCTGCCACCTGAACAGGTTAAAAAACGTAGGGGTGGTGGATGTATGGTTCATGGTGAGCGAGCTGGATGGGAGGCAATGCTAGATGAAAAAACAGGTCATGAAGTCACTGCAAGAATGCACTAGATAGGATTCAAGATTCCTTATAAAACTCATGCTCATTTTTATTTAACTTTCAGGTTATATATTTAAAAGATATTTGTTCTGGTTTGTGTTGTAATAAAATTTGGGTTTAGAGATTAAAAGCCCACTCAGTGTTTTTTGATGTATTTTTAGGAAGATGTCCACCAAAAGATGAACCAGCTTTGAACTCCTCCAAAACCTAGCAGGCATTTGCAATCTTGTGAGACTTTATAGAGTAGTTTGATTTTTGTAGGTGAACAGTAGATTCAGTGGGAAGCTGGGGTAGTGTTTGCTGACTGTGTCTCCACTATATTGTCATAGACTCAATTCGCTCCTTATTACTGAATAATCAAGTTGATCTGAACTGTTTCTGCCCATTTTCTCATAGATGCTATGAGTGTAGTTCTGTTTAGTTTCTCTTTAGTGGCTAAAAATAGCTTTTCCAAGAAGCCAGAGTAATCTAGGTGGGATAAATAGTCTGCCACTTATTGCCTTTTTCTTCTTGCCAGCTTCAGGCTTGAAGCAAGAGCAGTTCCAGAGAAGCAAGGCTGTTTGTGCTGAGGTCCCTCAGAATGAATCTGTTACATGACTGGCTGTCACAGTTTTCTGTGATCTATCCTCTATTGTCAATGTCAAAGTCTACCGATTTCCTTAAAGCCCAGTTCCTGGGGTCATATAACTTCATAAGTGTTTGTTTTCTTTCTGTGTATTCCAAGTTTTCTTGGACAGAAGCAAAGGAGGGATGACAAAAAAAAAGTTGTGGCCCAAGTTAACCTCGAACTCAAAAAATAAGCACCACTGGTAAAAAGGCATGGCTTTGTCATACTGATGATAGAAAATAGAGTCTCTAATTCTGCATTAGAAAGGATGCAGACTGTGTTCTTCAAGTACAGAAGATTATTTTCTTTTTCCACTGGCTGAAGATCAGTTTTCCAAGCTGCTTCTGTTAAGATTTCTGTATTGTGTTTTAATAGCACAGATTATGTGGCCTATCTGTAGGCTGAACTCTCATCTTTCTCGCAGAGAGGATTTGGGTAAAACGTGACCTCAGAAAACCAAAAGAGTCATGCTTTGCTTCTCTTTCTGTCTCTCCATCCCACTGAATTCTTGCAAGTAAAAGATACAAGTGCTTGTATGTGTGTGAGAATGAAGTGTAGAAAAATGTCTCCTATTTCTTCAGCGACTCCCTGGTTAAATTGCATTCCAGAGTAACACTTAGTTGCACTGCAAAAATGAAAGAACAACTGAAATATTTAGTACAACTTGCTGTTTTCTGCTTCAAGTAGTTCTTAATAGTCTGCTTCCTATAACTCATGAATTAATGTCAGTGCATTTATGCTTTACTACACAAATAAATATTTTTATAAATAAGTAATTTTATTCATATTAACAGTGCAAGCTGTCTGATGGGATCTCTGTAATCTTGCTTTATACAGAAACAATAAAGATTGTTCCTAACTAATAACAAATATAGAAATACATTTATTTCCTTTTCACAATGGGATTATCCATTTCTCAATCAATTTTCCTTTCATCCTGGCCACGTATCTTTGTAGTCCTATATCTGCAGTAATATTACTTCTTCATGAGAGGCCTGAAAAGTAGTTTCCATTTAACAGTTCACATTTTTCTGGGATTTTACATTTTTGAAAATAAATCTATTCAGACAGTATTGGTGAATGACATGATTTGATATTTATGTTAAAGCATAAGAATTAAATAATATATATAAATACATAGTGTTAAACTAAAGAAAATTTTCATTTTTCCATTTTTTTGAAGGTTGTAAGTCAGTTTACTGATCCATATTTTTCATAGTAAATGCTTTCTGTCAGATATAAAGAAAAGAAGCAATGAAGTTCATGCAATGTTTTGAACAACAATGAACATTAAAATGAGATTTTTTTATCAACATCTTTGGTACTTGCTTACTTCCGTGTGAGTGATTTTTTTTTATTTGTCTTTGGTCACAACTTAATGCTTTTATTGTTTTCTTTTGTGGAGTAAATTGTTAGTACTGATGAAAAAGAACAAGTCATGTTTCTGTTGACTTTCTGATTTACCCGTTGAAACCTGCACGAGTCACAGTTCTGTCTGCTCAACCCAGCTAATGTGGAAATTACAACGTGATTTTTTTTTTTTAAATTTTGTAAAACGTAGTATTATATCTGTTTGTAGTGGTGGCAATAAAAATTGAGACTGCTACATTAGGAGATATGGGAATCTGCTGCACTTATAGCCAGGAAAGCCTTTATGTTGTTCAGTTATGAAAGAAAACTAAGAGTGTTTATCCTGCAATGAGTCTGTCATACCATATGAGAACAAGTCTTATGAGGAATGGTTAAGGGAACTGGAGTTGCTTAATCTGGAGAAGAGGAGGCTGAGGGAACACCTTTTTTCTCCCTACAGCTACCTGAAAGGAAGTTGTAGCAAGCGTTGGTCTCTTTTTCCCAAGCAACAAGCAATAGGACAAAAGGAAATGTCCTCAAGTTACACCAGGGGAAGTTTTTCTTCATGGTAGAGTTGTCAAGGATTAGAACAGGCTGCCCAGGGAAGTGGTAGAGTCACCATCCCCAGAGGCATTTAGAAGACGTGTAGACATGGTGCTTAGGGACATAGTTTAATGGTGGACTTGGCAGTGATAGGTTATGGGTTGGACTCAGTGGTCTTTTCCAGCCTAAATGATTCTATAATTTTTATGATATTGCAATTCTTAGTTAAAACTTTTAACTAGGTCAAACCTTCTTTGTCCCAGTTCATTGGCAGTGCAGTTCATGTTTACCTCTACTTATGAGGCTAGTCGGTAAATGAAAATGTAAGATTTCTTGAAAGTAATACAAATGTCTTCCTCCATTATTTGTCATTGGCAAGAAAGTAAAAGTAAACAGAATACAATGTGTTCTTGAGGTGCACACTTTAGAAGTTATGCTGTTGCGTATCTAAGCAGAAGGAATATACTACTTCATTTTGCAAGCTTTTATGTATTCCAGCAAGAATTAAAAGAAGTAATAACAGATTAAGGACCCCTGCCACTCGGTATTATGTAAAGTTTTTGTAAGTAAAAATAGAGAATGGAGCATAGTTTAGGATTTAATACTTATTGCAAATTATCCTGCTATCCTCTCTCCATTGAGTATTACCATGATGTTTTGAAATATTTATATTTTTAGGTGCTTTCCAAATTTAATTCTAAGTCAGTTTGTGAAAGAAATAGAAGCTGACTTCAAGTATTTCATTGCTTTGTGATGCAACATGCAAGAGGACAAATAGTCAAAACTAAAAATAAACATAATGTCATTCTTCAGTAATTTAGGCATTACGTAAAATATATTCAGTTATATTTGGAGAGGTCAGCTATGTACTCTTAGCATTCAGTGAAATCAGAGAAATCTCATTCTTAAAACTCATTTATTTACTGATTCAAAGGGCAATGCGTTAGTCAAATTTTATACACAAGTTAAATGGCAACAGAAACTGTCACATTATGGTGCCTTTGTATTTTTTGAATGTGACTGAAATGAAGTTTGGTCTTTCACAAAGCCTTTTTATGGGAAGGTAACAAAGTGCAGACTGTTGCAAAAATGAGGGCCCTGGAATGACTTAACTCTTGGATCTATTTCTTATTGTTTTTATTTTAAAGTGAAATGTTAAGAAATATTTTATGTGGTGTTAATGTTTTACTCTCAGAATTCAGAAGCAAGAAAAAACCAGGTAGGACTAAGATGTACAGATATAGGAAGGAGCCATAAACAAAATACTAGAAAACTATTTTATCTGAGTCAAGAAGATCCAGTAAGACAAGATATTTTTTTAGACCTATGTAAAATGAAAAGAACAAATAAAAAATGTAATAGCAAGACTGCTATAACATGCAACTTTAGACAATAGATTTTTTTTTAGCATTTTGAGGTAAACTTTGAGAAAGTGAATATAGTTACAAAGGTGATTTTTTTTATATTAGCAGAAGGTGATGTTTGCCATCTAGCAGTTAAATGCATTAAACTGTGTCTAGAGCTATATAAGTAAGCCTGCGAATAGGGTTTAGCTACTTCTCAGTATTCCTGTGTGTAACATCAGCTATTTCAGATAATGAGAAATTAGAGATTATTAAATTTTAGTGCACTAGAAGGAATATGGGTCAACAGTGGAAGGCAATATCTAGGGAGAAATCTCCCAACAAATCCATGCATTGCAAGATCAGAAATATTGGAAATGTACAGTATAGTCCAGTAGGAAAAGAAATACTAATCGTTAAATGAAGTTCCTAAAATTAAACGGCCATACCCATGTAAAATCACAATTTTGGAAGAACGTGTTTTTTTATCAACCTAAACCTCTTTGCCTTCCAAAACCCTCCAAAAAGAATATGGCTCGTAGAAGAGACTGTTAACAATTATGCTGTAAACAAGTCTATTAAATCCAATCATCTTGTGAATCTGAACAGATATAAATTATCCCGGCTAGGAACCAAGTTGCTGTAATTTATTGACAATCAAATTAGTTCAAGTAGAACCATGTATCAAGAAGAAAACCTCATGTAGTTTGAAATGCATTATAAGGGCTAGAGACAAAATGTCAGCACACACAAATGGAAGGGAGCACATTTTGCAGTTAACATAAAAACATTTGCAATAGAAAGGCAAGGACGCCAGCACAAAGGGTACGATGCTGTGCTTTCAAGAAAAGCAACCATTTTGCAGAACTCCAACCCGCTTTCATAGTTTACCAAGAAATTTCATAAATGCTGTGGAAGTGCCGATAACAATGACAGTGCAGGAACATAGGAGCACTCTCTGTCTCTCTTAAATGTACTCTCAAAGCGAGATTCTGCGGGAGACGAGCTTGTGATGTGAGGCATGAACAGACAAAAAGTAGAGTTAAAAATAAACACCGGAGTTGAGTGCCCTGTAATCATCGTGAGGACAGAAAAATAAGTGAGCACAGAGAAACAGACTCACAAAGCCACCGTGTTTTAGAATAAGTACTATTATTACTTATAGGAACAGGGAATAATGGAAGCTATTGCTTTTCGTAGTTCACATTATAGCCTTTTCCCCTCTGTCCTAAATAGAGAAAAACTTTCTTTTCAACTTTTTTTTTCTTTTGAGTTTTTAATTAAATTTTAGTTTTCTCTTGTGTATTATAGGATATCGGAAACATTATTATTACAATCAGAGAGCACCACTATATAAATTTCCATATTTCAGCATTTCCTATTAGCAATGAGAGGAAGTAAAAACAACACGATCAGAAACTTCAAAACATGGAGACACCAGGTGATAGGATGGTCAAAATAATAAAGACGTGAGGAGTATATTAAGCTTTTGAATGCAAGAGCTGTATCATAATAACAGCTGAAGAGCTTAATAATAAAAGAACGTTATGGTTTCAGATGCGTATTGAGGATTTTATCACCTTTAAAGGAACTACAAAATTCTGCATTTTTAATTCCCCAGAGGTTATGTGCTCGCTTTAAAAAGCTTGCTTTTGTGATTGTGTAAAATGCATATCAGAGGATCCTGCACTTTTATGTGCTGGAATGATGATGCAAAAGTTGCCAAAACCAAGGCAAATGAAGTGTGATGCAGTCATCTCTGCTGACTGTACCTGTTAGAGTACTGTTGCAATTAAATATAAACATTGTACTTGAGAAGAGGACAACTTTTGGAAACTAGGATAAGCGTTACAGCAGGAACTGAAATGAGAATGCAAAAAGGAAATGTCCTTTTACTTGAGATTTGGTCCTTTCTTCAGGAGTGGAATTACTTCATGGAAAATGTTTCTAAGATATTAATTAGTACTGATACATGTTTAAAGTTTTGAATAGTATCCCAATGTTAATCTGAAGAGCATCAATAAGTTTCTGTAGAGAAGTCAGTGAAGGGCTGGAGTCCGCTTTGAACTGTGGTCTAGTGTATGGGCTGTAATACTGCCTGTGGTGGGTAGTTATTTTAAAAAGTAGAGTGCCTTCAGCTAGAGAGACTGCAAGAATCCCAGTCCAAGACAACACCACACTACTGTCAGGGTACTCTCTTATGAGAAGTAAAGAAAAATGTCCTTTTACATGGCCTGGGTCTTATGAACTAACTGGGAGTTGGGCCTGGAATGAGTGAGACATTCTGTGCTTTTGATAAGCATTTTGCTTCCCAGCTTCACAAGAAATCTGGGCATATATCCAACAGAATATAGTTGGTTTTGATACTTCAAATAAAGTTTAGTAGATGAGGGAGAAGATTCCTAACAGATGGTGATCGTAATGTCAGTGGGCAAGAAATGACAGTCAAGTAATGGTGACTACTGGTGCACTACAAATATTAAAAAAGTGACTGATTTATTCTGGACCAGCATGAGTGGTATTTCGAGTATTGAAATATCCAAAAGGAAAAATGGCAGGAGGCAAATACAGAGAATAAAGGGCAAGTAGAACCTGAAGGACCTGGAGCTACCAGTTGTTAACATGAGTTTGATACTATGCTATCTGAGCAGAATGTGCCTCTAAATATTGTCTTTCATTTGACTCACTGAGCAACTTGTTTTGTGACAGACTGGTAATTGACTGCATAGAACAGTTTATTCTCCATAAGAATGTGAATTGATATGAGGCTAGCCCACCATTAACCATTTTCTTGTGAGCTCAAACAGGCTTTTATTTAGTACCTTTTCTCAAAAGAGGGAGTAAGTGAATAATTACAAGCAAAAGAAGCTCTTCTATGGTGAAAAGTAAAAATTAAAACTCCGGTGGATGCTAAGGGATTCATTTTTCATGGTGTTAAAATAAAATGGCCATATTCACCATTGTTCTTTTAGTGTTGTAAGTTCATCTGTCTCTGAACATAAATGTAAAATCCTTAAAACCCGTATTCAATGAGTTTGTCTCGTTGTTTACTTTAAATCCATAAATTTTCAAAGATATCTACCCTGGCAGCCTGTCAAGGTAGGGAAGGAGATGCTAAAACCATTCTGTTTGTGAACATAAAATATTCTTAATTCAAGACATTAAGTGTCATAATTGTTCTAAAACAACAGCTGCACTCAGCTTGTTATGAGTTAATCTCAAAGTCATTTTTGTAGCGGCTATCCTAGGGAGAAGAGAAGACATCTTAATTAAACTCTGCATTTGTTGAGGACATCAGAAAAGCTCCTGACAGAGTGTGCATGCTAACTACAATCATGCATCCTGCCATTGCCACTGACAAGGGGAAAGAAGCAATAAAAGTGGGCTGCCATGGAGGTTGCTTGGATGACAGACTTGAGAAGCTGTTGCTTTGTCCTTCAGTACAAAGTCTTTGAAACATTAGTGACAACCTCCAGTAACTAGGAGTCAGAATAATTCTTTCAACAGTGGGTCATTGCAGGTTTGTTGTGCTAAACTGTTTGTCATCAGAAGTCAAGGTGCAAAATGAGATCGATAGAAATCATCAGAGATCTTGAACTGTTCTTTCATTTTAATCTATGGTGAAGTTTTCTGGTTTGTGGGGTTTTTTTTTTCCCTGAAGTGAAAGTGATTAAGTTGAAATAGAAACTGTATTGTTCACATAATCACCTGCCTTTGGTGGCTAGGACTTTAAGAGAACTAGTAGTAAAATATCTATAATAAAATTATGAGAACTCGTAACTCTTCAATGAGGTCATCTACTCTCATCCTATTTGCTTGTGGGTTTTGGTTTTTTTTTCTTTTGCTGTATTCTCTTGCCATTCCCTTTCTCCTTCATATGGGAAGAAAAAGGCCTGCATGACTTGTAAAGGATAAGGGCAGTTCCTGGTCTGTCTACCTGTATCACTGCAGTGGGAGTTAGAAAGATGTAACATGTCCAATGCACCTGCAGACATGTAGCATCAGTCTTCTGCTGCTGTTCCTAGGCATTGTGGGTCACTTCTACTTTCTAACATGCAGCTTAAAAAAAGGTATGAACTGGAAAGGTGCAAGAAACATGTTTGCAAAGCATCTGAAGCTGAGACTGCTCCTGTAATATTATTAAGTAACAATGGGTAGATAAACTGCTATAGAAATACAGGAACTAGTGGATTTCTCTTCTCTGGTTGCTGCCTAGGTGTCTCAAAAGGGACCTGGGAAGTCATTTATCTTTCTGTAAGGAGAAGAGATAAATTCCTTGCCTGACAGGATTGTCTGCTTCATCTTGGAGATATTTACCTTGAGGTTATATGGAGTAGTTTTTTTTTTTTACTATTGCTTATTATGACGTGCATGGAGATTAATGAATCATTTCATACAACTCCATCACTAAATCTGGGCTGCTGTCTGGCTAAAATCAAAGAAATACCATGTTTTGTTGTCCAGTTCCCTCAATTTTTCAAGCACTGCTCAGTTAAAACATTTAGTTGTTTGATTTGTAGATCTGAGGTGCTGTGATATATATTAACTAAATATTATGATCAAGAACTAGTAAAAAATGCATGAATAAATTACTTGTGAGGAATAAATGTTTTAGTCTTGGTAAAGGCAGATAGGATTTGAAGGTAGAAAAGATGTTCTTAGGAGAATGAATAAAAAAGATTCTAATAATCCACAGAGAAAAATTAGAAAGATGATTCCAATTTTGGGAGGAGGGATTGTGCAGAAGGTTTGTTTTTTTTTTCAATTATTACTCTACAGAGAACTACTTTGCACAATGAAAATATTAATTAATATCACAGTATTAGTAGTTAATTCCAGTTTTCAATGAAACATTCAAGTGAAAAAGCCATGTTTGGGACAGTTTTGTTCAGTTCTTTGATAAATGAAACCATTAACACTGTATACAAGTAAGATAAAATATAAAACTAGGATCCTCCAGCCTCATGCTGTAGTAGTAACTATTTTGCTGCATTTAGACTTGAATGAATTAAATAATAGGAGATTCCTACCGTGTTGCATCACACATAAGCTGAAGTGCTAACTGAAATGTGTAGCTATACACTACATTATTTTTGTTCAGTTGTGATTTTGGATAACTGATAAGGGAGAGTTAGCTTTAAGTAATGTTTTTGGTGAAAACAGAGACAAATGATTGTGCAGTTTCTTCTTAGAACAACTTTGAAAGTCACTTCTAAATTTCACATTTTTCCCTTTAAGCAATAGGTGTAAACAGCTGGTGATAGCAAATTGACAGTACTTTGCCTTCCTATGAGATACTTTGAGCTAGAAGTGATGAAAAAGACTAACTTTTTCATTATTCTTTTGGTGTCAAAACTGTCTGTCAAAATACTGGTATTTTTCCTCTAAATACTTTTTAAAGCTCTAGTTTTAATAATTTTGTTTTAATATTTTTTTTAGTCTTTTAAGATTTTTTTTAATATGTGTAAAGCAATTATGTTAAAAATCATCAGTTTGGAAGTACATACTGAAAGATGCGTTGATAGGAATAATACCTGTGTAGGAAGAACTCACTTTTTGTTTTTAAATTATCAAAATATTTTAGAGTGGCCTGATAAAGTTAATTGAGACAATACATTCAAAGAAAGTCATTTATTCTGTTTATAAATTTAAAACCCTTCTTTTCTGAATATTTTTATATAAAGGCAGAGAAACTTCTGCTAATGTAAAAGTTTATGGAAAGCAAATTTTGCAGTGAGAAGTGAAAATGAAGACATTGTAATGTGCTAACATGTTGATCATTAAATGTTTATATTATTTATTTCCATGCCTCAAACATCTTAGAGTGTTAATAATTATAGTAACAGTTGCTATGATATTTGCATATTTATTTTTAATTTAGATGGTTTTATTTAATATGACTCTAATTTGGATATACCAGAAAAACTTACCATTTTCATAGTCATTTGATGGAACTGAGCTTTTATAGAAAACTGCAGAGCATTGCAGTCAGAGATGGTTTTGTTTATTAGTGTTTATTTTCACCTCCCCTTAGGATACTGTCAGTAACCCAGCATGATTGATTGTGAGAGAAATTATACATAAATTCAAGGAGGATTTTATATTTTTGCCACAGGGTTGCATAGGAATAATTTGTGGCTTCCTTAGAAGCTCAGCTGTGTATTTTATTACATATCTGTCTCAAAGTCTTTATGGTTTTATTGCATTATTCTGGAGCTAAGCATGACATGACATAGATGCTTTTAATTCAATGTCCCTACAAGTTTATGAATTGACTGCCTGGAGTTAGGCCTAATAGTTTGTGTTTAACATTATTAATACCAATATCATACAGAGGTAGTGCTGTTTAATTTTTTAAGATGCAATGTCCTCTTCCTTAGCACTGAACCAGTTCTACAGCAGCTTTATTTATGATTTTGCAAGGCGCCATCCTTGAGATGAATCATAGAGCTGTGGCTTGGCAGACCCTACCCAAATCTTGGCAATTTTCATAAATGCAGAGTATTACACAGGGTAGCTTAACTGTTCCACTACCTGAATTTTCCATTTATTTTTAGTTTACCAGGGTTTTTTTCCTCCCATGGAGGAGGATTATGCCTTGCCCGTATTGTGGGTGGTATTCCCTGGGGGTTGGGAGAGGGCATCCACTTCTGGATTGTTAATATATTTTGGGAACTCTTCAGATGGAACGTCTACAATATATATTATACCAGATACGTTTATAATTTTGGTACAGAGTGAAAGGAGACTTATAATTTTGTGTAGGTGCCCTTAAATCTTATGTGAAGTATAGTAAGTTACTAATCTGTATCAAATGAGTAGGGTTTTGTTCATGTTTTGTTTGTTTCTGTAAGACTCTATGTTTGTTGTTGACATCTAAAATTTTTTGCAGGGCTTAAACTAGATTAAGACTTCATCTTGGGTGTTTGGGGTTTTCTTTTTTTCTGCGTTTAACTTATATTAATTATGATGGAAGAGGTTGGAGGCAGGGAACTGGGCACGCAATTGGCCTATTAATGTTCTGTGGTGAGATTTTTCTCCAACTCGATCAGGATCCATCCTGTTGTAGTACTTTTAAGATGGCAATGCTTCTTCACCAAACTTCCTCCTACAGTTAGAGAAGTAGGGATAACTCTTGGAAAAAGTTTTGAGGCTAGTGACAAAATATGTTTGTCTTTCAGATCCCCAGCTCAAGGGTATAGTGACCAGGTTATATTGCAGGCAAGGCTACTACTTGCAAATGCACCCCGATGGAAGTCTCGATGGAACCAAGGATGACAGCAGTAATTCTAGTAAGTGACTGCCCCGAGGGAATGTCTTAATCACACACGCAGATTGCATCGCTTGAGTGTGTATGCGCAGACACAGTGTTAATGCCTTTGGAGGGTTTCTGAATGTGTTTTGTCCAAAGGAGGAGGGTTCAGTCCATTTGAAGCCTGATGACCACCAGCACATCTTGTGCAGGACATTGGCCTAAATGTGTTCCCACTGAAGGGGAAGGCGTAAGTGCCAATGAACCTCAGAAGTGAGGCCAATGGTTATCTTCTGGTAATGTATAAAAATGGTGAAAATATATTAAAATATTTAATAAATACATTTAACTGTATATTTAATGAATAAAAAACAACAAAAAAGAAACCAAAAAATCTTTGGACAATCTGATTATGTAGGCCCTGATTCAGCAAAGCAAATATGTGTATCTCTAACTGTCAAAGTCCTGCTTAAAGAACATGCGGAAAAAGCTTGCTGAACTGGAGCTAAAGATTCGATAGTCCCTATACTGGCAAGAGTTCCAACGGTTTAAAGAGAATTTCTGCCAGTGTATGGGCTGTGACAGTGTCAGTTTTCAAAAATATTCCAAACAAAAGTTGTCTTGAAAGGCCATGTGCGTAACTGTTTTCATACTCTTTTCCTATGACACTGCCACATATTTTCATTCAATGAACATATGTAAGTTTCATAACTTCAGCAGCAAATGATAATTAAGTAAGCTTGTTATTATTCTAGAAACAGTTGATTTTCAGTTTAGCTGAGAACATTTACAATTTGTTTAGTTTAATGATAATGGAATATTTAAGTAACATATTTCTATGTGATTGTGAGGTCTGTTTTAAGGATTTTTAATACAAAAGATTGATCTGTTTGCTATGTATATATAAATAAGCCTTTAGATTCCTCAGAACATTGAAATTAGGCTGTAGAAATTAAGCGATTTGAGGTTTCTACTTTTTCCTGGTTAGGTCCTTGTTTTATCTGTTAATGCATGGCTGTCACTTTTAACACATCTCATCAACAGGTAGCATGATCATTTTTTATTGTCTTGGGTTTTTTAGAATGCAGATTATTAATGGAGTAATCTACTCTGATGTATATTTATCTCCCTGCCTGTTTTCCCAGTGTTTTTTACTGCTGTTCCTTACTTTAGTTCTTCCCTTAACGTGTCCATCTCTCATGCCCACTTCTGTACTAGACTAGATACTAAGACCTTCTACAGACAGAATCAATATTGCTTTTTATTGAAGGTTTGCCTATATGAGGTTGGAGAAATGTGTGGACATATATATCTCTTTCTCCCTCTCCTACTCTCTCTACCAATCTCTCTCTTATTTTCAGCTTCAATGAAGAGGTGTGTGTGTTTACAACAACTATGGGGTATTTTAATGCTATTTCTGTTTTTTAACATCTTAGAACTCGATGGATTTTGAATCTTTGCAAAGCTAGACCATAGTGCCTTACTTTCTTCCTTTTGCTGTTGTCAGCTTTACAAATGATCTTTTCTTTTTGCTTATTATGTCATTTTCCCTTTTTTTTCTCTTTAGCTGGAGTGATTCACTGTTTCATCACTAGTCTCATCTTACAATATTGTTTAGTAAAGACAGGTTAGAACACATGAATGTAAAATTAACGTGTTTGCCAGGAAAACATGCAATCAACAGATTATATTTTGCTAGTACATATATATCATCTCTGTATGGAGAGCTGAAAAGACTGACCCATTTGGTATATTCATGAATATATGAGTACATGTCTGTTTCTTTTATGCTGTCATTCTTTCTCCTTATTTCTTTTCCCTTTCCACCCTGTTTCCTTCCATTTCCGGATGAACTTTGTTTCTTATTGCTTTTCTTAATCGTAACATATCTTGGGTTTCCTTTTTCTTTTAGAAAAAAAATTCTAATGGATAGAATCCCTAGGCTTTGATCTTTTATTTTGTGAGCTATTAGGATAATTTGTGTCTGAGGCTTACTGCTATTTTGGCAGCTGCCGGAGGAAGAGGCATGGTCCCATCCTGCCAAGGTCTGCTTGGGAGGGGTAAAATCCTGCTTCTAACCAGGAAGCTTGCAGGCTGCCTATTTAACGCACCCTGTGGGCAAAAAGATGGACATGTATTAGCTGTCAGTAGGACAGATGGTACATTTACTTTAATAGTGAGTATGACTTCCTTTTAAATTGTGTTTCATAAAAATGGAGGAAATAGAGATTGCTGAAGGGTGTGCATCTCTGCCAGCCTTCCACTGGAGCCTGTCAAACAGTCCTCCTCACCACAGAACACCCAAGTGGCTGGGTGTCATGCAGCGAGTGAGTAGCAAGGGACAGAGAAGTGTTTTCAGCAGGGAAGCTCTTTGAAACTTAGTCATGCTGGTACTTTTTGTGCTGTTGCAATTTATTCTGTATCAAGCAGTTAGAGGGCTGCTTGAAGTTAAAATTCCCTGGAGGCAGTGCATCTATAATTTTCTACTTATTTTATATGTATGTCAGTAAACACAAGTTAGACACTTGGAGTCACAATATTATAGAGAAGTAGCACAAAGTAGGATTAAGAGGTAGACTGTTCAAATTGAGTTCTTCTGTTCATATCCATTTTTAGGTTGTCTTTAAAGCTTCTTGGTAGTCTCTTTAAGGTGGCTTTTTGCTTCTTGCTGAAATCAAAATGAATTTTACTAGTGGTTTCAGTCAGCTGCTGTAGTGTCCAACTGAGTAAAGGCTAGGATCTGCAGAGACACATGGCAAGAATTTTAGTTTATTGCTGTGCACAAACCCTTGCTTGAAAGAGGAAGAAAGATACGACTGCTTGTAATTGCATCCCTGAACGTACTTTTGGCTGCTTATGTTGTTGGACATGCTATTAGGACTCAGTCTAAATAGAGTAATGGGTTCCAGTTCATTCTTGCAATTTCTTTTTATATCTTTTCAGAGTTAGTGATATTTTGTGATAGAGTATGAATTAATGCACCTATCGGTTAATGGTGCTGAGCTTCCTTGTCACATCACCAGATCAAGGCTGCTAGCTTAAAGCACCTTCTGTGTACAGTCTGTGTTTTTGCCAAATTCTCAGCGATATGTGGAAAGTGGCTTTATTGCATTGCTTCTCTTTTCTTACCTGATTTTCTCTTTTCTCTTTCCTTTATTGCTTTACAGCTTCTGGTTTGTTTTGGCAGCTTGCTTGTAGTGAAAGCAGGAGCGACTGTGGTTAAAACTGTAGGCTGAGTAACTGAGGTTCTCCCCAGCGTAGCTGGCTCTCTAGCTCTGATTTTCCTGGATTTTGCAGTCGTTCTCAGCATTAGTGGAGAATTCACCATTATTGCTTAGGAAACGCAAGCTACTACTAAGAAACAATCAAGAAACAGAAGAGATTGCTATGTTGAACTCATGGTAACAAGCATTACACTCCCCTCCTGTCCTCTTCTCTCCTGAAATGGCTAATTTTTGCGCTTTGATCCATCTTCAAAATTTTGCCTCATGAATGAAGGGTAGGTTTAGTTGGAAGACTAATTTGGAAAGTAGACAATTCTGATAATTCACTTTCTGATACTGAAGTCCAGAATCCCTGGATCCCACTATAACTTTGATTCACCTAAAAAGTGTGTCTCAGCCAACAACCACTAAAATAAAGTTTAACATAAATGATACTTTCCTTAACAGGTGATAAACATTATTTTAATGCTAAAACGTTGCTATTTGTGCCCCTTGTGAAATTAAAATTATATTTAAAACAGATTAAAAACTGTTGCTTATTTGTAGCCCTGTTTTATAAACTGGTAAATGCCAAAGTTAAGATTACCCAAGCAGCATTGGTTTGTCTGTGATGTGCACATCTCTAGCTTAACTATGCAGCAACATGTTTCACTTCCTTCATGGCACTTGTTACCTGAAAGGGCTGGTGTTCAAAAACTCATGTAACCATTTAAAAGTCATTTATTTTCACCTTTTAATACATGCTTCCAGTGCTCTATTTATATATTCCAAATTAAATATGGAAGTATTAACTTTTAATGTCTTTCTAAAGTATCTACTACTATCGTATTTTGATTTGAAGATATCAATAAAATAATCTTCACAGCACCCTTGTAATGTAAAGGAGGTAATTAAACTGAAATAAAGCATTTGAAGATTAAAAGCCAACACCTGCAATACTGTTAAATATGGATTACTGAACTGAAATATTTGCAGTCTGATTTTTACACTGTTTTTTTACTGCAGTTTGTCTTCAAAGAGTTACACAGGCATTTAGTCATCTATTTACATCACCTTTGGGAGTTAAGTAAGCCTGTTTCTCCCATCAGTATAATCTTAGTTAGTGTGACAGTATCAATGGAGGCCATGTTCAGCCAAACTAAAAAGTATGTTCGGTTGTGTTTTCTGTAAAATGAGACTAGTAGGGTGGGTTTGCTCCATAAGAAAAGGATGGACTGATCTCTGAATACCAACCTCCCTGCAGTCATTGCCAATCTAAAAGATGTTCTGATAGAGTCATCATTTTTGCCTGTAGATTTGTGGGTGAAGATAAATTAAATCAATTGTTGCTTTGGTCTTATTGCAGATTTTGTGGGAAGTTTTGTTAAGTGACACCAGGGCAGTGCACGTGCAGAGCTTACAGCAAGTTTATAAGCCTTGAGGAACTGGTTTCTAGCATGCTTCTTGAGAAAGACAGTGATCTGTAATGGCAATTTTCTTGTAGCTACAGGTCAGTTGTACCTAAACAGACTTTCACAAGGATATGGAAATACCTTATTTCAGGCATTTCAGATTTCAAGTTAATATACTGTGATGATACAACATAAAAACTGGAAAAATAAATGTTGTAGTTTTGTGTTTTACTCAAGGAAGGAGTTCTTGCTTAATAAAATGTGGACTATAACTTCGGCTAAAACTTTTGGAGGATTAGAGTCCAACTCAAACTTGCTGTGCAAATAACCTCCATAAAACCTAAACCAAAAACTGTTTTCATATCAGTTGTTGCTGTTAACTGCCCACCCCTATTTTCTGATCTTGTGTGTTGTAGGAGTAGGCTTGCTGGCACAGGAGAAAAAAGAGAAACCGTGTGCTTTACAGTTGTGGTTTATATGGAGCTAAGGGAACAAGCACAGGCTCAGCACTGAAAAGGAGAAAGGGTTTTACTCACATAATTTTGCTGATTGCTTCACTTTATTTCCCCAATGTTCCCACGTTTTATTTGCAGTTAGGTTTGCCAGGCTTTATACTTGTGTGCAGCATAAAAGCACTGAGCATCAGGCACAATTCTGTTTCTTGGGCTGTTCATAGAATCATTTAGCTTGGAAAAGACCTTTAAGATCATCCAGTCCAACTATTAACTTAACACTGCCAAGTCCACTACTATACCATGTCCCTAAGCACTGTGTCTACATGTCTTTTAAATACCTCCAGAGATGGTGACTCCACAGCTTCCCTGGGCAGCCTGTTCTTGGCAACACTTTTTGTGAAGAAATATGCAGTCTAAACCTGTCTTTCATTTAGCAAGTAGCCCACAACTGAACACAGTATTCAAGGTGTAGTCTCACCAGTGTGGAGTACAGGGGAACAATCACTACTGTAGTGCCACTGGCCAGACTATTTCTGACCCAAATCAGGATGCTATTGGCTTTCTTGGCCACCTGGGCACACTGCTGGTTTATATTCAGTCAGCTATGAACAAATATCCCCAGCTCCTTTTCCAGCAGACAGCTTTCCAGACACTCTTCCCCCAACCTTCAGCACTGCATGATGTTGTTGTGACCCAAGTGCAGGACTCAATGCTTAGCTTTGTTGAACCTCATACATCCATCCTCTCCAAATCCTTTTGTAGATCCTTTATTCCCTCTTGCAGATCATCACTCCTGCTGAACTTGGTGTTGTCTGCAAGCTTAATGAGGGTGCACTTGATCCCCTCAGATATTGATAAAGATATTGAACAGAACCAGCCCCAGAACTGAGCCCTGGGAAACACAACTTGTGACTGGTTGCCAGCTGGATTTAATTCCATTCAGTACAACTCTTTGGGCCTGGCCGTCCAACTCAGTTTTTACCCAGTGATGACTACTTCTGTTCAAGCCGTGAGCAGCCAGTTTCTCCAGAAGAATGCTGTAGGAAACAGGTAGACACCATCCACATCCTTTCCCTAATTCACTAAAAAGTTCACCTTATCATAGAAGGAGGCCAGGTTAATAAAGGAGGACCTGACTTTCCTAAACAAATGCTAACTGGGCCTGATCACCTAATTGTCCCGTGCTTACTGTATGGTGGCACTCAAGATGTTCTGCTCCCTCACTCTCCCTGGCACAGAAGTCAGACTGACAGGCCTGTGTTTCCCCAGATCCTCCCACTTCTCTTTCATGTAGATGGACATCACATTTAATAACCTCCAGTCTACTGGGACTTCCCTGATTAACCAGGACTGCTGATAAATATTGGAAAATGGTGAGCACTTCTACCAATTCCTGCAGTGCACTCGGGTGGATATCATCTGTCCCCACAGACCCGTGTGTTTCTAAGTGATTCCAGAATTCTCCCTGTCTCAACTTATCTGTGGACTCAATGGGCTGGGTGTAGGTATATAAAGATTTTCAGGGGCCTAACTCCCCACTTAGTTTAGGGTTTTAATAATTATCTTAAAGACAGAGGGAAGCTGGGAACATGTTTGTTTTCACATCCCCCTAAAATATGGGATAGCTTTGTGCAGACCTGAAATGCCAGCAAACTCTGGAGCATTTTCTGCTTTTCTCAAGGCAGGTTCTTATTAGAGCTGGGGATAGCACAGGTGAATCCTAGAAAGCCTGCAAAGGTGTAATTTGGCTCAGAAGCTCTGCTCAGTAGAGAGTACTGCACAGACAAGTTCTGGAGGAAATAAAATTTCCCTTGGCCAGCCTCAAAATATGTTAAAAAATAAAACATGCTGTGCCTTACTGGTGCACGTTTTGCTGACCTCAGTATGGAGAACATTGCTGAACATTTGTCACTCAATAATTGAATGCAGACTGGTCTCCCTAGTTTCACTCAGTCTGATCAATTTTGTGGAAGTTACTGAATATTCGATCACGCTCTAAAATTTTATGGTCTTAGACTAATTACAGTGGCTCTGACAATGTCTAATTAAAACTTGGTGGCAGTAAAAGATACATTATATCCTCTTCTCAGTGCTTTCTAAATGTATCAGCAACTATAAAGCACTCTAGTAATTTTATAGGTTCCATAAAACACCACCATGTTACAGGCCTCTAATTCTCCTGCAGTGGTGATTGTTCTTTTCTAGCTTTGTTGCTTTCTTTTTATTAGTAATATAGCAAATTATAGCTACATTCCAGAAGTTTGACTGAACCACAATGATTGGAAGTTTCTTTTCATTAACAGTTTTCCATGTCTGACTTATCTTTTGTGTTCACCTCTTTTCGCAAGTTTTTTTTTTTTTTTCCTTCCTAGTGTTCCCTCAGTTGTCACTGTCCTCCATCTAGCATGGTGTTCATACCCAGGTTTCCTCCTGGAATTTCTTTTCTTTTAGGAAAAAAGCAAACTTAACTGCCATCTGAAAACTAATTTTGCTGTGACAGACTGGTTTTGCATTATTTCATTTGAGAGTAATGGCTCGTTGTTTTTTCATCTTCCAAATTATACTGAACATTTGAAAGCTCTCAAGTCATGCAGTGTTTACCTTACATACTCTTAGGATATCTTGTCCATCTGTGCCGTATTTCACTGGTTTAAATTTATCTTTTATAGATTAGAGAGGAAAACTTGTCTGTACACATATTTCTAGTTTAGAACCTAGTAAGATCCTAGCATGACAAAGACTTTTGAAAACCACGTAAATGAAAATACTATATATTGTGCTAATACTTGTCTGATGTCATCATTTTTATTTGTAAATCCATGAATTTGTTTTCTGTTCTTCCAGAGTTCTTTTGAATATCTCTTTCTACAGATCTAGAAAGTGCTCTGCTGCAACAGCTCCCAGCTTTATATGGGCTTTTTGCTAAAAAGATCATATGTTACATATTCTTTTTCTGCATGAAAATGTTGAAGGAAACCCACTTATTTCCTGTCCACTTATATCTTTTAATGCTAATAGTCAGCCTATGTTTTTTCTCATTTGTAAAGATTAGATCATCATCATCATACACCATCTGTGGTTTTGTGTCCTTTGACCAACTAGGAGTTTCTACAACTTAAAAAAATGTACTTATCCACTGCAACTACATGACCCTTCTTCTCTTGATCTGGGCTTTCCTCCTGGCATTGTGATTGCAGACAGCCTCATAGGGTACATTTTCTGGTCACACCTATGGATGCCCTTCCTAAATTTTAAGGGACTCACTGTAAGCGTTACTGTGTTCCTGAAAACTGACTGGCTGGAACCATGATCCTTGCTGCACATGTTGAACACATAGGTTGCGCTTTTGGTTTTCATCCAAGTAGTTGTGAATCTGTGACTCATACACAGAGGAAAACTGCTTAGCATGAGCTCCAGCTCATCCATATCTTTTCTTCTGAGACTGTTTGATGTGTGCTTTGCATCTGATTTCCTGGTATGAGTCAGTAAACTCAGCATAGGTGTGTGCTGGCATAATTTTTAGAAGAATTGGTCTGTCTCTCATACTTCTATTACTTCTTTTGTTGATCTGTGGTGAGGTTGGGAAACTCCTTTTCTTCACACTGGTCCTTTTTCAGACAGTAATTGAAGCTGTGGCTGTTTTTACTCTTACAGAAGTGTATATCATGGCTGTTTTTGTTGTTATGGAGGTGTATCCCATTGCTAACGTATCTGCTATTATCTGAGTTTTTCACAGAATCATAGAATGGTGTGAGTTGGAAGGGATCTTAAAGATCATCTAATTCCAACCCCACTACCGTAGGCAAGGACACCTCCCACTAGACCAGGCTGCTCAAGGCTCCATCCAACCTGGTCTTGAACAATTCCAGGGGCCTGCACAGCTTCCCTGGCCAACTTGTTCCAGTGCCTCACAACACTCATTGTGAAGAATTTCTTTCTAATGCCTAGTCTAAATCTTCCCCTCTCCAATTTATAGCCATTCCTCTTAGTCCTTTCTCTATGTACCTTTGAGAAAAGTCCCTCCCCGGCTTTCTTGTTCACCCCCTTCAGGTACTGGAAGGTCTCCTCAGAGCCTTCTCTTTTCCAGGCTGAACAACCCAAACTCACTCAGCCTGTCCTCGTACAGAAAGTGCTCCAGCCCTCTAATCATCCTTGTAGCCCTCCTCTGGACTCATTCCAACAGTTCCATATCCTTCTTATGTTGAGGATTCCAGAACTGGCCACAATACTCCAGGTGAGGTCTCACAAGAGCGGAATAGAGGGGCAGAACTGCCTCCCTTGACCTGCTGGCCACACTTCTTTTGATGCAGCCCAGGATATGGTTGGCCTTCTGGGCTGTAAGTATGCGTTACCGGCACATGTCAAGCTTCTCATGAATAAGCACTCACAAGTCCTTCTCTGCTGGGCTGCTCTCAATCACATCATCCCCCATCCTGTATTTAAACTGTGGGTTGCCCCAACCCAGCTGTAGGACCTTGCATTTGGCCTTGTTGAACCTCGTGAGATTCACACAGGCCCACTTCTCCAGCTTGTCCAAGTCCCCCTGGATGACATCTCATTTTTCAGTGTGGCAAGTGTACCACTCAGCCTGATGTCATCTGCAAACTTGCTCAGGGTGTACTCAGTCCCACTGTCGGTATCATTGTTGAAGATATTAAACAGCATTGGTCCCAGTACGGACCCCGGAGAGACACCACTTGTCACTGATCGCCTTCTGGACATCAAGCTGTGGACCACTACTCTCTGAATATGACCATCCAAACAATTTCTTATCCGCTATACAGTCCTCCCATCAAATCCATATGTCTCCAATGCAGAGACAAGGATGTTGTGGGGGATTGTGTGAAAGGCTTTACAGAAGACATTGCTTTTCCCATGTCCACTGATGTGGTTACCCCATCATAGAAAGCTGCTAGGCTAGTTAGACAGGACTTGCCCTTAGTGAAGCTGTGCTGGCTGCCACTAATCATGTCCCTGCTCTCCATGTGCTTTAGCACGGCTTCTAGGAAGATCTGTTCCATGACCTTCCCAGACACAGAGGTGAGGCTGACAGGTCAGTAGATCCCAAGGTCAACTTTTCTACTTTTTTTTAAAATGGGGACAAATTTACCCCTCTTCGAATCACCAGGGACTTCTGACTGCTATGACTTTCCAAATGTCACAAGGGTGTCTTGGCAACCACATCAGCCAATTCCCTGAGGATGCGGGGATACATCTTATCAGGTCCTATAGACCTACGTATGTTCAGGTTCCTCAGGTGGTCACGAACCTGATTCTCCTCTACAGGGGGAGGGGCTTTACTGCCCTGATCCCTCTTTTAATTATTTTTTTTCCCTAGAATGTCAGTGTTTAATGATGTTCTATATTCATCTCAGTTAGAGTCAAGAACATATTTCAGTGATTTCCTAACCTAGGATAAGCCTCTGCCATTACCTGAGGCCTATGTCCTACTGCTTGTATCAAGTATATAATTCACAAAAGCAAAAGAAAAATCTTGTTATCAAATCATGGATCCCTTGAAAGCAATCTTAATGAGAGTGCATCCTATCCAAAACCATTAAAATATCTAAGAAGATAAAAAGGTACTTGCCAGAATGAGAAACGTGTTTTCTTCGGGATATCTCACAAGTATTACCCTTATGATAAGTCTATGGTGATGAAGGGACGGCTGGGCTCTGACTCTTTTTAGATTGCCTGAAATACCCTTGTCTGCACTGCTGCATAAATAATTGCAGTCCAGTCTGCTGTGCTTTGTACTTTCTAGTTAGCACTTGTACCAAATACTAAACCATTGCTGGATGTGTTGCTAGAGAGATATTTAGACTTTAATTTTAATGATTAAGCAAGTTTTTCTGTGTAAGTTTAATTTTAAATTCAGGAAAAAATATGCAGGGAATTTTTTATTTTTGTTTTTACTAATTACGTTTCTTAGAATATTGTAGTAACTATAGCATATTCATATCTGGTCCTGCTTTTTCTTCACAGCATTATTCAACCTTATACCAGTGGGACTTCGAGTTGTTGCTATCCAGGGTGTAAAGACTGGCTTGTATATAGCCTTAAATGGAGAAGGTTTCCTCTACACATCAGTAAGTACCTTTCTGAACTCTGTTTAAGAGGCACACCTGAAGCTGAAATCTACATATTCACTTTTAACAAGTTCTATAATGCCTATATGTGTTTATACATATATTACACACCTGCGTACCCATGTATGTATGCAGCGTATCTCTAAATGGGATACAGTAAAAATTATTGTGTGCTATGTATGACAGTCTGTGTGTTACCAGACCTAAAAAAAGCATTTGGTAGAGCTCTTTTTCTCACTGGTTGTATTGTTAATGTGCAATTCACCACAAAAGTTATTATTTTAGTTACATTCTCTAGAATTTTTAAATAAACACCTGAAATTATTTTCTTAGTGACTTTTTGATCAGAACCCAAAAGATGTATCAACAGTTACTTTTACAGATAAGAGTTACAGGTGTAACTTGTGTCTAAAAAGTTAACAACAGCCTCACAGTTTATCATCATAATGTTGTAATTGTATGCTTAGCATTATTGATTTTTTAATTTCAGGTATAAGGAAGATAAAGAGTTCTGTGAGGGACTGTATCCTGTAGAATGATCAAAGTGTAGAAAAAAATCTTTTAAGTCACAAACAAGACTGCTGTATAAAGTAACTGGAAAATCCTCAGATTGTTTAAGATATCCTGAATGATTTAACGCTAATCAGTTAGTATGTTATTGTAAATACAGAAATCAGTTTTGTGTAAATGAAATGTCTTAACCTCCTTTGAAGGACAGACTTTAATATGAACAGGCAGTTCTGTCATATATTAACAAGGTGGCTTAAAGGATTTTTTCATTAATATTGCCATCTGTATTGAATTTATTTACACAGTGCTTTTTTCCATTTTTTACACCACATGGTTCTTAATTTCTCACTTATTTACAATACACTGCTTTGTTTTCGATGTCTGTTGAAAGTAAATTGGACAGATTAAGTTTCTGATGCCCTAAGAGAAAATATTCTGTTTGTTTTGAATACACAAATGTCTTGGAAAAGCTAATTAGGAATAAAAAATGGAACTAATCTTGAATGTCAATTTAAAGACAAAGAAAATTCCTCCTCATAAAATGTGTGCTGGAAACTCCAGCAGTATAATCCAAAACATTTATTTTCTTCTGTTCAAAATAAAAAAACTGCTGTCAAAGAGAATTTAATGAGAAGAAAATCTTAGAGCTATTAGAGAAAATACATTGTTGACTTCCCAGTTCCTTCACTTCATGTGGGGAATTCATTTCATTGTGATAGAATGAACAGTGCTTTTTAAATGTGTTTTAACAGTTAAGAGTACGTTCTTGCCCAGTACTTTAGAAGTGGGTTTTTAGTACTTCAGAGAGAAATGTAAGTTTCAGAAAATGTACTAGGTTTTTGATGGGTAATTCTGCAAAGGGAGGGATTCTACGCAAACAGATTCTGGCAGCCACTGTGTTTATGCATGATTCTGGAAATGGACCAAGTTTTATCAATAGTGGCATCTGAGGAAGTGAAAGGAGTGGAAGGTACAAGGCAAGAGAAGAAGAGATGACTGGGTCCAGACTTCGCATAGATGTGAACCCAACCCTCAGAACATCCTCAGGTCTAACAAGATATTTCTGGCACACCAGTGAGAATCTGAATTGCTTGGTTCCTATGTCTTCTTTTTGAGCAACAGAGATTATTTAGATTAAGATCAATCTCATGCATGTAGATAAAAGATTATATAAAAGGAAAATGTAATCCAAGTGTTTAATGTTTGGCAGGATTGCATATTCTTCATTGACATTAAAGGCAACATTTTTGGACTCAATTACTTCCTGTATTCCTGTAGTTCTGTGAATGTTATCTTTTAAGTGTATTTTACTTGGAGACACTCTCCAAGAGATTTTTATCTGTCACTTTATCTTGTAAGGTAAGGAAAGGTGTTTTTTTGGAATGTACTAGTGTGTGAGCCAAATGCAGGGAGAATGCAGAAACAGCCACAAAGACACAGATATAATGAAAAGAAAACATTTATTTCTTACCTCACAATCTGGGGCAACTCTGAAAAAGTGCCTGGACAGAGGAAGTGCAAGCAGGAACACAGACACTGAAGAGCTAGGTATTTGCTAGAAAGTGTGCGGGCACCAAATCTACCAATTTGCCTGTATTTATCAGAGGAAAACGAAGTAGTTTTCCACTGTGCTTTGATCTTTCTCATAGCAGGGCAGAAATCTAAAGCAAGTTTTCTGGGATGGTCCTGAGTTTATGACAAGCCTGTGTTACCTAAAGACAAAGGGTTCTACTTCTTAAGCACACAAGACTAGGCAATGATTAGCATGATCTATGTGTTTTTCTACATCCCAGCTGCAAGGTCACTTGAGCATATTTTACAATTCCTCCTCACAATCTCCTGTTATCTTCCCACAGCTGCTTACTCTTCCTCTTGTGGAGAATGAAAGATGAGTGGCCCATTAAGTGACACAGAGATGTGACACATCTGAAAACTCAGTGGAAGCCTTTAGTTGTGATATGTCTGCAAAATGATTTTCAACTTATGCTTTTGTCGGGTTGAAAAGTAGTAATATTCCGTAATTTAATGCAAATTTAAAGGTAGTGCTTTCAAAACATGCGTGCTCAAACAGAGTTTTGATTGTTTCATATTCATGTATTGAAAACATTAACAATACATTTTTGTCTTAGCAATTGTCTGTTTTCAGCTTAGAAACTAATGTATTTGAAAATAAGAAGATAAAGCATCAGAGAGAAGCCTGCCTTCTCCCTGAGGATCAAGGTGAAGAAATATTGCCTGTGGAATTTTTTGAATATTGTCATCAGTAGAAAAATATTTTTAACCAATGGCTTTCTATCACTGTCTTGTTGGTGGATTTTTTTGACTCTTTGTCATGGTTGTGTGTCTGTTGCACCTAAATGCCAAAGTTATGTATTCCATGTCATACATGCTTTTCCCCTTGGGTGTTGCGGGGAAGATGGCAGAAAAGAAGTGCTCTAAGTTTTGTGTGCCAGCTGACATAATTGAAGAAAAAAAGCCACATAATGGGAATGCTAGTTAACATTTACATATATTTAGATATATTAGCACTTTCTTATAAATTTTTTTAAAAACATGTACTATAGATGAAGTAGAATTTATTGAAGTCCTGTGTAGTCCTTCTCTGCTGAATACCTCGATGCCCCTTTATCCATTCACAGTCTATGAAACCAACAGCTTGTGTGAGTATCCTGTTTGTTGATGCCTCTCTTCAGAGACTAAAGGCCTCAACTCAATTGTTTTTGTTGTAGTCTTCACATGATGTTGACTAATTAAGCAACAGCAGTGACAGGAAAGCTATTATGTGTGATCCTGCTATCTCTGATATGGAGTATTTGGTAAAAGAAAATGGAATTTAGAGTGGCAGACCAGTTTCACATACAAGATTATCAAATGCAGATTTACACTGTTTCTGTTTTCTTTTAAAAAAAAACCCAAACCACTGTTTTTTTAATGTTTGCTTGTGTCAGTTTGGGAGTATTATTTCTTTCTTATTTTATTCTGCAATTAGTTTTTTCAACTAATTCACAGGATTAGAACTAGATAAACATGCGGAAATATCACATATATCACATATATCACATATCACATATATCACATATGAGTGTTATGGCATTGTTTCTTTCTTTTAGCAGAAGCAGAAGGACAACAAATTGCATAGCTTTCATACCTATTTTGCTTGCTGCAGCAGCTGAGATTTGTGTTCTGTCCTTTGGGAATTTATCAAGTCACGGTCCCTAACACACCACCAAAGCCTTGTCAAATAAAGGAGAAGCAAAATCTTTGGAGTCTGAAATGGCTTTGTAGAATTCCTGAGGGAAAATACTTTTCCAAAATTATAACCTTATTATTCAATGCTTTCAAAAGTAATTATATTAATACCATGATTCATTATTTTCTATCATATAAAATATGAGAACAAGAGCCTTTTCATGTTCAGGTTTTTCCCTTACACTTCTAAGGGTTAACACGTATAAAGAATGCCCATTAAGCTCACTGTTTTTTAAGTTTTGGTTATTGCGTCCAACCTCATTTCTGCATGAGTATGTAAACCTGTACTTATATGTGTATATCCATTTATATCCACTCAGAATTGGATACATTTCTTTAGTGATAGCTACCAGGTTCTAGGCATGTGTTAGTGAGCAATGGCAATTATAAAACTGAGTTGAAATTTATTTTAGATGCATTCATTAATTGTGAATAATTCAGTATTTATGACTGAATTTACCACTGTGAAAGATTGCCGAAGCACTGGATAGCCAGATTTTTCTGCAAAGAGTCTTCTAAATCTCTAGCAAGATTATTTTGGTAATACTTATGGACTTTATATGTTAAAGTCCAAAAATATGCCTTACTCCTATCTCACTTTTGGAAAAGGTGGACAAGATAAGGTTTTGTTTCCACAGTTGATCCTGTCAAAATCAAAAGAAGTGAAACCAGCTTCATGTGCTGAAAAAATCGAGCACAGCCACAGGGATTCTCCATGGGGAACAGATATTGCCTGCAGCAGGAAGATGGCAGTGCAGTACATGGCAGAAGCTTTTGTTATTTTTGATTCTAATTTTGGTCAGCTAACTTTGCAAAAGGTTCATTAGTTCAATATGCATGGAGGCTGCAGCTTGTTTTGCTTCTAGGTTTTTCTGCTATTGTGACAGGATGAACTGAGAAGTAAAATTATATGTTAGTCCATTTTATGATAACTATTTTCCTAAGGAAATGATATGAAGGTCCTCTTGGATTATATAAATTAATTTCTCTTAAGACCTACTTGATACATCTGGGAGGGTTTGGAAGGACTACTGTGGAGTGTTTTTTCATCCTAGGAACAGTTTATTGCTGCCAGAGTAAGACAAAAGGAAAACTAAAATATCAAAAGGAAAACATTCGTAACTCTAAACCACCTTTGCCTGCTTGTGCTTTCATCTTTGTGTTTCCTTTTTAACTATTTCTTCTGCCAGTTTTCACTGAGACCTGAAATGCAGATGAAGCCAGAAAGGGTGAAGTACATCTGTGATATTGTCAGCAGCAGGTATTAAGTTAGAGCAATCCACTGCATGATTTCTTAGTAAGGCTGATGTACTATATGTTTTAAAAGATGACTGCGCCTGCAGGACCAGGTCTGAACTGCCTGGTCACCGCTTCTAGTGTGGTGTTTGGCTGGATTTGTGTACTGTGGCTCCAGAGCTACTCTTCTAGGTATGGTACATTGGGAACCCTGCTGGGAGAGTAGAGAGAGTAATAGAGTGCCATGGCTGCATTTCACATTTCTGGGAGGTCTTACCAACATTTTATAAAATATCTCAGAATTACAGATTGCATACAACTTACTTTACAGAATAATCTTCTTGTATGATGGGGGCTTGTGTTTGATCTTCCATGGTATGTGATGTTAAGGGTGTTGGAACGGTGTTGGCGAGATAGTGTTTCTGCAGCAGTAATATGTCTGTCTGTTTTACAGCCTTTATGAATGAGAGAGAACATCAATATCTGTTACTGGGAAGTGTATTTGTTATATCACTTTGGCAACTCTCACTTGAAACAAAAGCCTTGGAGGGTTTCTTCTGACATTTCAGCAACTTCCCAGTGCTGATATTTCCATCGCTTCTTTAAGCTCACGTAATTGACCCATCTGAGGAGAACAGAATTCAGCCTCAAGAAACAACATAGGAGCACAGACAGTAAAACCTGCAAAAGATTGAGAACTGAAGTAATCTGTATTTCTAGAATCTAATTCAAAGTCAAAAGAAAAATAAGTATCCAGTAACTTTTCATAGAGCCTCTCTTTGTGCTTTGGAATAACAATGATTCAAGTGTGCACTACTTTGAAGGTTCAAAGGTGCATTAAACCTTATAATAAACAGAATAGAAGGGTTTTTAAACTAGACAAAAACATAATGGAAATGTTTTTTAAAATTCATATTTTTTTTCTACAGGAATAATCAAAAAGAGGTTAATGTGACATTGAGGCAGCATTTTTTGTTGATTTTGTGTTGTCACAGCATAAGAGCAATTGACCTAGGTTTTGGCAGATTGTTCTCCAGTTTGCAAGGTACTGTAGAAATTTTTAGGAATATATCTGTTTTGAGAGATGTGGACAAATATGAGCTTGGGCTATGACTTAAAGACTAGGTTTTTTAGTTCACTCATCATCATCTATGTCTTGGAACTGCTCTGGCACACTTTGGAGAGGAGAAAATTGGTGAATTTAATGATCTGAAAACCATAGATTCTGATAAGACTTTTGATAGCTAATTGTGTTAACAGTGTTTTTTTTTTAAGAATGTAAATGCATAGACCTTATGCAAGCTCCATCAGCTAATTTTAAGGACTTATCACTAAAATGCTTTCTCATGTATGAATACTTCCTTTGCATAGTTTGTTATCTTTTATTCAATTTGATATCAGTTGAAAGTTGTCCTATATTTGCTTCATAAAACAAATTTTTGTTTGAGAGGGGAGTAAACAGGACGTTTCATGGCCATGTTCTTCTTTAAGTTAAGCTGTGTAGCTCAAAAGGTAAACAAGTTCAGCGTGTTCCAGAAGCAGCTGAAATACACTGACGGGGAGGAGGAAAACATCTGCATGGTTTATGCTTATTCATATCTATGTTTGGAGGTACATAATTTGTCTCTCAAGCTGCCTGCCAAAAATAAACACAGAAAATTACTAATATATTTATTTATTCTATGGTGGCACTTAAGAAACAACTGATAATGTGGACGTTCTTCACTGTACAAAATAGTGCCAGATGTCCCTGCTACAGAGTATAGTAGAAAAGGGGTATAAAATACATACTAAGTCCCTGACTTTTTTTCAGTGGGTCAGGGTTTCAGTACCTTTTTAGATTAAATGTGCTGAAGCCAGTGTTTTCACACACAAGATAAGGGAAAAATGAGGCATGCACAGACACATGAGAGTTTGATAGGTAAGAAGAGAAGTGAGAAGGAAAGATGTGGATGGAAAAAGGCTAACATGAGGAGACTGTGATAAGCAGGGATTTAAGAAAGTGGAAAAAAAAAGCATAGTTGAGCAGAACAGAATTATAAAAAACCCTGTGATGATATCATCATTGTAGAAACGTTTATGATGGTATCATGATGCTTGCATTTTTTACTACCTCTCTGAGTCTTTTAAATGCAGAAATGACTACTATTTGAACTACAGTTCATAAACAGTACTAGTTAAAATATATGCTACTTTGAATACATAAAAATATAACCAGTACTATAATTATACAGTATTTTAGTGTGGCTTCATCTGTGGCAGCTGTTTCAGTGTTTCCCATTCTTGCCACTTTCGCTATACTGGCAATAACGTGACTTGACTCAAAACTTGCAGTGATGTTTCTTGACACTTAAACCAAATATGTGGGTCCTGTTTGGTTCATTAACATCCACTGTACCCTTGACAGCGCTTAGCTGTCATCTATAAGATAACCATTCACATTTTCTTAAAATATTTCTTTAACTTTCTCACATTTTTTCTCTCATATGCACGTGCAAATAAATCTCTTGATATATGTGTTCTCTTTCCCTAAGACTACAGAAATGTACGTAAATGCTTCATGGTTAAATAGCTGCTCTTCCATACTTCTTGTCCAAGCATGGAAGATCAGACTCAGCAGCTACAGATGGGTATTTTTCAACTAATAATTGCCTGACAAGGAATAGTACTGTAGGTAGGTATGATAAAATTAGATAATCTAATCTCATGCTTCAGGAAGTAAGATGATCCAGTCACAAGTGGTGTTCCCCAGGGCTCAGTGCTGGGTCCAGTCCTGTTCACTATCTTTATCAATGACCTGGATAAGGGGATTGAGAGTGCCTTTAGCAAGTTTGTGGACGACACTAAACTGGGAGGAAGTGTCGATCTGCTGAAGGAAAATTCTAATTTGAAATTTCTATTTTTCTGTTCATTACTATTTAATCATATTCATTGCATCAAAGAATGAAAAGTAGCTGTAAAAGATTTAAAATACCTCAAATTTTTGACAATTACAAAAACTTGTTTCCATTACCAAACTTTACTACTTATTTCCATTACTGGTTAATGAATATTCAAAATATTGAAGAAAATTGTAGATGGATTTTATAGTAAACTTAAAGCCATTTAATTATAAAATAATTAGTTTATATGATGTAAAGAAGGCTTCTTACTGCATCCTTAAGATTTCTAGGAAGGACACAATGATTAACTCTGTGTGGGCTATTAGACACATGAGGTACTGTCTGTCATTGCTGTAGCTGCATAGTTAATATATGTTCTCTTGTTCAGGACTACTTTCAAAAGATATATGGTTAGATACTAAGACAGATGAATAGAAATGAGCTATGAGCTTTTAAATATAAAGTCTATTTAAAAAATTACAGTGGGCTGAAGAACACTTTAGCAAAAATGTGCATTCATCATGCAAGAAAATTGCAGCATTATGTTACAATAATAAAATAGTTAAATGCATTTTTTTATTTTTTATAATTTCTCTAAAACATTAACTGGGTAAGAATATTCAAAGTATATCCTATGATATTAACATAAAAGAGGAAAATGTTGTTTTGACCTGTGCAATTAAAGAAAATTATGCAAGCCCCCTATAACTTCAGGAAGCTTGGTAAAGCACACTACGTATCCTATAGTAAGAGGGTGTGGGCTCATGTGTATAAGTATTAATTTATTACTGTATCTCTGCAACACAATTCTGTATAATGTGTGGTCCTTAAGATTCAGTTGCAAAAGAAGTATGGTATATTTAACATATTATTGTAGTGTGCAACCCTACACAGTAGAGTTTGTATAAAAGTTGTTTCTATAAATACTTTATGTTGAAAGAAGCCACAACAGTCTGTTGTAAAATGAAAGTGCTGTTTGCAATACAATAGCCATAGATGTCTTCTGTCTTAGTGTTACATATGTTAGTAACTAATTTATATGTATTATCCATTACATTTCTGGAACAAAACAGGTTTCGTGTTATTACTGATTTTTTTTTCCTTACCTCGTTACTATATACATATGCTTTCTTTTTTGCAGCATATTCATATTTTCACTTGAATAGGCAAGTGCGCAGCTAAGGTTAGTGAATGATAATTAGTGATAAATTTATATCCACTGTAATCTTCCCATATGCCACGTGCCCCTGTGGAAAAACTTGGGACATTTCAGTTTCTTCCTCCTTGGTGCGGCTGCTTTAGCCGTGGGGTGGATCCTGCATGGAAACTCAGCCATATGGGACGCCTATAGAAATGCTGATTCTGCATGTCCTGACTAATGACCCCCTTACCCTGGCCTCTTGCTTGTCCGCAGAGCCTATTAGTCTGGGGGCTGCTCTAGGGTGTTCTTGCCCCCCTTCCTTACCTGTGTGTGTTGGGGAGACAGAGTGCTGCTTCCACCAGCTTTTCCCTGTGGATTTTCTGTGGCCAGGGACTAGATACACTGTGTGTCTGCAGAATTGTGGAAGTCTGTGGGTAATATGTCCACATAAACAACTGGGATCAACTCTGAAGCCTTCTCATTTCTGTAGGACTAAATCTTTCTGAAAGAATAACTTGAGACTACTTTTTTTCCCCCTTTAGCTAAATTTATAGTTAACTATTCACTGATTAGAATTCACTTGCAATGTAAATGAATGTGTTAAGACTGATTTTTAGGTATATGTACAAAACTAGCTAGGAAAGTAAGCATCCAGTAACTTCTCGTATGTAGTTGTAGCAAACATCAAGTCACAGAATCATAGAATCATAGAATAGTTTGGGTTGGAAGGTCATCTTAAAGATCATCTAGTTCCAACCCCCCACCATTGGTAGGGACACCTCCCACTAGATCAGTTACCCAAGGACCCATCCAACCTGGCCCTGAACCCCTGCAGGGATGGGCAACCTGTACCAGTGTCTCACCACTCATGGTGAAGAAATTCTTCCTTATGTCAAGCCTAAATCTGCCTCTCTGAAGTTTATACCGGTTCTCCCTCATCCTATCACTACAAACCTTTGTGATCATCTCCTTTGTCTTCATCTCCCTCTTCGTTTCTGATATCAAATTCCTTAATCCTCCACTTACTCTGCTGGCAACTTTCCCTAACAGTGATCCCTGGGATATTTCCATGGATAGTCCATGATCATATGTGCTCATTTAGACAAATGTAATAGACCTTACAACTTACTTGTGACATTTTTCTTTGTAGAGTGCAATTTTTCTTCTGCATTCTCTTCTTCCGCTCATTTGAGACATGATCCAGTTTTAGGTGGAGACAGGCAGATACAGGCCTACTGGAAGAACGTATGACATTCATCTGTCTTGTTTCTTGACCAAGCACTAGTGGCATCATAACAACACCCAGAAGTTTTGGGGCCTTTTCTGCCCGTGCTTTAGTGTAATTGCGTGTGCCTTTAATCAAATAGAAGTTCCAGTTTCAAATTTTTGAACTACTTTCTGGTTATTGGAGCGCTCCAAAAATTTCAGTAGTACCAAGTGTTGACCTAATTTTGATACTACTTATAACTGCTGATCTTACAGATAGCGAGGTGTGCATAACTGAGCCCTTTCAAAAGTCCCTTTTGCAAGGGTTAAACTTGCAAGATTTATTGTGCAATGTTTATTCAATATATTCTATCCAGTGTCAGATGAGAAGCTGTCTTGACTGATTGCTGTTGACTTGACAAGTGTTCTTGGTTTTTAGCAGACTACAAATGCAGCCTTAGGGACATACTCTCTCTCCCCGAGGGTGTCTCAAAAGGAATAATAAATCTGTATTAAATCAGCAGTCAAACATGAATCCTAGACTAAAAGCACTGGAGTAGGGGTTAGTAAACGACTCACCCCATTGTGTTTGAATGCACTTGTGACCTCTATATTTAATTCTTATATATTTGTCACTAAACATTTTGTAATAAGAAGTGATGCAGTGCCACTACCTGGCAAACATGAATCCTTGGACTTAATATACCAGATCTGCTGGAAGACCCTGGACATTGAGTAAGTGAAACAAGAAGCTGAAGACTTAATTCCTTCTGTGGACCTGTGGATTTCCTTTTTGAATGGCACTTCACCTTGTGGATAACTTTGGCTTATTAATGGGACAATAAAACTTATTAGCATTGTCAGGCCTTTGCATTATATTACTTAATCTTTAGTGTGATAGCGTCTGCAAAGCTGAAAACAAAAAGTTTCAGCATGAAAATGAAATGCTGGTACTTAGCAGCTCCACAGATATACGCACCTAAAAATCCAGAGTTTTCCACAAAGAGATGTGATTGCCTAATTCACCATGGAATTGTTTACTTATTGCAGAATTGCCTAGTGGCTGGTGAATTTAAAAAAAAAATAGGTGAAGGGTTTTATACCACAGGCACAAAACAAAATATAGCCAATCTTTCAAAAGCATAATATGTTCTCTTTTTCATGTCCCTCTTGGCCAGCATCTGACTTCATTGCTGTGACTGATGTCCCCTAAGCAGTTATAACCTGTCACATTGCCATTCAGGCTACAGACCTAAACTGAGCACAGTCCAGATCATCAGGAAAGAGAATAATATTATGAAAAGATCTACTCATTGAAGTAGTTTAGTAGATGTTAAGAATAAGTATAAGTATGATGTAGTTTTTAATGTATTTGACAAGTATTACCACTAATTCTCTTACCAATGTTCTACATTATTGGCTAAGTATGGCTTTATTTTAAAAAACTATAGGTTTCATTTTCATAAAATTTTAATAAAAAGTAGACTTGCCTGTGATTGACCACACTCTGCAGCCCTTGTTGGTACTTTTTAATTCATGCTCGAACATATTTAGATGTTCCCTGCCAAGGAAAGAGCAAGAGGCATGTCACTGTGATAATTTGAGAATAGACTGGTCAGACAAAAAAAGTAAAGTATAATTAATCAAGAATAATTTGGAAGAACCATCTCTGTAAATTATTGATGTTCTCAGGGAGATACGAACTGAAAAATGCATTCTCTCAGAACTCAGTTGTAATTTCGTAGTTTCACAAGAATTACTTTTCTTTTATAATGGCCTAGAATAATTTTTAGGTTTGGTAGGAATTTTTCATTCCAGTGGGATCTAGAGGTGTTTGGCTATACTTAAGTAGATACCAGAAGGGTGTGGATAAGTCCAAGCATCATTTTCATTCAGCTTTTTCTTGAACAAAGTATCACAGGGAGTATCACTCTGTTTAATTCAAATTCTGAATGCTATTAATACCAAGTCTGTTTAATTTTAATCTGTATACCTTGTGCTTGTTTTCTGAAGAACTTCTTTTTAAGGCTTAGGATAAGATAACAAGATACAGCATTTAATATTCTTTTTCAACACTTATGTTGCTCATGAGGAAGACTGAGTTGACTATTTTTTTCTTGACATTTGAAGATCAGGAGTGTGCCCTTGTCTCTTCATTTTTGAGTCTCTATTGGCACCAACAGCAAAGGAGATGAAGGAATTGGCCTTTCAGGCATTGGAAGTGACAACTTCAGAAGCATCAGCTGAGGCAATTCTATCACCCATTTAACATTCATTTGAGCATTGAAGGTGGCTGAAGAATAGCTTTTGAAAACAGAATAAGGGATACAATTTATATTTCCCCTTAATACTTACAGAAATTTCTCTGCATCTTTGACAGTTGACAGCATCCTGCCCTGTGCTGTCCTACTCAGAACTGTGAAAGCCACTTTTCCTCAACTGCCATGATTAGAGTAGAAGATAGATCAGGTTTGTTTTTTTTTTTATTTTAAAAGATTATTGTATGGAGGTGATTGCTCTATAGAAGGCATGTGAGGAATACTGAGATAAACTACTGTGTCCAACTCACAGTTTTGGATGTGTAAATAAGAAGGTATTGTGAAAGAAGGAGGCAGAAGAAAGGATTAGGATTAGGTAACTGACAGGTAGATCATAGCAGGTTCACTTCAAATTCTGCCAATCATAGGAAGACAGTATCACTAGTAAATTTTGCCTGAAACTGCTCAAGATAAAAATAGCCTTGCTTGAAATTGCTGGAATTACCCTCATAGGAAATGTGAGGGCGCTGGCCATGTCAGATGCAGACAAGATGAAAAGCATGCAAAGTGTCTTTTTATTCTGGCAGATCAAAGATTTTGTTAGCTGTTCATTTTCATTTATCTGTAGATACACCAAACTTGGAAATATAGCATGGAGTTCTGTGGTCCTGGTCTTAAAAAACAGATACACTATCACCTTGTTATCCTCGTGACGTCAGTAGATATGTTTTTATGTGAGTCTACAGTGGCAGAAGTTTCTTGGACATGTTTGTGGAATGAAATGTTCCACATAGTCATATGAATGAAACACCATCAGGGAAATGCAAAGAAAACATTTATGGGTAGTTTAATAGAAAAGTCACAAAAGAAGTCCATAAATGTAACTGTTAACTTATGATATTGCTCAGTAATGGAATGGTGAGTAACAGTTGTGATACTGCAGCAATTCACAACACGTATTCCTGATTGTTAATAGGAGCAGAGGACAGTTGATTGTGCTCAGATGTCACCTGAATTGGCAAAAGAAGAGTTTTTCTTTTAAACATCTCTTTGGCCTTAGTACAAGGTAAAATGAAAGGCATTACTTAGGTTAATAAATATGGTCTGTTGTCTACATTGAAAGAATTTAACCATAGTATTGTAAAATTAGTAATAAATACATGAAAATCTTGTTGCTTAGTTAATGACTTTGCAGGGCAAAAAGTAAAAATTACAACTATTCAAAATTAAAATATTTTTATTTAGAATGATAATTAAAAATTAGAATATTTTAAATAGATACTTTAAAATCATCTAGATAAGAAGTTTACTTTAAATTCTAGAAAATCACAAGAAAATAGTAACATTAATACAAATTCATTCAATGATGCATCTATAGCTTATATATGTAACGAGGTGTGGTAGTATATATCCCTCCTTGCACAAATAAAATTAGTGTAAATTTACCTAAAATATAATTTAATCATAAAAATTAATATAAAAGAAAAAAAGCAAAATTATTTTGAGAATACACTTATCCCCTTTTAATACAGCCTGAATAATCCCAATTATTAGCCGGTTTACAAGAACTGAACCTGTGTACTTTGCAGATTCAGAGAATTTCTTTTGTGCTGCTATCAGTACATGGAAATTGTTGGTAGTCAAATCAGGTAGCATTTCATTTGAAGGTATGTAACAGTAACTTTATAAATAATCAGAGAAATTGGAAAAATTGTTTTGCCTTCTTTATTATTACGATCTGTTGGTAATTCCTAATCAGACTGGGTAGTGTTTTTGTAAAAGAAAAGGTCTTCAGAAGTTCAGTAAATATGTTTGTGTGTATGTGGTGTTTTTTCTCCAAAAAGATGAGAAACCTTTTTTCTTCACATTTTTCCATTCAACAAAGCAACAAATGCAGAAAAATGCCTGCATCTATTTTCTCTTCCTTTTGTCAAGTCCTATTTGTTAAAGTAGTGCTGTACTCTTTTTCTTTATCTCTGGATGGAAGAAGGAATTTTATTTGGCATTTCATGGCCTGCTGCTTTTTCTAAAGGTTTCCAACTCAGTTCCCCTCACTGGTAGGCAGCGGGGGTTCTCTAGCTCATGCTTAAGATTGTTAGTAGCATCTTTCTTTTAATGTCAGATTGATATTGCTCTGTGATTGGAGTGACCTGGAAAGCAAACTCTGCTGAATAAGTCCTTATTAAGGTGACATATTGTTCCTTTTCTGAAGTAAATATTTTTTCGACTTTAAAAAACCCATCAGCTGACTCATTCATTTATTCTAATAGGTAAAACGAGTAAACAAAAATAAGCAAAGAATTTTATTAACAAGGTTTTCTTTTCCATACGCATTCTAAACATCAGGGTTGAAACGCTAACAGGAAGGCAGGTTTTTCTAGGACAAGTTGTTAAAATGATAATCTCATATTATGCTAATAAAAGAATACGCCAAGGATTTCTCATGCACATCAGCAGTTTCATACTTTTGGGTAGTCTCAGTGAGGTGGGAACTGTGCTACTTCCATGAAAAAAGCTTTGTGAAACTGGAGCCAAAGTGCCAACAAATAGCCATAATATGGCGACAGAAACTTATTATTTTGTTAACTTCTTCCACCTGGGGAACTCAAAGAACTTGATATGCAGGAATGAATGCAGCTTCATAACTCCCATTTGTGCTGTGCAAAATTGCCAGTAAGCATTCTTGTCTTCTTTTAAAAAAACCTCAATCCCCTCTTCAATTTAGGAAATTGTTTAGAGTTTACTTCGCCATGGTAACAGAAGTATGTGCCAAGTATTAAGTATTTAACAATGTTTTGAGATATATGAAGGTTTAACAGTAGAAGCTAATCTGCACAGAATCCCTAGTTCTTCCTCTGGACTCTTTTTAAGTCAGGGTTAGAAAACAGGCAGCTGAATTTCTTAATGTTTTTTGAATTTAAAAGTCATGATAAATTCATCATAGTGCTATGGTGTGTGGTTTGAATGCAGTCACAAAGCCGTCCATCACCTGGAAACCTCTACTAAAATGATTGCCCTAGATTCAAAAGATTTGAGAGAACTTTATGATAGAATGAATTAAAATTATTTTTGCGAGAAGCCTGTATGTAGATGCAGTATGGAATATCCTGGTTTTTTGACACTAAACCGTGGCAAAATTGCATTGTTCATTCACATACTGTCTCCAGAAATTTATCTTAAGTGGATTCTTTAAAAGTCCTGTCTCTCTATCATTTTAACAAATTATGAACACAGTGGCAGAACAGTGGAGAAAACAACTGTTTTTTTCATGCACTTTGTTTGCTGTGGGCTAAAATCTCATGTTCAAAGTATCTGTCTAAAATGAGCTTTTTGGATTTTTTTTTTTCTTTCTAGTGAATGTTTCTTGCCTCAAGCTCGTTTTGTTAGTTAACTGGATTATCTGAATACTGGGACTAAGATGTAATTTCTCCCAGGGGAATTTTATATACAGACACCTTATCACTATTCAGATAAAACTTTACATTCACAACCTGATCTGCCTAGTTTGGTCCTGACAGTGGAAATCTAGCCGTTTTAAGTCAGACAAAGCAGCGGCAGCAGGAACCAAGTTACAACTTTTAGTATGTACTACTGCTTCTTGGAAATGTTTTACTAACTATGACTCTGTTGTCTGGTAGGTTTAACTTCTACAATGGAGAATGGTGAAAGAAAAGTAATATTGATCAGATTAAACATAAGTGATCATTTCAGATGTCAGACTGAGCATATAAATTCAGTGCATAATTATTTGAAAATCTCAGAGTTTGAAAATATAAAATTCGTGTTTATTAGTTAATAATTAAGGGAAATGAAATGAAATGATAAGCAGTGCAGGCCACAGTCCTTTTAATACTGCTATTAGATTGGGCCCCTACTATTTAATAGCATCATAGGTGATTTGAAATATAAATATCGGTTAGAAAAATAGCTATATTTTTATAGATACTTCTCTACTTAAATTATATCACTTGTAAAGCTTTTGTGCTTGAAAAGGGTTATGTCAATGAAACTCGAAAAGGCTCTTTCTTTTTGATGAGATGTACTTCGTAGTTTCTCTTTTGTCTTAAAAGTGCCACAACAAGGAAAGATCTTGGTCTGAAACTGTTAGTACTTCTTTGTTTGCATTTCTTTATATTAAAGTGCACTTATACCAAATCTGTACAATAAATCTGACACCAAAAAATTACCTGAGCATTAACTACAGTTTTTTAAGATGCTGATAAATAAAATTAAGTCATATCTAAAGCTAGATGTTAGCATGGCATCACAAGAGATCTGTCTTCCTACTTGTCAGAGCTTCTACCCCTAGGGAGCTTAATGCAACTACTTGAATGCTTTTCCTAAGTGTAGCTCACTATGTATAGATGGTATTATATATTTATATTTACTTTTGTCTTAAACAATGCTTCTCAGTGTTATTTACTTGAAGTCTAAATAATCTCTTTGGGTTATTTTTTTCTGTTTTTTATATTTTCGAATGCTGCATGCCAGAGAAGAGAATAAATGGAAATACATTTTGTATCTGTTACCTCTTTCACTTTGAGGACCAGATTCACATGTTTGGTAGATTGTATGTTGAAATGCAGTGAACTAGAAATTGTTGCAGAATTGTTTTGAAATGAGAAAGATCCACATAAGTAAAAGGTTACGGAATCAAAATTGGTACTGGAGGTAAATGATGTGAAAACCTGTGAATAAATATATCATACTCTCTACCACTGAAACCTGAAAAGTAATTTATGATTTTAAACTACAGAATAGAGGTTTATTATGTAAACTTGAATGGTATCTATAGTATAAATAGAAGCCTTATTAGTATATAATGAAACATTTCCCTTGTTTCTCCCTTCCCCTTTATACACTGTTGCTATGACTTATTACATTCAGGAGGCTGTGTTACTTTTCTCTTACCAAAAAGAGAAAATATTTTTTGAGGTCTTTTTTATCAATGGAAGGTTTTGGAATTTATGGGTTTGTGATTTTTTTCTAGTGCTTGGGTTCTTTTTACATGGAAAAATGTGTTACTTGGTCTCCTGTTGGTCCTTATCTAAGTATAAAGTGATTCATTGCCATGACATTCATCATTTATATCATTATTATATAGATGTCCTGACACACCCCAAGCAGAGCCACATTAATTTCATTGGAGCTCTGTCTAGAGTCACACACCAACACAAATCTGCAAAGGAGTAAAAATATGCCTAAACAAATCAATATTTCAGCTAGATACACTAAAATCTTTCAGGTCTATTCTTTCAGTATATGTGCTGGAATTGTAGTTTGATGGACTTAGAGAAAACCTGAATACGGAGCTGTTTTCAAGAGAAAAATGATGCACAAAAGATGGAGTGAAAAAAGAATAAATGGGCAGTTGTATTCAGGAGAGCTGACCACTTTTAAAAAATTATAAGATTAAGGGAAAAATAAAAACAGCTGAAGTATCATAAAACTAAAGAAAATAAGACACCTCTTTGACTGCTAGTCATAAAAATTGTTGAAGAAATGGAAACAAGGATATGGGACTGAAGATGTGTACAAAGGAATAGATGAAGCATTTAATTTGGAAAAGATAAAGTTCTAAAAGTCATAGCGAGAAACACAAAAGGTGATAAGAAGAGCCTGAATAAACACAACAAAAGTAAGAGAGGGAAAAACAAGCCTATAGGCCCATCTTTAACAGGATTGAAGAGCAGTGTATGGCATTGAGAAGGCCAAAGCAGTCCAGAACTAATCTGAACCTAACTGGACCCACTAGAAGACTCACTCAATGCTAGAGGATTTTTTGACTAGTTAGTTGTAATTGATTAGAAGTGCCTGCTGTGACTGGCCTCTAATAGACTAAGGAACTCAAAGCTGCAAGGGATAAGGTAGGAGTGAAAACCCCAAAGCAAGGCAAGTATTGTATCTAGCTTGGAGGGATGGAGTGGGAGGAGGAGGTAGAATCAAGCAAACAGCATTTTTCTGGATATCATAGATAAATTCTTTTAAGAAGTATTCATTTTACAAAGATACAAATATTAAATAGTAAGGAACAGCCCGAATGAATCTATCAGGAAATTACTGTCTTAAAGCAGTCTCATTGCTCTTTTAGTAGTTTAGATTACCTAGTGGCAGGTAGGAAGGTTTATGTATTCTGTATCGTCAATTTAGTGGGATTTTAATATTGAGGGAACTGGATTACATTAATCTGTACTGTAGAGGAGCAAGGAAAGCAATCAATTAATTTATATTCATCTAAGATAGGATAAGAGTTAGTTAGTTTAGTAGTTGATGAAGACAATATCAGGAAAAACTCTTCAACTATGTGAGGTAGTGGGAAAGTCTAATAACCTATGAATCATCTCATAGGAGGTTTCTAATTATGAGTTAGACAAACTCTTGTGTCCTGTTTTCAGCTGAGATACAGGTATTTTTCTTCCCAGTAGCTCTTTGGTTTGGATTTAACATGAGAATGATGTTAATAACACGTATTGTTTTAGTTATTCCCAGAAAATGCTTATGCTCAGCTGGGATCGAGTTAATTTTCTTCCCAAGAGATGCTGGGTTTTAGATTTAATTGGAGAAGAATGTTGATGATATACTGACGTTTTCAGTTGTTGCTAAGAAATTAAGGAGTTTTTCAGTTTCCCATGTTTGCAAGTGTAGTAGTGCACAAGAAACTGGGAGGAGCATAGCCAGGCAGCTGACCCAGGCTGGCCAAAGAGATATTCAGTACCACAAAACATCATGCTCAGTACATAAATGGGAAGTTGTTGGGGGAACAAGAGCGTGTTGATCCACAATCACAGCTCAAACAAGGCTGGGCAGCTGACCAGCAAGTCATCTGGTGGTGAGAAATTGCATTGAATTGCGCATCACTTTTTTTTTTTTTGTATTGTTATTACTTCTTTTGTTGTCTTATGAAACTGTATTTATCTCAACCCATGTGTTTTACTTTACTTCCCCTTCTCCTGCCCATCCCACCATGGCAGAGATAGAGTGTGAGCTAGTGGCAGTGTGATCCTGCACTACTGGCTGGACCTAAACCATGATACCTTATCAGCATGTTCTAGACAGACTTGCTTCTAGTCAGAGCAGGCAACTTCAGCACGGTCTGTAACCTCTCTAAACAAAACCGCTTTTGCAGTCCAATGCTTGTATAATTACACTGGTTTACATAGTTTATGGTCATTGAGAGATAATGCAATTAAATAATTACTAACTGCAATCTTTCACCTTGTATGCATTGTAATTTGGATTGCAATTCTTAATCAAGCAGTCAGAATTGAAAAAGAAATACTTAGGGGACCACTCATTTCAGTATGGTCAGTAATTAGAAGATTTGAAGTTTAGTTTATCTTTCTAGTAAACTTAGTTAAAACTAAATGTAAGAAATGTATTGTCATTTAGTAAATGTAGCAGCCTCAATCTGAAAAAGTAGTAAGTGTATACCTTTATTTCCACTAAGAGCTGTACAGTTCTGGATGTAACATTAAGTTTCATTTCATAAGCTTGATGATTTTCAGTCAATATTTGGTGTATTTCCTAGAGGAGATTTCTTCAGTTGGCATGCATGCTCAGACTATTTAAGTGTGGTTGATAAAGGTTCTGAATCATTCTTTTGGAGTCCCTTGGATAATTCCTACTTAGAAATATAAAGAAATAGCACTCAGAAAGTATACCTTGATTGTTTACTTACAGCCTGATTAACTGAAAACTGTGAGTGCTCTGTGGCATAAAGACTGAAATTAGAATTCTCTGTCTGTTTAGTGAGGGATCATTTTTTCAGGGTCAGAAAAATCTTGCAGTGCCAGGGAAGTTTGATTTTGTTTGAGAATTTCCCATAGATGTCAAATTTGTTCTAGGGGTCTTAAAGGATACCAGTGTATTTTGTAACTGGGGATGCTTCAGAAGCTGATATAATTTCTAAGGCTGCTCAGTTCTGTGTGTGTGACTCACTAGACAGAGCTTTTAGAGAAAAATTGCTTGTGTCTGAATGTAAAGAAGTGATGGTGTAATTACACAGCACTGTCTTGTATAATGTAATAACAGATTGTTGTCGATTTTGAGTATAATACAACTTTCTCTCTTACTTTTACACTTGGGCTACTGGTGAACTGATGTATTGGGAAGGAAAGTTGACTCTTGCTCCTAGAAGTAGCGCAACCCACTGTTGGATTCCTCCTGGCCTCTTGATCTTCAAGGCCCATCTCCCTTCCTACCTCCTTTCATTTTTTCCTTCCACTTTTAGTGTTGTAAAGTATTGTCATCACAAAACAAGATACTGTTATGGGTTTGTTTCTTCTGGTGTCCTTAGGTTTTCATAACCACGTTCTAGATATCAGCAGCTTATTCTATTCCATTTCGAAATTTCTATTCTGTACTGAGGGAATCTAAGCTAATTGTTAGAACAAGGACTGCACTGCGTCTAGTCTCCCTTGTGAGAGGATATTTGTAATGTCCCCATAGCAGTTAGCAGAAAAAAAGAAAGTACATGGCAATGTTACTTTTTATTGTGGAGGTAAACCTGTCTTTGTAGAAGTTATTGGATATATCCTTTTCTGCATGTTTTTTTCTTGTTTAACATGTAACAAAATTTTTAATTAACCAGTAGAATAAGAAACACATTTTTCCTGAATTCTGAAAGCTGCACGTCAAAATCTGCTCTACTTCATTTGCACTTTAAACCAACCTTAAGGAATAGTGTGCATATATTAATATTTAGGAGGCTAAATTTACTCTGAGATAGAGAGGTGAAGTTGCTTCTTTGTGTTATTATTTCAGGAAAAAATAATCAGTCACTGTAATTGTAGCTGTCATCATATACGATATGGATTTAACGTATACAATTCAAAGGCAATATTTATGCACTCCTTTTTAAAAGGAGTCTTTTGTTACATGACAGGGAAGCTGTTGAATTCAGTGGGAGCCAATAAACAAAACCTAGTGCTCTGGAGATATTCAGTGAGATAGTTACAGCACTAATATAAATCCCTAAATTTCATATCCTGATCCTTCCTTACAAAACACAGCTAGAGCTTTATTTTGAATGGTAATACAGAAAAAAAAGAACATAGAAGGGAACTGGGAATGATTCAAAATAGAAATTAAATCCAGTTAGCAACACAGAGCATAGAAAATCCTTCCATTAGTATTTTTTCCAATTCCTTTCTTGCTTGATTTGCTTTTTTTCAGTGGTTCCTACTGGTTGTTTTGCCAGTTTCTTGTGCAATATTAGTGTTGTAGTAGACGTTTGTTTTTGTGTGTGAAAAGCTAAAAATGAACAGAGAAAAATCTTTATTCTCAACTGTTTTAAATTTGACATTGAACACACTGGTCTCCAATGCTGTCCTTTTTTACATCGAAGTCTAAACCTTCATTTTTATCTTTGAGGGAGCAAAATGAAACAAAAATATCTATTCTAAATTATTGGTCAGAAAACAACTCAAGTAACAGTCTCCATTTGATCTGCAACAGAGCTTAAAGAAGTAATGTGTGGCCTCTGTCCCTATTTGAAATCTTATGTAACAGCAGCACATTTTTGTATCTATAAAGTAGCTGGCACCTAACGTTCTTCAGCAGCTCAAATGATCCAAGTATAAAAATGTTCATTTTAGGATAAAACTCATACTAAATTCAGTTGGAGCAAAACCTAGATAGGAGTGAATACATTAAAAAATCCTACTTTTTTCATTAAAGAGAATGTTGAAACAATTGCCTGTTTTCTGATGTAATATTATTATAGAAAATGTAAGTACCATGTAAAAAGGACACACAAGTAGCTGAACTGCTACCACTTTGAAAAAAATACATTTATTATTGTGATTTACATTTGTTTTTCTGGCATTAGTTTCAATGTGAGGTCTGAGCAGCTTTGATATTTTCTTGAGAGGTGATATTTTATGATGTAAGTGACAGTATTAACAACTCTTAATTAGTTTAGCAAGATGTTTAAGAATAAAGGGCTTGAGTGTGCCAGTGGATGAGGAGCTCAGCAAGACCTGGCAATGTTCACTTGCAGCCCAGAAAGCTAACGGTATTCTGGACTGTATCAAAAGCAGTGTGACCAGCAGGTCAAGGGAGGCGTTTCTCTCCCTCTACTCTGTTCTCCTGGGACCTCACCTGGAGTACTACATTCAGTTCTGAAGTTCTCAGCACAGGAAGGACATGGATCTGTTGGAGTGAGACCAGAGACGGGCCACGAAGGTGATCAGAGGGGTGGATCACGTCCCCTGAGAGGACAGGCTAAGAGAGTTGAGGCTGTTCAGCCTACAGAAAAGACCACAGGGACACCTTATAGTAAACTTCCAGTACTTAAAGGGAGCCTGCAGGAAAACTGAGGAGGAACTCTTTATCAGGGAGTGCAGTGATAAGATGAGAGGTAAGAGTTTTAAGGTGAAAGAGGGTAGATTTAGATTAGATATTAGGAAGAAATTTTTTACTGTAAGGGTTGTCAGGCAATGGAACAGGTTTCCCAGCGGTCTTGGAACAAGGCGATTGGTAAGATCCCTTCCCCCCAAAAAGAAGCTATATTTTAATTTACCCTTCTGTGTTTAGTGATAGTCCATATTTATTCAAGATTTTCAATAGCTTTGCTCTGCGTTGTACAGCTCTGCGTGTAAGGCACACTTAACTGTAAGGAGCAAATAATGTTCAGGAAGGGAATGACGTGATGACCAGATGACAGTTCAGAAATGGCACAATAATCCTGTTACTAATAGAGTATTTCATGCTACTGAAAGGGCAGAAAAGTTAGGAAACTACAGGAAAATAATTTTCATAAGCTGTGTTAGGAGTTGAGAAATGTTTCACTTAAGTCATGGATGAAATTTAAATGCTGAATATCGTTTCATTTGTCCACTTCTTCAAAAACCAGATGCATCCATTAATTGTCAATAAATGAAATTTTATCACAAGTAAGAAGCAAGCTAAGGAGATTCTATTAGCTTTCCATGTAACGAATAACTGAAGTTTATATTCTTTGAGAAACTTATTCTGTAAACTTTCATGTGACTTCCTATTACATTCTACAATGTTCCTTCATAAGAAGCTTCTGTTTAACCTTTTACCGTGCACCACTTACTTCTCCATTCCCCTCTTACTTACTTTCCAGCAAAACTAGAAATGGTTTTAATGCCTATAAATTCTTCTTGAAGGCAGCTTAATATGACATGGATGTGCAGTAGGGCACAACCTTTGAGCTTGCTGTATACTTTAGAAATATTACAGAGATTAGGAAGCAATCTGATGGATTGCTTCGAGACTTAAAAAGCCTCCACAACACAATAGATAAAACCATGGATTTTTTGACCCTTTTCTAATCTGGCTAAAATGTTTCAGAACAAAATACTAGTGTGTAAAGAAACTACTTGAATTCTGGATGTATGCAATAAAAGGTAAATATCAGAAGTTCATTTCAGTTTTGGAGGCACATAAACCTACTAAGCCAATCTGTTCATTTTCCTCAGTTGCCACAAGTAGATCAGGAAATATGACTAGATTTCTCTTGACTTTTTAGATTGGTTTAGTAGAGCATAGGTGTAAAAGATTCAAGAAGTAGAATTATGTAGGCATTGGCATGGAAAGTAACTACTATCATAATGAAGAGGAGTCTGCAACCTCTATTGAATCAATAACCTAATAGATGCTAGTGATGAAGACACTAATCTGACCTTATTTCCTTTGAATTATAAGAATATTGTTCAGTATTTTTCATGGACCAGGTCCAAGAATTTATGACTGAAAGAGTATATAAATGAGTGTGGTGTCTTCCACACAGGTTAGTTATAAAGCACAAGATTCCCTGGATTTGGTTTGCTTAAGGAAAAGTTCTGAACCCCTGCATTTTTGGGGTGAAAAATGACTACTGACCTGATTGTTCTTTCATTAGGAGATATGTTACTGAAAATAAGTAAACTGAATTAGTGCTGAATTAGTCAGAAGCTATCATCCAGGTAATCAGACTCTCTTTGAAATACACTAAACTTTAATGAAGTCTCCTAGGGCAGGTAGTTCTTCCTACACTATAATTGAAGTTTTGATTGAAAGATACACCTGGTGTAATTTTTATTTTTGTTTAGAACAGAAATTTTTCTTATATTATAATTTGGCACACGAAATTATGGAGTGTCATGATGGCATTTCTTTCTTGACTGGCTTGTAAAGTCAGTTCATGAAGTCAGCATGTTCAGTGTATTAAGTGATAAACATAAGGTTTTAATTAAGACATACACTATAGCAATAGCTACATTTTTTGAAGGGGTTTTTTTTCAGAATGTGGCATCATCACAAAGGAAGTAAATTATTGGATTTTTGGACTGTAGTTGTCTAAATGTAGTTCAGCATGCTAAATTCCCAAACCTCCTTCTTCATTGGTGTATAGCAAACTGATTTAAATGTTTAATTGAAAATATGAAAATTCCACAATTAAAAGTCTAAACCCAAATTATAATAGCACTGTATCCTTTATCTTCTAGATTATGCAAGTTACAAATAGGCATGGAGCCTTCCAAAGCATTTGTAAAGAAACATGTCCATGTTTGCATTAGGAAAAAAAATTTCACAAAAAGGGTCATTGGGCACTGGAACAGGCTACCCGAGGAAGTGGTTGATTCACCTTCCCTGGAGTGTTTAAGGCACGGGTGGATGAGGTGCTAAAGGGCATGGTTTAGTGTTTGATAGGAATGGTTGGATTCGATGATTTGGTGGGTCTCTACCAACCTGGTTATTCTATGATTCTATGATTCCATGCAGATTCTATGATTCCATGCAGACATTGTTGCTGTATCTCTTCTAAGACAGAAAGAGACATAGTGTATGTCACAGGTTGCATCTTATATAGGCCACCAGCAGTTTGGTTTTTATTTTTTCATTTTTTTAAATAAGCATTCATTAAATAAGTATTCATTCTGATTCTTCATGTACCATATGCTTTCTATGTTTATTTCACTTTTGCTTTTTATGTATGAATCTATTTTTGGCCTCTGTCCTAGGTTACAGGGATAAATGGACTTTGTTCTGATGTGGCTCATCTCTGTGGAGCCTTATAGTCAGCGGGATTGCAGTTGGGTTTCTACTGCTGGAATTCTCCTGTGTACTGTGCTATTACTAACTACACAGTGTGAAGCAGGCAAAGGCAATATTTAAGTATTTAAACATCACATCTGAATCTGCTGTACCTCTCTGCATTCCCCTTGATTTGTGTCAAAGAACTGGGGTTTTTTTTCCTGTTTTTATGTTCCTCCAAATCATATACTTGTTATCTTCAGCAACAGCAGTATTTTTCCAGGTTTGTGATGATAAATCTTTGGTAACAGCCAGCAGCTGACATCATGCTACATATTATAAGATAATTATCATATTTTATAGGTACAGAATTCAATATGAAGACTTAAACTGTAACTTCAAGAAGATGGTTTTTTAAATATTCAGTTTCTATACTATGAAGCAGCTGCCTGTGCTTTTTCTTCTTGGAAGGAAATATTATTGCTTTTATTTATTTATTTTACAGTCATGAGCCGAGAGTTGTATTGGTGTATATTTTGTGAGCACCTGTGTCACAGTGATGCAATCTCGGGTGTTTCCTGAGCTTTCTGAACCTGGTGTCATTCCTGGTCAGAGTGTGGTCCCAGGAGACAGGGCTGGACACCTAGGAGACTTCTGCCTCTTTACTAGCATCTGCCAATACTCATTATTCTTGCAAAACAGAGTTAGCGTGTAGAGGCCTAGCTGTGAGGACAAAGGTTAATGTAATCAGCCTGTAAAGAACCTGTGCTTACTTCTGTTGAGAATTTATTTTGCCGAGACTGTGAGCCAGGAAGGTAATGCAAGAAAGGAGACATAGAGTAGTATATTGGCAGGTTACTGCTGCCTCTGTGCTGTCCTGTGGTGTGTCTGTGGGGTACAGTGGTTTGTTCCTAGACAAGGATTACAAAGATGGACTTTGAGGTCACAGGTGCGTGGGTCACAAGCAGCTGCAAGCAACTTATCTTGCTTTTCACTCTTCCTTTGAAGGAGTCATTATGCTGCTGCCAGGCCTAGTGGTGCTGCATTAAGATAGATGAAGCACATCATATACTTTGTTATAGTTCTCTGCACTAGCTTTAGGAAATTCTACTAGTATTATCAAATTTTTGTGTGTATATTTTAATTAGCATGATTTTCAGAGTGACATAACTGGTTTTATATGTGCACTCATGCAACAGAAACACAGTAATTTAGTTCTAAAAGTGTGGTGGTTTTAGCTCAAAACATGACCAAAGAGTGCTACTGATGTAGCATTGACAGTGGCTTTTATTTTTGGTTTTATTTCTTTTTAACTAGAGCTACTTATTAAAACTCAGACCATAAAGGAGACTAGAGGAATGTGAAATGTGTATTGTTAAGCTCTGTTCAGTTCTTAACCACTGATTCGTGTAATGCTTTCTGACATGAATCTTTGGCTAAAAACATAAAACAGGGATAAAATGACGAAGGGGGAATTTTGATTATCATTACTTTTTGGTCCCTGAATACAGAAGTAGAAACAAATTCTGTGCAGTAAAATATATAATCCTAAAATATATTCTCTGTTATTAATATGAAAAATTCTGTCTTAAACTGGCAAACACAATTGGAAGAACCATAGGTGTGTATTATGTATAATAATGTATGATGATGTGATTTAAGCAATAAGAAAAGTAATTAGCTGAAAGAACAAGCAATAGTGCAGTTATTATTACGGAACTAGTAGAAATCAATATTTGCCTTTTGTACATACGAAAAATCATTTTTTGTACATACAGATATTAATATACATGAGTCCGCTGGATCAGAAAAAGTCCTTCTGACTCAGTATGGGACTTCCATGATAATGTTGATTATTAAGCTGATACATTGAACTTTGATGGGACTGAGGAATACATTATTTCTGATAAAAAAATGGGTTTATCTTATAGAATCTGGAATGGTTTTCTGATTTGCTTGTGGTTTAATGAGGGTGCTGTGTTTGTGAAGGAAACCATTATTACTAGTAGTGATCACATTCATTTCGAATGGCTGAAGCAATGCAATTCATTGAGCAAAATTTGCAAATCAATGCTATAAAAACAATTTGTTGTGCTTGAGTTGAACAGCTGATGTGTCTGTTGCCTATAAAACTGAGATACAGCCCATAGTGCAATGATGTGTAAGTGGATATATAGTAAGTACAGATAGTTGTTATTATTCTCTTCTTGCCTATATTTCTTTTCAGAATCGATCAAGGATGCATCTGTGTTTTATGTATGAAAGACAGTGCTTTCAAGGGTATGGTTTTATTACTGATTTGCTATTTCAGACAGAACAGATTGAACTCAAGCTAAAGCAACAGATTAAAGTGACATTTTAGTTGCTATTCGGCAGTAGTGACATAGCTAATTTTACACGTTTTGGAAGTGAATGTAGGTGTAAAATTGATGCCCTGAATTATTTTGTATATTTGACAACGCCAAACTCAATTGTTTTGCATTATGTTCATACCTTCCCTGGATTTTGATTTAGATCAAAAATCCTATTTTCACATATAGTAAGGTTAGGTACCTCTTTTCTTTGCCTTTTTCCTCTTGAGTTTTCACTGCAATGAATAACCAATGGTCTTTTTGGAAGGAAGACTGGCAATTTTGATAAAGTTTTTGCTTTTGATTTTACAGACTCTGTGATGGTTCAGATTTGGCTTTACTAAGCTGCCAGATAGGATCTTTTTCACTTGTGTCTGTATAGAAGTAAGTTTCAGTGTTTGCTTTTGTTCTTGAAAAGCATCAGACTGACATTTAAATCAAATTCCATTTGTAATGCTTTGTTTATTACAAATGACTAGATTTAAGGATTTGAAGAAGCAAGAAGAGACACTTCTTTTAAAATTAAAAAAAAGCAAAACCAAAACCAAACTGTTCAAAGCAGTTATTTTCTTTCGGTTTGTCTTATTATTCAGACCTCTATAAATCTACACATCTATGGGTTTTCATAGAATCTGGTTTTGTCATTAACTTTGGCTTTTAGTGAACTGGATATCCTTCAGAATCCAAAATCAAACTAATTCTTTACTTCTCCAGAGTACTTTGCAAACATGAACTGGTCAGTTCTAGCAGTGGTGTTAGTGCCTTCATCGTTTAACAAGTTCTGTAAATATTATCCCTGTAGCTTGAGATTCTGGAGCTGGTGAGACACTAGATTACAAAGCTGTAATGTTGGAGCTGCTGGAGAAAGGGGAGGCCTCCACACAGCCCCCAGTATTGTGCTATCCTCTTCGATATTGTGCAGCTATACAAGCTTCTTCAAAAAATTAAATTTGGTCAAAATATTACAATAGTCCTTGTGAAGAGACTGCAGAAGAAATTCATCTGGGAGATGCTTTTAGGCTGGAGGAGAAAGGGGGTTGGTTCTCATTCATGTGGTCAAAGTTGACCCAAATTTAAGTAATTTGTAATACTGCTGACATCATGGCATTTGATCTCCACATGTCTCAGCCTGTGTGGTTTTACAGTTTTCACCTCTGACTTTCTATTTGATCTTAATCCACTCCTTGGCAAACTAGAGCAGATACAATTTCTCTTATGGGTTTTATTCCTTCTCTATTCCATGTAAAAAATAATTCTAGCTCAAGCTGACTTCCCAGTTTAATGTACCACTCATCATGGTTGCATTTTTAATTAAGAATTAGAAAGAGATGAAACAAAGAATGGTTGCACCAGTATGTTTATTAGTAGTTCATGCAGTTTTGGTCATAGCTAGAGTGAAGTTTCCTATGTCTTTTTCTGTGTAGGTCTCTTCAATACAATAAGAAGATGATGTGTCTGTAATAGATCAGATACATGCACCACCTTCAATGAGTAAATAAGGCAGAAATTTATTGACCTAATGGTGTACAAATTTATGTGGTATATTTAAGTGCGTCATTTATAACTAATTTGTGCATCTGTTCATCTTTTTATCAATAAAAACATTATAGAGAACTCCTGTGTTTGGAAGGAAATCTGATATGCTGAGACTTCATAGTACAGTTGTATTCGGGAGATAACTCTATAAGCATACACTGAATTTTACAATTGCTTTTTTGTGCATAATAAATATTTCAAATCTAATTTAAACATTCTTCTTAGCTCCTAGGGAGACATTTTGCCTCAGGTAGCTCAGTGCAGCACCAGGATATTTTAGGTCACCAAATCTGTAGTCTAGTGGTCATCCTTAGGACTTCAACTGAGTCCCATGTTCAGGGGGCTGTACCTAAACTTGGATATGGATATGGATATGGATATGAATATGGATATGGATATGGATATGGATATGGATATGCTTGAGTTTATCTCCTTGCTCATGGATTTAAGCCCACTGCATAGTTTGTGAAAGGAGGGAATGTGAGTAGAGAAATGTGAACAGAAAAAATACTTTCTCCCAGTGATCAGTTAAACTACAATCTTGTGACTTGAATTTCTCTTTAGTTAGTCTCATGCATTTAAAAGCATTGCAGCTACAATAGTTTTTGAACTTCCAAAGCCTAAGCTAGCTGGCCTCACCTGGTCATTATCTAGTCAGAGCAAATGGTATTAAACATCATCTTATAGCAGAGCCATACCTGATTAGAAATATTTCTTGCCCAGGCCACACTTGTTCCCTCACAGAGTCCTTCGCTCATATTTAATGTTCAGTTCACCTTACATTTTCTATATCTTCTTCAAATATGTTCAAACCTGATCCTTAAGCTGTGTCTTATGATATTCCTGTAAACCAAAAAGTTTAAAACTGTAAGAATTTCAAGGAATGGAAATGAGGAGAGACCAAATAATTTTTGGTCAAAACTTAATGTAATTTTATATTTTTGCCGTGTGTTTGGTTAAAATCTCCCATGCCATACACTATTGTACATGTTAAAACACATTTTGCTTGAGTAAATGTAATCAACTGCTAAAAAATCAATAAATCTTTTTAGAATTTGCCACTAAGAAATGTTATAATTTGTATCTTAGTTGGTGAGTTTGCCCTTCAGACATAAGAAATAACAGATATTGTGAGTCTTAGTCTATCAGGCTACTGCTCTGCTGGTTGAGTGTGCTGCACTGCTGTGAGATGTCAGCTGCAGTCTAGCCATAGCGGTGAGGTGGCTGACTCGGTGTGGTGTGGGACTTTTTGTCACTAAACACTTTTTGTAGCCTTTTTTGATTATCACCCTCAGTGGTTTGGTGCTAGGTAGTATAAAAACAGCCTGTGTAGAAGAATGGGCTTGTTGGCATTTAGGGTCTCGGGGTATCAGCAGGCATATTTACCACACACAGCTGCTGTGCACCTCTTCCACTCCTTTGTTGCCGGGACTGTGAGGAGCCCCCAGATCTGTTTTAGCCTTCCTTGGCATTTCACAGCTGTCCTCTCCATACTGAGGCACTCCCCCATAGATTCAGATCTGATGATCAGCACACACAGTTCAAGCTCATATACCTGATTAATATCATTTTCGTACCAGCAGATGTATTAATGAAAGACATCACCAGAAATTATTCTGAGATATGAAAGCATATAGTGCTTTTCTTAGGTATTTTTCTTCCTTTTTGATACTTCCCTAAGATTTCTAGTTTGGTTTTGATATTTATTTTTTTAAAGACTCCAGTGTTACAGACCACATGGATTAAAGAAAACGTATTTGGATCTTTTATGAAAAACAAAACCTAACAATTTCCTAATAACTAAATGATTAAGGTGATTTTCTTAGTAATTCATGTAAATTATGTAAATGCAAAGAAGAGAACATTTTATTCATGCTGGGAAAAAGAGAGGTAATTTTATAGTTTTCCAGTTCTTTAGTCCCTCAGCCTGGGGCAGTGCAACACACATTTTGTCCTAACAACGTGTATCAAAGGAAAACTGGTTACACATCTGTTTGCTTAAATGGCAGTTTAAAACTTCTTTTACATTTGCAATAATTTCAAGTACCGCTCTTTTTATAGGTCTGGGAAGTGGTGGGCTGGAAGCTGTTGTCACAACCCAGTAATGAAGACTAGAGGCAAAAAGCTGAGGCAAAATATCAAGTGAGCAAAATTAAAACAGAAGTTAAAAATGGTCCTTGATTTTGCTATTCCCTGTGTGATGAAGAAGCTTCAAATAGATTTTTCTGTTGAGATTTAGGCCAAAACAGACAATCTGAAGTTGAGATTGTCACCACTAACCTACACTTTTCCTGCTTAGCGCAGGTGATGTTTACAGTCTGAAAGCTGTTTAAATATGTCTGTCTTCTGTACAGATTTTTAAAAGTGCAGGAGAAATCGATGCAGAAGATAAAGCTTCAGTAGTAGCTCATTATGAAGCTGTACTTTCACATAATTCTCTTTTTAAAGCAATGTGATTTTACCTTTGCTTTGTAATTGCATTAAACCTTAATATCTTTCATTCCCGTAATGTGTTGTATCAAGCTTCAGAAACGTTAGGTTGCCTGACATATTGTTCCTACTTTCTTTTTGACATATTATCCCATGAGACAAATGAGCAATCTGCACTCATGTATTCCCTGGTAGCTTCTTATCGACATAATTAATTCACAGCTTAAATCCCTTCACATGCTGTTCTGTACAGAAGTAGTTAGATGGAGCTGGTATGCCAAAGGGATAAGTGATGTCTTGAAGGTGAAGTGATGAGTGAAAAGGTTAAGGTACAAGAAGTAGCTTTGTTTCTAATTGTAGTAAATTGTGAGCATTGTTATCAAGAACAGGACATGCCCTGAAGTAGTGTGCAGTCAAGCGGACCCAGCAGTTCCCTGAAATCGGCATTAACCAACCTCTATACCGCACTGGAAAAGTGCTGCGAGCTCTCTCTTAAGTCCCCTGCACAGGTGATTTGTATCTGTGTGACAGGATCTTAGGAGTGAGAAGGGAGATTCCCTAGGATGTGCTGTGGCATCCTAGTCCAGATTAGAGACCCCTTTTACCATCTTCTGTGCAGCAAAGCCCACTCTCCACTATTTTTTAGATATAATATAGGACAAAATCTAGTCTGATAATACAAAAGTGTGGAAAAAAAAGGGGGGAAAAAAAAGGTTAATAGTTAAACATTCATAATAATACCTGCAATATTCCAGACCACCTTCTGCTTTCTATCTTTATTCCTCAACCTTTCCACATGTCTTGCTTTTTGCTATCAAGCACCCACAGCGTTATTGCAGGACTGCCTGTCAGTGGTGTTGGAGGCCAGGCAGTTCATTTCCTTCCCTCCTGATTCTACTTAACCCAAAGCAGAGCTGCATCTGTTCAGTGGCAGCTTATGCAGATACCAGCTACAGTGTGGCTTGCTCAAAGCTCACATCCAAATTCTCAGCTGTGAAGTTTCATCCATATGTTTCTTTGGCAGTTCCCTGATGCTCATCTTTCTGTAATTAAGTCATCAGACTCTGCTGTGTATTTTCACCAATCTAGCAGTATAGAAATACTTCTTTTAGGAAGCCAGTTTTGGTTGACCAAATAGGTAAAATTTTAAGGTCGATTTGGGGAAGAATTATTTTAACACATTTAAATATATTCAAATTTCACAAAAAATACCCCACCCCCAAAAGCAAGCTGATTTGGATGTGGTTATCTGATTTTGATGAATTTTTCTTACATAACTTTTCTCATACACAGATCTCCCTGCATCAAATCCCTCTGAAATGATAGCACAGGTACTAAAGCTCTGTAGGGAATGAAGATTATTATAGTTTCCTCCATCTCTTTCCTCCATCCATCCATCTGGAACAAAACTGTGGCAGACTAGAGAGATGAATATTACTTCTTTTCAGTTGTTATGATCTGGGTGGATTTATTCAGAATCCCTGAGAGGCTGCAGGACAAGCACTTTTTTTTTTTTGGGGGGAGGGGGGTTGATTCTGTCAGAGAAGCATTTTCTGCTCATATCCCAAAATACAAATTTAGGGATTTGTGCCCTAGGGCACGCAGCAATCACTTTAGGGTCAATAGCAACTTTTCTGTGTGTTAAAATGTCATCATTGCTAAGTACTGTATCTCACTACCTTTCAGGAGTGGAATCTGAGGGTTTCTAGATACTCATTGGATTACAGCACTGAATTTAGCCCTTAAATGCATTCAATATCTTTTTTTTTAAAAAGATAGAGTGCTTGAGTTCCTGCTTAGAGACATTTTACTGCTGATAATTTAGATACCTTTCAGAAGGATAAGAAGCATGCCTTTACTACTTTGGATTTACAATCCCTTGTACATATTTTTCCTTACAACAAGATTACGAATGCCAGCTCATAGAATTTCAAGGCATAAATACTTTGATTAATACTTGTGTTAAGTGACATATATAATTGGCATTTGCTCATCAGTTCTGAATTTGATACAGGTATATGTCTAAGTTGTAGTGATCATTGAATTCCATTTTTCAACCTAACAGTTTTTTATTTCTTCATTTTTAGAGGAGTAGAGTTGACTTACACCCAAGGCAATGAGGTTAATGAAACACAAAAGGAGTATGTTTTCCATCATTAAATTATCTATGAACCGTGAAGTGATGAGCCAAATATTTGTACTACATCTTAATATAGTGCTATTTATTATGCACATGTTTATAACAAGAATCTTGTAACTCCAGTGAGTTCCCTATACACAAAATAACTGGGTAAAAACTGTGATCCAGAATTATTTCTCAATTACTTTAAATCTGGGGATTGTACAGTCTCGAGTGACAATTACAACAACATGTTTTGTAACTGCCATTGCAAATCTAGTATTTGCCTTCATGTGTTACTGGCGCTGTGATATCTTAGTGCACTCAATAGAATATATCATATATTCCCTAGTAATTACACTATAGTAAAGTCTTAAGTCATATCCCTGAACAGTCAGTAAGTTAGTAGAGTTCAAAATCAGTAGGAGTCAAACATGTTAATGTACCTTTTAAAAGTTACTTTATTTCATGATTGCACTCAAGATCACCCACTCCATGACTTTCCCCGGTACCGAGGTCAGACTGACAGGCCTGTAGTTCCCCGGATCCTCCCTGTGCCCCTTCTTATAGATGGGCACGACATCATCCAGCCTCCAGTCCAGCGGAACCTCCCCAGTAATCCAGGAGCGGGGAAGGAAGATTTGTTGCCATTACAAGCCTAATGGAAACTCTTTGGGGCCCAAACTGATCTTTGTCTTGTAAAGCTTAAAAATAAACAACGAATTATCTACTATTTCAGCATGCACAACTTAGTTTGGAGACACTTAATAAAACTATACAGGCAGCAGAAATATTACAAAACTAAGCGAAATCCTTACTCACCACCAGTGTTCAGATGTGCCACTTGCTTCTTCGCAGAGGTGACCTGCTGGAGCACAGTAGCAAAGCAAGGCATATGCATACTGATTTTCTCTCTCTGCTTATTAGAGCATATGCATATTGCATGGCACAAAAGTTTGGGGCCGCACCTACTCTATCACCATCTGAACAAGAGGAAAGTCTTTGCTTTGCCTCCTCAGCATGTTAAGACAAAACTTAATTTGCCCAAACAAACTGAGAGAACAAAACAGTCATTACTCAATGAAAATTTAAATAAATGTGCACTGGTATACAAAAGCTAAAATTAATCCCAGTCCCTACAGAGAGAAACAGTTGCTGCTGTTTTGTTCTTATGACATTCAGTAGTTTCCACCTAATAATTGAACTAAGGTGGAGCATGCAAGCACTTTCCTTTTTACTTGAACTTTTGATCTTGAATACAAAAAAAATGTATTTTTGAGTAGAACCACTGCTTTTGATGAGTTCTCATTAGTATGTTTGTAGTGTGGCACAGTCCAAGTACTCAGTTGCTGAATTCTTTCCAGGTGTGCTTTGATATTTCCACTACACTTAAATTAACTTGAATCAGTACTGTTCCATACACATTTTTATTTTTTTCCTTTGTTTGTGAGCATTTTTACTTTTAACTACATTAGATGCTTCTGGTAAAGTGTTTTCTTTGGGAATCCAGAATATTTGGTTGACTTTATTGTTTTATTTTTTTAAAAAATAGCTACTGCAAACACTATCATGCACTAGATTTCAAAGACAGATTTGCTGGGACACAATGTTTTCGGTATGCTCCTCTTGGTAGGTTGTGATTGATTAACAATTTGTCACACTGTGTACTTTCTTTTACCACATACCTGCCCCAGAAACAAACTGGCTATCTTGAAATAGACTGTCTTTGTTCTGTGGCATGGGGTGGGGAGGAGAAAAGTGCTTGGAGATTTTGATGGGATGTAGGGAGCCAGATGCTAAGACAATCAAAAATTATGGTTTTACTTCTGTCATTCTTTAATGCTTGAGGTATGGAAAGCTGTAAATCTCTGATTTCCTTTTCCATCTTTCTCCATGGTTTTGCTGAGTTTGAAGGAGCTTCTGGGTCTTGTGTGCTCTGTGTTGCCTTTCTATATGAACTGCCCTATGCCATGCAGATTTGGAAGCCTTCTCTGGGCCTTGCAAGTGTCTTCAGTATTCCTGGAATGGTACAGAGTCCCTGTGGCATTAAATGGCATTAAGCTCTACATGGTACTCATGTGGCAGCATTGTGTTTTAGTTTTGTCCTTTGTCTTCTTGCTTCAGAGCTGTGCTTCAGAGCATCACCCATTGGGTTTTGTGTCTTGTTCTATATGTCCAAAGGAATATCAGTATTCTCTCTGATTTCTGGCAGCTGGAGATCTGTGCTGGTTTTTTTTTTTATTTTTTTTTTACCTTTTATTTTTTTTTTACTTTTATTTTTTATTTTTTTATTTTACCTTTTATTTTTTTTTTACCTTTATTTTTTTTTACCTCTAGGATCCCTTTCCTTATCAAAGGCACTAATGTCCACTTGTGCTGATAAACTAGGCAAAGAAGGGACATTTTCAAGACACAGTGATATCTTAAAACTTCTGAATGTACAGTCATGTAATTCTTGGGCAGCAGAGGTAGAAAATCCATCCAGCAGAGCCAGTGTTTCAAAGACACTGGCACTGTCATATTGACGTTAGAGCTGTTTGTGCTGACAGACACCTACACAGACTGCCACAGTGGAAAACTGTCAATCAAAGGCTCATGTAGCTCCAAGGTTTGCTATTACTTTACTTGCAAAAGGTCAAGGTTTGGCTTTTGGGTCTGAAACAAGACTAGCATACATGTATGCCCTGGAACGTGCTGGTAGAAGATGCTTTATAGTGTAAACTATGTCTGATATATTTTTGTGAAGAAATCTCTCTCAAGATAATTTCTCAAATAGTTCTCAGCCTAGATTTCTCTCTTTAGATGTCCTTGGTTGCTTTATAATCTTTCTTTTGGGGGACTGTTTGATACCATCCCCCAGGCTGCTTGTGTTCCTGTCCCACTGATGGCAGCTGTTGTTCAAAGGACATTTGTAGCAGTGATTTAATTCTGTATGGGGAGCAGAAGCCTTTGAAACGAATGCAGTTCTGGTAAACTGTCAGAGAGAAGCATTAAAGAAACAGTTTTTCTGTATTTAGAATATTGTTAGCATTTTACATAATTTAAACTGCCAGGAAGTCATGTTTTACTTACTTGAATGCTTCTAATGGTGACTGGTCTTGCAGCAGAGCTGAGAAGGGAGTGGAAATATTTCAGAGTAACCCAGCTTACTTGAGCAATACAAAATTCTGTGAAAAGGAGGTGATTTGAGGGGATTTGTTTCTCACACATCCTAAAAGTATTAGAGAACAGCAGGAAGGCAAACATATTAATTTAAGAAAGGTCCTCTTTCCCCTGCTGCCTTCTTTCTTTGCTGTTTTTGCTAGGCAGGTCTGCCCTCACATCACTGGAGGGGAAGTGAAAGTTGTTATGATTTGGAGTGGTTTTCAAAAGTGCAGGTGAAATTAAGAAGAAGGACGGAGGCCTAGGAATTTCAGCAGTGAATGATTTTGCTAGAATTAAGAGCAAACATAACTGGCTGTGAAAGAAAAGGCTAGTTTAATAAATGTAGCTGCATATTCTGTGGAGCCTGTTCAGGTGTATTCAGAGTCCTCAGCTATTACTTATGACTCAGTATGGACTGATAGGCAAATTCTTTTCATTTTACTGTTTAAAGTAATTTTCTAATAACTAAAAAAAGTTGCTAAAAACAACTCCCCTACCATTTTGTTGATCCCTTACCAATCCTGCAGATGAAATTAGGGAATCTTTACCTCACTTTGTGTTTGTCTTTTTTTGTGCTTCTTGGAGAACTCGGGCCCCCAGAGGAAAATGAGACTGCATTTCTTGTTCTTTTGAGGAGAGCTTTAAATGAGCTTCTTGAACACAGTTTTATGGAAGTATTATGACTGGTTTACTTGAGCCTGGAGTAATGGATGGAGCCTGGAGTGACTTTAAAGAGAAAAACTGAAGCATTTCTACAAGCTTGCAGTTGAGGAAAGACCAGCGGCTGTATTTACCAACACAGCAATCTAATAGTGGTAGAAGGCCACTGCCAATCATCTACATCTCTTCATCTGTTTATTTGCTAAGATGTTAAAGCTCTGTAATTGCGCAAGAGCAAAACATGAAAACCTTCGGGGGAAAACTGGAGAGAAGGACAGGGAGGACTTAGCTGTGTGATCATACTCTGTAGAGTATCATCTGAACTCAAATCTGTCATCCCAAATTGTTTGGTTGCCATCACATTTGATTTCAGATAAAAGCCAGTAGGGAGCAAAGTGTGTTATCCTTTTCTGTGATTATGCAAAGAGTAATTATCGTGTCTTGCACACCAAGAAACAGCTGAGATAATGCTCAGGTTTGCCCCGGACTTTAGGTATCTAGTTGACATGTTTAACTCCTAAGTTTAGTTCTCCTGTCCTATCAACCTTAGTAGACAGTGGGGTAGAGGAGTTACAAGAAAGTCACTTAATTAGGCTATTTGGTTTCTGGAGCATCTTGTCAGTGCCAGGATGTTGAGGTACCTGTATTCAACCAGCTTATCTTTTTCACTTTCCATTTGGATAATAATGCTCTTGAAATTGATTAATTTGCCATTTCTAAACTAAAACTGTGATTTCTTTAGCTAAAATTAAAAATTTTATTTTTGACAGAAACACCCTCAATTTATTCTTCAAAATATTTCACATTAATTATACTTATTTTCCAAAAATAATCTAAAAATCACATTAAGTTTCAAATATATAGATTTTCTTTTCTTCAGTCTTTCGGTTTCAGTAAGTTGCACACAAAGCTCATACACTCTTGGCTTCCAGTGCTTCATCTTTGACATTCTTGTTCCTCTTTGTGCACTGGAAAAAATGCAGTCAGTCCTTTGTGTGCCATTTGCTTTGACAGGGTCAAAAGCTCCTGAATACCTGAAGCCATGGATTGCCATCTCTCCAGTACCTCCCGTTGTAGCGGCACCCACCAGCTGATGATACAGCTCCTCAGGAGTGTTGCTCATTTTCTCATGTGTTGATGTTTAACAATGCAGACTTCTGAGAAACTAGTAAAAGCTTTACAAGAAAACTGATCAAGTATCAACATCTACATTGTACTGGTTGTCATAGTTCCATTTCAAAATACTTCCTTATTATAATAATTCTTTATTGCCATCTTCACAACAACACTGTCTTGACATAAACACATAAGTGTTTTCTGAAATAAGGGGCATATTTTAAACTCTATCCTATAAAGCCCTTTAAAGGATAAATCCTTGAATAATGGATTTAGCATAATCTCAGTTTGATAGATATTTATGATATAAAAAATCTATCCCACTTGCTCTTCTCCTTTGTCAGAGTAGGATTATTCATTGTTATTTGATAATACTTTGTTAAATGGATTATGTTCATTTAGATATTTAAACTCAGTTTTCCTTCCCAGAGTTTTTTTTCCTTTTGTTGAGGTTTGGCAGCAGTGAATGGATTAAATACAGTTAGTATACAAAATTTGAATAAAATAGGAATGGCAGCGGTCCAATACAGCAGTGTAGCTTAGCATAATGAGCACTAATAAAGAAGATAACAAGTCTATTACCTAACATTAATTCTTAGACAATGGGTGCAATTAAATGCAGCACAATATAGAGGAATTTAATGATTCAAAAGACTTGACTGAGTAAACATTAGTCCAGCTAGTTTAGCAATCTGTTTTTTACTGTTAGAAATGTGAACCTTGTTATTTTTAATCATGTCTGTTCTACCTCCTGAAGTACCCCCTTTTCTACATGCACATTTGGATGTGTAATTTTGGTTTTTGTCTTCTCCTTAACAACCTTTCTGATTCTTTTTATAATGAATGAATTGATGAATCGTTTTCAATGACTTCTGTGCATTTCCTCCAAAATTGCTTCCATTCAGCAGCATGGAGGGCTTCAAATTGCATACAGTAATCCAAGTGTAGAATCAACAAAATCATATGAATTAGAAAAGCAATTCTGTGAATACACCAGCATATAACCATAATCTTAGATTCTTAATAAAAAGTTGCACTACACATGTGTCTAAGACCTAACTTTTAACATGCTAAGTCTCTTTGGGACTTACATTGGAAAATGTGTCATCAAAATCTCCTTGAGTGTGTATTCCCAGATGCTTTCTCTAAATATTTCACATTTACTGTATATGAGACAGACTTTCTTTGTATGCTTGTGAGTTATTATTTTTATCACTTTTTGCATCTGAATAAGCGTATTTTAATAAAATGTAGTGGATGATGTCAAGAACTTAAAACCTCAAATTTTGTTTAGCTATTAATAGAGCATACCGATACAGGATGATCCTCAGGTCTGGGAAGGAGTTCCTCTTAGTAAGTTATCATTCATTTTTATTGTATCCTCAATCCCATTAGTGCTTACACCAGCTTTCAATTTTCTGTGAATTTAATTAATGTTGTTATCCCATCAGATTACTTATGAAATTGTTAATTAAAATTGAAATTAGCTCTGTTGTCTGTACTTCCCTGAAAAACTAATGCTAACTAGGACTGTGTGAAATCACTGAGCACTAAAACCAAATATATTGTTATATTTATAGTATCCTGAATAACCTACATGAATGTCCTAGACTACCAGTTTTTCATTTAAAACTTTTTGAGCAATGATATGCAAAACTTTTTACATTTTTCACAATGAATAATTCTTTGTGTCCCAAGGGTAGGGAAAATCTAGAATTATGATGATACAAATTCTGAAATACTATAAAATTCATGAAAAATTTATAGAAAAATGTAAAGGAGATAAATACAAATGATAGCAACATTGTAAGATTTGATGAGTTTGATGGTTGCTTTAGGATGAAAACAGATTGAGGAGCTTGACTTTTCACTTGTCAAGTTTGGGTTGTTTTCTCCCCTGAATTCAGTTTGTTTTATAAATGATCTGCGATAACATTCCTTCTTTCCACCTCTCACACTTCTGTACCTGCTTGAGCATAAAATCTCCTGCCTTGAAAATCTTCTTTCTCTTAGAGAGAGTGCAGTGGCTGTATCCCAGTTGTGGTTTGTTCTTTCCTCTCATAAGATAGCCAGGAATAATAGCCCATTTCTGGTGGTTTTGTGACTTTTCAGGGTTTAGTAAAATTTAAAGCATTTTGTTGAATTTTTGCGGAGGTATATATACTCTGTCATATCAGGTTAATTCTTGCAAAGCTATGATGTGCACTGTTTTCCTGCTTGAGTAGATACTGCATGCCTGCTTGAGCAGAGTATTTCTCAGTGGGCATGTAGTTGATTGTGGAAACATATCCTGACTTCATCATTAACATATAATAACTCATGTATCTATAGCTTGCAAAAAATATTTTTTCACATCTAAATGTTTTACAGTCTTACAGTGAAATCCAGAAGTTAACATTTATGGCTTAATAACTACATATCAGAGATTTCACAACAATAGAATATAGTATATAATTTTTATTATTAATATAATAAATCGGTCTTGGTTTCAACTTGGATAGAATTAATTTTCTTCTTAGTAACTTATATAATGCTGTGTTTCAGATTTAGTATAAGAATAATGTTGGTAACACACTGATATTCTAGTTGTTGCTAAATAGAACTTACACTAAGTCAAGGTTTTGCTAGGAACGCTTTTTTCCCTATCCACATACAATAAGTTACATTTTATATAGCTTTCTTTGAAAAATGTATATTTTTTCTAAGATATCCTCAACAAAAGAGGCAATAAATGAATCATAAATTCTTCTGTACAATCAGTATTAGTTTTATCTTGGTATGGAATGCCAAATGATGCATGCCTTCTCTTGGTGTTACTACTGGTGTGCTGTGCATTTACCTGTATGACAGAAGGTGAAGGGTCAAATTTGAGCTGTATCTTGGCAAATTAGATTAGGATCTGTATCTAAGTCAAATTCGTGTATCTGCATTAGTATTATGATATGCACAGCCAGTATACTGTGTTCATCAACAAACCTTTTAGCCTGAGCTCAGAATTGTTTTATCACAAAGTTTATGACCAGGCAAACGTAGCTCAAAATTAGTAAGTCTGTCATGTAGACATCCCCTTAACATTCATCAGTTATCTTGTTTAATTTTGTATTAGTTCCTCATGTTATAATAATGTGGTGACACTCCTGTAATCACTATGGATTCTGAGATGAATGGAAATTCAGTAACATTTGTTGTAAGCACAGTCTGTAATGATTAAGATTCTTTTGAAGGTGAAAGCCACGGAACAAATCAGTGAAAACAATACTTTCCTGGCTCAATCTGTTCTGGGACACAAAAAAAAACCCCCAAAACCTGGGGAAGGTGAAGATGCTTCAGGAACAGATGTGAGACTGAAATCCTGTATCTGGGAGGTTTGTACTGGGAAGAACTGGAGCTTTGGGCAGCCTGAGGTGGTCTTGCCCATCACAGTGGGTTTGGAACTAGATGATCTTTAAGGTCCCTTCCAACCCAAACTACTCTATGTAATATAAAACCATTCAGACAACCAAGCTTTATGCAAAGGAACCGGCTCTAGCACAGCCAGCAGCATTGTAGCTGCATCATTTTAACACTATGCCCATTCTAGTTAATTTCTCATGAGAGTAATTAGTATGAGTATGCCTATGTGGCTTTTCTTGTTTTCAAGGCCAGCTATCCCTGCATGACTATTCTGTACTGTAGAGGCATACTTGATGCTAGAAGTTACTTTGATTATGTCTTTTTTACATGTCATTGCATTATAGGGCATTCCAAAGTCTCCCAAAGCAAGGAATTTTTTGTACAGCTATCTTCAGCAGATATTGTGCTGGTATGTTATTCATGCAAACTAAATTTTGATGCACCTTAATTTTAATTCCAATCTTTCTTGGAAACCTTCCTATAATTTAAATGATGGACAGCATACACCAGGAGATATTTCAGAAAGAGATTTTTACAGAGGCAGTTCAGTAGACACTAAGATATCAATGTAGCTAGTTTAAGGTGACCTGTTTGCTTACCAGCTTTTATGGTTTATACATGTTAAAACCAGTCGTCTCATCATTTTGAACAGTCAGACTTGCATCAGTTCTCAAAATTAATATACATCTTCCAGTAAGAACTGTGATGATAGAACAGATAAGTGCAACACCAGACATCTTCACAGCTGTTTGTTCTCATGCATACAAATATAAAAGAATGGGCATCAGAAATTTAAGCATTATTCCATCACTGACCTGATCATGCTGTATGAGAGGTAAAGCCATCTTCTCTGAATATTAGCTGGTCTTTGGTATATCAAATCCAGGCTACTGTAAGTCCTGCTTGCCAAAGCATTTTGTGCTGCAAAGTCGTGCTAAGTTCTGTCCTTTTTCAAGTTAGCATTTTCCATAATTCTTCCTCCTTGTTTTAGAAGTTTTGCTTTCATCTTATACATAAAAACCTGAATCTCCAAGTGGCCATATTAACATCATTTGTCTTGAATTTGCCCCTTTTTATCAAGAAGTCCAAACTAGTACCTTTCTTTCTCACCAGCTATTACTTTGTGGAATCATAAATGTCAGAGCGCCAGTCTGGTAAAGTATCAAATAAGATGCTTTACCAAGTTGAAATATGGTGCATATAAACATAGTTTCCTTTGTCAGAAACACAGTTTCCTGTGTCAGCTACCAAATTTAAAGTAATCACAGAGAATCACAATTTTTCTTACAAAATGTATTTTCCATAACTTCATGTTGAATTGCCTAATTAAATTTCTAACTTCTATTTCTCTGCTAATTAAATCCAATATAGTCCTTTAAGATTTTCTTTTGTTTTCTGGTTGGTTGTTTTGTTGCCTGGGATTGATGCAGTGTTAGCTGACACTTGGTCAGCTCATTTGCCCTCTTCAAATATTGGCAGAGTGTTAGAACCAGGATTTCCCTACTAATTCTCTTTTGTATTGAAAATTCACATGGTGGTTAGAGATTCTTCTTAGGCAGCTTTTTCACTTTTGAGAAAAAGAGTACATGTTCTGTTCTTTTCTGCAGTATCAAAAAATTGTCAGTTGTTTGTAGAGATTTTCATGATGTTTATTGTTGCCTACAGAACTTTGATGCTGCAGAATAATGCCAAACATAGAAGATGTGGTTCATGACTCAAAGATTTTAGAATATGCATTACTTATCAGTCATGCATATTTGCACATGCTCTGTATGTCATACCAACAAATACAAGTTTTCTTATCCATGTAGTTATATTAGCTCTCACAAGAGATAAAAAGAGGACTCACAATAGAAGTTTCCTGTCCATAAAATAAATGGTATGATAAGCACTATTTCAGCAAACCTGGAATGTTCTCTATGGCTTAGTGGCCTGAGAACATCGACTCGGATTTTTGTATTTTGTAGTCTACTGTGTAGCATAGTTTCCAGAGTTGTTAGCCACTGGAGTTGAGACTGAGATGGGCCCACACTTTTTTTTCTAGCTGCAAGTCAACAGAGTCAGCAGCCCATTGGGAGCATATATATTTCATGCCTAGATGAAAGCAGGCTCCTTACATATTTATTAAGCGCTTAATTTGGTGTGACAGGTTTCATTCATTCAGTTGTGATTTTTGAGAAATGAGTTCTTTCAGTAATTGCCAGTAATTATATGTTTCCATCGTATTATGTGGAGTTTAGTATGGGTACTTCATATAAGGATTGGTCTGGCATACATTACAGAAACCAGTAGAAAATTTGAATCTAAAATTAATCCAGCATCATTTTTAAGATTTACCCATGTGTTGTGTCTAATATAAAAGCAGAATTCAGTATCCAGCTAGGAATAGGCATGGTAATTAGCTTTGCCGGTGGGGAACGGTTACTGGATTCAATATTGTATGCCATCTTCAAAGCAGTGCTAATCGATAGAATGAAATTTTCTTAAAATAAATGTATACAAAGCCATTAAAAAAATACAGTATCCATAATAATTTCTATAGCAATCAATCAGAATCATATGGTCAATTTTAAGGGGTGATTTAATAATGTATCGGAGTTTGACGGCAACTTTACTTGTATTTCTTCTAGCAAGTCTGAGAAGAGCAAGATTGGATCTAGCACCTTACCATCTCTCTGGGCTTTTTTGTGTTTAGTTATTTTGAAACTTCTGCAAGTTTTATGTTAACCCTGAAGGAAGAGGAAGCTAGAGGAAGAGCAGGGGTGTGAAACAGAGTCATGCTGAGGCAACAGTGTGAATTTTGTGTTCTTCAGTCTTTGTATCCTTGGTCTCTGTGTAAAGTTGAAAATGGAGTGGAAATATTTGGTGAGGAGGACCACCAACAAATCTAAAAGGTTGTGCAGGTTCCAAACAAAAACCAGAAAAACACTTAGGAAATTAAATATTATTTGCAAATTGTAATTGAGGGTTTTATGACTGTATAAAATTAGAGTTTCATTACGGTCACAAAAAAATTCTGGAAGGCGGCTGTATTCACATTACTGTCAAACTTAATCAATTATATTTTGGCACTGACATTGTATCTTTATGTCAATTTCTCCTTATCTGTTTGAAGAAGCAGCAAATTATTTCTTGTTGAAGTTCAAAAATATTATCATGTATGTTATTCCACAAACTGCATCTCTAATATTTTTTTTAAAAAAAAAAAAGGACAGTGTGGGCAGATGATTTCACCTAAATAGAGGTTTTTGGGGAAGTCAGGGGACTCCATGTGGGTGTGATGTTCTACATTTATGCACCTATGGACCTCAAGACTCAGGCAATTTAAGACATTAAATGCTTTATTTGCTTGAGTGCTTCCATTAATTTTAGTCAGGGTATTCATGGTAATAAGCTCAGAGTTCAGAAGCATTTACAGGATCAGCCCCCACAGTATTTGAATGATTGCACATTTCTAGCACACTTGCCACTGAATTTATCTCTTTTTTTTTCTCATGTAAACAAGTGATGCAGCTGCAAATGTGTGTTTGAAAACAGTGGTCATATCTGCAGTATCAACATTTGTTGAATGTTCTAGGCCATACTGTACACAATTCCAGTTTTCACCTCTGCTTCAGGCAAAGCCCAAAAATAGTGACAGCAATACCTGTTGGTAAACAGATGATCTGCGAATGCTGACAGCTGTACTGTAAAATCCCTATTACAGATAACCTTGCTGTGCTATTTGACTTTGCAAGGAATGTCTGTCCTTTTCGAAATTGAATGATTGGATGGAAATTGTCATTCTTAATATGTTTACCTTCCATATAATGACCAATCCCATTATGAAGGCTGAAGACAATGCAGCCTCTCTCTCGGGTTTCGTTACAGTTCATCAAAGAAAATATCCTTGCAATGTCAGAGCTCCTCTGTGGCAGGCAGCACCAGGAGCTGTTTAACATCCCACCATGGAAAAAGGAATCATTTAAAGTCAGCGCAAAAAGATTAAAAGGAGAAAATTTCAAACTAGGACTTATCTAAGGCCAGGAAATGCCTCAAGGTACCATCTGTAGAATTTCAGTGTTTTTCACTGTCTGGCAATGCACTCTATGAGGTCTTCCAGTAACCACAGCTTCTCCTTTACTGTCAGCCTCACCACCGCCCACTCCCCTCATTCTTACCACCCAGGCTTCATAACATCATCATAACAGTCTAAAGACAATAGGAAGACATTTTCAGTGATATTTTTGCTTTCATGAAACTACTTTGACCAATTTCTGCCTTTCTATTGAAGTTAAATGTGCTGGCAGTGGCAGGATCAGTATTGCAGACTGCAATGTTGAATGACCCACATTCTGTTTGGCTAGTCGATAAGTACAAAGACAAGTCAAATAAGTGTAAGCTATAGACAAAAACCAAACATCAAATGGCCAGAGTCCACTTGACATGCCATATTGTTGCCTTCCTTTTATGATCTGTTATTCCAATGGATGATTTTTATTGTTATGAATGCTTCCACCAAATTAAATTTCATTAGTAAACTGTAAACAGAGTCATGGTCACAAAAATGGTCTGGCAGGATTTCTGGCCATGGTATGTTAGGCTCCATGTAAACCTCATAAAAAGCTGTGTCTGTGAGTCCTGTTGGTTTCAAGGGCAGGCCAGGTTTGATGAGCCATTCAGTAAAGGTCAACTCTGTGAATATTTTTCATCTCCTCTCATCTGGAGTTAGAAACATGGTTGAAAAGCCATTTTTGGTTCAAGAGTGAAAATATCACTCTAGCTGTTTATTCCTCCCATCTCTGACTTTTAAAGAATTTGTATAATTGTTCAATCTCATTTAATTCCCAACCTACACCTTTTTTTTCCAATGTTATGTAAAAATTTGAAATCAGTGCTGTATTTTATACTGAAAAAGCTGTATGAGCTCTACTTTTTGTAGTTCTCTGGAAACCCTTCTATTTGTATCATTTAAAAGACATTTTCCATTGCATTTTAATAAATTAACAGAACTTCTTTAAGGCATTCTATATGCTTTTGCTATCTATGAGTCCCAGGCATTTTTGTCTTCCTGATTATAGCGATAATATATTTCTAAGCTTTTCTACAGATTTAAGTTTAATTAGAAGCATAACAATTATTGCACAGGAGCAGCAAGACCATAACATCACATAACATTTAACTATAGTAACAAATCCACATATTGACTGGAATTACAGGTCCTGTGCTGAATTTGAATGTGTATTACAGTAGAGTTAAGAGTTTCTGTGTAGTTAATGTTGATAACATAGCGCTCCTATTTTAATAAGAAAAAAAAATCAGTAATATTGTATATATTTAGCTGCAAAGGCAAAATGAAAAAAAGTGTAGAAGTCTTTTAAAAATATTTTTATGCTGTGTTATACAGCATAAACAAAGTGCAATTAGGCACTAAAATTAAGGATACTTAGGGAGAGAATTTTGTTACTTATGCTTGCATATTTTAGACAACTTTCAAACTCCCATTATGAACTTAGGATTTGATTTTAATTCCTAACACTTACTTTTAATTTGAAAGAAATGAGACTCTCAGAAATCATGAGATGAAATTTGAAGCAGAAGTTGAAATGGTTATAAAGAAGTAGGATGAATCTATTGAGAATCTATTTGCAAATGAGGACTACTTTTGCTTTTAAGGTAAAGGCTTAGCATTTACCAGGAGCATACTTTTTGTTTAGGAACAACTATACGTTACGCTGAAATTATATCTTTTTTCAGATTCTATGGAAATCCTTATATTGCTTCTTGGAGGTGATGTTGGAACTAGGAAGCTGAATTATGTCTATATTTTCAAGGGCTACTGGAATAGTAGACAGCCAGGTGAGGAGTTTAAAATAAGGATGAAACAGTTGCTTGGTGAAGAATGGCAGACAAATGAGAAGGAAGTAGATTTTTGCCTTATCTAGTAGATCAAAGTAGTTTCGCGTTCATGGCTAGTGCTGACAAAACCAGTTGGGGACAAGAAGGGATTTTTTGCATTCTAGGGAGAAGATGGGTATCCATTTGGAGGAGTTTTTCTGTCTTTTTTTTTTTTTTTACGTGTTGAAATTTCCATTTACAATGCAAGGTGTAGAAGCTTAAAGCAGCTTACAACATTTTACACCAGATACTTAATTTGCTAATGGGAATTTAACAGAACCAAAAGCCATTGACTGTTAGGATACCCAGCTGAGGACTGATGGGAATTTTTTGTGTGTGCATTTGTGTCTTTGTGGTGCTGCCTAAATGTCACTCACTCTTCTTCCAGCTGGAAAAGTACCTGCAGAACAATAGTTATATGCAATGGGCATCAGTTGGAAAAAATCTGCAGCCCCAAAGCTCAGAAATGTAAAGGGCTTGAAGAAGGGCCTATTCTCCTGTTCTCACATTCTGAAGGAAAATCCAACTTTTTCTTTAGTTCCTTTCAAAGCCAAAATTTGGCATAGTAACATAGACTGACACTCCTTTGCACTGCAGATTCCCTAAAACTTTGTTTTCCAAGCATGGTTTTCCCTTACATTCCTCCTGAACTTAAAATTCACTGTACTTTTCAAAGTTTCTTTTTTTTTTTTCTGAGGGAGGTAGCAGTGGACAGCTACTCTAGGCTGGTGGTGGTCTCATGGCTATTTTTGCTTACTTTGTGTGGAGTAACAGTGACATCCAGTGGTTGGATATTTCAACCAGATGTATAAATCACTGTACCAAGCTGTATTTCAGTGAAGGTACTATTGCCAGTGCTTTGGTTAAAGCCCTTCTCAAGGTTCTCTTGGGTGGGAGGCGAAGGGATATACAAATAAACATTATAGCAAAAGAGATTTGCTCTGGGACTTTGAGCAAGCGTAATGCTTAAGTGGAAGAACATTCTTTATGTTTTTAAACACAAAAAGAATTTTATTTTGTGTTCTTTTCTGTGGTTTTAAATCTGCTCATCCAGCAGTAAAAGTTTGTTACTGTATCATGACATTTTGAGTTTTACTTTGTTTCTGAAGTTCACCACCTAACTATGCAACTGTGCACATAAAAGAAGACATTTTCCTTTGCAATCTGCTATTAATATTCTTATAGCTGAATAGGGGAGAGGGTAAAGATAATGGGAAGAATTTTTTATTTCTTTTGTTATTGGTATGACATATGTTTATTCTATTATTGTTAAACTAAAGGATCTGTTATTATATAAATTACTGTGCAATTTTTCTCATAGGCTTATCAGAGTCCACTCTCATCAGATGATCTGTCAGCTAGCAATGTAAAACTAAATAGCTTTGATTTTTCACTGAGTTTCAGTTTTATCTCAGGTTCTGTAATCTTTCCATAAGGTTTCAATAGTAATGATTTCCCTGGTCGGTAAGGAGAAAGAACAGTGGAGGTACCTTTCTGCAACTACCTTGCTGAAAGGTAAAGAGTTTTAGTCCACATAGCAAGGAATTGTTGTTCTGAAATGCAAAAGAATTTAAGATAGAGTCTAAGCTTTGAAAAGGTCAAAGTGCTGGTGCGTGGCTTCTGGGTTATCGGCAGTGGTCGTTCCTGAAATAGTGCTCAAAATGGTTAAGGTAAAATAGATGGCAATGTCTGCAGAGTAATGAATAAGTGTTGCTCTGTGGTACCCCTTGGTGATGTAACTGAAGAAGTCAACACATTGCAAATCCCAACAGGAACTATCCCTAAAATTTGAAGCAAAATATTGAGAAGCCCATGAATTTTATTACCAGTTAAGGAAGTATGAAACATTGATTTCAGTTTGAGAAAGCAGCAGTAGGTTTCTGTTCTCTCTTCTTTTGTGTATTTTCCTGCTTCTCAATGCAACCTGGTGCTAGTAATTCTTGAGGAAATTTCTCATTGTACATTAGGGAGAAAAGCTTTGAACACAAAAAGCACTTGTTGACCTTTAAAAATTTGGTGATTTGTCACCAATCTGTTCTAGGGTTAATATGAACAATACTTTATACAGAATCACAGAATAACCAGGTTGGAAGAGACCCATCAGATCATGGAGTCCAACCATTCCTATAAATAACTAAACCATGTCCCTTAGCACCTCATCCACCCAAGCCTTAAACACCTCCAGGGAAGGTGAATCAACCACCTCCCTGGGCAGACTGTTCCAGCGCCCCATGACCGTTTCTGTAAAAAATTTTTTCCTAATGTCTAGCCTAAATCTCCCCTGGTGGAGCTTGAGGCCATTTCCTCTTGTCCTGTCCCGTCACTTGGGAGAAGAGGCCATTACTCTCATCTCTACAATCTCCCCTCAGGTAGTTATAGAGAGCAATGAGGTCTCCTCGCAGCCTCCTCTTCTCCAGGCTGAACAACTCCAGCTCTCTCAGTCGCTCCCCATAAGGCCTGTTCTCCAGCCCCTTCACCAGCTTTGTTGCTCTTCTCTGGACTCGCTCCAGAGCCTCAACATCCTTCTTGTGGTGAGGGGCCCAGAACTGAACACAGTACTCGAGGTGCGGTCTCACTAGTGCCGAGTACAGAGGGAGAATAACCTCCCCGGACCTGCTGGCCACACCGTTTCTGATACAAGCCGAGATGCCATTGGTCTTCTTGGCCACCTGGGCACACTGCTGGCTCATGATCACTCAGCTGTCAACCAACACCTCCAGGTCCTTCTCCTCCTGGCAGCTTTCTAGACAGACTTCTCCCAGTCTGTAGCACAGCACAGGGTTGTTGTGTCCCAAGTGCAGGACCCGGCATTTGGCCTTGTTAAACCTCATGCCGTTGGTCTCAGCCCAGCGGTCCAGCCTGTTCAGATCCCTTTGCAGAGCCTCCCGACCCTCCAGCAGATCGACACTTCCACCCAGCTTAGTGTCATCTGCAAATTTGCTAAGGAAGCACTCGATGCCTTCATCCAGGTCATTGATAAAGATACTGAACAGATCTGGACCCAGGACTGAGCCCTGGGGAACCCCACTTGTAACTGGCCTCCAGCTGGATTTAACACCATTTCTCACCACTCTCTGTGCCCGGCCACCCAATCAGTTTTCCACTCAGGAGAGTGTGCGCCTGTCCAGGCCAGAGGCCGACAGTTTCCATAGCAGAATGCTGTGAGAAACTGTGTCAAAGGCTTTACTGAAGTCCAAGAAGATACATCCACAGCCTTTCCCTCATCCAAGAGTCTAGTCAATTGGTCATAGAAGGCAATCAGGTTAGTTTGGCAAGACCTGCCTTTTGTGAACCCGTGTTGACTGGGCCTGATCACCCGATTCTCTTGCATGTGCTTCATGATAGCACTCAAGATCACCTGTTCCATGACTTTCCCTGGTACTGAGGTCAGACTGAGAGGCCTGTAGTTCCCTGGATCCTCCCTGTGACCCTTCTTGTAGATGGGCACAACAGCAGCCAGCCTCCAGTCCAGTGGAACTTCCCTAGTCTTCCAGGACTGTTGGAAGATGATGGAAAGGGGTTTGTCCAGCACATCCACCAGCTCCTTCAATGCCCCTGGGTGAATCCCATCCGGCCCCATAGACTTGTGGGTGTCAAGTCAGGCTAGCAAGGCTCTGACCACCTCCTCTTGGATCATGGGAGCCTCCATTTTTCTCCTCTAGCTCTGGGGTTGTACAGAAAGGGAAGAACTTTCTTTACATTTAAAGACTGAGGCAAAGAAGGCATTAAGTGCCTCAGCCTTTTCCTCGTCTCCTATCACTGTTTTTCCTTCTGCGTCCAATAGGGACTGTATGGTCTCCCTAGTCCTCTTTTTATTATTTATATATTTATAGAGAGATTTTTTGTTATCTTTCACAGAGTTTGCCAATCTGATTTCTAGTTGAGCCTTAGCCCTTCTGATTTTTTCTCTACACAATCTTACTTCCCTCCTGTAGTCCACCCAAGAGGCCTGTCCCCTCTTCCAGAGCCCATAAACTTTTCTCTTCTTCTTGATATCACTCAAGATCTCACTGTTCAACCAAGCTCTTTTTTTCCCCTGCTGGCTTTTTTTCCTGAACATGGGGATGGCTTTCTCCTGAGCTGCCAGGATCTCCTTTCTGAAGAGCTCCCAGCCCTCATGGGATCCCTTGCCCTTAAGCACTGTCTCCCATGAGACTTTGCCAACCAGCCTTCTGAAGAGTTCAGAGTCTTCCCTCTGGAAATTTAATGCTACTGTCCTGCTAACCACCCTCTTCACTTCACCTAGAACAGAAAACCCTCTCATCTCATGACTGCTTAGTCCTAGGTGTCCTCCTACTGCCACATCCCCCACAAGGCCTTCTCTGTTCACTAAGAGCAGGTTGAGGAGGGCATCTTCCCTTGTCTGTTCATTCATCAGCTGTGCGCAGAAGTTGTCTTCCAAAAGAGTTTAGTTAAAGGCTGAGAGCTGAAAGATTTACTTGAAATCCCCCTAGGCTGGAAATACTGTTTCAGCTGTGTGTGCAGTGAAGCATTTACTATGGAAGTCTGAGAAGACATGTCAACAGTTGTTTTGGGGCAAATTTGTGTCTGTCTAAGCCTTTGTATGTGTGCAAGCTGAATTTTTTTTTTTAAAAAAAAGAAAAGGAAAGAAAAAGAAAGTTTATATTAGCCTTCAGATTTGTGCAATTCGATTTTTCTATCTTTTAATTAAAATTTTAAGTAAAATAGGGTGTTCACTGTTCATGGCTTTGGTTGTCATTAGGATGTAAATCCTTCAGTGCAGTCAGGCAGGTGGGCTTCCAGGGAGATACACTTCAGCACTGACTTCTGATGTGTGAAGTCATAGTTGTAGTAGTACTTTGAATAAAATGCGTTTCCCACTTGCATTTCATGTACTATCATTAATTTTCTTCTGATTTGCAAATCAGTTGCCACAGTTCAATGCAAGTATTTCCTTCAAAGCAATTTTATTTAATGTAGAAAGAAAACTCTTCTTATATACTTGAAAAATGAAGTATTGCCATGTGTTTACCAATAAAATTAAACTGTTGTACAAGATAAAAACTGACTAGATATAATCTCGTTTTTGATAGCTTTACTGTAGCAGAGACAATCCTATATTTCCTTCAAATCTGTAAAAACAAATCCATAGTATTTTGAAGCACAAGTGTCTTAGATAAAGTTTTTCAGTGAACAATTCGTTAACAAAAGGCTAGAATGGTTCTAGCTTTGCAAAAGCTAGAAAAATGATCTACACATGGCAAACAGTAACACAAATTACTATGCAGGGAAATAATTTCATCCATCATTCTTACACAATAAAATGATCATTTTCGAAGTGCTGTACAAAATGGCTTGTTATATTGCTTGCTCTTGAAACAGCATTGAAACATACTGAGCAGCCCAATATCTATTGTAACATTTCTGAAACGTATAGCCTTAGCACCTCTGAAAGCTCTTTTTCTCTTCTTGTCCACATAATCCTATCCATAATCTCTTCTGCCAGGACTGGGGAGGCACTGGCTTCCCAGGTGGAGTCAGGACTGCACCCTTACTGTCGAGGAAGTTTGAGGCTGCTGTGGGTAGAAAGGAAACTGCGGGGCTTTAGGTCACCTAACTCAGGGACTTTATCTGATTTTTTTATGCAGCCAGGCATTTCGCCCAATTCTTTCCCCTATTTGCTTAGTAAAAAGTGAAAGCAGTGAAATGCAAAGGCTGTTAATGCACCAAGAAATTGTCTTGTGAATCATCCTTAATTAACAATGTTTATGAAAACAGTCACTGGGTTTCAATAAATTTATAAAATTTATACAATTCTGATTTGGTAAGCAAGAACTCTTGCTAACCTGTTTCATATCAAATTTCCCTTGTCCAAATCTGTATCAGATTCAACCAGCATTCCTAGCACAAATCATGATTTAATAAACATGTTTGGAGGTAATGGCATTTTTCAGGGGTATTTTTTTGGGTTGCCACGGTCTATTTAACTGGGTTTTCCTGACTTCCTTGCATGTCTGCAGTGTACAGATTGTTATTGATTCAATCTATTTCAAAGTTGGTGTAACTAAAACACAGCTCTTCATAAACCGGTTTTTTTTTGTCATGTGAAAAACTTCAGATATCTGTTTCTTTCTTATTTTTAACCTTGAGGTCTGATCTTTAGTGACAGTTCAGATTTAAAATAACTTCCTACTGTATTAGATTGGTAGAGTGACTGAAGGGAAATGGAATCCAAGCTGTTTACTCACTTAACTGTCAGAAAGTTTCCCTTCAAGGGAAGCATTTCAATTAATGTTATGCAAACCACAATACCAGTGGAGACTGGCCTGAAGCCATATATATGGGTGTCAGTTAAATTCAGATGTCAACCATGTCTAATTACAGACCTATGTGAAGCATGCTGGAGATTTCACCTTCACTTCAGTAACCCATGGTATCTGAAAGTGAAGTATGACCTTGCTTATGGAGGCACATGCACGGGCTCTGTGTGCTTTGAACTGTGACTACGGTAAGTCAAATAAACACACAGAAAATACATGTCCATTTGCTCATCAACCAGGAAGACTGAGTAAGAAGACTTCTATTCTCTTCACCATATCTTCAAATGATGAACATGTTGTTCTGGAGAGGGTAAGCAAAAGGTAAAAGTACCTAAGAGGTCTTCCAGCTCCTCCAGTCATAACCTTTGTATATCCTACTCAAGACTGAAAACTTGCCCTTTGGGCACTCATTTTGGAGAACGTGTTAATGTTTGCTTGTACCTTTTCAAATTATTTTTGTAATTCACATCCCACCTATTCACAGATATCAGTTCTATCTATAGATCCTCTCACTTCACCAAAACAAATGTGTCTTAGATTTCTTCTAATATTTTTGAGGCACTTTTGAGTCAGTGTTGAAAGAAAGGAGGACCAGCATGATTTCCAGACAATGATGAAAACATCATCAGGTTAGCGTTAATATGGTGTGTCAGAATTGTCCCGAAATGAATTCTTTGGATAGTTTGAATAAAATAAAAGAATGGAAGGCAGTTCACAATTCAATTCAGTTTGAGATAACATTTTTCCAAGTATGAAGAAGTGTCTTTCCTTTCTTCCTTATTGGATGTCATGTTCACTTTTCCTGTTAGCAAGCATCATAGCAGCACACCGCTCAGTTAGCTTAGTGATATGTGCTTCTTTTAACAGTATTCTCAGTTCCTGAGAGTTCTGCTTTTACTTTGGAAAGCAGAATAAAAGTTATTGTTCTACAGCATAAAGTTGCAGATGGAGATGTGTAATTTCCCATTGCAACAATATTCTATTTTTTATGCACATCCAGGAGGCAATGAGATGTCTTACATTTTCCAGATTTCTCCCCTTCACTTGTCCATGAAGAAAAAATTAATTTCTCCTTTGAATTCTTGCTGCAGTTCTGGGATCACAACAGCAATACATCTTAAGTATTAAAAACTCACCATTGCTGAAGCAAAACAGTGGCTGAAAGCATAGAGTAAAATCAGCCTGACATGCTACCCTGAAAATGCGCCCTTGGAAACAAGGGGAGCTATGAAATGTTATTGCAAAATACAAAGTGAGTTAACAGAGACTTTAAAGCAAAAGGTGCTTAGCTACATAACATCTAGAGCCATGCCTTAGGAAATATCTGAAGATGTTTTTTCCTAACTTACACAAAGACATTGAAGTCTTCTCAAGCCCTTCACAACAGATCACATTTGCTAGCAGCCTCTTTTATCACTGTAAACAGATGCCCTGTAGAGTGTATTGGTTGAGTAGCAGCCTGGATGACCCAAGGTGCCTGGAGCATTTGTCTTTACCCAGAAAGCCAGTCAGACCCTGTTTCTGTTCATTATTCTGGACAGTCAGATATGTTCAAGTTATCAAAACTCCTTAAAAACATACAGTGTCATTTTAAACAAACGATGAAACCTGAGCAATCAAACACGGCTGTGAATGTCCCTGAAAAATGGCTAGAAATTTTCATTAAAGTGGAAAATGAAAAAGAGTCTTCCTTGAAGAAAAAGAATTGCAAGGATTAAAGTAGAAGTAAATTTCATGAAATGAAGGAGAACTTAAAACTGATTGTTGTTAAAGGACTTTGATTCACAGGGTGAGCTACATATTGCCTGTTAGAATTGTAAATGTGTTTAAACTCTTGATAGTGAACCGTTGCAGTCGGGGCAATCCACGATAGGTAGAAGCTGGGGGCCAAAAGACCATCTTTATTGATTTTACAAGACTTTTTATACCCCTTCCCGAGCTGCGTGTCCATGCACGATTGGTCTAGCTAAAGACTGACAGTTCATAATTGGACGACTCCTTCTCAGTTGTAACTTGATAATTGGGTGATTCCACCTGTGGACTGGCAGCTTCCTAATCTTGTTTACTTGGCTCTTCTTGGCGCCTTCCAGCTTCTCCAAGGATACATGGGCATCTATTCAAGGCCAATGTTTAAGTTCACACACTCTAACTCATCAGACTAGCCGAGGTTTCCCACAATTCCCCCTATTTGTATTTGGGTTACAAAAACTGCCCGTGCCTTCTGCTGCAGGGCCCTTGCAACAGAGACACAAGACATGGCAACATTAATAACACAAACACAACAACGTACAAAATCAACATTCTAGATCTTACCAAAGATGATAAGTACCTTGACAGTCCCCAACCTTTAAAGAAGCCATTCAACTAATTCCACCCACTGACTCCTTATCCAATTCAACACATTCCCTCAAAGTCTTCAAATTCATGTCCTTAGACTAATAACTAGAATCTATTATGGTTCTATTTTGTGATACAGCATACCTAACACTATTGACATCAGTTAACAAATCACTCAGTGAAATCAATGTAGCATTGGTTTGCTTACCTAGCCAACATTCCAAGTTCATTAGCTTTTTAAGGCGGCCGCCGTAGCAACCTCAGGTGCCAATACTGAGGCTGCTGTGATTTTTTGTAATAAGGTTGAATGATGGTGACATAAGCTCCTCAAAGTTACATGGCCCATCCTTAAGTTTCAAAAGAATTCCAGCCCCCATGCTCTATCCCCACAAACTAGAAAGATCCCTACAAGCAAAACCAACTAGAACAGAAAAAGAACGTGACATATTAGAGAAGGTGTATCTGCTTCGGTTGTGGAACCATTCGTTCTTCACTTGCGCGGACCATCCGCAACAGGCCAAATGCGGCAAGCCAGAACGCACTGAGGGCCACTATCTGTGGAAACACAAGCATACCCTCTTCCCCAGGTTAATAAATCACACGGAGGTGACCATTGTCCACTTTGCAGGTCTTTCACCTTAACCTTAACGCTGGGGGAAATAGTGGTTGTGCTACGTAGGGATTCAAAGTCGCGAACCATAGATGGCTCCTGCATATTCTCTGTGATAGTTCAGCATGGTTGATTGATGGAACTGTAAAAGCAAACTTTTCCATATCATTTACATCTAATGGAATGGTAAAGAAACAATCTTTTAAGTCTATCACAACAATTTCCCACTGCATGGGGATCATTGTAGGTGAGGGCAATCTCGGTTGCAGAGCTCCCGTTGTTGCCATCACCTCATTGATCCGACGTAAATAATCACCATTTTCCTGATTTTTTTCTTAATCACAAACACTGGGGTATTCCACAGGCTATGGGATGGTTCAGTATGACCTGCAGCTAGTTGTTCTGCTACCAAAGTCCGCAGGGCTATAAGTTTTTCACAACTGAGGGGCCACTGATCCACCCAAACTGGCTTCTCTGTTAACCATTTCAAAGCCAGTGTAGGTCTCTTCACACCCTGCAACAGTGAACCCTGAGATAGCAAGGAGCAAATCCGGATTTTAAGTAGTTTCTTTTAGTTCAGAAAGGAGAAAAAAGCCTTTGGAGTACTGGTCCAGTGCACTTAAGTAAAACAACTCTCTCCACTAAATCAAACTTATAATTAAAAATTTAGTATCTACGTCTTCTTGAGATCTTTTCTGTCTTCTGTATGAGGACAGGAGTCAGGTTCTTTCTTTACAAGTGCATTGGCAGGGTCACCAGTATCCCACACCATTTGAATATAGGCAGGAAAGCTGGAAAGCTTGCTTGCAAACATGGATATGACATTTTAGTCCTTTGGGGTTTGAACTACCTCTTTCCTTGTAGTGCAGAGGGTTTGGAAGAGAGGGGTACTTCTGCATCTACAGACAGGTGCTTCTTGATATTTGTAGGTGTCTACAGAAAGTTTTCAAGGAATTAGTTGGGCTCCTGATGAATTTAAGTTTGCACAAATAAAGGAGTACTGCAATGAAAGAAAAGTAGCTGCAATGGATTTCATTTCTGGTGATAAAGAGATTTCTTAAGCACAAAATTTATAGTTTTGTTAAAATATTGGTATTCTTATTCCCCTGCAATGTATATTTTGTTCATTTCTAAGGCTTAGCACAGCAGAAATTTGGATACTGGATAGTCAAACTTACTCTCAAATGCCCCATTTATAACAGCACGCTTTTGATAATTGTAATATAAAGCTAATTGGGGTAGGGTTTTTTTCCTACTCGTGTTCTTTGATGCACCTATATATTAAGGGAAGTACTTATGTTTAAAAATATAGTGTTCTTTAACACAGAGTAGCCATGTGAACCATTTTTCTGTTTGTGCACAGATGAGCAGATATACATTTACATAAATATTTCTCATCAACGGATAAACCTGCATGCATATGGAGATAAATAATATTTTTATCTATCAATTATTTCCCTCTAATAATTGAAAAATACTCTGTACCACTCGTACTTCCTCATTATACACAACTGAACATATTTTCTCATTTCCTTTTCAAAACTCATTTGAAGGAGGTGCTGATAAGGGTTAGATATAGTGTTAATTGGGTTAGATTGAATTTGCAAGAGAAATGAAGAAAAGATGAGGGGCAAAGTTCTTGCTCTGATGAAAGGGGTGGAAGTAACTGCATGTCCTAGACTTCTCACTGCTATGATGTAATTTATTCCAAGTAGTTACAGAACATTTCACTTATAGAAAAAGTATTATTTGCTACTATTTAAGCTCTCTTGCCCTGCTGTAATGACACGCAGGGTCTGCAAATGAAGTTTATCCATGTTTAACTGGGTGTTTCTCAGCTAAAGAGCAATCCTTACCGGCATCATGCTGGGAATCAGCTACCTACCACTTATTTTTGTCACTAGGCCATAATGACTTTGGAAGAAGCTACCATGAAGAAGCCCAAGAGCTGTTCCAGGCTGAAGGTAGATACCAAATCTGTCACTTTAGCCAAAAGGTGTCTGCACAGTGATTGCTAAACACAGGGGTCAGGGCTCAGGTCAGCAATGATATACCCTTACACTGTAGCAATTTCCTAAAATTATATTGCTCCCTTTTCTTTTTTTTTCCTGTTTTCTATGCGAAATATGTTATATTTTATACAATTAGCTATCAGATAAATTATAATGTGTAATGCAGAAACAATGTAATTGGAAAATAATTATGAAATACTTGAAATATGGTGTGGCTTGGCTACTCATCAAATACTTCACTATAATGGCACTAAATACATCATTTCATTATTCACCAGCATTTATAATAATCCTTATAATAATTCATGCCTTCAAGAAGTACCTGCCTAATGTATTTTAAACAATGTTCTTCAGCTCCATCACAGGAACATTCTTTGCTGACCAACCAAATCACCAGAAAGAGACTTTCTTCTTTGATAAAGGAGCTTTTTGGCACTGTAGTTTGGGAATCTACTAGTTTACTTCTCCATCAGGAGAAGGCTGAGGTGTCTTTGGTATGGATTAATCTTTCTTAGGCAGTTAAATGGGGTATTGTCTGTGAATCAATCAAAGGAGGGAATTATTATCAGGTAGAAACTGATGAAGAGTGGGGAACTGATGAAGAGTGAGTTTCCTTGGCATATGGATTTTCACGATGTGTTTAGATTGTTCACTAAATCTCAGTACATTACAAAACTACATGTACTCTAAAATGCACTTACTAAAATTCACTTATGTCCATGCATGTAACATGTTATAGAATAATGATCGTAACTGTGAGTACACAAACCTAGGAAATAAATCATGTTAACCATCATATTTCAAGTCTTGTAGTACTTAGTGCATTCCATCTAACTCCTTTACAAAAGAAAAAGGATATTGTTATACATCTTCTGGAAAATTAATTGCTCTTAGAGTCTTGGAAACGCCTCCCAGGCTGCAGTTGCTATGGTGATAAATGTAATACAGAGATGTAGATAGATTGTCTGAGCAATACTAGCCAATCATCTTTTAAACATCACTTTTTACAAAACAAAAACCTGTCATTTGTTGGGCTTCTTTGTGGTTTTTTTGTTTTGTTTCTTTGTTGGGTGTTTTTTGTATGTTTGTTTTGCAAACTTTATTAGCCCTGATCCTAAAAGGGAAGTCACGTAGGCTGTGCCCATGAGGTCTGAGATAAAACTCTACAGTTATGGACCCCATGGTCCTTCTATAGGAACACAATGTGGAGCATGAGCCAATGATTGTTAGTTAAATATATTTTTTTATAATTATTTTATTCCAAAATATAGAAATTGTTCACAGGTGTGCATGCCATTTCAGTAAGACATATCAGTTTAAAAATGTCTTTGAAAGTTATGATTAAAGAATCAGATTTAGTAGTATGTATGTAGACATCACAGAAAATTCTGAGCAGCAAGTAATTTTCATTTTTCCTGAGATTTTCCTCACCCTGTTCAAGCAAGTGGGAACATCTGCAGGATTTTCCATTGGCTGGTTTTAAGTTACTTTGAATTTTGTTTAGTAAATAAAAACATTCTTCCAGTTCCCCCATTCCACATAATTAAAGTGGAAGTGAGTCCTGCTGCACCTTCTGGGACATCAGGGCAGAGTCACCTTCTAATCACCTGGGTGTACACCTGCACTGTACACTCAGTGAAGCAGGGTAGTAAACACCAGCACCAGTTCAAACCATGAGCTTCCTCTATCCTAATTGTGTTCAGATGTTAACCCATCACTTTTTTGAAAGAGGTATCTCTAATAAGTACTGATGGAGTACTGAGAGTATAGATCCCTCTGATACTAAACACAAAATAAGAGAAGTTAAACATTAATTTGTGTAAGTTATTAAAGGTTATACTGCTTACAATCATAACATTTGACCATATATTTGCTATTCAGTATTTCTTCTTGTGGTTCAAGCTAAATTAGAGTCAGTCTTCTGGGTCTAGCTCAGTCTTATCTAAGTAACTTCATTTTCTGAAAGCTAACTGCATGTTTTTGAGACAGCCTTCCTCTCTAGAAGTGATAACACAGAGCACTGGTATGCAGAAAGGTCAATGCTTATACTTATTCCTATAGAAACCAAGGCCATCCTCAAGCTGGCAAAAAAGGCTGCACCTGCAGGGCAGGGTGGACAGGACAGGTGACCCCAAACTGACCAGCAGAGTATTCCATTCCATTCCATTCCATTCCATTCCATTCCATTCCATTCCATTCCATGCACATCACACTCAGTGTAAAACTGAGAGATCATGAGGGCTTCTCCCTCTTCTGTGATGGCCAGTGTCTAGTGAGGACCTTGTCTGTCTGACTGCTTCTGACCCCGGATCCATGTGTTCCTGAATCAAGCTCCTTCCTAGCTGTGGACCCACTGTCTTGTGCCTGCTTTGCAGTGTTCGTGGTGGCTTATAGTCATTGAGATGCAGGGAGGAGGGGGCATGCTCTCATATATCTTATTACATTGTTATTTTTGTTATTATTATTATTTCATTAAAACTGTAGTTTTATTTTCCAACCCACAAGTCTTTTTCCTCTCATTTTCTTTTCCCCTTTCCCTGGGGGATTGGGGGAGGGAACTGGGAGTCATCTGCAGGGTTTTAGCTGCCAATATTAGCTGGATTGGGGCTAAACTGTGACATTTCTGTATCCTATGCCTTTGGATTTTCTTTACTGGACTTCAGTAGTTAGCATGGGATCAGTCTCCTAGACATTCTTTATGAATGGTGGAACAGAAGAAATATCCTAAAAGGCCAATAAATCCTACTTATATTCAACATACGTGAGAAGTCTTGATAACTAAAGTTATGTGAAAGAGATCCCATGTATCCATTGCTACTACATATATATATATACACACATATATAATATACATGCTGTTTGTAGAGTCCTGTGTTCCAGGAGCATGTGCTTGTAGTAGTTACACCCTGAACAGGTGTACATATATTAGTGTGCATACCCTTGCTTGTTTTTTTGTCTCTCTGGCACAAGTGGAGCATTTTTCAGGTACAACTAGTAAAAAGGAACTAATTCCTTTCCAAATAATTCCCAAGAATTTGGGATTTTTTTAAAGGCTTGTGTTATTTCCTGGAAGACTGGAAGGGTGAGAGAGACTTTACATGAGAAGCAGAGTTCAGAATTGTAGCTCAGCAGCAGGAGGCATTAAAAGGTGCTCCCTGCAGCTGCCCTAATGTAGGTCACTGCCTGGAATGAAACTCTTCCTTGGGGCATCTAGGATAAAAATGACAAGTTGGAAAATTTTGCTGATGGAGATGTGGTTTGAGGCAATCTGACATTTACAACCACTGTAGCTGAACAACATCATCCAAGGCCACCCAACAGCCGTCTAACATTGTAGTATAAGTAGAATACTAACTGAATAAATATCCTGCAATTATTGTAGTTAACATCACATGAATAAATATCCTGCAAAGAATGTATTTAGCAGTATGCAGAGGCAAAAATATCATTTCGAGCAAGGACCCAGAGCAAAAGCTGTGCAGTAGTAATGTGTTTTTGATGTCTTTGCTGCCAGAAGCTTCAGACAGCTGGATAATGACTCATCAGAAAGCCTCTTGGAGCAATTCTGCAGTCCTGCAAACCCCCAGATTTGGGAATTTTTTCATATAAAAAATGCCATCAGCTATTCTGTTTCGCATTGGTTGGCCAAGCAGGGTGGATTAGCAAGGGAAAAACTCAAACAATGAGATGTTTTTATTTTGTCATTGCTCTTGAGAATATAGGACAGGTTGTAAAATGTGTTAGTGTGTGATGCTTTGCTCCAGGAGTTCCATGAAAGTATCGCTTGGCACACAGCTGCAGAGACACCAGGCTGAAGTTTTGTCTGAATGCCGAGCTCATCTGCACCAAGATGGAGGTTTGAGGGAGATGATGCTGATCCTTTCCAAAGCACAAATTTTGAATCTCTGAAATTGTTTGACTAAAACCAGCAGGAAGGCTGCTGGATGGTGCAGTGGTTCGTTTGCAGCTCTTAGGGTCTGAGCAATAATTTTCACTTCAGTTATTTAGCCTAGTCTTCCAAGAGAGCTCTGAATGATCTTCAGTGTGGTGAACCAGACACGGGATTGTTATTCTTGCAGAACACACATTGAAGCTGTTCAAAAGCCCCAGAAGGAGACCAATTTTGTGTCTTCATAGAGCTAGCAGCATATTATCCACTTAAATTCATTCTAGGTTAGAGAGGAAGAGCTCAAAAATTTGCAGGACAAAATTCTCACTGTGTTGTTTACGTACTTGAGTGAAGAGTGGCTCTTTTTCTACAATAGCCCACTGTTATTTTATTTCCTTAGCTGTAAATTGTATACATCTGCACTTTGGTTTGCTTCTGACATGAGAATTTTCTCCTTATGTGCTCCACAAAAAGATTCTCATTTACTCCCTCCTACACTTTCTGAAAAACAACTTTACCACTTCATCCTGTTTTGGGTTTGGGTTTGTTTTTTTTCCTTTTTTTTTTTGTAGCTAAAACTGCTCTCAAGCATTGTGGGCTGATTGTCTCTGAAGCAGTCATTTTTCTGCACTGAAAAATTATAATAAAGATTGGCAACAGTCCTAGTCTCTGACTGCATGTCATTACAAGCCGTCTTTCTCTATATACTGGAAATGCTGCACATATGCTGCAAAATCCTTGACAAGCTTCATATCCCAGGCTCAAAATTTATCAGAGTAAAAATTTCGAGTTTTATCTGTGGAAAAGATGTTAGGAAGGATCCTGCACCTTTCTGTCCTGTTGTTTCTGTTAATTTGTTGCCACCTGGACAAAGAGATGAATAGGGAAGAAGTCTGTGTTTTCTCACTGCTAGGGGTAAAAAACTTACTTAATAATTCAGAAGTACAATCTGCGATATGGCTAGGGCTGTGTTTATACTGCTAGCTAAGCGTAAGCAATGGCTAATCCTCCCCTCCATGAGGCAAAGAAGGTTTGGAGATGGCTGCTGAAACCAAGACCCCACCAGGCGCAAGCACATTGAGAGGCTGCATGTCTCTCCCCAGCCCCATGCCAGCTGATGCCCTCACCCAGACCTGGAGAACTGCTGGACATTGGAAGTGACTTTAAGGAGTTTGGAAAGCGCAAGAGGGGAAGTACTGCAGACACTTAAAATAAGCAAGAGTGGTGTAGATTAAAGAGTAAATAAGAGAAGGTAAGCACGGAGTGTTGGGTAGACACAGAGAGCTTTTTCTGAGTGGGTATTTTGGAAGATGCAAATATAACTTTGCTTTCACTTGGGATTGTTGATCTTGGTATCTGCCTGTACTTGTGCTGCAGTAGCATTTGCTTAGTTCTGCAGACCAGCTAATAACATATAACCGCCCCAACCTTGGTGTGGGATTGAAATACATTAGAATACTACTGATATATTTAAGAGTAATCACAATAGAATATAAGGGAAAGTTTAATTTAAGCTGCTATTAATTTTTTCTAAACAGAGTTCTCAAAAATACATTCAACCTCAGCCATATGTTGTTTTAAAAGTGGAAAGTGATTAGAAGTGGAACAGTAGGTTAATTCTGTCTCTATTTCTTACGGTACTATAAAGGGTATTAACAATATGTTGAGTAGGAGTTTTAAGGCTGATATGCTGCAAAAGTTTGTTGCAAGTCAAAAATAAGTGCAATGTACAGACAATTAATTATTTACTGTTATTTCCACTAATTAAATATTTTTTAAAAAATATTTTCTTTCTGAGGTTTTAAAATTAATCTGGACAACAGTATGAACCAAAAGTGGTGGCATGTCTCCTTTTGGCTGAAAATTTGGCTTCTGATTTTCTTTAGAAGTAGACTGGGGACAGGTGTACAGACATTTAGAGTGTATGAATTGCCACTAAAATAAGTCATTTTCAGTTTCATGATTAACTTTCCTATTGTTTGGCATTGATTTCACTCAGCATTGTTACCTTTTATTACTACTTAAAATAATGTGATTTAATATTTTATTATAATATATGATTTAGAATGTGATTGTTAGATTGTTCTTGACAGTCTTTCTGGCTTTTCGGTCAAGTTTTCTTTAATATTCTCTCGCCTTCCAGGCTTCCATAGTGCTTCCAAGCACCACGTGTCCACCTGTTCAGAGTCCTTTTAACAGCTTGGAAACTAAAACTTTTAATTACAGGAGGGCTGAAATTCTCCAGTAATGGCTTGCTGCTAATGTAGAAAATAAAAACCTCTGAGCAGCCCCCTCTCTTAGCTGTCTATGCTTTAAGCAGGACATTGGACCTTCTGAAGCCTCTTTAGTGGGTGTTATTCTGGCAGTCTCTCAGAGCTACTGCTACAGCTAAACAAGCTGTAGCAAAGCTCCAGGCAGACTAAGACAAGCTCAAGCAGAGCCTGACAGGTCCCAAGTCCTGTGAACCATCCCAACACACGGACGGTGGCCTGATGCAGGCAACAAACCCACCCTTAACTGCCTCCGCTTATGGACATCACAGCTGGGTCTCCTTCCTCTCCAAGAAGGGGAAACCTACTATTTCATTCTTCCTCTTGTGTCTGTGATAAGCATGAAGGGTTGATGGCATACCTTCATCATCTTTCTTCCTCCTCCACAATTCCTATTCTAAGTGATTCAGAATAGTTCATGAAACTTCTCTGCTGCAAGACTTAGGCCAGTTCCTCTCTTGTGGGAAATTATGTGGGGTAGTTCAGCAGTCTGCTCAGCCTGGCTCAGGAGTGACACTATAAATTAAGAATTTGGGTAAATAAAAGTCAATGAGCCTGTGAGTAAACGCATGGTTACTGTACTGGTTTTCTTCAAATCCTAGTGTCTTTACACCTTGTAATTAAAAAAAAAATCCATTTTGTAACTTTCTCCATTTACTTGTAGAGAAATACCTGAAACCTCTTATAAAGTAATAATGAAATTAAAAAAAAAACAGGAAAGGAAAATATAAAGTATCTCAAATATTTGTAATGACTATTAATGACTATTTTAATGTTATTTCATCCTCATGTGGAGGCAGAGGTGGGTTTGAATGTTCACACTTGGAAGAATGGGTACCAAATGACCAAATAACAGAGTGATGCTTATAGTTTTCTCAGTGAAATTTGGACTTATTTTTTAAAGTTGACAGCCATGTTCTCAGCTAGAAGTAGCAGCATCTCTATCTCCTATTAAAATGTTATCTCTGACTGCCTTTTTATATCAGTTGTATGTTTAAGCAGTGACACGTTCAAAATCCAAAGAGAGCATCGCTCGGGGGATCTGAAACACTGAATGCTGCAACAGCAAAGCTTTTTGTGGACTGCGTGGGTTAGTTACTGCCTGTTCCACTTCAGAAGGTTTATAGATTTTCGGATGAGTGCTTGTAAATCAGTTCCATGAACTGGAACTTAAAATCAATGATTTCTTTAAGGTTGCTGACTGGTACCCTGTAGTTTTGGTCTCATGCAGTATCTTGTATATTTAGATTTGTACCATAATAAACTGCATTCCAACTCAAAATATCTGTCAATGGGTTTGTAAGGAAGATGCACAACAAGCAAAGTACATTAACATCACTATTTGAAGAATCTTGTCTAATTCAGATTTCAGATGAGCTCAGAAAGTCAGAGCAGTGATGCTGAATCTAGTGTCAGTGATATTTAGAGGAGGGAGAGGCAGTAGAAGGGAATGCTCAGCAAGGGATTGTATTTGAAGAGATATGTATCTTTTAGTGTAGAAAAAGTTCTCTTTACTTTACCAGAACAGGTACTTAAATATATTCACTTATTGAATCAGATTATAACATGTGCTCTATAATAAATTAAATGAAATTGGTATCTGGCTTTTCATGACAATAAAGTTGGATCGACGTGTGGTATGAGGAAGACAGAAACACAAAATAATATACAATGTTAACAGAACAACAGGAAGGGGCTTTTAAAATTGTAAAACAACCCAAGACCTTTTTAACCTTTATTATTTGTGTTCTGATTTTAGAATAGCTGGTGTAATCTCAATTTTTTTTAATAACACGGCTGGCCTAATTCCCTTCACTGTCACTCATATTACGCAAAGCTAACTTTCTCACGCAGAAGAGCCTGTTATCACTTTGTAATCAATATCTTAGCTATGAAACCATAGAAAAGAAGAGTATCTCAATCCAGGCATTTTTTTTTTATTACATTTCAAATTTCTGGATAGTATATTTATGTGTTTTGACAGTTTTCAACTGTTACTTTATCAGCAGCAGGTATAGATGAGGCCATCTCCATATCTTCTTAGAGTAATCTGCATTGATGAATACCAGGAATGCTTCACAGAGTACCTATTTTCAAGTCATGTTGTTATTAATTACAGTTACTTATATTTTTTAGCTTAACTATATGAATGTTCTCCTAATTTCAGGTATACTAATTAAGGTTATCAATATTTATAAGTGTTTGCAGGCTGGGCTTTGTTATCCAAGCAGCTGAGAGCATTTAATATTTCTGGGTTTATTCCATGTAAAATAAATGTAACAAGGACTCTCCTGGGTGCTGTAGGGCCTCTCTATTCTTCACATAGAAGGGCTCTTCTGTAAGTAATGTATCTGCGGCTTCTGAGCCTTAGAAAGAATTAGAGAGTGCCCAGCAACAGGGATTCAATTCAGATATTATCCATACCAGTAACTGAATTTCCCTGATTCTCATTTTAATAATATAAATTATAGCTAATAACATTTTATGTTTCATTTAGTAATTTCATAAATGAGAGTAATAAATATTATATTTAGACAAATAAAACATTGATGATGATAAATTATTCAAGGATGCTTTTACTCAGCTTTGAAATATGCTCTTTCTATTTGCCATTCTGCTCATTGGCCCTGAGGATTGACTCCTGGTAATGATTTCAGCAAGTCAGAAAAAATTTCAAGTCATTAAAAGAGAGAAAATTATGCCAATATTTTAATATTTCCATGGTGTCTAGTTTTTGAATTTAAAAGCACTTAAACCAGAATATTATTAAAGAACATCTTCACCTTTTTTTTTTCCATTTACTATATCTGTTTTCCTTTATAAGACATGAATTATCAAGGAAGAAAAATGTTTCATGTAATATAAATGGTAATTTATTTATTTCTAACTGTGATGATACATACAGAAAGCCTTTACCCTGAGATGTAAACAAGGGGTGACATATGAGCAAAAATATTCCTCGGAAGTTAAAAATGTAACAATTAGTTGCTCACGGACTTGATTTTAGAAGTGGAATCTAATAAAAACATAATAAAGAGGTGGCCAAGATAAGGAAAGCCACAGTTTCCACAGAGTTTCAGTAAAGGGAGGAAGCTTCTATTTTAATATTCATGAATTGAGTTGTGACCTGGTCAGGAGCAGCTTCCTTTGCCCACTCACTCTGGCTGGTGGGTTACTAGGAAGAACACAAAAGCAAATAGTGTTCTGGGAGGCTCAGGTCATGACTTACTGCTGCCACATGCTGTGGCAACTTCCAAGCAGACCCCAAAACTTAGGGTCTGGCTGGGCATCCCCCAAAAGCTGAGGTCTGGCTCTGCACCCCTTGGGTTGCTACCAGAGAAAGAGGCTGCTCCCCACCCCAACACTAGACCCCTGCTTCCCCTATGCTGGGCACCTGCATCTCCAGCAGGAGCCAAGCTTGTCCCAGAAAAATTACTTTTAATTACATCCCTGTAGTGTATGGTATGATCTGTTTCAGCTTAAACTCAGGGCTTTAATTAACTTAAGGGCCTTTGAAGCCCTTGCTCTGAGGCTCCTTAGAAGTCCAGGAAGGTGAGTGCAAGTGAATTAGTCCAAGTTTGTATTTTCACTACCTGTCACACTGTAGGTCCTCACTCTTAAAATTTCAGAGTTTTACCTCTACTTTGTAACCCACCACAAATTAAATTTGAGTCAATCTTACATTCAATAGATACACAAACTGAGGCATTAGATAACTCTTCTGTTAAAGGTACGCAGACTGTAGGTGTTGTACAAGTCATGAGCTTGAGAAGTGTAAGGACAGACACAGACACTGTGTGGGTAGCAATGGGAATTTTTTTTCTAAAATATTGCCCCTCTTTATTGATTACAGCAAATAATGAAATACTTGCCACAGTGTTCTGGAGGCAGCGATAGGTTAGAAAAATAGAGCAGAGCGTTGTTCGGATTTTTTTTCCTCTCTTTTCTTTGTATGTATGACTATTGACTTAATTTCAGTTTCTAAAATAGCTTTGCTAACACAAATTGATCAGCTGAGGCTGGGGGCGGATGGTACTCCCCTGGATATCATCATGAGCAAATATGCTGCTCACTTTGGAGCTCTGAAAAAGTGGTTTTTACAGAATTCTGCTTACGTTCATACTCACAAGTTGCAAAAAAACTCTGGTAACTTAGTTGCCCCATGAAGATACCCTTTGACTTCCCAGATCTAGCTGCACATCCTACGTGGGTCAGAAGGCCCACAGTTTGGGAAGACAGCTGGCAAAACCAGGGGATTTATATTATCCTGGTTGATATTTCTGGAGTCAGTGTCTCTGCTGGCATCACCCAGAGCACATACAGGAGAGTGATTTTTAAAAACGGAAGAGTGGCAGGAATATTCAGCAGCTAAAATATTCCCTTTCTGCTGTAGAAATAAGGCAGTCAAAATGTGTCCAGACTTGAGAAGTGGGATGCCTTCAGGCCCATCAGCCCTATATGTTTATCTGATCCCGGGAGCTTCTTTAATATGGAAAAAGGCCATTCTGCACTGATAAAATTGATAAGAAGCTCTGGAAATAAACCGTAGCATTTCACTGGATATATGGGGGGAGGACTTTCAAAGAATCACAGTATTGTTTGGGTTGGAAGTGACTTTTAAAGGTGATCTAGTCCAACCCTTGCTGCAGTCAGACAGGATATCTTCAACTAGACCAGGTTGCTCGGAATCCTGTCCAACCTGACCTTGGATGTTTCCAGGGATGGAACATCTGCAGCCTCCCTGGGAAACCTGTTTGAGTCTTTCTTCACTTTCATTGTAAAAAATTTCTCCCTTATACCTAGTCTTAACCCACCCTCTTTCTATCACAACAGACTGCTAAAATGTTTGTTGTCATCATTTTTATAAACCATCTTTAAGTACTGGAAATCTGCTATAAAGTCTCCCTGAAGCCTTTTTTTCTCCATGCTGAAAACTCCAGCCCTCTGTCTTTCTTCATAGGAAAGAAGTTCTATTTCTCTGATCATTTTTGTGGCCCTCCTCTGGACCTGCTCCAGCAGGTCCATGTCTGTGCTGAGGACTCCAGAACAGGACACAGTACTCCAGGTGGAGTCTCACCAGAATGGAGTAGAGAGGCAGAATCACCTCCCTCAACCTGTTGGCCATGATTCCAACATGGCCAACCAGGATATGATTGTCTTTCTGGCCTGCAAGTGCATATTACTGGCTAATGTCCAGCTTTTTATCCACCAGTAACCCCAAGAGCTTCTCAGCATGGCTTCTCTCAATCCTCTCATCCCCCAGCCTGTATTGATACTGGGAGTTTCCCCAACCTACGTGTAGAATCTTGCACTTGGCCTTTTTGAAATTCATGAGGCTTATATGGCCCCTCTTCTCAAGCCTGTCCAGGTCCCTCTGGATGTCATCCTGTTCCTCAGATGTGTCATTGCACCACTCATCTTGATAACATCTGTAAACTTGCTGAGGGTGCACTCAATCCCAATGCCTATGCCACTGACGAAGACATTAAACAGCACAGGTCTCAATATGGAACGCTGAGGGAAATATTGTTTCCATGAACAGTATTTCTGTATCTGTTTATTCCTCCACAGTGTCTCAGTCCATATGAACTTTCCTTCCAATTCATATCACTGAGCCCCCTGAATGTCTATGCTGGATTTTTCTAGTCTTGTCAGACAATTTTGCCCCATCTCCACTCCTCCTATTTGTCCAGGTCTTCCCGGGTGCTGACCAATATTTTTTTTCTGTTTTTCATTACTCCATATGTACTTCTGCTTGCAAATATTGTCCTCCAAACTCATTTAGTGGATTCCCTTTTCCTTAAACACACTCCTGGAACACCAGCAGAAAATTTCCATAATAACTAGTGTTGAGTGTTGATTTGCAGCCACAACACTGCATTTGGTCTGTATATGTGTTTAAATAAGGGTTGGTTTTAAGTTAGTTAGAGAAATACCTAATTGTTGAGTGTTGTGCAGTATGCGTGGATGAGATAGCACAAGGCCAACAGGGACACGTGCGGTGAAATGGCCCCTGACCACTCCGTGGTCTTCCTGAGGAGGCATAACGTTAGCAAGCAGAGCATTTAAGCTAGTCTGAAATATGGGACTGACTTTGCAAGTTTGGGGAAGATCATTTATGAGTAGATTTCCATAGCTGTGTGTTTTGAGGATCCGAATTCCTGGCCTGAATTTCAGAAGTAGTGAGGGTACTGAAAGTGGAACAGAGGCTGCCCAGAACTGCGTGACTGGATGTTTGGCCTCCAGGTACTGTTGCTAACACAATGATCTCAAAATCAGCGACCACTTTTGAGAGTGTTGACTTTAATCTTAATTTCCCAGGTTTTCATAGCTATTACTTGTACTCCAGAGGCTTTTTCCAGCTTAGCTACAGATAACAGTGGGTGAAATTACTAGTACAGATCTCTGAAGATATAAAGCTTGATGGAAAGTAAAAGAAAGAAAAAAGATTTTCTGTTTGTCTTTTGGTGAAGTACCAACTTTGTTATTGATGTAAATCATGTACAACGTAAACAGCTTGTTCTTCTGACTGCCTGGGACTGAGCACCTCAGCATAAACTGTGAAAGCAATTCACAATGCCTCCTTGTTTTCTAACTATTGATCTCATGCAGGGAAATAAGTGAATTAAAGTTTATTCTCTAGAATTAGTGAGTGGTTTGAGAAGGTATGTCCAATGCTCCAATTTTAGATCTCCTGGAAGTCTTGTTTTAACTGCTGCTTTTTTTTTTTTTTACTGTGGGAGAGTTCAATTCACAAGCTTGTGGTGTGACATACCTGCATACGCACGGGCAACTCCCAGCAGCAGCACCTGTCTTCTAGTCACTGACAGAGCATCTTAGTAGTGCACAGCCTAAATAAGAGGGTTTCTTCTTTCTCTAAGCAGTCTCTTTTGGAATTTCTTGGCTTTACTGGCAACCAAACTACCTGCTCTCTGCTCTGTACCCTGAGATTTCCTAAATATCTTGGTGTTTCCTGCTGGCACCTCTGAATGCTTGGTGAAGTACTGAATCTGCAAGGTGATGTATTGGTAAAGATGACTGGGTCTTAAATGCTAAAGAGATGTTACAGTGTCAAGAATCCAAACAAACTGTGGCACAAACCAAACTCCTTTCAAATGTGGATTTAAATTTTTACTTAATATTAAGAGCATGTGATTGGAAAAAAACCCCACAATTGCTGCTGTCATATTGTTTTAAGCACTAATAGGTCTGATAGATGATTGTCAATTAGTCAACAAGGACATGTAAGAATATTTTTTTTCCAGCTATTTCAGACCTTCGTTGTACAAATAATAAGCTCCAGATTAGCCAAGTGATACATATATACTAAAATATTGTAAATTACATAGTAGAAAATGAAAGTTGCTCAAATTTCCAAAATAAATAAATATTTAGCGGTTTGTGGTTTTTTTTCTTTTTCTGCTTCTTTGGTTTTAGTTAGCACTTTTTGCCTAACAATTAAAAATAATGGGTCAGCTGAAGAGGCAGAAGAGGGGTTGTCATCTGCTGTAAGTTTTATACTCTCAACTGGATGTTCTGTTTGTTGGTTTCTCCTATAATATCTCTGCAATCTCAGTTTTAATTCGTGAAGCACAGCAGCTCCAACCTTCTGTGAGCAGACTTTCTCTCCTTACTGTTACTTTCCCACATCTCTATACTTAACCTATTATAGAAATGAGATATTTGAAAAACAAAGAATGGGTCCATAAACTCACTGCTTTTGTCAGTAAATCTAAAGTCTTTGCGAAAGAGTGGAAATGCCATGAACAAAGTCCTGTGGAAATACCACTGATGATAGATTAAAACTCACAGCTACATTTCTCTTTAAAAGAAAAAAAAAAAAAAAAAAGAAGCATAAATTGGAACATACCTTGGAAGTCTTCCATTTATTGCAGAAGAAACTCTCTTTGTCCAATCTTTCATCTGTTCTTCCACAAATCATTGGGTCTATAAATATTAAAATGTGTCTGTGTTCTGTCCTTATCTTTGCCCTTGGATTTCATGTACACAGAAAGCATGTTTCTCATTTACACATTATTCTGTTTGGATAAAAACCCAAATTCTGCAGGCTTGTCCCTTTTTGTAAGGAATATGTCAGTGCAGCAAAGAACATGGTTAGAGATAGGGAAGTCCAACCATCCCTCTGGACCATTGCAAGAGAGCACAGGTGATATCATAGAATTGTAGAATCACCAGGTTGGAAAAGACCTCTTGGATCATCGAATCCAACCATTCCTATCTGCCACTAAACCATGTCCCTCAGCACCTTGTCCACCTGTCTTTTAAACACCTCCAGGGAAGGTGAATCAACCACCTCCCTGGGAAGCCTGTTCAAGTGCCCAAGGACCCTTTCTGTGAAAATTTTTTTCCTGATGTCCAGCCTGAACTCCCCTGGAGGAGCTTGTGGCCATTCCCTCTCGTCCTGTCCCGTGTCACTTGGGAGAAGAGGCCAGCTCCCTCCTCTCCACAATCTCCTTTCAGGTAGTTGTAGACAGCAATAAGGTCTCCTTCAGCCTTCTCAAGGCTAAACAACCCCAGTTCCCTCAGCAGTTTTTTCTTATACAGATATACACAATTGATTTTTTCATTACTGTATGATATTTTGTTTAGGTATTGAAGGTATGTATTGAATGCCATCTTGTGGTGTTGTATTTTCAAATGGGAAGTGTATTTCAACTCAATTGAAAACAAATTAAAAAATACTGTAGGACAGGAAAAATAAGTCCCTTTTTCTCTGGTCCATCCTTCTTCCCACATGCTGAAACATATCTGCAAATCATATGTGTGCAGTTTATCTTTCACCCTTTGTCCCCTAAACTGGAGCAAGTGATTTTGTGAAAAACAAGAAGAAAAAAGGAAAATTAAAAAAAAGCCAACAAAACCCACACCTCTTTTTTTGGCTGCCTGTTTCAAGTCTTCTTGTTTTAGCTTTCCTTTTGATAAGGATATAGTTGAAAATCATGTTCTGTAAGGAATTATGAGCAGCAATAAAAAAACATCTGTTGATAATACAAAGGCAGAGCTACTGGGAATTTTGGGGAAGAAACAATAAACACCCATATCTATTTCTCTATTTATAAGAGCAAGAGGGCCAAATTCAGTTGTGATGAGGCTTACATGGGACTGCTTATGTCTGTCTAGAGCAATGTAAAAGGTAGAAGCTAAAAGAAATGTAAAAAAATGGCACAGGAATTTAAGTCTAAGCATAGGTCATTTAAGTGCATCTTTGTTTAATTTTAAGAACTTGGTGAACTAATTCAGTAGGAATAAGAACAAAACATATGCAGTTTTATGAATGCATGCCATGTAATGCCTTTGGGACACAGTGGAAGAAAACTGAAAATCCAGAAAAAGCTGACGATAAGAGAGCTGTGTGTTTGTAGCTTAATATAAGAAAGTATAGGCAGGAAGTCAAATCTTTGCCCTGTTTGATATCAGTTTAAGGTCAAGGTAAACAGATTAATTCCTCAGTGTATGTTGGCATGGAAACAAGCATGCGCCTATTCTGACACTTTCAGGAAAAAAGAGTTCATATGGCCTGTAGCAATACTTTTAATATGCTGATGGTTTGATTACTGTGGGAGAAAAAATAGAGTTCAAAAAGTTCTTGAAAGACTTTAAGGAAACGGGCAAGAAAAATTGAATGTGGATCAATAAATACAAAGAGATAAAAAATTCTGCAATCTTGTAAGCAAGGAAGCACAATCTTAAAAGTGTGTGGCTAGTGCTTCGCAATATGTCAGAAGTCAATAAATTAGCTTGCATATCTAGGAAAATTAATTACAGTTAACTTTAAGCTGGAGGAAGTAAGGCATGATCTACAGGTGGGACATGTTTTTCTTTTCCTTGATGAAAAATTCATTCAATTTTTAATATTTTTTTGAACTCCAAGCTTCTCTCAAAATAACAAACTTGCTAGACCATTTTTTATTCAGTTGTTATTTTTTGGTTTGGTTTGCTTTGGTGTGCTCTCCTAATGTCTTTGAGAAAAAGGCACAGTCAGAAGAGAGGAGAGCCACCAGCCATTTAAATACATATTATCAACCAAAGAAAATAAAAGTATCAGTGGGGATAAATGACAGGGTATCATCTCAAATCCAGGTACAGAAAATTTAGTGAACTTTTCTGCTGGCAGCTATTCTATCTTATGTACCTATTTTGCCTTTGGCCATGATGCTGAAGTTTAGAATTAAGTTTGTAGGGTGAGAAAATGTGAGCGTGAATGTGCGTGTCCTCTTCTCTGAATTTCCCTGCTGACGAAAAAGCCCCTCCCTGGAGCTGGACCAGTAGATGAGCACAGAGAGTGAGGAGGATGTTCAAGCTGTAAGCAATAGTACTGCAGCATAGGCATTGGCTTGAGCACAGACATGCTGCTATGGCTAAGGAGTTTTAATATAGGAAAGAACCCCAAAGCTCTTCAGGTAAATTATAAGCAATGACACAAGGTGTAACAGGAGAGTTACGTAAGTTATCAAGGACCACTGGGGTCTACAGAGCAAATGACTAAGTGCTAAATTAGTGCTTCTAACCCAGAGGTAAAGTAGTTGCTCTCTGAAAAGACAACTTGATCTCAATCAAAGTAACTTCGAGGCACTGCCAGACATCAGCTGGGGGTAACCAAGTCACTGACTGATGTTCAACCTGTTTTCAGCCTTTTTGAATTATCCTTTGCAGTTCAGCATTTGTCTGTAGTATGGCTTGATGCATACTTGTCTTACAAAGAAACATCTGAAAAACTATTCTTGGCTTTGCTGAACCAGGGAAGATCTGTGTTTCCAATGGACTTGGAAATAAGAATACTTGCTGTTTTCACCTCCATGCTTTTGCTTTTTGCTTTAGAAATCAATAGGGTGTTTGTAAGACCTTTAAACAGTCTTTTCTTTCCATTCTTTTGCTTCTTTACAGGTGATGTAGAGGGGAACACCTTAATATGTGTATTGATTTTGTTTCCTTTGCCATTCAAATGCATGTTACAGATCGACTTACTCATTTGAGTAGGCTATAGTTCTGGCCCCAGCCCTATGCATCAAATTATTTTTATAGATGGTTCAATAGTATTATACATTTTTCTAGCTCAATTTATTTTTGCAATTAGCCACTCAAATCAATACATAATTAATTTTTAATGCAATGTTTATGAAGAGGAAGATCCTCCATTTCTCAGCAACATAGAAGTAAATTCACTTCTGAGCAGCAGTAAAAGCAACCATAATCTTGAGTAAACTCTTATTGCTGCCTTGGAAACATATTCACCACAGCTGAACCTCTTTACAAAAACTGTTGTGTATTGTATGTTATAATGCATTCTACTAGAAAGCTATAGGATATAGAGGAGTTAATACTCCCATTAAGGAACAGCAGAAGCTAAGAAAAAAAAAAAATGGTTAGTATTTTATTTTTTTACTCAGTCTGCACTCCTCAGCTGCAAATTAGAAAGGTTAAAAGTTGGATATTTGTACATCTCATTATTCATCAGGATCATTGATAGGTTGAAGCTACTCTAGGATCAATATGTTGTTATCTATGCAATATTAAGATTTGACTTTCCACAGGACAGCAATAGGAATATGCTATAACTGCCAACAAGTTAGGTAGAGGCTTGAGAGGAAGGAGATAACTGATTTTATGGGGAATTGTTTGATTTCTAACACGTTGAGCAATTAGTGACATTGATTATAGCTCAGTTGCAAGCAGCTACAGACAAAGGTCTTGATTTGTTTATTGTTGTTATGTCTGCTATTAGACAAAATATTTTATTTTTTTCACTTCTGAAATGCATATTGTAACACTAAGGCAAATAAAAAGCCATAATAATTTGCTGCCACTCTAATTTTTATACCTTTATGGGTTTTGCCAGACAACTATATTTCCACATTGTTCATAATCAACATATATAAGCTTGTTGCTAAAAGAGGAATTCTGTTTGAGCATCAGGATGTACCTATAATCATCCTGCTGTTACCCATCCATAACAACATCGAGCATCACTGCTGAGCGTATGTTAGGAACTGCATTTAATCACCTCCTGTTTAATTAGATACATTAAGCTTCTGCTTTTTTAAGATATAATGATATACATAAAAGTGTCTAATTTGTTTCCTTTCACCACTTCCAACTGGTTAACAGTGTGATGCCATTCCAAAAATATCTTTTAGTGGCTGACATTTTATTTCCCATTAATTGTTTAGTTAAAAGAGACAGAATGGATTTTATTTTAATTTGATATTGATTCACTATTCAGCTTTTGAATGTTTGGGTGTGAATCTCTGTACTTTAAGGTTCTTCTGATAAAGGATTCTTGAAGTAACACTTATGTAAATGCTGTGAAAATTAAATAATAACAGAAAAGTATTTTTAGATCACTGGTTGAACTGAAATGTGAAAAAAGACTTGTAAGTGAAAATTACTATTTGCATGACACAAAAATGTTTTGTGCACTTGCATTTAAAAATATTAGTTAGAAATCTAGGATTTTTGTTTAAATACGTGAGTGGAGTAAGTTCAGGACAGTAGACTTTGCTCTTGTGTAACCTTTTCTGGACAGATACTATGTGCTGAGGAACACTCTGTTTGGTGTCCCATCATGTATACATTAACTTTTTATGTTTAAGTGAAACAGCGCTGTAGACATTCACCTTTATTACAGAATGAATATGCACTACAGAAAACAGCACAGAATATTTAAAAGCACGTCAGCCTGTCGGGTTTTGGCCATCTTCCGGACTTGACATATGTGATTTTTTACCTTCTCATTTGAAAATGAAAGAGGAAGGAGAACAGGGAATGGATTTATGACCCTTTGTCTTTGTATGTAAAAGCTGCATTGGGAGGAAATGGGGAACACCCATTGAATATTTAGAACAGTGCTTCTATGAATGAAAGCCAAAGCTAATCCAAAAGATGCTGTTTTTCTACAAAAATACGTATTTCCTGTATAATAAGAGTTTAGTAACAAATATCTGAAAGTGATTTTCATTCTATTTGCTTCCTAGCCTTCAGTGGTCAACTACAGATTATTGGACTCCTGAAACAAAGACTTAACTAATGCATTTTATCATAGAATTGATTGCATTTATCTCCTCAGACTGAGGTTCTTCTCATGTTCTTATGGATACCCAGCATAAAACAGCAAAAGCATGACAGAGACATTAGCAAGAAGTTAATATAATTTACCTACTCTACTTGACTTTTATTTATTCCAGACCCTGTCTTTTATAACAGTTGATTCTTTAGGCCACATAATTTCTGCACTGGGAGGTCATAGAAGGCTGTAAGTGGAAAAACAAGCTCACCACTGTAGAGAAAAAAAGAAATAAAAAAGAGTACACTAAAGTAGGGCACTTCTTTTATAACCTGAGTGTTCTTGCAACTTTTTCTAGCCTCTCAGCTTGTAAATGACACCCATTTAAAACTTTCATAAATTCACACATCTTTTGGAAGGAACGTGTAGAACTGAAAGAGTCTAAACCATACCTTTCAAAATACCTCTGAATTTGCATGTTTTTTTGTGTACTTTTGCATTTGTAGACAGTTACGAACACATCATACTATCATACTCAAGAAAGTCTGCAAATACTGTGTAACACCACCACATATATGAAAATACACCATCTCACGTTGCACAATAGTAGCTAATTAATTCTAATATATCGGTCATGCAGTGGCAAAAACGGTAATCAATATTCTTTACCAAGCATTTCAGTGTATTGCAGAGAAGCAGAGATTTTGTTCGTGGTAAATGGTAAGAAAAAGTCATCTTTCTTGGTTCTTTTCAGCTACTCGGTCATTTCAATAAATATTTCACTTCCTTTCGTAATAGTTTACATTATTTGAGGCATTTTGATTACAGAAGGTTGTCTATAGTGATGACTACAAATGTCAAGATAAAATTGTAGGTAAAAATTTGACTGTCTTTTGGAAAGGTTCAGTCTATATCTGAGAGTACTCTATATTTCTCCTGCATTATTCATCCAGGGATGGAATGGTGGATTAATGGACAACTAGATGAGAATATCTCCCCCAGCCCACTGAGATTTGTTTCTAAAGCTATGTTTTAAAACCTTCCTTTCAGTCTCTTAATTTAATACTGCCTCGTTTTTCCCTTAGCACTGACCTTTTCTAGCTGAGAACCTGATGGTGTTACAAGGTGAGGAATATGGTCGTTCTGAGTAGGACTGATCAAGAGAGATAGGCTGGTTTCCTCGCATTCTTCTCCAAAACATCCCATAACAGTAGCAGAAGAAAATATGTACATGATTTTTCCTAGTTGTGTCTTAGGGTATGTGTTTTTCTTATTAATACTGGATTTTTTTTAATCACAAATGGTATACAGTAGATAAAAGATGTCTTTCTGTGTTGATATAGCAAGTAGTTATAGTCAGTGTTCAAGCTGAAGCGTTAAAGCAGATTTTTTAGTGCAAATTTAAATCTTAAGGGAATCTAGGTTCTAAGGATTAAGTGTGGTAGAGATTGTGTTCTTGGAGAAAAAGTACCTCATTTCACCGCTACAACAATTCTGGCTGCATTTCCTTTAAAGCCAAGGAAGTACTCAAGCAAATAAATACATATTTCTGTGTTGAAGTTCAAAGCTGGACTGAAACAGAAAAATAATTATTTCACCACATACTGTAAAATATGATGGCTGTTGGGGGCTGCAGACCATTCTAAACCCATAGTTACAAATCTGGTTTATCAGTAATATTTATAAAATTGATTTTCCTTCTTTTATTCAGTGAAGCAACTGGTTTCTAGGTGGTCTCTTGAACTTTTGTTGAAGTGTTCTTGTTTTAGCACATAAATGCCATACAGACAGTTTTAAAAAATTATACTGTATTGCAAGCTGCTCCCTCAAACCTTCTTTCACATGTTTTTGAATTTAAACAGCCTTGATTCAGACATTCCTAGTGTGAGAGTCATGGTTCAGATCTGCATGAGGGGTTTCCTTTAAAAACATTAGTTCACTTTTGCCATCAAACTGTATACCCTTAAATAACTTATATCAGAAATGCTTATATCAAGGAAATTTTGTTCTATTTCAGCCATGTCCCACTGAGTTGATGACTCTGAATTGTAGGTATTCATCAAAAGAACATAAATACCTAAGTACTGCTTGTGATAAAATACTAACTTTGATGTGGATGGGGAGGTACATTAACTTCTCCTGGCAAGTGCATTTAAGTAGCAATTTGGAATCATCCTTGAAATTATTATTTAAAATATACTTTTTTCTGACATCATTGTTTAGTCTTGCAAATGATAAGTTTATAGAAGTGATCACTATGTGCACTGGCATCCACACAAAACGTTATCGCCTTTTACCAGTTATAGTCTAATATGACCGTAGCTGCTAGTTGTTAGCAAAGCAACCTATCTGTTATGAAACGAGGAATTTTTTGTAATCCAAGCTGGTTTACGTTCTGTTTTAATCTGGACAGAACATGAAGCCAAATTCAGGCTGTGATCATTACTGTCTTAGATACACAGAAATCTGTCCAGGCTATTTTTTTTTGTTAGATTGCCTTTATATATGCCATGTGGCTTTTATTCATGACCCTATTTTAGGTGCTTATGAATGTACATGAATAAAAGACTTGCTACATTATTAATATTTCACATTGTATCACTGCTAATTGCAATCCTGGTTAAGTGCTAATATTTGAAAGAGCATTGATTTAAATTTACTTTTGCCTGCGTTTATTCAAAAGTTGTGTTTCCCTTCTTTACAAGCAGTAATATTCACATCTTCAGATCTTTTAAAAAGAAAAAATGTGATAGGAACTGTAGCTAAAAGTTTTGCTTTTACATGCTGACATCCTTACTGTACTCTCCATGATTCTTCAGCAAGAATCATAACTGTTTTTTACCTGCATGATATCAAGTCCTATTAAAAAAAAAAATAGTTTTTATATTAGATGTGTTCAGATATCTTCCAGAGAACAGATTCCAGCTCTGAGGAGTCAGTAATAGCCTTCTCTGACTGTTGTAGACTATTAAGGAATATATTTGTCTGAAGACTTTGGGAAGGATTTGAATGGACTCCTGAGCATTTGCTGCTTTCACAGAGAAAAAAGCATTGGCAGGCTCAGCTATTACTGTTTTTTATTTTGAAGCTTTGTTAGTAAAGTCACCACAAGTTTGTAGTATGACAGCTAAAGGCTTCTGTTCCTCAGTATCTTACTTGGCCAGTTTGCACACAGAAAATTCTGTCAACTTCGTCTGTTCTTATTTAATGTTTAAAAATTGTGGTTTTATTAGGGGCGGGTTAGGCCCAGATCAGCTTAACGTCTTCCAACCATACTGGGGATATATTAGCAAGTTCTCTTTAAACCATAGAGTATCTAACCACGTGTTGCTGGGTTTTCTGCCATTTGAATATGAACTCGTGAACAACATTTTTTGTCCAGCTTAAGAGTTAGAAAAGTTTGGTGGTATGGATCAGGAATCTTGAGTAACTCTTTTTTTTGTTCTCTTACACCAGCATTTGTCAAAAAAAGGTATCCTGTAAGAAGGTAATCAAACTCACCTAATGCAACTTGCAGGAAGCCGGGGAAATATTTAGGTGTTTTCCAGTTCTTATGTGCAGGTGAAGCCTTCAGATTTTACAGGTCTTGTTGCATAAATACATCTGTGATAGGGCCTATTGCCCTTCTATAGTACTGCAGCTATTTTCTAGTATCTCATCATTTCACACCTCGATTACTCCAGCATGATCCCCTCCTGCATTGAGAAACACAGTGCCACCCCTACTGTCTCAATTCAGAAGTCTGCCACAAAGACTTTCATTTACCAGCTTTGTTTTTATAACTGTATTTCCCTTCTCTCTTGAGTGACTTCTACTCATTAAACATACACTCCTTCTCATCAATTTTAAGGCCATTCTTCATGAGTCATTTCCAACCTTTCTATCCACTTTTAAAATGTCATTTCCTTCTTTTGATTCCAGTGTCGCTAGCCTTTAACCCCCCAAATACCTTTGTGTTGATTCTGTGCTCTTTCTTTCACTCTGCAGAAGTTTGCTATAAACTTCTACAAAATTAGTGTTGTCCTTTCTCCAGTTTCTCCTTGAAAAATCTTTTGTCAACATTCCTGCCAATAAAGTTTGATAACCAGCTACTAGCATGCTGCTACTATTGCTTGGATGTTTGGGGGCTTTTTTTCCTGTATCAATTGCCATTTGGATTGAAAGATATCCACATCAGGCAGACTCCACTTGCTCTGTACTTCCAAAGCACTGAGCTCCTTTTCTGTAATCTAGACTTCTAAGTACTAGTAATGAATAGTATTGGGTTGGTTTTTTTATTCAGTGCTTGCTTAGACTGCCTGTTCCTCGCTTGGCAATCTCTTTGAGTTTCTCTTGTGGTTATGTTTTATGTCTGACACCAAGGAGAAGATGCAGCTAGTTCAGCCTGCAGCTGTGTTTTTGCTGCCTACTGTGAGGAACGAGTCCTGTTGTGCCCATCCCCAGGGGAATCCACTGCCTCCTTACTTGCTGCTGGCTACAGTTCAAGAGGCTGACTGCTAGCTGTATCACTTCTGTGAGCTGGAACTAGAATGATACTCTTCATTCCTATATTTCAGAACAAAAAGCAAATTTATAGAGGCTTGAAGTATCAGGAGTAGGTAGGCAACTTTTGTAGGAGCCCTTGTCCTTGGCTCTGCCTTTTTAGATGACTGTGGTAGACATGTGGTCTTATGCTGTCTCTTATCACATGTCCCTTATCACTCTTTGTTCAGCCTCAACAGTTCATTCTTCATTGACTTACTGAACAGAAGTATAGTTTAAAATTGCAGATGTTCATGTAATCTTTATATAATACCAAGAGTCTATATGGCTAGCTGTGTTGTCATACTAGTTTTAATATGTAGCTCTGTGGTTCACAGAATAGGTGTTTTGTCCATAGCTGTGTAATTATTTCTGCTTTCTGAGAGATGAAGTAGATCTTCATGTTTTATGGGACTGATTTTAAGTGAATGACCATGGCTATAAGTGGATACATGCAACTTCATTAAGCCTAGCTAAATTGAACAGACTCAGTTGCAAAAGCTAAGCAACTGGAAGTTATGCTGCAAAGCATTCAAACATTTTCATTTACTCTGTGACTTGCAGGACAGTAACATTTGCTGTACTTTGATTTTGAACTATAACCTTTTCCTAGTGTGCCATATTATTGGTTGGCATGGAGGCCTAGCTTCGTCATAGAATCATTTAGAATCATAGAATCATTTAGGTTGAAAAAGACCTTTATAATCACAAAGTCCAACCATAAATCATGTCAGACTCAAGCTTCTGATTGACAGAAATACATTACTTGGTAGGGAATTCATCTTAGTTGTCATCTGAGTTGATTTCCAACAATCCTTCCATCTCCATATTGACCACGCAGGTAACCTGAGTGCCTTCAGTCACTTCACTACAAAGTTTGAGAGGTGGGTAGTGGTTCTTTTTTCTTTACTTAGTGTTCTGAAATGAAAATAGATTCCACCACATGACTCCGTGAGCTAAGGCTCCACTATTATGACGGAATACTACAATGCTGAGTTTTGGTAACAGTGGTTGAGACCCCAAAACCAAGAATTCCTCAATGACAGAACTTTCTTATTCCAAGTGGTTGAATCCACAGCCTGTGTGTTGTGATACTTAAAAATGCTACAGCAACAGGGAGAATTAAAATATCTCCAAAAAGGACTCAAATCAAGCAAAAGCTGGATGGGAAGGTGACAAAAATATCCAAGTGAAAATTCTTCTCAGCAAGATACAATTTAATAAATCCTTCACTTCTCCAGGACCCAGGAAGCTGTATCAGATTGCACTTTACAGCCAAAGCCCACTCCTGGGGTTTTGGAAATTGGAAGCTGGTACATACTTTATTTTTCAAATGTTTCTTTGACAGGAGAAAAACACCTTTTATATAAGACTATGGGTTAAATCTGGACACTGACCTTGGAAGAGAAATTCTGAGCACAAGTTCATCTTTGCAAGTCTGTCCTGGGATCAAAACCCCAGAAAATTCATTCTTGCAAGGAAGACTTAAATGATTCATGTCAGCTAGATGCAGATCTAGATTCCTTCAAGTTGGGTAGAGATAGGCAGGTAGCTTAGGGGAGTGCCCTCACAATTGAATTTTTGTTACAAAAAGCCATAGTACTGCCTTTCCTTCCAGCAATGGTTTTGAATAAGGTCAGCTGTGAATAAGTTTTTTTATAGTTGGTGCTGTTAGCACATTAGTCATTTTCTGAGAGTTCTTACTGGGTTGAGCCTTAGATATACAGATCTAAGTTTGGCCAAGGTACATGCAGAAACAGCATTTTAGGTGTCACGCCTGCTTTACTGGAGAAATCATAGGTGCTTACAGCTTTTCAGCCAGCTGAGATGGTGTCTGAGACAAGGCTTTAGATGTCACTCTTACCTCAGCAATATTTGGTTTCCACCTGAGCCCCAGGAAAAGTGCCCATTTCTATAGTCTCTTTTAAAGTAATTCTTTCCTCAGAAAAACTGGTGGTTGCAGTTCAGCGTAGTAGTTGTGAGGTGCCTAATTGGATATATGCTGCATTAAGCCTGCTTAAATGTAACATATATTTAATTGACTTTTGGACTGAGAGCTTATATGAGGCAGATGACACAGCTATTCAAAGCTCTTACACTACCTTATCCTCTTCTGTCTAGAGTAGGATAGCTGCATTACTTTTGGGCAGAGTACAGTATTCAGGTTTGGCTCCTCCTCATATGCCAAAAAAAGAAAAATAGCAGACTATTACTATGTTTTTTAATACTAACAAATAGTAGTGATTACAGTTTCCAGTCTATCAGTTTGCATCCAGGAGCAGTCAAGCAATTGTGTTGACAGCATCAATTTTTGACTCGGAAAATTAAATATCTACAACTTAATATGCTGTGTACTGTCAGAAATGCTAGTGTACATGCCAAAGAAATGAGAAAGGAAAGAACCAGGTTTAATTCAGTTGTGGGTTATGACTTGAAGGGATCTTGTTTCAGTGTCCTAGTGGGTATTGTTTGCAACAACACAAAAATAGCGTTTACAGGCAGCCAACCATCTCTAGTACGGAGGAGCATGGAATGACAAACAGCTTTTGTTTACAGCAAAAGGTGAGTACTGGCTAAGAAGTAGTGTTTATAGTAATCGAGCTTTACACGGAAGTATAACTTAGTGGGGAACACAGGGGGTAGCACTAGCAGTGAAGCAGGTAATAAGGACAGTCGTGTAGGCATTTCCTGATTAGCATCTGCTGTTTCAACAGCCAAGGAACATGATTCACGTGTAAATGCTTGTGCTAGGCTTTAACAGACATTCCCTTTAGCATGCCACTCTGCCTTCTGATTTTATTTTGAGTCTCCTTGAGTCCTACTGTGATTTAAAATCAGTGGAGGAGAAAGAAGAGTAACAAGAACAACAGATGTCTTAAAGTCTTAGAACAGAGACAGAAAAACCCCCATAGCAAAGGAGAAGGTGCAGTTAAAGTATTTCCTGTTATTAGTTTTGGTGTCTCTAGTACTGACTGTATTTGCATTTCTGTATGTGTATATAAGTACAGCTGTGTCCCTAGGTGGAAAAGAAGTAGTAGTGCAAAAAGATGGCCAGTGCACACATCAGATAATGTTTTTTGCATCCTGTAAATGAGCATGACCTATAGCACTAAGCATACCTACAGAGACAAAGTGACCTATTTTAGGGCAGGTTCACAAATTACTTCCCAGCTGCTGCAGTAACTGCTTTTAGTCTGTTGCTGGATAAAATAACTTGATTCTTGTTATTTGAGATTAAAGGTTGCTTCATAGCTGAGAAAGCGAACAGTGTGCCTGGTATCCATGAAGGCAGCTTTGCTTACAGGTGGCAACTTAAGCCATGGCAATGCAAATACTGTGTACCCCATAGCATCAGGAGTACTTGGTTGTGCCCTAAGTGACATTTAGTGCAGATTCAGAAAAGTGCTTTCTGGTATGGGGAACTGTGTCTTTAACGACTTTGATTTCCAGAATGGAAATCTGTGACAGAAACAGCTCTGAAATCCTTACAGCATATAGGCAGCTGGGGATGGCAAAGAGACCCTGAAAAAACATTACCTGCTGAGTGTTAACGCAGTACTGCATGGGGCCTTGAGCATAAAGTAATGGGAAAAAAATAACTGTGAATGGAGAAGTAAAAATGTATTACATTTCCCAATTCTTACTTCTTGGGAAAGGTAATTGGAAGAACATAAATGCAAAAAAAATTATTCAGGGCTGAGAACTTTGTGCTATGGAAATTTAGCAAACCACCTACAACTTTCCAACATCTACCTCCTCTTTTTATGGTGGTTTCCAACATCTACCTCCTCTTTTCCATTGGTTTCAGTAGACAGGTCCAAAGACTGAAAATTGCATTCGCACAGTATACTGGGTTTTTCTGTTACATTTTAAATATGATTTATTTACTTGCTAAATTGCTGGGGTTTTTTCAAAGGACTTTGGTAAATTATGTCTCAATATATGTTCACACTGTTTATTTTGTTTGCTGGTAATTGTGTTATTAAAAAAATAATTTCATTTGACTACTGGGCTCCAGAAGTTTGTGCTTAGGTTAACCTTAGTAAAGAGTTTAGTCCAGCTGCTCTGTTACTGAATGTGACTTCTGGAAGCATTACCAGTACTGGGATGAACACCAAGGATGTCAATAGGAATAATGACATTTCTTTGTATGAACATTTGTACTTCAAACAAGTGTTTTCATGAGGTGTTTAAGGGTCTGTGTACCCCAGGAAATTATACATACTTTAATATGTTAGCAGCAACAATTTTTAAGCATCAAACATTAGTTATAAACAATAGGGGGAGTTTGTTGCATTTACTGTATTAAAATGGAACAACTGTTTTCTCATGAATGCTATTTCTGCATAGACTGTCCTATTAAAAAAATGAGCACAATAAAATATATGCCTGTGTTTAAAATATTGGTTTTATGCCCATCTTGCTTCCTCTGTACTTTGAAAAGATACTGCCCCTGTTGTACAGATGAGAAAAAAAGAGGCATCCATGGGAAGTGAAATAACTTCATCTGGAGGTCTTCTAGAGGAAGACAGATATCCTGGTCTGAAAGCTTATAATAACTCATACGTTAAAGTTATCAATAGGTATTTGTAAGTTAACAAAACAGAAGCTGCTCTTTAGAGATATCGTTTAACATTTACTTTTCTTCCCACAGGAACTTTTTACACCAGAGTGCAAATTCAAGGAGTCTGTTTTTGAAAATTATTATGTAATCTACTCATCCATGCTCTACAGACAACAGGAGTCGGGGAGGGCCTGGTTCTTGGGGCTGAACAAAGAAGGGCAGGTCATGAAAGGGAACAGAGTGAAGAAAACAAAACCAGCAGCTCATTTTCTACCCAAGCCATTGGAAGGTGAGGTTCAAGATGTCGCTGGCGGTTCTTCTTATAAATCTCACAAGAAGAAGAGGAAATGATTTCTAAAATACTCTTTGTGGATGTGCACGCCCTGCACAGGGGCCATTCCAATTGACAGTCCCCAGGATTCATGATGCAATTTTTAGCTTCAGCATGGTGATGCTAGAAAGGGCATATTTAAAAAAAAAATTCTAGGGATTAGGAGGTCATTTTGAAAGAAAAGAAATCTTTTGTGGAATTGCATAACACTGTTTTTAAAATATTGTCTTGGTAGGGACAAAAGATGTGTTGATTCTTGCAGTGAGAAAATAGTCCTTTCATTAAGCAGAATGAAATAATGGATGCTGGAGAATAATTGGAAGTTATAAAGGCAATGGATGAAATGTCAGCATTTCAAAGTAAAACTTTCTAATACAAAACAAAAAGGTCTCTGTAAAATAAATCATACTGTATTACTTAGCCAGTTGACGTAATGCACATAACTTGTGTTAGCTGGCCTTTTATCCAAAATAGAAGCAAACAAAAGTCATACTGGCCTTACATATTTAAATGAGATCACACTTTCTCTGAAAAATACATTCATTTATATCTTGGAACTTTTGGGTTATCCTATGCATTCTGCAGGCCTTTATAAACCTGTGATTCTTTTTGCTTCTTATCCTGTTGGCACTCCAAATTTCACTGGTATTATTGCTGCACGTAGCCTCAGTCATTCTGAAAATGATCTCAATACATAACATTTGAAACCCATATCTGAGTAAAGCTGTAGTTAGCTGTCCCATTACTTGTAACATTTTAACTTAAAAATTTTAATTAAACAATCACTTTGTTAATTTTTTTACAGTTTTATCATAAGGAAAGAATCTGAATAATCCTATGTTTTAACTTTGTATTTGAATTCGGGTTGATGGCTTTGTGCTTCCCATGTCTTGAAAAAGCTTACAGTATTTTCATTAATTCTCAACAATATTGACACTTTATACAACAAACCCTTTATATTAAACTGTATGCATTTAGAGGATGAAAGCCAGTGTATTTTTAAAATCAACATCAATTCATATAGATTAGGAAATAAGTTACTTTTTCATTAACATTTGGATGATCAGACTCTATCAAAATAGCTTAGACAAGCTTAGAAATAACTTGTTTTACATTGGCCATGAGAATTGTTAAATATGACAGCTCTGCTATATAATTCCTTGCATTATAGGTTCATCTCATGCTATTCAGCTTAATATTTTTGTAGGTCATGGTGTTAGTTCATTGAAGCCTTTTAATTAATCAGAAAAACATCTGAAAGACAGTTACGGGGGAACATTCTGAATACCTAGATGATAACCAGCCTTACATACTCTTGAGAAGAAATTTAATTTCAGACTTTTAGAAGCCATAAAAAGGATTTAGATTATGTTATTGGAAATGTTAGAACAAGTATTTGATTAGTTAATGATGCTATGGGGCCCTGCATATTTATTATGAAACTTCACACCGTTGAAGATCAAGGTCAGTACCTTGATACTGCTGCCTCCTACTCTAATTAGACAAGGCGTGAAGGGATTTTGCTCTCAATGGCAGCACACAGCCAGTCCCAAAATCATCGTGTGATGGTTTATTTCTTTCAGTGCTATGACATGTCTTTTAACATTGCTCTGATATAAATAAATGCTGCTGTAGTTAGGTATAAGTGGAAATATTACCTGATTCAGTGGCATGGAAAATGAAATTGAATTAACCAAGAACATTAATCATTAAGGCAGCTTAATGCTGGAACTGTGTAATTGAACACATGTATTTTCCTCCAAGGGTTTAAAGTGATTAGATAGGGACAGAAGCCAAGGGGCAAAATTTTCATTCCTTTCAGTTAATAGCTCAATATGGAGTTTTCTGCACTTCTACATTCAGCGAAGATCAGTGGTTACAGCGTGCGTTATTGGGAAGAAGGAAGAGAAAAAGCTACAACTCTTGTGTCCTCTTTGCAGCTCTGTTCCAGACATTCCTTCAGTACACTGATAAAGAGAACATGGGCAAGTCCCTCAGATTTGGGGGCAGATATACAAATAATATTTTAGAACTAGACCTAGGCCTACTTTTGCAAAGTAGGACTAAAAAAGAACACTTTAGTCTAGATAACTGTATTGTATGATCCCACTTGTAAACCACCATCTGTCTTATCACATTTTACTTCTAAAAACTTACAGAATATTTATTTGTGTGTGTGTATATATATACGCTTAAGTATATACATATATATATATACACTCATTTTTGTGTCTGCCTCATGCAAAGACAGAACAGTAGTTTTTCCACTTCTGAGGCTTCTGTAGTTTCCATTAGACAAGCAAGAATACAGTTTCCTACTGTATTTTAAGTCAGATACAGATGTGAGAAATTTGGAGTTTAAAGCAAAACTATCAGTTGCGCAGAACAAGTGTCTGTCAACATAGTTTCCCTTGCATGCAAGGGGAACATGGATTATATTACAATATCAGTTACTGTAGAAAATTAAATCCATTAAAGATGAGCTCTTAAATGAGATACATTCTTAAAAACATCTCTCCTTTTCTCTTTTCTCCCTGCAGTTGCCATGTATCGAGAACCATCTTTACATGATATTGGAGAAACAGTGCCAAAGGCTGGGGTAACTCCAAGTAAAAGCACAAGTGCATCTGCAATAATGAATGGCGGCAAACCAGTTGTTAACAAGAGTAAGACAACATAGCCAGATCCTCACAGGTGTTGTGACTTACTGAGTCCCGAGAATAGTTGAGTGATTTATCCTTGCCAGACTTCCCCTCTGCAGTGTCTGTGGATCAGCTTGCAGCAAGTCACAGACTTGCCCGTTGCTGTCTCTGAACTGAGTTGTTGCAAGCGGATAAATCTCAACATGTAGCTCCATCCACAACAAGAAGACACCTGGATGAACCAGCTAAACTCAGACCATGGAATGCCCTACCAGATATTGGAATGCCTTTTTACTATCTTTTCTGTGACTGTGACACTTCATGTGAATGACATACTTCACAAGTACACTTGATACCTTGCCTGCTGACGATTGCCCATAATCCCTTTTTGAGTCCAGTTTCAGCAAAATCCATGTGTTTAAGTTCTATTTTGTAGCACACAAATAATCAAGTAATTTCTAGTTAGATGCTGTAGACCTGTGCTATTATGGATTTCTCTTCTTCCCTTTTTTATAAGGCTGCTCGCTCCACTGTCTGTGACCTTTTGCAGGGATTGTGTTTCTCTAAAACTTAAGTGTTGCTGGTGGCTTAGTTTTGAAAGCAATCAGGGAAACAGGAAGCCTTCAAAAATCTATTATTACAAATTATATATATAAAGAATAGGATTGTTGTCTCTGGCTTACAATACTGACTAAATGTGAATACTCTTTAAAAACAGATACTGTGCTTCTGAGGTTGGTATTATAGTGGAGGGAAGAGTGTCAAACACAACCAACACGAAGTTTTCTGAAACAAGTGTTTGGCATCCCCCTACAGTTTCTTTTTGTGTGTGTGTTTTATACATATCACAGGCTTACTGGTAATGGTAACATTTGCCTTGCCCAGCGAGCAAGACCCACTCATTTTTGGGAAAGTGGGTCCAAAGAATTTTGTAGGCCTTGTAGGCCTGAATTAAGGCTCATTTTTCATCTACTAAATCTTCATAGTTTGAAAAACAAACACCACTAATAAAAAAAAAAAAAAAGAATAACCAGAATTGTGCTACCTAAATCCATTTCAAATATAATCCTTTCCTGTTTTTAAGGAACTGAACTCAGCGCCATTGTTGTTTTTGGCTGAATCCCACACCTACTTAGCAAAGCATGGGCAAGGATGTTATTGTGTTCTTTTTTGCAGCACCAATGCAAAGGGTAGTTACAAATTATAGTTTAATATTTCTGGTGTTTTAAAAAAAAAAGTTTTAAAACTGGACATATTATGAAACTTTATTTTTATTTTTAGGTAAGCATGTGAAATCTGGTTCTATGTATCTCACTGATAACCCAGTATGTACCTCCACCCAGCTTCCTAGGATAATATGCCCACCAAATTGCTAGATTGAAGGTGCCTTGCCTTGATCTCTGTATACTGTACTTTCTCCTATGTGAACCTAGAAGAAATCAGAAACATTATAAAATCGAAACCTTGGATCATATTGCCAGAAACACTATCAACACTTTGAGTTTGTCACTTGTGAACAATGAAAGCAATGGTGGAGGGTGGGAGGAGATTTAGAGAACGCCACAGAGATGCCACTGAAGTGTTGTACACTTAGTCACAGACTTTAAGAAAACTAAAAATAAGGGTACTATCTGTATGCTTAAGAAAGTATTTTTTTCTCAGAAAGGGCAACAAGGACCAAACTGTACCTCAGTCTGGAAAACTGTGTGGCAGTGGTCTCTTGGCCTCTTGCTGTAACTTTCCTATTTAAAGAAAATAAAAGGAAATAATCCATTCCTTTTTTTTAGCATTGTATTTTTGGCCATTTGTTTTATCACGTCTTTTTGCTGAACTTGCTAACAGAGACTGCTAGTTACTTCAAACTCTCTATCTGCTCAGCTGAACAACTGATTCAGTCTGAATAAAATTTTCATGCTAGGTCTGTTTTTATAAAGCAACATTTAGTGCACTTTTCAAGGAGGCTACTGTAAAGCTGCTAAATTCTAGATAAACTTTTTTTTTTTGAGGCCAGACTTCCTTGTTTAAATACATAAGGCGAGAACAGCAAGCCAACACTTGCTGTTGGGTCTTTCTAGGAAGGAAATGAGTTAAGCGTGAAGCCCACTATCCCTGTAGAGAAGAAAAGAAATACAAACCTACTCTAATACTGTGATAAAAATGCAAAGAAACTTTGACTTAGACTGTGCCCTTGCCTGCTAGCACTAAATACATGTGCATGGGAAAAACAACCCTTTATTAAAAACTTTGGTGCATCCTTCTTATCCCATTTGGTCCAATGGGATTTATGCACCATCCCTGAGAAAACAAAAACCAAAGCAACTCACATGGTGAACTGGGGGCTTGCTTTGCATCTGGAGGTCCCATAGGAGCAGCAGCCTTGATTTAATGTTATCTGCTGGGTCCCAGAGGAGGCCCTAGGCTTTCCTACAGTTATAACAGGAGAAGTTCACAATATTTTGAGTAAGAATGATAAAAGAGTTCATGAGGAGGAAATAAATGTGTTCATGCCTCATCCAGCCATGTTTTTACTTTCCTGGTTTAAGAGCTTGGGGAGACACAGGGCTAGAGAGCTGGCTGAGCCGTGCAAGAAGGTTCTGGTTCATAGCTTTATGCTACTTAAGTATTATTTTCAATGTTAAACTTTCGATCCTGGGTAATTCTGATCTGCAAACCAGTTTAGGAGGCTATAATTAAGACCAGCTTTAATTTTTGTAAGCAGCTAGTACATTCTGGAAACACAGCATTTTTTTAATTATTATTATTTCCTGGGTTTGTTTCTATGGGCTACATCCATACATATGTTTAATCCAATGAATAGTTGTCCTAAAAAAATATTTTTTCTATTGTTTAAACATAGTAAGGAGGTCTTCATGCTTTGTTTCCTCTCTTTACTTTTGTCTCATCTCATCTGTTGCATGGGAAGAGGATGGCAAGGAGGAACTGCATGTAGTAGGTTGCGTCTATCAAAGAACTGTTGATCTGTACTAGTAAATTTACATACATATATGCAAAAAGTTTGCATTATACAGTTTGTGTTTATTCTTATTTGTTGTATACACAGATTCAACATGATGAATAAAACATTTTTATGAAGGCATACCAGAAAACAACAAAAAAGTTTATGTAAGAAGTAGACTGTGCAAAAAATCTTTGCAACTGGCCACAGGATGGTGAAACTTCATGTAAATAGGTTGGCAAACTCAGTTCTCCCCTTTTACCATGCCAAAGAAAATTTTAGCTCCTTAATATAATACCTCTCTTGCTGTTCTCTAGGATGAGACATCACCATTTTCTTCCCTCTAAAATTAATCTTGCTGTTAAGTGAAAGCTGTTTTCAACTGTCTGTTACTACTAAAGTACTGTATAGTAAACCTGATGGAATGAATTTGTATTAACAGATTGGGGTTTTTGTACTTACATGTCCAGCTGTCTGTGAATCTGCAGCCATCCAGATGTTTTGCATGCTTGTTTTGTATTTTGTTCTTCTGGGTTTTATCTAATCTCTGAAAGACTGCACAGCAATCCAACCTTGTTGCACCATTTCAGATGTTAACACTGCACATGGTCATAATCTTTCCTTTTTTTTTTCTTAATTCTTTATTTCAGCTACAGTTCTATTTGTCAAAATCAGTCACACTTGCACAGTTTTAGAAATCCAATTTTAAGTAGATATGAACTATTTCAACAAAGCACCATTCTGTTGTACTTCAAAAATTTTATAAATACACAAGAATCCTTATGAGATTGCTTACATGATAGAGCCTGCAGAAAGGTGTCTATAGCTTTTAAGTGCTTTGTAGTTCACATAACACAGCTTTTGCTTAATTTGCTCGGGATTTTCGCTAATCTCAAAGAATTTTTTAATATGCTCTCATTTTCATAAACTTTAACTTGTGTAGAGTCAGGTTGGTTCTTAATAAGCCCTCTCCTCCCCAGTTGTAGAGTAAAGCAATTCACTTTGGCTATATACCTGAAACAACATTAAGATCTCAGATTTTTTATATATACATAGGGTAATTTTCTCTCTTGGTATAAGACACTGTAAGCAATTAGGTATGAAAGCAGAAATCTTGGTCCATGCATTAAAAGTGTGTCTTGCTGATCCGTCTGTTTATTGGTATAAAAAAGAAACTATTCCACTCCATTAAAATGGGAATGCAAATAAAATTAAACTAAGTAAAGAGGTTATCTTTCTTTTAAATGTCCCTGTAGATACATTCTGTGCAATGCATTTTAAACTGTTTAATTATGGGGGATTTTTTGTGATGACTAATGCAAATGCTATGACTTATTTTTAAAGATGTAATAAAACATTTGTTCTATTACCTAGCCACAGAAATATCCAACTTAGCTTTCTTCATCCCAGTATCATTTAGATGTATCATTTAGCTACAAAGTGAGATTCCGTTCTGTAAAGATGCAAGGGCAATTCATCAGAAATATCAGAGCATGATTAAATGTTCATCTACATGTTTCTATAAGAAAGTAAGGCCAGGGAAATAAAGGATCAAAAGTAGGTAAATAATTTATAAAAGCAAATCAATCCACAGGTGTTTCATAGGTGATATTGCAGATAGGTTATATACAATAGACATAATCTTGCAAGTCTATTGTGGAAGCATTCAGCATACTTCTAAACTTTGTTCTTTCTCTCATAAGAAAAAAAAAAAGCTATAGTACCTTCTATCAATCTATCCAATATGAAATCCCCATTTATGCAATTTATTTTTGTCACCTAGAACTGCCTTTTGCCATGGACCTAGAAACAAGTCTTTGCAGTCACTAGATATGAAGAACTGAGCAGTGTGTTTCACTCCCTTATGCTTCTTCCTGCTTTTACAGTTTATATATCTGGAGTTCCCATCACAGAGAATGAGATGTAAAATCACAATTTTTTTAATACACCTATTATTTTGACATGAGTGGAATAACAATCTTATTCTTTCCAATCTCATTTTTCTAGTGAGGAAATGAGCCACACAGCAGATGTGCTGGGAGTTACATCATCAGTTACTTCAGCATGAAGAGCTGAGGGAATGTTCAAGCAACATTATAAGAAATAGAATAAAAATTGGAAAGGAATTTATATTTTTAGTAGTCTTAGTCTTAATATTTTAAGGTTTATAGTGATAGTGCCATTTCGTTTGATAATTTAAATTTTCATGAACCACTGACAGTAGTTCTCTTAGAAGATTCTAATATTTTTTAAAACATACCTTAACAAACAACCTGGGCAACACTTTTTGAAATGCTATGGCTATATAATCCATCCAATAGCCAAAATGTTGGAGTTGATTGGTGTTTTATAAAATATCTAACCAGAACTTAGAATCATCTTACACTTGTTAAGTATATAAATTTAAATGAAAGCAAAGTACAAAGTAAAATGCATCATATATGACATTGCAACCCTCTGAAGAATTGATCTTTTGTTCATGACTATGAGCACCTGAAATACTGTGGCCTATCTGTAGTTTATATGAATCTACTTATCATGTCATGAAACAAGCAGAAGTATCTACTGAACCTAGATAAGAGTTTTGATTATCTAATATTTTCTTATTAGAATGAGAAATATAAATGGAAAGAAATCAAGGAAAATGTCGTATCTTTCATTGTTTACACTCTGATTCAGCAGATGAATGTATATGTGAAAAAAATTGATTATAAGATGATTAAGGTCACCAGTACTCATAAATATAAATAAAACCAACAATCTGTGCTCTTCAGACACCAGGGTTGATGATAAAATTTAAGAAAATATTCCTGTTAAACTCAATACAGTTTAAGGGTTATGATTTCAAGATGAATTTTACTTTGAAGATTCTCTATACAGAATCAATATATTTTAGAACTCTGCTTAATATTTTGGTTATCTAAAAAGAGAGCAGCTAGCAGCTTTGGGATGTATGTCTTGTTATTTATCTGCATGACTTATATATAAGTTATGCATGGATATATGATGATTATACTCCCTGAGAACATGGGTTTAACAACCTTCATTTTTAGAAAGAAAGAATCCAGGTTAAGGAAAAAAATTATTAAAGAAAAAGCAAGCTACATGGGAAGAAGGAATATTAAAAGCTATCAAATACATTAACTTAATTTGTTTTGCATTATATTACAGGTTCTGTATCATTGTATTTTCCTATTTCAAAATTGTCCTTTCTAAAACAAAAGTAGTTTCTGGACTAATAATGGAAATACCCTTTTTGCTTGTTATACAGTTCCCTTATTTCTGAGTCATGTACTTCTTAAAAAATCAGGACCTTGGCACCTAAACCACCATGTTGCAGTTTGGTGTTACAAAGAAATATTTTCCAAACATTTAAATAATTTCTTGCTCAATCATGGTTTCAGAAAATGTAAACATTTTTGAAACTAAACATGTATGTATCTTTTTTGCTCTAAAGAATTCAAGGGCTGCCAAATCTCCATGTATAAAACAACAAAAAAAGAGACTCATATGTAAATAAGTTAGGGAAGTCCCAATAGTTGCGCATCATTCATAACTCAATGTGAATTTCACACTGAGCAGCATTTCACCATTGGAAAATAAAAATAAAATTTTTGTTCATACTACTGCTTGTTTGTATTTACTGTATTAAAACTTTAATTACTTTGTTGCCATTGTCTGCCATTCCTATGCTGAGACCTGGCTATTGCATAGAGTAGCTGATTTTTCAAGTCAGTTGACCTTCAGGCTCACCACTTCTATAAAAGCAGTTAAATTCAATGAATATCATGTGTGACAGTGCAATCTGTTCCAAACAGTGATTTCTAATAGCATACAGGATTGTCATCCTAGGAGTTATTAGTATAAAAAATTTCTTTCGTTTGCTTTACTTTTAAGAAGACGATGCAACTGTACTTACATAGAACAGTATGATAAAAGTACATATGAGTCACAGGATACATATGCAGAATATCAAATCATACATGTATCTTTATTAGTTTCATTCCTTATAGTCCTATAGGTTATGCATTTGAAAGCATTGTAGCATGTAGACTAGATAACTAATCACTGACACATTAACCACAGAAATCTAGAAGTCCCCTTGTGAACAAGAGTCTGTTCAAACAGTTTGGGTCTTCAGTCTGTGGCTGTCTGCTAAGTGCATCTCAGTTACAGAAATACAATTCTTTGATCAAAAAGAAAAATCCTTTATGTTTTGATAAGGTTCTTTCCAGCTTATCTCAATTTATGATCCGATCCATAATCATGATTGTTAGAAAGAAAAAAAGGGCCAAAGACTGTCAAACACCATCAAATTAATTGTCTGATAAATATTCAACTAGTGTTGTGCTTCTACAGGAACGCTGCTGGATACTGATATCGAGCGGTGACAACCCAGTAAATAACGTTAAAAAAAGGCTTTCTTAGACCTTTTCCAAAGGTTGCTTAAGAAAAAGGCATTATGAGTGTAATCCCAGACCCATGGAATTTACAAAAACAACTCTGGAGAACTTCCACAAGGCCAGTATTTTATGACTTCACCTTTTAGAGCTTAGACTGTCCTGCTCCCAAGTGAATTCTTATTTTTCTTTTAACTTTGTCATGCATTTCTTTAAGGAGAGGGCCCTAAAATGCATGTTCAAAAGTATTTACATCCATGTACATGTGCATGCATGCACAGCCACACCCACACACTGAGCATTTCTGAAATTAAAAGTTCTAGCAGCCTAAATAAAAAACAAACAACAAAACCCTTCAGTCTTTGATGTCCTTTGTTAAGGGTATTCTCTCCCCAGCCAGATTTCACAAGCATTTCCATTCCATCCTTCCCAGCACTCACAGTTTCCACAGCTACAAACACCATTGCCTAGAACAGAATGAATAAAGGGCAATTATCATAATTGAAACATACTACATTAAAATGTGTTTTATGGGAAGTAAAAAGCCATGCTAAAGCAGTTGCATTGTTCCTTTATTGTTCCCCCACCTCTTTTTTTCACTTTTGAAGGAAGCAATTACTGTACCATTGCAGTATGAAGCCACCTCAAACCTACGCTTACAAAGTGTTAATAGCATTCTCTCTATAATTTCATCAGTAGAATTGCAAATATTGTAATTATGCCACCACTATTTGTACCCAGCTGTTGAGGCTTAGTGTTCACACTGTACCTCCAGGTAAATTGAAAAACAAGGTCACTTTTAACTAGTTTGCAGAAATAATAAAAAAAAACACACATTAAAAGTTAGAAACAGTATAGGAATAAAACCATGACTTTGAACATGAAAAGCTTTAAACTTAAATTCTCTGAACTACTATACAAATAAATAAATAATATCTCAATCTCTATCAGACAGAAAATATGTTTGCCATATTTTGCACCAGGGAAACATTAAGTGCTGAGACCCATATTTTCATTTTCTTTCAATATTTTTCACAGAATCATAAGAGGGTTTTGGTTAGAAGGGCCCTTAAAGATCACCCAGTTCCAACCCCCTGCCATGGGCAAGGAGACCTTCCACTAGATCAGGTTGCTCAAAGCCCCATCCAACCTGGCCTTGAACACTTCCAGGGATGGGGCGCCCTCAGCTTCTCTGGGCAAGCTGTTCCAATGCCTCAACACCCTGAAGGTGAAGAATTTTTACCTAATATCTAACCTAAATCTACCTTCTTTTAGTTTAAAGCCATTACCCCTAATGCTATCAATACATGCTGTTGTAAAAAATTCCTCTCCGGGTTTCATGTAAATCCCCTTTCAGTACTGGAAAACAGCTATATGTTGTTACTGGAGCCTCCTCTTCTCCAGGCTGAACAACCCCAACTCTCGCAGCCTGTCCTCACATTGGTAGTGCTTCACCACTCTGGATCATCTTCATGGCCCTGCTCTGGACTCATCCCAACAGATCCCTCTTTTGTTGAGGGCCCCAGAACTAGATGCAGTACTCTGGCTGTTGTCTCACAAGAGTGGAATAGAAGGGGAGAATCTTGATCTGCTGGTCACAATTCTTTTGATGTGGCCCAAGATACAGTTGGCTTTCTGGGCTGCAAGTACATGTTGCTGGATCATGCTGAGCCTCTTGTCAACCAACATTCCCATGCCTTTCTCCTCAAGGCTGCTTTCAATCCATTTTCCTTCCACATGTAATTTTGCTTGGGATTGCCCCAACCTTGCACTTGGCCTTGCTGAACCTTCATGAGGTTCACACAGGCCCGCCTCTCAAGTCTGACAAAGGCCCTCTGGATGACATCCCTTCCCTCCAGCATGTTGACCACACCATACAGCTTTGGGTAATGAGCAAACTTACTGAGGATGCTTTCAGTCACAATGCTCATGTCACCAGCAAATATATTAAACAACACCAGACCCAATATTGACCCCTGAAGAATGCCACTTGTCACTGATCTCCACTTGGACATTGAACCATTGACTGCAACTCTTTTGAGCATAACCATTTATCCAATTCCTTATCCATTGAGTGGCCCATCCATCACATCCATGTCTCTCCAATTTAGAGACAACGATGCTGTCCAGGATAGCATCAAATGCTTTGCAAAAGTCCAGGTAGATGACATCAATTACTCTTCCCTTATCCACCACTGTAACCTTAACTCTAGAAGGCCACCAAATTTGTCAGGCACTATTTGCTTAGTGTAGCCATGCTGGCTGTCTCCAATCACCTCTTTATTTCCCATGTGCCTTTGCATAGTTTCCAGGAGGATCTGCTCTGTGATCTTATAGGATACTCAGGTGATACTTACTGGCCTGTAATTTCGTGGGTCATCTTTTTTATTTTTTTTGAAGATGGGGCTTTCATGACTCCTTGATGTTCATCTTGAGACCCCTACAGCTAGAGTTTCCAACATAAGCTCCTTTTCCTACTGACTTTATGTAGATCTGTGAATAGCCACTGCAGCTGAAGATAAGGTTATGGTTGCATCTGTATTGGCTATTTACCCCTAGAAAAGGACCCTTGCTATTAGGTCTATCTGGAAGACGCAATTTACTACTGTCATCCCTCCTACTCTCACTGTAATTGCCTTGCGCATTTCCTCCACATCTAATAATTGCTCAGCAAAGATTTTTCTAAAATTAAGATTTGTTACAGGAAGCTGCCAGTGAGTTGATTTAGTGATTCCCGTGTTGCTTCTTGTCACTAGATTTATCATGGGGGTTTGCTGGCAGCCTGCCCATTTCTCTCTGTATCTGCCACCTGAGCTCTCAGACTGTGTTAAGGTGAGGCTGCTTTGATCACTAGCCATCATGTCACAAGAAAAACTGTCAGGTATTTCAGCCTCTCATTGAGAATTGTCTCATTGCCAGGAAGCTCTATTAACCCAGAAAGCTATGTCTCCCACCTACCAAAGAACAGCACATAAATGATTTTTTTTTTTTTTTGGTGACTTAATTGCATTATACACATAGGGAGTCCAGTAAGAGAACAAAAGTTAAAGAAATCTCATGATCACAATGTTGACACTGCACATCCTTCGTCAAAAAGCAGCAACTCATAGTTTATCACAGTGAAAACTGTTGATGGATTTCATAGCTGGCTTACTTATTTAAATTAATATACAGGCTTTCACCTGCTGGTTTGAAACCTTAAGTTGATTATCATGCTGCTTGAAAAAAAACAGTTACAGACGTTTTGAATAACCAGCAAATGAATGTCTGCTATCAGTGGAAAAAGAAGAAGCTGGGCTTTGTCTAACATAATTCCCATGAACACAGTTTGTTACTTAGAGCAATTAAGAGTTAGTCTGTACCGCACCTGTGCAAATGAGACCGTCATGTTTGTCACAGTCTCTGTCATCACATTCACAGAACTCGCCTGAAATGTACCATTCCCGTGGTAAACAGATGCACTTTCCACAGTGGCAGGAACCTGAAATCACAAAAATTTTTACTTCCAGTCAAAGAGCACTGACATTTTCAGACTAGAAAATAACATCCCAGACACACACAAGCATACATATATAGCTGCACATATGCTCAAAATTGCTGTCTAAGAAGCTATTGTATGAAAGAAAAAGCCATTGTATAAAAGAAAATAGCTAAAAGCTTTTTGAATAAAAAGATTCTTTTGCGGTGAGCTAGAATATGGTGGAACATTACTACTAATGCTTTGCTTCTGCTATTTCACTTAATCAGGACTCACATTTTGAAGTTTCCATTGGTTTCAGAGAGCTATAATCAGGGCTACTCTTCCTGGCAACTGTTCTTTTTTTTTTTTTTTTCCTTTGATTAGAAAAGCTCAAATTGTCCCTGACCTACTGTTACTGACGGCAATAAAATTGTACTCAGGAAAAAATTACCCTCCTCCTCTTAAGTCTTTAGGGATGAGTCCCCAAAAGACCAGAGGAACCAAAGATTAACACTTAGACCCTCAAAATCCTCATCAGCACAAAGCTGCTCTTCTTCACATGGAATTACTAAATATTTGCTCTAGGTCAGAAAGAGCTCATATACATTACGGTAGTTCAGCAGTCTGCTCGTTCCTGCAGAGTACCCCAAAGTCCCTTGGGATGAGTTGCTCCAGGCCTCCTCAGGGATGTGAGGTCACACCCTTCCAGGCAAAGGAGGGACTTTATGGTTACATTCAGGTGAAGATGTAACCCACTAATCACCAGAAAAACCTCCCTTGAAGGGAAGACTCAGAGACATTCCTACATTCAGAAGAAGGTTTATGACTATGAATCCTGAAAAAGGACTGTTTCCCCCAGGCAATCATGTGTCAGGAAGCCTGCAGCCTCAGAAGACTGTGAGAGAGTCTTTTCTGCCACTGGAAATGCCACAAAGAGACGATACTTCCTATTGGCTTTTAAAATTAAAAATAGGATTATTTTTGTGTTTATTGTAAGTTGATAAAAAATAAGTCATTGCATAATTTTAGAGAAATACTGTTTTCACTGGTAACGTATGGAACATATATACAGGAAGAGCTAGTGATGGGAACATTTTGGGATGGGAGTATTTGGTTAGGCATCTACTTTCTCCGTGAGTTCTGAATATTGCTTACTGAGCCATGAGCACGGAAAATACTGATGTTCACTACAAGAATAAAAACACGTCTTTGTATAAAGAGACAGTGGAGGACAGCACACATATTGCATGGTTGCTCTATATATGACCTCAGGGTGTGCCAGGGGAGGTTCAGATTGGACATTAGGAAAATCTTCTTCAGTGAAAGGGTTATCAAACACTGGCACAGGCTGCCCAGGGATGTGTTTGAGTCACCATCCTTGGAGGTATTTAAAAGACGGGTAGATGAAGTGCTTAGGGATATGATTTAGTAGTGGACAGGTACGGTTGGACCGTTTGATTTCAAAGGTCTTTTCCAGCCTAGGGATTCTATGATTCTAAGAGCTGCACTAAGACATAGTTACGGATAATTTAAACTGAATGTCTCTGTTTATACAAACTACAAAGTACTGACAACTGAAAATGACAATGAATAGTGTGAGTATTTTAATGAAATTAAAGCAGTTAATAAGAGCATGACATTATAAGAAACCTGAAGTGATTCTGCATAAGCAAGCACTGATACTGCTACTGACGGATGCTCATAATATTTAAAACTGTTTTGCAGAAGATACAGCAAATTTAATGCCAAGTCAACCAAGACAGATCAGGTTCCACAATGCTAAATCCATTAAAGAGAATGAAAGTATCAAGTCTTTCCCCTGAACAGAGCATGTTGCTCTGGGTGGCTCCTCAGTTTAATTAAAATGAGACTAATGAGTTGCAGGGTGTTCCCTAGGATTCCCGCCAGGTCCTCTTGGATGGGATTTGGCTCATTACCTAGACTATGTCCTGCACCATTACAGTAGCCATCTGCAGCTCTACATTTACTGCCAGAGAGGCAGCAGCATGGTGGGTGTTGCTGTTTTCCTTGGGAAGAGCTTTTACTACAGGTGGCATAGAGAGTGAGCCAAGATTTTGCAAACAGCCTAGGAATGTGGATGTCCAACTTTGCTTATATTAGCAGAGTGTAATTTTCTGAAAGTGTTCAGAAGTTATCTGCTGAAAACTAAGACTGCTTAGAGCCTATTAAACCCTACAAACAGAAACTCAAGATCCCTAAGTCCATTATAGTGCTTGCATATTTTGGCTAGGTTTCCAGCAAAGATGGCATAGTCGACATTACTGCAGAGGTTCAAAATTCCTTTTCATTTGACCAATAATGGTTATTTATTGCACAATGTAATGAAACAGAAAGAACAATTTGTCATTTTGGCCTCCAGACAGCACCAGTCTCACTAGCTATGAACATGGGGTACCCAGTAAGACATGCTTTCCAGACACATATTTAAGCATCAAAAAAAGATCTAACAAAAAAAAAAAAAAAGGCAAAAAAAAAAAGGCTAAACATAGAAACAGAAGTTACAAGTAATTAGCTTTTTTGCCTGTGATCACCATCCTGCTAAGACAAGAGCCAGGAGACAACAGCCTCCTTGGATATTCACTATCACACACTTTTGAAGTTATTTTCCATAGCTATTTCTCTGCTGGGACGAACATGGACCGCTGTTTCAACAGTAAAGCTGATATAGCATCTAATTTGACACAGATTTATTAAATTGACTGTCCTCAGGGCAACCTCTCATCACTCTGGAAGCTTGTCTGTGCTCAGAGGCCAAAGAAACTTAAAAAACCAAACCAAACCAAACCAAAACAAAAAAATCCCACCAGTGTTTCTGAATATGGATTTAGAGTCAGGTTTGTAACTCCCAGAAAAAGTAAATGCTGTTTAACAGTGCACTACTACAGTAGAAGATCTGGGTGTATGGAGCCTCCATTCACACACCTGTGTTTAAACACAATACCTGCCTGCAGTAGGTTACAACCCAAAACAACTCTTAGGCCTAAATCCTATATGGTCAATGTAAAAAAATCACAGGGAGACAAGATTAAGAGAAGAAATGTTAAAACTTCTGCAGTAAAACAGAGTAACTCAATTTCCCCAGTAACTCAGTGTCTTCTTACACATACACTAATTTACGGATTTCCACATCTGGAAGCTATGAGAAACAATGCAACTTCCTCATTTTCTATGACATCGCAACAGCTGGGGGAAAAAAACCCACAAAATAAAATCGTGCAGTGGGGGAGAATTCTGATCAGTGATAAAACAGATGGAAGAAAGTCAAGTTGTAAACCCCATTTATACTTCTCTGGCATTGAAATAAAAGTTACTAAAGGGACAACTGTAAATCTGCCTGGTGTAAAAGGCTACTAAGTGTTATTTCCAGCTAGCAAGTTTCTTCCCTGTCTATGGAAAGGATATACTAACAGAGGAAACTACATCCAGTCAGGACTGAGTGCATTCTGGCATCCAACTAGACCCAACATCATTTTTTTTCTATTGTCTTTCAGACATATTATATACAAAAATAGGCAGTTTGCACTATGGAGAAGCTATAAAGCCCTCTTTCCAGTAATACAATTTCCTGTCCTGAAAGACTGCAAGGTAAGAACCTCAGAGACCAATTTTGGATAATTATCAAGATTCTCTAAATTTTATTCCTCCCCATGGCAATTTTTTATAGCTGGATTGAAACTGCTGCAACCACCTGAATAGAAAATAAGCAAAAGAGAAGGTTTGTGGGATTTCATCATGGGGGCTGCAGATGTCTACGTTTCCTTTGCTATTGTGTTGGGAAGAAGGGCGATTAAGCATACCAAATGTTGCTGTTAAACAAACTCCTTCACTTACTGTTGCCTGAGATATTACCTTTGCCATCTTGCCACTGGAGTGTTACTGCAGGTATTGCCTCTGTCCCTCAAACTGTGTGGAACACTAATGGTTAGTTTATAACGTACAGGTGTTCAATGCAGATCATCAGATAAATACATTCAGGAAATTATATACCATTAACAAATTGCATAGGAGAGCAAAGCTGCTAAAAATATATGGCTATGGTATTTGACAAAATGGATTTAAGTGCACTACAGATCCAAATATAATATTCCTCTAATAATAGGTGCCTTTGAAAGAAAGGGCTACAAATCAAAAACCCACTGTGATGCACATTTAGTCCTCCAGAACATGAGGCATTGACATGGGGTAGCTCAGCTGTCAGTTTTTACCTTTCCCTGAGCATAATACTCCATCCGCTGACTCGCAGAGGCTTCTGCTGTCCTCCTCCGTCATGTTGCACTTCCTTGAATGCTGGCACAACTTTCCAAACCACCCATCCTGGCAAATGCATCGGCCACATGAGCAGACACCATGACCTGTAACAACACCAAGGTTGGCTATGAGCAAAACAAGCAGAAAGCAGTGACTATGGTCACAACTGAGATCATCTTCAGACCTCTGCAGTGTGAACCGCATGCTGTGGAACAGACGGGTGGCCTTCTTCAGTTCTCTCATTCTTGTTTTAAACACGTTGTCTAATGATGTACAGAAAAAATATAGGAATGGGTCCCCTCATCCGAAAATCTCACCATCAGCTCAGCATTGCAAGTTCCTTAAATCATCGTATCCTGAGGTCAGGCACAACCACTTTGCACCCATGCAGCCCAGTGCTGAAGTCTCACCTGCATATCCCATACTGCCACCACCAGAAGCAGAGCAAAGCACAGGGCTGAGAGCCAAAATTTCACTTTACAGCACTGAATAATATTTCTACAGCAGAAAATATAATTCCTTAGCTAATCAGTTTATTGGGCTTAAAAGAAGCAAATTATATGTATCAGTGACCTTTGTCCTATCCTACCAGTTATGTAGGACAAGGAAATTGAAATGAGGGAAGTGAGATAATTTAGGAGCATGGGCCTGGAAGAAGGGAAGAAGCAGTAGGAGTATCTGGAAAAGCATTGACCTGTAGGATGCAGAGAAGCAAACCAGCGATTTTGCTTTTCTGATTTGTGGACTTCTCATGAGACAACAGTGCAACTTGACATTGCAAACTGGGAGCCAGCACTAGCAAAAGCCCAAAGGAGAGACAAACTTTGTGGTTTGCGACAGCCAACAACTTTACAAATTTAAACTAAAAAGTACTGGAAGCTCCAAAGTCTTGGAGATCATTTACAGTGATCTAAATGTTCAGAAAAAGTATTTCTACCCCAGACTGTGACATATGCAAGTGACATATTAACCTATATACATTTAACATATATCACATATTACAGACTGATAACTAGCAACAATAGAAGTTTGATGCTACTTTAGCTTCTGTGTTAAGCTGGGAAACAAGAACAATTTATACCACAATCCAAAAAACAAGAGTTAACAAACAAGTATATAGATTTTCCCATATATTCTTTCCAACACTATTTGCCTTATTTATTTTTAATTAGTAACATATGGATTAGATTTGAGAATAGCTCAACAACTGAAGAGCGTAATATATAATTGGATGTCAGTGCTGTAAAACTATTCATGGAGATAAAAATACTTGTATTCGTTTTAGCAGTGAATGGTAAGAAATCCATGATGATTTCACTGAGGAAACAGTTTTGTGTGTTTTTCTTGTATAGTCATTATGATTTACAGAATGCAGAGACTGATCGTATCTGTAAAGCCTTTAAACGTATTAAATAAGAAAGTAATGAATAATCTATCAATTTACAGCAAAGAGTTCACAGTTCACCACATAAAATATTGACATGCATTTTCCTGAGATGATCATTCCTATTTTCCCTTGTGCCATATAAATCCTCAAAACATAAAGGATTCTTTTGAGTCAAGTAATCATAGAATCATGGAATGGTTGGGGTTGGAAGAGACCTCAAATATCATCCCTGCCATGAGGAGGGACACTTCCCATTGGATTATGCTCCTCAAGGCCCCATCCAACCTGTCCTTGTACACCTCCAGGGAGGGGACAACCACAACTTCACTGGGCAACTTGTTTCAGTGTCTTACCGCCCTCACCATGAAGATTTTCTTCTTAACATCTAGTATAAATATCCCCCTCTCCAATTAAAGCCATTCTGCTTGTCCTATCACTACATGTCCTTGTAAAAAGTCCCTTCCCAGCTTTCTCGCGTGCCCCCTTTAGGTACCAGGAGACCACTATTTTACCAAATAGTCTTTACCCCTATCTGACACCAGTTTGGGTGGCTGCAGTAATTTTGATGCCGCATCCATTGGGATGGTGAGTATGCAAGTGCTTAGCCAAGTGTATGGTAGCTCCTAGCTGTCTTCTGTACTTTCTAGCACGTGAAAAACTGCTTTACATAATTCAGTTGGGGATATCACCCTTGTAGAGGCTCCTTGCATTTGTCTGAAGATGTTCAAACAAGCTGACCAAAAGGAAGGGCCAAAACATTATAAGCAATTGCTTTCAGTTGAAGGTAGTATGTAAATTACATTCTAAGTGTCCCAGTTTCATTTTGATGAATCCCAGCCCCTCAAAATTATGAGCAAGAGCAGTAACAAAAAGGTTCTGAGTATAATTCCCTCAATAGAGGAGAATAGAATTCAAGAATACAGCAATCATAGCAAAGGGGAAAAGAGAAATCTGTAATTGAAGATGTCCAGCTCAACTGAATTGGCTAACATAATAAAATACTGATTTCACTGTTCAGATTGGGCAGATTTATTAGAGAGCATTTGTCTATCGTCTTTCAGATTTAACACAAAACACTTAAAACCACAAACAAATTGCATATTGCAATGGGTTTGACACTATAGATCTTCATTCATAAAAATCTGTGAACATTTATATATATAAAAGAAAGTTTTAATCATTAATCTATCAAGAAGAAAGATTATGATGGAGGAGAGGCAAATGAGAAAAAAAATGATACTAAAAAACCTGTCACTTTGTTTAAAATTATCAATAAATTCAAAATCTGCAAGGTCTAAATGTGAAATATAAATGCAGCAACAAAGAAAGCTGTGACAGGTTACTAGCTAATGTCCATTATGAAATAAACCAACCCAAAGCAAACCAGGCATTAGGATGAATCATTTCTTACCATGCCTGGAAATAAAACTGTGCGGTTCCATTTAGGAATACTTATGCAAACATTGTCAAACTTACCAAAAACATTGCATGACAGTTTTCTAACACAAAAGGCATTATTACATGGGAATGTAAGCATGATGAAAAAGGTGAAGTAATCATTGCAGAGGAAGCTGGTTCTTAGTTATAGACTGATTATAACCAGAAGATGTTCACAATGGGCAAATTGAGGCTAGCCCCAAACAAAATTTGACACTTCAGGAGAACAAATTTCTCTTACATAATATTAACCAGAAATGGAGGAAACAAATTTTCAGATATAAAAATATTAATTTGGCTGTCCTGTATGAAGAATTTATCTGATAGCCCAACATTCTTCCACAGTAAGAGAGAAGTCCATCTGGTCTAATGGTGGAGAGATCCTATGAGTTAGGAATGAGAAGACTGTACAGTCAAAGAAGAACAGATGAAACAGATAGTAACAAATATAAATGAGAATATTGTGAATAAAAAGGACATCATGGGGAGGAGATAGCGATAGTCTATACCTGAATGAAATGTATGAGAGATATGAAATATCTCATAATGAAGGATCTCTGATTTAGAACAATGCAGTAAATTAAACAAATGCTTCTCTCTGTATTTAAATAGAAACAGGATTTTCTATTTTTTATTATAGGATTATGATAAGAACTTTCTATTGTATTATTAACATAAAATAATATTAAACAACACCTATTTGAGAAAAATATTTATACTTGAGCAGGCTTCATTAATCTGCCAAGACATGGTGAAAGAGTTAATAGAAACATTACTGGATCACTGATTTTTATTTTTATTTTTACTTTTATTTTTATTTTATTTTTTAATTTTTATTTATTTTTATGAAATGCTATGAGAATGCCATAAGTCTAGAACAGTTATGATGACTACAGTTAGAGGAAGCTAATATAAATATGAAGCAAAATACTGACTGTCTATTATATTTTTATAATAGGTCACCTAGTATTGTCCTAGTCTCACAAAGGTGGACTGTGGTTCCAATTTGAGCAGTGTAAAAGGCAGGCAGTTCAGTTAAAACTTCAAGTGAAACACTGAGGTGAAAAGGGCTAATGCCATTTTCATATGAATATAACACAGAATCACAGAATCGCCAGGTTGGATAAGACGCCTTGGATCATTGAGTCCAACCATTCCTATAAACCACTAAACCATGTCCCTGAGCACCTTGTCCACCTGTCTTTTAAACATCTGCAGGGATGGTGACTCAACCACCTGCCTGGGCTGCCTGTTCCAGTACCCGAGGACCTTTTCTATGAAAAATTTTTCCTGATATCCAGTCTGAACCTCCCCTGGCAAAGCTTAAGGCCATTCCCTCTTGTCCTGTCCCCTGTCACTTGGGAGAAGAGGCCAGCTCCCTCCTCTCCACAACCTCCTTTTGAGTAGTTTTAGAAAGCAATAAGGTCTCCCCTCAGCCTCCTCTTCTCCAGGCTAAACACCTCCAGTTCTCTCAGCTGTTCCTCGTAAGGCCTGTTCTCCAGCCCCTTCACCAGCTTCGTTGCTCTTCTCTGGACTCGCTCCAGAGCCTCAACATCCTTCTTGTGGTGAGGGGCCCAGAACTGAACACAGGATTCAAGGTGCAGTCTCACCAGTGCCGAGTACAGGAGGAGAGATATGAGTAGGAGAGAAACAGGAAAGAAATGAAGAGGAACAGAAATTAGTAGGAACGTGGAAAGCATTGAAGAAACGCACATTAAAGTTCTGCAACTCATGGCTTGCTGAAAGAATTTCAAAGATTTGTATCTGCTTAGCCTACTGATAAAAAGAAAAAAGAAAGGCTAAGAAGTGTTTAAGGAGGATCAGAACTGCATTTCTTTGAAAGTACCAGAATGGGTACTTGGAAGCTTTCAAACAAGAGTGATAACTATTGGAACAAACTTTCAAGTACTGCTGGCATAGGCTGCACATGTCTTAGAGTCTTCAAATCATGGTCTTCCTAAAGACAACACTGGCTGCACACAATACACAGTCTTCAACAGAGGGAACTCCTAGGTTTATTGTAATGGCTATTTACAGCCTAATTAACAAGGTTCAACATATAATACTCTTTTGGATTTGCAAATTAACATCTATTAATCAACCTAAACATCGATGCATTAGCAATTCTCCTACTGCTCATTTCAACAGAAAGATCAAATTAAAATTCTTTTACAAACCTAAATCATATTTTATACTATCTGAAGAGTTAAACAAGCCGTTTTCTCTGTGCATCGATGTAAAATCTCTGTTTTTCATACAGCTGCACAAATTTTTGCGTGGCCAAGACAGAAATCTATAGTGAATTTAAATGAACAATTAGAAAATTAAAATTATCTAAGTAAAACTAAATTAATACAGAATATACCATGCACCTTAATACCTATACTGGCTACTTCAGTCAATCCCATATCCAGTTTAATGCCTACTGACATTTTCAAATTCATCTGTTGCTGCCCCTGGATGTGCCTCAGAGCTAGAATGAAGTAGCTAAGAGCAACACTGAATCATCAACTCTCTACTTAGTGTTGGCTAAAACCCTAATAAAAAAATAAAACCCTAAATCCTGCTAGCTTTATGTCACTGTAGACTCTGACTTCTCTAATACCTAAAACAGTTAGTTTCACATTTTTTATCACCAGTTTTACCAAGTAAGCATGTGTTTAAACATTTTTCCCAGAAGTATCAATTGCATTTTTCCATTGAAGATACCACAATAACAATTCTCTATTAAATTGTGCAAAAATATGTAGTGAATACATTTATATGTATTTTAGATTCCTCAGTCTAAAGAACGTGGTATCTGCTCTGAAGATTTTTCAATAGAAATGATGAAACACCTGTTGGGTATGTAATAAACTATTATTTTAACATAAAAGGAACCACAGAGAGATTATGGGTTCGATTCAGATGCCTAGAGCCATATGTCCTTGATATCCCTAAAATATCAAGGATATTCTCATGATGGTGGCAGCTGTACAGGCATCCCTGTGTCTTTGTGGTGCCAAGCTGGGGTCTGGCAAGAATAGCCTTGGGTGTCAGAAACCACTTAAGCTGCCTGACTGTAGGCAGCTGAGGATTTTAAAATTGTGTTCCTGTAGCCTGAGAAACCATGGTAGAGTCAGGACTTGAATTGATATTTCTGAATTTTTGGAGTAGTCAGTGCGAGAAGCTGTTTTCAGCTAGGACATAGGCTGGTATTTTCTAATTTACTTTTCAGGTACATTAGGGAGTTCCATAAATGTCTTATATACTTCTGTTTCTGTAAAGTAACATTACTGCAAGAAATGAGGAAATTGTCTCACAGCAACTGCACCATAATATTAATACTTAGCTTTGCTTAATGAAGCATATCATTAATCATAACTCATTTTTGTGGTTGTGGTCTTATTGGTCCTCATTAGAACATGCTATCTGAAAATATCATGTTTCTGCTTCAACAAATAGATGACAAAAATAAATGTCATTCACCATTTTTGTAGCATGAGCCTAAAACTTTCATAAAAAAAAATTCAGTTACTGTTGCTTATCTTTATTGTATAATAATGCACAGCTGTATTAAAAAAAAAAAGGGAAAGAAAGGCAGTACTTCCTCTGAATCAAACTACTTAGCTCGGCTGGATAATAACAAACATTTTCTATTCAAAGGCCATGTCAATTAGGGGCAAATTATATCAGCCTTTTGAAAGGGAGTGCTTCCATTCCACATCCTGGTAATGAAGATTCAGCCTCTGTTTTAAAGCTTTAAAACATTAGAAATCTGGGAATTGTGGCTTTAAATATATGCATACCTTCTAAACCACAGCCTTTCTCTTTTGTTCTTTGCCAAGACACAGAGACTTATAGTGGAAATCTTGAGGCTTGTGAGAATGACGTATGAATTGTGTAGTTAAGCACCCAGAAGAAACAAGAGCATGAGGTTAAAAACATGACCCATGCTGATAAAAACCAACACATTCACAGCAGTAAAACTGAGGAAACTGTTATTTAGTCAAAATCAGAAGGCCTGCACTCTCATAAGACAATGGTACAGTGATTTTCACGAGGACTTCGCAGCAGAAGAATGTGTGCTCAACAACAGAGGATGTCAACACTGACACAGCACATAATTTGTGTCGATCCTTTCCTTGTCAATCCAACAAGAATAGCATTGTCCCAAGAATGTTAAAAAGTTAAGAACAGACAACAGGCCCCAGATTTGCTTGAAACTTCAAAAGATGAAAGCAAATCATGAGTCAAAAGTATCTTCCTATCTGTTAGGTCCTAAACAATGTAAAAGACGTGCCTTAAAACCAGTTTGTTGTTATCAGTGAAGAAACTTCAAGACCTACTGAGAACTTCATAGATGATGTCTCTTGCCCACCTTGTGTGTCACACATAAGTGATGCTGATAAAACTACTTAAATCCAGACTCTTAGATGCTTGTAAGTGGGCCTGAGAACACAAGTGAATGAAGTTAATGAGAGAAGCTGTCTGAGCTGTAAAAATTAATTTACTCAGGGATTTTATATAAAAGTTATTAACTTCCCCTCTTATGAAGTCACATGGAGAGTTTTTGCTGCAGTGGCTTCCTGTAGATAGAGGAGAGAGGTGTGAAGTCAGACCTCAGTAAGGAGGGAAATATTAATTAACTCAACTTTTCCTCCCTGAATAAATCAGATCCTCCAAGGTTTATAAGCATTTATAGAATCATAGAATAGTTTGGGTTGGAAGGGACCTTAAAGATCATCTAGTTCCAACCCCCCTGCCATGGGCAGGGACACCAGAACCTCAAACTAATGAGCTTGCATAAACAAACAAAAAAAGATAGCTGTATTTACTATTTGATGTGATGTGACATTGCACAACTGCAATCCCTATGGTGTTATGATTATATTTCAATGTGCTGTGGCCAAATCAAATATTTCAAAAGTCATAAAAGTGAATTTGGTTACTTGAAAATAAATGAATCACACTTCTGAAAGTATTCTATAGTCACAAGTCAAAGAACTGGCTAACTGGGATGATCAGAGGCTTACTTGTTTCTTTAGGGTTGAGGACAAGTGCAAACATCCACAACTATTAAAAAGGGCTCATCAAAGCTCATTATCTAACTGTTGGCTCACTATAAGAAGCACAGATTGAAATGCTGATATAAAATAAAATGGGAGCATCCCTAGAAACATTTACGGGCCTTGCTATCATTACCTGTTACATGTTTCAGCCTTCACAACTTGTTTGGAGCTTCAACCATTTTTGTTGGGTTTTTTTATTGTACAGTTTTTAAGCAGCATAATTGTGCACCAACCGGTAGCATATGAAAGACTCAAAGAACCAAGTAAAGGCAAAGATAACATGATGTTGAATATTACTGTGGACATGCAAGACATGGACCTGTTAGGATGGATCCAGAGGAGGACCACAAAAATAATCAGAGGGCTGTAACGATTCTGCTGTGAAGAAAGCTTGAGTTATGGCTGTTCAGCCTGCAGAAGAGAAGGCTCCGGGGATAATTTGTAGCAGCCTTTCAATACTGTAAAGGAGGCTTTTAAGAAAGACTGAGTCAGAATTTTTTATCAAGGTCTATACTGACAAAACAAGGAAAAATGGTTCTAAACTGAAAGAGGGTTCATTTAGCTTGGACATAAGGAAGACTTTTTTTTATACCAAGAGGGGTGAGACACTGGAACAGGTTACCCAGAGAAGCTGTGAATGCCCTGCTCCTGGAAGTGTTCAAGGCCGGGTTGGATTTGGCTTTGAGCAATTTACTCTAGTGAAAGATACCCCTGTTCATGGCAGGGGGATTGGACTAGATGATCTTTGAAAGTTCCTTCTGACCCCACATCATTCTATGATTCTATGAATCCATTTCTATTAGCAGAGTGGTGTGGAATCTGTGCCAAGTCCTCTTGCAACTTGTCTTTATGGAGGTGTAATGTCTCTATTCCTGGTACTGGTGCAATGGACAGCTGAATTTTTAAGCATACAGAAACACGGTAATAGGGTTTCACTCAGCTGTACACTCATTTATTATATCTTCTGCTTTATGTCTTTCTACCATCATATGGACAGCTGGTCTAGAAAGCAAGTTATTAATCAAACTCTGCTGGTCAGAGGAGGCCAGTTACAATTCTTATTCTAATCATTTAAGCTGTCATTCAGATTTCTTACTTCAGTATGCATTTAGTCTGAAAACACTGCTCTTCCTATTAAGGAGTAAATTACAACCAAATCTAGAATAATCTAAAAATATCTCAAATTATATTTAGAAATATAATAGACAGAACATAAAATAAATTATCAAAAATATGAAAAAATAATCTGCCAATTATTTACCACTCTAATCCCAGCAGATCTACTATGGAAATCCAACATTTTTTAGAGGATGGTATTAACAGCAACATGACTCCTAATTGTGAAGACTGAAACTCCAGAGACCAGTTTCACCTTGCCAAGTTCAGACAGCATAGCCTTTTTAAATTAATTATCTAGTTTCTGTCACTCTCTTTGGACAAAGCTATTTAGACTAAAGGGAGAGATTATTCATTAACAGTGTGACCTAGAGTATCTCCAGCACAGTAAAAAATTGTACACCAGTTGAGGTATGGAGGTGATTATTCATTTAAATTTGAGATGCTTTAGCATGGTTGGTTCCCAGCTACTTAACTTATAAGAAATATGGCCCAGCTTTTCATTGTTTTTATGTGCTTTTATGTCCTATATACAAAATTAAATTTTAAATTATTCTTTTTCTACACATTCTTATTATCAAATTACACTGAATGTGTTGAAATATTATCATTGCTGGTTAGTCATCTGAACTAGAATTTTCCATATATGCCTATATTCTGTATAGCAGACATCTTGAAGAAATATTCCACAGTCAGAATTGTTTATATACAAAAGCACTATAAAGCATTATAAAAACATTATAAAGCAATATGTTTTTTTCTTGCATAGAAATAAGGAATAAAATGTGTTATTGTTCATACCAATCACTTTGTTAATATTAAGAAACTAAGAGTCATTTTATAAATAAAGTCAATAAAATCTTGAAAGAGAGCATTTAGGACAAATACTACACAACTCTTTTTAACATACGGTAAGGTATGTATGCATTTACATATCTAAAACTAGCTTGAAATATGGCTTAACGTCAACAAACATTACTGAAATGTCAAAAAGTGAGATTTTTACTGTCAACATGAAAATAAAACATCTGCCTTTACAATTACTATGATAATAAATCTCAAGCATTTCAGATTCCTTCATAATATGTTTTTACTACTTTTGTAAAAAGCAGACATATCACTGTCGGTGAACATGAAATATTCAGAAGTATTGGTGGTCATTTTAACTATTAGCTATACTACAACATTCACAGTAAAACACAATTGTAAAAAACACAAAGTAAAAATTACCTAGTATTTCAGTTTTTTCAGATGTCTGTATTCTTCTCTAATGAACACTGATGGAATTTGGGATATACTACAGGACTTACATTTATGCTATTTGGTGTATTTAATCTACATCACTGTTAGTGTTTCTGAAGTTTTAAAATAAATATTCCCTAACATTCAACAGATTATGTGAGACATGACATGACATGAGATATGATATGATATATGATATGATGAGATATGGTATATGATACATGTTATATGATATGATATGATATATGATACAATATGATACAATACAATATGATACAATATGATTTTTGTTGTGTGAACTCATACCCCCACAGACATCACCGTCCGCGTTCTCACACTGTCGGTCATCACATTCACAGTTTTTGCCATGAACTCTGTTGTCTCCTGGAGGGAAACAAGTGCATTGGCCACATTCACATCTACCTGCAAGAATAAATAATTGTTGGAGTCATGATTTCAGTAAAGTAAAATAAATGAAATAAACCCCCGAACTTATTTGATACCCTGCTCTCCCAAAGAAAAACTACAAGTCACTCCTTATTAATTAAAATATGCACATAAACACTATCTAAAAAAACTTCAAACCTACACCTCCTCCATGGTAACCAGAGGCAAAGTATATCACTGTTATAAATATTATATCTTGGTGGAAACAGCAACAAAAAGCAGTCGCTGGCATTGTACGCTTTTCATATCTCAACTTTGCATAACAGAGCTATGGCACATGTTTAACTGCATAATTAACCTCTATGATTGATCTAAAAGATTTAGCACATACCTCAGAAACTCCAGAATAAATGTGATTAGAATTAAATAGTCTAAGCACAGAGCTATCTGAGATACTCTCTACTTATGTAGAAATACAGCTCTTTAAATATTCTGTCAGGCCTTTGGAAAACAAAAATTCCTATAATTTTTCTTGTCTAAACACAGGCAAATGAAGTCAAAAGCACAACATCTGTGAGAGTCTTCCCTTCCATTATCCTTTTCCCAGGAGAACTCTCAGAGCTTTAAGGGAAGTTCCACCCCAAAGGCCTCAGGGCAGTGTGAATTAAATGGTCAGATGTTAAAAAAAAAGGAAGATCAGGGACAGTCTTACGTTGCATATATACGAGCGAAACTCAGTCCAGGGTAACATTGGGTTTATCGCCTAACTTTTAACAGTTTTCTTCTGTATTTTTAGTTTTTTTAAATGAAATTCTACCGTTAGAGTGGTCTAAATATGACACAAACAAATGGATACATTTGAAGGGCTTGGGAAAAGATATTGTGTGTAAAAAGGGGCCACTACATGCATGGATTAGAATATGGAAAAGCCTGTTCCTCTTGATCTGAATTAACCACTTCATCAGTGAGACTTGACCTGGACATGGACACTGCTGCTACAGAATGCAGAACCCAAATTTACAGTACAAGCAACTACAGCTACAAACAAAATGCCCTCCAAGTACAGCCAGTCATTATGTAACCAAATAGCAAGAGCAATATTTTTTCACCATTTACTAAAACATTTTGGTGAATGGGAAAGGGCTGTTAAGGCGAAACTTAGTGGGGCTTTTCTAACTGTAGGCTTTGCGACAATAAAATCTTTTAAGTCAACACACTGCCAGGTTGTTTTTGTTCTTTTTTTTAAAAAAACATCTAATATAAATTTGTTTCATTTGTTTGTTTGTTTGTTCGTTTGTCTTAAAAAATGGTCTAATTAAATTGGAGCAGGGAGGATCTTATTACTCATGGAAATAATTCTAAGCTCATTTTATAGCAGCCATACTCTTCATCTTCCCAAACACAGTCAGTGTAAGCTGAGGATTCAGAAGCCTCCATTATGAACAGCAGATGGATATCTGATGAACAGGACCTATCTGTTGTGAAGACTTTATAATATAAACAAAGGAACTTTTTTTAACTGTAGTATCCTGACCAGCTGATGCTATAATAAGGAGGATGCCTGAAGGACAATAGCATCAGTTTAACCAAGTTGCTTTGAAGAGAGGAATCAGTAGAGATGGAAAATTCTGCAGAAGGACAAGCTAGGAAGGTTCTTTAATGAGGCTCCTGCATGTTCTGTAATTAGGCATTGCCTCTATAATGCTTAATTTAATAAGTCAGAACGACCTGGAACCCCAGTGGCTGGGCACTTGCACTGGAACAGGAAAGTGTTCCTCACAGTCACTGCTGCATTTAATATTTATTCATTTTGGTTAATATTCAATACTTTTACCAGCAGAAAATACTGAGAAATGCCCCACTCCCGGGCAGACAGGGCACATATTTGTCATGTAATAGACGAACTTAGGTTGTCTTCTCAAAACACAGCACAAAGGGGATTTAGGCCCTAATTTCTCAATCTTCTCATCTTAGCTAATGAATTAAACAACAAAACAAAAAAAGCCCAAATTCCTTTCTGGTACCTGTGCCTCAGAGATATTGTTTTGGCCGGCTCTCACCTAAGCTTGGGGTATGATTTAGATCCTCTGACTGAGGACCTCTGCAGAACTGAAAGTCTCTTGAAAATGAACAGAAACCTCAGTCAGTAAGTGCTCTGGAAAAGGATTTTTCTTTACTTTTAAATATTCAAAGATAAACTTATAGTAGTTTAGTACACTGCTGCTGAAAAATTCTTTTTATTTGACAGATGTAACAAAATCACCACTGGAATTAAGAAGTTACTTGACAGGTGGCACTAAATAATTGCAACTTTGTACTGGCTTTAAAAGTACATTTTACCTCCAAAGTACTAAGATCTTCGTTAGATTATGTAAGGTGGGCTCACTCTATGCAGATAAATTACGGGAGAGCTAAAGTCCTATTGCTTCTCGACAGAGGTAGCAAATATAAACTTATATATATTTGCCACATAACAGGTAGCAAATATAAACTTTAAAGGCTCAATTTCTCACCAGACAGATAAACAAAAAATTAGTAGCGTTCTGTAGCAACGAATTTCATGTTGCTACCCTGGGAAAATCAGGACAAGATATTCACAGGGTAAGCTTGCTTCAAGCTGTACTACTACTTTGTCAGATGTATCTGCCAGTGAAATAACAGAAGCCACACCTTATTCTGTGACCTTCTTCTTTTAGTTATTGTGATAAAAGACTTACCACAAAAATTCAATCATTCAAAAGTAATTTGAAGCTCACATTATACTGAAAAGGGATCAGCACTTTACTAAACATACCCTTTCTTTGTCTAGAATAATAGGTTTACCATAGCAACCTGATTATAGAGGGAAAGCCACTGCCAAACACATCCTAAATTCTCTTTAAATTCCAGGGCACATAGAAACAATTAAACTCAGGAGGTCTCTAATATTCTGCATTGCCTCAATAATCTGTGGATGAGCAACATTTTATGAGTAAAAAGAAGTAAGTTCACCCCAGACATTTTATAGCAAGTGTCTTCCTCTCCTCCTCACTAAACAGGGAGAGTAAATTTCATTGTCTGATGACTTCAGAAGTAGGAAGCTTTATGGTGAATGTTGTATTAGCTGTTAGCATTGAACTTAACCTACTTATTGCAATGCAACCTTAAAAAAACAGAATAGTTATGCAAGACATTTATTTGTCTACAACCTTATTATTTCTTCATATTCTTTCCTTCCATTGATGTTAATAGGAGCATTAACGTATTACCAATAATTGTTACTACTTGAAGACTGAAAAAATATCAGCTTAGGTGGGCTTTTTTGTTTTTTAAAGGGAATTAAAGTACCATACCTCATTAAAACATATGCATTTGTTAGATAACTGACTTTAGCTTTTTATTTTATTCACTATTTACTATAATAGTGTTTCATTCCCCTTGTCCAATATTTATGAATGCATAACTGAAGTAAACAGTGCCTAGACTTATAGTAAACCTTCTCCCATGCAAATTGCTATGACCATTAGCTGCATCAACCCAAACCAATTCCCAGGTGCCTATTTAGGCTGACCAAAAGTCTCTTTTATACAAGTAATTCTCATTTTTAAAAACTGCCTTAGAGGTATATAATTTGCATAATAAAATATTTTTACCTTGTTATTGACTGAAAAAATATCAGGAAGAAAACCTATTTTACATTGAAATAGCTTTCAGTATAAAAATAAACACAATATAATAAGATGCACTCCATTGTCTTTTCCTGTCTATAACTCTACAACATAAAGGATTTTTCTGTGCATGGTGCTAAATTTTTATCTTCTAAATTAAAACAGATAAATAAAATAACTTTCTTTTTTTCATTTGAATATGCAAGGAATATACAGGGAGAAATTGTACTGAGTTTGTGGCAAACTAAACCAGGTTCATTGGTACGTCAGGAAGACAGTGTTTCAGGCAGGTGATAAATAGAAGGGAATGTGCCTTTAGGAAGGACCTCGCTGCCCCATGTCTGTGCTCGGCTTAAAATCTGAAAGCACTACCTACCACACACTGGTATTTCTTTATTGTCTAGCAATCTCAGGCAGTCTGATCACATTCAGTAAAGCTGCTGGGTCTTTCTGCCAGCAGAACCCATTTCGTGCTGGTTGGGAACAGATGATCTAAAATAATGTTCAGAAATGGCAAATCAGCGAAGAGGGATAGGAAGATTTGTACAGGAGATCCCAAAGTTTCAAGGACACTGTAGGTAGGGGAAAGCAGATGTGACTTAAGGAAGTAATAGATAGGATGCAGCAGCTTCAGATAAGGAGAAGGAAAATTCACTGACTGAATTCACTGAAAATTCAATGAAAATTCAGCCTCTATTTATGTTGGGAAAAAATAAATTTTTGTCTTACAAAATACAGTTTTATGAATTTACATTAGGACAGTTCTGCTTGTCTCCAATGCTCCAACATGTCTGAAGTTCTGTGACAGAGGAGCTACTGGCATAACTCTTCAGCGAAAGGAGTTCAACATCTACATGAAGAAATCACTTTTCCTGCTGGACTTGAACACTCTTTTCTACCCTGTGGTGCTATTTTACTGTCTCAGAGAAATTAAGAACGTCAGAGCCCTTAGATGTGGTTTGCCCTCTGTACAGAGCACTCAGTTGTAGCTGCAGAGTGAGGAAGGTGCACAAGGCTGCTCATCAAAACACTCTGAACTTTATTGCATGTACCAATGTGAGTTCATTCTTGGTGAGCATCACAGTGATGTATGAAATGTATCAGTAGTGTCGCAATCTGGCTTGGTTGTGCTCTGCACCTCACAAGTCTTCACAGGAAAATTAGAAAGCCAGTAGCCCAGGAAAGGACATCTGGCACAGCAAATTCCTTGCACTTGAAACATCAGATGGGATTGCTGAAGTTTTTGTATTTTGACTGAAGCTACAAGAACCACAAAGGATTTATTTTCTTTTCATAGTGTGCAAAGGATTATTGTATTACGCTTTGGGGATCTGGGGTAGGGGCTTTATTTTGTAGAGAACTTCTGGCGAAAATGGGGTTCCATACTATGATCAAGCAACAAGCCCTTTTTTTTTTTAATTATTTCTGCAGCATATTGTGAAAAACAAAATTGTGTATTAATTTCCTAATACTTAAGAAAAACCTGTGCTCCAGACACTACAAGAGCAACTACTTGTTCAGATATGGGCTGTGAACTAACTTACTGCTTCTAAATCAATACACAGGAAAAAAACATGCTTTAAGTCTGCTCATAAAAAAGAGATTATTTGCAGCATGAGTGACCCAAGACCTCAACTAAAGATATAAAAGCTCCAGAGAGGAGATAGCTGAATCATACAGACATAAAATGAAACAAAAATTGCTTTAGTAAATCTAAAGTAATTTCCAAACTTCAGATTTTTAACTACTTTTTTTTCAAGAGTTTTGTACACTGAATCAAACTTTTAGCAGCAAGCTCTAAGATTTTTATTTAAACAGTACCCACAGAAGCTAAAAGATATAATTAGGTTAAATATCTGCATTTTCTTTAGACTTAGTAGGCACCTCTCAGCTGCAATAATTACATCAGCTACTATGTCCAGTACTATGAATAGAGTTGAAGGAACTGCAATCAACTATTATTGTATAGCTATATTACACACTTTAAAGTCTTCTAAAAACCATCAATCACTTTTTGCTCCAGGTTGCATTATCTCACCTTAGGCCCATATATAGCTTCAAAGGCCATGGTGCTTTCACTAATTGCTTATGTTGGTATACCTGGTTTTTGTTTTAATTTCCATAGCATGATTAGAAAACCTACTCCAACTCTGTGTTAAGTGCTCTGTGACATTGCATCATCCAGTCCCACATGGAACACCATAGTCCTGTGTGAAAGAACTGGAAACATGTAGAAAGGCCTCACAAAGTATGTGCAGTGTAGGAAGTGTCACAGTGGCTCTGGGAAGTTCACCGTGTACAGCTTTACTCATGCTTTTCCTTTAGAAGAAGGTACCTGAAGTCCCATGTCAGTTCATTGCCTACACTCAGTGTGTTGCAGTGGCTGTTGGTATAAAATTTTAGCTGAAGAAAAACAGCAGAAACGCATAAATGAATAAATTCTTCTGTTGCAGCTGCCTGAGACTTTCCACTATTGTATGTGTGTTTCATGAAGTTGTTCACTAGAAAAAAAAGTAACAAGCTGTCCCTCATATAATAAGTGTGTGGGGTTTTTTCAGACAGAATATGTATGTTTCCTTTAATATTTTTAAAACTGAATTGCTTAATAATGTGAGAGAGTATTAAAAATGTCTGACAATTTAGTTTTTCCTTAAGGGATAAAAAAAAAAATGGAGAAAACAAATATCCCTTAGATAAAAATCTTGGAGAAATAAAAGATAAGTATGTTATCCCAAAGAACAGAACTCTCACAACAACAGTAGCAAGTGAAGATCCGGCACTCTAAAAGCAAGTGTTATGCAACAGCAATTGCAAATGACTGAAACTTACCCCCTGCTTTAGTACATACAGCATTTACGACTGGAAGCCTAATTGCACATTTGGCATATGGCATCTGAAGTAAATGCTCTTGCTTTGTGACAGCCTAATAGCGAAATACTTCTTTAGATAAATCCACTCAACAGCACCACTTTACAGATTTAGAGATTTAGCATTAGATAGTCTTCTACAGCTCTTTCTGATCAGTAGCTTCTTTTCCACTTTTCTTTTCTTTTCTTTTTTTTTCCCTTCTCCTTCTCCTTCTCTTTAAACAATTGAGTAGGAAGTACTGCTGTGCTGCTAGTTTCCTTTTCTGATTGTTAACTTGTTGACATCTGCTATCATCATCAAGCCAGCATGTCTCCTCCATCTGCCTTCTCTCAGTAGCAGTGCTTTGAGGATACACTCCTTGAAGGCTGCTGTAGTGTTTCAGCACAACTAACAGGGAATTTCTAGAGGAGTTCCAGAACAGGAGTCATCGAGAACACCCCTGCCCACTTTGCAAGAGACAGATTTTAGTCATAGACTTCACTTTTCCTAGTGACGTCTTCCTTGGGTCTCCTGTTGGGGGCATGACCGTGGCAATTCACTCATGATATAAAGAGGAAAAGTAGGACTACAAAGGCAATTACTTCTCTGCTCAAAAAAAATGTGACAGTCAATGTCACCATACAGAGAACAGATGTGTGAAGAAGACAAGAAAGAAGGTGGCAAAATGCTTTCTAAAAAAATGTGTTGTTAAGGCAGAGAACAGTGGTAATGGAAAAGGAGGAGGATTCATCAGGGAAAAAGAGAAAAACTAGACAGCATGGCAAATGTCACTTCAAAGATGTAAAAATCCTAGAGTTCAGCAAGCCATCATCTGGGGATTTTTTCTAACCTTCCTCCCCTCTTCTCTCATCCCAACAAAAATAGCTTCCATCAACCTCTTTCTTTTCTGCTTTTCTCTCTAATTTTTTTCTATTTTCACTTTCTCCAGTGGGCCCTACCCTCCTTTAATATCTTTCACTGTTGGGTACTGAACATTTTGTACTTGTAAAAATCACCTCATCTTTCAGATCACCCCGAGTCACTTTCTCTAGCTTGCACTGAGATCTGTCTTTTCATCTCTTTTTTGTTCTTTCCCTTCAAGATGCTTTCAATAACTCAAACTATCAAGAAAACCTACTGTAAAGGGATGCCAATAAATCAAGTAAAGCATATACTGCATTCTACTAAAACTAACACTTTCTTCACAGAACACGAAAAATGTAGTATTGTCTTTGATTTAAAGGATAATGCTTTCTTGAGAATGGTTTTCCTTCACCTTGACAACTATCAGGAAAAGTAAGTCTCATTTCCCTTTCAGACTATCCAACTGTCTGATGCTTAGCATAAGCTGCTGTACAGTATTTTCTAGCAAAACCCAAACATAATAAAGAGGCACAATCCAACAGCAAAAGATAGATGAAACACAAGGACATTGTTCAAGAAGCTGTGATGTCTTTTGAGCCATTTATGGCTTTATACATTTGACTGCCTTATCATCCAGAGGATTGACTGCTTACCCCTTTTTTACATGATCTGCCATGTAATGAGTCATAGCACTAATTCCACAGAGATATTTAATTTGCAGATTAATTTATTAGAAAATGTCAGCTGCTTTGTGGAAGTTTAATCACCAAAATGTTAACCTTGTTCACTTCCTGCTGATGCCTGTTGTTTTTTAGGTAGTAAATTTCAAGATATTTTAGGGTTATAATACAAGCCTATCTATTACAACATTTAAAATCCTAGACACTGCTCTTTGAAGCCTTAGCCAAGATTAAAGAGCTTTATAATGGCAAAACAACAATATTAAAAGATTCAACTGCTTAGCAACCATCAATATTATTTGCAGATAACAGCCTGCTAAGTTCAGAAACCATGGCAACAAATGACATCACACTCTATCTACCTTATTGATTAGCTTTCACCTCAAGACTTTTTCCAGAAGTGAAAGACACTACCTAGCAACAGCATCATCTACTGAGTGGTTACAAGTTAAAATGCTCTTACCCTTCACTGCTAAGCAAATTCTTCCTTTTTGTTGCCAACTGGACAGATTATCCAATAGCCTTTAGTTACAAGGCTCCCTATTTACTCTGTTGTAAAGACACTGCCTTATGGCTCCTAAAATCTTTGCCCCAAATGTAATTGCATCTGTGAAATAATACTTCTTTCTTGTGCCCAAAAAGGTATGATTAAAGGCACAGTTGTAGCAGCTTTTAAAATGCAAACTTTCTCTTTAGAAAACAAAGAAACTCTTCATGTTCTCACCTTCTGATTTTAAGTATTAGTAGCAAAGTCTTCATTGCAGATAACCCTGAGTTCACAGATTTCAGCAAGACTACAGAGCAATAATAAAGCTACGAGCCAAGAGTTAGCAAAGGAGCTAGGGACATTGTGTATTACCCTACAAGTGTACTTGTTTAAAATTCTTGAAAATAATGCCTTCTTCACTCATCTGTTTGATAGGACCCCACGAATAGGCAAAGGGACACTCTGTTAAGACTTAGTTAGAATGGGTATATTTATGAGCTTCACATATTTATATTTAGCCTTCTGTTCAAGGACCAGGATAAACCCCAGTAATTAAAAGACAGTAGTTTTCAAGCTAGGTGAAACATATGCAACAAGTAATTAAAGCGTACCAGTGAGGTCACACTATTCATGCTACAGAAGAGATGGGATTGTGCTCAGTACCTAAACTTTCCTGGCAAAAACAATAGTAGTCTGAAACTTTAAAATTAAGGCAAATTTTTAATTACTTAATTCAAGCAACTGCTATGAAGAGCTTAAGGCTGAAACAATTGCCTATGTATTAATGTTAGTTCTGAAAGCAAATCAGGTTTATAGTGTGTATTAGGGCCAAAATTTCTGGAAGGATCATCGCTAAATAAGGCTTATGCTTCTGCCAAGATTTGTGCTTCAACTGGAACTGACCTTCATTTTGCCAGTCATTCACAAGCAACAGATTTAACTGTGTGCTTCAGTTGGAGCGACAAAAAGAAGTGCAGTCTCACCATGAAGCTGCCCACTCCTTCTCTACCACAGGATCTCAGTTCTGACCCACACTGCCATCAGCTACGCTGTGTCTGCTGTCAGCGGGACAGTCCACTGGCAGTGATGAAATGTGTCTGGAAGAGCCTCAACTTTTGGTTAGAATCACCCATTGAAGAGGGGAAGAAGTACAACCTATGAGCAAAAGAAATGGAGTGGAAATTAGGGACCAAGAAAGCATTTTTCACATCAGTGCAGGGACTGCTGTACTACCACACAACATGGACTTCTGGGACTCATAGTTCTTCCTTTAATTCCTCTCTCAAAAGAGGGTGGGAGGGGGAAGAATACTACATTTCCCAGAAAGCATTAGAAGCTCTCCAGTGATGTAGAATTCAAAACACATGGCCAATCATTAGTCCCTTGAAAATTCCAGTCAACATGATTTTGAATAAGAAATGGTCACATAACATGTCAGTCATATGCTGGATATTAAATATTGTATATCTTTTGGTTTAAGGATACACCTAATCCTTTTTTGTCTTTAAAAGTCATGGTTTAAAAAGTGAGAATTTTATCAACATTAATACATGGAAAGATTTAAGATGAAAACAAGAACAAAATATCGGTTTTTTTATAGGATCAGAAACATTCTGAAGACAAATGAAGCAAAAATAGAAAAGCTAAGGTCTATTATATAAATCAGAGAGTAAGAGGATCTTTTACAACTGATTAAAAATGTTAAGACTGTAAAGCCTGATAAGTCCTGTAGAAAATTCTATGCTAAATTGAAAACATCTATCCTCTTCTGTTTTGGAAATAAGTATAGATAATACACAAAGTACTGCTTTGTCAATCTCAGTTATCATGGAAGAAAACAAAAACAATGTAAAAAGTTCTTTCTACAGACCAATTGCTTTACTGAATATTTTAAAAAATCATCGGAAACTGCTGGCTAAATAAAGCAATCCTTTCAAGGAAAAAGCAGTATTTACTGCAACAGTTTTTAGCAAAAAAACTATCTGCCAAGCAAAAGAACAACTAAGCAGAGAATTTTGGACCTAGTCAGTGGACTGAGTGGTTTTATCTTTCTGGGTAGAGTGCATTAAAGCCATCTGCTGTAGCAATTTATGTGCCTTTTCTACCCCAAAATACTTTGCCTAAGTAGGTTTACTAAATTAGAAGATAAAACTGCCTGTTGCTCACTAATGAATATGTGGAGAACACAGTGTTCCCAGATATAGTAGTCACTATTGCACAAATCTGAAGGCAAATACACCTCTCTACACACTTCATCTATTTAGGAGCAGTTCTTTGGAATTTCAGAGCAAGATTACTCCAGTGGAGAGGAAAGAAAGAGCTCAATAGTTCAGATAAACCATGCTAGTGAAATAAACCCTAAAAAGTCATTTTCAGTTCTTTTTAGTCTTAATAAAACCTCGCTTGATAAAATAGCCAGTAACCAAGTCAACAAAGCTGGTGGAGATTTCATGTGATTTTAAAGGTGGGAGAGATTTATGGGACCTTTGTCTTTCTATTTTTGTGCTTTTGCAAAAGGGCAGGAGTAGGAAAAGTTATCTGAGTGGTTGCGAAGGCAGCAGAAGGTGGGACATGGAGAGAAAAGGCAACCATTACAATGACTGGTGTCACTTTGGGGAGCACACTCTTGAATAGGTACGCATAAGAAAAGGAATGGTACAGATTCCACCAAAGAAAACATCCCAGACAAAATCGCAGTTGAGGATGAAGGCAAAATTTGCATGAACAAAAATGAATGAGAGAAGAGCAAAGGCCAGATGCACTCTAAACTTGTAAATCTGGTAAACAAGATTTCAACAGCAGACTCCTAGATCAGAAGAATAGGAAACTTCTGACTATGAAGTCAAGATAGAAAAGCAAAACCAGTAACAGAGAAAAATCAGGCTTTAAGTTCTCCAAACACCTTGAAAAATGAAGAAAAGAAGTTGGAAATGAAAAAAAAACCAGCAAAGATGCCTGTGAATCATAGAATGTAGAATCATTTAAGTTGGAAAAGGTCCTTAAAATCATCGAGTCTAAACATTAACCTAACATTGCAACCACTAAATCATGAATGCCTCCTTTTAAATACCTCACAGGAGGTGACTCAACCACTTCCTTGGGCAGCATGTTTTAGTGCTTGATAACTCTTTCTGTGAAGAGGTTTTTTCCTAATGGCCAATCTAAACCTGCTCTGGTGCAACTTGAGACCATTTCCTCTCATCATATCACTTGAAACTTAGGAAAAGGCACTGACATCCACCTTGCTACAATCTCCTTTCATGTAGTTGTAGAGAGCAATAAGGTTTCCCCTTATCACTGTCGAATGGATAAAGGAGGCAGGTAAGAACCAGAGCTTACAGGAGAATAAGTGAGTGACGGTATGAAAACAGAAAGAGAACCGATCTGCCAAAAGAAAGAACAAGGGAAGAAGGAGAACCTGTGACTGACACCGACAGATTCATTTCAAAAAATACAAGGGTATGTAAAAGGGTTGAGGATGAATAGTTCTGAGGATGATGGGTCCAGCAAGTGGAAACCCAGGTGTCCTCAGGAAGATTTTTCCAATTTGCAGAAAAGAAACAGCATTAGAAGAGAATTAGAGACCACAGTTATCTCAGGCATTGGTGTGAAGAGAGATAAAAGCTATATTATCCCCTAACAGCAAAAGAACTTCTGTCCAAGTTAAAATGACTTTATCTATGGAAAGAGCCAACACATTTTCCATAATAATAAATAATCAGACCCCATTTCCATAGGAAGACAGCTCTGATTAATCAAGGCATTCACCTTGCTGAACTATGAAGCAATGTCTTATTTTACACGCCGCTGAGTCTACAGAAAGAAACATTATTTCCGGCACCAGAATGATTCAAAACCTTGCAAGATGATTTTTATTTTCAAAGAACAATTTTTTCAGTCACTGCCATGTCTGGCTTTCCTCTTACAGAGTGGTACCAAACCACCTCTGAGCCTCCATGGCTCATAAGGACCGAATGAGAGGTGGTGTCATGCAGGAGCTCAGTGCTTATAAGTCCATCAGCTCTGCTTCTCACGCAGGTGTTGCCATGCTTAGGGCAGAAGACACTCGTGAGCCCTACTGAACCCTGAGCTCCAGGACATCTTTTGATAGCAGCAGGATTCTTCCCAGTTGGAAGGCAGGTGCCCCCAGAGCTGAACTCAGTTGTTGAGCTTGGACTTGCATATCTGCAAGAAGCACTGGAGATGAATCAAGCAGCTTTGCAGCAACTGTAAAGTAGCATTTTTTGTTCATGGCTTCTGCTGAGAGGGATTAAACTGGTATGAGAGTGCAGACAGGAGGCAAATCCCAGTGATGAGAAACATTGTTCTAGCACTAGGATACCATCTCTGATACTAGCATGGCATGAATTAATGCTAAAGCCACGTTTGTTTATATGGATTTTTACAGACTTTCAAAAATTAATCCCAGCTATTTCACAGGAAATATCAGAGTTCTTTTAAGCAAATGAGGAAAAAAAGAATAAAAGTGATTGCTGCTAATCAGATTGATAACAAAGATTTTGGAAATCTATATCACATCTGATTTCAGCTGGGAAGCAGGCCTAGATGGTGCATCCCATATTTATCATAAACATCTTATTAGAGAAACAAAATAGGCCTGATATTACCAGTTTAAATTTGTCAAAATTGCTTTAAGCACAGCATGAATGTGGGATTTTCTTTTATTGCTGTTTTAGAGGAAAGTACTGCAAATTACTCAGACAAATAAAAGCAATAGTTTAATGCTATGCTTAAAAAGCAATTAATTCTGCAGATCTAATTTTTAAGCTAACAAAAGTTTCATTTTGCTTTGTTTTTTTTTTAACAGCAAGCAATAATGAACTAAACGGTATTTACTTCACAAAAAAAATTAGACTGGCTCCTCTTTACTGATATAGTCATATGAAAATTGTATTTAAGCCCCCTCTCAGTATAATAGTTCCATGCAACTGAAAAACTAGAGTATTATTAAATTCCTGTGCAGGAAGATGTAAGGTCCTAGCAAATGCTTGGATTTTAACTTTTCTCCCCTGGAACCTCAGTTATGGCAAAGCAGTGAAAGCAGCAAATAAGAGACTGCCACAGAAGAATTAGTAAGTTTGTTGCTATTTTCATTTCCTCCTCCTGGAGTCGGGAGGCTAGTGAGGCTTGATGCTGCGGGAGTGGGAGGAAATAAGGAAAATAATCAGTAGAACTCATTATTTTTCTGTGAGAAAAAGTGGGAGGCATAAGTTATAGGGGGTGGTAATTGTAGATCAGACAAGGGCAGAAACTGATACTCGGTTGTGAGAGGAAAAAGAGCAGCAGAGACATCAGCGGAAAATAAGCAGCAACCACGTGTACTATAACATCAGTGGCATGCGAAACATGCCAAAACTCTTGTAGTGCACTCATACACACACCCTCACGGAATGAAGCATTTATTTCATAAAGTCAGTCACTCTTTTCTTCCTTCCCAAGGGCTGCAAGTCCTGCCTCCTCACCAGCAGTGAGACCGCGTGTTTCTCACCATCACTGCTGGAAATGTCAGGCACATTTCCACCTTGCACAGTAATAGTTTGGCTTTCAGAAATTATGACGGGAAAAAGAGCCAACAGGCAGAGCAGCAGTGGGTAACTACCAGAGCAGGCTATGTTGCAGCAGACCTGGACAGCCTGGGATTGTCGCCCTCAGGATCAGAAGCCTGAGCACAGGCAGATCACTATGGCAGAATTTAATATTTCCCCTGAAGCCTTCATTATCAGCACTGCTACTTAAATGAATGACTCATTCATCTATCCTGTCTCAAAGATCACAACAGGAAACATTACACCCTTCTCTTTCTGCTTCTCCACTACTTTATTTATAGCTGCAATTAATGAAACAGAAATGTATTTTCCTAAGAAGTTTCACTATGCAATTGAAGACTTTCTGCAAAGCAAATAATTTATACAGCATATAAAATAATGTAAGCAAATCCCTTTGACGTTTAGTATCTACCTGAAAGACCTAGGCCTACTCTAAAAAAACACCACTGTTAAGCAGAGGATCAGTGTTTTGGAGACTGATAAATCTGAGAGATGAAACCAAGCAAAGTTCACCCCAGACGTCAAGAGACGTTCCAAGTGCAAAATTTCTATATAGCAAACAAAATTATTTTCATAGGTAATTTTCCCCCAAAGCACCTTCATCTGAAAAACTGTAGTACAGATTGATACAAGTATCTTCGATATCAAAATTAATTCATTTATATTGATGGGAAAATGAAATTGCTGCCATGAACATATGCTACAAAATTCAACAGATTTATGTGTCATTGTGGGAAAGCCTTTTCAGTTAATGTCAGTAAAAACTCAACCAATGGAGATCATAGAATAGTTGAGGCAGAAAGGCATCCCTGGAGATCAACTAGTCTAACCCCTCTGCTCAGCATAGGATGACCTACAGGAGGTCTGCCCAGGACTGTATCCAGTTGGGTTTGAATGATTACAGGGATTGTGACTGCACAAAATCCCTAGGCAACCTCTTGCAGTGTGTAGCAACCTTCACTGTAAAAAAAATTTCATCTTTGTCCTTTTCCTCCTCTGATCTACTATGGCACCAGGATGTTTGTGGGTTTCCACTACCTAGAAAAACTAAAAATTAATAAAAAAATATAATTACAATACTTCCCCTGTAGGAGGTGAGGAAAATAAAACATTTGATTAGCAAAGATCATTGAGATCTTTGGGGAAAATCAAATATGTTTCCCAAAACCTGCTGGTGGACAGAACAAAAATCATAAAAAAAAAAAAAACCCAGACCAAAACAAAATACTAGGAATTTGGATATTTGAATATTTTATATAAACTGACATCTCCACCCTTCACATCTGTGAAAATGAAGTTATGAATCTGTTTTACAAAGACTGTATACTATTTTTTACTAACAGGTTATGCTTTTTCCAAATACTTAAATTAGGACAAGAATCAATACAGCATCACCACTTACTGGCTTCTAAGTAACACAGAAATTAATTCTTAAAAGCCTTCTTTTGCCAGCTACCTTAAAAACAGAGATAGATTTCAAATTTCTATAAAGGACACACTTAAGTAACTCGCTTTTCTTGCTCTGCTGGGTGCAGCATCTTCAGAAAGAACCTCGGAGTTAGAAGTGAAGTGACATTCACTAAAGTAAAAAGAAATACTCCACTTTTCAGTCTTAGATTATCAACACTGGCCTCCACATTTATTGTAAATTTATTTCCTAGGAATGATGAATGTTTGGAATATATCTAATCAGAAATGAGGCAGTTCGTCAAATAAAACTATGACAGGATTAAACTTCCTAAATGTTCCATCAAGAAATTTCAACTGATTTTTCTGTTTTCTTCGATTAAAGAATCAGCTCGTAAAAATAAAATAAAAAATTCAGTCCTCTTATCTTTGAGCCAGTCAGTAGCACTGACAATAATTACTGATGGCTTGTCTTAAGTTCTAGTACAAGATCTACAAAAAGATCTCAAATCCAGGTTAGGCAGAAAGGTATTTTATATCCAAAACAAAAAAACCCAAAACGTATACAAATGGTATACACTGCAATGAGAGATTTTTAGAAGCAGGTTGGCAACTGGAAGACAAAAATTTGGAGAACCTGAAGACTACACAAACACTGTTCCCTGCTCTGAGGACAAGGTACAGACCTTTTTCAACCTCTCCTAATATAAATAAACAATTCATCACCTCAAAACAAAGCACTCTTCCATTGGGAAAAGATAAGCAAAAGAACAAATCTCACGGGATATTATTCTTTCTTAGCGGCCAACAGAAAGGCACTTGGATATGGTGGGAATATTGTGTAAGAGCATACATAGGTTAGAATTAATTCCACACACCACAAAATGATATTCAAAGAAATTCAAGAGGACAAACAAGGCAAAGCATCAAGCCTGAAAAGCAGATTGACAACTTGAATGGAGATCTAGGCAGACAATTTATTAGGAGGATTCTAATAGAAGATGGATATAAACAGGGCAATCTTCATGGAAAATACATACAATCAGAGAAAATGACGCTGACTGAAGACAGGCGTGAAACAACATCAAGCTCTTGAGATTTCTGGAATTTTGAAGAGGTCACTCTATATCTCTTAAACAATGCATTTTTTCTGTGCTTTGCTGGAAGTAATACTGATATACAACAAAGGTCTCAGAAGAGCATCACTTCAAGCCTACAGCTAAGAAGGAACATAAAAAGTAAGTATAACTCTATGAGAGATATCTGTTTTGTACCAAGACAGGTTCAAAGCACATCAATGCACTCCTTCGCCAGAAAAAAAATTTAAAAAATTAGATGTATTATAGGAGGCACTAACACTATTTCTGGCAAAACAAGCGTGAGAATTGGCTAAAGCCTAAAAAGTACACAAGCTTGGAAATTCCATATTACGCAACTCAGATCCACCTGCCTGGACCTGTTTTGTATAGAAGGGTCTATTATGGTTAAAGTTAGGACAAATTATGCAACAGTGCAAAGTGTCATTGCTAATTTATTTAGCCACTTACACATGTGTGTGCATGTAACTGTACCTGCTTTGTTCACATCACATGCAGTATATAGGAAAAGTTAAATTTACTAGAAGTGGAATAATTATGACCATATATCACAGGATTTCTATTCTACAGAGATTCTTGTGAGACTCTGCAGGTTAAAGACAATCTCTCATTCTGCACAAAATTAATTTAATATCCAGCCCATATTATTTGAAAAAAAGGACAGTGGGAAGCTTCACATCCTAATGTTACTTGAATGAAAAGGATTGCTCAGTATGCCTCCATCTTTTAATCTGTGAAAGATTATTCAAGATCATGGGTTAACTCCTGCAAAGTGTTGATTCTCTGTTACAATATGTAGATAAAAGGGCAATAGAAGTGTTTTTCTGCCTCTTTCAAACAAATCCTTTCAGTGTTTTTTTCTTGTAGAATACCAGGATGAATTATAATTGCTAGCATCAAAAGAACACTAATAGCCTAAGAATGAGTGTAGGGGCTTTCAAAACACACCAGTTTAATTACTTGGAGTTATGAGTATGAGTTACCAACAGCCAGAGACAAATAAAGGGGCTACCTCAGTGTTGTTTCATGTATTGAGGTGGATGTGCTAATAAAATAAGGGAAATAAAAGAGCTATAAAGAGGAGAGAAGGATGTATTAGAAGCCCATCATTCATGTTGCATGATCTAGGCAAGGCAACTGACTAGCTCTTTCTTCTTTCCAGGAAGAAAGTAATACATCAAAGTGTAGAAAGTTATAGAATCATAGACCTGCTGACACTTTGCACAGTCGACTTCATCTAAGAAACAAAACTAATCCACTGAGAGATGGATCTGATGACACCACCTGTAATAGGTGCCAATCAGATGTTGCCCAAACCCATAAATGAGTCTGAGGAACAGCTGTAACTCCTGCTGCTCACTGCTGTTCTTCCTTAGGGACTTTTCATAATATAACTATTGTAGCCTGAAACTTAGATAAGGGATACAGGAGGAAGGACAGGAAATTATCTGTTATTATTCAAATGCTAGGATATTTGCCCTTGAGATTTATCTTTTCTTTAAATCAAAGTTTTCTGTGCATTGTATTTCATGAAGTTATGGTCTTCCTGATATCTGACTCAATAATTAATGTGTAAAGTTATTGCTTGCATGCATAATCTTCCTCTCTCATGAATATATGAAGGAGGAAAGATTATAAGTTGTCAAATGCTTCCAGAGCCTCTCTCCATGACAGAATGATAGATCCCAATGCTGTATTTAAAACACAGCTGAATAGATAAAAATAGTGTTTAACTTCTATAGTCATTATGAACCACAGTAATTTATTGAACCCTTCAATCAGCTGAGGAAACAAAAGATTGGGAATGGGTGAATGACTCATTTCTTTTCATGCCGTGTGCACTGATGCTCCAATAACTTGATGATCTGAAGGCTAAATAAGACTGCACAAATGTATCACAGAAATGAAGCAAACAAAATGCATCATAAACAAAAACAAATCAGTGGAAAGCACTGAGGGAAATTCCAACTAGTGGTTGGCTCTTAAGTAGCTGTATCTGCAGGATGTGTCTGAAATAGTAGGGAAAACAATTGTAGATCTCACAGTGATTCAGAAACAAAAAAAGAAATTTCAATAGGAACAAGAAGTCTAAGTAAATAGGCTCAGAAATTTCTGCTCCCAATAACTTACCCATGGAATACATGCATTTGTTTTGCTCCTTCTGTTTCTCTTTCCCCAGAAGTTAGAATCTATCCATGAAAGGAATTTAATGCCACATTGACATAGTTCAGCTGTAGCCTTATAGTGTATGTTAATGGAAGATATCATCTATTTATATTTACAGATGACAATGAAAATAGTTTTATGCTACCACATCTATAAACTGGAAGCTAAGAGGTATCACCTGTCATGATGAATCATAGAATCATAGAATCACTAGGTTGGAAGAGACCCACCGGATCGTCCAACCATTCCCACCAATCTCTAAACCATGCCCCTAAGCACCTCATCCACCCTCATCTTAAACACCTACAGGGAATGCGAGTCAACCACCTCCCTGGGCAGACTGTTCCAAAGCCTAACGACCCTTTCTGTGAAGAATTTTTTCCTTATCTCAAGCCTGAATCTCCTCTGGCTTGAGGCCATTCCCACTCATCCTGTCCCCTGCCACTTGGCAGAAGAGACCAGCTCCCTCATGAGATAGTATGATCCTCACAGAAGAGCAGGGATCCCTTCAAGGTTGCCTGTGGATCCACAAGCAGACATAATAATTTATAAAACTCATATGAGAAAAGGCTTATAACATTCATTAATTATAACCATCCTTGCCTGACACAGAATACAATGAAGCCCATTTCTTTCCAAGTATCAAAGGGGCAAACTTTTCGGAGGGGAAAAAAAAATAAGATAAAAAAGATAAATGAAAATAAGTTCACTCCTTGCCTTGTTCCATTCTCAAAATATTTTTTTACCAGAGGAAAGCAAGCAACACTCAGAATGATCACTTCAGCACTCTCAAATGAGGGTAAAAAATTGAAAGAGGTGTAGGCAGTTCTCACTGACTCCTAAGAATGAAGACACAGTCATATATATGAGCAGTGTTCTGAATGCAGCCATGAATGCACAGTCTTCTGTGTGATTTTTAACACATTAATGCTGTGCATTGAATTGTAATCATCATTGTCATCGATGCACTTGCACTTCGCACTTATGAAATGAAGATAATACTTTCATCTACTGTCAAACAGCAGGTTAAAAAATTGATAACTCTGCAAGTGTTTGCATTTTTTTATGAATTTTTTTCCTGTTCCTTACAGTATCCCAAAGGCCTCTTTGAAGCAGCTATCAGATGCTTCCAAGGTGTGAAAAAAAGGTTAGGTAGATAAAGGTCTTGAAATTTCCTACCCAGGCACTGTCTGGCCTAATTACTAGAACTGGCCAATATTTCTTTTCCAGAATTCTTCCTATCATCAAACACAAACCATATTACATAGAAAGTAATGCAAGAATCCCTGACACATTAAATATGAAAGTAGCAATAACTATATGGTACAATATAATTATTCTGTGTTGTTTTGAAATATTATGTAAAACCTGTAATTACTCCTCATTTTTCTGCTAAGGTGGTAGGCAATTACGCAGGGTATTGAGCCCCACTATGGGCAGTGAAAGCAGGGGTTACTCAGTATTTCTGGCTAAAGGTTCAAAATATTTCGTGCTGGTTTTAAGTATCTGAATATGTATTTCTTACTGGGGAATATCAGGCTTCACAATAAAAGATACAGTCCATTGAACCTCAGAGCAGAGAAAGTGACATAATTGATAACGCAGAAGACAAGAGAACAATTAAAATCTCAGCTAACACTAAGCCTGGGAAGGCAATGTTCCCTTTCATCTCCTACAGGCTATTTTTCTTTGTCAACAGAACAAAACAGTCCCTCCCTAAACAAGAAACCTCTTCAGGTAAGACCCATCACCTGTTGCCACACAAGCATATAGTGCTCACAGAAATACTGCTGCCAACTCCTGAGTGGAGAGCAGAGGCACTAAGAGAATACAAATGATCACAGAGTAATTGAAGCTAAGCCTGCAACTGCTGATGACTAAATGCAGGCCCTAAATATAAACCTCAGATCGGTTTATTAAGCATATAGACACAGTAGAATCATTAGGTTGCCATTATGCATCTACTCTCACACAAATAGTGCCATTTAAAAGACTCACCATGCAGTATTTTATCCTTCCTTAGCACTAATGTAGCGTCTTTGAAGGCAAATACTAAGAAGGATCTGAGCTATCTCAGACTGAAGCAAAAGGTTACCTTGAACCTACCTGCAAAACTACAAAATTATCCTGTGATCTCTCTGAAATTCACAGCACTTTAGGCAGCTGTAGGAAGTGTAAAATTTGTGTAATATATTTTGCTACAAGCCTAATTAGTAACATCATTACTTGGGGCCTTTTGTAATGGAAAACAGGTGTCACATCCTTACCATCCAGAATATTATCTCAACATTTTGTTGTTTTACTAATGCAATAGATGGTGCAGGGGCGGGTGTTTATTATTTTAAGTCTCAATTGTTCAAATTTTTTCTTGTTAATAAGTCATTGATTGATCTTAAGATCTCTGCTGTTACTATGAAAACAGTAAAACTAGTCTTAGCCTATCCTTTGATGCTTTTTGTCTAGGAGACATAGTTTTACTAAATTCTGTTGTAATAAGTTAAAATAGAAAAGCTGAACAAAAGGAGTATATATCTTTAAGTATTAGGGTTTTTTAAAATAATATCAAGTGGGAAAAAAGAAGTAGGGGAAGATTCAAAAGAATTTCCCGTTATTAAACTTGATAACAACAAACTTTTGATTTTGTAGGAATAGGAACCATTTTTCCTCTTTCCAAGTGGGCTAGCCATAGAATTACATGCTTGCTTATTTTTCAAATTCTCGTAGTAATTAGAGGAAACAATATCAATGACTTGGTGGGTATTTATGTTGCAAATGGTTATAGTAATGAAAGTTTTTAGTCATCCAAATGACTCCAGAGAAAGCGCTGTGCTCACAGCTGCTGTGCTGTGGCACGGGGGGTGTGGGGAACTGGACGTTCTTGTCAGTCTGTAACAGCTTATCTCTTCCATTCTTTCCTCTTCACACTCTTCCCCTGCTCCAGTGTGGATGTGTGGATCCTCCATGGCCTGCAGTGGATATCTGCTCTGCCACAGAGTGCCTCCTTCTCCTCTCTCTGACTGCAGTGTTTATACTGCCGTTTCTCACTGTTTTTTTCCTTCTTCCTTGTCTGTCATTTTCTGCACTTTCTTAAATACTTTCCCCAAGGTGACACCGAGGGGGTCTGCCATGTGTGTCCTGTGGTGGATAGGTTGGAGCAGGCTGGAACCACTGGGCAGCCCTGGCCTCTCCTCACTGGCCCCTGCAGTCCCTCCACTAACACAGTTGTGCCACCTGTACTCATAGCAGGAGGTAAATAGAATAGATATTTTCCCAGTATTTTTTTCATTTCTATTTCTTGCACTGGTTTTAAGGTCCATTTTACATTATTTGGAATTTATCTTATTTTTATCTGGTTTTATTACTTCACTACTGAGCTGTACATAGATATTTAGATACATAGGAACACTCCACCTTGCCATAAAGGTTTCGGCATTCAGCCCCCACTGTCCCAAAAGGGATTTTAAAAAGTGGAGGGAAGATTTACATGATACATTGATTACACAATGTTTTGGTTTTGATGATAGTGCTTCACACTGAAACACCTCTGGTATTATTACGCAAATCATATTATAGAAATATATCATTAATATGTCAATTCAGCAAAAACTTATTGAAGAAATGTAGATTCAATTGTCTCCCAGGTGTTTATTTCAGCAAATGAAGAACAGCTTGAAGGCCCACTATGTTTAAAACTATATAGAAAATACTCAGCAGAACTGAAGGGTGCTAACCACTCTGAAATGCCAGTCCTGCAGTTTACAGCATGAGGCACAAGGTGCTTGGGATTCTATCAAAAGGGTTTAGAAATCATAATGTATTCTCTGTAAATATATAGAGTGTATTGCCTTTAGCACCTCACAATGCGTACTGACACATAGTAATTCCATTTAAGAATCATAATCAGGTCCCTGACTGGCTTGTTTATTTGCCTCTGGAATGAGACTGAAAAATTCTGCACATCTGTTAAGCCAAGCTTTGCCTTAAGTTTAAAAAAATAAGAAAATAAGTATAGCAATTAAAGAGCAAATCTTAATCTTCCAAATTTGAGATTGACTTTCTGCAAGTGCCTGTGTAAGAAAATCTCACTCAGGATAGGAATTCCTAGAGAGACACAAGCAAGATAAAACAAAACTAAGTTTTAGATTTGAATATTCAAAAATTATGGTGCCTGTAGTCAGCCACCTTAAGTATGGCCAAATTATCCACAATTGTAAATCTGAGTAAGTTAATCCCCAAACACAAGTTGCTGTTATGGAGAGCGGAATAGCCTTTTTCTAGCTTGTAAGAGACAGTTGTCAAAAAGTCACCTTTCTATGCGAAGACAAATTTACTTTCAACAAGTTTTTAAGCAGAACAAATCATTATCACAATCCATTATCTAAAGGATCTATTATTCCACAATCCTTTTAGACGAATCTAGATGAGATTATGTCACCTTGTTGACTCAGTTCAGTCAAGGTATAACACTCTGAAGAGTTCAACACTAAGCCACACAATTAAAATGGAATAAAACCTGAAAGTGTCACAATATAAATTTTGTGATGAGTCATTCCCATTGAGAAAGAACCACATTTATCACCTCAGACAGATCTCTTCAGAAACACAGCTATACTTATCACAGGATAAAATCACAGTCAAAATAGGATTCCATCTCTTTAATCACTATTTATTAGGTCATTTAGTATGCATTATCATTTACACCTAAACCAGCCTCAGATTTTATTCAGATATTACTAAACACTGGCTGTCTTTATATGCCCTATTCACATTGCAGCTAAGTCTAACTGACCCAAGCCCATCACATCAAACTTCATAACTGTTTGCTCTAAAGAGAACAAACTCTAATTCTAAGAATTTAGAAGCTAAACATAGAAGAAAGGAAAAACTGTTGAAAAGGAGAATGAACTTGTTTCTTTCTACAGAGTACATGCACATTAGATCATCCTTGAAAGCTTGTAATCTAAGTGATCTACCTGATCTCAACAGAAACCGATACAAATTGCACATTCATAGAAGTGCAAGAGACTGATGATCTCTTCAAGCCTCACTATATTCAACATCATGAATGAGTTTTCTCTGAGATTCTTCTGACCTACCGATAATATATTCACTGAGATGATCCAAGAATGGAACTGTAATTAATGTCTAAAGTTTGGCATGCTAGATAATTATACAAGTGGCAGTTTCTGGCAAATCTTGCTTTGATTTAGATACTACTGCTCAACATTATGCACTTCATTTCAGGCTTCAGGAAAACCTGTTTTGATGTTAATGAAAGCGTTTATATATATATATTGGTAATGCCCTTTCTTCTGTCTCTTCTGAGCTTTTTTCTTTGCTTGGTTGCCATTGCCACCGAAAAACTATGAAGGAAATTATAAAGCCCTATTTAGTCTTCTTATGATTTAACTCTATTCATCATCACCCTTTTATATTTTGCTGCACTAATTACTTGAAATGCTTATAATCAATGGGTGTTTGTTATTCAGTTATTATCCATCTGTATCCTCAAGGAAATTGGACAAATGCATTCTTGATCATAACATTACTGTGATATCTCCAGTCAAAAATTGGTCACCTATGACCAATGAGTATAAGATGCAAATAATGAAATTCAACACGTCATATACACGAGAACAAGAGGCCTCTGAGTTCATTATGTCTTGCAAATATCTATATTAGATGATAATTGATGGTGCATCACATTCAAATTGCTAACATATCAGTAGCAAAGGTCATGGAGAGGTATTTAGAAATATATTTGAATCCGAGACATGAAATAAGATAGCTAATATAAAGTTCAGGCTGTTCAGACTAGCTACCTCATTCAGAAGACTAAAAAAAGATCAGCATATCTCTTTGCTATAGTAACAGGTTTTAAGTATCAAAACATGCTGGAACTAATAAAACAGAACTATTACTCATTTGGGTATAAACCCCAAAACCCTAACTATAGGTAAAAATTGGAATGAAAAGATCCAGAATTTCTAACATTTGCATGCCAGCTCAAGTTAATTACAATTTTGATAATGATAAAACAGATTAGTAGCCTGCACTTCTTGATAAAGGCATGGATTATGGATAACCAAGTCAAATTTACTAATCACAACTAAGATTAAAGTGTACCTGTAGTTTAATCTAATGTATAAGCAGCAAACAAGAGTTCCAGTATGCCACTACATACATAAAAACGTAGGTCTGCACTTGTTTGTGATACTTCTGATTTCTATTAATTCCCTTTACTTTCAGAGCCCACTTAAAGCTTATATGAAACTTCAAAAGGTGGGAAGTACTTTGAGCTGCTTTTAAAATATGGCAGTGTGTATTCTTCATAAAAATATGAACCTCTGTGCAGTGAGTGATAAATATCTTGTATTTCTCCAGCTACATAAAATCAGTGCAATTCTTTGTGTATCAAGCTATTATTTGACCAAATTCATGCAGCAGCATCTTCCCTAAGTAAGCAGTGTTTGTGAAGAACATTTTCAATGATGATTGGGTAAATGGAATAACCTCCAGGTAGCACAGATGACCTGACTATAGCTTCCACAGCATTTTGTCCATAATCGTAAGCTTAATCAAAACTTCTTTGCTCTTCCTGGCTCTCAGCTTGGGCCTCTAACTATGGAATCGTGACAGGAATCATACCGTGATTAATCCCTTGTTTCCAGTGACACTGCACCCAGGTCACTGCATATTGGACTTATAATGGTCCTGGGGATAATAGATTTTCTTTTTTTTCCCACAAAACTGTGATGTAAGGTAAAATTCCATTTTCTTTCTTCAATGCTACAGGGTATAAGCCTCTGTAGGTCAGTTGAGCTACTGGGACAGAGGGTCTTTCAACTTAGTTCTTCAGTTTGCCAGCTCCGTATGCTATAAGGGATTGAAAAACACTACCATTCAAAGGCTAACTAAGCTGTTATTGGTCTGAATCCACTACTTAATAAATATATATTCATTGTTACCAACAGTTGTATCTGGAGTTTTCCACATTTGACAGTGCCTCCTCCAGTCAGAGGAGACTCCTCTGCCCAGAACCTGAGAGGGTGCTGCTCACTCTAACCTCAGGATCACTTTCAGGTAAACATTTGGGTACAGGCATAAATTAAGTTATGGACTCAGTTCACTTGTGGTAGCAAATCAAACCAAGTGTACATTATCCCAGTATCTCAGCTGGGGACATTAGACTTTATAGTGCACACATCCTCAGGGATGTCCAGCTCCTACCTGCTTGTTGGTGCCTGTGAAATAAACATTCAGCACACACACCAGCCACAGGGATCAATATCTGGATGATGCAGTGGAACATGCAATACATTTTGAAATGCAATAGATCTTGAAATATCTTCTGCACCTCAATTGCTCATTTATCATTACAAAGGTCATGGATTCCAATGTGACTAATGCACTAAAAATCTTCTGGTTACCTTCCGTCTAAGCATCTTACTTTGTGAGCATCCTTCTCATTTCAGTATCCATTGAAACAAATGAAAAAAAGTTCTGTTGCCGTTACACATCTCCTCGCTAAATTTAGTGAGGTTCAGATTAAGAATTCAAAGGGGAAAAATGAAAAGAAAAACATTAATGATCTATAAAATACACCTAGATTTGGGTTGCTAGGTTATTCACCCAGCTCTGCTGCAGATCATAACAGATCTGCTGCAGAAATAATGGTTGTGTCTAGAGTCTGTAGGTGTTACAGACAATAAGCAACAGTGCAGAAGAAAAATCTCTTAAAAGAGTTTTCTTCAAAGAATGCAACAATATTAAACTCTAAGCTATCCATTAAATATTCTGTTTTAACCCCCAGAAGAGGAAAACAAAAATACTTTCTTATTCCTCACCACAAATAAAAGTAAAAATTACTACACAAGTTGAATTGTGTCATTAAATGAATCTGAAATAACTGTTTCCTTTGGAAAAAAAAAGTAAGATTGCTTTTGGAACTGAAATAAAGAATTTTGACAAAATATTTCAAAATAGCAGGTATGTACAATTTCCATAATACTCAGAAAAGCAAATGTCTTGTCAGACCCCTCCTCCCACCTGCAAAAAAAAAAAAACCGACAAAAAAAGTTTCAAACTGTTACTTATAAAGTTAATATAAAGAATGCCATCTACTGGCAATACCAATAAGTAGCACTGTTAGTAAGTTGGTAGGTGTGGTGAGGTTGCTACTTTCATGCACTTCAAATGATTCTAAAAGTCACTTAAGATCTCTAAATTTGAAATAAGGTGTTGTGTTCCATGTTTCTCTTCAGCGTCTATGCGTAATCATTACTTGATGTTTTGACCCTAGTCCCTCCTAGGAAATAACAGGATGGGTTCATGGCCCACTCAGAAAGAAGAAATTTTGTGTTTGTGTGTTTCACAGCCTTGTAAACCGACACAGTACTGATATAGTTGCAAAATGGACACCTTTCACAATATAAAGAAAAGCATGTATATCAAGCAACCAACATGAATTGACTCCAAACACACAGTTCCAAACCATAAAGGAGGCAGAATATGCAGTTGAAGGATTAATGAGAAAACTAGTGGAGACCATATTAGAGTCACAGAGGTTAATCATAGAATCATAGAATCACCAGGTTGGAAGAGACCGACCGGATCACCGGATCATTGAGTCCAACCATTCCTATCAAACACTAAACCGTGCCCTTTAGCACCTCGTCCACTCGTGCCTTAAACACCTCCAGGGAAGGTGAATCAACCACCTCCCTGGGCAGCCTGTTCCAGTGCCCAATGAAATGTTCAGTTCTCTGTTATACAACTTTCCAAAAACATTAATTGAATACAGTGGTGTCATTTTGAAATAGGCATTTGGGCAATGACTGATTTATGATGAGTATGTAATGTAGACAGCAATTATTTATTAGAGTAGATTTATAAGAAAGAAAGGGTGTTCGTATTGCACTTCATGAAAAATTAGGAACAGCTTGTCTTCAGATACTTGGCCTATAAAACTAGGAGTATGAACTGCGAGGAAAAAAAACCCTAAACAACAAAAAATCCTAGAAAAAAATAAAGATAACAACAACAACAAAGCAGATTTTAAAATAAAACCATTAACGTCAGGTATCTCATTTTTCTGCTCTTTTCTGCCTTTGCATCTCAGAGGGAACAGATACAGCAGGTATCAATATTTTTATGACAGCAATTTCTTGGACATGGTATTTATCTGTCTTTCAGAAAACATGTATAAAAATAGGATAATCATTTGGTTTGGTTTTATCCAGCACTAATCTTTCAGTTTTAGAATGGGAGAACTGAAATTCCAGCAAATTTCAGAGAAATTATGATTTAATCAGAAGTACTTATTTTTTGGGTCTTGTCTTGCTTTGTTGGCTTTCTGAAGTGTGATTTAGATGACAAAGAAAAAGTAACACTGACAACAACCAATATCAGACTTTAGGTGTGCCATGAAAATAATTTTTTTAACAGAACTGACAGAGCTGTCTGCTGAATATTTTGAGCATTGGACAAATGAAGATGGGAAGGAAAGGGTAGAATATTTGAACCAATGGGCCTGTTACTTAAAAAAAAAGCTGCAGTTCCTATAAAAGAAATGTATTAATGGTATTCAGGAAACAAAAATGAAATAATGTATTAGAGCAACTTCTCGATCCTCTTTATGAAACATTATCTCAGAAAGAGTTCCACAGCTTCTGTGACAAAGATTCTGGCTTGGAAGAAAACTTTATTAGGAACTTCTCAGTATGAAGACTGACCTTCAGCCTGACTTTTCTTGTCTTCAACTTGTCATTGAACTTCGCATCAGTTTTCTTCAAACATAAATTGCACAAAACAAATTTACTTTAATTTCCCAAGGTTTCATGTTGATATTTTGACCTACACCAAACAAAGACTTCAGAAAGTACGCTCTTAATTGTAAACTATACTTCCCACTTTCCACTGTTAACTGCAAAACCCCACAGTGAGAGATCATAAACCTAAATACTTCCTCCCCGGTCCCACTTCTCCCCAGGTTCTTTGTTAACAGTTAAAACATATAGGCCGGTCAGTACTCAGCTCTTGTAGCACACAAATCTCTCTAGGGGCACTTAAAAGTGGCAAAAAACTTCCACATCTCTCCTCTCATGGAACTTATGCTATCATTTCGGTTTCCTGTGCAAACCAAGGTTGCAACTGTTTATACAATCACTGGGAACAAAATACTTTAAAATCTCTATCCACATAAAAAATGTTGCAGGTGTTTGACAGACCTTTAAAACACCAAAGAACTAATTTTCTATAGTACATCTTTTTAAAGACATTTTTACATAAATGCAATGCAGAACATTTTTTTTTTTAATTTCCTCAGGAAAAGAAAAAAATAAATGTTACATGTTTTTTTTTTTTGCAGGATACTGTTTTTTCTCTGTGATCTGTATAACTGATCACTATGCACCTTCACACCAAATAAGCAACCTCAATAAGTAGTATAGTAAGAGTTTAAATACCCAGGCCATGTTAATTTAAATTCAGCATTTACTGATTGTATTAACTTCTTACAGTTACTTTGCTAGAATAAAAAAAGATGGACTTTTATTCCTGATAGGAAAGCCTACATACTTTGAAAATCAGATTCACTGAATTAATGTTAATGTTACCTCTAGACTTTTCTAGATCTTGCAAATGCCTGCATCTCTAATGTATCAGTCAGTGCTTCATCCAAAGCTGGCAAAAACCACTTAAGAAATTAACTAAAACAAAACACAGCTATTGGTATAAACATACAAGCTTATTTTTGCCTACCAGAAAAATAAAGTTTGCTTAGCTTTTTAATAGTTTCCTCCTTTACAGAATTTGATGAATTTTTTCATCTTTGTAAATACATACTCGAAATACTCTTTAACAGTATGCAGTAACCATGGGATTACTCGTGACCATCTGGTGTCCTCCAGGACTCAGTGCTGGGTCCAGACTTGTTCAACATCTTTATCAATGACCTGGATAAAGGCATCGAGTGCACCCTTAGTAAGTTTACAGATGACACGAAGCTGAGAGGAAGTATTGATCTGCTGGAGGGTCGGGAGGCTCTGCAAAGGGACCTGAACAGGCTGGACTGCTGGGTTGAGACCAACGGCATGAGGTTTAACAAGGCCAAATGCCGGGTCCTGCACTTGGGGCACAACAACCCTAAGCAGAGGTACAAACTAGGAGAAACCTGGCTGGAAAGCTGCCAGGAGGAGAGGGACCTGGGGGTGTTGGTTGACAGTGACTGAACATGAGCCAGCAGTGTGCCCAGGTGGCCAAGAAGGCCAATGGCATCTTGGCTTATATCAAAAATGGGGTGACCAGCAGGTCCAGGAAGGTTATTCTCCCTCTGTACTCTGCAATGGTGAGACCGCATCTCAAACACTGTGTTCAGTTCTGGGCCCCTCACCACAAGAAGGATGTTGAGGCTCTGGAGCGAGTCCAGAGAAGAGCAACGAAGGTGGTGAAGGGGCTGGAGAACAAGTCTTATGAGGAATGAGGAATGGCTGAGAGAGTTGGGGTTGTTTAGCCTAGAGAAGAGGAGGCTGAGGGGAGACCTTATTACTCTCTACAACTACCTGAAAGGAGGTCATAGACAGGAGGGAGCTGGCCTCTTCTCCCAAGTGACAGGGGACAGGACGAGAGGGAATGTCCTCAAGCTCCACCAGGGGAGGTTCAGCCTTGACATCAGAAAAAAATTTTTCACAGAAAGGGTCATTGGGCACTGGAACAGGCTGCTCAGGGAGGTGGTTGAGTCACCTTCCCTGGAGGTACTTAAAAGATGGGTGGATGAGGCACTGAGGGGCACCTCTCCTAAATGCAAATTATTGTTGGAAAATAAGATGTCTTCTAGTATTCACCAAAAATCTGAATCCTTTTGATTCTCAACAGTTTTCAGCTTAAAAAAAAAGCTTCCGTTTGAATTTTCAGGACCTTAAAGATATTTTTAAGTAAAAATTTTCATAAAAGAAGCACAAAAGAAGGAATTAATCAAACTACTCTGTCAACCTAGAAATCTATTAATCTTCTGTCACACTAAATAAAATCAATTTTCAGACAGCACTGGTCCATTTATTTTACACAAGATACTGTCTTCAAGAAGGCATAGAGCAGCTAACAGCTTCAAAGTAGGCAATGGGTCCTTAGCAGGGTGTGCTGGAAACTCTTTCATTTTCTGCTGTGGGCTACGTAGATACACACCAATCACAGTGCTGAAAGAAGGTCAATCTTCATTACTATAATAACAGTACAGTATTTGATACACGTCTCTTTCCTAGTCAATTAAATGGGATTGAGACTGTTCCCTGGCACTGAGGTCCACCAGCATTTAAAAACCGAAACTTGTACTACCAAGCTGTCTTTTATGAAGGTAGCCTCATCCTGACTGCCTACTGGGACCAGTGATTAGCCCACACTAATTCCTGAACTGTAAGCAGCAACTGTTTGGAAAGAATACTAGTTGGCACTGGGCAGAAGTGTGCCAGTGTCTGTTTTAACAATCTGACATTACAGTCAAGCAAGCAGCAGTGCCTGTGCATGATCCATAGCACTGTTTAATTTACTAGTCTAGATGTCACTGCTAACGCTGCTCAAAACACCTCATAAACTACAAAAACATATTCAGAAAAAGGACTCATCTGCATATTAACAGCACAGGCTTCTTGCTCCAGCCCACACAGACTTCTATTGATTTTATTTGCACTGTTGTAAATCATTACAGTTGGGGTGAATTATTTCATAAACTGGTGGGACTCATAGAAACCAAATGCAGACATCTAAATGTTAGCCTGATAGCAACCTCTTTTAGACAGTAGGGAAAAGTACAAATGATGAAAATACCACTTACATTAACACAGAATTATGGAAGAAATGGACAAATTGTCTCAGATTCAGAGGTGTTATCATTCCACCGAAAACAAACGCTGATGTATCTCATGTTTTGATGTCTAGATAAAGTCAAGAGACGCCCAGAATACTCTGCTATGTTTACAATTGTTAGCGTATATTTCACATAATAACTTGACTTTTCTTTTTCCTCTGTAGACAGCTGTACAGCTAAGGAAAAATGTATGTTGTGCATACACCAGTCTATTCTGCATTTCCAAATGCAAGCTGACTCATGCAGTGATATTTCAATATACAGATATTTATTATGGAAGTGAGTAAAAATTCTGGGCAATACAGGCCTGCCTCTCACATTTTGCAGTAACAAAGAACGTTATGACTTTCTTTCAGGTATTTGTTCCAGTCAACAAACTATGAAATCTTATCAGCTCTCATATATAAGCATATATACATACCTGAAGTATTTCCTTTATCCCAGGAGAGATTCTTTGGAACGTCTTCTGTTACTGTGATACATATACTTCATATACCAAAGTTATGTGATACAATGTACTTAAAGATATTTTAATTTTAAATAACTCCTATGCTTCCACAAATGTAAAATGAACCTGCATTTATCTCCTGTGTTGTATGCATTGCAAAAATATTGCTTCATACCATTACCCTTGCAAATTTGAATGAATAAACTAAATCCTAACTTCAGGTCAGACATAATTTCTGAAGTGAGTCAAAATAGGATGACACCTTGGAGCAGCAAAAATCTAATCTGCTTTTAAATTTATTATTAATTTTAATTGGTTATATCTTCTTTGACTGGAACAAATACCTTGTGTTCTACCTCCTTACAAATTATGTTGATATATCAAAACAGCAAGATTATTTAAGGTTTGTTAGGCATTCTTTAATAGAAACAAAAGAAATTTTCTGCAGACCTCTGAATAAGGGTTACTGATTAAGTGTATACAATTTTTCTATCTAGAATTGACAGCAATATATTCCCTTTCCTGACTCTAAAAGCACGTATCATCCATCAAAGGGGTTGATGTGTTGTGGGTCTATATGCAGCTCACTATCCAACCAAATGAAATAGACAGACTAGACAAAAGATTTAGAGGAAGTCTAGCACAAATGTCAGTCCATTCTTTGATTAGCTAATGGTAATTATGATAATTACAGCAACACACTACAGGGAAATGTTCCTAAAATTGCCATCCTGCTGCAAAGCATAGCACTCACAAGTAGCCACTTACACAACACTTTGCCTGAACTTTTTGAATGCTAACTATGTTCTCTGTTTCTGTAAACAGAATAAATTAGCCTGATAATTTAAGATTGTGATCTTTCACATCTTATTAATATTTGATGCACTCTTTTAAGATATATGTATCATATATATATATATATATCAATGGAATGTAAGAGAACAGGCACTATCAAAAGTTTAACTCAAATTCACACACAACCCTGTAGTAAAACTATTGCTTCTCATATACTACTTTTCTGGATAACAGTTTCAATAATGAGATTTTTATAGTATATAGACATGTGGGTTTTTTTTATTTTGCCTTCTATGCTCTCTGATAAACAAGAAGCTAAGCTCAAATAACTTGAAAAAAACCCCAGGGGGCCTGAAAAAAAAATGCCAGTTAAAAGACACAGTAACAGTCACTGAATATTAAAATTTAGAAAAGAGCAAGAGAGATTCCCACCAACTGAAAATGGGAAGATGGAAGCTAAGAACAATTAAGCAAGACTGGGATACAGAAGAGACCATATACAGAACATAACTAGCTGTCAGAGAGAAGGCAGTACTGGCCTTCAAGTTCTTTCATAGATATCTTTCACAGATGAAAGAGGTCTTCTTCGTCTGCTAGAGGAAGAATTACAATCAAAGAAAGAACAAGGAAGACGCCTTCACATAGAGAAGGAAACTTGCACTGTGTCCAGAGATAGCAGTGTTTTAGAAGCACTGACTGAGAGAATAAAAGGGATCATTCATGTGGTTAATTCTTACAGCCATCAGAAAAACACATCTGTCCCTGAGCTTTGAAATGAGTAAATAAAATTTTCTAGAGATTTGGGCTTTTTTTTCTTTTCCATCAGATTAACCCTACCTAAATCCATGCCTCCAAATACAGCATAGAGCTCATCAGAAACAAAGCCATGCAAACTGGCTGGCTAGTGGGCTTGTGCAGACTGGCTCATTGAGTACAAAAAATATATTGTTGCATTTTATCTCTCTTTTCACCTGTGGAGGCACAACATAGAATCGCATCTCTAATCAGCTGCCAAAAAAGCATTTGCACACTGATATCTTTTCTTCTGAAGTTCTCTGAGACAAAAGCTAAAACTGAGTGGAATGATTGGAAAAAACAATGAAATACACTCCTTTACTTTTCTAACCAGTAAGCAGAAAGGAACCAAAGCTGAACTATAAACATGTGCCAAGATTAAAAATTCTGAAACAAAATGACTGGCACTAATGTCTGCAGGCATCACTTATTTTGCAATTATTTCCTGACAGTTAAAGCTACATGCTACGGTTCAATAACCATTAATATGATGAAGGGGACAAACTTATAGCAAAGCCAACTGGTTGCTTTTCAAATTTTGCAGCTGTAGGTGATCTACAGCCACACTGGGTGTTCCAGCTACTCTATGGAATTGTTTCTACTCCCTTAAGTGTAAGTATCTTGAGTTTTCCTTCAGCTGTCTCTGATCCTTTCTTGATCAGGTAGTCCGTAGCATACACCTACCACATTTACAATAAAAAATTACTTATGAGTGTATCACATATGAATAATTACAGAAGTATATAACATATAAATAATTGTGTCTGGTTCTCACATATCTATTTAAATATTGGATTTTTTTTCATCCTATACTGCCTTTCCTACTGATAAGAATAAAATTAAAGATATTTGAATCAAAAAATGCTAAATTGGAAAAGAGCAAGTCAAGTTATCATCATCGCAAAGCAGTATCCATGCTTGTTGCTCTACCAGACATAGATGCCATGGTTTAAAGATTCTTACATTATACTGGGCTTTTATCCTGCAACCTTAATTCCTAAGAGTCATTCTAAAATACATATACTAGTTTTTCTCTATTCTTTACCTCTTCTCAAACGTCTCACTGTGAAAATGAGTGGGAAACTTCAAAACATTCACAAATTCTATTACAGATTTTTTTTGTGAACTGCTTCACTCTCATAATATCACCTACACCTTAGAAACAGACAACTTCCAACATACTCTGCTTCTACCAGAAAAGATTAAAAAAGCACATGCAGAAACAAAATACCTCCTGAACCATCTATTTATTACTGATTTATAAGCACTGCAAGTATGGGTCAACCACAGAAAAGAAATGTTCTCTTTATTTACAGTCCTTCCTTAGTTCCTCTATCCCTACTCGTCTTCCCCAAAAGAACAGCAAAAGGCAAAAACAAGAGCCAGGAATGCTGCAGGCGAGTCACTGACAAATAAGTAGCTTTCCCCACAGGGAAATACTGAAGTATGGAGCTCCTGAACAATTTCTGATTAAAAAAAATAAAATAGATTTTTAAACCTTCAGTATGGAAAAAGGTGAAATATTCTCAGCAGTTCCATACTGGCTTCCCTGGCCAAAGGATCCTGCTTAATTAACAGAGACATAGGCTCTTACAGAGCCTGAATCTGAGAAGTGGTTTAAAATCACTGATGTAACCTATTGGTAGATGAATGTAATAGGAGTGCGATGTGACAGCTACTCTGTATTTTTTATTCTTAGACTTCAACAGAGGAAAAGTGGTGCCAGTCTAGCATATAAGGGTACACCAAGTTGTAAAACAAATACTGTTATCCAGCTTATTAAGCATTATAGTACATGTATAGTAAGAGTGCCTCTCTGCTTGAAGCACATGCGTATAGCAAAGCTCAGTTGCAAAGTGTATGAAGAGAAAGCTAGAGATGTGACACGACTTGCATTTATGTTCTGTTCTTGTTACACCAGCTAATAACATTACTTGCTGCCAAGCTGTCTACTATAGTGCTTTAATTAAGACCTCCTTCAGAATGTAGAGGTCATGCAAAATGAATGAAAACAGCAGGCCAAATTCAGAACTGATGTACATTAGAGTAATTTACACTTCAATTAAACAGTGCCATTTGCATACTAAGAGGCTGCACTAAAGAGCTGGTAGCAGGGATAGTAACCTAGATTTTACCTTAGTATTGTTTACACTGTTCTGCTCTAACCCCATACTGTCAGATATAAAGCACAGTGAATAATTCAAATGGCAACTTCCACTCTTATCTTACTTTACTAAGTCAACCAGCAATAGGCTTCAGAAACAATTAATTTCCGGTACTTCATAGAAGTAGGAAAATTCTTGGTTGCTTGGTTTTGGCAATATCATACTAGAGGGGAAACCTGAATCCCTAATTAGTAACTGTACTTAAAACAAAAGAACCAGAACTGTGAGGATACAAACTGTAGTAAATAAGGCTCCAGTGGAAATACAACAGACCTAGTTCTCATAATCTGGCATATGCATCATACTCACCTGTAGAGATTTACCTGTAAGAGAGAGAATCAGATTGGCATTACTATATTACAATTTGCATAGGTTTCAAATTCTTGATGATATAACAAATGATGTCATCCAAAAGTTTATATGAATGTATTTTAGTTGGTGATATATACCCAGAAATTCTTTGCCAGCTGAATATTTTAACTCATATTTATGATCACTTCTGTAAGACTTCATAAAGGTCAGAAAATAATCGCACAGTTGAACCAGCTTTTAGGGATCTATTTAGTATGTATGTTTTTGTCTAATTTCCATTCACTTTTTTCTGTAAACAGATTTGATTTATTCCATATGTGTTTCTCTTTCCTTTCACATATCAGGGTGTGTGGTATTAACAGAAATTTACATTTCCTGTATCAGCCAAGGCCTTCATGAGCAGCAGAAAGTGTATATTACATAATAGTTCAGACAAAATATCCCCAAAAGGCTTAGGACTTTACAGCAGCCACTGACCAGTGGCACTGCTCTTTGAGGTCATCATTGACCCCTCTCCTTAAGCTTTGTTTCCAGACTTCAGGAGATAGTAAACTGCAGGCTAGCCATATGCATTACAGAATCCAGCACTGAACACAAGCGACTGATTCTAGTTCACCACAAGGAATCTTTAAGAATGCATTCAGCACTGTTGTTCTTCCACTAAGTTAGTCAACATCTGATAATCTTAAATACAGAAGAAACAGTAATGATACTGTAAAGTAACTGTCAGTAAATTCAAAATGCCACACAATCATTGAACTCAAGAATTTAATATTTTGAAATAAAACTTAGGAGAGTTTGCAAAACCAGAAAAAATCTTCTTCAATACAGAATAAAAAAACCTTCTTCATATTTCAGATAGCCAATTCTAGAGCACAAATGTAGGGGGTAATTTCACAGAAAAAGAAACAGTCATTCTCTCCATATGACAAATATATAAAAGCAATTATAGAAAAGAGATTAAAATGGCAAACGACACTACCAATAAGAAAATTTATCATTTATCTGACTTTGGATCACTGCCATGGAATGTCTACCTTCACTCAAGGTATGATCACTGACAACAAGATTATTTAAAAACAAGTCCTTCATCTATTATTCTCAAAACATACTTTTTTTACTTCCCATTATCTTTCAGTTGGCTTTTCTATTATAACTATTTTGAAATATGATTTTTGCAGATTTCAAGTGAGTGATGTTCATTTTAAAGTTAGTAAAGTGGTTTGTCTTGGCCCTTAATCCTCAAAACGATATGGTATCCCTTTATTTCTTACCATAAGGATTTTTCGGTGTGTCTTTTCCTTTATCTCTGACACTGGTCTTGTACAAAGTGTTCTTAAAAGGGACAGATTCTTACTAAGAAAATATTACATCTATAGTGAAAAGTCGTTCACCATTTAAAGAACTATTCTAAGGAATAAAAGTAGAAAGAATTATATAGATGAGGCTGGAAACTCTCCTCCTCAACATGCTTTCTTAGGGAAAGTGATTTTTAAAAAGTACCTAGCAATATCATATTTGAATTCTTAAATTCATATGCTCCTTTTCCCCAGTTACATATAACAGGAACTGCTGAAGGCAAATATGGCCTAATTGCTGTAACTGAGAGATTTTATATTTGCTTTGCCTTAATAACACCATTTGAGAATGCAGAAATTCTCATTTACTGCTCAGCATGTCAATACCAAGCCTCCTCTCTCCTTCATCTACTGAAGCAGCTAAGAAATAGAAGATCATGGTGAAATATAATTTTGGAAGCATCTCTGCTCTCCCCAGATGCTGACCAGCACTCATGAAACAACTTGTCACTCCTGTGAGTGATTGGGAGGGAATTACAATCTGGAATAAAAGTTCACTGCTTCATCTGCTCTCAAGAGAGTGAAACGAAGATGGAGAAATTGTAATCTATAGCATTTAATAGACAGTGATTATCTAGTTAGGACATGTCCTTCATAACTTCCTTTTAATTCTCTAAAAGTATTAATACAAATTTTCTGTACTACTTATATATTAAATACTTTTTACTTAAAAGAAATTTTATTTCACTGTTACTATTTTCCTGATTTTTTTTTCTCTTGCTGAGGTTACATGGATTATTGTTAATGGAACCTGGGATTCTCAAAATCTGGCTAGCATATGACAATTCTCTTAATTTGCACTGCTTTCACTATTTCTGCCTATGTAGGAAGATAATTTGCCTTTAAGGTAACTAATAAAAATTCTGGTATATTTATTTAAAAACCCAGTACACAATATGCAAATTTAATATTACAGGATTACTAGGACACTGAAATATAAGGCATGAAATAAGCACCTTCCCAAAAATAAGTTCAAAGGCAGAAGCTATTGGTCCCTCAGACTGATCAAAAATGTTTGAAGAGTACCATTTCACAATGATTTTTGTGCTAATACTCTAATATTTAATATAAGTTCCCACCATGCCAAATCTTTGACAGAAAAACATACAGAAATACCAAAACTTTATTTTTATGAGGACTTTAATGGATATAGTGGCTTTGTCTAGGATTGTTTGTTTGGTTTTCATTTTTTTTCTGATTCACCTTCTGTAATTATTATTGGAGATTTTAAAGAATGGAGCTGGGAGTTTTAAAGTTTTGCAAAATTCACAAAAAATAAAAAATGGCTAGCCAAAGCTTTGAAAGCCTGTTTCTTCAATGCTTCCTCAGGTAGCATGGATACTTCTGTTTAAGTGAAGTATTATCACATTTTTAAATCACACTCAACATTTCAACAAGAAAATACTATGTAGAAAAGATTTTTTTTGTTAATCTTGGGTATGGTGTATCACAACTCAAGTTTCAAACTCCTCCACCTGAAAATCTGAGCATATGTCAGCATTTAAACAGTGACGATAGAAAGACGTTATGAATTGTAACAGTTCTATTTTTTTCTTCCTACACATTTTGGCTTTCTGTATGGAACTAAAAGTCCTAAAAATGCTTTTGTTCCAATGTCCATCTAGGAGCATAAAAGTGATTGCAAAAGAGTGCATTAGCTGTCACAACTCTTGTCTATTCTAGAAAAAAGAAGGTATAGGTGAATAAATACATTCTTCAAGGCAACATCATCATGGCAAAGTCAGAAAATCACAAACCTACATCTCTAGGCTCTCCTTTCTGCATCCTATCCCATACACAAACTAACTTACTAAAATATCCCATTAAATAAGGACATTAAGTAAGTACTCAGTGTCTCCAGACGTACAGTGGGTTATTAATGAAGAATTACTGTCTTTGTATCAGAACCAAAAGAATAACAGTACAATGAGGTTGCCAAAACAATAATGTTCAAATGTACAAGGTAACACTTCCATTTCCTTTGGAAGTTTCCCTTCCTCATCACACAGTTCTACCTACAGACTTCACAAAATCTGGGGCTGGTGTTACAGGTCCTTGGCCTTTGTGGCCACAGAAGAGTTGAAAGAGGTTACATTTGATTGGAAGTCCTTATTTTGTTTCATTTGCTCATGTAATACTTCCCCCCATGACAAGCTACAGTTACAAGTAGTAGTATTTTCAAATGAGACTAAAGAAATTAACTGCACAAGTCCAATGGAAGTTTTTCATAGGAACTAAACATCAAGAACTACAGTTCTTACAGGAACTGTCTCATGTTTTTTATCATATTCAAAATAGGATGGAAGGAAGGGAAATCCAGGGAGACCAGGGTAAAAACATGCAGTATTCTGTAAATTACAGATAATTAGACTAAAATCTCTCTCTTTTTCTCTCCCCATTTCCTCAACAAAATTGTCCATAGAACTAAAACAAGACATCACAATACATTTTAAAATGACAGTTTTCATGGGAATTTTTTTCCAAATGTGGAATGTAATACCTCTTGTTCTTTCATTACAGCAGCTTTCTATCATACTGTGTTCTGGATTCACGTGTGTTTCACTTGCACTCCTCATAAACCTTGGTGATCTCCTCTTGTTTGGAAGTCAAAGGAAGTTCAGTGAAAGCTGCTATCAATTAAGCCTTTTGTTCCAACAGATACCACTTGTATTTTTTTTTTTTTTAAATTTTGACCAAACGAATGCACTTGAAAGAGACTTATACACTGCTAGTATCTGAACAGGAGAACATTGTCAGCTCTAATACTCATGTGCTTTTTTTAGGAAGCCAAGAGGATAGAATTATTGCCATTAATATTGAAAATTTTTAACTCACTCTTCTCATTATACTTAAGAAAACTTTTCAAAATTTAAAATGCAAATAGAACAAAATGTTACATAGCTTAAGACCACATTTTTATTCAAATTAAACTTGTTTTTATGACTGCCTTTCTTTTCTCTGTCATTTGACTCTCACAGTTTTACAATGCAATTAAACTGTACATCTCCAAATGTTCAACATATACAACTCCCAGTGAATCATATGAGAGAAGAGACATTCAGCATCCAATGAGAACAGAAAAACAAGCCAGTATTAAAAAAATATATACATCAAATGTCAAGACTCTTTTCTTTTAGCTGTAATTCTTGCAATCATGAAAAATAACATGGAGTTAATTCTCTACAGATGCCCATAATTTACTTAACTGTAACCAAAACTCCTTTGAGAGTTTTTTGAAAGAAAAGAGAAAGGTACTTCACCAGCAAGCCACAGCCTAATTAGGAAAGCAGCAAGCAACAAGTTGTTAATACATAGTCCTCTTAAGGTATAGCTAATGCTGCATTTACCAAGTTATGAGCTGCTACATATTTATAAGATGAGAAAAATACAATTATGACAGTGTTAACTTGGGTGGACAGCCTACAATTTTTGACAATGTTAGATTGTAGTAGTGAAAGAAGAAATTGCAAATGAAATGACATTTAGGGTAAAATTCAATAATTCAAGTGCAGCTTTAGACCTTTCCCAGCTTAAGTGGGCAAAACTCATAACAACTTCAATTACCAGTTCTAGCCAAAGTGTGTGTCATATTTACTTTCTCTCTTCTCCCTGCAAAAAGCCACATTTCAAATAGTGACAGATGGAAATTATCAGGTCTTTTTCCTCTGGGAAAATTTCCTTTTCTTACAATATGTATTTCAATTTTTTTCATCAAAAAGCCTAGAGCATCACAAAGAAAGTCTTTCAAATGAAAAGCCAGTGACTAACTAGCATCAGCACTGAAGAACAACTGCATTTTAGAAGTCAGTCCTGCACTCTTTAAGGCAGATTCTTACGCAATGTAAATCCAAACCATTCTTATCACAATGATGCCACAATATTTTAAACAGGCTGAAAATCTCATGCTGTTTTTGTCAAAGCATAGGTTCATATTTTTAATGTATCTATCAAAGACTTAACTGAAGTAACCTTCAAAGCATATTTAAAAAACTCCAAAACAAATGTTTAGATATGTAAAATAAAATACAGAGCAGTATATGACAGGAAAAATATGTGACCTTTGTATTCTTCTCCTCCTTCCTCATAACTCACAAGTTATGCTGGTGTGATTCATGTACAGTAAGCCAAGAAGGTTCATATTTTTCAATACCAGCAATGCTGGACATCTGTACAAATTCTTTTAATGGAAGTCCATTTTAAGGGCATGAAAATTCTTCCAGAAATTATCTTACCTCTTCCAGAGCAAGGTAAATTAGAATCTCCTTGGCATTTCTTAGCACTTTCCTCAACTGACAATGGACAGGAACGTGGATGTTCACACTTCTTCCCAGTCCACCCTTCTTTACAGTCACATATTCCACAATTACACTGTCCGTGACCTTTACAATGAATACAATTTAAGATTAATTGCCATACTGATGGTAGCTACTAAACCCTAACTATTAGATTAACTTTATCAGATTTGTGGTTTCGTTAAATAATCAGATTGGGAAAAAATACAGTATGTATAGTGAGTATATACTCACTATAGCTACCATTTTCTGACAACAGCTCTGGAGTATAATTCCATTTGACTTATTGTTGCTCAGGTGAGTTGCTGTTGCCATGGTATTGTTTTCCATTAACTCATTAAATCACTTTTCTTTATTTTCTTCTTTTTGCTTGGCCTCAACTTGTCATATAATATGAAATAGCAAATTATTTCATAATGGGAGGATACATAAATATTTTAAAGTTTCATCCATTCCTGAATTTATGTTAGGCTACACTGAACACAACAGCATGGCACCTTAAAGTACTTCACGTTTACAGAATTTTGGTTAAAGGCATAGAAAAAAAGGTGGTTTTGATGAAAGCTTTAGATATGTAAACGAATATTATTTTTCTAAGAATTGTCTTTTAATTTAAAAATCTACTAAAAATCAACCAACCTAGCTAAAGCCTGGTATATTTTCATCTAGGAAAGTGGGAGTTGGAGAACAAAGGAAGAGCAAGATAAGGCCAAATGGATGCTTTTGTTATAGAACTATACCTAAGTTCCTTTTATACATATTCCTTACCTGAACAGAAGTCATCGGAATATCTATCATACACTGCTTTGCAGTTTCTTTCATCACACTCACAAGTATCTCCATGAATATCTCCCCAGTCACCAGTTGGGTCCACATCATGGCATGTGCATTCCCCACATACACAAGTTCCTAAGGAAATCGGGGTGGGGGGAAGGCAGAGACAAATTAACTGAACAATTTAAAGTAATAGTAGCTCTATTACAAGAATTTAAACTTGTGAATTCTTTGTGAATTCTTTGCTCTCTCAGGAGTACAGTGTCAAAGCTGCAAGTGTTAATCAAAAGCATGTGCTCATCTTCTAAGATTTAAAACCTTCAATGATTATTTAGTAGTAATATTTTATATAAACAAGTTAGCTACCTGTTCAAGTTTCTATCTTCTGTTGAGCCTTGTTAGGAATATGTAGTGCACAGAACAGTCATAAATCTTTCATATCACCAGTAATTTGCCTTGACATGAATGACAATAAAAATCAATGGTTTTTAAATTATTTCGGCTTGGGCACAGTGGATAACTAATGATTGTTAAAGCATAAACATTTAAACTAGAAGGAAAGCCAAATTCTAATCCTAATGAAAATGCCTAGGGGCTGATTTTTTACCAAAGAAGAACATCAGTACAGATCTACATGAAAATAATACTTTTTCCCAAGTCAATATTGAATGTCACATCTTTTGTTTACAATAAGAAGGGAAATGTGAAATATGACGGAGGTATTAAATGATTACAACCTTACCAATATATAGACAGCATGCATCCTACCTACTTAGGAAAAGTCAGAACAGAAAAAAAGACAATTTCCTTATTCAGAAATTCAGATATGCTTCAGGGCTATACACTGCTTTTTCTGACACACCAATGGGCACAAAGAATTAGCCTAACCTTACAGATGTATGGAGTTCATTTCTTGCAGAGCAGTTTCACTTTCTGCTATTCCACCAGAGCCTTTGTCTTCTTATTCAGATTACTTTGAATATTATGATGTATTTGAGGACAACAGCAGAGAGTAACTAAAGAGTACATACAGATATGGGCACACTGTCTAAAAAGGGTAGGTCTACACAATCGTGCATGTATGACAGTTACATAAAGCAGGAAGAGCTTCTGCCCTGTTTAATGCTAAAGTCACCAAGATAGCCCTCAAGAAATTTACCAAAAAAAAAAAATCAGAAAATGAGGAAATATCTCTGGAAAGTGATAAATCCTCCTAGAAAAAAACTTCAAAGTGATTTGCATCAGCTATCCTGCATATCAGTATGCAAAACACATTTCATCTCACTAAAGTTCAAAAAAATATGATGATTCACATCTGGTCTCAGCTGGTTGACTAGACGGTGGAAAGATTTATCCATCTTAGCACTGCAGGAGGCTGGACAGCAAGGCTACCCTCTAGACTTAATTTTTAGAAGGCTCAAGACCAACAAGACGAATTGCACCTGTGCCACAAGATGTACAAACACAGAAAACTGGGTAAACAGGACTAAAGACAGTAGAAATTCTGTGTTGGGAAGCAACTTTATATAGTCAAAAGTCTGCAAAATATTTATTTTGATAAAATCACAAATACATGAAAGGTAAAAATATAGATGCATCCCTTTAATGCATCTTTGCATATGAGTTTGTAACTATTCAGAATATCAGCAATACTATTCATCCTCAATTCCCCTAATTAATATGTAAATATAAAAATATACTTACACCTTGAAATTCCAAATTTGAACATGAAATTGCTTTGACAAGGAATTCTTTGACAAAAGTTTACTTTCTTTGTGTAAACAAAGCATCTGATCTGAAGCCACTTTAGTATTTATTATTTCTAGAAATATAGCAACTTTTTTACTGCCCCAAGACTAAATGAGCCTACAGGACATCTGCATTTGAGCTGATCTTTTAATTTCCTAGTAATTAAGAGAAATGAGTTTTCTAAATGTTCTTAGGATCATTAGATGTTCAGACTATAGCAAGTAGTGTGAGTAGAGAGATTTTTTAAGAAAGTTATCTATGTGACTTGCATTTCTATTCTACTGCAATTATTCTGGACTACTGCTAAAACACTAACATTTTTCTTAATCTTTGGTCAGTGGAGCCAAACATAGTGAAAAGCAACTTTATTTTGTGTTACTTCTTTTATTCCCCAAAATAGCAAAAGACAGAAATATAAGGTCAAATGCAAATTCTGGAACTCTGTGCAAATAAAACACCATAAAGTTAGAAATATTGTGTGAAGACTACCTTTCTAGCTCCATATGCATTCTGCTTCACTGTTACTGAACACCTAGTTGTTTTTCATGTTGCAATGGAAATAAAAAGCTTTGTGTTTTCATTTTCCCTATTCAGTTGTGGGTCCTTGCTCTTCTTTAAGAGTGAATTGGCATACACTCCTGTTGCCAATCCCTTCAAAGTCAAAAATCCATTGATATTTTATTTTGCAGGACAAGTGTCTCAAAAAAGCAGATGCACCAAAAAATTATCCTGCTCAATCTTACTACAAAATTGAAGGAGGAGAACAACCTGGGTCAGCTTAATCTAAAAATGGGTGTAGATATGTGTCTTTACCTACTCACCTTGAAATGTACATCCAGATCTGAAATAAGTAAGAACAATCTAGATACTATCGAATGCTACCTGTGTCCTAGTGTAGAAAATGTATATTGTAAAATAAAAGTAAGCTATATAAAAATGTGTAGAAGAAACGTGCGAATGACACACCTCTGTTGCTGCAGATTTTGCCATCTGGAGATGTGCATCTCTTCTTGATCTCCCAGGGGGTGATGTCACACTGGAATTCGCATTTATCTCCATGCCAACCAGCCTCACAGTAACAGTTTCCACAGTAACACTTTCCATGGCCTTAACCCAAAACAAGTTTTAAACAGTGAGAAAGAGGAAAGTTCTTAAAAAGCATTAAGAGTTTAACTGTTTTGATCTTTTCTTCTCAAAATTTGTAGTGCTACACTCAGAATAAAACCAATTTATATGTTGTATATGCCTACAGAAAATGAAATAGGTATATCTGAATTATAGTTTTCCCCAAATCTATTTTAGATCATTTTTATTTAATCACAGATATAATATAATCAATAAACACTAATAAAATAACAGCAGTATTTTTATATTTGTAAGCTTGATTTTTGAAACTTTATAGGTAAATTTGGAAGATGATAGATGTAATAGTTACAATTTACCTGGAGTTTTAAATGATTGTATGTTAACTCCTCAGATAATTCCAGAATAGGGACAGACCCTGATTTACTATGAACTCTCTACATTGCATATAGCTTCTCTTCTTACTTGTTGGGAAGATTTTTAAACATGGATAAATTATTTCATTAAAGATAAGAATAAGTACAATGAGGCTTTTAGATGTCTGTTTAACAAATCACACATCTGAAAAGACAGTTGAGTCATCTGATGCTTGATGAAATCAGCCCCTAAACATTATGATCCCCAAAGGTACTTCTGCCACGTGCTTTAATGACACAAAGCCTTTAAATTAAGTAGCTGTGACTTTTTCTAATCTTAGAGCCATAAATTAATTCCTTAACAGAATGATCAAGTCAGGATCTTTTCCTTTTTTCACTCTGAGTATTGTTAAGTTTAGTAGGCTTGATTTTCTGTATGAGAGTCTAGTCAACTTAAATCCTTAACTACCAAGATTGCAAATTTAGACCTGTGGAATGTAATTTTCTTTCCTGTTTTTTTTCAATTACACATGGAATTTTCATTACAATTGCTTAGTTACATGTCAAATAAGATAAATATACCATTCTACTTAGATAAAACAAAGACAGTCTAGATCATTGCTTATTACTAAAACATTATTCTTGAACAATCCACAAGAAATAAAAGAAAAAAATGAGTAAATTAATATGATCTATTGGCATTTTGCAGATTAAAACATCACTAATTCATTCTTCACTCACACTTGTACAGTCCCTAAACAATTTTGAAGTAAATGTTACTATTTTTCACCACCTTTCACCTTTGACTGAAGATAAAATCACTCAATGCAAAAATGCCTTAGATAAAAAAGATCAAGATCAGAATCTAATTTGCTAGAAACCAAATTTTATTTAAAAAATATCTGAAGCTTGATTTTGAAGTTTATGTAACCTCAACCAAAAAATTATGCAGTCAGCTGATTGAGAAAAATCTAACTGAGGCTTGAAAAGCTTGATACATCATCTAACCATGAACTACCAAAGTAGTGACTTGCTTAAAAACTTGTGCAAAGATTAAAATGCACATTATACATATCTCAGTATAGCATTGTATGCTTTTACAGGATAAAATCTCAACTTACAGCTGCAGGCTTAAAAGCATGTTTGTAAATAGAAGCTTTTGGCTTTTTCATTGGTTAGATTCTCCTCAGTTGGCTTTCTTGGAAGACAATTAAAATCTTCCAGACCTGTCTATACCTTCAAGGTAATGAAGAGTGCAACTAAGTAGGTGCTACACAAACAGTGTAGGCAGTGATTAGGATCACCCTGTCTATGGAGAGTATCCAGGGGCCATTGTAAGCTTAACATAACTGGGTTGGAAGACCTTTTTTTTTATCACTTTATAAATAAATGTAAATTATGTCTGTGGTGGACATCCTGCAGAAGGAAACACAGATGCAGATGACACCAAGCTGAGGTGCACACCTGCCACACCACAAGGACAGGATGTCATCCATAGGGACCTGGACAGGCTGGAGAAGTGGGCCTGTGAGAACCTCATGAAGTTCAACAGGGCCAAGTACAAGGTCCTACACCTGGCTCAGGGCAATCACTGATTTCAATAGAGGATGGGGGATAATGTGATTGAGAGCTGCCTTGCAGAGAAGGATTTGGGAGTGCTGGTCGTTGAGAAGCTCAATGTGAGCCAGCAATGTGTGCTTGCAGCCCAGAAGGTCAACTGTATCCTGGGCTGCATCAAAAGAAGCGTGGCCAGCAGGTCGAGAGAGGTGATTCTGCCCCTGTAGTCCTCTCTTGTGAGGCTTCACCTGGAGTATTGTGTCCGGTTCTGGAATTCTCTGCATAGGAAAGATATGGAGCTGTTGGAATGGATCCAGAGGAGGCCTACAAAGATGATCTGAGGGCTGGAGAACCTCCCATATGAGGACAGGCTGAGAGAGTTGGGCTTGTTCAGCCTGGAGAAGAGAAGGCTCCGAGGAGATCTTATAGCAATCTTTTAGTACCTGAAGGGGGCTACAGAAAAGCTGGAGAGGGACTGCTTACAAAGGCCTGTGGTGATGGGACAAGGGGGAATGGGTATAAAGTGGAAAGGGGCAGATTTAGACTGGACATTAGGAAGAATTTCTTCACCATGACAGTGGTGAAGCACTGGCACAGGTTGCCCAGGGAAGTTGTGGATGCCCCATCCCCAGATGTGTTCAAGGCCAGGTTGAATGGGGCCTTGGGCAGCTTGATCTAGTGGGAAGTGTCCCTGTCCAAGGCAGGGGGGTTGGAACTAGATGATCTTTAATGTCCCTTCCAACCAAAACAATTCTATTATTCTATGATTCTATGAAGCATAGGACAGAGGCTACCAAAAGAGACACTGGGATGGGATAGACAAACCATAACCAGACAAGAATGTGGAATCTGCTTTTTCTGTTACTAAATTGTATACCTTTGACATTCAGTCCATATGCTTTCCATTTTCTCTGCACTGGACCTAGGTCAACATGTGGTTATTTATTTTAGATGTGTGTTAGAAATCAAAGCAAAATCTAATGCTCATAATCTACATGCATAAGTGTTTCAGCTTACAACAATCTAACAACGTCAAGACCACCATTAATTTATAGTTAGTTGCTTTAGAAAGTTCCAAAACTTGCATAAGATATCAGAGGTTTTTGTATTGGTGAATCACACACCCCAGACATCTGAACCTACCAACACGTTTGTCTTTTATATAAGTATACTCTGATTTCTGCATACACATACAACCAGATTTTAAGAGAGTTGTATGTGATCTGTGTTGGAACATAGCACTATTGGATGAATATAAAATAAAATGGAAATTAAAGCTATTAAAAACCCAACAATATAAATCAACAGCAACACGTCAGGGAAAAATCTGACAAAAACAGCAGTAGAATTTAGTAGAACTAAATAAATGGTAAATTTTTATCATATTTGTTACAATACATAATGAATATAAGCAAATAAATATAAATGAGAACAGTGGCATATAAAAATTATTGCCCTCAACTCATTTTATTTTAAGCAGTTACTGGAAATATTGCATTCTACTCCTGGATGTGGACTTCAGAAGATCATTTTGTTTACCTTCATTTAAAATGTCTACCTAATCCATACAAAAAATGTTCTTATTGCCTTCAAACACTTAGATAAATAGAATGTATTTTGTTCTCTCTTTAATGATAAAGACAGATAAAGCTATTTAATGCAAGTATTCTCTCTCTCTTTATACTCACACACATGCAGACTGTAAACTATTATCAGAGCATGAATAGTCCAAGAGTGGTTCTGAATCCTTCTATGCACATACAGACACAGTACACGTGTGCATGGCTTGAAAAATACTCCTAGCTCATCTCCCTAGTAATACAGGCAACTTCATTTGTACTACCATATATTGTGTATATTACACAGTGTTAAATTTTCAAGTTCCTACCTTATAATGAAATGAAAGCACAGTTTAAATTTTGGTTGCTTTTCTAGATATCAGCAGAGTTCACACCATCTTATTCTCTTGATTTTCCATCACAGCTGAAATTTGTCATGATTCATTCCTTTCCCTTTTTAAGTCTTGAATTACTTTTGAGCTCTCATCCTATGCTTATTCCCATTCTTTTTAATTTTAATTAATTATTAATTCTTTATAAAGTATTTTTCTTTTTTTTCTTTTGCTTTTGTTATGTCCTCCACCTTGCTCTCTTCTGTGTCACAGAGCATTCATATTTCTTACATCCTACCAAAGACAGACACACTAAGCTATGAAATACCTTAGTGAATCACCTTTTATAATGTTCTTGGCAGGTCTTCCCAAAACGGGAGGATGTCACAGGATTTCTTCATTCTTTAACTTCCTGCTTAGCTCATTTTTGCATCTGAAAGTCCCATTTATGATTTACAAGCTAAATTCTTGTAAACATAGTTACCTTAAAGTTATACATTCAATAAAGATATTTTGTAGATCCATGCAATTAAATGATTTTACAACAGCCTGTACTAATTTTCATCATTCTTCTTGTACTTACTAAAATACATACCTGTACAAATCTCTTCTGTCTCATCATCTATGCATTCTCTGTCATCACATTCACAAAATTTACCATAGACCAGTCCATTTCCTTCTGAGTTAGCACATTTACACCTGCCACAATGACATGTGCCTGTAAACATTTAAGACATTACTTAATGACTGTAGTTTATGGAAAGAGTTTCATTAGTCCATCAGTGGTGATACATAGTTTGTTTCTAAAAGGCTGAAATCATCCAGCCAATTTAAAGACAGACATATGAACAATTCTTGTCAGCAAATAGCCTAATATTAGCTGTAAATTAATACAAGGTTTAAGTGATTCACTCTTAATAGGGGGCATCATATTTTCCTTATTAAAATTCACTCCTAGAGTTGTGTACTTATACAACTGAGGTAAGAAGTCAGCTTTAGGAAATTATTACATCTTCTGCCTACTGAAAGGAGAAAATTCACCTCAGTCATCTTCTCAAGAACACAGGTTTTGTCCAGTTCTATAGCCATATTACATAAAAGAAACAGGACTTGGCTACCAAGGACTTGAAAATATATCTGCCTAAATTCATAGAACTCCTTTGCACTCTAGTCTCTAATCTCTTTTCTACAGCTGTCACCTGAGGATTAAGTTTTCAGAAGTAAAGCTGCAGAGAAAAAGCCAGGAATCAAAGGAAGGAAACATTGATGAGAAACATATGCATGAAGGTCTTATGATCAGATGTCAGGAAAATAGGACTCAATATAGAAAACAGTTACCACAGCAATAAATTCATTGTACAACAGATGCTATTTGTGGATAAACAAACCAGAAATAGTATTACAGTAGATCAACAATTTTACTTCAAAGAACATGTGAAAAACACTAAACAACTAATTCTGTGATATCTACTAAAACTCTTGATAGTGTTCTTTATTTACATTTTAATATAGTTTCTACCATCCCCTTGCTATTTGCACATCAATAGCTTCTTTTTTTCCAGCGGTATTGATGCCCACACTCCAAGCTAATTCATTCGTTTGAAAAATTGCACTAATCTCAATAATAATATCTTGTTATTTCAGGGCTTTGACCCGATCTGGCTTGAAGTTTTTAGTGCTCAATTTTCTTCAGTTTGTGGGCAATATCTCAGAAAATATTAAAACTTGCAAGAAAGTAAAGAGCTATTATAAAGTCACCCACTGATTTGTCACAAGAGCTATTATAAAGGCATTTGCTGATTTGTCACAAGTAGGACAGGTTTTATACATGTCTGACCAGTGAGCAGTTTGACAACACGGATCTGCCCGAGATTCTCCCACAATGTAAGTACCCTCAGGACTCCCAAATGCTTTGGAAGTGTAGAGCTGTCTTCTTCTCACAACACAATCCATCACAGAAAACTTCCTGACTTAAGGAAAAGCCAGAACATTCAAGCTTATTTACAAGGGCCCAATGGTCAATGGGCTTCCACAAGCTGTTTCAGCAGTCTTTGTTGTCACTACATCAGCAAGAAGGAAGTCAGAAAAGAAGTCCTCAAAAAAAGTTTTATGTTGATATGACACAACTAGCTTGTAGAAACCATTTTACATTTTGCTATTACAAGTACAGTATAAGTTTTACTAAATATCATAGTAATCAATAAAAACCCCAGACTTTAAAGGTTTTTGCAAGAGCTAATATAACAAAATAATAATACAACTGATAACATAAGTAAGCTACAGAAAAAGTGTTATTTGCTACAATTACTTGTAAAATAAATAGTAATAAGAATTTTGAGAAAAGTGTCTTGCTGACAGACAACTCTCAAACTGGAAAAAAAAGATAAAATGATGAATTGATTCATAAATTGGGCAACTAAAGAGATCAGACAGGCTGTGCCCTAAATATGGACATTTCTTCCCATTGACAGAAACTGAAGTTCTTCACACAGAGAAAGAAACTCATTTAGGTAAGATGCTCTTGTTGTTCTGACAAATGATAGGAACACTCGAGTCAAAAAAGTTAAATTTTAGGTGAATACTGATCAGTTCACGAAAAGAATTAGAAGATATGGTTAGCTGTGTGACAGGAAAGGACTGTTTTTGCAACAGCTTATGTCATCCCTTTCCATTCTTTATGGACAACTAAAAAAAGAGAGCTCAGATCCCAAAGACAATGTTGGACACGGATTGAAATGTAATCCCATAAAGACAAAATATGTATGGCTACCGCTGATCAAAGATACCCCAAATTGCCTAGCCAGTCATATTGGCATTCTGGTCAGTTTAATACTAGCAAAATATTTATACTTCTTTAATACCAGGAAAGCATGTATTCCTCCACTGTTCTCATAAACACTCCCCTCTTAGGCACTGTTAGTGGTTTCTCAGCTACGTGGACTTTCCTTTGAAGACTCCACATGATAAACAGACTGGGGTCAATTCTAGCCAAGGAAAGAAAGAGATCGATCTTAACATTCTTATATAAGTGCTTGACTGAACACAATTAATTACACATGACAGTCAGTTTCTCATTTAGGTGTCTCTCATTTGTTAGTCAAACAATCCTGAGTTTCTATAACCTATAGTGTTGTCATAAATTATGCTATTTATTCACTATACTGTATTATTAAAATTTCAAGTTTCACTTCTTTTTGTGAAAGCCTAGCTTCTCTGTAGGAAGTCTCACAAGTTCTCTGTGTTCTCTGCTCATGTCAGTGATTATCTTCTGAGAAATTTAGTTGTATGCAAATGTATGCACCCAGATAGAAATTGAAAGATTAGTAATAGTGATCAGAGTGGAGTTCTTCAAAAATTCTCTCACTCCAAGATCAATGTAATGGAAGAAAATGGAAGGCAATTTCTGGTTTCAAACCTTGATTGCTGCCCTTCAAAATATTATATTGTACAGTGAGGTCTTCTAAAAAGCTGGGGATTTTTAAATTATTTTTATAAGGAAAGGACTTCCTATTTAAATTAGGATTAGTTATAAAATAAGAGAGTTACCAAACCAGAAGGGGAATCTGGAAGTACCCTACTGAATCATCATTCCATAACTGTCATCAATCATCATTGTTACAGCACAAAATTGGTTCCAAAATTATATGGTTTGTAAACAACCTGGAAAAATATTTGCAAATGCCATTTCTGCATACTATCACAAGCAAACAAACAAACAAGCAAATCTTTCTGTGTTAATGCCATTACCATAATCTCTTTATGGGTAAAATACATGACACATCTGCAGTTTTGTCAGCTTGAAATAGCTATGGATAAACTAGAGTACTAAAGTAGGCATTCTGAATCACTGCACACTATATGTAAAAGAATGGGCCTACAAGAAAATTAGGTGGTTTAATATATATACGGTAAATTCTCAGTCTCTGAAAACATACTCTACAAAACTCTTAATTAAAAAAGAAATTATAGTGATGCTCAAGATAACATAAGGAGAACATCAAGCCACCAAAAGCAAAAAACAACTTCTTACCTGCACCAGAACAGATGATATCTTGAGAATTCTTACACATTTCATTGCTTTTCTTCTGTGTAAGATTGCAAGTAGTTGGATACTGACAAGCTTCACCATACCAGCCTTCATCACATTTGCACTTCCCACAGTCACACTTCCCATGGCCTAGCAATGAAAGAAAAGAGTGTTAAGTCCTTCTTTTCATTCAGAAAGTGACATTTTCTAATCCAGCTTTTAAAATAGATTCCATCTATAACAGCTTTAAATTAATATGATTGACAGATTTACCTAATATAGTTCATATGCAATTAATATTACCATGAAATAGTGAGTAATAAAGATGATCTTAAATATGAGGAGATGCCTGAAATGCCTGTGACTGAAATCTAATGCATATAATTTTGATAGGTGTACACATGAAGCCTTATTTTAAGAAGGAATACATAATATAAATATCCTATGTGAACAATGGGTTTTCTTACTACTTTCTTTTCTTTTTTATTCCTGTATTTGTCTACAACAAAACTCCAAGTGCAGAGATTCCATTCACCTCCTTGGCCAGCTGTAGGCAGAGATCAGCTAGAAACTGCAGTGTGAGGACACAGGATTGGTCATTATGGTATAAACCCTCAAAAGAAGCATGGAGAGGGCCAGCTAGGGTGACAAGCAGTAACATCCTCATGCAGCATCAGCTGCAGCTCCTACCTGAACCAAAAGGTGCAAATCCTTCTTCTTAATGCTTCCTCTGGCCACTAGTTCCTCTAGCCCTCTCCCACCCGCTTAGCCAACTACTTGGCTGGTGCTGCAAACCTGAATTTTGTCATTAAATATTGACACAATATTAGCAACATAGTGTATTTTGATTCTCATAGGGCTATCCTTACTTATGGTTGTTTGCTAAGTGTGAAATACTGAAAGAACAAATACAGCTGTTCAGTTTTTTAGGATATGGCATGCTTGCCTTTTATGAGTAGAATAGCAGATGGCTTAAAATTTGAAATATATCTAAGAGTGTAAAGAATCATAAAAGTAAGAAAAGGTGTTCTTTAAAAAAAAATCTTTAGTTTACATTAAAAATACCCAATTTAAAAAAAATACGTAGATAAGTTGACAATTTGCACTATTTATGTTGCTCATTAAGTATCATGTTCCACACTAACTTCCAGGTGCAAATTTCTGTCACTCAATTCCTTTACAATTTTATATAGTAAATGTGAAAACAATTGCAAATCTTTTAAACTTGAATATTCCATTTTAAAATAAACAGCATTTGAATGTACATCCGATTGACAGACTTCTTCCCACTCACATCTCAAAAGCAGAATATCATTGCAATCGATTTCAAATGCACCTGTTGACTGCAGTTAAGAGTGAACTGCCTGAAAATACAAGCCCAGTCTGCTACCCAAAAGAAGGAATTCAAGCAACTATTGTAAATAGAAAGTTTTAAAGAGTAAGATTATTTTTTAGGTCGGTAAAATTTTGTTTGCCTTCCATGCTGGTCCTAAGAAAGGTTCAATTGTTAAAAAAACATAGTTCCAAAACGTATGAGAGAATCATGTTAGATCTTGTTTTAAAACAGGAGTTCCCACCTTAAAAAAGGCTGAATAACCCTGTTTGTAAGGGACAAGGAGGAAAACCAAGTCATTTATAAAATATAGAATAAAAGCCTACTCTTTAGGATTACTCTGCTTCACTGAAAGGTGACAGCATAAGCCATTCCAGAAAGTAGTGACAAGTCCTAGGGTATTTTAAAGAACTAAAGACAAAACTTCACTATCTCTCTATACTTTCTTTCCTTTCAAGGATTACTCATCACAATGACTTTGAATTTTCCATGTTAGGCACTCCTGTCATATAACAGTTTGATATCTGCTGGTGAAGAAAAGATGCTTTAATAAAAGGCAGGATGATTTTCTTGTTCCCAAGTCTAAATGACAGAGAAAGGCAGAAGCCACTGCTAGTTAATGCTGGTGGTCCAGCAACACTAACCTCTCTCAGTTAGAGAGGCACTAATCTATCATATGGTACATAAAAGAGAAAAATAATTTCACTTAAAATTCATACAGCCTGCTTAGAGAAAATTAATAAAAGACTTCCATTAGCGTAGTCAAATAGAGCAATTCCTTGGCCTTATTTACCAAGAAAATTAAATCCCTGAAATTAATGAAATTAAACCGAGAGAAATAATGGAAGATACCTTGCCTACAACTGGAAGCAACTGTAAAGAATTTAACTTATATAAATTTATAAGATTGTATTAATGATTTTTATCCTAATAACTCCTTTAAAATATCTTAATTCTGCCTATCAGGTATTTTTTAATTGTAAAACAACGGCATTATTCATCCAAAAAATTTTGTCAAGAGGACTACGCTGAAATGTAGAAGGCCATAAAACTGCCTGTAATAGCTTGTATAACCCACTGTACATTCCCTGCACTATAGACAATGCAGTAGATCTGTAAGTCAGTTTGACACAGTAATCGTCTTCTTCCCACATCCACATGTACCAATGTTATGGTCTTCCTCACAGTAACAACAGTGATGTGATTAACTGTAAACTGTGCGCTAAACTGTAAGAGAATTAGACAGGGTACAAAAGGTTTCTAGTTGGCTTCAGATTCCTTCCAAAAAGATTTGTGTCGAATCTGTTTTATCGTATATAAATTTCTGTATTATAGAGAAAGCAATAATATTATGAAACAGTAAATAAGGAGTAAAAAGCACTATGAAAGGTAAGAGGTGATATTGTAACGTTCCAGAAAATAAATTCTAGCAAAGGTTAGACGCAAGTATCTGAATATGTTACGCATTATACAAGTAAAGTGAGCTACAAGTCCTTACTAAATAGTTGGTCAAGAAAGTTGTACCTTAGAATAAGTGATGACACATTTATTCCATTTTTTAAAAAAAAATAACTCTAACATTAACAAATGTAACATAAATAAATCAGAATTGCACTTAAGAAAATAAGAAAAATAATGAAGATCCAAGGAAGTGCTAGAATTCCTTTAAGAAAAAGACCATGACTGTGAACTGTGAAAAACTTGCAGCTTCAAACATGTGGAAAAACCTTTTATAACAAAGGGCTTCATTTCTAACTAGATGAGCGATCATCTCAGAGAGTATATCTGGTGTATGCAGAAAGCTTGTAGGGTGGAAAATGAAACTAATATGCAAGAAAATTCTGTCAGATGTCAGAAAATATATGGAGAAAGTGAGAACAGAAAATGTTAGGCAGGGTCAGATCTTGCAAAACTGCAAGTACTAAAATGCACTTTCATCATCCAAAGAAAAAGAAAACAGGAAAAAAGTGGCTTCACTAAGCAACAAAAGCAGTTAAGATTAAAGATAATTTACAGAGAGTCCAAAACAAAATTAATGTGAGATGTTGACAACAGTACAAAATGCAGTGTGTCTAATGATACAGAACGAGGAAATTAAAATTACCCATCTAATACAAGAACAAAACAAAGACATAAAACTGTTTTTAAGAAAGTGTCTAGACCAGGAGGGCAAGACCCCAGAATCTCCACTCAAGACTACTTATAATACTTGCACATGAAAGGCCAGTTTAATAATGAAGACTTTTAATGAATCTATCAGGCTGGCAATCAAATATCTGAAAAATAAAAAATCCTCACTTTTTTTCCTTTTAAGAAGAAGAGTTGTACATGATCCAGGCAACATAAAAACAAGGGGCTCTGTCCTCATGAGCTGTGCAAGGATTTGAAACCAACTGTGAAGCATTACATAGCTAGAGACGCTGAGGTAATGAAAAGCAGAATATAATGAATATCAGCTTTATCTCAAAGCAGACTATCATTATGCCAAATTAACCTGGCACCTCTCTTTATATTGTAACTGATATTTAAGAAAAGGAACACAAGACATCTAGCTGATATGATCATACATATTGGATACAAAATGACTTAAGTAAAAAAAAAATTATTCTGGATTATTTTGGAAAGTATTCTGGATACTCTAGAAATGTAAAGGAAATGCAGCTTGGCTTATGGAAGGGAAACAATGTTTGGACCAAAAGGGATATTACTGGAATAGATAGTTACTGGTGATGTTTCAAAGGATGTTTTTGGAATCAAACTTGTTTCAATGATATCTATAGAAAAAAATCAGAGCACATTAACAACACTTGCCAATAACACAAACCCACAAGCCCTCAGTAGAAAGACAAAGATGGAAAATGATTTGGAATGAACTTGACTGAAGATGTGAAGGATTGAATAATAAAAGCAGATTGAAATAAGAAATATAAAGCACGGAGTCACACACCAGGGACAGGGAAAGGTTGCTGTAGTCTAAGGCCTCCTCAGCTGGAAACAACAAGAAGAGCCTGAGTGTATATGCACATCAGCCATGGATAGATCTTGCGACTGTTAGTAGTTGAAAACAGTCTTGAGATGTGCCAGGTGAAATTATACCAGTATGGACAGAAAATGGTAGCAAATCTGCATTCAAAATGCTACACACAATGTATATAAATTGGACATGGGTCCAGGTTATGCTGGAAAATTACCATGAGGTCTCTAAGCTTCAGAAGAATGAATCAAGCTTTTGAGGGAAAACACAGGATTTTATCCCCTTGCAAAGCTGCAATAAGCTAGGAATTAAAAAAAAATCACAGCTGAAAGGTAGTAGTTTAAACTACAATCATTTGGCTCTGATCACATCCTTTTGCCCTTAGGCTCCTAACTTCATTCAAATGCATTCAAAAAATATTTTTCTACTACGGGTTTGCATACCAATAGGTCCAAGAGAAAACACACAAAGGTAAAATCTCTGCCAAAAGTCCCTAACTGTACTGTATGTATCCAAGGCACCAATTCAGAAGCTTGATTTTGCTGGTATCCATCTCTAATCCATCATGAGAGACAGGTACTTCTACAGAGTGACTCACTTCCTAGCTGGATAGTCCTCATATGTTGGCTCTCATTCTTCATTAAACTATTGGGAAGCCGACAATGATTGAATGGGATATACAAATGTAACCGGTAGGCCTTCAATGCAACACTAGACATTTATGCATGCAAATAAAGATTAGTTCATTTTCTTTCTTTTGCTTCATTTATCTATACAATAGTCTATGTCATGTTTTAAGTATTCTGACATAGTCTGAATAAAAATAGAGAAGGATATCCACTGACTTATAGGCTGAAATCCATCAGTCAATTAAACCAATTATTAGGCAAACCAGTAACTGAATTTGAACATTGCTTCTATTTCTATGCACCTACAAAAACTGCAGCATTCAGCAGTGCTATTGCTGATTCTGTGCCTCCCACTGGTAAAAAAATTCTCCACTTTTGTACCAGTTTTGATTTAGATTCATTTTTTTTCACACTAATGTTCATTAATGGCAGAAAGTTCTTCTATTTCCTAGTGGTTAGACTTCCCATAAGCAACGCAAACAGCCAAACAAATTACTTGTTCTGTATTCTACCATGCTCTTCCCACGTAAGAGCATGTGTGAAAGTATGACTTCTTATATGCAGTGATTATCTTGTCTACTGAGCAATGGTGGGGTATGAAAATGCAGACTGCTTAGAAAAAGCAGAAAAGAAAAATAAGAAAAAACTGATCTTGAGGTTAAAACCTCAAACTTAAAGAAAGACAACTGTAGGATTTTTCATTTTGTGGATTACACTGGCACAGGACAAAATCATCAGGACTCTGAGAAAGAAGCTTAGACTCTCTTTCTAAAGCCAACAATGATTATCAGCTTCGTCACAGAAATTTTGATAAGGACAAATTCCTTGGTGTTTGAAGGCTTTCAAATGTTATGTATGATCAGAGATAGCTACTTTAAAACAAACAAACAAACAAGCAACACAGTATCTTTAAATTTACATTTACCCTTTTTCTCAGTAAATTGATCTATAATCATGTGCTTGTTCATTCAACTGCAAGGACTAAACTTAAATAAATCCTTGGTTCATTAATCCAACAGTTTTGGAGATACTGCCTTTGGTAAGGTACCTATTTATGTGATTGTGCAGCATTAGTATCTCACTACAAAAGGAGTGTCTTACTGCAGTACAAAGATCCAGGCTGTTTGACCAAACATTAAAATATACTCCGATGTCCTTGCTGTCACTTGCTTTTAATAACTAAAGCCAAATTATTCTATATTAGAACACAATTGAGGGCAGTTCTCATCTTAAAATTGTAATTGAATCAATTCCATAAAGGCAAGTGAGATTTAGCATAAGGATTCCTCTCTATAGCATGAAGTCAACGATCAGAAGGAAATCAGCAACTGGCACGATAATTGGATCAGTCTTGTTATTATTCATTTTTAGCAACCACCGAGTGATTCATGAAGTGTTTTCCAAATCTAAAAAATCACTTCATGAAACAGGTAAAGAAATATGAAGAACTTATTATGGTTTCCCACTTTAAATTGCGATGTTAAGTAGGAAGGATGATTGATTTTTAAGAGTTGAAAATATTGGGAAAGTAGAAAATTGCACTTTCGACCTCAACCAGCACAGTGAAAATGTGTTTAATAATTCTTTCCAGATGGATGACTTTCCTTCCTGTAGTTAATGAAGCAGATTCTGCTACTTCTCATCAATGTAAACTAACAAAAATATTTCAGATTTCACTAGGATAAGATTAGCAAAATGTACAGAATAAATACAATTGAGATTCTCAATAACCATGCCTTAAATTCAGCTCAAGCACATCTCTGAGTTTTTTACCAGCTGCAGTTTCTGAAAAAAATTCTTGTGGTTTTTGAAAAAAAAAGTTGGTTTTCATTACTTTTTTTTTCTATGTCAATAATGTTGAAATTAATCTCTCATTAAAACTGAGTTCTCAGGTGCACCTCTGATGAAAGTTATCAGCCATATTCTAGACCTTTGGAATATACCCTAGTGACTGTTCTTGCTGAAATTAGGTTCAGTAATGCTGGGGTTTCCACAAAAATACTGGCTCCCTGTTCACATCCCAATCATTTGCACCTCTCCTTATGCTGACATTATAAGGCTAAACTATAGATTGTTAAGGGGATTTATTTGCATTTAGAAACAAATAAATATTAAAACAGGGGGAACCAGTGCTGGGACTGGTGTTGTTTAATATTTTCATCAATTATGTTAATAGCGAGATTGAGTGCACCCTCAGCAAATTTGCAGATGAAACCAAGCTGAATGGTGTAGTTGCCACATTGGAAGGACGGGATGTCATCCAGAGGGACCTGAACATGCTGGAGAAGTGGGTCTGTGAAAACCTCATGAGTTTCAATAAGGCCAAGTGCAAGGTCCTACACCTGGGTCAGGGCAATCCCTGATTTCAGTACGTGGTGAGGGATGACTTGATTGGAAGTTGCCCTGCAGAGAAGGACTTGGGAGTGCTGCTTGATGAGAAGCTTGACATGAACCAGCAATGTGCGTTCACATCCCAGAAGGCCAATTGTATCCTAGGCCCTGTATTCTGCCCCTCTATTCCTCTCTTGTGAGACCTCACCTGGACTGCTGTGTCTGGTTCTGGAATCCTCAATGTAAGAAGGATATGAAACTGTTGAAATGGGTCCAGAGGAGATCTATAAAGGAGATCCAAGGGCTGGAGCACCTTCCCTATGAGGACAGGCTGAGAGAGTTGGGTTTGTTCAGCCTGGAGAAGAGAAGGCTCCAAGGAAACTTTATAGTGATCTTCCAGTACCTGAAAGGAGGCTACAGGAAAGCTGGAGAGGGACTTTTCATTAAGGCTTGTGGTGATAGGACAAGATGGAACGGGTATAAACTGGAAAGGGGCAGATTTAGAGTAGACATTAGGAAGAATTTCTTCACCATGAGACAGGTGAGACAGTAAACCAGGTTGCCAAGGGAAGCTGTGGCTGCTCCATCCCTGGAGGTGTTCAAGGTCAGGTTGGAATGGGCCTTGGGCAGCCTGATCTAGTGGGTGTCCCTGCCTATGGCAGGGGGTTTGGAACTAGATGATCATTAAAGTCCCTTCCAACCCAAACTATTCTATGATTCTATGAAGTCTTAGGAAAAGGTGCCTAACAACAGCAGAATATTGCAAGCCAATTTTGGCACTCTAGTCCCTTTATCAACAAGCCACAACCCTGGTAAGAACTATATCAGTGATTTTCAAAGCAACACAGTAAGCCCAGAGGGCTTCAAGGAAGAAAAGAAAATTAACCTTGTACGTTTCTCAGATACCTATTAAAAAGAAAAGAAAAATCAAAACTTCAAACATAGTTGTTCATATATTAAGCCAATTTCTCTGTGTTTATTTAGGGTGTCCAGATCTTGTAATAGTCCAAAATAACAGACGTGAACATTCAGCACTGGCCTTTGGGCAGCCTGGGAGAGTGAGGAAGTCACTGTGACAAGAACACACAGGATCTGTAACATGATTTGCATCTCAGTTCTGTTTAGTGATTGAATTCACCCCCTTGCTTTTAAGTCTATCTAAATACATTTTCAGAGTTAAAATTAAAAAGGAGCAACAAGTTATCTCAATGCAGTTATTCCTGGATGCACTTTAGCAACATCACAAATGGTTTAACATAATGTTTTAGTAAACAAATATTCAATAATGTTCTGGAAGAAGAAAATCAATTAGAACCCACATTACAATATAAAAAGAAAATGTCAGGGACGGGCACGATAGAGCACATGTCAGAGCGTAACTACTGATGTTATTTTACTTTCAGGTTATAAATCAACAAACTATAACACATATTTTGATTATATGCACTCTGCAATATTAGTTCTAGCAGTATTCTCTTTGTTCCATAAGTAACGTAATACCTTGGTGTGCTTACCAACACTTGAATAAAAGTGAATACTGTAGTTTTAAAATCTTCTGTCCATATCCCAATACAAGTCACACAAACAAGTCAATATTAAAATATTGTTGCTAATTTAGTAGATGAAAAGTAATAGTATTTGCAGAAGAATATTTTAAGAAAGCTCTTCAGGTTCACATCAGTAGCATACATGATCTGTAAGTAATGTGCTCTCATTAGATAAAAACTTATTTACAGCAACAGAAATGAGAAACTATGGATCAGATCAAACAGTACATGAAAGTCAGTAAATCAACTTCACTCTAAAAAGATGTTTCCTGATGTTCAGAGATAAATTCCTGTGTTCAGGTCTGTAACCATTGCACCTGGTCCTATCACTGGACAACACTGAAAAGAGCCTGGCTCTGTTTTCTTTGTATCTTCCCTTTGTGTATTTATATACATTGATGAAATACCTCTCAGCCTTCACTTTACAGTCCCAGCTCTGTCAGACTTTTCTTATAGGAGATATGTTCCAATTCCTTCATCATATTTGTGGCACTTTGCTGGACTTCCTGGTAGCTCCATATTTCTCACGTACTGGGCACCCCAGAACTGACCACAATAAGTTTAAGACATTTTCAAGAGGCTATTTACTAAAATTAAAATATTTAATTAAACTAGTTCATTGAAAGAAAACTGCAAGGTTTTGAAAAATATTATTGTAGATAGTGTAGAGAAAATGGGATGACATGAATAAGAAACAAAACTGATGAGAATTCAAGTTTTAAATTTCAGCTACTTTGTTTAAATATACAGTGTTCTGCATAGTTTTCTTAGATTTCTTGAAAAACTACAAAATAAAATATATGTCTGTTTTAAAATCAAAAAGTTTAAATTGACTTAAAAGGATTTTTCATGGCAAATTGTGAAATCTTATTTGGTTATTGTTTAAAAAAATAACGTGCAAGCCATGAAAAATTCCAAAACTTTGCTACTCCAACTTCATTGTTTCCAGTTGAAACACATGGCAAGGGTAATATATGATTTCAGAACTTTCATGTACTAGATAGTGCTCTGAGGCCAAATTGTCTTTCAGAGCTTGAGTTTTTTGCTTGAAGGGTATATAATGATGAGGGGTAACATTTTTAAGCTCAAAGAGGGGAGATTTAAACTAGGTATTAGGATGAAATTTTTAGCTCTGAGGGTGATGAGGCACTGGAAAGGTTGCCCAGAGAAGTTGTGGATGCCCCATCCGTGGAGGTGTTCAAGGGCAGTTTGCAAGAGGCTTTGAGCAACCTACCTGACCTAGTGAAAGGTGCCCCTCTGTATGGCATGGGGCTTGGAACTGGATGATCTTTAAAGTACCTTTCAATCCAAATCATTCTAATATTCTATGATAAACCCTACATATATATATGTAAAAAACATATGTGTTTAATTACTATATATGCGCAATTGATATAAATAAGTTTGAATCTATGTATACATACGCATATTTCAAGAATCAAAGACTACATGTATTTTTCCTCTACCTGCACTAAAAAGGCATAAAATCTAAGAAACTGCCCAAATGCTGCCAATTAGTGGCATTTCCTTTTTCCCCCTATTGACTACGAACTGAAATTCCCTGCAAAGTGAACAGACTCTATTGTATGAAAAATCAGTTAGATACTGTGAATGATTAAAATGGAGGAAAGAAGTTGAATTAGCTCCAGTTTGTTACCCCAGAGGTGGCATAAGTTGATATAATTTTAAATGTGATTCATGCTGTTTAGACAGATGATATATATATATCTCACAGAGACAGAGATATATTACTTTATCCATCAAAACAGTCTAGAGTTAAGGCTTCCGTTAATAATTCAATGGTTCTGTGAAAGACTCCTTGCTTATTTTTAACCAAATGGTTTCTTTTTTTTTTTTAAGTTCAAAAATAATCAACTTTTAATTAGGAAGATCTTTTCATGGGCGTAGCGAATATTCTTTGGCTTCTCTAGAAGACTGCTTTTCTGTATCTTACTTTCCCAGTGTAGGCTTTTGTACAGACAGTGCACATACCAAATAAAACTATACCTGAGACTTGAACAATTGCTTTCCATGAAATAACTTGCAGTGAAGGAAATAACTTAGTTAAATAAATCTTTTTTCCCGAGTCTGAGCTGATTTCATGTGTGCTCCAGGTACACTAATAAACTTTGACCCAGATGCACTTCACTGGCTCCTTTCACAGTCCATACTTACTCATGATCTTTGGGTTCCATAAGCCTGTTGTGGGTTCAACTGAGATAAAGTTAATTTTCTTCAGCTTATACTGGCCTGCCAACAAGAAGGTGAGGAGTGCACAGGAAGCCGGAGGGGACACAACAAGGGCAGCTGACCCAAACTGGCCAAAGGAGTATTCAACATCATATGGCATCACACTCAGCATATAAACTGGGGGAATTGTTCAGGGGGGCAGGAGGATAACTGCTCAGGAATGCTCAGTGTCCAGGCAGTGTACATTACTCACTTTGTATGTTCTTTTATTGTTATTACTATTATTGTTTTCTCTTCCTTTGCTGAGTTTTACTTCTTTCAGGTTCTCCTCCCCACCACTCTTGGGAGAAGGAATAAGCTAGTGTACATGTGGTTCTTCATTGTTGGCTGGTGCTAAACCACAACAACGATGAAAGATGAAGATACAAAATTGACTGAAGAAGAATTCCTGATTGTATGTGAGATCAATCTTTTGATGTTTTCCTTCCCCACCGCCACCTCAAAAAAACCCCAAAACCGCAGGTGCTGCAGGGCTTTATTTCCAATAAAAGCTATACATAAATTTATTAACAACTGTGTCCTCAAAGGCCTGCCCAGCGCCAAATCATCAAAGTCCATGAGTTTAATCCCCTCATTTGCCTTTGTCTTAAAGTTCTCATGTGAACATACTTTTGCTTGACAGTCAACCCACAATATTTACTTCTAAGAAAATACAGTAAAAGATTTGAAGGCCATAATGCTGGAGTAACGCAGCACAGACAGGATGCAGACAGCCTGCTGTGCCCTGATTACAGTCCATCTGATTCTGCACTGATTCGACTATCTGTGCTACCCCTTTTTCCTTCTTGTGTTATGTCCAATAAAAGGTATTTGAAATAACACCTTATGGAGACTAATTTTCTTCCTTACTATGATCCATAACAAACACTACCAGAGATGTGCTACAATTCTCTGTAGCTTTCTCCAAAGAAAAACCCAGACCTCCTACAGTTCACTGCTTAGCAGCTAGTCAAACAAGCTCAGAGTAAACATGCCAGTTACATAATATTACATGGAATAAGTCAGCTGGGAAAGACAGCTCCACAGAGTACAAGAATGAGTCTTAGATATTATTCACAGCATGTCAAACCTAGTGCCTAACAGGTCAAAATAACAAGCCAGACAAAATCTGTACATGAGGCGCACACAAGAGAATCTACGTTCAGTTCAAGCCAGCTCATGACCCAAAGTCTGTTTGATGACTATGAAGTCACCATTTAGTCAGAAGCTAATAAATTTATGCTACATCTCCTTTGCATAGTGGGCTGAAGGGAAGAAAAAGGAGACATATAAAGCAGCTATAAGAATCCCACAATGATTACTCTTAAGTGAAATTGAGTAGCATCATGAAAAGTTACCATTACTCAGTAATTGTGCTTGAGCAATGACTGACTGGTAATCTAAGGACTTTTTTTTCAAACCTACATGTACTTTCTTATCCAAAATAATTGCACTCAGAGTTAACTATTTATAATAGATAATTTTTTAATATCTTTATCAAAGTTGTGTATATATTTTACAAAACATAATTTCTCCATAACTTCATGATAAGTATAGTTAGTTAATCAGAATGGATAACAATTTTATTTAATGGTGTTTTAACATATTTAGCAAATTCATGGATGTTTCCTACCGCTTTTGTTGGAAATCTTATTTTAAATTCTTTGTGAGTGTGGTTTGCACAGCAGCATCTCAACAAGAAAGCATAGACAAAGTTAATAAGTTTCACCAGATTTAAATCAAAGATATGTTTTGCAGTCTTTTGGTTAAACAAGAAAGTTCTCTAGTAATCTGTGAATCTCTAAGTCAGGATCATAAGTATCATTAACTGTCTCCTTTAGAGTTCTAGCTGGTAGAAAATCTGATTCCTCTCTCTCCAAAACATGCAGATGTTCACTTGAAACAGAAAATATATATGAAAAACAACTGTTGCAGAGCTTGTCACACCAAAGATTTAAATTGTTAAATACCAGCTAGGAATCTCTAAAACTGAGTCACTAACCACTCTGAAACTTTTGTTAGCATATGGGGAAAATTCATTACAAAAAGAAAAGGAGTACACAACTGGAGTGTTCAATCATGTGCTGGCCACTAGTAATGTTTAAAAACAAACTGAGCATTGTGTATGATTTTGACAGTCCATTATTGGGAAGAAAACCACAGGTGCATTAAAATCTTAATTTAGAAAATTTTGAAAATATTGTACCACCAAGGGCACATAAGAGGGGCATACCTAAGTACTCAATAAAGAGCATGGGTCACAAGTGAAAAATAATTCTGAGCACATTAAGTTGTGCCCACATTTATCCACTTGGTGCCAAATGTCAAACAAATGCTTCTTGAGATTTATTCTGGCTATACTTTTCCCCCAATATACTGCTTGGTATTAGATTTTTCTTCTCCTGTTTTTTGAACACTAATCATTTCCTAATAATGTGTAATTTTTTTCCCTGCACTTTTAGAATATGTAAACATTTGCAAACTCTTAATAGAAATTATGGAGTTTTTTATAAGCTTTAAGAAGAATATAAAGTTCAGCAAAATAAAGATGGACACCATTTCCTAGAACATGCCTCAGGTTGACAGTTTCTTTTACTGTTCAAACAAACCTCCTGCAGCACCTCCGATTGTTAACACAATCTCCAAAGTAGTCTTGCCAATTTACCAAATTATGCACTCGCTCCTTCGTGAAACTAGAATTCACTTTACAAAACATGCTGTATATTATTTGAGAAATTTTATACCTAACTTAAAGGAGATGGAAGGCTAAAATACATTGCAATTGCAGTCAGACTTCAAAAAAGGTCAGGTCTGCATCAGTAGCATTCTAACTTCTGAAAATGTGTGAAGTCCAGGGACTCTACTCAGTCAGGAGGCCTCAACAAGTGGAAAAACAGGAGAATGTGGAAGGAATAAGGTATTAAAAATAGGATTCCTTACAAATCCTTACACCTCCTTTGCAAATAGGAAGGCTGGCAGAGAGAAGGAGGGGATGACAATGCTTTTTTTTTTTTCTCTCCTTTTTTTCCCATTATTTATTTAGAAAGGATTATGAAAGCATTCTAGATTAGCCTGGTATCTAAATATTATCAATTCTTACAAGGTTTTTCAGGTTTTCCCATGGAAAAAAATGCACTTGAATTCCTTGGTTAAGTTATAAGCTCAATCACCCTAAGCTTGCCTACCTTCAAAGCGAGAGAGTTAGGCAGCTTCAGCAAATGACTTGGTTTAATTTGGATCTTAAGTAGGCCTGCTTATATCCCAGAGAAAAGAAGCCTATGACAGAATGAACACAGTTCTTGCTTTACATACCCCCAGGCGTTTCTGGCTAACATGTTGTTCTTTTCAGAAAAATAACCTCATTTTGTTAAATGTATCTTAGAACCTCATTTCTTCAGTTGTGTTTTTGTGAAAACTTTACATGTAGTTTGCACAGGACAGTCTGAAAACCAATGTAGGCATTTTAGCAAGATGTGCATCACCAAAACTGAGTGGGTGAATGTGCTCAGAGCTTTCTGCAAAAAAAAAGTCAGACAATGTAAGGAGAGGTAAAGTGATGCAAAACTTTTGCAGAGTAGGCACTATTATATTATTTATTCTTTGTTTCAGATAATTTAAAGAGCAAAATAAAAAACTACTTGCCCACAGACACAGTGAGAAAATAGCTGGCAGGTGGAAACAGGGCTCCAACTGCAACAGTATGTGCAGATTAACATCCTTTTAAACAAAGAATAATCAGCACAGTATTTTGCCTTTTAAAATACCAGAGACTGCAATTCACAGCAAAGTGAAATTAACTCTATTTTTATTCCCTGGTTTGAAATAAATCAGAGAAATCACTTAAACTAAAAGAACATAATAGATAATAGTGAACATATTCTTTTCTTTGCTCTCAAAACATTATGTTTCAGATTCCTAGTATAAAAAAGATTATTTCTAGGTGTGGGTGGTTTAATTGAACTAATCATTCCTCTTATGTTGTTATTCTCCTTGATGCACATTTAAATCTACTGTAATAAGCATTGAATTCAGAAAAAAACAACAGTCCAAACAATTGAACAGCTTTTTCCATTTCTGACAAAGTATAGAGCACAAGGAAGAATAGTTCACAAAGTTGTGAAGTAATTTCAAGTGGACTCCTGAATTCTTTTAATTTCAGACATTTATGTAGTTCCATTGCCATACTATCTTAGCAGATCTCAATCTACTGTTAGCTGGTTGTGTGGCCATTTACTGTTAATGCCCAAAAATTGTGGGGAAAAATATTACCTATGCTTTACAGACAGGGAATAAAATGTACTGGAAAACATGCAAAACAAGTGAGTTTAGTTAATGTTCCTAAAGTACTCAAATGGCAGAGTGAGATAGGTTCTGTCTTCACACTCAGGTCACATAAGTCAGTGGTCTTGCCCTTACACTTGGAACTGTGCACTTCCTTCTTAGATTAGGCAGCCAGCAATGAAAGAAAAAGAATACACAGAATGAATTCTGAAAGCAGAAAAAAACCCAGAAGAGGTCTGCTGAAATCAATGGTAAAGCTCACATAGATGTTCACTCATTTGGTTTCAAACTTAAGTCTAATCATTCTGCTCCTGACACAGAAATTATCTCATCTAATGAAACGATTGGGGCATCTTGAAAAACTCAACTGTAACAGCAGAAAGGAAGGCTGTTCTAATAAAGGATTTTAGGCAGTTTTCTTCAACAAATCCTACAGATACACAGACAAAAAGGCCGATTGTCAGATATCAAAACAAGATTTGTAAGAACTTTGGTGGCAATAAATGAAAAAAGAACAAAAACAAACCCCCCAGAACTCTTAAATTAGGGATTTAGTAAATAAGACCCTTAGTGCTCTTCTAAGTTTGAGTTTGAGATAAAGATGATGAACGTTTTACGGAGACAATAGTAAAAGGAGTCAACAGTTAAGGAAGTTTCACCAACCTGACTTGATAATAGAATGGTCTTGTTTATCTTTCTTTTCTCCCCTAGACCTTCTCTTACACGTAAATTTTAGAAATATTTTTAGGAGAAATATAGGTGTGGAAGGTCTTGAAAGACTAGAAGGTACCTACAAGGAAAGTTCAGAAATCAAGTACAAAAACAAGGTACTTCTACTTCTGACTGAGACACACACTAATAGGCACTCTAACACAATGTGTATTTAAATCATAATTCTTCTGTTCATGCTGATGTTTCATGCCTTTTCAAGCATGGCATAATCACAAACCCATCTAGTTACAGCAAGACCTTGGCTAGCCAGAGAATTAAATGGTTATTAACAAAATTTTAAAGAAAAGAGAAAAAGAAAGCAATTAACTTGGAAAAAGCATCCACTAAAGTCACAGAAAATGAGAATGATACAATTAATCATTATTAAAATCATGAAACACAACAACAACTCCAAGTTCCTCTGTTCCCCCTATTTTGTAGCATAGCTTTGTTTCACAAAGTTTTTCCAATGTGTAACCCTGGCAGGCTTTCATACTCTGTGGAAAATCAATTATCACAGAAATTAACAATGTCTGCTTATTATGGATATGTTAGTCATTCTAGAAGTAGATGAGTTTGAAAGATAGATTAGACAAGGTCAACAAATTCACGCCAAAACTCTGAAACTTATGAATATGGGTAATTGTAAGACTATGACGGTTTAGACCAACAAATGTAACTGAATGACAGATCAACACAAGTACTTTGCAAGCAGTGCTTAAAACATTAAGGTACAAGAAGAACATATTTCTCCTTACAAATATATCCTCAGTCAATGCTCCCCATAGGAATAAACAAAACCCGAAAAGAAGATAAAAGCACAGGCTGAAAGGGGAACATATAGTGGTGGAGAAGGGAGGAGGGGGAAGAAACTGGGTAAAAACATCAGAGTTATTTGAAATGCATAAAGACTATGGCTGTAGGGATAGACAGAGGACAGTATTATATATAGCATGTGTAAAGAACCTGGAAGCAAATGAAGAAGAAATGAGAGAGCCTGAAGGAGTGGACGAAGAAACTAAGGTAAGGAAAAGAGCACATATGAGCAGAAAGGACTGGTATACAGTAGGGAACATAGAGAACAAAACACAGGACTGTAAACTAAACTTCTGTAAAGCCTTTGACATGATCCCCCAAAACATCCTCCTTTCTAAATTGGAGAGAAATGGATTTGATGGGTAGATGGTACAGTGGATAAGAAACTGGTTGGAGGGTCATATTCAGAGAGCAGTGGTCAATGGTTCAAAGTCCAAATGGAGATCCATGACAAGTGGTGTCCCTCAAGGATCCACACTGGGACCGGTGCTGTTTAATACCTTCATCAATGATATTGACAGCGAGATTGAGTGCACCCTCAGCAAGTTTGCAGATGAAACCAAGCTGAGTGGTGCGGTGGCCACATCAAAAGGATGGGATATCATCCAGAGGAATCTGAACAGGATGGAGAAGTGGGCCTGTGAGAACCTCATGAGGTTCAACAAGGCCAAGTGCAAGGTCCTACACCTGGGTCAGGGCAATCCCCGATTTCAGTACAGGATGGGGAATGATGTGATTCAGAGCTGCCCTGCAGAGAAGGACTTGGGGGTGCTGCTTGATGAGAAGCTCGACATGAGCCGACAGCGTGCACTCACATCCCAGGGGGCTAGCTGTAACCTGGGCTGCATCAAAAGAAGCATGGCCAGCAGAGCGAGGGAGGTGGTTCTACCCCTCTATTCCTCTCTTGTGAGACCTCACCTGGACTGCTGTGTCTGGTTCTGGAATCCTAAATGTAGGAAGGATATGGAACTGTTGAAATGGGTCCAGAGGAGGGCTATAAAGATGGTCCAAGGGCTGGAGCACCTTCCCTGTGAGGACAGGCTGAGAGAGTTGGGTTTGTTCAGCCTGGAGAAGAGAAGGCTCCAAGGAGATCTTATAGTGACCCTCCAGTACCTGAAAGGAGCCTACAAGAAAGCTGGAGAGGGACTATTCATAAAAGCTTGTGGTGACAGGACAAGGGGAATGGATATACACTAGAGAGGGGCAGATTTATGCTAGACATTAGGAAGAATCTTTTCACCATGAGACAAGTGAAACACTAAAACAGGTTGCCAAGGGAAGCTGTGGATGCCCCATCCCTGAAGGTGTTTAAGGCCAGGTTGGATGAGGCCTTGGGTAACCTGATCTAGTGGGATGTCCCTGCCCATGGCAGGGGCTTGGAACTAGATGATCTTTAAGGTCCTTTCCAACCCTAATGATTCTATGATTCTATGACTGCAGAGAAGATTCATAACAAACAAAGGAAATAAAATTAAAAGGGAAGGTGAGAAAATATAGACTGAACATAGAGAAGGAAGTGAAAGAAAGAGGAAGAAAGAGGTGACACTGAGAAGAAAGGGCAAAGAAGAAAGAAAAAAACATAAAAAACAATAGGTTGCCAGAAAGAGTCAACCTTGTCAGTCAAAAGGATGAGATGTGATCACGTCAAGAATCAATTCTGGCCTTGAGAAGATATTCCCAAATAGAATGCAATTTCCCTAAAGGAAATGCCGTTATAATAATAAGAATTAACAAATCAATAGAGCTGTTTAATTTTCTTGCCATTAGTTCAAATTCATGTTCCCTGCAAAGAATGTCTAAATGACAATCATTGAGCAAAGAAGAATCTCATTTATATTACAGATGCCAATCAAAGCTACAAAGCTGCAAAATGGATGTAACTGTGATCTTTGGTAGACACCTACAATACAGAAGTCCACAGGAGAAAACTGAGTTAGATCACTATGGAATAAAGGAAGTTTTATTCTTTATTTGAATACAAATTAGTGAAAAGTTCTCTGTTACAAACATCTTAACATAAAGGCATATGTAATAATGTGTGACATTCTTCAAAAAGCTGTATCTTAATGACTGCAGCAAGAACAGTATTTGCTTTAATACTAATTAGACAATGGATATTTGTTAAATCTTAGAAAGGCATTACGATCATTCAAACAGATCATATAAACCTTCATACTTGTTTCTAATTGCTTCTACATAGCCCACCCACATGCATACATAATATTCAAGCACAATTTTCTCTCGTCTAGAATGACTGATTACTTGCAGGTTTGTTTGTGTTGCTTTGGAAACACCCTGAAAGATGTCTTCCTTTGACCTTTTCAATCCTTGATATCCATAATGCTTTCTCTATCACTTCAGTGTTCACAGGATGCAACAAAGCAGAAGTAAACACTGGACCTACACAGAATGCCAGCTTAATTCCTTTGCCACATCCACATTCCCCCCAGTGTCATAACCCTTGAATATAGGTGCCGATCTTCAAAAGCCAAATTGTGTGCATTACAGAGAAATTGTGAGTTTTAATTCCTACTAAAATCAATAGTCTTCAGAGGTGCTAAGTATATCACAGTAAAAAGCCCCCCCAAAATGTTTAATTTTTTCCCACATGGAGCTGACAGCCTATGGAAGCAGCGGGGCTCACATTTTGTAGGCATGAATAACCGGTTAGGAAAAGAAGTTTACATCCATTTTAGAAATACATTACAGTCAAACGGCCTTGGAAGCAATTTAGCATTCCTTCTAGTTAAACTGCCAGATCTTTGCAGATTACTTTTAAGTGCCATGTTGGTAGTCACCCTCTGCCTAGCAACACGTGCCAGATTTCATTCCATTTCCTGTGCACACAAAAGAGGTCTATAAATTTCTTCAGGCTTTAAGCATACAGGAATTATAGCTGCTGTTCAGAGTGTACCCAGTCATAAAATTTCATGCATACTTACATTGTATAATCTTTTTACATAGATGAACATACCTAAGGATAAACATGTGAGAAAAAAAAAAAAGGAAGAGGAATGTCTATGAGCTTTGGAAGAAGGGAAAGGCATCTTCAGTGGACTACAGGTAGGAAGTGAGATCATTCAGAGATATTACCAGGAGGGCTAAGGCCCAACTAGAAATCAGATTGGCCAGGTCTGTGAAAGATAACAAAAAGTCTTTCTATAAATACATTAACAATAAAAGGAGGACCAGGGAGAATATTCAGTCCTTACTGGATGCAGACAGAACAGCAGTGACAGGGGATGAGGAAAAGGCTGAGGTACTTAATGCCTTCTTTGCCTCAGTCTTTAATTGTAAGGAAAGTTGTTCCCTCTGTGTACACACTCAGGAGTTAGAGGAGCAGAACAAAGCTCCCATGATCCATGAGGAGGTGGTTAGTGACTTGCTTGCCCAGCTAGACACCCACAAGTCTATGGGGCCAGATGGGATCCATCCAAGAGTATTGAAGGAGCTGGCGGATGTGTTTGCCAAAGCCCTTTCCATCATCTGACTGGGGAAGTTCCACTTCATTGGAGGCTGGCTGATGCTGTGCCCATCAACAAGAAGGGTCAGAAGGAGGATCCAGGGAACTATAGCCCTGTCAGTCTGACCTCAGTGCCAGGGAGAGTCATGGAACAGGTGATCTTGAGTGCTATCATGAAGCACATGCAAGAGAACTGGGTGATCAGGCCCAGTCAACACAGGTTCACAGAAGGCAGGTTTTGCCAAACTAACCTGATCGCCTTCTATGACAAAGTGACCCATGAGTCCAGAGAAGAGCAACAAAGCTGGTGAAGGGGTTGGAGAACAGGCCTTATGAAGAATGGCTGAGAGAACTGGGGTTATTTAGCTTGGAGAAGAGGAGGCTGAGAGGAGACCTCATTGCTCTCTATAACTACCTGAAAGGAGGTTGTAGAGAGGAGGGTGCTGGCCTCTTCTCCCAAGTGACAGGGGACAGGACGAGAGGGAATGGCCTCAAGATCCACCAGGGGAGGTTTAGGCTGGACATTAGGAAAAAATTTTTCACAGAAAGAGTCACTGGGCACAGGAACAGGCTGCCCAGGGAGGGGGTTGAGTCATCTTCCCTGGAGGGGTTTAAGGGATGGGTGGACAAGGTGCTGAGGGGCATGGTTTAGTGTTTGACAGGAGTGGTTGGACTCGATGATCCGGTGGGTCTCTTCCAACCTGGTTATTCTATGAAATAGAAAGCTCCTTTTTTAAAAAAATAATAATAGTAATACTATGATGATATTTCTCAGACTGTAAATTGCAGAATCCTGAATACTCAGTTCATTCCAAATTCAACTCACAGTGAGACCAAGGAGCAGCAACCAAATACTTCCATGAAAAGCCATGCACAGTATTAGTGGCAGCTAATTGAGACTCAGTTCCTAGTCACGTAATAATATCTTTTTCCACATGCTTTAAGTTATTTCAGTATATATTTTCCGCTCCCCTACTTCATAGCCAAAATAAAAACAGATCAGTGATAAAATTCTGCTATAATAATCCACTTTGCAGGAAGAAAGCATCAGAACTTGAGTAAAGCTGAGAAGCTAGACCTCTGCATGATCTTGAGCCAATCCAAACACAGAAACTTCCCACATGCTATTAAGCTACAATGCCAAGGGGCAGTCATACTTCTAACACTGAGGCTTTAATTTGCAGTGAAAACCATCAAAATGAAAAATAGTCTTGGTGAAATTGGATTTCATCCTCAAGACCTTGTGCAAACCACTGTCCTGGTACTCTGACTCAGCCTCTCTGAAGCAGGCAGAAAGGAAAAGGCACTAAGTAACAAAATTCATACTATTTTCAGTAGCGGTTTCCACCCTAATTTCACCAGTGCAGGATAGAAACATCTCACATGTTACTAGCTTCCCATCTCTGTTTCAAGAATTGACTTATCTGATGGTCTGAAAATGCCATCAGTGTTAATTAATGCACAGTAACTTTTCAGGCTCCAAAAGAGAGGACAGAACATTCTACAGACCCTCTGCTGCTGCAGAAGCCAGGAGATTTTTGTCTCAAATGAAAATGTGAGGGGTCACTGCAATCTTACATCAATAAGAAAAGCTAGAGGGGCTGTTGACACTGGCTTGAGCCATCACCTGTACCTGGTACTTTCTACAAATATTTTGGGTAGGTATGTAGGTATTTATTGTATGGATCAGTCAGAAATCTGTCATAGATCTTGTACTTCTGCAAAAAGCTACAGCTGTAATCCATTTCTTACCCTTACAAAATCTTGCAACTGCACGTGTGGATCTAAGGCTCGCTATGCTTCATTGATTTTCTCGACTTTTTAATAACAATTCATAATTTTAGAGAATATTACATATTCTAAGTGCTGAATAAGTGAAATAACTCCATTGCAACATGCCATGGAAAGCAGATAAATAAAACATTATGCGTTTTAGACAGAGAAAATGAGTTTCCATTTTCATGTAGTCATTTTTTGTTTGACTTTCCTAATCTTCAAATTGGTTTTGTCTGTTGGTACCTTTTTTATCATATTGTCTGTTTTCTTCCCGATAAATTTTAACATAAATACTTCATACAAAATCATTATTTTTAGACAGCTTACAAGGGATATTTTATAATATATTTATTTTGCAGAATTTTCTGAATGTTCCTGTTAGAAATCTGATATATTTTGTAACTGGCTTTGTGGAAAACACCCACAGAACTCTGATGAAGAATTCACTGAAAACCAGTGTTCACACTCCCATTAACTCCAGTTGGACTATGGTTTTGCACATAAGTTAACAAATTTTCCTATACGAGAGGCAGGAAATAAGAGATTTCACAGTTCTTTTATCAGTTTCAAGTGAAAGTACTTGGATTGAACAAACATAGTCCTATCAGATATAAATAATGATGTAAACAAATGTTCGCTGATGGAGTCCAATAACACTGCCAGTGATCTCTGAGAAGCTACCTGCTGGAAAGAGCAAAATGGATGTGTGCAATAACAAGCTTGTTTAGATCGACATTTGCCAGCAGTTTGCTACACAAGCATATCTTTCTAAATGTATAGCTAGTCAATTTGAGCAGACATAACTGAATTTCATTACAGTTGGTTTTTGTTTTTTTTATTACTAGTATAAAGCAAGAGTGTGAGAAGAATGAATTAAAACACCATTGCTCATCTAGCTGAGGGCTAATATAGCCCATACCATTCAGTCAGTTCATCAAACCACCAATTTGTTATGAGGCTAGGAGTTATATAGATGTTAGCAAAATGGAAAGAAGTAGTTGCTTAAGGCAAAATCCATGTCCTAACCAACAGTGTCTGGCATTCGATGGATCTAGCAGTTTTGTCTCTGTAGTTAATAAAATATGAGTCTGTCAATTATCATGACCAGTAGCATGACAAAACAGAAGAAGTCTCTCTCACACTTCCATGACTTAATCCACAGGGATTTTCTGAAACTGAGTGGCAGCATTCAAGGGGGTAGGAGGGGAGAAGGTCAAAAGAGACTACGTAAATTTCCTTAACTTGTCTAACTTTCTTCTGACTGTCTTTGTCCAGAGGGCCACAAGTATACAATTAATTATTATTTAAGACAAATAATAAGTATGACAGATCTTAGAAGAGAAAAACCCTGACTAAACATATCAGAGGAAGCCACTGGCAAAGCCAGGACCCAAAAGCAATTCTCAACCCCACCCCAGGCATCTGTCCCCTAAGCTTCATATTCTGACTTGGTCTCCCTCTAAAAACAGCTCTTACATGTGAATTTCTTATGCTCCATACAATTTCAGAATTTCCTCTGCTGAATGGAATGAATAACAACGAAAGTAAAACAGAAACCTAGTCTTTTGCATCTCCCATCAGTGGGTATGTCTGCTTGCATATAATTTTCAGCCTCTGAGTGCCAGAGCTCTTCAGGTGTCATTATTTTGATATGATCCTGGCGAGACTGCAACAAGACAAGGCTACTAAGGAAAAAAATTTAGTGTTAGATGTGTAAATATGGACTAATCCAAATGTTCTACTTAAAAAACAATGCAACTCTGACATAAAAAAAACTTTCTTGTTTGTTTTCCTTCTAATTTTTTTCTTTCATAAGGCTTCCTACATACCTCTGCTTTGTTATTTTTCCTCCAGAGGTTAAAATAACTTGCCCCACTTGCCATGGAACTATACTGTATCTCTTCTTGCTGACACTGGATTGAAATATATGGTATTCTTCCCTGCAGTCTTCATGCAATAATATTCTACCATGGCACACTTCTACCTCAGTAGCCTAATATCAGCAGATATTTCTTTAAAAGTTTAAAAATTAGCACTTTAAATGTTAATTCCTCCCTGACTAATGATGAAAATAATAAGTTAAATGTGCAAGAATTATTTATAAAGTGCAACGGCACACTAATTTTCTCTTCATATTTTAAATTTACAGCAGCTAGTAAGGAATTTTAGAGCAATTAGTAAGGCAGACCATGCAAGTTGGCGCATGTCAAGTTCTTGTAGTTTGTACTGCACACATTTTTGGTCCCTAAGGATAGAGAGTCACATTTCTTCACCTAAGATCTATTCTTTTGCTTGCCTCACTTCATCTGAAGTGTAAAAATTTCCTGTGCACATAACACCTATTGGTTAAATTCTGCTCCCATTGTAGTCAATGAATGAGCCCTCTATTAAATGCAGAAATGGAATCATGGGAGCTTAAAATATAGTTATTCACAGTAGGACAAAAATCCTTAAGCACATAGTATCTCCTTAAAATAGTGAATAAATGTGGGCACTCAGCCAGAAAAACTATGAGATAAATTCATTTTCAATGCTTTTCCAACTTCCAGACTGTATAGTTCACTTTTGTAAGGACTTGGTGCGAAAAACGGCGATAGTTACAGTGGCATCAAGTTTAACATACATACATTACTGCAAACAACTGCACAATTTAGCAATACAAATAGTTTTTTTCCATTGGTTCTTCTCAGAGCATTCTTAGGTTCACACCCTTTATGAGGATGAAAGAAACCCCTACATTTCAATTTGATACAGATTACGCAAGACAACTTCCTACAAGTTAAAACATACACATACCTATCTAATTTTACTGCATAGTGCAGAAGAAAAAAACCAACTATGTATACATTTTCTGCACAACAGAAGGAGAACTGTATTGGTAAGAAGTCTTAAAGGGCTTCTTCACATTCCCAAAACAGTTCTACTGCAAGCTCCACAGCTATGATTCTGGCTCCATATTCATTGCCCTGAAAGCCACGAAAACTTGCTCCTTCAGCTTTCGGTTTGAGTCTCCATTCAAGCAATACCTGCAGAAATGACCTACCAGGAATGAATCCTGGGCACAGCGGTATATTTCAAAATCCAGAGACAATTATTTTCTGATTCATCTAATTGGAAAGTTGCAGACGAAAAGCCATTGTATACTTGTCAGGTTTCCCTGGCTTTATTTGATGGCTTATTGAAGAAGGCAGATGTGTCCAAAAACCCAGCAATTCCTTCCCAACAATATAAAAGCAAACCTAAACATGAAGGCTTTCTTTTACATGCCTGTGCTGGACTATTTTTTTCTCAATTGTGGACACTCCGGGAGCTAGAGCACAAGAGGTCCCAACTGCAGTTTTGGTATGATGTAAGAGAAAATCACAGCTGACTCAAAATAAGTCATAGGAAAAAAAAACCCCATGATTTATTTAAAAAGAAGAAAATTAAATTAAAATCAATATCTGTAAGGAACAATATTAAGACAGGAGAATAAGATAATTCCTGAAAGCACATACGTAAGAGAGCAACACACAATTAAAAGATGAAAGTAGAATGCTACAGTGACATTTCATAGTCAGTTTTAAATAGCCAGCATCATTTTTAGTGCCGTAATCCTTTTTGAAAAAAAACCCAAGATGAGTGAAATAATTCACTCTTACCTACCTCTGCTGGCATCCAATTTTCACTTCGGCAAGAAAAAGGAGCTTTGTACCATAACCTACTTTTAGCTTATGCAGATTTAGTGTAGACTGAATTAATTCATCATCAGTATTCATTTATATTGAAGTGCCTATGCCTAGAAGTGGAACAGACATTTTAAACAAGAAGAAAATTAGTCTGGAAATCCCCCCAAAGATAACATAAAAATATATGTCTGCTGTTTTTAAAAGGGGGAAGAGGGTTAAAGATGCATTTGCTTGCTTGGTCATCCCTTTTTGCTGTAGTTATGGCAAGGTCACTCTTATTTCGATAGCACCACAGGGAACATACTTTCATATTGGTGACATATTCTTGAATAATTGCTCCAGTGTATTAGAAATAAAAGCATTATAAAGTGGCTGCACAAGGTTCCTTTCATCTTCCCCAAACCAGAATGTCTGACCTTGCTCTGGTATTCCTTTTCTTTTCATTGATAGTTCCCTAATACAGCAACATAGTACGTGTTTATGGACATAAAGAGACGGGAGTGCTGCCAGAAATTATACCACTCAGATAATTTAAATTATTCATCTAGATTAATTTTAAAGTCTGATCAGCTTCAAAAGATGAAATTGAGTTTCATTTTAAACAGTTGGAACAAGTCTGTAGGTTTACACAAAACCTTTTCCTACTTTTCTGCTTTTTCACTAGGTAGCATTTACGTGAATCTTCAGTTATCACAGTATAGAAATTGTCTCGTATTCAACAGTTTTATCCACATGCAAACCATGACTTCATGATCTCAGATGAACCAGACAGGCGGCTTATGCACCTCATCTTTTCACCTGATATACCTGGGATCTCTGCACGCACTACATAGCAAATGTAGTGATAAGTAACAGGAGTCACGAAGGGTGACGTTCAAAAGGTATAACTGGATGAATGGTCCAACTGTAATAGAGCAGGCTAAAGAATTGCATCCTGATGAAACTGCCTGAAGCCCTTATGATCCCATTATTACCTATCTTTGCCGCCTGGCCTTGGCATATGAAACAGAATTTGCATCAGAAGAGATTAACAGTGTCTTTGAGGCTAGTCAAATTTATTCTAGCAAACTAATGTGAGGCAAACAACCATCCCAAGTAGCCTTTATAAGAATGAGACAAGCGATCATAATTTGAATATCCAACAGGATTAAGTTACTCGTCTATTATTTAGGGAAGGAAACCTCATAATGGCAATCATAACACTAAAAAAGCATGTAAGTAAGCCCAATCTAAAATGCTATAATCATATTTCACTGAAAACACACCAGATTTGTAAAAGCAAATGTGGGTATAAAACACTAAATTCCCAGTGATTTTCCAAGAGGAGCCACACAAAAGGACAGTGTAGTTAAACAGAACAAAATTATTTACAGCATTCTGTCAATAGGTAAATGATCTATTGATAGGGCAGTTGGCTGGGAAATATTACAAGTTATAATGGTCCAGAATGTTGAAAATGCACAAATGTATCCATTATTCCTTGTCACTGTGCACAGAGTGGATGATGCTATTGACAGAGCTTGATATATTTTACTGGCACTGCAGATTTGTAGTGCTGTGCTCACTTGATCAGCTTTATACAAAGTACTGCTACCTGGACCTCCCCACATCCAGTCATTTGTTTTTCCTGAAAAGCTGTTTTACTTTCTCAACATACAGGATGCGTGGGGAAGTGCTGCTCGATATCCTGAGGCTTTCTTATGGGCCTTGGTAACTGTAATAGCAAAAAATTTACATACCATTTACATACCAAAGTAACCTGATTGCCTTCTATGACAAAGTGACTCGGATGCTGGACAAGGGAAAGGCTGTGGATGTATCTTCCTGGACCTCAGTAAAGCCTTTGACACAGTTTCTCACAGCATTCTGCTATGGAAACTGTCGGCCTCTGGCCTGGACGGGCGCACACTCTCCTGGGTGGAAAACTGGTTGGATGGCCGGGCCCAGAGAGTGGTGGGAAATGGTGTTAAATCCAGCTGGAGGCCAGTGACAAGTGGGGTTCCCCAGGGCTCAGTGCTGGGTCCAGTCCTGTTTAATGTATTTGTCAATGACCTGGATGAAGGCATCGAGTGCTCCCTTAGCAAGTTTGCAGATAACACTAAGCTGGGTGGAATTGTGGATCTGCTGGAGGGTCGGGAGGCTCTGCAAAGGGATCTGAACTGGCTGGACCACTGGGCAGAGTCCAATGGCATGAGGTTTAACACGGCCAAATGCCGGGTCCTGCACTTGGGGCACAACAACCCTGTGCAGTGCTACAGACTAGGAGAAGCCTGGCTGGAAAGCTGCCAGGAGGAGAGGGACCTGGGGGTGTTGGTTGACAGCTGAGTGATCATGAGCCAGCAGTGTGCCCAGGTGGCCAAGAAGGCCAATAGCATCTTGGCTTGTATCAGAAACGGCGTGACCAGCAGGTCCAGGGAGGTTCTTCTCCCTCTGTACTCGGCACTGGTGAGACCGCTCCTTGAATGCTGTGTTCAGTTCTGGGCCCCTCACCACAAGAAGGATGTTGAGGCTCTGGAGCGAGTCCAGAGAAGAGCAACAAAGCTGGTGAAGGAGTTGGAGAACAGGCCTTATGAGGAGCGGCTGAGAGAGCTGGGGGTGTTTAGCCTGGAGAAGAGGAGGCTGAGGGGAGACCTTATTGCTCTTTACAACTACCTGAGGGGAGGTTGTAGAGAGAGGAGGGCAATGGCCTCTTCTGCCAAGTGACAGGGGACAGGATGAGAGGGAATGGCCACAAGCTCCTCCAGGGGAGATTTAGGCTGGACATTAGGAAAAATTTTTTCACAGAAAGGGTCATTGGGCACTGGAACAGGCTGCCCAGGGAAGTGGTTGATTCACCTTCCCTGGAGGTGTTTAAGGCACGGGTGGACGAGGCGCTAAGGGACATGGGTTAGTGTTTGATAGGAATGGTTGGACTCGATGATCCAGTGGGTCTCTTCCAACCTGGTTATTCTATGATTCCATGATTCTATATGCTGAGATATATTTTCTGCAAATAATGCTCTCTTGGGCAATAAGTATCATGGCTATCAGTGTTTGGACAGTATCTATCATTGTCCTGACTGGGATTTTCAGCTATTTTATGCGCTACATGAAAACAAAATGAGGTTATTTTTATTATTTTTATTTTTAACGTAAGTGAACAACTTGAAACTACCTCCAATCTTATCATTCAAGTCATCTGTGATCTTTCAGTGATATTCCAAGCAGAATTCCTAGAATATAAACATCTGCTAATAAACTTAAAGCCTTTTCCTTATTGCCTTTATCATAAAAAGAAAATCAGAAAAAAAATTACAGAATTTGAATTTGAGTCAATCTGCTAAGAAAAGCCTGGCAAATGAGAGAACAGCTCTGAAACTGGCGACACATTTATCTGCAGAATTTGTCAAGTAACTAGATGTTTCTGCTACACAGGTGCACCCAGAGCTTAGCAGAGGAAACCTACCAGAGATAAAAACAGTACAAAATCAATGGCTAAAGCTTAATTTGGGGAAAAACATTCATTTCATACCATGCTTTCATCAATTGTTGCCAAGAAAGTTTACAATAATCACGTGACAAAGGAATTTACCAAAGAATCAATTGATGAGTCTCTAATTCATTGTGATTACTGCTACCCTGTACCAAGTAAATGAAACAGAAATCCATTTCTGCAGTATTTAAAAAAAGGATTTCTGAGATGGATCCTAAAAATAACTATCCAAAGGTCACCAATGTTTCTGTAGCATAATAGGATATTTGAATGAACTCTAGATCACATTATTTGCATATTAAGAGTAGATAAGTAGTTAAGAGGTTGATGACAAGAACATCACTTTATACACTTTAAAAAACTACAGCATTTAGTGATATCAGTTGGAAATGCTTATTTGACAAAACTGCAAGACACCCTCCTACAGCCATCCCAGCAGAGCAAATTTATAAGTACTGCTCTTAATTTTCATTCTTCTTTTTCTCTGCCCTGAAATAGCAGAGGCATTACAAAATTAAAACTTCTACATGTCATTGACATGATTCTTCCACTGCTCTCTGCAGCAGCACATACTGAATATCTTTTGTTGACAAAATATAACTAATAATGCTAAAACAGCCTAGACCCTAGCTTGAGTTCCTATGCTTCTAATTACCAAATATTAATTATGAGATTATTTTTTCTTTAATATTTGAACTTGTTAGTTTTCCAAGGGAAAAGAGACAAAACTTAAATGGTAGCAGGTACAACAGAAATGAGTTAAAGTAAATATAAATGTTCATTTAGATTCTCATGACAATTCAAAAATTTAAAACCTAACCTTTGGCACAAACGCAGAAGGCCTACATGAATAAAATCTGTCCTAGCACTGAAAGGAAAAGAAGCATGGTGTTTCAGCTTTCACAGAGTGCAGTACTTTTGCACATGAGATGTACACATTGAACTTAGGTTTAAACAATTTTTAAACCTTAAAAGATTTGTTAAACTTACTGAAGTTTATCCCATTTGCAAGGATTCTATTAATTTTTTAAAAAGTCTCAAACATTGAAGGCTGTGGTTCAAATAAAAACACAGAAAAGGATTACTGAAAGTTATTTCCATATATTCTGGAAACATAAACCAGAATATTACTAATATTATTTCAAAATGTAAGCTTTTAATAGAGTGTGTTTTGCTTTCAGAAGCACTTTTAGATGTTTTACCTACTTAATTTCTAAACAGTTTCACGAAAACTAGAGGAACAATTAGACACATCTTTAAAATTAATCAAGATATTTTTAAAAGTAAAAGCCCTTCCTTCTCCACCAATAAGATCAAGAAAACCACTTGGGCGCCCAAAGTCTTGACCCTTACTCCCAGCATCATGTAGTTATGTTTGATATGTTCCACATCTACCCTGTCTGGATCACATGGAAGAGCAGCAGTGTTATTAGTGTGAGAGTGAGACCAGCTTCAGCAGTTGTGGGGCCAGGTGGCAATTTGTTAACCAAAACCAATAAAGATATTATTGCCCTGGTAGACAGGAGATCATGGGATACAGAAGGGAGGAGACCACAGGACCCTGGTTGTTGCTGTAGATAACTGGGCTAAAAATAGACTTTGCAATGTTGGAAAACATGGAAGTATAACTGAGCTATTTGGGCAAGTGGAAAAGCACTGCCTCAATGAGTCAGGGGAATAAAGGGATTGCTTGTGCTTAATGAAGTGATCTCATTTGTCACTTCAAAACGGGGTCCGTGCCCCGGTCGCTACAAGCAGTCTCTCCACACTTCAAGTCCATGCCCCTGGCCAGCAACAAACAAACCTAGGCAGCAGATAGGATGCCAGACAGTGCCCTCCATTCCCTACCACAGCAATGCCTTGCTACTTCCTCCTGGTGCTGTTGTGTGGCTCAGGATCATCCGGCCGCGGAAGTGTTTAAAAGACGGGTGGATGAGGTGCTGAGGGATGTGGTTTAGTGACTTATGGGAATGGTTGGAATTGATGATCCAGTGGGTCCTTTCCAACCTAGTGATTCTATGATTCTATGATTAACTAAATGCAGCTCTTCTGGACTTTGTCATCCTTTCCCAGCCTGAAAAACACAGACTCTGCCTGCCCCTCCTTCAGTACAGATGGGCACTCAGGCTCCTGTAGACACATGGGTTGGGGAAGACCTGGTCAATCTCCGTTTGATCATCTCTGATGCTCTGCAGTCTGCTGATATCCTGCAGCTTCTTTACTTGGCAACACAAACACTCCACTTGCAGCCAAGAGCACCCTCTCCCTCAGTCCCTGCCTCAGTGAGAGGCACCAGGCACCCCCAGACCTGGTGAGTCACATCCTCTCTTAGGAGCATTGTCTGAATTGAGGCTTCTGCTACTCCTGAAACAGTTGCTCCTGTTGAAGTTGATCATGCCCTATGCTCAGCACATGAACACTGTTCTTGACAATTTTGCTTATCCTTTTTTATACAGCTTGGTTTTCGTTGCAGTTTACCGATGGCTCATTATCATAAAAAGGTGTGCATTCCATTCTCTGCAAGCTTCCTGCAAAGGCAGGAAGATTATGATCATTCACCATCAGGTTGATAACTGAAGCAATAAATTCATGCGTTGCATTGGAAACATTGAGTATATCCTGTACATTCATTAGTAGAACGTCTGTGAGCACTGTGAAAAAAAGTCACAATTCTTTGCCTGTTCTTTTAAATGGTTCATTCACAGTCTCACTGACATTGTCCAGCCATGACAGCATCTATATTGCAGTTTGTCTTCCTAACATCTGTGAAAAGTTTACTTGTAAATCCATTTTTATGTGAGTTGTAACTAAAAATAACACAAAACTCAAGTAGAAAGTTGATGGTGCAAAGTGCATACCTGGAAAAATAAAAATATACACAACATCCAAAAGCATAATTTTGTGAAAACCTTGTTTCCTGTTTAACTTGTGACTTCCCTAAGTTTGTATCTGCTGATGTCATCAACTTGTTTGACAAAGAGGGGTTGTAAAGTGTGCATTTAGAGACAGTATGAAGGCACGCATTCTTTCCTTCAATTTAAAAGCTTTTCCATGTTCCATCGCCCATACAAAGATGCTTTCAAATAACAATATTCCAACAATGCTTGGTGTGAAAAAATTTGTGCAGTTCTAAAAAGTCTGCAGAACTGTGAATGGTGCAATTACCTCTAGAGGACCCAGGAATCCTTCTTCCCCCTAGTCCTCCAGGACAAATCCTTTCTTCTGCCTACATCAGGCAGAGGACAGCTGCCAAGCTCAGGATTAAAGGGAAAAAAAAATTCATATCTCAGAACTTTCAACAGGCCTTTAGGCAAAATTACTTTCTCATCCAACTGCAATGGAAATACTATTCCTCACAACAATAACAAAATCCAATTAAATAGAAGCTGGTTTTCTTCAGTTATCTCCATGTGCTTGAGTATAATAATCTCCCCCTCAATCCCATGGATCAGACTTGGTTCAAGTCTGAAATCCAACAGCCAGTAACCATCTGGTTAAATCGTTCTCTGGGTAACTGTTCATATCTATTGTTTAAACAGTAATTCTTTTGCATCAATAGCTTTTAGCTTTCCTTCTGTGGTTTCTTTCCTCACATCAGCATCACAGGTATTCTGGTTTAGCTCCCTGAAACAGCAGTCTCAAGCTATTTCCTAGCTGGAACAGTATAGGGACCATCCTGCAAAAAGTCTCAAGCAGTAACCACATTGCTGGCTCTCGCTTTTTCATGTCTCACAGTAGTTCAGAAAGGTCAGTTTCCTCTCAGTGCTTGGAAGCAATAGTGTTTGCCCTTTACTGCTTGGCACAACACCTCACAATCCTCACTTGAAGAACGCTGACAAAAGGTCCAACTATTTCACTCACTTTACCTAATATTGTACATTCTTGTAAGTCTGCTTTCCAAGGGAGACATGGCGCTGCTAAGCAATAACAAACCCTCATAGACTAAGTAACCAGCACATATATTCCTCGAGCAAAATGCCATAAGCTGTTATTTTTGCCCTTAGGAACCACAAGTGATGTTTGGACCCAACAATTCCAATTCATACATGTAGATTTAATTTCCTTTGTACCTCCTCAACCAGAAACCCCAAAATCACACTGAGCCAAGGCTGTAACACCACTTGGTGGGGACAATATCACCGGTTATGACCGCTACAATACCTTAATGATACTTTTCCTATTGCAGAGAACAAACCTCTGGGATCATTTAAAGCCTGAGCTGAAAGATAGGAGAAAGTGAAACGATGATGAAGTAATCATTTTCGGCAGTCTGTAAATTCCCTACATACGGCTGGCCCACCAGCCATTTTTCCTTTGGTTCAAAGGGAGGCGATAGCTTTCTACCACAGCTGCAACCACACACCAGCAGCATGTTTACTGCCCTCCTTTCCATCACTCCCATTAATTTCATTTATGACTTAAAAATTTGTTCTATAGCACATCCCTTGTATCTTGCATTTGGGTTTGTCCTCTGAAACAAGCTCCCTACAAACAGATAACGCCATATTTTACTCTGTATTCTTATATATTTTTCCACATTTAAGTGTATTGAATTGCATTCTCCACCCATTAACTCATCCATCTAATTTATCTAAATCCTCTATAATCTGTCAGATTGCTTGGCTTTTCACTGCTTGCTCCTTAATCTAATTGAACTGTATCTCAACAATTTGAAAATTTATTCATTAGACTTGTCAAACTAATTAAAGTGTATAAAAAAACAATGAAGGGATAAATAATAATCTTATACATAAATAATGAATTCTATTACCTCCATATTATTTTTCTCATTTCAGACATTCAATATAAGGCTAATTTTTGCTCATTTTTATGCAGTGTTACATTCACTTCCAGTTTTCATATTCAGCACTCCACTGTATTCATAATTGATTTCCAATGTGAAACCTTTCTAAATACACACAGACTGTCTACTGTGGACGATCGGTGTCAATTGCAATCAGTATTTTCCCCTCTGCTCATATAGTCAGTAACTTTCTCAAAGAATCCAAAGACTGCACATCAGTAAGAATCAATAATCTCTTCTTATTACAACAATAATTGTTGTCAAATAATGTTTTTTTTCAGGCATTCTTTTATGAGTTAATCAAAGTAACATCTAAGCATTGAACTTTCCATAACAGCCTTGAAAGATATGATCTTTATTCTGTGTATGTCTCTGAAATAAGAGGTCTAGGTGGTAAAAGCTGAACATTCCTTCCTTCCTGCCCCAAGACTGTATTACAAATTTAGTCACGCAAAAACGTATTTTGGTGATTTTTCCATCTCCCTTAATATTATTGAACTTTGTTGGCCTCTTGAACCTATTTCATGAAACCTAATCATATGATGCCAGATCCATTAGCAGAAGATGGATCATGTATGCATCACTGGTATCAGACATATCACTGTTCTAATGTTATATGGCCTGATTATCATACTGACTCACATAACTTAGGCATCCTCTGACAGCAAATAAAGCATAAAGAACCCTGGCTGTCTCTAGACTGATGCATCCTTTGCACCTGAAGAACCTCGGCAGTGATTTCATCACACCACCACTCCCAGGTGGTTTCATTTGTGCCCAGTGCATGGCCACCAAGGGCAGGGACAGTGCCCTGGGCCTCCTGCATGTGAGGACTGCCTCAAGAACAGCACCCCAAAGGCCTTCCTTCGAGGAGCAGACCTTTCTTTAGAAGAGAAACAGACCTTCCTTTAGAAGAGCTACAAAGCTGCTGAAGGGTCTAGTCTTCTGAGGAGTGGCTGAGGGAATTGGGGTTGTTTGGCCTGGAATGAAGGGAGCTCAAGGGAGTTGAGCTCTCTACAGATACCTGAAAAGAGGTTGTAGTAAGGTGCGTGTTGGTCTCTTCTCCCAGGTTACAAGTGGTAGGACAAGAGAAAATTACCTCAAGTTGTGTCAAGGGACATTTAGAATCAATAATAGGAAAAAGTTCTTCATCAAAAGGCTTAGCAAGCATTGGAATAGAGTACCCAGGGAAGAGGTGAAGTCACCATCCTTAGAGCTATTTACAAGATATATTGATGCGGTGCTTAGGAACATGTTTTAGAGGTGGAATTGATACTGTTCTGTTAACAGCTGAACTTGATGATCTTTAATGTCTTTTCCAATCTAAATGGTTGTATGGTTCTATAATTCTATATCTTGATAATTTTAAAAAAATGGAGTTCCTCCAAGGCATCGCCATTTATCCTCCACCATGTCCCTCATTCTTGGTCCTTTGTCTGAGCCTCTCCACTACTGCACATTCCTTTTAAATTACGAATTGTTTTAGTCCTATTTATTGATTATGTGCTTATGCATTAATACTGTTAATTAACAGCTTTACCAGTCATTCCGCAAATCTTTGTGTCAAGTGAATTATAACCAATTTTCTATGTTTTCTAAAATCTGCAGGTCACAATAAGAAAATAAATTGCATAGCAATTGTTATTAGATGATCAGTCAGTGACAGCAATCCATAAAACTTTTTTTTTTTAAATTCATCAGGAAGAGTTAAATGTAACAATAAAATCTAAATCCATAAAATAATTAAGTGCCTATTTCTGAGACTGCTTGATATAGACATTAATAGCAGCACCATTTTCTTTTAAATGGGAAAGTTTTCAATAACAAAATAAATACCACATAAAAATGTGGCACCCCAGTTAAGCAACCACTTTTAACAAAAAAACTTCTAATCTCTTCAATGAATGAATACAAGTTAACTTGAAGAAAAGTAATTTTAATAGAGTAATTTCGATAAAATCAAGTTGACTGTTATATTCTTATTCTTTAATTCTTTGTTAACCCAGTCCCATAACAGTCCCTATTATTTCAGCCCACACATAGAATACCTTCTGTGTCCCTGCACTATTCCAACTGGAGTTTTTTGGTAGTACTGTATTATACAGCACTTTAACTCACAGAGTCATAGAGTCATTTATCTTGGAAAAGACCTTTGACATCATTGAGTCCAACTGTATGTGTCCACTACTAAACCATATCTCTGACCCCCTCACGTACTCATCTTTTAAATACCTCCAGGGATGGTGACTCAACCACCTCTCTGGGTAGCCCATTCCAGTGCCTGACATCCCTTTCAGTGAAGGAACTTTTTCTAGTATCTTATTTGAACCTCCCCTGGCACAACTTGAGGCCATTTCCTCTTGTCCTCTCACCTATCACTTGGGAGAAGAGAACAAGACCCACCTCATCACAATCTCCTTTCAATAAGTTGTAGATAGTGATAAGGTCTCCCCTCAGCCTCCTTTTCTTGAGGCTAAACAATCTCAATTCCCTCAGCAGCTCTTCATATGACTTGTCCTCGATCTCCTTCAGCAGCTCTGTTGCCCTTCTCTGGACGCACTCCTGAACCTCGATCTTGTTCTGTAACAAGGAGCCCAAAACTGAATACAATGTTTGAGGTGCAGCCTCACTGTTTCTGACACAAATCAGGATGCCATTAGCCTTCTAGGCTACCTGGACACACTGTTGGCTCATATTCAGCTGGCAGTCGACTGACACCCTCAGGTCCTTTTCCACCAGACAGCTTTCCTAGCCACTCTTTCCCAGGTCTGTAGTGTTGCATGGAGCTGTTGTGCATCAAGTGCACAACCTGGTACTTGGCCTTGTTGAACCTCATGCCATTGGTAGTTTTCTGCTACTAAGGAATATTTAATCTTGTCCTTTACAATAAAGGGTTTAGGGGATATTTGGTCATCCTCACATGATATCAGTATACCATTCTTTCCAAATACAGAAAATTAATACCCATTCAACGTTTTGCCTCTTCTGCCAAAGTACTCAGCAGTGCTACGAACTGCCACTGTGTTCTCAATAACAGAACTTTAACTGCCACAGTCCAAGAACTGGACACAATACTTGAAAGATGTGTTATTTTCAAATAGTTTTCCAATGCAGTAGTTACAGTTGTGGTGTTCTGTTTAATTATGTATTAGTCTGTATTAGCAAGACAGATAAAGTGTATACAGCAGATATAAACCAGAATAAGAGTATGTGTTACTTATCTTTCCTTTGGACACTTCTTGGCATCAGAGAACATTTTTTTTGAAATAAATTAACCTCTTAGAAATTAAACTGCCTAAATTTGTAGTCTTGTATACAATTTACCTGCTTTAGTTTTTTCTTCAGCTACTTTTATTAACAGAAACTTTAAAACATCAAAGTTGTTTAAGCTTTCAGGTATATTTCTGTTTCATCTTTGCCTCTCCTGTCTAAATTCTGTAACAAATAATATCTTCTAATTAAGGGGAAAGAAGTCTATGAGGGAAAAGGGAAAGAGCAGTGAAGTCTTAAAATTTCTTTCACTCCCAAGGTACTATTTGTCCCTTGAACTATTTTTTTCTCATTCTCACTAACCATTTTGTAATTTATTTTTTAATATTGATAACATTGTACACTACATCTGTTCTAATTAGACTGCTGACCAATACTCCTTTTTCCCATTCATTTCCATTGGTATCTAGTACTAACTGAGAAATAATTAGTAGACAATGTGATTTAAAGTAACTTTTCTAAACAGTACTACAGTTCACTTCAGATTACAGAAAAATCCAAGAAGATAATTGGAAGGAGGCTTTAGCCAATACAGGCAACCTAGGCTTAATCAGCATTAAAAGGCATTAATCTTAAATCAATGAGATCGAAGAAATAGAAATGCAACTTTTTAAAAGAACAACACTTATAAAGTGGAATTCTAAGTTGGATACAATTTTAGTGGTCTTTATTTGAGTAAAAAAAAAGAGGTATAATAAATAAATTCCTTGCATTGTCCTAATAACACAATGTTCACAGTAAGAAGGGCAGTTTTCTAACAAGTAAGGCAACAGGACCCAAGTAATATGGAAAATAAAATACCTTTTTCTAAGGAAACAGGGTGAGTGACAACTGACAAGAGTCAGAATTTTAATTTAAGCAGATTCAAGAACAAATTGACAGCAACAAGGAAAATAAAATGGTCCTCGAGTGGCAGTGCTTATTAAAACAAAGCAGCATCCATGGAAAATGCATGTCTTAAAGAAAGTAAAACACAACTTTCTTTTAATTTTTAAATGCTGTTGTAATCCTCTAAAACTGTGTTAAAGTTTATTCATACTTTTCAGTCTGACACGTTTTCCAAAAGCGCTATAAGCAGTTCACACCTGCACATAATTTCATTACCCTTTATTTAAGAGCCTGCAGTGATAATTTTGTAAAAACATACTGTTGACATTCTCGAAGTCCTCTTTCTTTTAAAATTAATACCAGTAAGTTGGGGTGGTTTGGGGTTATTTTTGCTGTTGTTGTTATTAAAAGCAATGTGGATTTCTGAGTATTGGAACACTACAGAATTTTAATTCTTTGATTAAATTTCATGGGAATGTACCATTGTGTAATTCAACCATTTCATATATACAGTCAACATTTTTTAATATATTCTTCTTAAAGAACAGTATGGTAAGGATAAGAGATGGTCCTGAAAATAATGACCTGGCTGGGTAAGGGTTTTGTTATACTTTTTTTTTTCCTATAACCTTTCAGTATTCTATTTTTGAATAAAAACCTTGTACACAGAAATCCCTAGGAGCAATCTGTCAGTTCCAGTAGTAAATCTTACCATAGACCAAATATAATTACCCCAAAATCTTACAGTGAGATCTTGTTCCTCTTTGAATGCGATCACTTCTGTGTATATAGAGAGTGCAACAGAAGTTCTTGCTTCTTAACAGGACAAAAAGCATGGAGTATTCCAAGGTTTGCTGGCTTTTCAAATGTTTACCCCAATACTATACCAGGTGAAAAATCTGGATCTGGTGTGTTCTCATCTTCTTGAACAAAGCCTGGACACTGTCTCTCCAGCTCTTGGTATAGATATGAAAGCACATCTGTATTTCTTCTGGCAGCAGAGACTCCTTGGTTCAGCTTGCTTAGGTTCAGTAGCTCAAAAGCTGCCACTATCCTCCTAAACCCTCCACTACATACTTTCTGACATCCAGCAGACCTGTGGGTCTTCTTGTTTATCATTTATCTCTTCATTTATCCCGTGTTAGGATGGGAGTGAAACTGTGTGGTCACACAAGTTAGATGTACAGCTAGTAAACCACAGGCATACAGGAACACCAGACTTTTCTGGAAGGCAGGTACGGTTGCTCCATCCCACAAGATGATCTGCAGTCCTATGCTCACCACTTGCACTTCAGAGTGCCCAATGCAGCCAGGTGAACAGACATCCTTTTGTGTTATCTCCATCAACTTCGTCACAGGGGAAGTTTGTTCACTATCTTAATGTCTGGCCTACTTGGGGTAGCAAGCTAGCTCCTGTGTTTCTTCGCACATAAGGCACAAGGACAAGGTGTAAAATTATCAAAAGTAGAGAATCATAAAATTTAAACATTTTAAAAGTCTTTTTCTTGAAAGTTAAAAATCAAACTGGAACTCACAATAAAGAGACAATGTCAGAAGATATGAGAATATCCCATTGAAAGGGGATTGCCTTGACTTTAGTACTGGGGAGAGGCAAGTTTGTGGCTATTGTTGCTGCCTCCATCCCTTGGCATCCAGCTTATGCATGAAACCAGTTTTTGGTTGCTGCCAATCTGGAACCTCACACAGAAATAAGTTCACAGTGTTATTCAGAACTTTGTAATAAAGGAAATCTTGAGCATCTCTTCACATTTACTGAGCAATGAAATATCATAACAGAATTAAAGGTTATTTCTGAAAATAGTCTGAATGCGAATCAGAGGATATTTCAGCAGATTCAATGGAGTAATTACAGGGTAGGAAGAACAAATACACTGTAATAGATAAGTGAGACAGGCAATCACAGAAAAACTTCCTGGCTGATAGATTAATAGAGCAAAGGGTCACCTAGGTGGTGGGTTTTTTTATTTACCTTTTCCCTGCTAGATTTATTCTTGATGTCAGGCTTCACAGACAAGACTAGACTGGCTATTTGGTAGCAATATATTAGGTGTTTTTAACACCAAACAGCTCTGTGTTAGTCTTAAACCACCTTCTAAAACAGCTTTTAAAGGAAGAATGGTAAATGTCATGTCCCATATAGGATGAGACACAGAGATTTTAAGTTAACTTGTCGATAGTCATAGAATCAGAGAAACATAGAATAACCAGATTGGAAGAGACCCACTGGATCGTCCAACCATTCCCACCAATCTCTAAATCATGCCCCTAAGCACTTCATCCATCCTCACCTTAAATACCTCCAGGGAAGGCGAGTCAACCACCTCCCTGGGCAGACTGTTCCAATGCCTAACGACCCTTTCCATGAAGAATTTTTTCCTTATCTCAAGTCTGAATCTCCCCTGGCGGAGCCTGAGGCCACTCCCTCTCATCCTGTCCCCTGTCACTTGGCAGAAGAGGCCAGATTGAGCCAGGGCAACAAAAGCTCCCAACTCTTAATCTAGAGTTTAAGCAGCGTCAAAACAGCTGGCTTTGCAAGGCTGTAATCAAGTTCTGAAAGAACATCATTGGCTGAAGCTCCAAGAAATTGTGAGTCATGGAGTTATTAATTTTGCAATGACCAGTGACAATACAGTTCCGATACAGGTATGATGAGCTGTCACTGCTGTTGATTATTAATGATTTCTTACTAACCATGAAGCCTGAGACACAGATAGTAGTTTTAAGACTGCATTCTGTGTTAATAGAGTGATGCTTGGACCCAAGCAATAAAACCAATGTATATTTTTTTTAATTTCAATTATGAAATTTTCATGTTCATTGCATTGCTTCCAGATGTATTTAACTGATGAAATGTTAAGTTCTTGCATCTTCAAAAAAGCTTAATTGCAGGACTAAACAAGTCTATCCCTCTGCTTTCTGACACATAATGCATAACAGGTACTACTTTCTGCTTGTATTCCAACAGGAAATGCCCAACAGCTCATCTGACAGTCCATGGAGAAACCCAGGAATAATCAATCCAGCTGGTTAGCACATAGACAACAGAAAAAGGTAAATCTATTGGGAGCTTGAGAGGACAGAGAAACACGAGAAAAAGGAAGTAACCTGGGGCAGATGGACTGATTGTGTGCTATTGAGTTAGGCAGATCTAGCCCAATTAACAACTCTTCCTTAAAAGACAATCCATGACAAAATTTTTCTTTTCTGCCACTGTGTTTATCTCAAGCCTTACTTTCTTTTCTGATTTAAACTGCAGAGCTTTACAAAAAACTTTCAGGATAAAAGCATTAAGAAAATGGCAAAATACATTGGTTTAGTTTTGTAACACATCTCATCTCAAAGTTTACTTATAACTCTTTCTAGTATTTAAGTGACTCAGATCAACTAAGTTATTTCAGCAGAAGTTTGTCTGTACTCCTTTTGATTTTTTTTGTCTTTATCTTGTCACATAGGCATGTTTTGACTTCATGTCTGTGATGACCCTGAGTAACTTCAAAGTCAGCCCTTCTTTAGCAAGAGGCTGGACCAGTCAAGCTCCACAAGCCCTTACAAACTGAATTATTCTCTGATGTTATTCTAATAGACTGGCTATAAACCAGCCCACTCTTTCTATTTTCACAATTTAACAAATATAGCTGAAAAGAAATGTGATATTGTGTGTTTCTAATAAGAGGTATATGGAAAAGGGGATACACTTCAGAGGGGTTTTTAACTCATGTATTATTTTTTTGCCTGTCAAAATCTGAGAACTAGCACTTTTTACAAAAGTGAAAAAAAAAAAAAAGAAACCAATTGATTCTGACATACAATGGATTCCTGGTGTGGAGTGCAGCTGGATGTGTACAGCTGAATTTCAGAAAGGAACAATGAAGCTCCCCTTTTGATCATGAAGGTAAGTCTGACTGTATTGTTGAGTGTGTGACATAAGCAAAATTGTGACACAAGGACTTTTAATAGCAGTGGTAAGAGCCTGAAAATGCTGTCTCGGCACAGCTGATATTAATATTCCTGAAGTTTGACTTCCCTAACCCTGTCATTTCTGCTTCTGGAAAAACAAACGTCTAAGTACCTTCTACTCCTTGTATCTAAATCCATGTTATGCTCTAATTTGACTACAACCACTACAAACACTGCAGGCAAAGTAATTTGAATAATGCAGACAGGCAAAGTAATGAAGCAAAATGACTGTTGTTTTTAATAATCACAGACAGATATATCTATGCCTATTTACTTCTTTCTCAGTTCAATCTCTGTGATGAAATCCTCTTTTTCATCCTCTTTTTCATCCTCTGAAGAAATTCTGCTGCTCATAGAATCATAGAATAGTTTGGGTTGGAAGAGACCTTAAAGATCATCTAGGTCCAGGCCCCCTGTGATAAGCAAGAGGGACACATCCTACTAGATCAGGCTGCCCAAGGCCCCATCCAGCCTGCCCTTGAACACCTCTAGGGATGGGTTATCCATAACTTCCCTGGGCAAACTGTACCAGTGCCTCACCACTCTCACAGTAAAGAAGTTCCTCCTTATGTCTAGTCTAAATATGCCCATCTCCAGTTTATACCCATTGCCCCTAGTCCTATCACTACAAGCCTTTTCACAAAGTCCCTCCCCAGCTTTCTTGTAGGCCCCCAGGATGTCAAGGATGAACAGTTGCCTCTAGATTTCCTCTATGCCATTTGTTCCAATACCAATAATTCTGTCAATTGCCTGCTCATTTACCAACTGCATAATTGTACAGAAGATTCTGAGGACCACTTCTCATTATTCAGTAACCAAAAAATATGTCTAGAAGTGTCATGACAATACTAGCTTAAAATATTTACAGGGAGAAGCCCACAACTCGCTTCAGCAGACTGCACAGCTCTGTATCATTTTTCTTTCTCTGGGATTTGTAAATCAGAGAGCATTCTTAGGCTCTCTGCAAAACTGCAAAAGTGATCATATTTCTCAGCCATATTAAAACACAGGTGGAAATACATTTAAGAGAAAATGCAGAAAATGAGAGTAGGACTGATAAAATTGATATTTAAATACACTATCTTCAGAGAGCCTTCTGTAACACATGCTACCATTAAGTGTCTGGAAAGCAGCAGAAAATATTAACTGCAATGTAAATACCTCAATGGGATGACATCTTGCAAAGGAAAAAAACAGTGGTTTCAAGATGCATTTATAGATTAAGTCACTCGTGACAGAACTAAAATTGTTATTTTACCTCTGGAACTGCTTGAAAGCCAAGTATAATCAAAGTTCATTCTTGGCCAAGGATTGGTAGTTGGTACACACTATACGAATGGAAAAACTGCATACAAGAACAGCAGAACAGATAGTCCTTAAAAGCATTATGGATGTTCATATTCCATTTAAAAAAAAAGGATTCTCTGCTTACATGTTAAAAAGACAAAAAGATCAGTCTGAATTTGAATTTATTTGTCTCTCCAGAAGCCAGAAGCATGACTCTTAAGTGTTTAGATGGTGATACTCTGTATGCCAAGTCATCCGATTGCATTTGGACTGCATCTGTTTCAGTTCTCAGACTGAAGAAGTTTCAAAAGCTATGATTAAAATAGTATTTTTTAACTGCTTATTTTAATTGTTCCAGTATTTAGTGTGGGGAAGGAAAAGTATTTTTATTTAAATTGCATTTCCAATACATTTATTATCTCAAAGAGTGTGAAAGTGCTTTCATTATTAAAACACTAACTTGGAAGAAGCCATTACTGGGGGGAATGCAATTAAGACATTGAACTGTGTTCATTTCCCTGCCTTTTTAATTTTAATGCTGAAATATATCTCATAATGCCAATACAATATGTTTCAGCATAGCAAACATCTTTTTTGGCTCTCTCCCATATTTGTCCCTGAAATATATCTTGCCCATCCAAGTATCTAAATTAGGATTTTCCTGCCTAGTTGTTTTCCTGGAAAGTTGTTAGCTTTTTTCTACTGATTTTTGGTATCTCCCGGTTTAGTCTCCCCTATCCTTACTACATGCATAACGGCTTCAGTCTTTCAGGCTGAATGAAACCACTGGGTTAGGAATTTTGTGAATGTTACCATTGCAAAATCAATTCACTGTTTAACAACTGTGGCTGCTATTACAGGCCTACATTTTCCTGTTTCGAGGAACACTATGTACTCTCATATATTCCAGCTGCTGCTTGTATACAGAGTCTTTACATTTGTTTCCAACCTTCAATCCTTTTCTTCTCTACTTTCACCACATTAAATTTCCTACGTGCATTTTCATTCTTTTTCATCCAAGCATTAAGCCATGGCAGAGTAGAATTCTTGGCTTCTGATACTTGCCAGAAGGTGTTAGGAGGTATGCAGCCAACATAATGCTCAGTCTGATCCATTTTTGAAAAAGGGATTTAAAAATTCAAACTGACAGATCAGCATATAAACAAAAGCTTGAGGTTTTGACATTGCTATGACAGAATAAAAAATGTGCTTAAGGGAAGCAAGTACTTAGTATAAAGGTGTCAAGTAGATCAGAGAATCACAGAATGCTTTGGGTTGGAAGGGACCTTAAAGATCACCCTGTTCCAATCTCCCTGCCATGGGCAGGAACTCTTTCCACTAGATGGTTGCTCAAAGCCTCATCCAGCGTGGCTTTGAACATCTCCAGGGATGGGGCATTCATGACTTCTCTGAGGAACCTGTTCTAGTGCCTTACCACCCCCACAATAAAGGAATTTCTTCCTAATATGTAATCTAAATCTCTCCTCTTTCAGCTTAAAATCACTACCCCTCATCCTGTCACTACACTCCCTGATAAAGAGCCTCTCCTCAGCTTTCCTGTAGCCCCCCTTTCCATACTGGAAGCCTGTTATAAGGTCTCTCCAGAGCCTTTTCTTCTCTGGGCTAAACAAGCCCAAGTATCTCAGCTTGTCATCATATGGGAAGCACTCCAGCCCTCTGATTATGACCAAATGAAATGTTAGGTATTAGGCAGCAAAGAAACATTAAAGTAGGGTCAGAATTAGCAACGTTATTCATCACCAATTCTATATGACTCTCTGGAAGACATTTAAAACTACTTATGGGACAGACTCCATCACCGCATTTGTGAGGTGACAATTCTGTTGTGTCGTATCATCCTCTAAAAGCTCTGTCTTTTCTTCTGAGACTAACCTAACAAAAATTATAAGTCACCTTTTTTTTTTTTTTTTTTTACAGAATACACAGTCAAGAAGCACAGATATTTTCTTTACAGCAGCTCTGAAATCATTGATTCTCAGCGGCAACAAACAATGAATGACATAATATCCGCAAGACAAAAACATAGGTCCATGAAGGGTCTTCTTAAAGGGATGCATAGGATACCAGGCTACAGGAAAATTTAAGTAGCAGTGTTCTCTTATTTCTTGGATGGAGGAGAAAAAAAAGACTGAGAAAGCCTCCTGTAGTAGGCAGAACTTCCCATTTCCTTCCTACAAATGTGCATGAGAAGTGTGATGAAGACCACATGCCTAGGCAATATGGGAAGACCAACAGAAGGAAAGAAGAAATATTCCTATAGACCTGTGCCATATGCTATGCATAGCATTACCCTGTGTATAGCTGAGTGCTTTTAAGGTAAAGAAGGGAAGAGCAGGGGCAACTCCCCAGTTCTCACTGCTATGAGAGATAAGAGAAGTCTTTTGATTTGCCATCAGAGTAGTGTGTTCAGTATCAGAACAGGCTTCAGTTAATTGCTGTCCAAGAATAATAAACCTTCTGCAGTGTATAATAATGTATTGCAACAACATAGGGAGTGCATATCCTTATGGCAGCACTTAAAAAACAGGTCTATGTCTGTAAGTTTATTAGCAGTGTCATACTGCTTGCTATCCTTTTTTCATTATCTGACAAGAAGTATGTACATATTTACTTCTAGTAAAAAATGCAGAACAGATGTGGTCCCTGTTTAAGTAGGAATTATGTCAATTGGTGTTTAACGAAGCCAACAAAGATAAGGAACTTCCAGGTTATAACTTTTGTCACGTTCTGCATTATCCTACATGACACAGCAGAGCAACTATTCACATTTCCTTGCGGTCTTGTACATTTTGCCAGCTATCCATAAGGCCAGTAGCTGACTAAGAATCCACTTGTTCAAACAAAGAATGGGGAAAAAAAGGAAAAAAAAGAGATGCTTCTGTTTAATTCTTCCACTGCTTCCTTCCCATTAAGGGGTCGGATGCAAAAGGGTCGAATGCAAAAAGATTTCTGTGACTCTGAGCATGTTACAGAAGTTAACCCACCACTTATCTCCAGAAAACACTAATTTGTGTGTCTATATTGAAAACATGCTTAAACTTTAAACAAGCAAGCTTGTTTCCCGAACCATTCCTCCTTAGAGACTTGGTAGTGGTCATTTAGGAATCTGGTTATTTAGAAACTTGAAACAGACACCTACATTCTATAAAGTACTATAAATACTGCAAAAGATGAAAGTTCTTAGTCCTGAAATCAATGGTTATGCATACCTTTCAATAAATTATTATATTTATAAACATAATAGCATGATTAAAATTATGATTATACTATCCAAGGTCCTCCTCACTAAGGCAGAACACCAGGCCAGAGAATTGTTTTCACAGCAATATCAAAGAAAATCAGCCTCAAAGAGACCTCTGGAAGAGATCATCTGGTCCACTTCTATGCCTGGAGACACAAATAAATGTATGCTGATCCTTCCTGACAGGTATTTGTCCAACCTGTTCTTGAACTCTCCAGTGGCAGAGATTCCACCGTCCCCCTAAGACACACTTTTTTACTATTGTCAAGAAATTCCTTCTCTTGGGAAAAAGTAAAGTGATGCACAGATCATTCAATAAAAGTAATGTGCAGATAATTCCAAGTAGCTACAATAAACTGTCAAATTTTGGAATGCTGCGGCCCCTGCCCTAGGAAGGGGAAAAAGGTGAGGCAGGGAAAAATGATGACACAGCAGGATACACCTGATTTAAGGATTCTGTGGTTTAGAATAACGTCCTCCCAGGAGCCTCTACAACTGAGGAACATTTGCATGAATAAAGCATGAGCTAGGAAATTATTTAATTTTGTACAACTGTGGTTAACTCCTGCAAGGTCAGTAAATACGAAAGGCAGTTCAGATAATCTTTAAGGCATGCCTTCTCTGAGAAAATACGGTCCTGAGACACAAGAGGGAGAGTAGAGGTCATTGGTTTGACAAAGAGCCACCGATACCTGTAAAAAGAGCCAAGGACACTCCACCTTCCACTCAGGCCCTCACAAACACTGTTCTTTCATAAGCCAGAGGAATGGATTAGGAAACCTAGGAATAGCAGTGCCAAGGAATTGGGTCAGACAGAGGCCACTCAAAAAGCAGGAGAAACTCTGAGAGCTGGGACTGGAGTTAGAAAAAACAGTTAGGGTAAACTGGAGATAACCAGCATGTTCAGAGTGCAGCTGGTAACCACTCCTCATACAGAAAAAGATAGATGAAAAGCCAAGACAACACCTGAAATCCAAAAAGACAAAAGACTGAAAGAACACATGAAGGGCCAGAGGAATTATGTGCCTGCTATGAAAGACCTTGATAAAAGATGCCCCAGTCAGAGTAAGATTATTTCAAAAACTTATATACTATGAGTTCCCTTGATAAGCACCCATGACATACAATGAAGCCTGTGGTCATATTTTTATTTAGATACCACCTCCAAGGTAATATCCTGCAAGAACTTCATTCAAAAAATCCTCATATAGTATATCTCTTTGAAAACATTTATGGAAAAATCGCGCTATATTTTCTCCATAATATCTGTAAATAAAATCTCTTATAACCTGCATGTAAGTGTAGCCGACATACATTTTAACAGTTAACAGCTGCATTTAAAATTGAATTTTATTATTTACAAAACAAAATCAGATAGAACTCTTACACAAAACCAGTAAGATGGAGAAGGGAAAGAGGATACATACATATTTTGCTCATCCGATTACAAAATCTTATTGTGACTTCCCAAATCAGCAGACTATTCTATAAAACTTTATCAAGTTCTGTCAGTGCAACCAATTCCTTAATTAATATGGACGGGTCTAACTCTATGAAATACTGGATTTCTTTTTCATGTTTGCACTCAAAAGTCGCATTTCTGCTAAGTTGAACTCTGCCAGTCTGGAGAAAAATTATTTTGGTTAATTTCCTGTCATGCTACAGCTGAGTAATATGTAACCCTTTAAAGCTGTGAAATAGAAGAGAAGAAAAGCTTCAAATACAATAAAAGAAAAACAAAACAGAAAATGATGTAAAAATGTTTTCAGCTTAAAAGCATTCTAAGCTTTGGAGACTTAATTGTTGTTATTCTTATTTTACCACTGCCATTTGCAGGTAAATGAGGTATGAGATGCTATTGTGACCTTTGTCTGCTATTAACTGGAGATTCTGGATAAAAAAGGGAAGGAAATGTTGTGAGACCAATTCTCTTTTGGCATAGCTGTTTTGATTTCATTAGACATGTCAGCTGAAAGCATAGGCTTCTGCTTAGATAAAAGAAAAAAAAAAAGGCCAGGCCACACCATTTGCTTTTATTAAAACATTTTTTTAACCTGAAGAGTAGAGATGAGTGACAGGATCCACTCCTAAACCTAGCAAAGTGCATGACTGAGGTTTTGTAATTTTGCAATCCCATCTCTAATAACTTTTTTTGTGTTTGTGCATCACAGACACAAAGATAGTAGGAAGCTGAGAATTACAAATCTTGAAAAGAGCTTGCACAATTATATTTTATTGCAATACACAATTTTATGTTACAGTTAAGCCTCTCTGTTTAGAAGAGGCCCCATACAAAGGAAACCACTTTAAAATCAATGCCAGTGATATGCTCCAACATTTTTCCTCTGTGCTTCAATTAATTAAGCAATTGGGTAAAAAAAAAACAAAACAGTAGAAAATGTATCATTCTCTCTTACTGTTAAACATGCCCAAAAGCCTTGTGAATAAGAATGGGATATGTTTGAGAAAGAGAAGAAAAGTTCACTGTATCTGGAGTTGGTGAAGGAACACGTTTGTTCTGAGTAGTTCTCAGATGGATTTTCAGTAACAGAAACAGGAAAGACAAAGCTCCAAGAGCTCTCCGAACATGGCAGCCTTAGATTAAGCTGCAGTGGCTAAATCAGCCAGGCTTAAGAAGCTAAATGAGAGCAGGACCTGCTAAAATTGATGGGTATTTTTCCATAAAGGGTAATCATAAAAATGAAACTTGACCATTCTGCCTTAAATAAAACATTTCCACACACTGTATGTGAACCCACATAAACAGAGAGTAGATATATTAAATTGCAATTTCTCCTACATTCTCAATACCTATCTAGAGAAACTGCTCTTTCTGGAAGTGATGGGAAATTTTTTTTCAGTGTTAGCTGGCACCTGGATCTCTACCTAATCACAAACTGGAAGTTGTGCTTCATTACACTTTCTGTGTTTGTGGCTTGAAAAAGAAGCAAGAATGAAACAAAATTCTTTCAAAATATGGTCATTGAAAGCACCAGTCAGATTCAAGGCCATTTTCTACATTTAAATACATTTCTTACTGTTTATCTGCTTACCACAGAATTTACCTGACTACAAAGGCACCAGACTAAAAGCTAGATAAATTTGTAATACTAATTTCTGTGATTCCATAAGGGAAGGTCTCAGCCTTATCACTGCCAGTCAGACTACAGTTGTACAATTAATTAATTTTTGCTATTCTCTCCAGTTTAAAAACTGTTTGGGAAAGGATCAGGTCAGTGAAAATCATTAGGGTAACAGTGCTGTATGTTTTGAGTCCCCACATAAGCAGTTTCTTAGATGAGAAGCATATAGTGATTAGAAGGAACAATTCTGCAAAAGCGTTCAGGAGAACCACACTGCAACATTTTCTTATGAGGCTTTTGTCATAGCATTACCACAGTTCAGCATGACTTGGACGTACTTCAGGTGTGTCTATGAGACGAAAATGGTTGTCCTTGTATATTTCAGTTCTGCCCTGTTCCTGAAGTGAGAGGTCAGAACTTCTCCAGTAGTCCTTCAAAACAGGATGTACATGCAAAGCAGGATGTACATGCAAAATGAGAAAAATATATAAAAAGACCTGGTTTTGCATGCAGTAGCTTCCACCTGAGGATCCTGAAGGTTGACATCTCAAATATTTAAAAGAACTGACACCATCATGTTTAATGTCCCCTCCACAACCTCCCCTCTCTACAACTACCTGAAGGGAGGTTGTGGAGGGGAGGGTGCTGGCCTCTTCTCCCAAGTGACAGGGGACAGGACCAGGACGAGAGGGAATGGCCTCAAGCTCCACCAGGGGAGATTTAGGCTTGAGATTAGGAAAAAATTCTTCACGGAGAGCGTGGTTAGGCATTGGAACGGTCTGCCCAGGGAAGTGGTTGAGTCACCGTCCCTGGGGGTGTTTAAGGTTAGGGTAGATGAGGTGCTTAGGAGCATGATTTAGGGATTAGTGGGAATGGTTGGACTCGACGATCCAGTGGGTCTCTTCCAACCTGGTTATTCTGTGATTCTGTGGAAAGACTGAACTAGAGCTGCTGGAAGCAGAAGAACAGAAAAACAGAACAAACATAACTGAAGAAAGCAGACTACAGCAGCCTTTTAAAGGTATGTGAGGATTCTCTCACAGCTCATTTGCACCTCTCCCTATCCCCACAATCCCCACAATTGCCTCCAGGAACACTGCAAAAGTGTTTCAGGTACACCTTCTGCTACATTCCGTTGCCAAGGCAATAGTATTTGGCTGTAACTTTTTCCAAATCACGGTTATTACTCAGTTCACTCCTGCCTTTGTCAGAGTTGGCATTCATTCCCAAACACTTTCCCTGTGAAGGGCCCCAGATACGCCTCCAAAGATTCTGACTGCCGCTCTTCCAGCCACTGGCAATAAAACACCCTGGTTTATATCACCATTACTACTCAGGTGCACAGGCAGAAGGGCAAAGCCGGTCTTAGGAGCATTAGGAAAGTAATCACTCTTTCAAGAAGGTTATGCGGACACCTTCTAGCAGCTTTCCAGTACTTAAAGGGGGCCCACATGAAAGAAGCGGAGGGAGTGCAGGGATATGATGATGGGTAATGGTTTTAAGCTGGAAGAGGAGAGATTTGAATTACATATTAGGAAGAAATTTTTTACTGTGGGGGTGGTGAGGCACTGGAACAGGTTCCCCAGAGAAGCCAGAAGTGCCTCATCCCTGGAGGTGTTCAAGACCAAGTTGGATGGGACTGAGCAACCTGGTCTAGTGGAAGGTGTCCTTGCACATGGTGTTTGGGTTAAAACTAGATATTTAAGGTCCTCTCCAATCCTAACCTTTTTCTATTATGCTACGATTCCATGATTCCGTGATTCTATGATGCTATGAATCTATGATTCTATCTAGAATCACTGCTATGAACAAGACTTGCAAGTGGCTGGGCCAAAACAATCCCCTCTTTCTAGGGAAAATTAAAAAAACACCAAAGAACTCAAAAAAATGCAGTTTCAACTCCTTGACCTTGTTTCTCCATAGTCCTTCTAGCTCTGAAAGAAATATGACTTCAGCAATACAACTGCAGTGCACCATAAAGTAATGTGGCCTCCCTCCACTACTGACTCCAGTTAAAACATTGATAAGTTTCAGTACCACATATATAACTTAGAGTCTTTCTTTACATGGCAGTCAAGTTTGCCTTTTTCAGGCAAACTTCCTTTTTTCCTGGGATAACATTAGCTGTGTATTCTTTACTTTTAAAAAAAGTTCATGGAAACTTTTTAAAATCAGCTACATGTTCCTTGTCTGGGCCAATTATCTGGAAACTCCTACACTGAAAGGTCTACAGTCCAGTGGCAGAAGTGATGGAAAGTTGGAAATCCCTTTACAGGGCCAGCTAGCCACAACAGATCTTTAAATAAGCATAGAAAAATCTCACCAAGCCAGTCAATTTGTCTGATGAAAGCTGTCAACACTTGCTGAAACCCATTCAGGGATGAAGCAGGTAAGATCATTAAAACACTCTTTGCAACATTAAGTACACCATCTATTTTCTATCACCTGTATCTTTTCCATATTAATGATAAAGAAAAATGAGCATTTTTTAAAAAAGGATCAAACTGTGAAAGCAGTTTTGTCACACTGGGCATTTTTTCAAATAAATTAAAAACACTTCAGTTCATTATCAGCCTGTGAATAGCATAAAAAATCAAACCCACTTCAGAACACTCATTTACCTTGCTAAAACTTGCACAAAGGTTTGCTTTTTCTTTGCAACTGAGAAGCTTGTCACCTTTGACTGAACAAGTGCAAAGGGTGAAGGAGATGCTCCTCCCAGCCCTGCTTTGCTGTTGGTGATGGCCAAAGGTGCTGCATTCCAGCTCTGCCACGTGCTTCAAAAAGCCTGTCCTTCCACAGGCCCTCTGTACTCACTTTTAGTTTTTAAACTAGCACATATTTTCTATGAGCAATATCTACAGATGAATGCTTTGGTTTGAAAGGGACAAAGGACCAAAGGTGCTCAAAATGAGAGCTAGGCATTTAACCACGAATAATTTAACAAAATACTTTAAAAATACCTCCCTTCTAGTTATTTCCCTCTCAGTGCCTCTCCCTGAACTACTTCCTCCTGTCTCGGTGACCACTGCTACGAACATACTACATTTGGAACTACAGCAATTGTAGGTGTATCAGAGCTGTCTGAATTTACCCAGGATCAACCACAGCACAAACCAACAGCACAAAGTTGAGAATAATACAGGCTTCAGCTTGTGCTTTGTAAACCTGCCTTGGACTCCATGCACTTAGCAAGGCAAAGAGCTTGCAGTGAGGTCTATTCTATCACAATTTCTCTCCCACTACAATCTGGGGACTCATTTGAAATGAATACATGTGTTATCACACCTATGTGTGATTTAAACCAAGTTCAGAAATCCAGACCAAAGCAAACCAGGCCAGGGAAGAACTGCAACCTCCATTTTCATCAGTAGACTCCTGCTCGATTTTGTCTTGGTCTTTTCAGCATGTGTCACTGTCTCCAGTGACACATGCACCACAGCTCAGTCTTCGCAAATGTGGCCTCTGACAGAATAGAGACCTTTTCTCAAAATCTAGGGCTTTCAATTTCACTATGGATAAAATGATTATCAATGCAGGTCAAAGACTCGGTTTTCTTCACACTTTTGGCAAAAAGTAATGCTCAATGAAAAATCAGCATGCCAGACCTTCCTTCAATACAAATACAAAGGTATAGTTGTTAGAGCATCTCCAATTCAGCTAAGATAGCTCTGCCTAAAAGTACTATCCAGCTCTTGTCCAAAGAGTCTTCAACTTGAAATGGTCTCCAAATTCCATTCTGCATTTCCTAACTCCTTCCAATAGAGCATTACACACAATAAACTCACATAGATGCCGAACTACTTATTACAGGAATACTTCAATTTGGATTTGTCTTGTAGTTCTACATCCACTCCTTGTCAATTTTTTTTTTAATTTGTGTTCTTTGCATAGTTTAAAGCCTTACAAAATGGAAAATAATCACACTGGTATCTTTCTGTCCTTCATGTAACTATGATAACACCTCTGGCTGTGAAAACCTAGACTAACAGTGCCATTACATTGCTGAAGTAGTCTTAAAATAGGTGCAGCACTTACAGCAACTACAGCTTTGGAGAAAGAAACAGAAAAAAATATTTCACTGTCCTGAACTGAGGCAACAGAAGTTCCCCATTAAATGTTTATGGCAGTGGTAAATTGCACATTTGCCACTACTATTCAGTAAGTGTAAAAAAGTATTTTAGTTTGGAAGAAAAACCGGGGGAAAAAAGAGGTAATGAATATAGTTGAGAGCAAAGAGAGCCCTTGTTCTTATGTTATTGTCTCTGCTATCACCAAATTATATCTGCCCCTTGGTCTCACCAACTATGAGCATTTCAATCACAGTCTCATGCCCCAGCTGGCAGTTTCCATTGTCTGTTCTCTAGGAACATATAGAGTGTTCCCACTCCAGCTGGCCATGGAAGTCTACACTTAGTTTGCTTTTTCTGTCTTCATTAGTAACAGACACAGTAAAAAAGATTAACTGAAAAACAATTCACTAAATTATATTTTCACCTATTCAGCAAAACCACAGAAAAAGAAGTATCAAGCAGCAATGTGACAGGAATTAGTGCTGCATTCCACTTTCCTTAGCACACAGCACAGGCTCCACTTACCCTACGAAAGCCTGAGGCAGTATGAAACTATCTGAGGTCAGAACTACTGTTTGCAAATAAACAACAAGAAATACATTGTCTGCCTTGAAGGAAGCATAAATACTTTGGGGTTTTGATGCAGCATTTTTCAGTTTTCCTCCTCTAAGTGCATCTCCTTGAAGACCAGCAGCAAGTGAAAAAATAAAGATATCAACAACACTGCAAAGAGAATTACAGTATTGGAACACTACTCCTATTTCTTCTACACCCTGTGATACAGCAGGCAGAGAAAAAGCCCCCTGAGGAGGACGGGGGACTCAATCACTCAGACTACAGCACTTAATTTCTATCTTTTCTTTGTTTCTGATTCCAGGAGAGGTCACTTATTGCTTTATCAATCTCACTAGGATAAATGGTTGAAGAAAAAAATGATCAAAGTGCCCCCCAAAGTGCATGGAAACATCACAGAAGTGAAATACAGAAAAGAAGTCTCGAGGGAGAGAAAAATGACAGAGATATCTGTATCTGCTGTTCTTCTTCATTACTCTCATCATGATCTCTTTTCCGTTGCTATTACAAGGTGATAAGGAAAAGCAAATCATACAGAGATAGGCATCTTTTCATCTCCAGGTCCTCCCTTTTCAGCATAAGGGTGTCCAACAACCGGTCCAAGAGGTGAATCTGACCCAGAAAGTGCCTTGAAGATAATGAGCTGCATATTGAGCAACTAAGTATTTTGTTTAGCTAGGGACAGGACAGGGAAGTGGAGGTATGTCTGAACTGACTGTCAAGGAAACACAGTTATCCTTGGCACAAGTGATACAAATAAATGTCTGTCCAACTTTGAATATGAACATCACCAGTAATTAGACATCAGATACTTGAAAAGGGCATTGCTGGCAGCTTGAAAAGTAGCTTATGTGAAACAGCATTAATCTCAAATACCATGGTGCTTTAGAGGAATATTCAATTAGTGTTTGGAAGTTCTGCACGTGGTAGTAGTTGGCAGTTATTTTTATCAGGAGGGACCCGCAAAGAAATAAAACAGCAAGTGTAAAAATAAAAATAGGAAAAATTAAAACAAAGCAGGAAACAGAAACAGAACCACCATAAGACATTTCAGCTATTCACCTAAAGTAAATCTAATTTCACCATCCATCAAGTAAAAAAATTGCTCTAAAAATGAAAGAAAGGGAAGTATGCCATATGTGGGAAATCAGCTTGGTGACATCACTTTAAGAAATACAAGATGATGAAGCTCACTGAAGGGGTGAGATGGGATGTTATTCATATATAAGGACCAGTCTCCTGCCAGTTACAGTAGATCTGACCATCTTTTCAATTGTCCCCTCCTCCTATGTAAACACAACTCAAAGTGACTAAAAATGAGAGGGGGAGGGAAACAAAGAGGACAGGGAGTGTACCCTAAAAAGAGAGGTTTCATGGCCCAGATCCAGACCCTGTCTTCCAGCCCCAAAGGAGTCACCTGAGGCCACTCTCCTGCAGCGCTGAGCAGCCTTGGACTCCAACAAATTCAGCTGGATGTTCAGCATCATTGCCAAAAAAACCCCGAACCAAACAAGCAAAACCCCTAGGCCCTTCACAGCTGTTTCTTTTCACATTACTTTATACGGCTTTTTTCCATACTAGAAACGAGAATTTAAATTATTTGACATCTCAGTGGTAATGCAGCTTCAATACTCCAGCTAGAAAAGGTAACAACTAAAAAAAAATGTTTTTTTTTAAAAACATTTAATCACTTAACATTCACATCTATGAACTGCTGCATGAAGTGCTACACAACAGCCAAATATTGTTAGAAATCTCTTGGATTTGTCAGCACCTCTTTCCACCAAAGCACTGACAAAACTGTAGACGCTGATCACGACATTAAATGGAACTTGATAGCTGAGTTTTTTGCAGAATATTAAAATAGGAGAAGCTTTTTTTTTCACTTCATACAATTACCCTGGTGGCAAACCCAAACATATTTAAATCATATCACCAATCCAAGAATTAACATTTAGGATAACAAAGCACTGAAATGATCAGCAGACCCCAAATATTTCTTATATTATTGGACTTAAAGCTGCTGATTGGAGAAACTATAAATCAGTTTCTCCACAAAACTCTAAAGTCATAAGTACCAAATGCAAACATTTTTTTCTTAATCCTATCCTTGACCTTTTAATGTTGTTGTTGGACTCCTTATTCATAGTTACATCGTTGCTAGAATAAGTTGGTCCTTTTTTTCCTACAAAATTTGCCAAACTCACTCCTGGAATTAATTTGTGTTATCCTCTTACTAGGAGAATTCCTGTAACATTCCCATTGACCTAATTGCAGGTTTTTGGCCTGAAAAGATGACACGTTTGTGTGAATCTGGTAAAGCTGTTGAAGCAGGGATACTAGAAATGAAATACACTTGTGGCTTCTTTCATCAAGCTCCAGGCTGAATCCCCTTAGGAATGTGATGGCATATCTTCTCTCTGATTTGTTTTAAAATCCTATTCTAAGCTGCTTAAAAAAAAAAAAAAAAAAAAACAGTCCAAAATCTTACTGAAATAGCCCAGAAAGTTAAGTAAAGACAGCTGGAAAGATGAAAGAGTGATAATGTTTAGATGCAAACCAAGTGACATGTTCCAGCAACAAGCCGGGACTAAACTCTGTCCCAGAAATGTATGTTATTACATCTGTCACTTAAGAATACAGTGTCAGCAGGGAAATCTCTGAAACCACACTACGATTACATTATTTTAAGTATCTATTTGGAAAGCATTATCATTACTTAGAGAAAAACAAAGTTTTCACATTTATACACTCTCTGTGAGGTACCTGTTACAGCAAATCTTCCTCACATCAGGAGAAGGAAAAAAAAAAATTACAGCACAAAATTGATTGTTCAGAGATAGTTTAAAGCCTTGGTAGGTAGCATTATGCCATGATTAGGCATGCAGTCAAATGTAGCAATATTGTATGAAAAATGTAAGCAATATTGTGTCTTGTGTTATATTCAATACACAGCTTGCAGATTCTTCAACCCAAAGCAACTCCTGCTTTTGCCACTGCTGCAGGCAAAGCTTTATCTGGGGAAAGTCCCATTTTATGAAAGAGATGGTGCTTTTGACTTGTATCCAGTGAAATCATTCGATGTGCCCACAATCTCATTTAGAGTCATGGTTCAGGGACAAATATATAACTGTGCCTCTACTATAACAGTGTGCTGTGTTCCCAACACATATCTGGTTGCAATATGCACTCATAATTTTCTAAGCTTCTGTCACTATGGCAGGTTCCTTACCTGCGCAGATCTTCCCGTCATAGATCTCACACACCCAGTCGTGGCACTCGCAGAGTGGACCGTAGTATTTGCCTGACTCGATCACTTGGCAGATGCAGACTCCACACTCACAAATGCCTCTGCCACTGCAAAGCTTCCCCCCTGGGACACGGCACCTGAGCTCCGATTCAGTCCGGGACAGTCGGCAGGAAGGATTACTCCTGTGGAGGACAGCAAAGAGAACGAGCTGTAGTTAAAGACAGGGGCTGCACCTCAGAACTGATAAGAGCTTGGCTTATGGGAAACCACCCTCCTGCCATGGCTCCAGCCATTCCCTAGAATATTGTTTTTAAATATTGTTTTGAATACTAGTGCTTTATTTATGGTTGTAAATTACTACTTGTTTCAAATAAACTAATTTTTGTCTCTTTCATCAGAAAGCTCACTGCTACCTGTCGAACTGTATATAATAGTATTTGAGTTACACTGCTATCTGCATTATGCTGATCTTCTTTTTCATTATGCATATCTGGTATAGATGAATATACGTGTATAGCTTTATTACCTATCATGAAACATTTTGATCTGAATTAGTCAAAAAGCTTTAGGAAAAATGCATATATCCAAACACCTAGGTAACATGACAGGAGTATATGATACCAAAAAGCAAACCTATAGCTGATTCCAATAAAGTACATCTGCCACAGTAATCTTCCCAGCTGTCAGATACATAGGATCCATGCTTTCATAGGAAAAGGAAACCAAAATAGTCACTGCTTTCCATGCAACACTGTAGTTTGTGGCTGTGGTTTCTGTAAAGTCAGCAGAATCTGGACGCTAGATCTAAAAATCTGCAGCTCTGCCCTGCAATTGTCCCATGCACTGGAGCAGACAGTAATCAGGACTTTCAGGACATACACAGGGAAAACCACAGTTGCCTCACGAGGAGCTGGCTTGTAGGAAAAAAAGAACAAAGGGCTGTCCAAGCCAAAAATAGCTGTTCACAATGCTGGGGAATACTGAGGATTGAAGTGACTAGTACCTGCATTTCTCAGACCGTACCTTTTGCAGGCCCTGGAGCTAAGGAGCTGCTGGCTTTAGGTGCAGGCCGGTGCTGGCCCTGGTGGAGGAGAAGACCAAAGGGCACTGTGCCTCCCTGTGCAGTGTACCAAAGAGCTAGAACACACAGCGGTTTGTGGTTAGGTGCCTGCTCTACTCAGGCAGCAGAATTAAGAGATTCAGGTGCAGAGTAATAACTATCTAAGTCTTTGTCTTTCATTGCTTTAAAAATCTGCACCTTGGGCAAGAAATACATCACTGCAAAAAGCCTCTGCAGTGTTCACAACACCTATTTAGGTTCCCAGTGATCCAGAGCACTCTCCTCAGTGTCCCTTTCAAGCAGGCAGAAGAAGAGCTCCCAAACAGCTCCATTGCTCCCTCCGCAACCCCAGCCTCCACACCACTGACGTCTTGTAAACCAGTTGCAACCCACCCAGGAGGCTGCAGAGCCACACTTACCGCAGGGCTGAGGAGCCGGATGGAGGCGCGGGGTGACCAGCCGGCAGCAAGGTCACCAGCAGCAGCACCACCAGCCCCGGCAGCCCCCTTGCATGCATGGCGTGAGCTGCGCTTACACCGCACCTGGAGCGCTCCTGCAGACGACTGGCTTGACAGACGGCTGGACAGACCCACCAGGCATGCAAAGAGCTGTGAGCTGGACAAGCTCTGCTCCAGGGCTGCTCCCCCTGTGCTACAGCGGCTCTGATTAGCTGCCTGGGAGCGGGATTCGGGCAGCGCGCTGGGAGAGAGGCCCGTGCCAAACTCTGAAGTTTACAGTCTAGGCAGGGAAGTAATTAGAAACAGTTGTGCAGCCAGATGGTTTATTTGGATGTTTCAAAAGTGGCCCGTTCACAAATGTGAACGAACGGCCTCATTCTCGAAGTGCAGGCGCCGTAAATATTCAAGGTATGTGTATACCCTGTCCTTTGAGGGATGGCTGCTTGGGATAATCTGTGTAACATGGAGGGGAAAATGTTCACTGCTGGGGAGACGGCATCAGTGCTCCCCAGCTGTAGCATCCCTGCCTGGCTACTGGAGAATCTCCCTCCCACCTGCCTCTCCATGTCCCTCCTTCCCTTTCTGTCCCCAAGTTTACCTGCTCATGGCATCATCCTGTGCAGCACTGTGGTGTACCAGCCCACATGACTGAAAATTAAAAAATACCGTGAGTTAGCCATTTCCTAATGCCTCATTAAAACACACAGTACAACATCTCATTGGAGGGATGGGAGATTTTGGAAGTGCTTTAATGCTAAGCTAAAATGAGAGACAGTCTCTCTAAATAAGTGAAATTTGTCAGGAATGGCTACATGCATTTTTTTTATGTCACAGAAAAGTTGCAATACTTTTTGATCCCTCTGGTTGTTCTGTGAAACTGCTGATTATCCAATACTTCTCTGGGATGGAAATCTCTTAGAGAAACAAACTGCCATCCCAAAATACGTGTCCTAGTGTACACACACGCTCACGTTCCAGGCTCCTGTATATAGCTGTTGCATATTGTATACTAATTTTTTAGCAGGTTTGCTGTTCCTTTATAGTATATTTCACGTTGCAAACATGCTACAGCACATTCTCATGCAATGTAGCTGCTAAAAATCCTATATTAAGAGTGATATGTTGGCTTCAGCCTTGAGAATGCTTACAGTTGTGCTAGCCTTATGCATTTGACTTTGATGGATCTAGTGAAAATGTAAGTAATATTGGCACGCCTTTACTTTTGACAGTCCTTGAATTCTGAAGTCCCTGCTTAATGCAGCACTATGCATTCTGTGTGTGTGATAGTTTTTCAAATTTATTTGCAGTGCTAAAACTAAAAAAAATAAATAGTTAAATGTCCTTAAATTCAGGAAGGGAGAACTTTTAAGAGCAACACAATTGTCAGAAATTATGCTGCCAGAAGTCTAGAGTTAGAGAATAATAAATAGAAAGCTTTGCATTTTAAACAATAGTAATTCCTTTTGGACACTAAATTTATCTTTAATCCACGTACTAAAATGTTGCCATCTGTTCGTCTTCCTCCTGTTTCCCTGTGCAGACTAGTGCTGATAGGTATTCACAAGACCTTCAAGCAGCCGGAAAAATATAACTTCAAGCATATTAGAGAAGACGCCCATCATGACCTTACCACAATCTTATTTTATATTTATTTACATCTGTCAAGGTGTTAAGTAATACACACCTTTTGGCTGTGGACCTTTTGAATTTGGAAAAGGTGCAGTTATACAGACCAAGGATGCAGTATTTAAAATATGCACACAGAGCTTAACTTTAATAATTGCTTTCATGTGTACATGCGTCTAACACAAAATCTCAATGCTCCCTTACTGGATTTTAACCTTCACTCGGATCTATTATTAATCATTTAAGCCCAAATTCACACTAGATGTACTTATATTTGGGAGCTAAGTGCCCCCCCAAACAGATTGTAAGTTTGATTTAAAAGGAGCCAGTCTCTTTCTAAATGAGAATCTGATATTCGCTTGAGGATTGCTCACTTCCTTTCAGCCACCCCTGTATATAATCTTAAGGAGCTTTGTTCTCTGCCAGAAAACATACACCTACACAAAGCAGAGCATTCATGAAATGCTACTTTTCCTTCACACTGGAGTTTCAGCCTAAGTATCCAGACATGTCAGTGCTTGGTAGATGTACACTTCACACACTGTAATGTCACTACCTGCAGAGTAAAGGTAGAGAAGAGAATGTCAGTGACATGCTGAGGAGTAGAAGGAGGAGATGGAACATACTGCTAATACCGAAAAACCTTTTAAAAAGCAGGCAACAGGTTTAAATAGTACTTGACAGGTAAAAAGTTGCTTTCAAACACAGATATGGAATCAAGAAAATAAGTGCTGCTGCAGACACCTACACTTTATATTTAAGTGTATTACTACTAGTTTCCTTATTAAAAGTCTACAGGATTTTACATGTCAGAAACTGGGGTAAGCTGTTGTCCTGCAACAGGAGAGGAACCAATAGTGTATTTCCTATCCAAACTGGCTATGGCCATTTTGTGACTTCATAGTCCTCTGAACTGTGAAGTGTTATACATTATTTGTGAAAGCCAAGTTGCAAGCCCTGGGGTAGACTCGGCAGTGATTTTATTTATTTTTTTCAAAGACAATATCTTAACTTTAACTTTGCCAGAACTGATTTCATAGTAACCCAAAGTAGGATAATATTAAAACATAAGGAAAAAAAGAAGAAAGTAAGGAAATGCTTTTTTTAACTGTAAGAGTGGCTGGGCACTGGAACAAACTGCCCAAAGAGGTTGTGGAGTCTCCACCCTTGGAGACAATCAAAAGCCATTTGGATTGGGTTCTGGGCAATAAGCTCAGATGACCCTGCTCTGAGCAGGCAGCTTGGACTAGGCAGTTTCCAGAGATCCCTTCCAACCTCAAATATTCCGTAATTCTATGCCTGTGATGACATACTGTGCTACTGAACAACATTTGATTTGGTGTGGGAAGACCAATGGACTCTGCCTGTTCCTCTATTACAGCCTCTTAGTGCCCAGCATAATTTTGTTGTTACCTTAACAAAGCCACTAGGTTTGCAAAACACATTCCATGATATCTTTTCAGGATTCCTTTTTTTTTTTAACAAAAGAAAGGAAAATGCGCATCCAGTCAACAGCCTAAGCTTAAAAAATAACTGGAGACTACTAAAATAATGCTCCTGGTTTTTCATGGAAGCTGTTTTAGTAACACCATAGTTTATATCAGTGGAGACATTGCAGAGATATTCACTTACAGAGCAATTTTCTAAATATAACCAGAAGCTGAAAATCGCACGTGTCACACAAGTCATTATTTCTCCATAAAACATGGAATGAGGACAATTGGAAGCTTCCAGTGATTCTTCACCACTTGTGTCAAGGTGTTCTGTTTTGAGCTAGAGCAGAGCCAATTTTCTAACTTTTCAGCTAAGCCTCTTCTAAGTAACCTCATTCTCTGAAAGTTAACATACATTCAAATAGTGCCTGTCTCTAGAAGTCGCAATGCTAAATATTTATATTTATCTCCAAAGTAATGTGGTATTGGTATGCAGAAAGGTCACTGCCTATACTTATTCCTACAGAAACCAAAGCCATCCTCAAGTTGGTGGAACACTGTAAGTCAAAGGGATGAAAAAGGGTCACATTTGGAAGAAGGAGTGGACAGCACAAGTGACCCAAGTATGACCAACAGAGTATTCCATTCCATATATGTCATACTTGGTACAAGACTGAGGGATCATGAGGGGGTACACTTCTCCCAAGTGACAGGGGACAGGACAAGAGGGAATGGCCACAAGCTCCTCCAGGGGAGGTTCAGGCTCCACATAAGGAAAAAATTTTTCACAGAAAGGGTCATTGGGCACTGGAACAGGCTGCCCAGGGAAGGGGTTGATTCACCTTCCCTGGAGGGGTTTAAGGCACGGGTGGACGAGGTGCTAAGGGACATGGTTTAGTGTTTGATAGGAATGGTTGGACTTGATGATCCGGTGGGTCTCTTCCAACCTGGTTATTCTATGATTCTATGATTCAGGCTCTCTTCCTCAATAGTCAATTTCCCATGAGGATTTTGTGTCTGTCTGCTCCTAATCCTGGTCTGAGTATACATGAATCCAATTCCTGAATCCAATTCCTGTTTGCAGCTCCTGTCTGCCACTGAGTCTAGTCCAGGACTTTCCCCATCTCTACCCTGCTGCATCAGCAGTGATATATAGTCATCCGAGAGTTAGATTTTGTAATATTTGTATATATTTTATTAATTTCTTATATTATTATTTCCCTTTTAATTGTTTCCTCTAAGATGTTTTATTTTTTTATTTCCAACCCATGAGTGTCTCTCCCTCACTTCCCTTTCCCCTTTCCCTGGGAAGGGAATTGGAACTGGGACCACAACTGCCCTACGTTTAGCTGCAGACCAGGCTGGGAAGAGGGCTAAATCAGGACACAAGGATACACAATCACTAAGTGAGATGTCTATAAAGATCTAAAAGGCCCAGGAACCAAAGTACTTGATGGAGAAATATATCTAAACTAAAGAGTTCAGAAATCCAGCCAGCTGCTGAGAGTCACTGCTGTGCTAGCTGACGGCAGCTTTGCAAGGGAACACAAGACAGAGCACACCAGAGCTGCACAGGACACAAAACTTTGTGTTCATTTTGCTGACATGACATGGAATCTGGGACAGCTGATGATATCACAAGGGGAATAGAAATAGCTTTTGGAGTTATAGGATCAAGGTTAGAACAAGATTAAAGCTGAGCTGGCCTGAATGTAGCTGGCCTCAATAGCAGTGAATGTAAACTACCCTGATAGTTCATAGGCCAACATTAATCAAGATGTTATCATGTTATACTCTAGTGTAAAACCTTAGCTTACTCCTTCGGGTCCCAGCTGAAACTTTAAATTGTAGGTAGGTCTTTTTTTTTTTTTTTTGTTTAATGTTAATTCCTCCTGACAGCAATAATACTCTACTTTTAATGAGGCCTTAATGCAGCATGAGATTTTTAAGCATGAGCTTGCAATACAGCTCAGAATGCCAGTAATAATAGCATGTTTTAAAGAACATACTACTGTGTTCTTATTGTTTAGCACTTATTTCAGAAAGTGAGTCAAAGTCTAGTGTAATCCAAGCTAACAGCATTATTGAAGAGGCCAATAAAGGAAACAAATGGACATGTCATATTCCAGCATAAATTCTCACTTGGCGGTCATTCTGTGCCTTACTTCTCAAAATTACAATGTTCCTTGCTGCTGCAACTCTTGAAAAATCTAAAATAGTGGCAAATAAAATAAAGAATGTTTATGATTTTTGTATTTTTTAACTAGCTACCTGAATGATTGACAATGATCTTGACTGGCGCGTTGTTTCTAGGTATAGTAAATTGAAAAATAGATACTACTGACTTCTTAGAGGCAAAACTGCAGTAACTCAGGCTGAGTACCTGAGATGAGCACATACAAACCAGCTTCTCCAAGCAAGAGCAACCACTCTCTTATAGTTTCGATGCTCTATTAAGCATTGCATTTTGCACTGGGTCCTGTTGCTTGTTATTAAACCAAAAATGAAGAAGAGAAGGAAAAGAATGGGTGGGGGGAACACCATTATTGCTCTTCTTCCAACTACTCAATACTTTTTGAAAGCAAATCAAGTGCATACATGGTTACCTGTAGTCTTAGGACTTTCCTTTCATGTCCTTTACTCTGGTTTGTCAATGTTGACACCAGTCACAGACACTCAAGAATTCCAGTTCTGCAATCCATTTCAATCAAAATTACCCATGAACTTTAACTGATCTTCCCTTGCAGTTGTTAGTCCGACATTGTTCCATGACCATTTCCATTATGATTATATACTTCCGAGCAAGACCACCTCTCAGACAGAGCCACAGAGAGCAGACAGATAAAACAAAGCCAGACGGGTTTGAAACATGCAGACACCTGGCATGATGAGGTTGCTGCTGAGCATGTGCAGAGCAGAACTTCAGACTATTAGATAACTTTATGGTAACCACCATTAAGATGACTAAAGACTCGACACCTGGGGCTAGAGAGGAACAAAGCAGGAATAGACCAGGTTTTGAATTGTATCCTATGCCTAAATGATTAAATCTTCCTTTGGGTCTGAAGTCTAATTCTGAACTTTGAAATGACATTTTGTAACCTTTTCTAAAAGCTCAAGCATCATTTCAAAATGAATATTTCATTAATTTTTTTACTCATTATGGAATATCTGAAATCTGATCAAGCAATGAATTCTTTCCTAAGTGGTAAATCAAATTCCAACAATGGCATTTCCCATAAGCTCAGCTCCTTGGGGTGTTTTAAAAATTTGTTTACATTACTATTCAACTGCTTAACAGGTACTTGTGGAACAGAAGAACATGAGAACTACAACTACAGCTCAAATTAATTTTTAAAAAAGCCACATTTTCCCTATTTCTAACATAACTTTGCTTCCTTTCAATCACAGTGGGATAATTAAAATACATGTATTGCTGTGGAAATGTGCATTCATATGGATGTCAGCAAGTGGGATAGTAGCAATTTGATTTTATAAGTCAAAACATTTGGTCCCAAACTTATGCTGGGGACCTACTAGTGCTTTCCCTTCTGTACTCTTGCTCTTCCTCACTGAAAATGGGAAAGATGAAGACATTCATTACTTGCCTGCTTTGGTGCACTCTAGGAACACTTCACTCTAATTTTTATCCTTTTAATTGCTTGAGGTAACTGAAAAAAAACCAAACCAGAGCTTGAGGGCTATCCAAATTCTGCAACAAAACATGCAAAACTAAGTAAATGCTTTGCATTCCCTATATTTCTTCACAATTTACTGAGTGAGTACATCTAGGAGATTCTGTTTCTTAATTATCTTTTATCTAGGAAGATCTTACTGTTTTTGCTGATCATGTTACAGAAATTAAAATTATAAGTAAGGATGAGAATTTTCCCTTTGCATTCTCAATATCAGTCTTCTGGAATTTTTGAAAATTTCCTTTTAGATAGAAGTCTCCCCTTGGCCAGTTTCAACCACGTGTTGTATTTTGAAGGCTGAATAATGAAATTCCTTTACCTGTTCCACATTTATCTTTACTAATACGTATCTTTCCAGCTGACCTATTTCGCATTATCATAAAGCAACATCTTAAAACTAACTCCTGAATTCAGTCCTTGTCTGTGTGGTTTTGGCTTGCTCTTCAGGTCAATAGAGACTTTCTAAATCAGAATAAAACCAAACTTCAGCCCTAAATATTAAATATCAGCATGGATTTTAAATGACCGATAGACTTTTTGAAATTGTATCTGAATATCTAAGTTTTCCACCTCGCCCTCACATACAAGATATATGCCACTTAAATTCTAAAATGTTCATAATTGCTTTTCACATGGCAGACATTAAAGTATGTTTGTGGTGAAACAGCGAATCAAGAAGGAGCTTTTTATTGCAAACAGCAAACTTTCACTGTCTGCACAATTCTTTAAATGAAAGACACTATTCTTCCTTTGTGTATAGATAGGTACAAGTCATCAAAGGCTAAACTATTCTTCCAGCATTAGCACCATCTGATGGAAGTCACGCTCATGGACAAGCTGTCCAAGAGAATCCAACCTTCTGCTGAAAGCATGGGTCCATGTTAGTAGCCTGCAGTTCACAGAGGCTCAGTATGGGCAGATAGGGTGAAATTTAACCAAATATGATATCAAGTAAAAGTATAAGTTTGAAATAGATAAGGAAAAATGTATCCTATAATATAATCCACATGTTAAGAAATTAATCTACTTTCATTTGGCAGTCATTAAACAAAATTAAAATAGTGCATCCAATTTTGAGGTCCCCTCCAGTACATGAAAGATGTTAATATGTGATTTCAGTGGTAGGCCACCACAATCTTTGAGGCTGGAGAACTTGCCTCATAAGAACAGGCTGAAAGAGCTGGGCTTTCTCACCCTGGAGGAGGGATGGCTTTGGGGGCAATCAAAAGCAGTCTGCCAGGGTCAACAAGGAAGCCGTCAAGAGGGTGGAGCTGTATTCTTCCCTAGGGTATATGGCAGGAAGAGGAGGGACAGTGGCCAAGAGACAGTCCAACAGCCTGTCAGGAAAAAATCCTTCACCATGAGAACAGTCAAGCACTGGAACAAGTTGCCCAGAGAGGCTCTGCCATCTGTGTCTTGTGAAGTATTCAAGACCTTGCTGGATAAAGCCCTAAGCAAGGTAGTGTGAACTCATACCTGAGCTTGTTTTCAACAGATTGGTCAGACCAGACGGGTTCTCAAGATCCCTTTCAGCCTCTATAGTTTACTGAGAATTATTTTTCCTAGGCCAGTATACCCACTGAAAAACTGTTGTATAAAGTCACATCTGCTGGCAAACACTGATTTCTTTTGCTTAGACAGAGCTGCAAAGTTGCACTGTTTGCAGCTGTCAGATTTCATTTATGAGATGCTATCACCAGCAGTGTAATGCTGCCTAGCAACTTATCCCAAGTAATAAAATAAAACTGAGGAGGAAAAAGACAAAATGTGAAGAGTATTATTAGTTAGCACATTTATTCTTAAATTGATTTGTTTTCCTTTTTTTTTTTGCCCATGAGATACCAGCTGGCTGATTGTTATCAAGGCACTAGTCCTGCAAATACAAAAATTAGGCACTTAAATTTACTGGAATTGCTAATGCTGGTAATGCATATAGATAAGAAATGGCAGGACTGTATGCATAATCCTGAGGCCAGCTCCCTAACTGGCTTATTAGTTTTAGTTATGTCAAATAGATATAATCTGAAGGAACCTAATACAATTTATGCCATACATTTCTCTTCTGCTTTCTGGGGTGTTTTGTTAAGGGTTTTGTTTTTCATATCCTATTCCATGTCTTTAATGCCATCAAAGCAACAACTGTGTTTGCAGGATTATCTCTTTAATTTTGCTAATTTTACAAGCTCCAGAAGGCTATGAACTCACATTATTTCATATAAACTAGTATAATTTAAAAACAAATTTCAATTTACAAAAATTTACCTTTTTTTGCCCAAGAGGATGAAACACAGATTGGAACATGGCAACTTCACTTATAGAAAGTATTTTCCAAGTATTTATTTATTATTTATTTATTCAGTTATTCAGACATTTATTTATGGTATCCCTTTACAAAAGGTCATGCTATTTTATGGATTTATTTCAGTGTGAAGCTCAACATTGAGCCTTTATTTAGTTTTGTAATCTGCAAATTAACCAGACCACCCAGCTGATGCTACCAGTGAAGTAGGTGCTCTGAAGCAGCAAAGAGCACAAGTACTAACTTAGAGATACGCAAAGAGGTTCATACGAAAACTGTCCTAGAATCATAGATGCTTTGGGTTGGTAGAGACCTTAAAGATCATCTTCTTCCAGCACCCCTGCTATGGGCAGGGATACCTCCCACTAGATGAGGTTGCTCAAAGTCTGATCCAGCCTGGCTCTGAACACCTCCAGGGATGGAGCATCCATGACTTCTCGGGGCAATCTGTTCTGCTGTCTCACCACCTGCACAGCAAAAAATTTCTTCCTAATATCTAATCTAAATCTCCCTTCCTTCAGATTAAAACCATTCCCCCTCATCCCATCACTGCACTCCCTGACAAAAAACTCCTCCCTGGATTTCCGATAAGCCCCCTCCAAGTACTGGAAGGATGCTGTAAGGTCTCCCTGGAGCCTTCTCTTCGCCAGGCTAAACAACCCCAACTCTCTCAGCCTGCCCTCATAAAGGAAGTTCTTCAGCCCTCTGATCATCTTTGTGGCCCTCCTCTGGGTTCACTTCAACAGATCCACGTCCTTCCTGTGCCAATACTTGAAGATCATCATAAGGACAAAAAAGCAAACCATAACACCCTGAACCTCACCACAAACAGCAGTGCAGCAGTGCCCGCTCGGCGACAGAGGAGTTAATCAACACTGGTGGACTCTCCTTCACTTTGCTCATCACTTGCACTTTTCAAAGCTTCCACTTTTCAAAGTGGAAGCATTTGGCATGATGGGACCACCAGCTGCTAGGGGCTCCCCCACTGCCTCCATCCTGTTAACTCACATTTCTGCTTTAGCAACTCAGAATCACAGAATCACAGAATAACCAGGTTGGAAGAGACCCACTGGATCGTCGAGTCCAACCATTCCCACCAATCCCTAAATCATGCTCCTAAGCACGTCATCTACCCTAACCTTAAACACCTCCAGGGACGGTAACTCAACCACCTCCCTTGGCAGACCGTTCCAATGCCTAACCACCCTCTCTGTGAAGAACTTTTTCCTAATCTCAAGCCCAAACTCCTAAAGCAGGTGCTTTTTTTCTTACACACCTGTGTATGAAGCTGGTGAAGGGGCTGGAGAACAAGCATTATGAGAAGTAGTTGAGGAAACTGGGATTGTTTTGCCTAGAGAAAAGGAAGCTGAGGGGAGACCTTTTCACTGTCTACAACTATCTGAAAGAAGGTTGATGTATAGTGCAGTGCTGATCTCTTCTTCCAGGTGATAGAATCATAGGATCATAGAATCGCTGGTTTGGAAAAGACCTTTGAGATCATCAAGTCCAACACTACCTGTCCTCTAATAATTCTGTCCCTAAGCAATGCATCTCCACACCTTCCAAATATCTCCAGGGATGGTGACTCAATCACCTTCCTGGGCAGCCTCTGCCAGTGCCCGATAACCCTTTTGGTGAAGAAATTTTTCTTAATATCCCATCTGAACCTCCCCTGGTGCAACTTGAGACTATTCCCTCTGGTCTCATCATCTATCACTTGGGAGAAGAGATGGTGACGGGAAGATAGGTAATAGGACAAGAAGGAATGGCCTCAGGTTGTGCCAGGGGAGGTTCAGATTGGCTATTAGGAAAAAATTATTCACCCTAAGAGCTATGGGGCACTGTCAGAGGCTGCCCAGGGAGGTGGTGGAGTCCCCATCCCTGGAGGTATTTGAAAGGCGTGGAGATAAGGTGCTCAGGGATATGGTTTAGCAGCGGTCAGGTGCGGCTGGGCTCGATGATTTCAAAGGTCTCGTTCCAGCCTAGCGGCTCCCTGACGGCGCGATGCGGCGGCTCCCGGTTCTCCCCGCTCCCTCCCCGGCGCGGCCGCCCCGCCCGGCCCCCGCCCCGGCGCTGTTGCCGAGAGACCGAGCTCGGCCGCCGCCGCCCCGATCCGCCGCGGGGGAAGGACGGGAGGCAGGCACGGAAGCCTCGCACCTCGCACGGCCGCGGGGGCCCGGGGTCGGCCCCTCCCGACCGCGCCATGAAGGGCGATGCTGGCGGTAGGTGGGTCGGAGGCGCGGTGGTAGCCGGCTCCTCCCGCTATTCCAGCGCCGGCGCCCGCCGGAGGGCTCTCCCGGGGATACCGGGCGGTTCCTGGGGAAGGGAACGGAACGGGGAAAGGCCCAGGGAGGACGGGATGCGGGGAGGCAGCGGGGGATGCGGCGGCTCCATCCTCGTTCCTCGCCCGAGCCGCCCTTGCCCTGGGATGGCAGCGAGCGCATCCCGCGCATCCTCCCCGTCCCGGGTCCCCTCCGCATCCCGCAGCGGGGCGAGAAAGCGCCTCCCTTCGCTGCCGATGCAGAGCAGGGACGTGGGGGGAGAGGCCTCTCCCTTACCAGAGGCCGGGGGGGGCGCTGGTTTAACGGGGTGGGTACGAACGAGGCCGAGGTGGGGTTGGGATGCGCTGCGCGGAGCTGCTTGCCTGAGGTTTCACCTGGTTCGCAGGGGCTGCGGGGTTGGGGTGGTTGCAGGGAGCAACGACGCACCCGGGCCTGATGTCAGTCCCTTCAGCGTGCGGGGCTGGGGCTCCTAACACTGTTTATTCAGTGGAGAGGGGCGTAACATTTTGTTGTTGTTGACATCTTCTTCATTTTAGCAGTCCTGGTAACATCAGAGACATTTCTATCAAGGACAGGTTTCCGATGGCCTTTAGGTGCAGCTGTACCTTTTAAATCTGCTACGATTTGGTTGGTTACCCCTCACTGCGTTCTGAGTCACTCATAAGGGAAATAATCACAGTGAGAAAATACTAACTAAATGCTATTTGAGCCTTTCATTTTTGTCTTAAGCATCTTCAATTTCCTGTTTGATTTCATTTCTCACATTTCCTTCCACAGCAGCCACATCCCACCTGCCCTCTAAGTCACCAACAGAGAAACAATACAAATTAACGATGAACTAAGTTTTACTGCATAAATCATGAAGCCAAGAAACTTTAACGGAGGGAGGAAAAAATTACATTTCTTTGAGGTGGTCTCTCTGGCTGCTAGAAGACTCCCATCTCTGCCAGCTCATGCATATACCTTTGGGGAATTTAGGAACAGCTGGGGGCATTTTTGTTTAACCGTTTCAGCTCAGTACTATGTTCTAAAATGAAAATTTAAAGCCATAACAATCAGTACGTGGTTTGTGCTTTAGCATTGTAGATCACAGGCTTTTTGTTTGGTGTATCTGTTTTATTTCAGTCTGAAACTTGGTCATCACAATTCATTCCAACTTAGGCTGTACCTCCTTGGAATACAGCTTACCCTGGTTTGACTTATTTCCACCTTCTGGGCCTTGCTGCTACTATGAACACCTTGTAGGCCTATGTAGCATTCATCCAAACCCAGGTCTTGAGTCACAGCAGTTTCAGGTCTTAAACCTTCACCACAGGAAATGAATAGGATCAAGCTGTGTCATAGGGAGTAATAAGCTACTGGACAAAGCTCTGGAAGTGATGGGAAGTCTAAAATTTTCATAGAAGAGAGTATCTTCTCAAGGCATGAGTATGTCGTGATGAGATAGAGCTGTTATTGGCTTCTGCAGTTGTCCTGTGTCGTGTGTCTTTCCACCCCATTCCCCAGTATTTGGGTACTGAGGCAGTTGTAAACAAGATCTTTTATGTGTTTATATAAGGAAAATAGAGATATTTCATTTGCAAATTACTTTTGCTATGTTACTAATAGTTTATCCCATGTTTGGAAAATTACTTGGAAATCCTGTAAATTTTGAGCATGGAGTCAAACTAATATAGACATTATTAGTTGAATCATATTTTATTTCCCTTTCAATCTTTTTCTGTTCTCCTTTTCATTACCTCTATAGCCTCTTTTATTTCATTTGAACCTTCTTGTATTGGTTAAGCACTGATAAATATCTTGCTTTGGCATGTACTATTCCTAGACTATGGTTTCAAATTGTGTTGGTTCTGCTAGACAGTTTCTTTTTCCTCTTTTAAATTTTCTTTGTTATTATCTTTCATCTCCTTTTTTTTGTTTTCCCCATCATGAAGACAATCAAGCAGGGGAACAAGATGCTCAAAGACATTGTACAGTCTTCACCACTGGAGGTTATCATGACAAGGCTGGAGTAAACTTCAATAGCCTAATCTGACACCAGAATTGATCCTGCTTGAGAGAAGACTGGACTAGAGATCTCCTGAGGTCTTTCCAACCTGAATTAGCTTATGATTCAATTATCTCAATTTTACATTTAGTTTTTCTTTAAAGTAAAGCCTTCAGGTTTGGCCTTTTCTTCCTTGGATATTACATTCAGTCATTATGATTATGAACATGGTAGTGCGGTACCAAAAATTATGGCTGCAACTTCTAGAAACTGCCTTGCACCAATGGGAATGTGTATGACATGTAAATTTGGTTGTTTTAAAGGAAAGATAAGAGGATAAAAAGGAAGAGTCCTAACTTTGTTTTCAGGATTTCAAGTTTAAAACACATAGGCATTAACTGTTTCACTGGCAAAACCTTAAATAATGTAAAATGGAGAATTTGGGAAGGGAAGATTATCTAGAATATTCAGATTTCTCAATAACTATTTTAACAAAATTGTAACAGTAATAAAAGAACATAAGCACTGTTTATAATAATTCTAGTGTATTTCAATTTAAATTATTTGAGGATGTGTATACAAGGTTCTAGGTGCACTAACTTGTAATTAGTGGTATGACAAAATCCCAGCAACATTAAAATTAACACTTAAGCAGGCGTGCTGCCATCCATCTGCCTACTTTCCACCCCAGCATCATTCTGGGAAGGATGCCCTCCCCCCTTTCTTTAAAAGCCTCAAAAATACATCTGCACTATTTATAGCAGGTTACTGAATGTGAGGTATTTTAGAGAGAGGACAGGTTGCTCCCTGAATCCTTTACCTGCCGCTACCTATCCCTTGCTTCTACAAATGACCGAAATACAATTTCCACCTGGAGATTAGCAGATCACAAAAGCAAATCCCACACCACTGCTCTCATATTTTTTCCAGGATGATGCTAACTAAGCACATTGCTGCACATCTCTGTCAGCTATGGGCTCTTAGGGGTTTTTATATCACAGAATCATAGAATGGTTTGGGCTGGAAAGGACCTTAAAGATCATCAAGGTCCAATCCCCTTGCCATGGGCAGGGACACCTTCCTCTACATCAGGTTGCTCAAAGCCCCATCCAACCTAACCAATGATGGGGAAACCATGACATCTTTGGGCAATCTGTTACCACCCTCATAGTGTAGAATTTCTTCCTTATATCTAATCTAAATCTACTCTCTTTTCAGTTTAAAGCCATTACTCTGTGTCCTGATACTACGTGCCCTTGAAAAAAGTCCATATCCAGCTTTCTTGTAGACCCCATTTAGGTACTGGAATGCTGCAATAAACATCTCCCTGGAGCCTTCTCTTCTCCAGGCTGAACAACTGTCTCAACCTGTCTTCCTAGGAGAGGTGCTCCAGCCCTCTGATTAATCTTCATGGCCTTCCTCTGGACTAGTTCCAGCAGGTCCTTGACCTTCTTATGTTGGGTGCTCCAGATGCAGTACTGTAGATAGGGTCTCAATGAGAGCGGAGTAGAGGGGGAGAGTCACTTCCCTGACCTGCTGGTCACAGTTCTACATAGACTACATTGCAGTCTCTAATCCTATGGCAGGAAGTGGTGGGTAGGTGGCCCACAGCTGAAGTGACCTTTTGAAATAATCTGGTTGTTAAACGGTTCTGTGTATCTATAAATTGAATATATTGCCATCAGTACATTCTCTACCTATAATAACTGTGCATTCAGTGGCCATTATTAAATTTTAGTGTTTTATTGACCATTTTGGCTGAGTAATGTCTAGGGGTATATTTAAACTGTAGGGCTTGGAAAGCCGTCCTCTTCCCTAGTCATGCCAATAGCCAACATGTTGGGAGGGACTGAGGGCGGTCACCACTCTTGTGCTTTGGTTTCCACTAAAAAATAAAAAAAAGCTACTTCATGCTTGGATGTGTCCTTCCTTTAAGGATACTGCAGAAGCTGGGGCTGCAAAATGTGAGAATGCACCTGCTTTTTTCTAGAAAAGTAGCCTTTTAGTATCTTGATCTCTACTTTGTATGTAAAAGTGGTGCAATGGAATGTGCCATGGTGTAGTCTAGCAGCACCATTTGAAAAAACTTAAGTTCTCTTTTTCTTTTACTCAACCCAGTTTCTTAATTGAAAAATGTCAAAAAGCTAACCAATTCTATTTAAAACTATGAAGTTCATTATCTGGCTGCGTCAAAGCACAATGTATATGCATGCATAGTTTCTTCAAAATTATGTCTTCTGGATGTTAGAAGGCGTGAGGACTAATAATATGACATTAAGTAATAGTAACAGTAGGCTGTGTATCTGGTGCGTGTGAGATTATAGTATCATAGAGTCAGCAGGTTGGAAAAGACCTCTTGGATCATTGAGTCCAATAATTCCTATCTGCTACTAAACCATGTCCATGAGCACCTCGTCTACCTGTGTTTTGAATACCTCCAGAGATGGTGACTCAACCACCTTCCTGAGCAGCCTGTTCCAGTGCCCGATGACACTTCCTTTGAAATTTTTTTTCCTGATAACCAGTATGAAACTCCCCTGGCACAGTTTAATAGGCCTCCCCTTGTCCTATGACTGGTCACGTTGGAGAAGAGGCCAGCTCCCTCCTCTCTACAACTTCCTTTCAGGTAGTTGTAGAGAGCAATAAGGTCTCCCCACAGCTTCCACTTTTCAAGGCTAAGCAACTCCAGTTCCCTCAGCCGCTCCTCATAAGACTTGTTCTCCAGCCCCTTCACCAGCTTCGTTGCCCTTCTCTGGACTTGCTCCAGAGCCTCAACATCCTTCATGTAGCGAGGGGCCCAGAACTGAACACAGTATTTGAGGTGCGGTCTCACCAGTGCTGAGTACTGAGGGAGAATAACCTCCCTGGACCTGCTGGTAACACTGTTTCTGATACAAGCCATGATGACATTGGCCATTTTGGCCACCTGGGCACACTGCTGGCTCGTGTTTAGTCATCTACTAATCATCACGCCCTGGCCCTTCTCTTAGGGGCATCTTCCCAGCCACTCTTTTGCCCTAGTCTGTAACACTGCACAGGGTTGTTGTGGCCCAGCTGCAGGACCCGGCATCTGGCCTTGTTGAATATCATGTCATTGCTCTCAGCTCATCGGTCCAGCCTGTTCAGATCCCTTTGCAGAGCCTCCCTACCCTCCAGTAGATCGACACTCCCTCCCAGATTAGCGTAGTCTGCAAGCTTGCTAAGGGTGCACTCAATGCCTTCATCCAGGTCATTGATAAAGACATTGAACAGGGCTGGACCCAGCACTGAGCCCTGGGGAACCCCACTTGTAACTAGCCTCCAGCCGGATTTAACACCATTTCCCACAACTCTCTGGGCCCGGCCATCCAACCAGTTTTCCGCCCAGGAGAGAGTATGCCTGTCCAGGCCAGAGGCCGACAGTTTCCATAGCAGAATGCTGAGAAGTGGTGTCAAAGGCTTTACTGACGCCCAAGAAGACCACATCCACAGCCTTTCCCTCATCCAGTAAGCAGGTCACCTTGTCATTGAAGGCAATCAGGTCAGTTTGGCAAGACCTGCCTTTCATGAACCCGTGTTGACTGGGCCTGATCACCCAGTTCTCTTGCGTGTGCTTCATGATAGCACTCAAGATCACCTGTTCCATGACTCCCCCTGGCACTGAGGTCAGACTGACAGGCCTGTAGTTCCCTGGATCCTCCCTCTGACCCTTCTTGTAAATGGACATAACATCAGCCAGCCTCCAGTCAAGTGGAACCGCCCCCGTCAGCCAAGGCTGTTGGAAGATGATAGAAAAGGGTTTGACAAGCAGGTCTGCCAGCTCCTTCAATACTCTCAGGTGAATCCCATCTGGCCCCATTGACTTCGTAGCGTCTAATTGGGCAAGCAAGTTATTAACCACCTCCTCTTGGATCATGGGAGCTTTGTTTTGCTCCTCTAGCTCCTGGGGAACAACTTTCCTTACTATTAAAGACTAAATCAAAGAAGGTATTAGGTACCTCAGCTTTGCCCTCATCCTTTGTCATAGTCGTTCCTTTTGCATCCAGTAAAGAATGTATATTCTCCCTAGTCCTCCTTTTACTATCGATGTATTTGTAGAAAGATTTTTTTATTACCTTTCACCAAATTGGCCAGTCTGAGCCCTAGCTGGGCTTTAGCCCTCGTGATTATTCCTCTGCATGATCTCACTTCTTCCCTGTAGTCCGCCAAAGATGTTTTCTGATTTCAATAAAGAATATTAACATCTGTTGACTGCTTAATATTGACTGTTTGCCTTTGGCTTGTTGGACTTTATCTTAGCCTGATGTAATAAATGGAAATGTCACTATTAAATTAAATGGCTCCAGGTCAAATCCATACAATGATTATTCAGTGTTTAAGTTCACAGTGATAACATTCTTTGCATATTGGTGCAATTTTTCTCCCATCATTGGTACATTTCTGATGATAGTTTGTGTTGTATACGTCTATTTAAAATCTATATACTAACAAGAGTCATGTCAGTTATTTATATAGGCAAAGCTTTTTAATAAAATGAAGATACTGTTAATCAGTAAGTACAAAAGCAGTGTGCTTGAAAACAAAAGGCTTTAGGTTATTTATAAAACTGTTCAAAATGCATTATAAAATGGTCTTAGTCAATTAATGTCTTCTTTTGTCTCTCCAAGGAGGTTTCATGCTTATAGATAACAGAAGTTAACTTCAGGATGCTAAAAAGGAAACAAAGTTCAAGGGTGGAAGCCCAGCCAGTTACAGATTTTGGTCCCGATGAATCTTTGTCAGACAATGCAGATATTCTGTGGATTAACAAACCAGTAGGTATCTCTTTCCGTAATTACTAATTTTAAGATAAATATAACTTGTGTTGTTGAAATATGACTTTCACAAAAGATTCCAAGATAGATATTTGTCAGAAACAAGCATTGAGGTAAAGTTGCTAATCGACCTGTTCATTTTTTGCAAAAAGTCCAAAACTAAATTAAAAAGTCTCTTTCAGTAGTTGCAGACTGATGGGGATCATCAAGCAGTGTTTGCCACTCAGTTCATCTACTGATTGTTTTTTTAAACATCTTTTCAGTGTCACTGGTTAGGAGTTAAGTTCATTAAAGGAGCTTTTGAAAAGGTTGTCAAAAGGAGCATTTCATTGCTGAAGTGGTAGCCAGCCGTTGTCTCTTTTGCCTCTTACATTGCTTATTAATATAATAGTGTATTTTGGCTAGTTATTTTGAAATACATCTCACATTTTTCTGATGTCATTTAACCTACAGCCTGCCCTAAGGAACAGATACTGTAAAAAGGTCTGGCAACTTGAAACTGGGGAAAGCTTTTTTGGGAATGGAGTTATTAATAGAACGTGCAGAATTAATAAAATTCCCTTTCCATCTAAATATGGTTGTTATGATTAAGTTATTTATTTGTCAGTGTGCATCTGGGATTCCTGTGTTTTGAATGGAGTCATACTTTTGAAGGGAAGGCGTTTTGCATTTCTCTTAAAGTAGTGCATAAATTTTTACCTTGCAAAAGCAGCAAGTCCAGTTTTCTGAAGTAATACTCATTGTTAGCATTACATTAATTTCATGGAACTATCATCTCATTTGTCATAGGGTTGCTAAATATCTTCAGCTTTGCAGCTGAGTTTTTACACTTAATCATTTACAAAACAACGCCCATTTAATCCATGCCTAATACTCTCAAGTAGAGCGCTCATATTGACAGCTGCAATAACCTCAAAATGTCACTGCAGAAATATATGCTAAGTTATTTGCCAATGTTTCTCAGCACACAGTATAGAGATTTTTGATGGAATAATTTTTTTCTTGTCACACTGATGGACTAGTTGTACATTGCTTAGCATTAACAATATTGACATTTTACTGTGGCAGACAACGTTTTTTTATATCAACCACTCTTTAATATTTTATGTGATTTTGTTTCAGTTGGACCATGATTCAAAGCAAAATGGGTATTAGCAGGACATGAGAAATCATTCATCAGGGGCCTTCATTTCTAAACTATTAGTTTGGCTCAGAATATGCAAATGAAGAGCTATTCGCTTCAGGTCAAATATCATTACACTTAAATGAGCGTCCATAGAGTATTAAATTAGCTGAATGTTCCTAAATTTTCTTGATATCAAAATACACTTCAGTTAAGCAGGTTTTGGTTGGAGATTTTTTTCTTTGTGACGTGTCTTTTTTTTCTTCTTGTTTTGACTTTACTAACTGACTATGCTTGTTTGGCTTCAAGATGTTTCAATGGTGTTTTGATTTAAGAGAAAAAAATCCAACCTTAAACTCCTGTACTGGTACATTTTACCTTTTAATTACACCTCCCACTTTGACTGGCACTCAATATCAGCCTTATTGATAATGATTGTAGTGAGACTAAGACCTAAGTAGTCATAGACATCAGCTGTTCTCTTCTAGAAACTTGGATGGAACAAATGTGAATCCTGATGTTAAGAAGTAGCTATCATAATACCATCTCTTTTACATTTATTCTTTTCATAAATGGAACGATGCCTTTAATCCCCATGCCCATCACTTGATTTAAAAAGTAGTTTATGTAAATATCGAACTAAAATTTTCCACAGATATTTTGTTTTAATTTAATGTATTCACTCGATTTATAACATCAACTAATGCCACATATTGTTTGCACATAAATGTGACAAGTTGTCATTTCATATGAAATTGGATTACAAAAGCTGCAAAGTAGAAGTGATAGAATCCTAATTCTCAGTTTCCTAGCTCTTAGTTCTTGGTTTCTGAATAATACAACTTCTCAAATTAACTAATAAATTTGTATACGTGTATATAGAACTATATATATGTGTGTATATATATAAAAATGAAATAAAATCAGGAGTGCTTATTTTTTTGATGAAGACTTTTAATATGTGGATCATGATGTGTAGGAAAAATGCAAATGTGTGTTTACATAAACTGCTAGTACAAATTATAGAGGCTAAATATTTGTGCTTTTTTTGAACATCAAAGCAATCTTGCCTTGTCTTGGTGTTTTTTTCAGTGGGTACATTCTTTATTACGAATCTGTGCCATCATCAGTGTTATTTCTGTTTGCATGAACACTCCAAAGACCTTCGAGCATTATCCTCCTCTCCAATATGTGACGTTTGCACTCGATACTCTGTTGATGTTTCTTTATACTGCAGAGATGATAGCAAAAATGCACATCCGTGGGATAGTAAAGGTAAGCACTTAAAAAGTATTCTACAGGTGCTTAAGAAAATTATCTGAATATATGCTGGTGACATGTGATCTTTGTTTTTTAACTTTCATCTCTTTTTGATATCGTTGTTTTTAACTGCAGGCAACGCGTTGACTTATAAGCTGAAAAGACAGGTTGACAAAGATGAAGTTTTACTGCATAATTAATCCCTCTAAAATATAATACCAGCATTCATAAAAATGGTTTCCTGCTAAGAAATAGATAGTTTCATTATATTAATATAAGAATGAAAGGAAAAACAAGCTGCATGTACATTAGCAAGAATATTTTTTTAAATGTCTAGAGATCTATATATGGACATAGTCGTTTGATTTTCATTTCAGAAGGCCTGATGTGTTTTTGTGTGGTTACTTCATTTAAATAAGAACATATGTCTTACTGTGAACTAAATGAGAAAATCATCTTACTTTACTGATTTTTTCCTTAATATAATGCAGGCTGGTAAACAATCTTCAGTTACCATATGTTGGCCGTTGTTGTACTAATTTGTATAACTATATATGATACTGAAGAATGTAAAACTAAACCATTTTTCAGTAATCATTATTTTATAGCATTATTTCAATTATTGCTTCCAGTCTTCTACAAAAAAGATACAAATTCAGCTTAAATATAGAAGATCCATCTGCAGATCTTATTGATGATACAACTACGTCACTATTGCACAGAACAGATGATCAGTGTGCTATCTTTCCTTTAACTAATGAATGGTATGGTGACTCCGGAGACATTTGAGGTTGTACCTAGCTCTTCAGTTTGTTCTGAGTTTGCAAATAGCACTTTTTTTCACTGCCAAACTAAGCTATTATGTCATCACACTTAAGGAATATTATTAGTAAAAGTTAAAGTATCATTAATATTAATATTTAGAAAATGACTGAAATAAGATGACTGGTTGAGCAGAGGAATCTGGGTGGATATCAGACGAAAGAGGAAAGTATGTAAACATCAGAAGAAGGAGCAGACATCTCAGGACTACAGGAATGAAGTGAGATATTGTAAAGAGAAAATCAGAAGGGGTAAAGTCCAGCTAGAACTCAGATTGGGCAATTCTGTGGAAGATAATAAAAAATTTTTCTACAAATATATCAACAACAAAAGAACGGGCAAGAAGAATCTTCATCCTTTTCCTGGACACATTGGGGATGTCAGTGAAAAGGGACGAGGATAAGCCTGAGGTACTTAATGACTTATTTGCCTCAGTCTTTAATAGTAAGGTAAGGTGTTCTCTTGGTAGTCAGCCTCGTGAACCAGAAGACAAGGAGGGAGAGCAGAAGAAAGCTCTTATGATTCATGAGGAAGGAGTTAAAGATCTGCTTGGCCAATTAGACTCTCACAAGGCTATGGGTCGGATGGGATCCACTGGAGGGCATTAAGGGAGCTGGAAGAAGTGCTTGCCAAACCACGTTCCACCATCTACCAGCAGTCCTGGATGACTGAGGAAGTTCCACTTGACTGGAGGCTGGCTGGTGTTATATCCATTTACAAGAAGGGTCAGAGGGAGGATCCAGGGAACTACAGGCCTGTCAGTCTGACCTCAGTGCCAGGGGGAGTCATGGAACAGGTGATCTTGAGTGCTATCATGAAGCACATGCAAGAGAACCGGGTGATCAGGCCCAGTCAACATGGGTTCATGAAAGGCAGGTCTTGCCAAACTAACCTGATCGCCTTCTATGACAAGGTGACCTGCGTACTGGATGAGGGAAAGGCTGTGGATGTGGTCTTCTTGGGCGTCAGTAAAACCTTTGACACCATTTCTCACAGCATTCTGCTTGAGAAACTGCCAGCCTCTGTCCTGGACAGGCAAATGCTCTCCTGGGTGGAAAACTGGTTGGATGGCCAGGCCGAGAGAGTGGTATTACATTAAGTTAACTCTAGCTGGAGGCTGATCACAAGTGTAATCACCAGGGCTCAGTGCTGGGTCCAGTTCTGTTCAATATCCTTATGAATGATCCTGGACCAGGGAATTGAATGTACCCTTAGTAAGTTTACGGATGACACTAAGCTGAGAGGAAGTGTTGATCTGCCGGAGGGTAGGAAGGCTCTACAGAGGGATCTGAAACAGGCTGGACTGATGGGCTGAGGCCAGCGGGATACGGTTTAACAAGGCCAAATGCCGGGTCCTGCACTTAGGGCACAATAAACCCAGTTCAGCATTACAGACTTGGGGAAGAGTGGGCTAGAAGGCTGTCTGGAGGAGAAGGACCTGGGCATGCTGAATTGCAGATGACTGAACATAAGCCAACAGTGTACCCAGGTGGCCAAGAATGCCAATGGTATGTTGGCTTGTATCAGAATCAGTGTGACCAGCAGGTCCAGGGAAGTGATTGTGCCCCTGTACTCGACGTTGGTGAGGCCGCACTTTGAATACAACATTGTGTTCATTTTGGGGTCCTCTTTACAAGAAAGACACTAATGTCCTGGAGCATGTCCAGAGAAGAGCAATGAAGCTGGTGAAGTGGCTGGAGAACAGGTCTTACGAGAAGCAGCTGAGGGAACTGGAGTTGCTTAGCCTTGAAAAGTGGAGGCTGAGATGAGACCTTATTGCTCTCTACAGCTACCTGAAAGAAGGGTGGAGAGAAGTGTGTATTGGTCTCTTCACCCAAGTAATAGATGATAGGACAAGGGGCAATGGCCTCAAGTTACCCCAGGGGAGTTTCAGATTGGAGAATAGGAAAAATTCTTCACTGAAAGGTTTATCAGGCAGTGGCAGAGGCTTCCCAGGGAGGTGATTGAGTCACCATCCCAGAAGGTATTTAAAAGACAGGTAGATGAAGTATTTGGAGACATGATTTAGTAGTAGTAGACAGGTGCGGTAGGGCTTGATAATCTCAAAGATATTTTCCACCCTAGGGATTCTATGAGTCTGTGATTCTGAAAAGGTCTACACATCTTGCACAGGGCCAGAGTAACCCTTTGTGAAGTGCTATTTCTGGTCGCTACCTGTACTGTCTAATTCCGAAGCAAGGGTGGAAGGAGAGAGACAAGGTAAAAGGAAGATGTCACCACTGCAATGGGTAGCCAGTAGTTCCTTGGGAATATGCGGTCGCTTCTGCAGCAGCTTCTTCCAGACCACGTGGTCCAGGCTTGTTCAGTTGGCATGATGGACATGCACATTGTGTGGCTCTTTTCAGGTTCTTTTATAAGATCAGTCCATGCCCCATCAGCATTTAGTGGGTGATCGTGCCCACTACTGCACCTCCTCCCCCCATAGCAGGCACCTCAGCACCATGAACCTGGCCAGGCGAGGGATGGGGAGCAATGCTTTACGCTGCATCTCATCTCCCATTGGACCCGGCTCCGCAGGCAGGGCCTTCAGACAATAAAAATGTTTAAGATAGACAAAACAGTAAAGTTAGTCTTTACAATATGTTATCAAATTTGAATTTAATGCTATTTAATTTAATTGAATGCTAATCAATGAATAATCCTATTTTTAGTGAACTGTTTGACTTACCTTTTCTATTGTTTATGCTAGGGAAAATATAGGGTAAATATTGTAGTTGCCAAGAACATAATGATCCACGGACTTCCAAAGACAGTAGCAATCAAAGTAGAATAAGGCACTGTTTAGAAACCTACTAGAATTTATTAAAGATCTTTGCATGTGAAACATCTTTCTGTAAGAAATTTGTTTATGAACTGTAGTCCTAGTTTAAGTGCATTCAAGACTTCTAGCAAATGTAGGATCAATTAATGTATTGCCATATGGTTCTACTGAACTTTACTATAAATCAATATTTCTGTAACACCATTAGGAATTGAAATGCTAATAAACCTTTGAGCCATGATTAATGCAAAATTTTAGAACAGTAGAACAGTGAGAATTCTAATTTAAAGAGAAGGTAGGCACCATCCGTTTCAGTCCCAATTAATAACAATGTAAGTATAGCTAGGCTAAGAAGATTTTGAAAATGTTAAGTCAAGTCTAATTAACACCTTTGAAGGGCAAATGAAAAATTTACCTCCTTTGGTTCCTAAGGGGTTTTAGAAAAGGAAAGTAGTTTCTGAAAATCCTGGCCTTTTCTCTGTAAAAAGTTTCCCTTTACCTTGTGTAAACTAAGTGACAAAATAAAATGCATCCATCCAAGTGTTTTGTTACTCCAGAAGGAAAGTTAAACTGAAACATTGCTGTGATGATGTGCCTATTATTATTTGTGTTTCCTTCTGGGTAATTGTTGTTGTGCTGGTAAAAATCTACGCAAAATTTGGGCTGCTTATACCTTGTGAGTGTTGGATGTTGCTTGTTCCATTTGCAAAGACAATCCATATAGTTGACTCTTTGAATTACAAGGGCACTGCTCATACAGATATCTACCATCTACAAAGAAAACAGACAGTAACATGCATTTAGACAGGGAGCACAGAATATAAATATTAAGAAAACCAGAAGGTAAGAGTACAGGATATATCTGCTACAGGGTCCAAGGTGCTTTCAGTTTCAAGACAGTATACAAATACTTCTTATTATTGGTAGAATACACTGTTTGCATCTAATAGATGTTATGATAGATTGACCCCCCTGGAAGAACTGAAATGTGCTGTGTAATGGATTATATTCAGTATATAGGCGTGGCTTAGGAAGAAAACACTGAAAGGCTTGAGATATGATATCTGTATTATAGTTTTCGGTATTGCCCACTGTTGCTACTTGTCATAAACAAGTGGACTAATGCTAATTATATGTCTGTCTTTACCTTGAAATTAATCTCTGAAAAAATGAAAAATGGACTATAATTTCTTACTGATTGAGGTCTTTTTAAATATAAAATTCTAGGACAGTCTGCCTAGTGTTTGCTGGCCACATTGTATAGAATGTATGTACAAACAATAACACAGCTTGTAATGTTTTGGGAAATTTTGTAGGAGGCAATTAGACCAAGTCACTGTTTCTTGTGACATATTTGTAATCCTTGTATTCTGAATTATGTTCTAAACTGCAAAAAGATGACCAGTGATAGAGTTCATTGTGAAATGATAGAGTAGCTCAGGAAAATAGCATGTACACAGTAAAAATGTATTTCAAGTAGATGTAGTCAGTAAATACATAATACTATTGATGAGAAATTAACTTTCATGAATACTGCGTGGCCTCTGGCTGAACAGTTTGAAGACATTAAAAGTTAGCTGTTAATTACTTCATCAAGCAAGTTATTAAAATAGTTGTAAGTGAAACTGCTATGGCTTACTATTTTGATTTATGTTTAACTTACTAGGGTTTTCTGAGCAAATAATTTTGAATATAGATTTCAGTCATGAAAATATGTTGTAATAAATACAGTAATATCTCAATATTATTTTTTTAAAATATTGCATTCCTAGATATGCAGGTTTTCATATTAATTTTTTCTCTACAACTCTTCTCTGTGGCTCACACATTTTAATGAATTCAAAGCACTGCAAACTCTGTTCTCTGTGAAGCGTGTGAATTAATGGGTGATATGACTTAGCTACGTCAATATTTGTGTAGGAATAGCTTATGAAGCATGTTAGCAGATGTCTACTAAATTGCGTTACAGGCACATCTTTAAAAGACTTAGTGTTTTAGAAATTAAAAATTCTGATCTCTTTAGAAGCTTTCGAACAAAATTTAAAAAAAATAATGTTTAATATCACAGACTTTCCACACATTAAAAAAGCTGCAGAGTGTGTAAAATAAAAAAAAATATTTTATTAAAATGGTGAATAAGGTTCTTTTAGCATTAACATTCATGTAATATTTCTTTGTCTTAGAACTAGAAACATTAAATATAAAGTACTGCTCTAGTGGTGACTGAAGGCAAGAATAAGGGCCCAGAGGCCTCTTGACTTTGACTTGTTTGAACACCAGAACATAGTATGTGGGGAAAGGCTGCGTTTTGACACACACAAATTTTTCATGAGATTTAATAACACCAGAGTAGTGTGGATTTTAGGAATAGGAATGTTTTAGTTGAACCAAATCAAATTTCTATTTTTAATTACTTTTGACAATAGAGCTCTAGGAATAGGCATCATTTGCATGGATTTAAAAGTCTCCCAGTCCTAATACGATGTCCAATCTCACCATTCATTTGGCTTAGTGAATAAGTGAGGAATATTTCATGAGATTACTTAATTTAATTTTGGTTTTCATTCTCTCACATAAGATAGAAATTCATTACCTTTGACTATCTTTATGGTGTAATATTTTCCTTACCTAATACTTAAGTATAGGTCTAGTATGTCTGCTTATTAGATACAGGCTGAATCATAGTATCCTGAGACACAAAGCTCCACTGGTATGAAGGGTGGCTGAATAACACAAAATAGTATCAGTGATTTAGCAGATGTCAGGCATCTCTTTTATGCTGGTACAGTGAACAGTGATGAGTTTGTTACCAACTAACCTCTCACAGAAAACATTTACTTATTTGGCAACCACTTTTGTGTGCTCTAAGAAATATTTTATTACGCCAGAAATACTCTGCGCGACTTGGAGTTTATCATGAAACTTATAATAAGGCATTGGCCAGAATACTGGGAGTATAAAGGTTTGCTGACATAGGAAAAGTCTAGGGAAGTGACTAACCTCTGATTCATTGAGATTATAAAACTAGAATTTACACATTCAGCTGGAAATATTTTACTGCCTGCTACTGGTGATTTATGTTTGTATAAAGAATATAGAAGTTTAACATTGTGTGCAACCATAATTTACTTCTTTGGTTTTGTGTGTGAATTACAGCCTTGTAAGAACAAATGCAAATTTGACCATCAAAGTACCACACCAAATAACAATGTATAAAACGTAGTAAATTTAGTGCAATGGTAAAAGTTGCAGAATTCAGTTCAACATTGATACTTTCATGATCTCTTCAGTTCAGAATCCCACTTTCTTCAGTTGATCCTAGATTTGTTTGGGTTTATTTTAGTATGATCTTTATTTCCCAGAGTTTAAATAGAGTTTGGTGACACTCGGGTTTTGATTTCTTTCATGTCTCAGACTCCTTAGTCAGAAAGAGCTCTGCTATAATCAGCTGCATCAGGGTAGTATCTAGTCTGTTTAAATGAAAGCAGACCAATCTACTTCACTGAACCTTGAATGAGGTTTAAACTGGTCTCCCAGTTACATGCAGTTTGTCTGCTGCATAGTTTACTGACTGACTGGTGGACTTGTGAGCGCATCATGAATTAGCTATTTTTTGTGTCTGTCAAAATGGTTCATGAGTCAATTTGTAATCTAGCTGAGGACTTGCAGTCCCTTAGAATCAAAGCTCACATTTACATGCCCACTCATATGTCACTTATGAACATGACTGTATGTGCTTGACATGCTTCTGTTTATTGAGTTTCCAAAATGATCTCCTCATAGAAAAAAAAAAAAGAATTGTTTTAGAATTAGAGAGATGGAAGATAACTCTCAAGCTCAAAATGGATGTGATATCAGATGAGCATCAGACTTCTGAAAGAGAGCAAGGAGCCTAAGCTGTGATGGAAGGACCTTGTATTTCTTTTAATCAGTGTGATATAAAAATTATATTCTGCTTTCTAATTAGGTGTCTTCTGAAGGTCATCTCACATGGGTATGAGCCAGATAAGGATGCCTTACTTTGAAGGTACTTTGCGTTTGTTAGAAGTTTTCCTTTCAGCCTTTGTATTGGGAGATGGAATAAGCAGATAGAGAGGTATTCCAGGTAGATTGCTTGTATTAGACACGATTCCAGTGGTGTTATTTTATATAATAAAATAGCCAAACAGAAAATTGTGCCAAAATCTGTGAAACTTCTAGGAAACTGTCTTTGTCTATGATATGAAAGAATTCACATCCACTGCAACAAAAAGGAAACGAGTAACAGATGACTCAGGTGAAAATACAGCCTTTATGGAATGAGAGATGAATGCAAATCATTTCACTCCATGGACACTGTGAGGACATGTGAAATTATCTTCGTTATAACACTTCCTCATTGTGGCTTCTAATCACAGACTTGATGGTAATCACAGTCTTGATGGTATTAGAAAACCTACATTGAAATCACATTGTGAAAAGGAGGCAGAGTTTATCCTGTACCTCTCTTGGAAGAGTAACAGCATAAAATAAAAAATGTGTGAGTTCTCTATCCTGTCTGTTATAAAAAGGCCTAGCTGACACTTATTTTAGTATCATCGTGTTGGAAATTAGAAATTTTTTGATATTGCACAAGTAGTGCACTGGCAGGAATAGAAATGTCTTTTCACTGTGCAGTTGTGACACATGTCAGCTAACAAAGGAGATTATCAAAAGAAATGATGGACCTTGACATTTCCCCCATTGTTAAATCTATTACATTCACAGCAAAAGTTTTGTACTAACTGAAGTAGTTGTGAGTGGATTTGTCAGACTTTATTTCAGCAGCACTGAGCGCTCTTCACTGAAGTCTGTACTCTTGCAAGGGGCTGAAGTGAATAGCTACACCATTAGCTTTCAGCACTGTCTCAGTGATATCATGCAGGAACTTGAAATGGAGCTTAATCTTCTACCAATGCAATTAAAGTTAGATGGAAGCCATTTCCTTTTCTACAGTCCAGTACTAGAGGCCAGTTAGCTGAAATCAGTGGCTTTCAGCACCCCTGGTGTTCCCAGGCAGCGTTAGCCCTGTGCAGAGAGCACATTTTCCTCATCGTATTTGTGATAGTTTGTTTGCTGTAGTTGCTATCTGTCTGCTTAAGAGGAGACAGTTGAGAGCACAGCAGGCTGGAAACTTACCTGAGACATGTGGACTTAACTCTGTACATTCAGTTCTCTGTGAGTATGAGGAATTTTCCTGCTGTAGTGCAAGCAGTGTGAGGTAGAGACAGACAGACATTTGTGCTGTAATGAAATACTTCGGTTGCCATGTTCTAAACTGGGATCTGCGACTGTTTCCAATGTCAGCTGATGCCTGTTTGCATATTCTTTTTTATAAGATTATTATGGATAATCTTTGCACAAAATAGATTTTGAGGCTTAAAATAGAAAGAACTTTTAGTAGGATTCTTTGGTGCTAATTTGAATGTCTGCATCGTCTGTAATTAGTTGTTTGTGTCTAAAGTAGGCTTTTCCAAAAGGTAATAATTTATCTGGCCAGTTTTTCTCCATTGACTGAAAGGGAATCTTAAAAGCACCTAGGCTGACACCTGGCACTTAGGTATCACACACTGAGTGCTCACTCTAACTTGTTATATATTGTTGTCAATGGACAGGTGGGCAGTGCAGGAAGTTTACAGACAACTGAATGCCAGCCTCTTCTTTAACACTTATTGAGTTAACTTGCTTCTGCTGAAGTGAGTTTCTTCCATAACCATCCTAAATCAGAAGTTTGTCTTGAATTATGGATTACAGAACTGTTTACTGTACCTTATTACAAGCATCTGGTTTGCCTCTTTTTCTGTACTTTTAATATCAAACATTCCACCTTTATCTAACAAGAATGGAGAAACTGCAAAATTAGTTTAATCCTTCTGATAAATGATGGAAATATTAATTGAATTGCAGGGAAGCACTGTCAGCTGGCTCATTAACTTTTAGTAACATTTTTAAGGGAGTTTCGGCAGCATTACAAGCTGAAAATGGAAGACAGAAATTCTGAAATTACAGAATCACAGAATGGTCAGGGTTGGAAGGGACCTTTGGAGATAATCTAATCCAACCTCTCCACTACACCAGGTTCACTGATAGCAGGTTGTGCAGGAACGTGTCCAGATGGGTTTTGAATATCTCCAGAGAAGGAGACTCTACAACGTCTCTGGGCAGCCCATTCCAGTGCTCTGTCACCCTTACAGTAAAGAATTTTTCCCTCATGTTCAGATGAAACATCCCATGTTCTACTTTGTGCCTGTTGCCCCTTGTCCTGTCACTGGGCACCACTGAAAAGAATCTGGCCCGCTCCTCTTAATGTACATCCTTTAGATATTTACAAGCATTGATAAGATTTCCCCTTGGTCTTCTCTTCTCCAGGCTAAACAGGTGCAGGTCTCTCAGCCTTTCCTGAAAAGAGAGATGCTCCAGTTTACTAATAGTCTCTGCGGTTCATCTTACAGTGTTCTGTGACTCTAGAATACCCGCAGTGTATAAATGAGTTAAGGACTGGGAATAGAATAATAGAATCCCTAGGTTGGAAAAGACCTCCAGGATCATGGAGTCCAACCATTCCTATATGCCACTAGCCATGTCCCTGAGCACCTCGTCTACCTGTCTTTTAAACACCTCCAGGGATAGTGACTCAAACACCTCCCTGGGTAGTCTGTTCCAGTGGCCAATGACCCTTTCTGTGAATTTTTTTCCTGATAACCAGTCTAAACCTCCCCTGGCACAGCTTGAGGCCATTCCCCCTTATCCTATCACCTGTCACCTGGGAGAAGAGGCCAGCTCCCTCCTCTCTACAACCGTTCAGGTAGTTGTAGAGAACATAAAGAACTCCCCTCAGCCTCCTCTTCTCCAGGCTAAACAACCCCAGCTCCCTTAGCCACTCCTCGTAAGACTTGTTTTCCAGCCCCTTCACCAGTTTCATTGCTCTTCTCTGGACTCGCTCCAGAGCCTCAACATCCTTCTTGTGGTGAGGGGCCCAGAACTGAACACAGGATTCGAGGTGTGGTCTCACCAGAATAACCTCCCTGGAGCTGCTGGTCAGGCCGTTTCTGATACAAGCCAAGATGCCATTGGCCTTCTTGGCCACCTGGGAACACTGCTGGCTCATGTTCAGTTGGTTTGTCAATCAACACCCCCTGGTCCTCCTCCAGACAGCTTTCCAGCCACTCTTTTAGTCTGTAGCACTGCACAGGGTTGTTATGCCCCAAGTGCAGGACCCAGCATTTGGCCTTGTTAAACCTCAAAGTTGCATTGTTTTCAAATGCCAAGTAGTAAAACAGCATATTCAAAGGTTGTTGGTTTTAAATATTATTTCATAACAAACAGTATTGATATCCATTATTTGAATAAGACATTCAGTCTGCAGAAGTTAATTCTTCTGTCTCACCTTTTTTCTGTGTCTGTTGCTGTTTTGCTAAGCACGTATGTCCATTGCAAGGACATCTGTTCCCAGTCTGCTTAGATCATATTGCTGTTGAAATACTCTGATGCTGTTTTCAGTCATAGGAAATTAAAAAAATTAAAGGTGATTATCATGAGGGAAACAAATATGAAGTTGCCTGCAGCATGTTTCTAGCTGGGTGTTACTGCTTGTGGTCCAGGGAAGGTTAGAGATTGTGGCAGTAGAATATACGCACCTGTTTCTATGGTTACTTGTGCCTGGTTTTGATGGGGTGTTTATTACGGGAAATAATGACTCATATTGCACAGTGGGGCTTTTTGCACCATTCTTACATTAGAATATTAGAAAATCAAAGAAATTTAAATTACTTAGTGAGATTACATGGGAAGTATTTCTAAAATAAAAATGGTATTTTTTCTATCCAGTCAATGGATTATATTAATTTTTAAGGAGAAATTATTTTGGGGCATGTATTGAAGCATGTGTCCAAATAATACTTAGTGACTTACCATGGTGATTGTAATTTAACCTTGAAGTTCCTAGGAAAAAATACACAACATACTGACTTTAACGTATTTAGAAATTGCTCTGTCAATATACAGACAAATGAAATGAACAAAACTTTGCTTTGTGGCAATGTTTTTTTTTTCCCTTTCCAATGGCACTTTCAAGGATTACTTTACTGGTTTTCTTCATAAAAGCAGCTGGTATTGAAGGACGTTGTTAATGTATTACTTCATGTCAGGGTAAAACGACACTTATCCTGGGGTAGCAGTAAAATCAACATACTGGATAACATGTTATGTATTCAGGCAGGAGGAGAAGGAACTTCAACCCTAGTGTGCCTTTTGGAGTTGAAACTTGCATTTTCATAGATGTCTGCTCTAAGTAAACAATATTGGTTTGTTTCACTTTCTGAAAAGCGACTCCTTCTTATCTATTCCAGCTTTTCACTACTGTGCTTTTTGACTGTTGAAGGAGAGCTGTGATGATGGTCATAAATCCAAGATTTCTTATGTTAGATGAGACCATTTGCCTATCAAATTTCTGTACTCAGTCTCTGGGCAATATTTGATGCTTCAGAGTTAGTGAAAGTTTTCATCTTGAAATATTTGGATCCAAACCCACTCATTGCATCCACTGTAAATACTGGGGAGGGCAGAATGCTGTAGACTGAAGCTCAGCAGCATTTAACACAAATCACCTTCCCAAGGCTGCAGAGTACTTCCAAACACAAACATGCATCCATGTATATGGAACTAAATGTAGAACTAGAGTCTGTCTTGAGGAACTGGAATCTTGAGGAGATAGTCTTAGACGCAAACAACCAGATAAGAGTTTGGATTGAAAGGGACTTACGAATGTGTTCTGGACCACCCTCTTGCTCAAAGCAGGCCCTTAATTTGATTATCCAGGGTCCTGTAAAGCTATGTCTTAAATATTTCCAGTAAATGAGATGCTAGTGCTTTATTGGACAACATGTTCTATTGTTTAATTACTATCACGGTGAGGATTTTTGTCTCTGTGCACATCTGGAAACAGTGAGTGACATTCCGAGTCGGAGGATCCTATTTATGCCCTTCCCAATTATGGATTTTTAGATTTGCTGAACATTTAAGACATGCAAGGGAGCCAGCTCAGCTAGGAAGGCAATACGTATGGCACTGAAAGTGATTGGCTACTGAGCAGATGGAGAGGGGAGGAATGAAATTCAGACTTTCAATATAGTAACCTATAAAATCTTTTGAGAGGGCATCTGCCAAGCCTGGCAGCTTGAAATAGTGATCAATCTGAATTATTTGTCACTCAGCTAAACTGAGATGCTCTACAGTGGTTTGGCTGATAAGGGAGGTGTGTTGAAGTATTCTTTGCCGTCATTTTTTGGAAATGGTTATTCCCATAATAGTTTTGTACTTGAGGAAGGGAGTATTGTGTAGTGTTTTCATTTTTGTTTCTGGATTGTCTTTAAATTTTCTTAAATAGTTTTGATTTGAAATACCATTTGTTAGCTCTTCCCAGTTCTATCCCTCCTTATCTTACAGGAAACACTGCTAGAGGATTTTTAACAAGTAAAACAGTCTTTGTCTGTTTGAAAGTCTTGATTCTTACTTCACAACTTGGATTGTTTCTCCTTTTTCAGGCTTTTTAGTGTTCTTGGTTTGGTTTTGTTTTTTTTTTCTTTCTATTAGAAACAGAAAATGAGATGGTGAATACTATAGTTTAAAAATTTTCCATTATAACAGGAAATACAAAATACTGAGTTTGATGAAGTTAATGACATAAATTAACAAAAATCTGATGTGCCTTGAAAATACATTTGAGACTGGTTTTTAATGAATGAAATAGCTTTGCATCTTCTTTGGTAGTTCCTAAAATCTGAAAATCACAAGAAATTAACTTAAAAATCTACTTTTTTAATTATTGCAAATGACAAAGTTGTGGTTCTGTAGTGATTATAGCTTTTTTGTGATGATGGATTGGAACTGTGTGTTTTGTGTCTGTAACATGCATGTAATCACCCTCTAGTCCAAAAGATGCGCAAGAGCTATGTTTAATTTTTTAATATAAATAGAGTAACTTTGGTTTGTGTGCTGTAACATCAAGTGATTTTTCCAACATCTTCCTAGCATAGAAAGCAAGATTACTATGTTATGCAACATTACATGCTATGAGACAGAAAAATTATGCTCTATGTAATGTGTTACTTGGAAGCATCTGAGATAGAGCAGATCAGTACAATACATGAGTAGTTACGACTTGAACGGGTTTAACTCAGTGATGATGAAGTGATATTACACCTACTGTAACCACTTACAGTTCACCTTCATGCAGTAATTCTAATTCCATTGGCTGTTACAAATCAATTGCTATTATGTGAATATATTTTAAATGATCCTTCACTGTGAATGAGGACATTTGTAAGAAAAAGAAGATATACAGAAATTAAAAGATGTACTCCTCCCATAACAGTTTCTTTTTTCCCAAATATAGATAACTTTTTTTTAAAGAATAGAGTGATTTATTTTGAAGTGATACTGTTGCTGTTGCAGAGAGCTATGTTGGAAGTGACCACTGATTTTAAAGTATAATAGTTTCTCTTTGATTATTAATATAATTTTAACTAAGCAATCCACAGTTCCCTTCATTTCCTGCATGGATCATGGTTTTCAAATTACAGAAGTACTTCACATTAATAGACAGTGAGTATATGATTTGCTAGTTGTTGCATAGTAAAGTGCTTCAGGTTGAGTTTTTTTATGTCAGGTAGAGTAGAAGATGGAAGTAGGTAGTGCAGCTGAGAGTTATCTGTGTTTCTAAGGTCCCACGTTGGATGCTCCCAAGGACAGCTAAGGAGTTACAAAGCTCTGAAGAAGGGAGCTAATATTTGACCTGGGCACATTTGAGAAACAGTTTATTTTTGAGGGTCAGAAAAGGAGAACTGAAAATGGAAGTCAGAGGCAGCTTTTGTTCTTGATTAGACTGTATTTCTTCATTCTCTTATCTGTGTGAGAAAAATACTGAAAGTTTTGAGAGGCTGGGGGCAAGGCTGAATTGTGCACGTCATCTGCTACCAAACAGATCTGTAATCTGCAGGGTTTTAAGGAAATAGGGAAAGTCTGAAGCTGAGCTGGAAAGGTGATGAATGTATGCATACATGTGACCATGTAGGAGACACATGCCCCCGTCTATGTATGTATATCTTTGCATTTGCAGGGGTGGGGAGGAAAGGTTAGGCTACGTGCTCCCTTGAGCTCTGATTTAGTTTTCTGTCCCACTTCCACCTCCATGCCCTGCAGTGTTAGTGTGAACTAAAAGAATGGGGGAGGGAGAGCGAGTCTTCTTTCCCTAACCAAGATGTGCCCTCTTTTCTAGCTTGCTCTTTTTGCATTACAATGACCATAGTGGCGGGGCAAAATATGATACTCCCAATTTCTGACTCCCTCTATATGTTCTGTTTCCTCTCTTGCATTTATGCTCCTCCTAAAATGCCAGTACATGTCAGCCTCCACCCCTTAATGCTTATTTGTAGTGCTACACAAATTAGCCCACAGGGCGATCTGAAGAATTTGCTAGAGTTGTTGATGTGCTTTATTTACAGCCACCAGATGCAGGATGCAGTGACCATGACAGAATAGCACATGTAGCCATTTGTTACTGAGCTTGCCGAGCTCCACATTTGCACCATCTTTCATCTGTTTTGCTTGTCAGAAACTGTGAGGAAAAGTGAGAGACTAAGGTTCTCCTAATGACAGAACCAAGACTACAAGACTGCTTTCCAGAGCAGATGATGACAAATCTGATTACCATCAGTGCAAATGTCATACCTCTTCTTTTATTTAACTTTTCCACAGAGGCAGCTGGAAAGAGGTGGGAGGGAAGGATTCAGAGAACAGGTTGTAGTCCAGGATAAGAGCAAAAAAGAAATTCCTGTAGTCAAGCAGGGAAGCAGAGGAGGCTTTTCACTTGCAGTGATTTACTGTTCATCCTGAGGTGCTCCTGAGATGTAAAGAGATAAGCGAGGCAGAAATCTCCTAGGAGATGACTATGCTGTCATCTATCTAAGCTGCCTACTTTACCAATGAAATACTGAAAGTGCTTAACAAAAGTAGCAGACATAATCATCTAGCAGATTGCTTTATACAATTGGATGTTGATTTTGTATTTTGTTTTCATCGAGGTTGATAATGGAATAAAAAATTATTAGAAAATTACAGCTTAGCTAGTCAACCCTTCTGGTCTAAGTTAAACTCTGATGGCTCTCATGGAGTCACTACACAGGTGTTATTGCTTCTGTCTGTGATTCTGTCTGTATTTTCTATAAGCTCACATTTCCGAAGAGTTATAGAATCATAGAATAACCAGGTTGGAAGAGACCCACCGGATCATCGAGTCCAACCATTCCTATCAAACACTAAACCATTCCCCTCAGCGCCTCGTCCACCTGTGCCTTAAACCCCTCCAAGGAATGTGTATAGAACTGTTGTTTTGGGCTTTTTTATTCTGAATTTGTGTAGCAGCTGTTTAGGGTACCTAATACTAGCAGTTAGGATTTTATCTTTAATGTGCTGGTTACTATTGAAAAAGTATATCTTCTGACATCTCAGTACTGTTATTGATATGCTAGTATTGCATGCAAAAATAAAAACTGAGGAAATGAGCTAATACATCGTACTCAGTTAATAACATGCTGCTAAAATTAGGCAAAAACTGGTGAAATAAGGAGAATGTAGGGAGAAGGGAGGAGATTTATTTGTTAATCTTGTAGATCTTAGGCTGAAGTTGAGATATTCTTCCTTAATTACGACAACATTGTGAGAGAAAATTCAGTTCTTAGAGGGTAGATAATATTTTAAATATAGAACATTATTTCTTGTCTGTTCTTTTGGGATGTCAAAATTCAGTCTAAATCAGATTAGCATCTCTAAGAGAGAGAGACATACTTTTGATCCATTCCACATGTGGTTTATCAAGGAAGTCATTTCCATGGTTGTATACAAGCCTAAAAGTGATGATCAACTGTCATAAATAATTACTGAGGGGAAAGACAGAATCAGATTATGAGAAACTGCTTGGGGAGACTAGGAAGAGTATTACAAAATAATGAATAGTTCTCTAATTTACAAAGAAAAATTGATCCATCTAACAGCTAAGGAGTATTGCTGCTTTGTACTTCAGATTTTTTTATGTATCTTAAAATGACAGCCATAAAGTGAGGACACGGTTTACTGTGGAAAAGCCTTCCAAAGGCTGTCCCAAGCCTGCAGTCATGGAATGTGTGACTAGCATCCACTGCTCTGTCAGAAGCAAATGATTTTGTTGTCTGGATAGACGGTAAGTCATGCTGCTGGAGGAGCTTTCAGGACTTACTATGCACGTTAAAAGAGTCCACCTTCCACTGCAGGCAGCAGGGAGTCATGACTTTAATGACTATAAGAGGTTTGAATTAGTAGTAGCATGAGGATTCTGGTCTACAGTGCTTATTCTTTATCTTTTGCAGATGTTTAAACCGCATTTCAAAGACTTATGAACCATAATATAGATGACCTGGGATCTAATCAGTGATTCTCAAATTCTAGCAGACACAATGAAAAAAAGGGTGATGAATTAACATATTGTAATACTTAAGCTATTTTAGGTAAGATGCAACCAGATGTATTTGAATTTAATGTGTCTGTGTTCTTTTCCAAGCCTAAGAACAGGCTGCCTTTGACTGTGAGTATGGTAGCCCAAGGCTTTTTAAAACGTGAATGAAACTCACTGTTCATTGCCATTAAGATGCAAGTCCTAGCCTGTGTTTAGTCAGAATTAGATTTTTCATGAAAGTAGCACTAGAATTCAATATCAGGATTCATACTAAAACGTATATTCTGATATTTGCATTTAGGGGGATGTGGTCCTGCCTTAATAATGCTTCCAACAGCAAATTACATCCCATATGCCAATACACAGTATAAATGTGTAAAATGTTCTCCACATCCACTGCCAGCCAAATGGCAACCATGAAAAGCATTTAGCCAAAGCCTTCCGACATGAAAGGCGGCAAAGGCCAGATCCTCCCACAAAATGAGTAGTTTCTGCAGATGTAATTCAGGTGCCCAAATTTTCCATGGGTGATCCACTGAAAGCCTCTCTGACAGGGAGGATATAGTGGTGGAAGCTGGCCTGATGTGACAATGAGAGAAGTGAGGTGGTGGAGCAGCCTAACTGGTGAGAAGACTGGAAAGGGTCATGACATCTCCCTTTGTAAGGAGAAAACAGCAGAGCTGCTTCAATCATGCCATGCTTATTGTGGAGAGAAAAAAGCAATTGTTAAAAAAAGATTTGGCTTTTAGTGAGTACGTGACAGATTATTCAGAAGAGGGTGGGTACAGGTACTCCTGAACAACTTCATGCTCAACTCTGTACAGCACAGCTTGGGAAACCTTTTGCTTTAGACAACGGCTGCTTAAGAGAAGAAAAGTAAATTTCAGAGAGTTCTTCAGTGAGAGAAAGACCAATCAGCAGCTTTGTTCAGAACCACAATTGAGGGACTCCCATTGCATGCCAATACAAATCTCACTGGAGATCTCTTCACTAAGAGGGAACAGAGGGAAAGGGGAGAGGGGTAAGAAACTTAGGTTGTTGGTAACTATCTCAGGAAGAAATATCAGATATCTGCTTCATAGTTACTTAACATAGCTACTGAAACAGCCGAGTTTGTTCATCCCTGGATGAAGAGTTTCTGATTAGTTCAGACTTAGGGAACTAAAGGGACAGGTTAAAATTATGATTCAAAAGTTCTTGGTTTGTTGCTTCTCTGATCTTCAATCTTCTTCCTCTTAATGCTTTATAAAATGTAAATGAAACTCACTGTTCATTGCTAGAAGATGCAAGTCCTAAAGTTGAGAAAAACTTTAACATCCTTATGTATTAGGAAAATCCTCCATCTGAAAATTGCATTGAAGTTTTCTGTACTTTATTTCAGATTAAAATATCACTGTGTTTTCCTTATATGCTTATTTTTGTTCACTCATGCCTTGAAAAATTTTTGCAACTGAAATAAAACTTATTTTAAAATATTTTTTTCTTTATTTACACATTGTATCTTGCTGTCACCTACTACAAGGAATGATAAATGATTTTTAGGATAGTGTATGACTTTGACAATATTAATTTAAAACAGAACACCTTATCTGTGCTTTTAGAATCAATGAAAATGCTGAGACACGTAAAAAGTAGTATAGGTTGACTGAAATAATTATCATTGAGATAAGAAACAATGTATATCAAGCCAGGAATCGCATAACAAGCCTAAGTCCAGTAATGTCTTCTCTCTTGAGACCTGATAATAATTTTTCCCCAATCATACCTGTGAAAAGTGGATGCCAGCCTATCTGAAGAAACACTAAAGAGAGAAAAGGAACCAGGTAATGTATAAGGCAGGGAAGAGTATGTTCAATCCGTTGAGAGAAAACTCATTTGGGAAGGGGTGTTTACGTGTCCTGAGATACACTCCTGACATCTTTGCACATTCTTTTCCTGCTATAGAACATGGAACTGGGATATCCACTTTCCTTAGGTCTATTTTTTTCTAGTCTCCTTTAAACAATCTACATCTGTGTCTATATGGATTTGGTCCCCAGTTTCCTTTATGCTCTAAATGGTACACAAAACGATCTTAACTCTCAGCTGTAATCTACCTAATAAATGTAGATTTTCATCATTTTGATGACTGAAGTGAAGTCTGAGGCATTAGGAGCCCACCAAAGAAGTGTTTTTATAGCTTGCAGTGAAGAGCCTGTGTTGCAAGTCATTGTGAGATGTGAGGATATGTAAGCATGCAAACTAGAACTGTGGCTGAGAATAGTGTATTATGGAGGAAATTGAGCTTGGATTCGGTGCTGTCCATGCTGTCAGGAGTGATCTCTGGATTAGAGTATCACCAAAATCATGCTCAGGTGGTTTTTTATTCAGTTGTACAAAGTTATGCTCTGAATCCCTGTGCTAGACAAGTAATGGAGTGCTAGTAATATCTATGTTGAAAAGTTCTCCATACCTTTTATTAATGAAGTCTAAAGAATCAATTATCATTTTCAGTTTGCAAAGAGTCGCTCAAGAAATGTTCAAACAAACTTGAAAGCCTACACTCTAATGAGATGGTGGTTACTGTCTAGAGTTTTGGAAATAGCAAGACATTTCTAGAGCATGAAGAGTGACTGAAAGCATATGAAGAAATTAATGTGAAATAATACCAATTCATTCGAAGCTGTTGAACAATATTGAAGTAATTGAATAGCACAATACTAGATTGATAGCACTTTATACTAACCATTTTGTGCAAGGATTTTGTAGTGGTCAGTACACTGGAAAAGAGGGTTCATTTTGTGTTTGTTTTGGGTTTTTTATTTGCATCAAAGTATAAATAGTAGATCTTTTTGACACGAACTGAGGAGGAGGTACCACACAAGGAGGAAGCTACCATTTATTCACCCAGAAGATGTGATTTTACATTTCCAGTATATTCTAGCTCAGATACTAGGCTTTTGGAGTCTTTCAGAAATGGCATTTTAAAAGTGATATAGAGAAGATTTTTCTTTCTTCCAAGAACTTTTGTTAATGATATTTGTAAATCCTGACAGTAAAATAACAACAGTTCACCTTTTTGCTGTCCTCTCTCTGGCAGGGTGATACCTCCTATGTAAAGGATCGCTGGTGCGTGTTTGATGGATTCATGGTCTTTTGTCTTTGGGTGTCACTGGTTTTACAGGTAATTATTAGTTCCTTAGTTGTGAAAAATATATGGCACAACCAAGTAATTATGAATTGTGAAAGTATAGCTGTACATGGGTCAATTTTCTAAAAAAAAATTGTGCTGTATTCAAAGCTTCATAATTGCACATTTCAGTAGATCTATATGAGCAGTAGAATGTAGCTCATTTAATTTTTCTTATTGAGAAGTTATATGTTAATCTGAAGCTTGTTATCATAAACCCTCTGCATAGTTCAAAGGAAAAAGAAAGTACTTAAGAGCACTGTTTACTTCTTTCAGCACATGATGGTTTTGCTTGTCTCCTTCCCTTAAGTCTAGGAGGATGCCATGATGCTTACCTTAGGCAACTAATGAGAGAATGATTTTTCTGGTAGATGTTTACCATGCTGTAGATGTATTGATGTGGTGAGTGGAGGGGTTTCATGTAACATGGCCCATGCCTAACAAAGCCTTTTGCCAAATTCAGGTTAAAGCACAATGGAGAAAAATAATTATAAATACATTTGGAAATAACCTGAAAAAAATGTTTATAAAGAAGGGAACTTGGACATATTGCAAAAAGCATAGGCTATTAAGGTACGGGTCAAATTGTGTCCTGCAAACCAATCAGTCCTTAACCACAGCCAGCTTTTTGGGTAAAAACAAATTGAAGACTGGGCCTGCAATAGTATAAGGATGGTAAAAGGATTGTAAAAGGTCTGTAGTAACTACTGTTAGGCATAACTTATCCACTTCTAACAAATTTAAGACACATTGTAATTTTCTGCTTTGCACACAGTGGAAAATTTGGTACATCGTATAAGCACGTAAGCTGAAGGTTGATCATTACTGATAAGCACGTATTTATGCATTGCCAGTTACCTGTACAATTTTTTAGTATTTTGAGCAAATCTTAGTCAAGCAGTGGTTTTGGGGGAGTGAGAGACAAGGACTGGAACAAGGTATTTTCACCCAGTCATTAAACTAAATAGTCCTTACAGAGTGCCTAACCTGTCATTGTATTAAGGAAATGGTTCCTTGTTCTGTAGCTTGACTGAAGGTGGTGTCTTAAGTGTGGTCCAGGAGAAGAATACGTACAGTTTTCTTGTGCACTTGGAATTAAATGGAGAATTTATAAGCATGTTGCAACTCATAAGGCAATCTGTATATATGTAGGTTTATACCATAGCAAAAACTTTAGTGGTGTGCAATATTAACAGGTACTGATTTTCATATTTGGAAATGTAGACTATTCTCTTTTAACAAAGTTGTGGGAAATGTGTGGGGTAGGACTAGCACAAAAGCAGGAAGATGACAGAAGGCTGCAGTCTTCTTGAATTGTTTGAAACAGAAGCAATACGAACATAGGCAGAATATATTTTTGGAATTTCATTAGGATAACTTAGAAGTGGAGTAAAGGATTTACTAAGACTTTTCTTTTTAAAAGCACAATTAAAATGAAGCATAAAATAAACCAAGAGAAGATTGAAAATGAAAATAAAATTCATGTATAGTCTTTATAATTTTTAAAGTTCTGTAAATAAATATAGGAACATGACAGAGTCATCAAGAAAAACTCCTGATTCTTTTGTCTGTAGGTGTTTGAAATTGCTGAATTAGTTGACCAGATGTCACCTTGGGGCATGTTACGGATTCCACGACCACTCATTATGATTCGAGCATTCCGGATATATTTTCGTTTTGAGCTGCCAAGAACTAGGATAACAAATATCTTGAAGTAAGTAAAGCTGTTATCTGAAGAAAAACAACAGAGATTTCAATTTTTACTTAGGAGACTGACTGCGTAGCTCAGATAATGACCCTTCATGCTTAATGGGAGTTTTCTTCCCGAGTTTTAGTTCTGGCCAAAAGATTACTGCTTATTTTCCATATTTAAGGAACCATTAAGTTTCCTAGAAAATTATCAAAACTGTCAAATTCTTAAATGAACCTGAAAGCATTTTGTTAATAGCTGTAGTCAGCAATTTTCAACTAATGGCAGTAAATTCTGTAACGTTAATATGGGCTCTGCAAAATCAAAATGAACACTCTTAGCCTTTAGTGGGGAACTATTCATAAAGGTAAATATGTAAGCAAGTGCCCTAACCATTACACATATTGTTATATGCACAGAAATGCTTACATGCAAGCAAACACACCAAAGTATGTTTGATTCAGCATGTAATGGTAAACACCATGTAATGATAATGCAAAAGAGCTTTTTGCTCTTTATTTTATCAACTTTACTTCATCATCATATCTTGTCTGTATAAGTAATTAGATATTATTTAATGAAAGCTAGACATGAGACATTTAATCTGGGGCTTTTGTTCTACCCTTTGTAGTTTACAGTTGGATTAATTACCCTAAGTTATGGGTTTAGAAGAAATCACATCTCCCTTTTCTATCTTCACACAGAGTAAGAGATCAACTTTAAAGTCAAATTTTCTGCAGGGTGAAATATTTTGTCTGTGTAAGCATGTTTTCTAGTGTAGAGCCTTTCAGAGGACACTTTGCTTTACCTGTGCATTCAGTGTCATACTTGGGTTTTTTCACCAGGCGTTCTGGAGAGCAAATCTGGAGCGTTTCGATTTTCCTTCTGTTCTTCCTCCTGCTGTATGGGATCCTGGGAGTGCAGATGTTTGGAACTTTTACATACCACTGCGTGACCGATGACACGCAGCCAGGGTGAGTTAGCCAGCCCAGCTAACATGGGACTGTTCTTTCAGGGCATATGTATAATTGTAATTTGTGTCAATGAGAGTAAATTGGACTAGAAATAGTCCACCAAAATAGGCTAAGACAAATTGGGGAAACAAAAATGTTAGGATTTATGAAAAATACGACTTTTAACTGTGACAGAAAGAGATTACAAACTATGGCATTTGGCTGCAGTCTGAGTTAAGGGGTGAGTGACTGTGTACATGTCAGGGTGTTAGAGGGAGGGAAAGCAGAGGAGTCTCTAAGAGGAGCATTGCCACTTATGGACAGTTTGAGTCACTGATGATTCATCAGCTTTTGCTGTATCCTCCTGTCTTTTTCCAGAAAGTCTGAGTGTGGGGCTAGACCTAAAGTACAGGGCAGAACTACCCTTAGAATCTCACACCTTTTCTGGATTAAGTGGTCACTGGGAACTGATCCTCGGATTTGAAGACCCTTTTCACCCAGCCTTTGGAAAATACTTATGATTAATATTTTACACTAGTGATTGAGTATACATCACATTTTTGATTCAGCACATACTTAAACACAACATTAACCTGAAGTACAGTATAGCTTCTTCTGGAATGACTCTTAAAATCACAGAAAAGTATACACTTCCATGTCCTGTTGAATTGAGGGCTTGACTGTATACTCTACCACCATTGCACTGTGAGGTTCTGTTACATCTGTTTCTTCATTTTGTCCCTGTTTCTTTGTATAGGGAAATACTAGCTCGGGACTTGCAGCCTTTTGCTTTAAGTCAAAATTTGAACCTTTTATTCCTGTATTGAACCTGTTAGAACATAAAATAGAGTAGACATTGTAAAACAACAAAACACTGCTTAATGTGCCACTGCTGAATGAGAAGTCTGATTATAGCAAAACTCTCATGTTGAAAGATTTTTCTAAACTAGAGCCTATAGGCTATCAGATATAAAATATGGTTGTTGGAAGTGTTAGATACAAAAAGAGTTACACGATTATTTGAGAATATGCTAGAAATTATACAATATTTTGTTAAATAAAAAAAAGACTTTTCAATATTTTCTTAGCTATTTAGTTAATACTGTAGTAAAATATGGGGCTGATCATCTAGATTGGAAGGGAGATATTTCATTCTGGCTTTTTTTAAAGAGAAAAATCTTTATAACGTATTTTTACAGCTTCCAATAGACATTGTGGGATAGCGAAATCTTTGTGAAAAATTTCTTTGTGGTCATGAGAAGATCTGTGGTTCTGTTATTTACCTATGTTATTTGGAACAATAAGTGGAAAAGACAACACAGGGAAAATCAAATCTCATATAATTGCCTGTGCCACTGAATACAGCTTTTCCCTGAAATTAGCAGAAAAAGATGAAGTTGGACATAGTAATATTTGCAACATGGAAAGTTAAGCTTATAACTTTAAGTTTTCCCATTAAAAAATTGTCTAATTTCTTCTTCATGGATTGTTCTTTGAATACTGCATTGGTTTTTTTTAAAAATAGAAAAAGTTTATGGAAAAAAGCTGACTTACACAAATTGATTAAAAGGGTCAAATACTCAGCACATAAAATAAAAATCTGTCTAAAATGGCTTGAATTTTGAAAAGTCAAGCATGCAGAAGTAAGGAAACTTTAGACTTGAGGGTGAACATCTAGCCTTAACTCCTTTTTCTTTCAGTATCATCAAGTATATATATAATTAGCTGTTTTAAAATTTAGAAATCTAATTTAAATTACTTTTTATGTACCTGAGCTAGGCACTTTCAGAAAGTAATTAATCGCTTTTGCCTTCTCCAAACCAGAATTGTAACTTTAAATGGCTAACTTTTAATTGTAACTTTAAAATGGTATATGAGGACTACAGATACATTGAAAAACACTTCTTCTCCAGAAGTGCTGCCTCATTTATTCTGACAAATGAGTGATGCTCACACAAAGAACATTTCTTTTCCCCTTTGTTGCTTTATATGTGGACTTATACCGTACTTTTTACAGAAACATAAAATCATAGGATGCTTTGGGTTAGGAAAGACCTTTGCAGGTCACCTAGTCCAATGCCCCCTGCAGAAGAAGGGACATCTTTAACTAGACCTGGTTGCTCAGACTCCCATCCAACCTGCTCATTCCTACTCTGGAAGCACATAGTTCTTCTTCTTGTCTGTAACATTCATTGTTATACCTTGGGAACACTTACACATATCTAATCTTTTTCTAATTTTTGAGGAATGCAATGCAAAAGCTCTGAGAGGAGTTAGGCTGTGCCTTCTTCACGTGGGTCAGGGATGACCTGTCCAGAGCTGGCTGCATAATTTATAAAAACAGCCACCATGGGCTGGGAGAATATATAGCGAGAAAGAAATAACATTTCTGGTGCCAAAAGAGGACAATTTAGAGGCAGACAATGGTCCAAAATGTAGTTAGAAAGGAGGTGACATGCCATTTCTGAATCCAGGAGAGTTTATTAGCTGAGATGTAGTACAGAGCAAAAGCACAAAAATTGTCTAGTCAAATTTTACTTTTATCTTTGAGGTTCAATTTCTGAACTTTATAATGAGGATTAAACATTCCTCTCAGAAACTGAGTCTATCTGTCTGTCTCAGGTGGCTCTGTTCCAAGCAATGGAGAGTGGCCAAAGTTGGTTGTACCTAGCCTTAAATACCTTCAGAGTCTTTAATGAGCCGCAGCTCATTACAGTAAGCTGTAAGTACTTAATATTTTTGCAAACCACATCCCAGGCTTCCAAGTCAAGATTAGAAAATGAAAAGCATCCAATCTGTGGCCACCTGTGAGAACTTTAATATTAGGTGATTTGCCTCTTATTTTGCTGAATTCTAGTGGCAAGGATAAAGTGATAGAATCATAGAATGGTTTGAGTTGGAAGGGACCTTAAATTATCCAGTTCCAACCCTCCTGCCATGGGCAGAGACACCTCCCCGTAGATCAGGTTACTCAAAGCTCTGTCTAAACTGGCCTTGAACACTTCCAGGAATGAGGCATCCATGGCTTCTCAGGGCAACCTATTCCAACACTCCACTACCCTCATAGTGAAGAATGTCTTCCTTGTAGCTAATCTAAATCTACTGTCTTTCAGTTTAAAGCCATTACCCCTGGTCCTGTCACTACATGCACTTGTAAAAAGTACCGCTCCAGGTTTCCAGCAGGCCCCCTTTAGGTACTGGAAGAGTGCAATAAAGTCTCCCCAGAGCCTTCTCATCTCCAGGCTGAATGACCCCAACTCACACAGCCTGTCTTCATAGGAGAGATGTTCCAGCCCTCTCATCGCCTTTGTGTTCCTCCTCTGGAGTCAGTCCAACAGATCCATGTCCTTCTTATGCTGGGCTCTCCGAAGCTGAATGCTGTACTCCAGGTGAGGTCTCACAAGAGCAGGTTGAAGGGGAGGAATCACTTCCCTTGACCTGCTGACCACACTTCCCTGGATGCAGCCCAGGATATGGTTTGCTTTCTAGGCTGCAAGTGCACATGCTTGGATCATGCTGAAATTCTCATCGACCAATCTCAAATTTTTCTCAGGGTTGCTCTCAATCCATTTTCTGCCTGGCCTGTGTTTGTGCTTGGGGTTGCCCTGACCTGTATGTAGGACCTTGCACTTGGCCTAGTTGAATTTCATGAGGTTCATTCAGGCCCACCTCAGTGGCACAGCTTCCCTCCAGCATGTCAATTGTGCCACGCAGTGAACTTACTGTTCACTCAATCCCATTGTCCATGTTGCCAACCAAGATTTTAAACAGTGCTGGTCCCAATACCATAATGAATAAATAAAGGCTTATTATTGAGGTCAAGATTTCATCTATTTCAGAAATTTTAGAAAGCGCTCTTTTTAAATCTAGTGCCTTCTGAATTAGTTTCAAAGGAAGTCAAGTGTCTTTTGAAAAAGGCATCTTAAAATCTTGCTATTCTTTTTTTATTTGAAAGGATGTAGCAGCCTCATCAGACACTTGTTGTCTCTTTGACTGCTGCAAGTTCTTTTATCTTTCCATCCGTCTTGACGCCCACACTGCCTGACCTCCTGTCTCTCCACCTCCTCAGTTATTTTCTAATGTTAACTCTGACGAAAAGAAAAACTGAAGGGAGCTAACTGTGATCTGAGTTTTTCATTCCATCTGTGAAATAAGAAAAATCTGACTTCTGTCAAAAGGCTGAAAAGGTTTTTTTGTTGTTTTATGATAAATATTTTTCCCTTATTCTTATAATCTTATTTATTTTGCCAGATTTTTTCTCCCTACAGGTAGTGCTATCTTTTTCCTAGGCATTTTTCCCACTCAGTATTCTTTTGTGATTATTACACGTTATTTTACAACTGTCCTGTTGCAGCTTTTCCCTGACAGTTTCTCTAAGTGGTATATCTTTTCTCTGTGAATGAGCGGTATATGACATGCATTTCCATAGTATGGATCTTCTTTTGTTGTTTCAAAGACACACAGCATATTTGGAATATAATGTATATATAATCCAATTATCTAGGTAAGTCCATGCATTAGATGCAGTTGAGAGGCTCCTTTGTTACATCTGAGATAAATTTCAGAGAATACAAATGGGGAAAAAAATTTGTTTTCCCAAATCTACTGTAATTTACTCTCAGACACCTCCAGTATAGAAAAGGTACTTCCACAAGGTCAGGAGAGATAAGTTATTTCCAAACCGTTGCTTTGGCTTTGCTAGAGCGTTTTATATATCCTCACAGACTAGCTACTGAGTATTTTCATTATTTTTATTACCAAGACATGCTTGACTATACAAAAATGCTTTCATACAACAGTATGAAACAGCAAATTTCACAACAGTAAATTTTCCTTTTGTAATTCTCAGCTAGGGAACGGAAGCCTTCCCTCATAAAAACAAAGAGGGCTAATATGGCTAAATGCTACAAGCTGTAGTACTTCTCTATTTATTCTCTCAAAGTTATTCTTCAGGGACTTTTTTTAACACATTCAGGAGGGTATAGATGGAGTATTTCTGTAGACCCATCTGCCTTGTCACCATGGCAGTCAATTTAAAATCCTTCTTTGGAGTGTTTCTTGTTTAAAGTAGAAACTGTCCAGGAAAATAGATAAGAAAAATAATTGCCAACTAATAGAAAGATTTAAGAGGTTCTTGGACATCTTTCCATCTGTCTGTGGATAGGCCCTGAAAATGTCAGAAAACATCTTCAAAGGCTTTGGAGCTGAAAGTTCACCACAATATCTAATAGAGGAAATAAATATGATTAAAAAGAACAAAAGGGATTTGAGATACTGTCTCAGATCAACAGTGGGAAAATACGAATGAGTAATTGGATTTCTGAGAAAGGAAAGAAATCAGAGACCCAGCTTTAGAAATCAATGTAACAGGACTTAAGGGTACGTCAATTTATTGATGCTAGTTGAACAACCAGCACTGCTTTAATACTGCCTTTGGGATTAATTCATAATCTCTGTTAATGGCGACCCATCTCTAGTATAAACTCTTCAGGGGGAAGATAAGTAGAATAGAGAAATAGGCCTTTTCCAGGCCTGGCATTGTTTAGACCCCAACTAAAATCAAGAAGAATATTGCATCAGACTAAAAAGGATGGGATCCTATCAAAGGGAATGAAGAGAGTGCTGACCCAATAGCCAGTATTGGTGCCCAAGTGCAGCGGTCTTCAGGAGTGAACTTACCTCACTTTCAGAGGGCTTGCGATTTCTGAGCAGTAATCCTAATTCTGTTTAGATGGTTATCTGAAGCAATTGGTCTGTTTATTCATTTCATACAGGCTTTCCAGTGCTTTTCTTTGCCTAGCTCCATTTTGAGCGGGAAGGTGAACTCTTAATGAAGTTCTACAATAATGTGATTGGAACCCAATAGCCTCAGCAATTGTTGTCTCAGTAATGACACATGACAATGCTTAAGATTTAGAGTCATTACAACTTTACACATTTCTTTGTCCCCGTGAAGACTTTGAAGTTTATTGAACTTCTACTCAATGTTCTTGGGATTCCTTTCCTTTTCTGACTTGCAAATACTCCTTTTGAGAGAGCTGAACTTAATTTTATAGTCTGTGGTGAAATTGGCTATCTATAAATACAAGAACTTGAATGACTTAACTGCCACGTTTCTACAACTACCACAATTCTAGAAAGTTCCATATTTATCCACAAAATTTTTACCTTAAAGTCTCTGTACAGAATTAAGGCCCAGGGAGTACTGAACTTTCTGCAGGAAACCTGCAAGAGGCCAGGCACTGGCAAGTGAGATCATCCTCCAGTATGTCATAAAATTGAGGGAAAAGCCAGATATCATTGGAAAAAAACAGAAAATTAGTTCTGCTTTGGCTCGAAACAGAAGAAGTTAGACAAGAGTTATCACTGAACAGAACATCTCCCTTTACCAAGAAATGCTGTGAGAAAGAGTCACTTCTAGATATGCAAGTGGTTACAGGAAACAGTGAGAAAGAAGTTCTAAGAGACTTCAGCTCTCTGTCCGTGAGTGGTATGTCTTACATGTTGTTTCAAAAGACAGGTGACTGTTTTCAGTTTTGTACTGCTTTCCGGAAGCTGAATGTGATGTCTAAATTTGATTCTTGTCCCATTCCCTTGAATTACTGCAATTTGAAAAGGTCTGGCAAATGCTGGAGTACTCATCCCAAGATATTTCTGAGCAGACTAAAGCTATCATTCCATCAATTTGACTATTTCTGAGAACTTGTGGAGGGGTAGGTGAGGAGCCAGAGGGCTGGAAAACAGCAGTTTGAAAATTGAGGAAGAGATAAGAGACAGGGAAAGAAAAGCCAGGTAAGCTTAATTTCTATCCCTAGAAGAATTTTGCAGTGAATAATGAAAGCAGTTGGAAGATAACTAGGAAGTGTGTAGCAGCTAATGTGGATTTGTCAAGAATAAAACATGTCAAACCAATATAATTATCTATGGCAGGGTAACAATCGTGTGAATTGGAAAGAAGAATGAATGGCATATATATTTATTTAGGAAGGCTTTGTAACAGTCTCACAGGACATTTTTGTAAGCTGGCAGGAGAAACATTGTTAAGGTGAAAATAATCATAGAATAGGTGCAAAACTGCCTGGAAAACACACTCATTGAGTTGATGTTAATGACTCATTGTCAGAATGGAAAGAGTGGGAATCCACGTAAGTCTGTCTTGTGCTATTTAGAGGTTTCATTAACATCCTGATGACGGCAGGTAGAATATACTTATTGTGCTGAGGGTGACATGAGGTTAGGAGGGACTGCAAACATTTTGGAAGGCAAGAATGGAATGAAAATGCTCATGACAAATTGAAGACACTCTCTGGATGAAAGTCTGAAGAGACAATATACAACATTTAGGAAAATTGAGCTGTGCAAGTACAGCATTGTAAATGACTGTGAGGTAGTTCTTCATGGAGTGATTTGGGAACATAATGGAGGAACAGAGATCAACAGAATTGTGGTCTGATAAAAATGGATAAATTGCAGTATCAGATAATATTTAAGAATCTTTTGGAGAGAGTCTAAAGGAATGGGAATGAGCTTAGGTCTATAAAGCAAAGCTGACAAGTGTGGCAGTTTCTTTAGTTCAACTGAATAAGTAGTGTATACATAGCACTTTTCAACTGGATAAAAATTGCACAGAGAAAAGTAGTCTGGTCTCTGTTTCTGTACTACTATTAGAATAAGGAGTACTTGTTCTGAATTTCAGGAAGACAAGTTCAGGTTAGATAGACTATCAGGAAGATCTTTGTAGCAGTAGGGGTAAGACTGCACTGGAGTCTATTCCTTAGAGAGGTTCTGAATCCCCCACTGGGGATCTTTAAAACAGGCTGTGGGAAATTCTCATGGAAAGAAAGAAATAGCTTGAGGCAGGGAACTGTGTTTAATGTCCTGTTGAGGGTTCGTATCCAACTGTATTTTCCTATGATGCTATGTGATCCCTCTTGACATAACAAAAGTCAAGTATCACTATCCTCGGGATCTGGAGAGCTCTTTGCCTTTGTTACATCTCTTTTAAAGAAGGTTGCATTGAAAATGGGAAGGATTGGATGCAGGAGTAGAATTATTGTGTGTTAGGGCAGAAGTAAGAGACATCGTGACTTGTTGCACCTTGTTTTCTCTCTCTTCATTTATAACTAAACTTTGGAGTTGGAGTGAGAGTGTGTTCCTGAACGTTCCAGCTTCCTGCCCCATGTGGAATATCCAGTTCTCTCAGCCATACTTCTTGCTATCAGAGGTGTTATTATTAATTTTTTTGTTTACAGTAATGTAAATATATTTCTAGTCAATCTTTATATACATCCCTTCCTTCACTTCTGCTTTTCCAGCCTTTTCCCCAGTCAGTCCCTCAGTTCCCCTGCCCTCTCTCTTGTGTTAGATAGAGGAGTTTTAAATAAATTTCTGGAACCCCCCCCACATCATTCTTCTTATCTCCCTAGCATAGAATAGGTTCATCAGTTGCCTTTATACTCAATGATCATTGTTTGTACTTGACACAAATGCACAACATTCCCTCCTTTTGAGAGCCTGAAATACTGGTCACCCTTCTGCTTCTGCTGTAGCAGGCTCTGCTGGGCTCACTGACACCTGGTTTGGCCAGTTTCCTTCACAAATTCGTAGTTTTCTTCTCACTTTCTCCTTTTCAGTTCCTTGTCTTCACCCTTGTCTTCCTAGCTTGCCTCAAACCACAGCTTAGCCTCCTTACGCACTTGCCTTCTGTGGGGCATTGATCTTTTATGCTGCCTACCTCTTGATCGTTGTAGCCATTGCCTGGGGACAGTATTAAAACTGCAGTCCAGACCAACTTTTTGTACATGTTCTGCCTGGCAGGTTAATGAGCAGGGCCCTTCAGCTAGTACTTGAAGAAAAAGTTTTGTTTGCAAACTTTCAGTAGCTCATTTAGTTTTCTCTCTTGAGCTGGATGTAACCTGTAGGCTTGAAGGCTAGACTAATTTGGGCTTTTACATTTGGGTATTTTGGAACCCCAGTAACGTTTCATATCCCTTATTGACAAAATTATAAAATCTTACCAGATATTTACAGCTGCGTATTTTGAAGATATTCTTTGTAAGGCCCTGTCAGTGAAGTCATTTCACCTGAAAAGAACAGCGATCCAGTTTTAGCAGTAAGATTTCCTGTCAGCCTTATATACCAGATATGTTATAAAATGGAGAGATCAAGCTGCTTTCTCCTGGGTGAAATGAGAGCTTTGATGGAACAGCCAGTTCTTTCATGAAATGCTAAACAGTTTCCATGTGGAGCTAGCTGGATAATGTTGAAAATTTGTTCTTAGGTGCTCAGAGATAGCAACTCCTTTCTATTGCAATGCTAAGAGTGACATCTCCTGCTACTTCATATGTTGCATTAGTCACTGGCCTCTGTAAATATTTGATAAAGGTGTCCTTGTGTATGGTCTTGGCACTTTAGAACACAAGCATTAAGAAAGAATTTGTTATGCACATAGTTCAGATTTGGATTCAGGGCAGCATTCTGTGATGCTGAGGACTACCTGGTCTTGTGCTTCAGCAGAAAGCTTGTAGAGATAAAACTGCATGGTGCAGTTGTCCAAAGAGAGAGATAGGGAAACCTCTCCTGCTCTCTAGTTGCAGATAACTGTGCTGTTGTGGGTAATGGGTCAAAAAGTGCCTGTGAACTTTGGTGGAACTTCAGGTTTACGCTTTTCAAATCCTACAGTGGAGTTCCGTGACCTTCTGTTTTCCCAGTATTTGGTAGACAGCAACTCAAAAGGTATTTTTCTATATTTAGCCGAGCTAAATCTAATATGCAAACTAAGTTTTTTTGAACGGATCTTGAGCATACTTTAATACAATCCTCAGGTTAGTTTTTTTTCATGTATTTCAGTTCATGTTCTTGCAGTTTAAAAGAGAACAGAGGCATTTTTCACTCTTTCTTTTAAATACTCTAAGGAAACACTTTATTGTATTGTAATAGGTACTGTTGATACAAGATCAATTCAGCTTATAAATAAGTCTTGATACATCTCAGTGAAATGCAGATTCATGCAAGCCATCTAGGTTTGTTTACACCTTTTCTTATTTCCTGTGTATTAGCACTTAATGCTGACAGCCTCCTCTGTTGTGTGAATGTCATTAATTCCTGTTGGTTTGATTCCTGCGAAGCAAGTCTTGCATTCACATACATATCTTGCAATTGCTATTTGAATTCAGCTCCCTCATGACTGATTGTAGCAGTCAAACAAATAGGCTGTCGTAGAGTTCTTCTGTCATGTGGTGTTTGAAAAAAAATTTAAAATAGTGCTGTTCATATATACTACTTGAAGAATAAGTCCATACTGATCTTCTGAAAATTTTCTTCCTTGCGCTATGCTTTTTAGTGCTTGGATGTTAATTCCAGCACTGTTCTTAGGAGAAATTTCATCTTTTACTAATTTTTCTGTGGCTAATTTTGGTGGCTTTGTTACTCAGAAGGGTAATGACAGAGTGTGAATTTATTTTTCTCTAACACCAGTAACTAGTGATCAAACCAACAGACTGTCAGAACTGTTAAGTAGCTGCAGACATCCTGGTTTTTGGGCAATGACGGCATTCGCTTTGCGTAACATAAATGATCTGCCATGAGTACAGAGTCATGTGGTTTTGACATTAGTACCTGTGTTAGGAACCTAAATGCCTTAAATTCCATGTCCAGCTAGTAGAGAGAGAAAGGTACTTCAGAAGTGTGGCTGAACCCACTGACCTCTGGACCTCTGGAGATGGGTTTCTGTCTTTCTTTGTTCATTCCATCATCTTCCAACAGTCCTGGATGACTGGGCAGGTTCCGCTGGACTGGAGGCTGGCTGATGTCATGCCCATCTATAAGAAGGGGCGCAGGGAGGATCCGGGGAACTACAGGCCGGTCAGTCTGACCTCAGTACCGGGGAAAGTCATGGAGTGGGTGATCTTGAGTGCGATCAAGAAGCACTTGCAAGAGAACCGGGTGATCAGGCCCAGTCAACACGGGTTCATGAAAGGCAGGTCTTGCCAGAGTAATCTGATCACCTTCTATGACCGAGTGACTCGACTCTTGGACGAGGGAAAGGCTGTGGATGTATCTTCCTAGACTTTAGTAAAGCCTTTGGCACAGTTTCTCATAGCATTCTGCTTCGGAAACTGTCGGCCTCTGGCCTGGACGGGCGCACACTCTCCTGGGTGGAAGACTGGTTGGATGGCCGGGCCCAGAGGGTGGTGGTAAATGGAGTTAAATCCAGCTGGAGCCCAGTGACAAGTGGGGTTCCCCAAGGCTCAGTCCTGGGTCCAGCCCTGTTCAATGTATTTATCAATGACCTGGATGAAGGCATCGAGTGCTCCCTTAGCAAGTTTGCAGATGACACCAAGCTGGGTGGAAGTGTCGATCTGCTGGAGGGTCGGGAGGCTCTGCAAAGGGACCTGAACAGGCTGGACTGCTGGGCTGAGACCAACGGCATGAGGTTTAACACGGCCAAATGCCGGGTCCTGCACTTGGGGCACAACAACCCTGTGCAGTGCTACAGACTAGGAGAAGTCTGTCTAGAAAGCTGCCAGGAGGAGAGAGACCTGGGGGTGTTGGTTGACAGCTGAGTGATCATGAGCCAGCAGTGTGTCCAGGTGACCCAAAAGGCCAGTGGCATCCTGGCTTGTATCCGAAACAGTGTGACCAGCAGGTCCAGGGAGGTTATTCTCCCACTGTACTCGGCACTGGTGAGACCGCACCTCGAGTACTGTGTTCAGTTCTGGGCCCCTCACCACAAGAAGGATGTTGAGGCTCTGGAGCGAGTCCAGAGAAGAGCAACAAAGCTGGTGAAGGGGCTGGAGAACAAATCTTATGAGGAGCGACTGAGAGAGCTGGGGTTGTTCAGCCTGGAGAAGAGGAGGCTGAGGGGAGACCTTATTGCTCTCTATAACTACCTGAAGGAAGGTTGTAGAAAGGAGGGTAGTGGTCTCTTCTGCCATGTGACAAGGGACAGGACGAGAGGGAATGGCCTCAAGCTCCGCCAGAGGAGATTCAGGCTTGAGATAAGGAAAAAATTCTTCATGGAAAGGGTCGTTAGGCACTGGAACAGTCTGCCCAGGGAAGTGGTTGACTCGCCTTCCCTGGAGGTGTTTAAGGTGAGGGTGGATGAGGTACTTCGGGGCATGGTTTAGAGACTGGTGGGAATCGTTGGACTCGACAATCCAGTGGGTCTCTTCCAACCTGGTTATTCTATGATTCTATGTTTCTATGAGTTGGGATAAGTCAGAACTGCATAGCTGCAACCTTTTATTAAGCAGCTCCTGCTAGTGATTGCCCCATCCCTGGAGGTGTACAGGGCCAGGCTGGATGGGGCCTTGGGCAGTCTGATCTAGTAGGATGTCCCAGCCCATGGCAGGGGAATTGGAACTAGATGATCTTTAAAGTTCCTTCCAACCCAAACTATTCTATGATTCAGCTAAGAGGTGCTGAGCCTTTGAGTTTTCACATCTGGAAATGTGAGACAAGGTCAGTGATTTAAGTTGAATCTCTTCAAAATTCCTGTGCAGTCAATGGGAGTAGGTGTAACCTAAAAGGTATATTTCGTAGACCCTAATTTAGGTCATGTATGAAATTAAAAAAAAAAGCTACAATAAAAATAAAATCAAACTTTACATAGTATTACTGCCTCACTTAGTAGGCAGTCTGATTTAATCATGCCTTATTACTGAATATGGGCAGGAGGAGAAAGGGAGTAGGACCATTCCTTTTCTTATATTTATTTATTAAATAAATAAAAATTTTCTTTTTGAAAAAATAACCTAAAAATGTAAGAATCTCAAAGTTTTTTCCACAAAGGCTCAAGTGTAGTTGCTAGAAGACTGCAAAAACTGTCAAAAAACCTCCAGTACTTAAACCTGAAAACGAACTAATAAATAACGAATAAAAGATCTGAACTGAACAAAAACATACAAAAATCTATGTACCTTGGGGCAAACACACTGAAAGACAAAATATTAGCAGCAGTAAAATGTTACAATAATGATATATTGAATTTAGATTCAAATTGGATCACCTAGTCAGACTTCATTTCATTTACCCTCCATGAAACTTTATAGCTTCTGTCTGACTCCTGAATCTGTATCTGTGCTCTATTAATTGGCAGAAGAAAAATTCATAAACAAGAAAACGTTTTATTTATACCAAAAACTGTTTCACTGTTAAAAAAAATATGTTCCTAATTCATCATCTTAACTTATCTGGCTTCAACTGTTAGTTTTCTATTCTTGTTATACTTTTTTATGCTAGATTACACAGAAACTTAATTCCCAGTATTTTCTCTGCGTGCTTCCACTTACACACAACAATTGAGGCACCTTTCATTTTGCTTTTTAATAAACCAACATTATTTAGCTTTTTAATACAGTCTCTTACTGCAGAGCATTTTAATGTTTTTGTATGATTTCCTTAATTTTTTAAATGTTTTTTAAAAAATGAATAAAAAGCCTGTACATACTATTAATCATAATTTGTATGAGGGCCATACAGAGAGGACTGTTCTGCTTGTACAGTCTGGGAAAGCACTGTCTCTTTCTTTTGATAATGTTACTAGGAGAGGATGCCCTATTATATCCCCTCATCTTAAATTTTCACGTAACATACGTATTCTATAATGTAGTATTTCCATCCTCCTTTATCCCATTTATTCTTTAGGTTATAGGCTATAAGGTTTACTTTCAGTAATCCTACCTCTGTAACTTTGCATTTGGCTGTAGTAAAGCACCTTTTATTTAATGGTATCCAGGTAACTAAATGATCCTGATAACTTGTCAGACTGCCCTATCCCCATTGTTATTTATGTTTCTATCCATACTCTTAATTTCATACCTGTTTCACCTTCATTGATTACAGTAGATCATGATGTTCATTTCACTGGCAAGTATTTTTCTGACATGTCAGTTAATCAGTTTTCAGACCATTTAGCCTGTGTTTTATTGATATTGTATAGTGTCAACTTTTTAATTAGATGTATTATTGAATTAATTGCTTTACAAAGTCTAAGCTAGGTGATTTTATTGGACAAGTGTGTAATCTTATAAAAATAATGTTAGTATGATGAGAATGATTTTCTATAAATCCATACTGCCTGCCATTAACTACATTACTGCTCTTTATCGGTTAGACTTCGTATCAGCTCACTCTTTCTTTTGTCTTGATTCATGTGAGGTGAACCAGTCATGCTGCTTGTTCTTTAAAAATTAATGGTACATTAGCATTCTTCCGGAATTTCCCTGCTATTTCAAGATTTATTAAAAATTAATAGAAGAGATGAGAGATGCCCTCAGTTATTTGGGTCTGTTGATTTGAATGTAATTATCCCTAGCAGATGCTGTCTAATATCTCTTCAGCTACTAATTCTTTAGTAATGAAATCTGTATTTGCCAAGTTAAAATGTAAAATATGGAATGTTGCCAAAGCTTAGGCTTTGTGTTTGTAGTGTTCCTAAAGTCATGATTCCTTTAAGCATGATATATCTTATCTTTTAATGTGATAAAAAGAATAAATAGATAGAGACAATCTGTTACCCAAAAGGTTTGGAAGCTTTATAGTTATAATTACAGATATAAGAAACATTAAATCATTAAATATGGATGAAGTTTTCAGACTTGGAGTTGAAAAAATAAACCAGATTTTGTTCTTAGATTACAAAGAGGAAACTGGTTTTCTAAGTGTGATACATGATGCCTTTAGACCTAAACTTGTCTGGAAGTAAAGCACAGCATTAAAAATGACCCTTTGGAATGCTAAGGTTGTGAAATATTAGAGGAAGCATTGTGCCTAGACATATCTGTAATCCTTAAGCCAGGGACATACACTCTGAAATGTCTTTGACTTTCACTGGTGGTTTTTGGTGATAGTGGTATTGGATTATCTAGAACCTGCAATGACAGCAGCAGCATTCTCCTAAGTCGCAATCTTCTGATAAGGTAGAAGACCTATTAATAGAACTCGATTAGAGTACAACTCGCTTTCACTGAAGTTAATGGTTACATATGTGTCTGACTTCAGTGACAGGCGAGTTAGCTGACAATAAGTACATTTTGAAAAAAATATGCCTAATAAGAACGACTGCAAATTTTAGAAATATTTATGTCAGTGTTTAAATGTTAATTACTATTTCCTGTTAAGCTGAGGTCATGATGTGATAATAATTCTGAAAATAATCAATAGAAAACTTCATGCTAGACACAATGTTCTTATAAATATAGTTATTGTAACAGAATATTATTATTCTAACAGTTGTGCAAGAGCGGCTGTTGTTATTGTCAGGTCTTTCTGTAAAAAGAGCAGTAGTGTAAGGAAATAGCCTAGGAACCATCTGTTAATACTAATTGTATGTTCAGAGCTTCCCACTGGAGAAAATTAATTGCTTAGTGTAGTACAGTAAGAATTAAGGTACAGATTTTGGAATAAAAGAGACATTTAAAAGGGCCAATGAAAGGAAATTTGCCTACGTGCTTAGATTGCTTTTGCTGTCACCAAGCAACAAATAGACTTTAACCTTTCTCCCTTTTGTTTCTCACAAGGAGCCAGATAAAAAGCAGGCACTTTTCCATGTAGATTTCCTACCTTTTATATTCCCAGTGTCTCTGAAAATAAACCTAACTTGGAGCAGGAAAGAAATATTTTAAACTACCTAGTGATATCAGCATCTGTATAGTGGTTGACTTAAGCTATCTGAGCTTTTAAGAGGATATATTCGAAATAGGAAAGTTATTTAAAACTTCCCTTTTGCACAATGTTATTGGTGTAATGTTGTCACAGGAACATTAATCTCACAGTTACTTATTGTTATCGGTATTAGTTATGGGACTACCAGGAGTATCTTTATTTTTTTTTTTCATTTCTGTAATTTATCTTCTTTAAGGAACGTCTCTCATTGGAAAACAAGGTCCTGTGCTCTAAGACAGGACAGTGGTATAGGGGGAAAGCAAACTAAGGTTGATGACTTGGCAATAGCAATCTGTTCGAGGAAAATCAGATTCAGTTACAAGTCTTGATTATTTGCATGAACTCAGTTGCAGGAGGGAGCTTTAAATCTAGAATGCAAAGAGTCCAGCCTGACAATGAACACCTCTACACAAGGGGCAATAATACAGAATTTAAAGCTTAAAAAAATGTTCATGGGCTATAATTGTCTAAAATGATGTTGTGACGGTGTTTCACAGAAGTAGATCACTCTGGTTTTCACAATATAGACAAATTATTTAGATATCATCCACCTACATAATGTAAGAGAGCAATATTAATAGTACCCATGACATAACTTGTCAAAAGTCAATGTAGAACCACAGTACTACTTCATCAGAAAATGTTTGTTGAGTGATCCTGTCCCAGAATCAATTTAATTTGAATTTCAGGAACTTCTCTGCAGCATGGAGCTCTGTGCTCTCTTCCAGAATCATTTTAGGTTTATTGCTAAATTCCAAGCAGCTCTTTTGCCTTGTATTCTAGTAATATGGCAAAACAGGAGAGTTTTTTATAAAATAGTATAAGAATAACTTTTTTGTTTCCAAATTGCATGCTCAAAGTTGGGCATCTCAGTTCATATAGCAGAAGAGGAGGCTATGAATTCTCCATAGCCTAAAGAGGAGTGTATCTCTCATCAACCATCTGATCCAAGCCTATTTCTATATTAGTACTTATCATACAGCAGTGTCCATTTTGCCTTTAGGTTCTGTCACTTTCTGATTTCATTACTCGATGTTAAATCATGGTTATTGAGAGCAACCTTTAAGCTCTACAGAACTACATAATCTTTCTCCATTATCAAAGGTTTTTGTCATTCCTCAGCCTATGTTTTGTGTGATTTTGATGAAGCAAGATTCACACAGTCCTCTAGGTCACTAATGAAAATGGATAGCACAGAACCCAGTGCCAATTCCTTTGAGACTCAGTTAATGCATTGCTTCCTATTTGGAAACTGTACAGCTGCTACTCACTTGCTTTGTGATCCTCCAGCCTTTTTTTATGTCTGCTGTGATATTTTTACCAACACCACAGTTCTTTAGTCAGCAGCTGTGCAGTGCCTGGTTTTGGTGCAGAGACAGGCATAGTGTTCCTTTCAACTAATACAGAAAATCCTTCAGCTCCAGCTAATTCATTTCTAGTTATTGACTTCTTTACCTAATTGACCATTTGGAATGTTTTTTTTAATACCCTCTTCATTTTTTTTTCCTTTAATTTTCTGGATCTGGAAACAAAGCAAGACTGGTAATCTTGAATGGCTTTCTGGTGATATCTTAGAGAATTAGTAGAATACCAGAATAACAAAATGCCATGTCAGGCTAACAGAAAACAGAAAGTTAGGAGCTATCTCAGGTAATTTATCTCTTGAGTTGTCAAAACCACTCTGAAGAACGAACTTAATAAAGGCTCAAAGAGAGGTTGTGTTCACATGAGCATATAGTGGCTGAAAGACCGGTTTTGCTATAGATGCCATGGAAAACAGGGACATCTACCACCAAGAAACATAAATTCAGGTTCTTCTTGTGAGTTACATACGTTTGTACGTAATCAGAACATTCCTCAGGCAGTTAAAAACATGTCTTATGTCTTTTGCAACAATGCTATTATTGAAGGGCTTTCATCAAGCAATGTGGAGTCAATTGTCTCCTTCTGCATCCATTGCATTCCTGTGCAGAACTAATTTCTCAGCTTGCCTGTTGAGTTGATGCTGTAATCTATCCACACTGAATACTCTACATAGAAATATTGAGTTGGTCTGTTGGGCTGAATTATTTGTATGTTGCAAGAATTCATAATTTTATCAAGGCACCTTATTCAGCAAGATGGTTAAGCTCATCATCTAATCAAACTTTTGAGATACTTAAAACTAAATCAGCATCTTAGTGCTTAGTTGGTGTTGAGTGTGGCCTATGAAGGGATGAAACAATTTAAATCATCTTATACTGAAAACGCCTGATAATATTCTAGCTACTTCTAGACTAGATGTCTAATATTGTCTACTCTGTGTAGACTAGTCTATGCTTATTTAATGTCTTGAGGCAGAACTCATATTGTCTAGTGACACTGGTTCAAAAAAAGGCTGCATCTGTATGGCTACGGATAAGCAGAGATGCTTACTTTTTAGTCTAAATCATACTCAGTGCATGGAGACAGATTTTCCTCTTCAGAACAGGTTTGATGTGATATGAAAATGACCTAGGTTTAAATGAAACACTTAAAATCAGTACTTTGCATTCTATTGATGGAGCCAGAACTACTTGTAATAATATGCTCACACTGCTAGACTCTTTGATCTGAGGAATTTTATAATGCAAATCATAATGTAAAATTCATTAGCTAAAAGTAGCCAGGGTTTTTGAGTCTGCTTGAGAAAATTAATTTTCATTTCTGAAAATATTCATAAAATGTTATGATAATTCTATGTATTGTAATGGCTTTTAGATGGTAGTATCATAAATTAACATACTTAAAGCGTTCAACTGAGTAGGAATTAACATACTTAAGTATAAAGGAATAAAGGTGCCCAACTGAATTTTTAAATCCTTAAGTGGCATGTGCTGACTGTGTTTACAAATTTGAAACTAGTACAGATATATGCTTGTGTGTCTGTCTGTCTTTCTAGTTATGCACACAGCTAAATTTCAGGGGGTTATTTAAAACTACAGCTGGACCTATTCTTGCCTGTGTGTACATCAATGCAGACATGTATGGCTCTCTGGGATAGTGAAGAAACAACTACAAGATGGGTGTAACTACAGTTACTTCTCTTCATTTATAATTACCTAGGAAAAACTGTGTAGGAAGCTTTAGTTTCACACTGACAGATTTAGACTAATCTATTGCTATGGCATGCAGTGTATGAAAGCAAGAAAATTAAAGTAATTAAAGCTTCTATTCACCCAATTTAGTTACTAAAATGCATCTGTGAGTTAGATTAAAGGAAGAGAACTTACAGAAGAACAATAAGATACTAATTATACTGAAGGGTAATCTGAAAAATTTCACCTTTCCTGTGGCCAAGCAAGATTAATTAAAATGATGAATTTTACAGCACTGGCCTGAATTCTTAGGATAACAGGGTGCATACTACAAGATTTTCTTCGTAACTTCCAGCAATTCATTTTGGGTATTTCTGTATCGAAAGTCTGGACAGTGATCAGAAATTCAGAATCAACCTGAACATGGATGGAAAAATGCTATTGACTTCTTTTTTCTCAGACCAGAGCTCATCATGATTAGCTTTTGAAGTCTAATTTGAAATTGTCCTAAGGCTGAACCAAAAATTGGGATTTTCATTTGCTGGATGAGCAAATACAAGCAAGGAGAAAAATGGATGTTGCTTAGCTGTGTGCCTGTTCAGCACGGTTGGAGCTGTGTTGTATTGCAACTTTTCTTCTCTTTGGCTTACCTAGCTGACCCATAGCACAAGTAACATGAATCCTGCATTCTGCACTGTAATACTGTGCTGTGTTGCTTTGTAGACCCTAACACAGAACTGCTTAGGATGGAGAAGGACGGTTCGCTGAGGTTACCTTTTAACTAAACTACTTGATGGCAAGTGGGGTGACCAGTGTTTGTTTTTGGCAAAGGACTATATATTCCAATCATTAACTGAGTGGTGCAAATGCTTTGGAGGAATCAATTGTCTGAGCTTTTCCTTAACAAAGTACTTGGATCCAGCCTTCTTGTGTACATGCCACAGACACAGCTTTGACAGGACAAGAAGCTACAAACTTGTCCTCCCTCTCCTATTAGCTTTTATATCCCTTAGCATTAATTCTACTTGAATTCCCATTGTGATGCAGCATGACAGAACCTTTCAGTAGCTCAGCCCCAGATGCCAGGAGGATCTGGGAAGACAAGTGACTCTCAATCTCTGGCAGCAGTAAAAAATGGCCAACACACTGTGTTGCAGTACTGCCTCATGTCTCATAAACTTTCTGATTTTCAGTGTCACATTTACCAACATAAATCAGTTTGAACCAGTTTAAACGTGTTCAGATTTTTCCACCTATTATACCAAATCATTACCTGACTGACCTAAAAGTGAAACAGATCTGTTTCATTCACAGCAATACCTAGTTACTAATTGCTCTAAATATGTAAGATTTCTTGCCTGTTATCCTAGTTATCCATCTGTTGAGAAAACCTGGCCTGATCAAGGTACAAGAAGCAGAATACATGCTCAGTTGGCTGACAAGTCATCTATACTGATGCTTTCAAAGGGTGTCAAAGCTAGCTCAGGTAATGTCTGTGGAAGTCAAAGTCACAGTGTTAACTGCAATCGAACATACTCTCAGGATCTGCAAAGGAGCCTGAAGCATAAGTGTGCAAACTACAGTAAAGAGTCATTGGAACAGCTGTGTGTTAACTCCTCTGTGTCTTGGAGAGTGTCCATTTCTATGGGGGTCTCTAGGCATTAGTATGAACATCTGCTGTTAGTATTTGCACTATCGTTACATAAGACTGAAGTCTTACAAGACTGTTAGCTTGCACTTCACAATGAGTGTTTAACAAAAATAACATATATCAAAGAACATCAGATATCAAAAATAATAACTGATGTAGTTCTCACTTTAGTCCTCTTGTTTTTAAGTATTTAGTTTTGCTATGGGTTGAGTTTATGTAACACCTTCATTTCTTATTTTTCACAGAAATGTAACCTGGAATAATTTAGCTATCCCAGACACCCACTGTTCCAGAGAGCTAGAAGAAGGTTACCAGTGCCCACCTGGATTTAAATGCATGGACCTTGAACATCTGGGACTAAGCAGGCAAGAGCTGGGCTACAGTGGCTTTAATGAGATAGGTCTGTCCTACTAGTAACATCCATTTCAGTATCCATTTAAAAATGTTTATGAAATGAATAGAACAGATAGCTCATGCCTGTGCTGAAAAGATATCAAGTGCAATCAGTATTCTGCTCAAACAGAGCACGTGCCAGAAAGAGAAGCTGTGCTGCTTGCTTTGGAATGAGGAAGTTATCATCTATTTTTACATCGCCTAGGATTCCACGTTTTAAACAATTTCAAAACAATGTCTTTAAGAAGAGTCAACTAGAGATTATGACCAGTATGTAAATGCAATGACTAATTTCTGTGTTTTATTTATGATTAATTTTAGAGTACATAATTCATCCTATTTGTATAAATTTAGTAGTAATTCCTATGCAAAAAAAACCATCCAGAATTACTTTGATTAACCTTCTCAGTACCTAAGACGAGAGGAAATGAGATTGTCTATCTGTGGCAGTCTCTATCCAAACTGTCTTAAGTCAGAACATCACCCAGCAGAAGGATTGGGAGTTAGGCAGATTTTGCAATATAGGTGTAATTTGTATTCAGTGAGAAACACTGTGCAGTCACCAGGGGAATACATTCTCTGCTAGCTGCAACGTGTCGTGCAATCCCCACAGGTAAATGAATGCAGAACAGTAATTCAGGAAAGGTGGCAAGAGCATGGGCAGCTGTGGCAAGATCTATATCCAAATGGAAAATACCTAGTTGCTCTGTCAGAACATTGTGGTTATCTCACATTCATTTAACAGACAAAGGTCCAACGGGGGCCTACAGTTGTAAATTTTCATAAGCCCAGGTAGGGGAGTACCTTCAAATGATAAAGCATGCCTGCAGGCCATATTCTTTCTGATTCATCTCTCTAACTTTAATAAGCTGGGGTTTTTTTCCTTTTTTCCTGGCTTGATTTACAGATTGTTGTCCTGGCCTCAGCTGAACTTGAAGGTAATAAAAAGGTTTAATGACTGAATAACTGCAATCCAAAATGTTTTTTTCAAATATTGAAAGTGTTTGCAGCTGAAATCACTTCAGTTGGTTCCCAGGCTGCTGAATAATACACAATGAGCCAGAGAGTTACAAGAAATAGTCTCAGAGTCCTGTTACAGTACGTACTCTGTGATACTAAATACTTTCTGAACAAAAACTGCAATTTGTTCCTTTCTTTTTCTCATGAGAAAGGGAGAAAAAAAATATTTCAACCAAGCTGCATTCTGTTTCCTCTGGGAGTCAGAAGCATAACATTTGTTCCAGTTACTGATAGCTGAATAGCACTACTGATAGCACCTATCTTTTATATAAATTTTTCTTCAGTAGATATCAAAGGACAACCCCATCTGATCTGTCAGACAACCTTCATATTCCAAAGGTAGTGGCATAGTGCTGTGACTGGGTGGATGTGAGCTGAGTTCACACTAGAAACTGAAAACATCCACATGCAACTTCTCTACTTTGAGATGGGTTCGCAGGGGAGTGTGGGATAAATATATTACCAGAAGAGTTATGAAATTAGATTGAAATCACCCTTCTCATCTTGACATGCAAAATTATTTGTGGCTTTAAAGGCTGTTAGCCTACCTGCTCACCAGGGAAAAGTAGTTGCAATGCCTTAGACAAGCTTCAGTGGGTAGATGACTCAAATGAGGCTCAGAGTGCTTAGTAAAAGAGCCCAGTATGTTTCTAGTGACAGGGGCAAGCTAGTAAAGACAAATGAAATAGTCCAAGGCTGCCTGCAAAGCTTGTTGAAAAAATGGGGCTCAAACTCAGGTCTCCTGAGTTGTAGTCCTATCATTTATCAAATGTCATTCCGAGTGCTATATTTTTAAAATCAAAGATTGCTAAGAGTGTTAGGGCACTTGTGATTGATATATTGGTTTTGTCTAGAAATAGTCAACAGCTGCCAGAACTTAAGTTGAATATCAATTGAAAGTTGATTACTAAACTTCAAAATACTGGATAAGACACAACAGCTTTGCCACAAAATGTCGTATAAGCTTCTTCAAATTAGGAATGTCAGAAACAGAATTATAACCAGCAAGTGTATCAATATTTTATAAATCCCCATTTTGTGATGCACCTTTGTATGTAGTTAACAGGTAAGTAAAGCAGTGGATCTTTTCTATGTAATTATACTATTTTATTTTATACATTCACTGATATTTTACTTGCAGATATTATGCAGCCTGTCCTGTTGGTTCCTGAAATCTATCATTACAAAAATCACAGGAGCATAGCAGATTGGCAGCTACTATAATTAATACCACTTAATTTGCTGTATATAAGTACAAGTTATGCATATTTGGCTTTGATAATTTCTGCTGGTTTTCTTCTCTTTAAAGAAAAGGGTAGGCTTTTTTACAATTTTATTACTGGATGAAGACCAAACTGTTCTAATCAGGTAGAAAATAGAGGTACTCTGAGGGTTATGCCAAATAGGTAGTTTCACATTTGGAAAATCCTAAAATTTTGGCCACACCCTGTTCCTACTTTTATGAATGGCTTATGTTTTAAGGGGATGAAAATTGGAAAGATTAGATAATGTATGTTTTGGTACCTAACAATATATTTATTTCCCAAGTTTTCTATTTTTAGTTTTTAGGTGGTTTGTTTATCTGGTTTATGAATACTTCTATGTATGTATTGTTTAGGAAAGAGCACAGTTATGGACTACTGATAAATATGGCTTGAAGTCATTTTGTCAAGATAATCTAGGCCATCCCCTTTTGAAGTGAAACAGACTTAATTGTCTTTCCAGCCGATCTATTACACTGTTTCATTGTCTATGCTCTTGGAAGATTTTCCTAAACTATAACCTGAATCTTTCTTTTTTTGCAATTTAAGATCATAATTTCATACCTTATTCACTACTGACAGAGATAAAACTTTACAAAAGCTTTTCTGCATCTTTAAAGACTATCATTATGCCTCTTCTACCCTCTGTAGCTCTGCTGGGCCACATAGCTCCAAATGTTTCAGTCTTATGCTCCAGGACTTACAATTTATACCTTAGATTGTTCTTATTCTCCTTCTCTAGACTTGCATCAGCTGATTCACCTGTTTGTTGAAGTGCAGTACTGGCAGAATACCCCAGTAGAGCCATTACTTTATGGTTTCTCACACTTTATTACTGTTTCTACATCCCCATGAGAAGTTTTGCATTTTCAGAACAGCATGTTGCAGGTGATTCATGGTTTTTTGCTGATTTATTGCAGCCCTTATGTCCTTTTGAAAGAAATGCTCTCATTGTTTCCCATCCTTTATTTGTTTACTTGATTATTTATTTTAAAGTTGTATTTCTCTCTGTTGAATAGCATAACTTCTTTTTTTAACAGATTACTTCTTCAGTCTGCAAAGATCTCCTGGACTTTTAATTCTTTCCTCCTGAACACTTTCAGTGCCTCTGAGCTTACTTTTATCTGAAATCTGATGAGCATAATTCTGTCAACCTGGTCAAGAGTGAAAAATAAATAGAACCAGACCAAGATCAGACTCTGTTGGAACTCTGTTTGACAGTCTTCCTTTCTGACAATGTTTCATCAATAGCTGCTCATAGGGACACTTAGCAAATGTGTTTGCACCTGGCACAGAGTAATTTCACCTAGCCATAGTTCTGTATGTTGTCACGGTGAGATAATAATGTTAAAAGCCTTTTAAAATCAAGATGTAGGCCGTCAAGTGCTTCTTCTCTCCTTACAAAACCTGCTTCCATTCTTCATTTGTACAGCAATAATACAATAAGATTTGTGCCAAAGTTTCTCAAGTGCCTGCATCCTTTCAATATATATTTAGAATATAATACTTACATGTGATGTTTGTGCAGGTAGCACTTCAAATGTGGCCACGTCAACATATATCCACAGCTAATGCCTCTTATTAGCTTAGAAAGGTATTATTAGCTTATAGAAATGTATTTCTATATTGGATGTAGAAAGGAATTAATACCAATCAGTTTTGCCAGCTTTGCCAGTCTAATCTCTGATGAATGAAGCTTCTAAAAGCCAGGGCAATTTGGTCTGACTCTAACTCTAGGAAAGTTATGAGCAAGAGTTACAGAGGTCTATCTTAGAACTGTTTGTGAAAGTAAAGAATTAATGAAATATTCAACAGAGAACCAATCAGCTAAGGCCTCAGGACCCCAAAGCCATTTCTCTGGGACTTCAGATGTTTCAGGTTCTGTCTGATGGCAGGCTGCAAGAAGTTACTACATGTATTTCATGGACTCAGTAGAAAACTAAAACTCTTTCCAACAGTTTGACACCAAATTTGGCTTCTTACATAGGTGTAGTTCTTACACAGTGGGAGCCTTCATATTAAATGCAGTCTTTTATCCATCAAGATGCCTGAAAGATTTTTTGAATACTACCTGTGGGGCCGAGTGGGAATAAGAGAAAGGACATGAATGAAAGGGTTGGCTGGCTGTGTGGGTGTGAGTGGCAAAGCTCCTTACTATTGACTATACCTGTATGGTACTGTCAAGATCTTCTCTTTTTCTGACTACTTAGCTGATTTTCATTCAGGCTCCTGTAAAAAGGTTGATGTTTCCTTCATATCAGAAGAACCTTTAGCCTTCTCTCCCACTGAGGCCATCAGGTACATTCACAGATGGCCTGTTTCTTCTTTCTGATTTTGTTCTTTCCTTGTGTTTTTCCTAGCTGTGTTTAATTCTGTAGAATGTAACTGATAGCATGACAGTGTCATAAAGAGTGAAAAAAAATTGACCTAAGTATTGAGAAAAATGACCCTTGTTTTGTGAATAAACCCCAATAATTATACGGCTCATTAGTCATGTGATTGTATTTGCATAAGTGTTTTCATCTGATATGTCTAAAAAGCATAAATATAATTGTTGAATAAATAACAGCATGTGAGACTTAGCAATTGGAGAACTATGACAAGTACTTCTGCCTTCCATGTCACTGTTTATCTGAGTGTGTGTCTACCTTTAGTCAATATTTAACAAGGCAGTAATTGCTAACAGGGCCACACTAAGGATGTTGATAAAGCTGTCTGTGTGGCTGCTGTTGGAAAGGGTGCCACATAGACACAAATGTGCCAGAACACTGGCTGTCACAGGATCCTGGGCAGTTTTCCTCCTTACGTGTATTTTCCCCATAGTACAGATCCTTTTGCATTCAGATGTAACATCTGGCTAGTAATCATTGCACGTGCCTCATGGGTTCAATTATCTGTAATCACCTACAGATGTACACTTGCAGCTACATTACTGATTTTACTCTTCGTGTAATCCCAGAAAATATTTTTTTCATGATTTACAGTGTTGTATTTTGCTGCAAATATTCTCAAAACAAAAATGAAGTCCTGCATGAAAGATACCTAAATGTTAAAAAATATTCTATAAAGTAAGCAAGAGAAGCTTTATGCCATGAACGATCATTCTGAAATGAGAAGGAGAGCTTATTCTATGCTGTATCATCAGGCCATGTGTCAATTGCTAGGGCCAATACCCTATTAAATGATACTAATTACATCTTATGCCTGCAGAGAGTATTTGATAAAGACTACCATATCAATGTCTGGTTTGCAGTCACAGTATCATAGAATCGCTGTGTTGGAAAAGACAACTGTACCTGTCCACTACTAAATCATATCCCTAAGCACTTCACCTGCCCATCGTTTAAATACCTCCAGGGATAGTGACTCAACGACCTCCCTGGGCAGCCTATGTTAGTGCCCAATAATGCTTTCAGTTAAGAAACTTTTCCTAAAGTCTAATCCAAACCACCTTTGGTGCAACTTGAGATCATTACTTCTTGTCCTGTCAGCTATCATTTGAAAGAGGAGACCAACACCCACCACACTACAACCTCCTTTCAGATAGTTGTAGACAGTGACAAGGTTTCCCCTCAGCCTCCTTTTCTCTAGGCTAGACCACCCCAATTCCCTCAGCAGCTCCTTGTGAGACTTGTTCTCCAGCCTCTTCACCAGCTTCATTGCTCTTCTCTGGACCTGCTCCAGGACCTCAATATCTTTCTTGTGTTACCTCCTCTTACAGGAGGTAAGCACACATGTATTGTACTTTGGAGACAAATATTAAAAGTTCAATGATAAGGAGTGCTTCAAAGCAGATATACAAAAATTACATCTGTAGTAAACCTTTCTTGCCTCACAGTAGAAATGAACACTGTTCAATGGCATGGTGAGGCACAAAAATCATCTCATTTTGTGGACTATGAAACAGCAACAGAGCATTAGGTCTCAGATGTTTCACACTGTTATTATAAGGTCTTTTCCCTTATAATATTTGATTCAGAATTTAAATATTCATAGAATAGAATCATAAAATAACCAGGTTGGAAGAGACCCACCGGCTTATCGAGTCCAACCACTCCTATCAAACACTAAACCATGCCCCTTAGCACATCGTCCACCCGTGCCTTAGACACCTCCAGGGAAGGTGAATCAACCACTTCCCTGGGCAGCCTGTTCCAGTGCCCAATGACCCTTTCTGTGAAAAATTTTTTTCCTAAAGTCCAGCCTAAATCTCCCCTGGCAGAGCTTGAGGCCATTTCCTCTTGTCCTGTCCCCTGTCACTTGGGAAAAGAGGCCATTACCCTCCTCTCCACAATCTCCCCTCAGGTAGTTATAGAGAGCAATGAGGTCTCCTCTCAGCCTCCTCTTCTCCAGTCTAAACAACCCCAGCTCTCTCAGCCGCTCCTCATAAGGCCTGCAGTGCTTCTTGGCATGCTTCTTGGCATGCATGCAGTTGAGAGCCCTTTTCTTCAATTGGTAATTAGAAGAAAATATTTTTTATGTCACTGTGAAAAAAGTCTACCATGATTAGATTAAAAGTGAGCCTTATTTTATGTTTGCAAAAGGAAACATCATAGTGCGGCCAGAATCAACTTCTTCAATTGACTTATAGGTATTGTTTTAATAAAAGGCTTGTACACGGATCAAAATAGTTGCTTTGTTTATTGATAAATTGAAATTTTGTCTACCAAACATAGGAGTTACATTGGTTCTCTTAGGGTTTCTTTTATAATGAGGAGAATACTTTCAAGTGTGCAACCAGTCTGAACTGCAAAGGCATTGCTCTTAGACTAGTAGAAGATTGGTGTAGCATTATATGCATGATTCAGAAAAAAGGAGTTAAAGTTAAGATAGTATGCTGTGAAACTGGATTTTGTGCCTCTGTCACAATCCATCAAGTACTTTGCTAATGAGAGACTTAATGTTTCCTACTAATTCACCATTTCATAGTGGATGAGTAGTGTGTTGAGTGATGAGGTGTGATGGACACATGAAAGCCAAACAAACAGAATGATGCTCACACCAGTCTAGAATAAAAGCTGAAAATCTAGCTTAAACCAGACCCCAGTTAGGTACTCCTAGAAACACCAAGCATTCAGAACTACGAGTCCATTTGCTTATGTGGATACCTGTATCATGAACTTGCTGCAGGAGACTGTTACAGGTTCTTAAAGAGAAATTAGAAGTGTCCTCTGGTTTTATATAGTAGTGCAGTGGTCAAAGTGAAAGACCTGCATCCTGGAGGGATGCTCTGCTCACCCCCATGTAGGGACAGGGCAGAGCAAACTCCCTTCCACCTCCCTCCCTTTCAAGTTGCAGCAGAAAGAATTCCTGCCCTCAGAGGACAGCAAGTGACACAAGACTGGTGACTAGAGGGAGTACTACAAAGATCTACTCTTTGTCATTCTTACAGAAAGTTATTTCCAATTTTTCTCCAGGGACTGCCTAATGTAAAATATTATAAAACCAGCTTTAATGTTTAGGACTCTGAACATTGGCAAGACGTACTAACATAAAAGAAAACACTTAAACCCCAAATTGTCAGTGCTGCTGCCACTGGATGAAGAAGAGAGCCTGTCACTGGTGGCAGGGGCTGATTTCTCTTTCACTCCATGCCCACTTGAAACGCTTATCTTTTGGTGGCAGTACTAGCGGCTACTTGGTCATTCCAGGTGCCTGGCATAGGCAAAAAATGCAAGTGAATTATGACTGATTAGTTGTCCTAGGCAACTGCTTACTTTGCAAGCTCTGAGACTTCCATGTGCATGAGGAATAGTGAATTCTGTGTTTATGAATAGAGTAAAAATTATGTTTGCAGGTTATTTGTTCAAAGTAGGAAGTAAAACTGATAGTAAAAAGGATTACAAAGGTGTTTTCAGCCTCCTTCTTCCCCCCACTGTCCTTTCATGTGGTCTTCTCCACCTGAATGAAGCCAGCAATTATTTTACACAGATACAGGTGGCTAGAAATGCAGATCAGCATCACCACCACAGCTCGACTCCCTTAGATCTGAGTCAGTTGGTATCTGTGCTAATAGAAAGTGATGAGGGCATGTAATTGTTAAGTCAGAGCCTCAGTTGAAACACACCAGTTAAAGGCTAAGAGCTCTCATGAAGGAGGCATTGGTTCAGTAATTATTTCATCAGAATTTGTGGTTCAGTCTCTTTTATTCTACAGATGACATATACACTTCATATATGTATTGAGTCTTAATGCCATGTTTTTCCAGGCAGGTGCCTAATAATGAGGCCTTCATCCATGACCACAGTCATGCGGTAACATGACAAGTGATAGCAGTGTTAATGTGTGACAGTGTCAATATAATTAGGGAAGCCACTCAGAATGTCTAGCAATAAAACTCATATTTTCTAAGTGTGAGCCAAATCTACTGAAAGCACGCTCCATTACTTCACTGATTAAGAAAGCAGAGACAATCATTATTTCAGAAATGGTGATAGGTTTTTGGTTTTCCCACTGGAATTCTCTCCTAGGCCTTGCAGATGGAGAGCAACAAAGTCCTGATCCCAGCTGAGGCACTGTTGTGGGCAAGAGAATCTCCGCTCGGCAAATTTCACTTGTTTGTTTTACTGCCAATGAACATAAACTTATGATTACTCACTCAGGTATTGAGTCTCACAGAAGACAAATGGTTAAAGAAACACATAGGGACATCACCTCTCCTCCTACACCTATCTCAGCTTCAGTCCACACACCTCTCCTCCCTATGTCCTAGTCCCCATTCTGCTTCTGCAGAACGTGAGATGGGGAGTGGTTCAGGAAGCTGAGGTCAGTGCATAGTGGTTTATTTTTTGCTGCTCTTTGTTTCTTACTCTGCTGCTGCTGGTCCTACCCTCTGAAGGGTGGGCCTATCCTTGGGCTGCAGTCCCTTCAAAGGCATCACTACTTTGGCATGCCCCACATTACCAAAGACCTGCCAGCTATGCCCACTGCAGGTGTGCAAATAAACCTAGATATGACAGCTTAGACCACCTTAACACAGGCACTTTCAGAAAGCTATACAGCTTTTTGGTGAGCATAGAAAGGTAAAGAAAATTGTTCATATGCTACATGTGGAAGAGAAAAGTCTGCAGTCTTCATTGTGTTGTTCCTCTTACGAAATAGCTCTTGTTATGAAGAATGTGAGCACTGTGAGGAGTGAAGCATGGCTATGTGAATAAGATAAGCAAGTTCAATTTGTTCCTTGGATATAATGAAAAAGTTGAAAGAGAGTCAACTAGTAAATCGCTGTTTAGACTTAAGGCACAAGTTTTCACTAGTTGTAGCTTCTTAAGAACCCGCTTAAAAAGCCATGTTTCGTTTATCACTAATAATAAAAGGCTTTGTGAGTTTTGTTTTTTCTTTGGAGTTTCTTTTTTTTTGGCAGGAAAAATACTAATGAAAATCAGTGTTTGGAAGTTGAATGTAAACAAATGTATTTAGGAAACCACGGACATTGAGTAAGTGTCACTACTTATAAACATAATCATTAGGAAATCAAAGTGAAAACACTTGATATCTCTCCTAAAACCATACTGGAGCCCTTGTAGAAGTTACTGCATTTGGTGCAGAAAACACTTGGTAAAAATCTCAGCTTTCCTTGCTATACAAATGAATTTAATTTTTTTCTAGCTTAATGCTGGATAAATTATCCCAGAGATTCCTTGGGCCCTAGGCTTGACCCTGTGTATTATTTATTCTTTAGCTTTACTCTTTTGTCTCAGTCTCATATGTGACTGAGAAGCTAAAGATCTCTACTCATAGCACAGGAGAAGTAGTCTCTATCTTTTGCTTTCTATTTTTCTAACTATGGTTCTGACACTTCAATACCTTTAACAAAAGGTAACTTAAAAGAAGTAATGCCAGCCTACCATAGTCAATGCGTTAGTAATTTCTTCTCATTGTAAATACATGTGCTGTATTTGAACATTTGTATTAAGTGTTGTTTAACTTTGCTCGTAGTTTTATATTTTCCTGTTCTCTAAACAATTCTTAATGATCCTAAACCTGTTCTTCTTCTCTATAGTGAAAAAAATGCAGATCTACTATATAGTCAGTTTTCACAGAACACACAAAAAAGCATTTTTGACACAATTCTCCTTTCTTCCGATGATCACCTTTAATTCTACTCACTATTTAGCCACTTTTTCTTCTGAGTTTCCAAATGCCAGTTTGTGTAGAGGTTTAGTTTCAGAAAGCACATCTTTCTACAGTGGTTTTAACCACAGACTTTACCATTATGCTCTTCAGCAGAATGCAATTTTTGCCATCATGCGAGTCTGGAAGTATTTCGGGCTGAGTTCATGTTACTTTAGGCTTGCTTGTGTTCTTCTGTTAGTATTATGTCTTGTACGGGATATAGGATAGCCTTTAGATCAAATTTTCCTCTCACTGAAATTTTCTTGATACATCAAGTAGATACAATGTTTTAGGGACTCTTGTCATCATTCAGAGCAATAGAAGTAGCTTTTCCTTGACTAATTTTTGCTCAGAAATTCTAGATTTGTGTTCTGTTCACCAAGTCACGACGTTTTGGATGCCTCATTTGTGTGCTGCTTCTCATGCTTTTATGTCACATAGGTGGCTGAATTACTACTTTTTCCTTTCCTCAAGAAAGTTTCTCTTTTGAACACGTTACACTACATGTGCAATTAATATAATTATTAACTTACTAATTGAACAATTAAAACTATTTCAGGCATTCTGGTCCATCCTTTCCCCACTGCTGACATGCTGAGTAGTTTAGTTGATATCTTAACCTTAACATTGAAAATACTAGTGGTATAATCTTGAACTGGCAGAATTGAGATTTCACAATGCAGTGTGTAGAAAATTCATTTTCCTATTAGAGAATTACTCAGGCTTGTCTAAGAAGCACGATGGTATGATTTAATTCTCAATTTGGTGCATCAAGAAAGGACTGTTTCGTATGAGCAGAAACAGAAATAAAAAAAAGAGTAGACAAACTTAATTTATCAAAATGTGCTTGTATGGCACGTATATTTCCTGCCTTGTCAGTGTCCTTAGGATGTGAAGATTTTGCATTGCACAGTAAAGCAGAGTCTGTTAAACTCGGAGCCTGTTTGCCTAGAGGAGAAGGACCTGAGGGTGTTGGTTGGCAGTGAATGAACATGAGCCAGCAGTGTGCCCAGGTGGCCAAGAAGGCCAGTGGCATCTTGGCTTGTATCAGAAACGGTGTGACCAGCAGCACCAGGGAGGTTATTCTCCCTCTGTACTCGGCACTGGTGAGTCCGCATCTCAAATCCTGTGTTCAGTTCTGGGCCCCTCACCACAAGAAGGATGTTGAGGCTCTGGAGCGAGTCCAGAGAAGAGCAACAAGCTGGTGAAGGGGCTGGAGAACAGGCCTTATAAGGAACGGCTGAGAGAGCTGGGGTTGTTTAGCCTGGAGAAGAGGAGGCTGAGGGTAGACCTCATTGCTCTCTATAACTACCTGAAAGGAGGTTGTAGAGGTGAGGGAGCTGGCCTCTTCTCCCAAGTGACAGAGGACACGACAAGAGGGAATGGCCTCAAGCTCTGTCAGGGGAGATTCAGGCTTAATGTCAGAAAAAAATATTTCACAGAAAGGGTCACTGGGCACTGGCACAGGCTGCCCAGGGAGGTGATTGAGTCACCTTCCTTGGAAGTGTTTAAAAGACAAGTGGATGAGGTGCTGAGGGGTATGGTTTGGTGTTTGATAGGAGTGATGTGACTCGATGATCCTGTGGGTCTTTTCCAACCTAGTGATTCTGTGTGAAACCAACACCTTGCAGCAAACGGATATCAATAAGTTTGTCCCCTTGAGTAATCTCCACGTTCTGCAAAGTACACTCTATACTTTGATCCTATTTCTGTGCCTTTAGAATATGAAATATTAGCAAGAACTTCAGAATTAGTCATGTCATTTTCCAAGTGTGTCATCGATTCTGTAGTTTCCAAGGTTGTGCTGTTTTGTGGTGGTGGCCCACTATGTCTATGGCTTGGCAAGGATATCCCACTTTATGCTTGTCACTTGTCTCCCTTAAATGAATCCTTATGGTTTACTTCTATGTGTGCTTTATCTCAGCTCCAAAAGGAGGTGTCTGTGTTTTGTTTAGATGCAGTGCTGCTGGAACACTTGTGCTGCTGCATGAGATGGTCTCAAAGATGCTCACATCACTTTGTTGCCTCTGCAAAGTTTTTTCTTGATCTGGAGACATGTTCTCATCATACCTGTTTTCTTCATTTAGATTAAGTTTATTTGAGGGTTCATAAACCTTATAATCAACATACCAGCTTTTAAGGTATTTCCCACATGACTGGCTAAAAGCAGACTGGTTTTAGAAATGCTAATTTCCTCAGTATGGAGTTTTCTCCTGAGCAAACACTGAGTGATCGGTGTTTATTTGCTGAGTTCCTTTGATCATAAAAACAGTTTGTCCTTTGTAAATCACTTGCCCCAATAGCCTAACAGGACAGAGTTTATAACCCTCTATTGACTGCTTATGTAAGTGAATATCCCTGTACATTTTACTTTGAAAATATAGGTTTTCTTAATTAAAAGTTACACAGTAAGGTTCATAAAAACCAGACAAATGCATAATTTGTTATTTCTTCCTGATAGAGATGAGCTATTGCAGTTACTAAACAATGTGGGCGTGATAATGGTTTTAGGGTGAGTGACAATAGCTCTGTTTAGCTAAGATTCTGGAGCACATGGTAAAATTATTGCTGCAGAAGGACTGAACATGCCTTTCAAACTTGAGGTCTTGATGAGACTTCTAATGAAGCCATGTAGTTTCCCAGATATCTTAGGGTTATATCTGTTTTTGTTCTTCAGTATGACTAAAATGGAGGACATTGTCTAACATAAGACAGTGTTAGTGATTTTGCACGGATTGTGGATGCATGTGGAAAGGAGGAAAGCGGTCATTTTTGGTTTGCAGGGAGCATAAGGCCAAAATGATCAGACTCCAGCAGGGACCATGGTTCTTGAAAATTTTCGCTCACTTCAAGCTCTCTAAATTCATACTGTTGCTGAAAGGAGTCACATCTGTTCTATCGTTGTTGTGTGGGTGATGTTGATTAAGTTTTATTGGAGAAAAGAGCAAAGAGCCTTTAATGAGAAATTTTTGGCAGATTAGAAATTCTTGTGTCATAAATACATTATGTAAGGCTCTGAATTTTAAATGGGCCTTTATCAAAAGGCTGCATCTCAACTGGTGGACCTGGATGTCTGAGGTCCTTGTTTTGTATACCCTGGCTGTGTCATCACCTCATACCAGAGAGATACTTCATTGCTGCTTCTTTATTCCTGCTTGATTTCTGTGGGATATGTGAACCAGAAGGCAGACCCAGTCTCCCTTCCCTAGGACTGAGGCACCAGTGTTCTGGCACACACTGACTGCTTAAACGGGTTGTACTACATGGGTCCAAGGGCATGGCTGGGATCTAAATATTGGCTGTCACTGATGATCACAGTGACCTCTTTGTATTTCTGTGTTGGAAAACTAACACAGAGATACCTAAACCCACAGATTTTCAAAAAAGAATGCTAAGAAAATGCTTCTAATTTTAGACAACTGAATAAGTGATCTGAATGTGAAAAGAAGAAAAAAATACTAATAGTGGGATGATACAGTTAACTCCATTAGCTATTTGATGTTTCTGTGTGCTTGCCACTTTTCTCTGTGAGCCATTTTAGTTGCCTAGTTAATTAAGACTTTTATTTAAGCAGTGGTTTGGACATATAAAAACCTGCATAAATAATATCCACTGAATTAGCTCTGTTACACTAACAAATGGTATGTGGGAAGTTGTAGAGTTTTGGAAACTTAGAGTAATTTGAGCAGCCCTCCAGATTTTAATTCATTGCTACGTTAATCCCAAAATAATTGGGTCTTGCATTAAACCAGGCAGTCAGGTGAAACTAATGTGAATAGATTAGTACGGTTGTCTTGTACTGACAGTCAAAGAAAACTCTACCTCTACTGAGAGGATTCAGTGGAACATACTTTCCCCTGTCATTTCAGGGTGTTCTGTGTTACTTTCCGCAGATAGTTTGAGCTATAGTAAAACAACTTTCCAGAAAACTTTACATTTTATTTTGTTCTCAGTTTTGTTTTTAATTGTGGATCTTTTTCCTACTATATATAATTTGATATATCAATTTTGTCATTATATTATGCTGCACAGAATTTAATAACCTGTCTGACATCTGTGCTTTGTGCATTCTCCTCTCTGTTTTTCATTCCCATCTGTGCCTGGGAACACAGAAAGAATGGTTTGCACACTGAACTAATACGTTTTGGTTAGATATTATTTTGAAAGTAAGAATTTTGATGTTTTCCTTCTAATATACTTTCTGATAAGTACTTGATTGGTAGGATTAGCAGTGGTAATAACAAAAAATAAAATAAAATCATACTTTTTGATGTTAAGTAAAAGGCACATACACTGTCACTGGTCATAGAATCATAGAATAACCAGGTTGGAAGAGACCCACTGGATCATCGAGTCCAACCACTCCTATCAAACACTAAACCATCCCCTTAGCACCTCATCCACCCTCATCTTAAACACCTCCAGGGAAGGTGAATCAACCACCTCCCTGGACAGCCCGCCCGTTCCAGTGCCCAGTGACCCTTTCTGTGAAATATTTTTTTCCTAACGTCCAGCCTAAATCTCCCCTAGCAAAGCTTGTGGCCATTCCCTCTCGTCCTGTCTCCTGTCACTTGGGAGAAGAGGCCGTTACCCTCCTCTCTACAACCTCCCCTCAGGTAGTTATAGTGAGCAATGAGATCTCCTCTCAGCCTCCTCTTCTCCAGGCTAAACACCCCCAGCTCTCTCAGTCGCTCCTCATAAGGCCTGTTCTCCAGCCCCTTCACCAGCTTTGTTGCTGTTCTCTGGACTCGCTCCAGAGCCTCCACATCCTTCTTGTGGTGAGGGGCCCAGAACTGAACACAGTACTCGAGGTGCGGTCTCACCAGTGCCGAGTACAGAGGGAAAATAACCTCCCTGGACCTGCTGGTCACACCGTTTCTGATATAAGCCAGGATGCCACTGGCCTTCTTGGCCACCTGGGCACACTGCTGGCTAATGTTCAGTCACTGTAAACCAACACCCCCAGGTCTCTCTCCTCCTGGCAGCTTTCTAGACAGACTTCTCCTAGTCTGTAGCACTGCTTAGGGTTGTTGTGCCCCAAGTGCAGGACCCGGCATTTGGCCATGTTAAACCTCATGCCATTGAACTCTGCCCAGCAGTCCAGCCTGTTCAGGTCCCTTTGCAGAGCCTCCTGACCCTCCAGCAGATCCACACTTCCACCCAGCTTAGTGTCGTCTGCAAACTTGCTAAGGGAGCACATGGAACAGGGCTGGACCCAGCACTGAGCCCTGGGGAACCCCACTTGTCACTGGCCTCCAGCTGGATTTAACACCATTTCCCACCACTCTCTGGGCCCGGCCATCCAACCAGTTTTCCACCCAGGAGAGTGTGCGACTGTCCAGGCCAGAGGCCGACAGTTTCCGTAGCAGAATGCTGTGAGAAACTGTGTCAAAGGCTTTACTGAAGTCCAAGAAGACCACATCCACAGCCTTTCCCTTGTCCAGCATCCGAGTCACTTGGTCATAGAAGGCGATCAGGTTAGTCATAAGCTGAAGAGATAGAAGTGTGGCTAAACTGGGACAGTCTGTATTATTAGAAGAGTATAAGAAAATGAAAGTTTAGGCAGGTAAAATGCAAGCTTTAATTGCATCTTGTTATACTTTTTCTTCAGTAAGCTTTATCATCTCAGACATATCAATCCATCCCTTATTAATTTATGATTTAATATACCATTTCTTAATTTATCTCAAGTAGCATGGTCTTAAATCCTATGTAAGTAAGTTTTCTCTGAGATTACAAGCATAGTAACAAAAAATATTGAAAATTCAGTAGAGGTCCCTGGAACCAGCGCAGCTGTTGGCTTCTTACTGAACCACTGAAATATCTCAATCCCTTGCTCCCTACTGCTTTGTGTCTCGAAAGGGCTTATTTGCTCCAACATAAAGGTTTATGGAGTCCTAGAATGGAGCTTATTGAGGAGCATGGTGCTGGAGGAATTGCGGCTGGCTGTGAGGGACTGAAGGTCCCAGGGGGTGCTCCTGGAAAGCCTTTGCACTGCATCTGCCAGAGAGTCTGCAGTGTCTCCATGCCCACCGCTTCAGATTGTGAGCTAAATGTAGTCTCAGTACTATTTCCACAGATTACCTTCTCATGCTTAATTTCTGGTGCCCCTATTCCAGCATAGGAAGTTCTCCCAGCATGATTTGAGGTGATGCAGGCTCTATGAAGGCAAAGGAGGAAATATGTTTTTGTACTGCTGCTATTGTTTACTTATAATTCCTGTGGGAGTGAAATTTGAAACACTCAGGTCTATTATCTAGAGTGACATTTCTTTTTCCTGTAATGCAGAATGCCAACCAAAGGATCAGAAAACTTTGAGAAGCTAAGTAAAGTAATCAGGGACACATATGCTAATAATACCATGGTCAAAGGGAAATACATATACATTAAGTCCACGTCTTTAATGAAGATTTACTAAGAAAGTAAATAGAAGGAGCTGCTTCAAGCAAAAACAACCTCCCAGCCCACAGATTTGCACTATGCATGAGAATTGAAGAAAGATTTATATAATAGACAATAACTATTTGTGTGGATAACTACTCAACAGCTCACAGTCTGACAAGGAACAGAGAACAATGTGAAAAAACAGAAAGAGGAGTTAAAGGTGTGACAATAGTGTGAACAACTGTGAAGCAAAAGGCGTGACTAATTTCAGCTACCTTAAGGAGCAGGAAACTCTTAGCCAATAAGCGAAGCGTGAAGTTAGGCAATTAGAAACCTGTCATTCCATACCAAGAAAATTAGATCCTATCAGTTTAATTATCAGTCAGTGCCATTAAGACAATGTAGCTCTGCATAATGAAAGCTGCAGTTACTGGGTAATAGAGGTAATTGTTTTCACAGTGGAAGATTTTCACTTTCGACAAGAGCTTCAGTATGTGACTAGTTTACAGGCTTTGACCTTCAACATTCATGTAATGCATGGGATACATTGTTTTTACTTCATCTCCTGAAATTTGATTATTTTATCCTGAACAGCATTTTCGTAAAGTTGGTGGAAATGAGCAAAACCACCCACTACAAATGAAATTTATAGTCATGCAATGTCGTCTGTTAACTGTAATTAGAGCAGCTTACCAAATCATCTTTGATTTAAGTCCTTTGATTTGATAACACAAAGCCAGCTTGCAGCTTGGCTTTCCCACTTCCGTTGGGGAATAAGGGAGAATAATGCTATTCCACAAAATCTAGATCACAGATGGTCACTCTAGAGGAGGTAGCACACATAGAGCAGAAGTTTAGGTGTGACTGTCCAGCACATTGGCTCATCTGTGGTAACTAACTTCATACATGCTGCTACCCTTGCAGTACCCTGTGGCAAATATGTGATGGATGCCACTCCTTCTTCATTAAATAGTGCACAGTCTCATGTTATTACTCTGTTACACAAATATTTAAATATTGCTTTTTTATTTTTCCTAATTGTCTTTTCTCTGCTGTTCTTAGAAATTTTCAGTAGTTACTATATTCTGCTCCATGATCAACATCATGACCTTGGCCATGTGAAGAAATTCTAACACAATATCTAGTACGCACTGAGTGGTATTGGAAAAGATCTAGGTTACAAGTGAAAAATATAGTATAATGCTTTGTATCCCCTGTGAGCTATTGACATACTTCTTAAAAAAACTGTAATACTGTTCAGTTTCAGTTATTGCCTTTCTCATAGCAACTAAGAAAAAAGAAAGTACTTGAAGGACTAGAAGCATTATCTAAGAACATTAAATACCTTATGTATTCTTTACTCTGATCATAAATTTTAGTTGTGATCAATCTAGGACATAGATCTTGCAGTATCTAGCAGGTCTGAATAAATCTTTAACACATCTAACAAATAGTTACCACTTCTGTATTTTTCCATACTTAGGACAGAGCTTTGGGAAATACATCTTGATTTCCTTGTCACAGCAGCATTTTTGTTCTGTGAATTGTTTCAATATGCAAATAATTGCCATCTTCCCTCACATCTCTTCAGATATTTTCAGTGGACTCATTGATGGTACAAGGTACTTTGGAGGTTCTCCATAATACCCAGCAGGATTTAAGACTTTTTGAAGAGATGCCATTCCATCTCCAGAGAAGGTGTGACTAGCCATTTTGTAAAGTGTCAAGATACGTCTCCTTCTTGCTGCAGCCAGTATTTTCTGCTCTCATCGGAAAACTTCTTTAGAAGCTTGTCCACTACTTTTCCAAAAAATCTGTACTACTGTCACCTTGCAGGAGAGAGAACCATAATGAACAGTACTTTGCCTCATTTCAGTAAGAGATTTTAACCACAGATTATGCCTCCTAAGATTAGGTAATTAGCATTAACCCTCAATTTAAGAGTCTCAGTTCACATCTGAAAAGGAGTAAAAAACACAACAGTATCACCTTTTTCTTTCCACTGTGACGAAGATTGTAGTAACTAAGCTTCCAATTCTGGCACCTAATTTAAACAGCTATAATGAAATTGGGTTGTCTTTGGGCCCCTGTTCCCAGATAAGCTATATGCTTTCTTATTTCATGATACTGAAAGAATGAAAACTGAATTTTGTTGCATAAAATTCAAAGCAAATGAAAATAGCGAATTTTCGTCAGAAGACCTCATCGGTCACTGGTGGGACAAGGACATCTGCCCATTCACAGAGCATAGCTGCTCTGTGGTGAGATGTACAAGATAAAAACTTCAGAAATCTGTTCTATTTCTCAAGGAGCTGACTCTGTACATGGCTGATTCATCTTGATAGAAGTTACCCAGGGGCTGAGAAATTCAAATAAAATAGATTAGTCACAACAGGACTTCAGCATGTCTCTTCTGATAAACTGTGCTATTATTTTCTTCTAATTACCTGCCTGTGGCAGGTTTTGCACGGTTTTTATAGTGAAATGTGTACTACTTTTGTATCCTTTTGTATTAACCAACTTTGCTATATTCTACTTATTAATATTTTTCTTATTTTTTTCATCTACTGTTTTTAGTAATTTTACTTAGAATTCTGAGGCTAAGTGACAATTAATTAAGTATGTCTATCATCATATTTTCATCCAAAACACTTCAGTTTTACTACTATTCAGTTCTCTTTTCTAGAAAAAAAATGCATCTGTGTTTTCTTTTTTCCCATTTTCATTTTTTTGCATTTCATGTAGAATCATAATTCTGACATTACCTGGATTTTTTCTTTTTGTCCTCAGTATCTGATCCAGAACTATGGAGCAATAATGATGACTCACAGAGGGGCAGTGGCAGTGAATGGAAATTGCATGCTGCAGTGGCCATTTAAAAAGGCAGCATCTTACCATTATTATACCACAGCCACAGATGTGTACTTCAGTGACTCTCATAAATGCCCTGGAAATAGTGAAGGAGATTGTCTGCAGTCATTGGAGCACTAAGAGAAATGCTAAAAGGGGAATACAGTCTTTGATTGCTCTGGGAAGCTTGTAGGATTAATTTAATAGGTGTCTATATGGTTATTTCACAAACAGATTCATCTTTGCAGTCTTTTGCCGGGTCATTTTATCCAGTTCAGAATGCTGCTTCTACTGTGCATTTAGTCAAACTGTGGTTAACCCGCTCTCTACAGTCATTTTGCAAGTGGCTTAAACCTAATCAAAATATGATAAGTTGCTTCACACCTACCTGATTTCACACCTATCTATTCTCTTCTCAAGTGTGTTGCCAAGTTTATTAGATATGATGCTTTATGTTATCATACCAAACTAGCTACCCTCCCATCAGCTTGTCTTTCTCCAGGTGCTTTCTGATTTCATTTATTACTTAGAAGTTCTATGAAATCCATAAAAGGCCTGCTTATGTGGATCTGCAGACTCTTGAAGTCACTTTTTTCTAAGCACATATTTAGTTCTTTCTGGCCCTTAAGCAGTCCTTCATTTCAGTTAATTATTCAGGTCATCAGTGAATCTGACCCACTATGCTGACAGCAGTTATTAGATTATTTGAATTGTTAGGGCTGAACATTTGTGACCAAAGTATGGGAATATTGTTAGCTTTGTATGCAATTCACTTACCACAGACAGATGCAGGATCACAGTGTGTTAGGATGAATTTTCATAGGAGAATTTTAATGCAGTTCAGAGTAAATAAATATTTTGTAACAAAACCAGGCTCTACCAAACAATAACCTTTCCCAGCTGTTGTGCAGTACTTTATTAAATCAGCCACGTTGCTGAGAACTTCCAGAACAGAGCACTGTGTTAATCCTTCCTGCATAACTTCATTAGAAGTATTCTTAGAAATTTCCCCTTCAGGAAGCCAATGAAAAATGAAATAATAAAGATTTTTTTATTATTTGCTAATTGGGGATTAAGTCTGAATTAGTTGAAACGACTGGATTCTGTTGGACTTAGTGGGGTTTTGTTTGGGGCATATATCATCACATTTGCTGATGAAACCTTGTTTTTCAGCTGTTAGGAATCTTGGTAATACTCTATTCCACTCCATCTTGTGACCATAGGAAACTGTGCCATATGCAACCTAGAAAACTTAGGAATGGAAGAGGCAAACAAGATGAAAAACTCTTTCAGGACTTAATTTCTCTGATGATTAGAAAATGCCTAAAATTACCCTACCTCATGTTCACAGCCACTTTATTCAATTCCAATATTAATATTTTGTCTTTCTTTATGGTCAGAGATAAGTACTTAGAGAGTTTTACTCTCTACATTTTCCTTTTTTTTTTTTGCAACCTAAACATGGGAGCTTCCTACTATCAGAAGTTGTTTTTGCACTTAGGTATTAATTAATGCTTATATATTTCTGATGTATAGTGCTGCTGAGCCATAAACTGTAAAAACATGTATGAACTATGGGGTTGAGTAATAGGCTGGATTTGCACTGATAAAATCATCTGTTCGGCACTGATCTTTGATCTACAGTGTGATATAGACTGACTCATGCTCACACTGCTCAAGCCTGTTCCCTTCCAGAGCAGAATGGTTATATAGCCATGTGTACAGTTGGTTTTGATCTCTACTGGATGCCCTGAATCACCCGTGTGGCCCCAAAACATAACTCTAAAATGTTGTGGGTTTTTTCAGTTCAAAGTTCCTGTGAGCATTCTGTCACATATCTGGTGTCACTGACCACCAAGGATGTGATTTTATAACCCAGTATTGAAGTTATGTATTGCACAAAGCAATGTCAGCCTGTGGAAGGTGTCTGGGGATGTCGGTGTATTTGGAATAGTATTGAAGGTCTGCATGGGTTGGAGGGAACTATCCTTGGTACAGGCACATCTATGGGAACAGGATCTACGGTATTCGACTGCATAAGTGCTTGCAGAAGTGCTGCTCTGAAGAGGATTTAGGCTGTGGTTTGACATGTGTTAAGACCCACATTAGGGATTACTCCGAATGAGGCAGGGTACATGACAGTGTTGCTGTTGGAGCCTTAAGACGGCACACAATACTGAATTTAAACCAGCTTAATGCATTTGGGCTAATTTTATGCTGGAGGTGGGAGACTAGACATGGCACAAGTTAAGGTGCAAATAGATAATACATGTTGCAGCGTGCAACCTTTCAGTGAAACCCTCAAAAAAGTGTATTTTTTAAGTGCCAGAATCAGCCTGTAGCAAATCAGTACTTTGTGTCATGTGGCTGTGATGCTTTTAACATAGTGTTCAGAGTCTTATAGACAGAGTTATCATCAAATCATGTCCTGAGTGACAATTTTTTTTTTCAGTGTTACTTTACATCTGTTACTTTACAGTAGTTCGATCTACAGCCCATGACTTATAAATGCTTCCTTTATGGAAGAAAAAGAAGAAAAGGCTTTTTGTTGAAGAATATGATTTAGCTGGTTCAGAAGCAATGGAAGTTGGCTCTGCACCTCCTATAACAGTTTTCTAGGCAAAACCCTTACACAAGGTGCTTTTTGCACTTCATACTCAGTGTTTCTTTGTAGTGTCTACATGCAGCATTTGGAAAAGGTGGTGTCTATGTGCAGTCTAAACACACACATTACTTTGTGCATGGTAATACCATTCTTTCTATAAATAGTAGAGATGAGACACGGTAGTGGCTTTGCATGACTATTAAACAGTTAACAGGTTTTCCTCTCAACTCCTCTCCCAGTTTTGATTTCCATAGTTTGTTTTTTGTTTGTGATAGGTCAGTGGAAGATGACCTTGCAAAGATTCTTTTGCTCTTTGTACAATAATTAAAGTGAGGTTAAACAAAAGAGCCATCTGGTTGGCAGGCCAAATAATTTACTCTATCAGTGCTATAGAAAGAAGCTGGGTACTTGTTTGATGCTCCTAGCTGTAATATATAGTGGGTAGGGAGGAAATCCTTGGATGTTTTCAGTCAGTGAAGTTCTTTATCACTACATTTGCAGATTTTATTACGTACCTTGCCCACCTAATACTGTTATTTCATTTTCTCCTTCCATGACTTGATACTCATGTTGTCTCACATTGCTGGTTTTTGTCTTTTTTTTTAAAAAAAAAACACCAAAAAAAACTTCATCGGTGATTTATTGTTAGTATTCCTTTCCCTGGAACGTGATTGTTTACCTTTCTGTTCATTACACAGGTAGTAACTCAGAATATTATCTGCTGACTGGACATAAATACATTTTCTTTCTGTTTTCAATGTTGATGTTAGGATTTAGTATTATACATTTCTAGGAGTATATCAGATCATTTAGATGGTTGCATCAAGGAAAACAAGACTTGCAGTCAATGTGTCTCAACCCCAGAAGTGCTTTCTGACACAGAATTCTTTAATGGAGAAAAAGACTATAAGACTCAAAAAGCTATCTGTTTGAAGGTCCAGCTCATTGCCCAGTCACTCCAAAATTGAATCACCTCTACCTACACCATTCCTTACAGATGCTTCTCTGATGTAGTCTTAAAGAGCTCTGAGGACACAAATTCTACACTCCTCTCAGTTATTCCAGTACTTGCTATTGCCTGCTAGCATTTTTTTCTCTTCTGTTTCATTTATTTCTGATCTTAGCACATGAATCCTGCTAAAAGCATTAAGTCAGTAGTTCCACAAGTTCATTAGGAGAGTCACTGAAAAGAGTTCTGATGCCAGGACATCACAGATCTGTCTCATGGTCAGTTTTGATAGCAGATATTTTTTGAGATTCTTTATTGCATTTGTCTTCATTTAGGAAGCTCATCTCCTAGATGCTGTAAAATGAATGGATCTGGAAACAGACATGCTTTCTTCTCTGGACTACATCTTATACTATTAATCTCTGGCTTTATTTTTAGTGTGGCAGGCAGTTTAATAAGTGGATTGAAAACAACGTACTGATCAAATATACTGTTTTCCAGATATTTTTTATGTTTTGCAAGGATTTCTATGGTATAATTTCTGAACCGGAAACCTAACTCAATTTCCACTAAAGGAATGATAAAATTTCCTTTGGCTTCAAGCACTAGCGTTCAGGTAAAGACTGAAAATTTTGAATTTATCTCTTTCAACATCTCAAAGAATCATACTACATCCAGCTATCTGAACATCAGCTCATGTGCCTGACTTTGGGCAATATGATTTAAAAATTGTGAACATAGTTTTATCTTCCAACATATTACATAAATGGGCTGGCAGGTCTTCCAAGTTAGCGTTGGGATCTGTTTGGTAAAATACAGGATCATAATGTAACAGTATAAACCTCTACCGAAGCCACCACAGGGCCTGAAAAGATCTTATTGAGGATAAAAAGACATGTTTAGAAGTCCAGCAGTAACTGTCTTTATGTATACTTTTATTCCTAAGTGATATATAATTAGGATGCCTTCGATTTCAGTGAAGGGAGTAGACAGACTTCCAAAGGTGTTTTTTTAAGGTGAAGAGTAGGCAAAAAGTTAGTCACTGTGAAGTCACAGAGAAAGTCATCCCTAAATTGATGTATGTCACTTCTTTATGCCTTAGGATCAAAAAGCTCTGATTTCACCTCATCGAATGCAAATTATTTCCATATTGAAAATGAGGACTGTTTAGCTCTTCCTTTGATAGAAAATTACTGGGGATTAATTCTTGGGAAGCTGATGCACTGAGCAATGCCAAAACTCTTTTTTTCATACATGGTCCTTTCTTTCCAAACCACGTGTTCACATGGCTCAGTACAAAATGCTACATTTTCCGCTTTAACAAATAGCTTTGAAGAAAAATATGTTTAATATCATAGGTCCATAGGAAATTAAAGCAACTTTGAGTCAAAGTACAGAGCTGACACACACCTACACACAGAATAAACAACTTTGCAGGTAAACTTGATGCTGAGAAAAAAGAGAGAAGACATATCTGAGGGGAAAAAAAAATTCATTGGTTTCACAGTGAGAAATCCACAAAATTTCTGTTATGCGTGTGTGGAACTATTTTTAGTAATGCATAAAGATCAGAAAGGATTTCTGCAGAAGGAGATAATGTTGAAAACAAGGTTTAAACAGAATGCATAGAAACTTTGAACAATCTCTCTCAAAAAAAATACCTGGCAATTTTGAGTGTTTGATTTTTGCTTCCAAATAAACTTGCCAGCTGCTTAGTCTTTTAGTGCTAGTCTTCCAAAAATTCTTTTGATAACCAGTAGGACTTTGGTCATGCAAATATTTTCTTTAAGACAGTCAAGAATAAAAGAAGTCAGATGTTACAAGAACTGATTTTCTTTTAAACTCAACCCCTCATTCTCTGAAGGACAAAAAAAAAGAAGTTGTCTGTTCTGGCTGACATTCATGTATGTTTTTAATTAAAAAATAATCAGGTTCTTTCTCTTTTGACATCCAAAAATTTCTAATATTCCATTCCCTCTTTTAAAATCAGAACTCTTTAAGGTAGACCCAGCCTCAAGTCTTAAGATGGTTTGTATTGGAGGGGACCTTAAAGATTGTCCAGTTCTAGCCCCACTACCATGCGCAGGGACACCTTCCACTAGATCAGGTTGCTCAAAGCCCCATTCAACCTGTGTTTGAACACCTCCATGGATGGGGCATCCACAGTTCTCTGGGCAACTGATTCCAGTGCCTCACCACTTCACAATAAAAAAAATCCTTCCTAATATCTAAATCTATCCTCTTTCCACTTAAAACCATTACCCCTCATCCTGTCACTGCACTCCGTGATGAAGAGTCCCTCCTCAGCTTTCCTGTAGCCCCCTTTAAGTACTGGAAGGCTGCTGTAAGGTCTCCCCAGAGCCTTCTCCAGGCTAAACAATCCCAACTCTCTCAGTCCTCATATGGGAGGTGCTCCAGCCCTCTAATCGTCTTTGTGGCCCTCCTCTGGACTCACTCTAACAGATCCATGTCCTTCCTGTGCTGAGGACTCCAGAACTGAAGGTCTGACAAGAGCAGAGTGGAGGAGGAGAAACCCCTCCCTTGACCTGCTGATAACACCTGTTTTGATTAGATGTTAATTCTGTTGCTCTTTGAGGAGAGTCTCAGAGTCTCTAACTTGATACAGCTATCATAGAATCATAGAATAAGCAGGTTGGAAGAGACCCACCGGATCATCGAGTCCAACCATTCCTATCAAACACTAAACGATGCCCCTCAGCACCTTGTCCACCCATGCCTTAAACACCTCCAGGGAAGGTGAATCAACCACCTCCCTGGGCAGCCTCTGCCAGTGCCCAATGACCCTTTCTGTGAAAATTTTTTTCCTAATGTCCAGCCTGAATCTCCCCTATCTCTGAAATGGTATTACCAGTATGCTTCTTTTACAAAAGTGCTGTGGGTTTTAGTGAGCTATCAGCATACTAAATCACATCTCACTTTCTCCTCCTGCTCCCTCAGTGCATGTATTACACTAGTGGGAAAACCTCTCCCTCACATCAACAGAGTGGGTGAATTGTTTTACTTCTAGTGGCATGTAACAGATACTGGGGAGTATTTAGCTCATTAATAGCTAAATAAGTCATTGAGTGAGTGTCGTTTCAGTTTTCTCATAGCAGTCAATCATAATGCTCCTATCTCATAGTTTGGAAAGGAAGATTTTGTCTCTTCAGTTAGACTTGTCTCTAACTTCTCTCTTGTTGCATTTGGCACTGTATATTTGCTCCTGTTAGTTGGATGTTTGGAGTCTGATGATATTTCCTACATCTATCTGTTTTATAATGTCTCCTTGGCTTTCAAGTGTTTTTGTGAGCTTTACTGTCTTCTTTTTTTCTTACAGAAATGCTTTGAGCTGAGCGTTGCTGCTGGTCACTGAATACTCAGCAGGCCTTGCTAGTTGGGATTTTCTACTGTAGTCCTTAGATTAAACTTTTATGCAGAGAAGAATAAAGGCTTGGTCAGGCACAGACTGGGGCAAATTAAATTGGGATGCTTTGGGGAGAGATTTTTAAAAGCAGCTTGATAATATGACAGCATTTTTACCACTGATTGCAGGAGGGTCAACATTTTGTGCAACCGTTTTTGAAAATATTTCCTGTGGAGAGGGAGGGACCGATCCCGTCATTTTAAGAGAGAGAGCGCATCCTCAAAGAAGTGTGTACGATTCATAAGTGATGCCCAATGGAACTTAATGACACCAAAATGGAGCTTAAGGGCAGAACAGCAGCTTTTGCTTATCTAGGTTCCCTTAAACTGTTGTTTCTCCTACCCTGTGGTAAAAAAAAAATAAATATAGTCTTCATAAACTACTGAAATTACATATTGTGGGATTACCTTCCTGTCTGCCTGCTATAACTCTTTGTCAGACTCACTAGCCACTTCTCACACATAGTCTCCAGTATCAGCTCCTGTAGAGAGAATTTCAAGCTCTGCTTGGTCCTGTTCTGCCTCTGCTGGGGGGCAAGGAGGTTCTTTCGTTTGTTAAATATTTATTTGTGATGTTGGGGTTTTTTAATCAGTGAATAATTGAACTGAAGCTTAAGGATGAAGCACTGCAACTGGAAACAATGTTGTGGAGGTTAAGATATGCCACAGTAGGGTTGAAAAATCACTTGCAATATCTATTTTAGCACTTTCTGGACATGATTTTCTTTTTCTTTGTGGTCCATGGCAGCCTGTTTTTCCTGTAAAGCTCTTTGCCTTGAAATTCTCTGATTGTTCAATTCTTGCTGATAGAAATAATGCACTTGAAGTGCTCCATTTAGGTCAGGCGATCTCTTGTAATCTGTATTTCCAGAATATGCACGCAATTTTAGGGGGTCTGTGCATCTCTAGGTCTCCCAGTTATTCTTCTATTCTGTCCATTTTTACTGCCTCTGCGTGTTTTCATACTTTTGAGATAGCAAATTAGTTGATATCGTGATAGATGCTGTATCATGACTGCACTTAAAATGAATTAGATTACTCTGTCTATAACTATTGGGGAAAAAAAGGTTGATGCAAGAAGTGAATATTTTTGACTGACAGTGTATGAAAGTCAATGCTGAATTTACATGCCTTTTGTCAAGGAAGATTTGCGTACTTTGTTTTCTCTCTTACAAAGGGATCCATCACTACCTTGATTTTAATAGTCATTCCCAATGTCTAATATATGGCTGAATGATAACTCAAATATATAATGTCTGTAGTAAGAGCATTCCTTAAATTTGTCTTTTTAATATCATAACCCTTAAAAGTGTTCATTAAATTTTAAGTGTAATGATTTGCATGAATGGGTTTTAAGCCATGTACATACATAATGTAGAGACAGTCCTATAAAACAATGGCTCATATTCAAAGGAATAAGCTAATATAAATCATCCTTTCTTCTATTTAATTTTGTTGTTACATAGTTCTGTCATAACATTTACTGTATCAGTCATTTACTGTACTGTGACTGTGCTTCAAACCGGAGATGTTTTATTAGACAGACTGAGGTGGCAGCAGGCCCATCTTCACAGTATTCATCACTCTTAAAACTAAGGCCTAGGGATTTCTGTGTTCTTGGTTTCTAGGTCTAAGAAATTAGTATTATTACAGTTTGATTCTCTTATAGGGAAAAGCACAGCTACAGCAGTGTCCTACTTCCAGGCTTCAGCCTGAAGCTCTGCCTGTTCTGTTGGGGGTGGGAGCCCATGGGATGGAGAAAAGTTGTGTCCTTAAAAACTCTCTAGGGAGAAGGAGGATGTGCTGCAGAGCTTCCAGGTAGTGGTGTGTGAGGTGTGAACAATTCACAGTGCCACATTTCCTTGCTTCTCATCAGCTGCCAGTAAATTTTATGAAGTTGCCACACATACACACAAAAAAAATCAATGATTAAGAGTGAGTCTCTATTAGCACTAGAGCTGTGTAATTGCAAAAAGGAAAAAGCAGACAATGTTTATGCATATAAAGCCAGGCTATAAGCTCTGCTGACATTTGGATCCCTAGGTTTTGCTAGGTTATTTGTGAACATGCAGCTAAGGAACATTTTAATCAAAAAAGTATTAAAGAAAAGCAAATATAAATTCTAGTCAAGCTAAATATTGGTAAGTATGTGCACCTGAAGTAATTTTAAAGAATAGTTGTCCTTGTTTACACCATGGACTTGTTCACAAATATAAAACAGATTTCTCTGGAAGCAAAAGCGCTATCACATATAAGAAACTAATGGCATAAGTAAGCCGTGCTTCTTCTTACCCTGTGCAGTCAATACATATGCCAACATTGCTACATTCGTATTAGTAAACTAACGCTTTTGAATAGTGAACAAATTTCTAAATTACTTGCAAACAGTGCAACTAAATCCATCAGACTTCACTGAAATTTGACTAACTTTCTGTCTTTTCATTACCAAATATGTGGGATGAGTTGTGTTGATCCTAGCACTTACACTTGCAGTGTTTCTTTATGTTCCTGCTTGTGGTTTTATGCATGCAGTCTCTGTATATAATCTCGTGTATTAAAGCTTCATCTTTTCTTGAGGAAACATTTTCAAAATGAAGAACACACCACTACTGTATGTTTAAAGTCGCTACACTTACAGGGGTTAAAATATTCTCTCAAGTTGGCAGTGTGGTTTTTTCTGCTGTTGCAAATCACTGTTCTGCACAGTTTCCATTTTGCCATCTTTTTCAGAGCTGAGTCACAGGGAAGTGGAACTGGTTTGAGGCTTCGAAGAAGGATCAGAGTATTGGCATATTTTTTCTTCTTTTCCTCCTTATTTCTGCAGGCTGGCAAACTGGCTGATAGGTGTTGGTTTGGAAGGATAAAATAGACTGGATTGCTTAGTCAGAGATAGCAAGAAACCCCATGAAGCCATTCAAGATTTTTGATCTTTTTGTTGATTTCAGTTATATCTACCAGCTTCTTCCCAGAAGTGTTAACACCTTTGTCCTTGCATTTCTGGGTGATTTTTATTCTCTTCTAGTTTCACTGAAGCAATAGTGTAAGACAGCTGGAAAATCCTGACTGCACACAATGTGTTACAAGTACATTTATTCTGAAAGATAACACATAAATTAAACGCTGATTCGTCAGTTGGAGTATCCATGCCTTGCAGGAACATTCAGCTTCATGATTTTATCAGTGATAATGAATGAGTAGGGACGGAAACAGGTTTGATAACATTTCTATCACCTGAGAGGTTGTTTCTTCATGGACATAACATTCACAAAACCACCTTAAAGAAGGCTACCTTTCAGTATTCAGCGCAACAAATAGAGTTAAAGTAGACAGCAGCACCTGCTAGAAGGCTGCTTAGTTTTGCTGGGAAATAGAAAAATCAATCCTTTTGCCAGCGCAGCAGGAGGGCATCAACCTGCACTCCCGGGGCGGTAATTCCTCTGCCTCCTGATGTGCCAGGTGTGCCCAAGGTGCACGATCGCCATCTAGTGCCTCCTGTGGAGCAAGGGATAGGAGCCCGTCACTGGCATCCGAGGCATTTTATAGGTGGCAATATGTAGTATTTTAAGCTTTTAAGAACGATGCATGAATTTTTCCTTCTTGGATAATTCCTGATAAAAAAAGAAAAAACTATTAATTTTTTTTCTTTTTTACATAAAAGTTTCCTCCTGTAGTTTTGCTTTCTCAGAAGCTTCACAGCAGGCACAAGAAAACTTGAGTAGACTGATGTGGTAAGCCAAGGTAGTCAATAAACATAGACTACACATGCATAAAATACTGGACTTAATGGCATAACTAAGTTTAGTTTTCAGTTTGTTTGTTTGTTTCTCACTTGGAATAGCTACAAATCACAAAGTACAAAGATATTAATAAAAGACAACATCTTGACACCGTGCATTCTCTTACTCTGCTGTTATAGGATTTTGAATCAAGAAGCATGAGCATAACACACAGCTAGGGGGAAAGTGTTCTGTTCCCACATTTAGTGAATTTTCCACGTGACCTTTTAGTTCTGCTCCTTTAATTCTGCAGTTAAAAAATTACAACGCTATTCAATGCACTCTCTTCTTCATTATGTTCATTTGCAGAATGAGCTGGTTATGTGGGACGAATCCCATGACTGGAGTACGGCTACAGGCGGTTCGGAAGGGACAGACTGAGTAGGAGGGGTGGAGGCGTTGCCCTCTATCTCAGGGAAGGGTTAGAATGTGAAAAGCTGTCGTTGAAGAGTACCACAAACAGGTTGAAAGCTTGTGGGTCAAAATTAAAGACAGAAGAACCAATGGGAACCTTGTGGTTGGTGTATACTACAGGCCACCCAATCAAAGAGAGCCAACCAGTGAAGTCTTCTTCCTCCAGCCACTGGAGGCTTCACGCTCTCAAGCTGTCATCCTACTCGGGGACTTCAACCACCCAGATGTATGCTGGAAAAGTAGCATAGCAAGCTGTAGGCAATCCAGGGGACTCCTGGAGTGCATTGAAGATAATTTCTTAGTCCAGCTGATAGAGACCTCCACCTGAGGAGGTACAATACTGGTCCTCATGGTCACTAATACAAGCAAACTCTAGGATCAGAGGCAGCCTGGGCTGTAGTGATCATGCACTGGTGGAGTTCATGGTCCTGAGGGATATGGGACAGGTGAGGAGTATAGTCAGGACCCTAAATTTCAGGAAAGCAGACTTCTAGCACTTCAAGGAGTTACTTGGTAGAACCCCCTGGGACACGGTCCTCAGGGACAAGGGAGCGGAACAGAGCTGGCAGATATTTAAGGATGCTTTCCATAAAGTGAAAGAGTGCTCAGTCCCCATATGTAGAAAATCAGGCAGGAAAGGGTGTGGCTAAGTTGAGACCTGCTGGTTAAACTAAAGAAGAGGAAACTGCAGAGGCCGTGCAAGCAGGGACGGGTAACCTGGGACGTGTATAGGGACACTGCCTGGTTGTCTAGGGATGAGGTCAGGAAGGCCAAGGCACAACTGGAGCTGAAATTGGCAAGGGGAGTAAAGACTAACAAGAAGGGATTCTACAGGTACGTCAATCAAAACAGGAAGGTTAATAAGTACGTACCCCCTCTGACGGTTGGGAATGGTGATTTCATATCAGCAGATGAGGAGAAGGCTGAGGGAATCAACAACTTTTTTGCCTCGGTCTTCACTAATAACAGCTCTCCTCACCCCTCCTGGGTCATGGGACAGCAAGATGGTGACTGGGGGGGGAGTGAGGGTGGTAAACCTCCACCCACTGTAGAGGGGGATGAGGTTCGTGACCACCTGGAGAAGCTGAATATTTGTAATTTAAATCCAGCTGGAGGCCACTTACAAGTGGGGTTCCCCAGGGCTCAGTCCTGGGTCCAGTCCTGTTCAATGTATTTATCAACGACCTGGATGAAGGCATCGAGTGCTCCCTTAGCAAGTTTGCAGACGACACTAAGCTGGGTGGAAGTGTGGATCTGCTGGAGGGTCGGGAGGCTCTGCAAAGGGATCTGAACAGGCTGGATTGCTGGGCTGAGACCAACGGCATGAGGATTAACAAGGCCAAATGCCGGGTCCTGCACTTGGGGCACAACAACCCTAAGCAGAGGTACAAACTAGGAGAAGCCTGGCTGGAAAGCTGCCAGGAGGAGAAGGACCTGAGGGTGCTGGTTGACAACCGGCTGAACATGAGCCAGCAGTGTGCCCAGGTGGCCAAGAAGGCCAATGGCATCTTGGCTTGTATCAGGAATGGCGTGACCAGCAGGTCCAGGGAGGTTATTCTCCCCCTGTACTCTGCACTGGTGAGACCGCACCTCGAGTACTGTGTTCAGTTCTGGGCCCCTCACCCCAAGAGGGATGTGGTGGCTCTGGAGTGAGTCCAGAGAAGAGCAACAAAGCTGGTGAAGGGGCTGGAGAACAAGTCTTATGAGGAGTGGCTGAGAGAGCTGGGGTTGTTCAGCCTGGAGAAGAGGAGGCTGAAGGGAAACCTTATTACTCTCTACATCTACCTGAAGGGAGGTTGTGGAGAGGAGGGAGCTGGCCTCTTCTCCCAGGTGACAGGGGACAGGACGAGAGGGAATGGCCTCAAGCTCCGCCAGGGGAGATTTAGGCCTGAGATTAGGAAAAAATTCTTCACGGAGAGGGTGGTTAGGCATTGGAACGGTCTGCCAAGGGAGGTGGTTGAGTTACCGTCCCTTGAGGTGTTTAAGGTGAGGGTGGATGAGGTACTTAGGAGCATGATTTAGGTATTGGTGGGAATGGTTGGACTCGACGATCCAGTGGGTCTCTTCCAACCTGGTTATTCTGTGATTCTGTAAGCCTGATGCGATGCATCCCAGAGTTCTGAAGGAATTGGCAGATGTGGTTGCCAAGCCACTCTCCATAATATTTGAAAAGTCATGGCAATCAGGAGAAGTCCTTGTGACAGGAAGAAGGGCAACATTATACACGTTTTTAAAAAGGGTAGAAAAGACAACTCTGGGAACTACCAACCTGTCAGCCTCACCCCTGTGAGGAACCTTCTGGAAGGGACCTTCTAGTACCTGAAAATGGCCTACAAGAAATCTGGAGAGGGACTATTCATAAAGGCTTGTGATGATAGGATGAGATGGAATGGGTATAAACTGGAGAGGGGTAGATTCAGGCTAGACATAAGGAAGAATTTCTTCACTATGAGAGTGGTGAAACACTGGAACAGGTTGCCAAGGGAAGTTGTGGCTGCCCCATCCCTGGAGGTGTTCAAGGCCAGTTTGGTTGAGGCCTTGGGCAGCCTGATCTAGTGGGAGGTGTCCCTGCCCACGGCAGGGGAGTTGGAACTAAATGATCTTTGAGATCCTTTCCAGCCCTAACCTATGATTCTATAGCAAGAGCTGATGTCACAGAGAATGGTGGTGTCACAGAAACAAGCAGAAAATACAGTGTCTTTACAAAATCGGCATAAATATAAGATACAGTATTGAAAATAACATCACTCTGTAAGGATAGGATTGTTTTGTCAGCTATGAGTCCTTTCTTTAAAATAAATACCTTCTATATTCCTTAGGTATTTAAAAGACAGTGTTTTGGCAGAATAAGATTCTTCACTGCCCTATGGAAAATCATTACCTTTATACTCTGTCTTTTTAATTCTTTTTTCCCTGGTACTCTTCTAATCTGTATAAACATGGAAGAGGCAGGTGTCCTTGCTCCCTGCTTAAGCACAGAAACCAGTAAAATAATGTGGGTGTTAAAGCAACTGCTTTCTCCATGCCCCTTCAGGCTAATGCTCCCAGATGGTAGATCTGAAAGAAACGTGAAGAAGACATAAGCCCCCTGCATTTCAGTGCTTAATGCTCACATATATAAACATGCATTATTAGTAGGGATGCAATTTGTCTCCAGTTGCTGTCTTTTCTTCTGTGCAGTGAAAATGTTGCCTAAGTTGAGCAAGATTCAGTCTCTTTTGCCATACTTCACTAAGTCTTTCATTTTCTGGACTTCTTTTATTTTAGTTTTGGTAATGACTATGTGCAGTTGTAAAAGACTTCTGAGGGTACAAGTGTTTGTTATTTGCATAAAAGCAGTCTTTTGAGACTGATACAGATTATTACATTGATTTGTTTAGTTTTAATCTGTGTATTGATAAATGTTTTCCTTCCTCATTTTGATTAACCATTGACATGGTTAAAGGAACAGTTTTATTGTAGCATCAAGATGTGGAATTTTATTAAATGAGTTCAAACAAAAGCACTGAAACAAAAAAAAATCAGGGATTATTAATTTATTTTACATCTGTTATCAACAGAAAGTTCCTCCTAAATTGCTTTAATCTTTTTTTGCCACCAAGGCTGAGTCACCTACTGAAACAAATAGGAAAATTATCATAAATATTTTGCTGATATTTTTATTGACTAATATTCTAGATGCAGATGTTGAAATCTTACTCTCATATTCAGCAAGTTACCCATGCTAATAGCCTAACCTGATGAGAAATGTCCTTATAGTCATTTCTTTAACCCTTTTCATGGTACAAGGCTTTTTCATGACTGAAATGTCTTGCTGATGCCTGTAGCTAGGTTGCATGAATCTGAATGTTCAGGACATTGAGAAGAGAGGACTACATTTTGAAGTATATGAGGCCTGTTGTGTACCTGAATAGCCAGGCTGTGCAGATTTTCAAGCCCTTGTTCCCCCTGCCTCTTATATTCCTGCTTTTCTTACACAAATAACTGCTGTGCTCTCATGTCCCCTAACCACTCCCAACTCTTAGCACCGTGTGGTCAGGCTTTAAGCCCTCTGAACTCATAGAAGACACTGTCACTGATAGACAGAATCTTGACACCTGTGGAAAATGAGATTTTTCCATTTGATCTAAGGGGCACAAGTAAGGTTTCATACATGGTAGCATTGCCACGTCTGATTTCATGTGATATATCCCACCATCTCTTAAAATTTTGATACTTTCCTCTCACTTCATACAGCCTTGAACATGGTGAGAAAAACAGAGCATGATGCTGAGAGTCTTTTTAATAACTTATTCATTGGCTTTAGGAAGATGTACTCAATATTAAAGAAATACTCAGAAAAAAAAATAGAATCTGTTGTTGATTGTTTTTAAATGTAACTTTTAGAATAGTTAAAAAGCGAAAACATGCAGTCAGGCAGATGTTACCTGAAATTTACTTGCCTGTTTGAAAGCAAAACATTTCTTAGTATTGGATCCCTTACTATCATGCCTTTTTTCCTGCATCCAGTTGAAACAGTGTTTACAGAGATAGTTAACAGCACGGTTCCTGCCTTGAATATTGAAAGCTTTGTTATTTCCTAGTCACATATGTTAAGTAAGAATGTGTATTCTTCATGGTAATTGCTTTCTAATAGACTTAAGAACACCTGTACCAGTTACATACAAGATATATTTTTACTTTACTGTCACAGACAAACACATAATTGGGTTAATTGTACATTCTCAGTATTGCTTTAATGTGGCAGATGGCCCAGTGTATGTGTTATAAATACTTCGCATGACACTCTCTCTATTTTACTAATCTTCTCTGTGACTTTCCCATTGGTAATGACTAATGGCAGTTTCCTAGCCAGCAACTTTTAATAGATTACTTTTTTTTCTTTATCTCTGCCCGTCCTCAATGGCACTGTTTTGTTCAATAATTTAATCAGTTCAGCAACAGTATAATATTAGATAATTGAACCATTACTTTATGAATTTTTGAAACGCAAAATGCCCATGAAGTAATCACTGATGAATATTTCAATATTGATAGAGATCACTCTTGTCGCTCTCTTTCTGAAGAAGTAGAAAGGGGTTAGCTATGTATGCTTGAATGATTTTTTTTCCTTTTATTTCTATTTCTGTCCCTAGGTTCTAAGAACCATATGCAGTAAATAGGAAAGAATCCAATAACCAAAAAATTAACACAAAAGATTAACATTTTTGCCTACCCACCAGGATCATGTTAACCATTCAACGCCTGCATATCAAAGGAGTCAGTTTATAATGAAAAAATTCCTTTCATCCCTCTTCTCTTACCAGTGAAGATTTATCTGCAAAAGGGATTCCCTAAGGCAAAAACATTTCCAGGTGCTTCCCACCTGTGTTAGCAGTCAAAAAGATGTAGATACTGCAAGGTCAGTGAGAGAATAACAGCACAGAGCCCCTTATAAGCTGGTGTGATATTTTTGGGAAACTCTGGGACTAAGGAATGTCTGACTAGCACCACTCATTTCTCTGTGAGCAGGATCAGATTCTGCTGGCTCTTGCCTACTGTCTGTATGTTGCTAGCAGCTGCTTTCTTTGGCTAAGGGCAGTGCCCCTCACGCTCCCTCTCCTTTATCCACGATGCTTTATGAAACAAAGCAGTAGTGGAGTAGAGCTAGCAGGTGGCTGTAGGACAATTCCGTGATTTCACAGCAGTTTGTGAGATTTCACAGTTTAATTTCACAGTTTAATTGTGTTCCTTCTCCAAACAAAAAATTACTTCAAACGAATGCCGTAGGAGACTTAACCACTGTCTGTATCTTGAAGCTTTCATTGCAGAGACGAAGAGGAAGGGGGAGCTGGCTGAAGCATATTGTCACTCAGACATTAGTATGAATTTGGATCTTAAGTTTAAAATTAATAATTTCATAGCTTTTTTTTTCCAAAGAAGTTTCTGCACATGTAAACCCCTCATAAGTGTTCTTTCATCTCCTCTGCTCCCCAGAGTGTTAAAGGAAGTTCAACTTAAAAATGCTTTAACATTTTTTAAGGCAACACATGTATGTTAATGCAGCTACCCTGGCTACCTGCTTGAATTTTGAAACTGTTCTGTAGCTTGTAGGTGCTTACCTGTGCTTACAAGTGTTAGGCACCTTCTCAGTGTATTGCTGCTCACTTGGTTTTGCTGATACAAATAGTGATTCCTCTCACTTACTGAATGTTGATCCTGATAGTTTTAATCAAATCTACATTTTTTCACGGGTGCTGCTGAAGTCACCTGGTGGGACAGATTCTGCCTTTGGAGACATTCCGCTACTGCCAGTGAACCCCTATATGAGATTATACATGGGTGCCCAGGGAGAGCAGGCAGTTGATCTGATCTAATACAAACCCAATTCATATTCAATTGTAAAAGAAAGAAACGTGGAAATGCACCTGAAGAACCTATCTTTGAAGAAGTATACATGAGACCTTCTAGAGAAAAAGGAAAATGGAATAGATAAAAGATTATTGTTTGCTAATGCTGAAAACTTTCAGGGAGGCTTAATGCCAAACATTTTCATTTTTCCTCTGACAGGCACAAGCATATTTACTGTTTACGAAGCTGCTTCTCAGGAAGGCTGGGTGTTCCTTATGTACCGAGCAATCGACAGTTTTCCCCGATGGCGTTCATATTTCTATTTCATCACTTTAATTTTCTTTCTGGCCTGGCTTGTTAAGGTACTGAAAAACGTGTTCTTTTATACCTGTCTGAAATGTAAATCATATTAGAATTAATTTCTTCTCTTTGCTGCTTACTGAGCTTTCTGTCAGCCATTCTTTCTTGTTCTTTTTTTCAGAATGTTTTTATTGCAGTCATCATTGAAACATTTGCAGAAATTAGAGTGCAATTCCAGCAGATGTGGGGGTCCAGGAGCAGTACTACTTCAACTGCTACCACCCAGGTGAAGCATCTGAGATGCTGAGATTAATTTTGTTTAGTTTGTGAATGAATAATAAGTAAAAAAAAATCTGCTAATAATTATTTTATCTGATTTATTTGATTTTGTATGTTATAACATCTGTTTTAAAGTTGATGTATGAATTTCCATATACAAATAAATTCTAAGGCTTTCTTAAAAAAGAATAATGGAGAAGTCTGTAATATGGTTCTTTATATGGCTGGGTATTTTATTGATACATTTTTATTTTCTTTTAATGCCTTTTTATCATGTCTTTGATGGATTTGGAATTAGGGTTGCTGTTGAAAATCACTATCTGTGCTAAGAAAGAAGAGCTGAAATTGCAGGCTGTAGCTGAAGGAAAAGAGGTCAGAAGGTAGCTAAAGTGTTTGGGGAAGCTGGTCCTGGAATTGAGTAGGACATATTGAGACCAAGGAGGAATGAGGTGCTGAGGCAATCGAAAAGTCATGGTAATAGTTGAGGTAGCCACAGAAAGTGAGATCTTGAATATGAGATAATGGCAGGAAGAAGTCATGATAGGAAGGGTGCATGTGAGCTGGGTAGCGTGAAAGACCCACTATAAAAGCTGAAGGCTAAATAGTTGAAACTTAAATTCTCCCACTTGTTGTTGCACCAATCACATTAAGTGTCCTGAATACACAAAAGGTCAGGCTTTTCCAGCTAGTGCAGTTTGCTATATGTATGAGGGACCAGTACCAACTGCCTTAACAAGCCCTTAGGAAGGCAGATATGAGAAACACACCCACGAGGAAAATTTTTCTAACCTATGTAGCTAGAGACTATTTTCTTAAGCTAGAAGATTTAAGTGTTTCAAAATTATTTATTACCTTTTTGTAATCCATATGTAAATATAGACCTTTTTGTGGCATTATCATTTTAAAATTAAAAAAAAAAAAACGAAAAAGGACTTCTTCACATGACACATGCTTAGCCTGAACTTAAAAACTTAAATGTTTCTTTCATCTCTGATGGGACAAATTACTGAGCCATATAGGCTTACCCGACTTACTCTGAACTAAAGGTGGAATCAATGTAAGGATACTCAAGAAGCAGCCAACATTAAGTAATTTCAAGGACGAAAGAAATTCTAAAAAGTGTCATCATGCCAAAGAATATGAAAATGTTGGATCTGAATTGCACCATGCAAAATAAAATAAAATAGCATGTTGGCTACAGACAAGTGAATGGTTACTTTGTTCCTCGAGTCACTGGCATAATAGGACATAAGGGAAGTCCAGCTTATCAAACTAAAAAAATTATTTATCTTTTCCTGTACTAATAAGGGCAGAAAATTTCTTGCAGGGTTTCTTGTGCAGAGCACTAGATGAAAATTAAAAACTTTGCTTGATTTATGCATGAAGTAACCTTGAGGAAAAGCAACAATATCTTTCTTCATTTACCCACTTTATAAATATTAAACTGGTCCCAAAACTTAGTCCTATAGAGTATACAATGAGTGTCCAAGAGTCAAAGTCAAGAAAGAGGTCTCTGGAGAAGGATAAAAGGTGGTTCTTGTAAAGCACTTTAGCACTGCATGTTAAAGCACAACAGACAGAAGAATAACTCAGGGCTGATATGAGTTGGCAACTCTTCCTATGCAGAGATGCTACGGAAGGACTCAGCAGACTTAAAAACATATATATTGACAAGCGTCAATTCCAAATGCTAGAGCCATTCATTTTCTTTCAAGGACGTTTTCAAGGACAGTGTTAATCACTTCCAAACATGATTTCCCACTGTTCCTTATGTCCAGCAGTCTGCAACTTTTATATTCTAATTTCAGGGGGAGGGGGGGAGCCAGAATGCCTACACAAATGCTTCCAGAGGTAAAGTGTGAATGCCACTGTCATCAAGAGAGCCTTTTCAACTTACATCATTAGAGTGGGATATCATTCAGTGCTTTGCAGGAATTATAAACTCTGGGTAACAGTGCAGAAGGACCGTACAGCTCCTTTTGACATGCATCAGTGCAACAAAAATAAAGTCTGATCCTTGGCATAAAATAATTTTGCCAGTAAAAAAGACAAGGTTGTCTATTGCTTCCAAATGCACCATGAAACTTGTTTTTTTGGTTACAATCTATTTGTGTTTCCTCAGAATAAACTTACCTTAGTAAGGAATTTACTCTGAGCAGGTAGCACCTTCTAATAATACTGATCAGAGATTAATTGAATAATTTTCTGTGTTAGGACTAATAGAGACACATTGTGTTTGATGTTATCTGAGTAAAATTCAGGATCTATTAATGTTGGAAAAAGAGTATGTTGCTTTTTTTTCTGTAGCTGTAAAAACTATTTCTCACTTGTTTAAACTAGCTGTAGATTTCACTTGTATTTATTGGCACATAAAACATTTCTGACAACAGTTTTCCCTTTCAAGATGTTTCATGAAGATGCTGCTGGAGGTTGGCAGCTTGTGGCTGTTGATGTCAATAAACCCCAGGGCAGAGCTCCTGCTTGTCTACAGGTATGACATTGCTTTTTAAGAAATCAGTGTGTGTAACCAGCACCACTCAAATGTTGGCATAAGGAGACTGTGGTGAGAAATAGCTATAATAGTTTTAGTCATAAATTTCCTTAAATCTGTTGCTTTCTGCAGTGTACGCTGGTTCTTGAAAATCACAGTCAACCAAAAAAGATATACCCCACCATAAGGAAGATTAGAAAAATATATTCCCTCTAAAGGCTTTATTTTGTGTGCTCACAAGAGAAAGATTTTAGACTTTTTAAATATAAAATGACATCGATAATCATTCCTTATCTCTCAGATTTACACACAGACTGATTCTATTCCTAAGTTATACACAAGAGAAATACTTGTTTATTAACTGCAAAATGCAATAGTCACGTGTGCCAAGGTGCATGATTGATCATAATAAACATAGAATTACTTCATTTCTTTTATTCCATCTTCAAAATAGGCTTACAGAAGAAGGGGGAAGAAGTATGTAGGTAGTAAGCCATACAGTGTTTGAAACTTCCAGATTTAATACTCTCACCTGGATACGGGTGAGTTTGTAAAACTCCATCCTCATTGTTTAAATAAATCCAAACAAAGTAATATAAATTCCTTTTTATTACAGCCCATTGTAGAGCAGCTCAAATTTTTATTTATAAATCAAAGAATGTCACTTCTGGATGAAACAAACTTGCTTCAGAGTAGAAAGCCAAATCTACTATAGCAGTCTGATTGCATGATGTTTCCTGGCAGTTTTGGTTATGTTTGTTTCAATGTATAAACTAAAACACACATACTTGTTGGCAGCATGTACATTGCTGAACCGTAAGTTGGCAAGCACCTTTCATCCTCTCCACAAGCTGTTCATTTTCAAATATCTCTGCTTTGTCAAACCACTGCCATATATTTAATTATAGGAAATGTCTTATGCGATAATTTCTCTTCCCAAATTTAATTCTTGATTTTGACAGCAACTGGAATCTTATTTATGGTGTTCTCAAGTAACATTCTTAGATATGTGGATATGTGGATAAAATGTAGGTGAACTCACAGTGAAAAATCCTCCAGATTAAAATTAAGATAACATCTGATTTACCTAGTCTGCCCTTATCTGTAATATTGGATTCTTGCTCATTTTAGGAATCGGATGAACACATAGTAAATTGTATTCCAGACAAAATAAGCCTCGTGCATCAGCTGGTACTGAAACTTTTTATAATTACAACTCAACTAACAGTTTTCTTCTCATTCTTTGTCCCTTTGTGCAACATCTGCAGGGCTTCCAGTAATCTATGACCTTTCTGTATGTCAATCCAAGGAAAGTAATCCAAAGGAAAGTAATGCGTTAAAGTATTTTTTGATAGGAATGGTTGGACTCGATGATCCGGTGGGTCTCTTCCAACCTGGTTATTCTATGATTCTATGATTCTATGATTCTATGATTCTATGATTAGGATATGGCCCAAAATAGGCTTTATTTGTATTAAATACAGGCTAAAATACAGCCCAAATGAAGCAAAATGTCAAAGTCTGGATACACCTTTATTCATCTCCTGAGGCATTATTGTTTCAGACCTATCAATCCAAAGTAAAAAGAAAATAGACTTCCGAAAAAATTAATGTATTTTAAGCCTTTGCAATACATTAAAAGCGTTCTTTATATGTTAAGTCCCCAGTGAGATATGTGGTAGTCATTTTCTAAAGGTTTGGGTGGGGTTTGTTCCTTCAGAAGAATATGCTGCATAAATCTGAATCTATAAAGAGTTAATTGGAGTGGACAATATGTATCCCGCCTTTAGGATGTATTCGATTAATATGCATTCTTTTGACCTTTATTAGCTAAGTATATTGTCATGCAATATCTTGTGAGGGATGGAATTCTTAAAAGGTAGTGAAGAATCTCTATTGCCCTCTATAGTTTTAATTAAATTTTGCAGTAAGTTTGGTGTTATTAATTCCTCTCTGGGCTCTGTAAATATTCCTGCTCCAAATATGAAAGGCAACATATTAAAAGTTCTGTTTCAAGCAGTTACGTGGGTCTGGGGCTTTGCTTTGGTGAAACTTCACTTATTCAGCATATTGAGTTATTTAGAAATTACTTCCTGAACAGCCTATACTGTGCATCAGGAAAGGAAATATCGTAGCAGCTAAGGGAATGAAGAAGGGCTCTGGAGATTTGGGTTTGTTTTATTGACAAGCACAAATTTCCTGTAGACCTTGAGAAAATGACTTTATAGGTGTATCTTTGCTTTGGTTGTCATTCCTTATGGTATAAAAGGTGTATAACTCCCAGATTTGGCTACTGTGGTGTTTACTTGAAAGGCACTCCCGTAAGATGGGCTTATGCTGTCTAGGTTGGCAAGTAGATGACGTCCAGCTCTCTAGAGTGAGGAGTGATGGAGGAAAGAATAATGTGATTTCTGTGTGACATATAATGTAAAGACCTTTCATACAGGTTTAGGAAGACACTTCACATAGACTAGCTAGTTCTGCTGAATTGCCATACTAATAGTTCGGTCTTCATACTTCATCCTTACTCCCACAGATGAGGTCAGGGGTTTCAGCCTATCAAGCCTTGCTGGCCTAGGTAGAATATTGCAATGTCACATAGAACAATTCAGGTCTTGTGTTATTCCTGAGCAAACAATAATTCAGGCAGGGATGCCGTGTAGGCTCCCTGCAGAGCCTTTGTAACTCACTTTGTCTCACACAGACATGTTGTTGTTGCACCAAACTGCTCAATTAGGTAAAATGACTAAGTGGTCTAACCATGTCTTTACACTTCTGTCACAGTTTATGTGCAAAAAGGGGATTACAAAGGTGTTTCAGAGTCCCATCTAGTGAGTGATGTGCCTTGGTATGTTTAAACTGCTGGGCAGGTGAGCCACTATGTTTGCCAGGGTACCCCCTCTTGTCTCTCCCAAGAGCCCACCTGCCTTTCCACTGGCTTCATGGCAGATGAGCAGAACAGAAGCAGAATGTGCATACAGATCTGGGATCTGCAAGGGCATCTTGTGGACAGCAGTACAGTAGTTAAAAGAAATAAGAATAAGACTAAATCATGGGAGATGGGCAAGCAAGGTGGGCATGAATCTGGTGTTTGTGAAGAATTTTAACTCAGATACCTAACTAAGTTTTCTTTATGTTTTTTAGAAGTGACTGGAAGTAGCAACATGAAAAATTAGTGATTTTGACTTGCAAACCTATCCTAACATGGAGTAAAGAGACTTTTATTTTGGTTTAATGGATTTATATTTATTTCCTTTTTCTTTTGAGTGTTCTCAAAGGTGCTTTGTGGTCTTTTGTTACTTACTCTTACTGTTCCCCACAACTGGCATTGATTTTAAATATTGATTTTCTTTTGTCACTGAAAAATAATCTTTATGTTTTCCATTTCAGCATGAACCATTGGGCATGAATGCATGCTGAGGCTCCCACATTGCTACATTATTTTACTGTTGTTGATATTACTTTAACACATTTTTGTGTGTTAGAACTTCCTGCCTACTGTGATTTACTCCTACATGCACAGTAAGAAGCTCTCAGTTCACAAATAAAGAAAAACTGTGCACCAGGTTCCAGAAAAAAAATACTTTAAAAAACTCTGAGCATGTATTTACTGCTTTAATCCCACGTTAAAGGCACACTGCATTTCTCATTATTCCTTTCCTCTTCATTTTAGAGATTGTTGATGCTTTTACCACCCCTTCATTCTCTGTGTATTCTTGTCTGCAAAGACTTATAAAATGTGCATACTAAAGCTGAACTGGAAAGTTTTAACTTGTATGTTTTCTGTGAACCTGTGGTTGGTATCGTTAACGCCAAGTAATGACATCTTCAGTCTTCTTGGCTTTTAGTTTTGTAGTGAACAGAGGAAGTCTGGAACAGCAATTCCCTGTTCATGCTAATACTTTGAGGTCATATGTCCAGCAGAAGTGAAACACACACCTGGAGATATAATGATATTTAGGAAAAGCTTGGGAACACTGTGTCAGCATGAATAGAAGTGGTTATCTACTCGCAAACTGTATGTATACTCATCCTCTGATAGCAAAATCTTCAACAGATTGAAAAAACCGTGTTCACTTTTAATCATATGTGCTCTACCTAGGAAAGAAAGAAAAGGTCACAAAACTATGATTTGGGCAAGCAAGTGACATTATTATGATTAATCTCCTCTTGAATATATGATTAATGTCAGAAATCTAATCATACCTTTTTGCCTCAAAAAGTTAGTCCTTCATGCTACATATCACTATCAGAATGTGTTACTGAATTCTGTGCAATTACAGAATTTTAGAAAACCTTGAATGAGAGACAAAAAGATCAAAAGTAATATTGAAAGGCAGAAAACATATGGAGGGTGGAGAAAACATGGCCAGAGAAACAGGAATTGAGTGTTTCAGCAGTTTCATGATGGAGATATTGAACAAGAGGGAAAGAAAAGAGATAAAACTGTACTTAGGAAATTTTACTGCAGGAGTGACAGGGGAGAGCACAAATGGATTTTCTCTTCTTCTCTTTCATGGAAAGTAAATATTGGTGTACCAGAAAAGTGTGATAGTCCTTGTACACTGATTTCCCTTTACTATAACTTTGGAATCAAGCAAAAGGTATGCATGCTCAATCCTATTCTCTTCTTACCTACAGTGGCTTTCTTTAAATTATTATGCATATATAATACATTTCTTCCAATTATCTGAAATCCCCTCTTGCAGTAAAAGAAAAATCTTCTATTTCAGTTGGCTAAAATTGCATTTTTATTTGAATTATTTTATTATTTGAGTATATTATATGTGTTTATTCAGAAGCAGATTGATCCCAAATCCTAAAATTCTGAGGCTGTCACTGGAAAAAAAATCTAGCTCTTTTTTTCTGTGCACAGTTCTTATTTTAAAAGTCTAGAAACTGCATCTGTTAGCAGAAGCTTGGACAATCCAGTGATGCACTTGGCACTGAAACAGGGCTGAAAGCCAACCATATTAGTTTTACTGTGGAGTCTCAGGAGCAGAATATGCAAAATGTAAATCTAAAATCAAGCTGTTAGTTTTGGTGAGATAAAAATGGTGAAGAAATGAGGTGGAATGGAGGAGACTGCAGGAAAACTAAACATGTTGGCAACAGAAGAACATGCACAAATCAAGTCCAACCCCATCTAGCCTTTCTATCCTTGGTTATATATGGGAAGGTAGTAAATACTGAGTATTATGAAAAGAAAAAAAAGAAAGATGCTTCCAGTATTTTCCACTTTAATATTGGGTATGGGAGGAAGTGTGAATTGTGGTGAATGGAGTAAAGGGATAGAAACTCCAGCGTCAAACTAACCCTCAGGATTCTGGTTGGAGATTTTCAAAATGAGCTGTCATCAAACGTGTGCCTGGCTTCAGCTTTATGCCTTTTCAGATGAGGAAGGTAAAGCTATTACCAGCATCTACTGTCTACTTACCTGCTTCTTTCAGGGCTTTAACCGCTAGAACAATGGCAACTGAAGAGGCAGTGAATTTAGTCCTGGCACACCTCAATTCACTGTCTCACTTGGTAATGTAAACTGGTGTTCACTTCAATTCAAGTAATTAAAAGAAGACATGAATTCAGACAGTTGAAATGATTAAAGTCTGTTTAACTAGAGGAAGGAGGGGATAGGGAAACTATAACGTAAATAAGCTGCTACTGCAGTGTTGAGAACCACTATCTTTTCATGATATGAAATAAAATCTCATAAAACTAGAGAACCGAGCATATTTTGGCCATATATATTTTTTTGCATGCTTTTTTTGGTTTGTTTTTTACTCAAAGAGACGTGAAAAAATAGTAAGCCCCATAATGTAGATACCACAGAAGGCAGAAAACTAGCAGGCAAATAATGCATTTGCAATGTCTCCAAAATCAGCAAGGACCAGAAATAGACATATATAGATCATCCTCCTCTGGACTTCTGGATATCCATTTATGCCCTTATGCTCTATCTTTTAACTCCACCATTCATTTATTTAAGGACTTTCTGAAGTGGATGTTAAATTTAGGCCATTATATTTAGTATCCATTGATGGATTCATCACCTATCAATTTGTCTACTCTTTTATTCAAACCCATTTATCGTATTGGCCTCCAGAACATCATGTAGAAATAAGTTAAATAAAGTAACTATGTAGCATTTTAATTGATTACAATTGAGGAATTAATTTCCTGATTTTCCTGAGATTACTCAAAAATTGTTACAAATGTAGTGCAAAGTTTATTGGTTGTATTTTTGAGATGGATGTTCCTGTCAATAAAACAAAAAAAATTGAAACAACAAAGCCTGACAATGACAGGATCACAAGCTGTTATAACATGCAATCAGTAACAAGAGGAGCGCCGACATAGATACCTGAGGACAATAAACACCAAGTATGCAGGATGGTTGGTTTATGTTTGTGATAGTGTATACAAATAGAATTTTCACTTATTAGAAAAATTCAGAAAGGGAAATAGAATTTGAATATTGTGAAAGCCTGTGCATTTGGTGACAAGGCTGTCATTTGTAAAACACCTTTCAAATCTCCCATAGGTAACATTCTGGCATTAATTAATGTTAATTAACTTAATGATTAGTAGATTCCTATTGTAATTTTGTCTGATATCTATTTCTCTGCTCTTGTATACATGCATCAAAATGAAAAATAATTTCAAGAGGTGCAGAACTGCATGCATATTTAGTGTGCAAGGTATAAACTCTCTCTCCATCACTCCTTCCCTTTTCTAACCCACTCCCTTTTTCACCCTGCTCCCTTTTCTACCTTCCTCTCTTCCCCTGTCCCTTTTCTACCCCCTTCCTTCCCTTGTTTCCATCCTTACATTCTCCCTTCCCTCCCTCTTTCTTTCTTTCCTGCCTGCCTTCTTTTCCTTTAAAAACATTATACTGAAGCACATATGTTGACAAGTTAGAGACATAGTTCTTTCATTTTCATAGTTTCTTTTCCATAGTTTTCCATTTACTTGCTGAACTGCCTGTTCCTGTTCATTACAATTGAAGTAAATTACTAGTTATGGTTTGTAGCATTCAAACCACAGAAACTAAACAAAAAAAAGAAATAAAATGTTATTGATTTCATTGTTTTGCATTTGAACAAATAGATTTCATGAACGTGACTTCTTCAGTTTGAACATGAGTTTGAACATGTGTTTGAACATGTAATTTTCCTGCAGACTTAAACTATCAGAATCCCGTTGCAAAGGCAAAATGGATAGATGTTAAACTATGATTAAGCCTTTAAAAGGGTAGTGGTTTTTCCTGTCAGTATTCTTTTTTAGTGGAGATCCTGCTGCAGTGGAAAACAGGGTCACATTGGGCCCTAGGCATCTCCTTGGGAGATTTAGGAACATTTATTTGGAATTTGCCTGAGGCAGTAGGTTTTCAAAAATCTGTGTACGTCAGTTACGGAAGCCTTGGCTGACACTTATAATCAGTCAAGATCTCTGAACTTCCCCTCATTTCTGGACAAGCTGAAAGTCAGACCTTTTGTGTAATACCTAGTTTTCAAACAAAGTCCCAGAAAAACGTCCTGCCTCACAAGTAATGAATTTTGCATAAGGAGTTTTTACAAGTCTTGATCCTCTTTCACACAGGCCTGTACAGTTCACCAAAAAATGGCATTAGGTAACGACATGCAGTTCTTCAAATTTCATGGACAAATTAATTAGCTAAAAACTTCCTGTAATAAAAATATGCAAGTTGTTATATTTTAAAAAGAGTACTTCAGCTATGTGGACTGTATGTTGTGTTTGTTTGTTTTTTTTTTACCCTCACTCCTTTTTGCTGTGATCTGAATAGACAACATGGATCATTTTTTTATCTTTCTTTTCAGCAATGGACTTCAGTACAGCTTGTGCTCAAAATTTGCGCTTAGAAATATTGGGACACGTCTTTGTCAGTGGATTATAGAAACTGTTCAGTAATGCCACTAAAATTAAAATTCAGCTGAGTTTCTTTTAAAAAAAATATTTCTGGGGTTAAATATGTCCAGTGTTTCAACTCCCATCAAGCTGAAAACAGGTATTTAAATTGTCATGTAGCTTTTTTGTGTTTAGCACAATTACAGCAATCAAAGTGTTGGAAGCAGCAGCAGCATGACTCCCTTTAGAGCTATAACTTGGATGACAAATCCGAGTAAAGTGGAAGACTGCAGAGTCTTAGAATAAAACTAGCAGGGATTTTTTTATTCATGTCAGTTGTTTTTCCCCAGTATTTTCCATATTTCCAGTGTTCCTCAAAGAAAGATCTCTTTTCACTACGATTGCAAAGAACATCACGTACTACAGTTCTATAGGTTACTAGATTGTTCTGTAAGGATGTTCTTTATAGATTTTTGAAACTTTTAAAGAAGTAACTTTGCAATATCTTTTTGCTACTGTTGGGATCTCTAATCCTCTGACTTCTTCAGTAGTAAGTGGAGAGAGCAATTCCCATCGTGAATCTGAAGATAATTCATATTTTGGGGATGCTGAATTGCCTTTCACATTGTCTGTATTTCTTCATTGCAATAGGGCGGCTACATAAACTGTGTGGCCTTCTCGACACCTCAGTGAATTTCCTGAGATTAAGTTGGATGAGTCTGAGCTAATAGGTATTTAAACAAATAACTCTTAATAATTTCTGAAAATTTGAAGTGGCTATTTCATATTCAGATTAATTCTTCTACTTTCAATTATTCATAAACATATATTGAAAAAAAAAAGAGAAAAAGACTTTGCCTTTTCTTATTGTGTTTCTGTTGTATTCTGAACACTGCCCCTTAACTTTTTTGACAATCAGTGTGGTCCTGGTGCTAGTGGCAGGGTAATAATGTCACAGAGCCAATAGATAGAGACAGGCATTGACAGAGAACAGCTGAGGATATGAATCTGGTGTTACTTAAAACTCTACAGACTGCATAGGAGTGCAGGATACTTACTCTCTTATTTCAGATGTGCCAGTTCTTTTGGAGTGAGTCTTTAAAGCCAAAATCTTTACCTTCTGTTTCTCTAGTAGACCACAGTAACCTATATAATATATTTTTGATGCACAGATTTAAAGCAAAATTAAGTCCCACTTCAGCAAGCATGCATACTGAATATTTGTAAGTATTTTGCATTTATTAAATCCTACTGAAATCAGTAGAAGATAACAGGAGCTTTGAGTATCATGGTTTTATATTAGTGATTTCATTGACATGAATGCAGTTGTTATATGGAGAAGTATTTGCACTGTCATTGCTCTCTATAACCACCTGAAAGGAGGTTGTAGAGAGGAGGGAGCTGGCCTCTTCTCCCAAGTGACAGGAGACAGGACGAGAGGGAATGGCTCAAGCTGTGCCAGAGGAGATTTAGGTTGGACATCAGGAAAAAATTTTTCACAGAAAGGGTCACTGGGCACTGGCACAGGCTGCCCAGGGAGGTCGCTGAGTCACCATTCCTGGAGGTGTTTAAGGCACGGGTGGACGAGGTGCTGAGGGGCACGGTTTAGTGTTTGATAGGAATGGTTGGACTCGATGGTCTGGTGGGTCTCTTCCAACCTGGTTATTCTGTGATTCTGTGAAAGTCTGCATCCTTTATGCTTTATGATTTCTTTAAGTGACAGATAGAGAGAAGCATCTTCAGCTGACCCATGCAGTTTACCAAGTGGAAGGCTGCAGTGCGGTAGAGTAAATTCAGATCTTCAAGCTGCCTCCCTCACAATTTTGCTTCCCCTGCTTAGGATTCCCTTTCTTTCCTTCACTTTCCTCAGACCTTTGAAAAGAGAGTCTTTGAGGCCTGACAGTTTTGAAGACAAAAGTTAGCAATGTACCATGTGGAGGAAGGACACTGAGTTTATTAGTATTTAGTGTGTTTGAACTGATAGCACATTTGCAACCCTTCTTTGGCAAAGCCGTACTTTGATCTGTAGTCTGAGACTTAGTTTGGTATTCAAGATGAGTATTTTGCAGTTTGAGGTCTTCTTTTTTTTCTGTCAGTTATTTTAATTCTTCCATACAAAGAAATAAAAATATTTTGTGTTCTTGTCTCAGAACTTTCAGCCAATGTACAAACCAGAACTGTCACTCTAAGAGTGTGCATTCCCTTTTATAGATTCTTTAGTTTTCTAAGTAAAGAGGACCAGAATGGATACCTGGCCGAGAGGTAGACTGACATAGACTATAGCCTTTCATACTTCGTTTTCCAGAGCAGATCAGTCATGGCCACTTTACACAGTGCTCAGCCCTTTGTCTCTTCTGGGCCCCCGTGGCATCTCTTTGTCCTTCAGGCCCAATTATTTCTCTGTGGTTTTTTTCAGTCTGAGCATCCAGGGTTGTGTTGGCTCACCAGAACAATAGTTACATGGTCTGATTAAAATGAGTTCATGCATTTCATATTCTTATATTTGACACCAGGGCAAGTGAGGTTATTCAAGGGTGCAATGGCTTTTGTGATGTTAGAAGATTGTACAGAACTGAGAGAGCCATGCTTGGATGTTGTTTTAAGGAAAACTAACTGAAGAGGTCCAAACCGCAGCCATGTTGCCAGCCAGGATTTAAGCAGACTGGATATGGCAATCTTTTTTTGTAGTTGTTTCTTGGCTTTCATTCCTTTAACAGTCTAAAAATACCAGATGGTACCAGAGAATGAATTTTGCTTGGGTAAAAAGTTTTTAACAAATTCTTTCATAAGACAGGAGCTAAAAGGATACAGTACAATACTTAGACACGGAAAACAACCATGCCTTGTTGCTAATGCTAGGTATTTTAAAGAAGTGAGTTGAGAGGACAGAAGACTAGGATAGGGTAGAGCAGGAATTACGCTATATGGTACCAGCAAGTATGACTAGGGCTAATGGGATAAAATTAAGACAGAGAGAATTTATGAACACCAATGAATGTTCCAGATTCTGCAGAAGAGTGTGTGTGGTAGCAGGCAAATGCCCTCCAATGGTTGCAACTGTTGTCAGGCTGGACAAAAAGTAAGGTAATAATTCTGCATTTGTAGGGATATCAGTGTGGTACAGTAGGTATTTCTCTCACTCCCTTGTAAGATGAGAAAGACAAAAATGAATCACAACTGATAAACTGGCAGTCAGCTAAGTTGGGTTCTTTCCCCAACTTTGACTTTTGTCTACACAAGGAGTCTTGGTCTTTCCACCTCAGCTCAGCACAGAACTGTTATATGGGCTTCCTTTTCTCAGGACAGATGGCAAAACACTAACATACACTTTCCTAACAGACAATAATCAGTTGTTCCTATGGGCAGGAGTGGGCATTTAACTAAATTTTAAATAACTAAAGTTTTCCAGCTAAGGCACTGAAGATTATACCTAATGGAGAGAAGCAGACACCTTCAGCAGTTGCTTTTTTTTGCTAGTTTTGACATAACTTTTTTTACATTTTATAGGCCTAGTTCCAAAACATGCTATTTCATATTTAAATTGTAGTGCTTCAGGATTTTTCATAATTGCTTTCCATAACCAGTCATTTTCATTCATTCTTCAGCTCATCCTTTGAATAATAGTTTGAGCTATCGTACTTTAGGTGCTATACATTATTTTGCTATTAATACTACCTGGTGCATATGATCTATGTGGTGGCATTTAATTAATTGCACCATACCTAGAGTGTATATAAATCATTTCCTTTTCTCAATCATAAACTTTTCATAAAAGCTTGACTGGGGAACGGAGTTATGTATTCTAGTGGGCTTGATTTCAGAAAGATGTCTTACTACAGACACTGCTTATATAGCAGAGTTGACAGTATATGTGCAGTGCTCCTCTCTTTACATCTGGCCTCCAGTTCCCTCTGTAGGTTCCTAGATACCCAGTGGAGGCAATGGAACACTAATTAGAGAAAGCTGACTGTACACCCAGTTCTGTTCCTCATGCTCTCTTTGTCTGCGTACAGTTTTGCCATCCAGTCTGTTATTCTGTTGGCTCAGAACTATCATCTTGAATATTTTCTCTGTTTTCTTTGGTATATTCTAAGCTATTTCTCTTTTACTGGGAAACTACCTCCTACCGATTCCTCATGTTTGTTTGTGAGAGTAGTCTTACTATTTTTACCCTTGTCAGTCCTTTTCATCTCCTACCCAAAGTAAAATTTCCCAGTACTACATAGCTTAGATGCCATTGCCAATAGGTACATTGACAGATCCTTAATTTCTTCTTTCTTTATTCTCTAGCCAAAGTTCAGTAACCTTTATTCTATGCTGGCTGTCCTTAACCAAGGTTGATAAACCTTTACTGTTCAGACCTACTCTACCTCATCCGTTTAGTTGCTGCCACTCAATCAGAACCATAAAGATACTTCTTCACTCATATGCATTCACAAATATCTATACCTTTATGAATATCATTTAGTGAAACAGGGCAGAAACAAAGCAAATAACTACCCTCTGAGCAAGTTTGTTATGTATGAGCAGTCCTATGCTCTGTCTCTGGAAGAAAATAATCTAAACTGTTTTTTCTGATGGGATCTTGATTTTCTGCTGTGTGCACATCAGTTTTATACTTCACAGAGCCACAATAGCTTTGCTACTGCTCTTTTTTGGTGTACATTACATCTTTTCCTGTTCAAGCAAACAATGATTTTGCCACTGACTCTACTGGAGAAAGATTTTATTTCTTATGTTGTGAATGTACAACATTGGTTTCGCAGATATTAAAAACAGCAGATTGAAACAAATCTAAGTGCCAGTGACATGCTCTTGCTAAGTGTTCCTTCTTAAAAACATGAAAATTTATGGGTGAATGGAAGAAATAAGTTATTTGTTTCTCTCAGCTATAAATATAATGAAAAATGGAGTTCCTTAAATTCACTCTAGCTTTAAGAAACTTATTTTAATGCTTATGTTTAACATTGAACACATTTCTAGATTACTGCCTGGTTCTCAGAATTAATGATGTACTCTACTTCAGCAATTCCAAGAATTGTTTTGTACATATTTCATTCCTTCAATGGAACTTCTATGTCTAAATCCACTTGACTGCTTTGAAAATCTCCATCTCTAATACGGCTGTTCCACATGTGATTGTGCTGTGTTTTCATAAACCAGTAAAGAGCTTATATTAAGACAGATAACTGTATGTACAAGACACGTAGTGACTAATAGTTACTAATTGTTGTAGATTGTGATTATGCAAATGTATTAAGCTAAAAACATTAGTAACTGGCATTATCATTTAAATGAAAGGACAGTAAGACCACTGTGTATATATGAACCAATGTAGTTAACTTTTGCAGATCATTTGCAAAAATGTAGCAATGCTGGCTCTGAAGTTCCTTTTTCACATAAAAACCCACACTGTAAATCAATGTACAATTTATGCAATACACAATTTCATTTCAGCATTAATGATGAATATATAACCAATAGGGTTAATTGTATTGGTTGTTTAAGAGAGGAATAAGGTATGGTATGCAAAGGATGAATAACTGAATATAACTGTGGCTTAGAAGGGGAGGTATGGCAATGATGGATGCAGTTTTAATTTAAATGGTTTTACTCTTTGCACTAGTGGAATACTGACATTAACTAGAAATTAGTTTAAAAATTAGTTTAAAACCTTAGGCATGGGAATGAGGGCAAGAATAAAAATTTATGTGTAGGTGTGGTTGTACAGACACAGAAGGAATGGAATTTATTTGGCTGTCTTAGGCATCTGGCAATTAAATGTGCTGATGGAGTTGATCACCATAGGCACTTTATAATCAGAAGAAAGAAATATCAACAGGAGGCGATTTGTATAATTTTAAGACAGTCATTGATGATAGCTCAAAACCTAGGTCATTTAAATATTCAAGGCTCCAGCTGAATTCACAACGTCAATACTGATCATATATTGTGATAATGGGTTTTTAGAAGGTCTTACTCTTCAAGTAGGTATAAAAGCCCATCATGATAATAATAAGCATTTGGGGGACACCATCTAGTTTACAGACACACCAGATTTTATGTGCTAAAAATAGAATTCCAATTAGCCAAACTGGACATATGAGTCTAAAGAGTCTCTACTGCACTGGTATTTAGAATAGCATATTAATGCAGTGTACTGCAGTATGTTAGTGACAACAGTTCCCTTTAAAGAATCTGTACAGGATAAAAATACACAGGAAGTGTGTATCTCACAATGTCTTATAAATAGTTCCTCAGTTTTGGATGTATTTCAGTGGCCATAATTAAAGAGATGGTTTTCAGTAAAGATAAATAAATTTCTTAACACTTGATATAATCAAAGTCATGTAAACCTAGTGATTATTAAATGGCTGGAATTTCTATGTTTTCCTGTTTTTCGGTTATGACTGTATAAATGGAAATATTACTTCATGATATATATTGTAAGTGCCCATTTTTTAAAGTGCTGTAGATCTTCCTTGGAAGAATAATATCTTTACTATATCATATAATATGCATCAATATTGTCAGACTTATGTTATTAGTTTGTTTTATCATATAATTACAGCATCCTTCTCCTTTCCTCAAGAGATACCTTATAATTCCATTGAGAATTACCAAATAAGAATTATATCTTACAAATATAGGACAACAGCATTTTCCTATCAAAGTATATTCCTTTGTTGTTCAAAAAAATGTTTGATGCTCATATTTTTAAAGAAATCCTTTGAAGTTAACTTCAATAGAAACGCTTACCATACAGACCAGAAGAGATTTAGTTTACTAATTAGCTGCTTCATTTCGATTTAATATCAAAATCAATTCACAAATATAGATTTTTTTATTAATTAAACTTTTAGAAACAGCTGTGTATGTGCTGATGGCAAACTTTTTTTAAATTTAATTTTCTTTCTTCTCAGTTCCCAACTTGATTTAATGTTCTACATTTTTAGGCAAACACTGCACTCACCAGTTGAAAAGCAGGAACTAGAAGTGGAGGCTCACGTAAATTCCCCTATTAATGCCACCCACAGTTCTGTCACCTACTCTGATGGGCTCACCATGGCACTAAACCCTTTTTTCTCCTTTGCACTTGTTCTGCTTTTTCATCCTTCCCCTGCTGTGAAGATAAGATTTCTTAATTCCCACCCTTCGTGCTTTCACATCAGGTAAGTATTTCTGAAAGGAAAATTCATAAATGACATAGGAATAATTTTTGGAAGGACAAGTTATAGGGAGAAGAGCATCATAAGATTTCAAGAATTTGTAGGAAGGGCAAGTTATATATTTTCTCTCTTCTCCCATACTTAATCAACTTCTTTCTATCTATGTCACTTCTCAGGATTGAAGACATACCCAAAATTTGTCATTTTCATCCAAAACCACACATTACCTTACTGATTTCTCAATCCTAATTATTTTGCTGTAATTCTATCCATCTCTAGCAGCATTCAGCAAAGCAGCTTTTTAATTAGGTGATGTTAAAACTGTTAGTGTTGCAATCAGCTCTACCAGCAGCTAAACTGCTCTTCCGGTTTGCTGGATGTAGATAAGCAGAATCTGACACTGTTCCAGCAAGTTGTGATGGTGAAAGGAGTCCAAAAAGTGCAGTTGTACCCCTGCACACACCATCTCCCAGCCTTTGAAAGAAGGCTCACTGATCATAGAATCATAGAATCACCAGGTTGGAAGAGACCCACCGGATCATCGAGTCCAACCATTCCCATCAATCTCTAAACCATGCCCCTCAGTATCTCATCCACCTGCATCTTAAACACCTCTAGGGAAGGCGAGTCAACCACCTCCCTGGGCAGACTGTTCCATTGCCTAATGACCCTTTCAGTGAAAAATTTTTTCCTTATCTCAAGCCTGAATCTCCCCTGGCGGAGCTTGTGGCCATTCCCTCTTGTCCTGTCCCCTGTCACTTGGGAGAAGAGGCCAGCACCCTCCTCTCCACAACCTCCCTTCAGGTAGTTGTAGAGAGTAATAAGGTCTCCCCTCAGCCTCCTCTTCTCCAGGCTAAACAACCCCAGCTCTCTCAGTCGCTCCTCGTAAGACTTGTTCTCCAGCCCCTTCACCAGCTTTGTTGCTCTTCTCCGGACTCGCTCCAGAGCCACAACATCCTTCTTGGGGTGAGGGGCCCAGAACTGAACACAGGACTCGAGGTGCGGTCTCACCAGTGCTGAGTACAGAGGGAAAATAGCCTCCCTGGACCTGCTGGTCACACTGTTTCTGATACAGGCCAAGATGCCATTGGCCTTTTTGGCCACCTGGGCACACTGCTGGCTCATGTTTAGTCCGCTGTCAATCAACACCCCCAGGTCCTTCTCTTCCTGGCAGCTTTCCAGCCAGGCTTCTCCTAGTCTGTAGCTGCATAGGGTTGTGCCCCAAAGTGCAGGACCCGGCATTTGGCCTTGTTAAACCTCATGCCGTTGGTCTCAGCCCAGCAGTCCAGCCTGTTCAGATCTCTTTGCAGAGCCTCCCGACCCTCCAGCAGATCCACACTTCCACCCAGCTTGGTGTCATCTGCAAACTTGCTAAGGGTGCACTCGATGCCTTCATCCAGGTCATTGATAAATACATTGAACAGGGCTGGACCCAGCACTGAGCCCTGGGTAACCCCACTTGTCACTGGCCTCCAGCTGGATTTAACACCATTTCCCACCACTCTCTGGGCCCGGCCATCCAACCAGTTTTCCACCCAGGAGAGTGTGCGCCTGTCCAGGCCAGAGGCTGACAGTTTCCGAAGCAGAATGCTGTGAGAAACTGTGTCAAAGGCTTTACTGAAGTCCAAGAAGATACATCCACAGCCTTTCCCTCGTCCAAGAGTCTAGTCAATTGGTCAGAAGGCAATCAGGTTAGTTTGGCAAGACCTGCCTTTTGTGAACCCATGTTGACTGGGCCTGATCACCCGGTTCTCTTGCATGTGCTTCGTGATAGCACTCAAGGTCACCTTTTCCATGACTTTCCTTGGTACTGAGGTCAGACTGACAGGCCTGTAGTTCCCCAGATCCACCTTGTGCCCCTTCTTATAGATGATATCTGCATTTGGTGCATCTGTTGATTTACCTTTTGAAGAATCTGCTGGGTCTTATTCCCTAAGTATGCCATGGTTATGAACACTGCACATTATGCTTATCTCTTTTTGTATGGCATCTACATTTTTAACTCTTCTTAATTCTATTTGGAAAAACAGTCAAAAGAATGGAAATGCTGTGCAGGTTTCTAGAAGATTCTTTGTAGTTTGCTTTGGATTATTTTTGGAGGGGAGGTGGTTTTCAAAGAGGACAGAAATTTGGATTAATGTTGCAAAAGTTTGGCTTGAGACAATCTCTCTTTCTTAAGTCTCTTGCTTTAAATAAATTTCCTAAACCCACATCTTATAAAAGAAAGCTAGCAATATTTAAGCATGAAGTTATTGAAAATTACCATTAAGAGTCACTTCTGTGTTTGGTTATGAAACTGAAGAGCTATTTTATTGCTCACTCAATTGCCCAACTAAGTTTGAGTTTTACTGAATTTGGAGAGTTGAGCTTCAAAATAACCAGAAGGCTGCAATCTCCTATATCCTGTGACTCCTGATTTACACAACAAGATTCCTGTGTGGTCCAATCTAAATCCACCTGTAATTTCATGACTTTTTATAAAGTGGGGAAATAATTTTTGTGCTACTACCCGTGAGAGGGAAGCAATTAAAAATGTGCAAATCTTTGACCTTAGAATCAACTTATTTTCCTTCTGAGTTGCTACTGTATTTCATACAAGCCATATTAGTTTGAGTTGCTTTTCCATATCTCTCTGTTTAGACAGATGTACACTGCTGATTTCTACCTTAGTGAAGGAATATTGCAGCTTGACTGCAGTAAAAGTAGTCTAGCTGTTAAAGCTGGATTGCAAATGCTGTGTAAAAAAAATTAAAAGGAGGTACATACACAATCACTGACTCTTGCCCTCCAAATTAATGGCAGTGAAAATCTCTGTTTAACTCTGCTGTCACCCAACTCAATACAACAGAGCCTGTAAGTTGTCAGCAGTTTCCAGCACTATTTCAATTAGAAGAAAATACTCCAATGATTCCCTTCTGTGTGTTTTGTTTGAGCAAAAACTGCTTTACTAGAAAGTAGATTTTAAGTTGAAGTGAAAAAAAGTCTTTTTTTCCTTCTAATTATTCATCCGATCACTTCTTTAATGCACATTTGATTTATTTCAAAGTAATCCCTGCTTTTATATGTAAATCACAAGTTTTAAAGTGTGGTAATTAAATTAAGCAGGGAAATTCTCTAATCAAGAGATGGGAATTCCATTAAATTGCTTAAGATTTATTTATATAGCCAAGTAACTTAATTTAGGAAAACATTTTTTTTCTAAAAATCAGGATTTGAGTATTGTACCGTGATGGGCATGTTACTTATGTTTCCCATCACATATCTGACTAGTTATCTCTGAATTATCTAAGCCTTTCAGCATGGAGTAAAATTTTTGTTACATCATTCAGTCACACAAAAGTAGAAAAAGTAGAAAAGTCATAAAGACCTGGAGCAAAAATATTTTGAGGGAGGTAGCTATTGCCAGTCTTAATTGTACTGTACACTGTGTTCCCAAGACAAGTACAGCACATGTGGTAACCAAGAAGATTAATGCACTTTGTTAGACAAGGCATTGCAAACAATAATCAATACAAATGGCCAGTCTGACCCAGGAAAAGATTTTCATTAATCCTGGGTAGAGTTGTCTTAATTGCCTAAAGCACACCTTTGACATTTTTTGTTCAGAAGGGAAGTTATCAAAGAAATGATGTATTCTATTACTTCTAATGCTGATCCAATACTTTCATAAGTTTTTAACAGCTCAACAATACAAGAGCTGTGCAAAAGCACTGTAATTCAGCTCAATCTCCTAAAGAATTTCAAAGCGCACATACTATAGCAGTCAACGTAGTAAGAAAAAAAGCTGCAATAAGAACGAAGAGGAGGTAAAAAGCTGTAGTGGAATACAGAACTTTTCCATGAAGGAAGGGTTTTTTTCTTACTCTTTGACTGAAAAATGCAATAATAGTAAAAAGAAAACCCGCTAAAGAAAATGTTTCCTTCCTTGAAGAACTGCTTTCTTAGAACCTCATTTTCCAAGTTTTCATGCTGTTTAGAAACATTGACAGCAAGATGTCCAAAGAGCGAACTGAATGCTTCCACACGTATATTTTGATGGCAAAAAAAGAAATTATTTATAGGGCCATATCTTTTGCAGTTTCTATGTCAGAAAACCCTTGAAAGGTTTGGATTTCATTTTAGTTTTTTTCACTATCATTTCTTCAAAATTAAGGAAATTGTTTCCTCTCTTTTTATTTTAATTTTTTTTGGTTCTTTTTTTTTTTAATCATATGGTTAGTACTTCCTCAGTATATAAGAAACAAGGATTAGTTTGGAATTCAAAATGATCCTTCATGCATGTATAAGAAGTTGCTGGCAAATAGAGACTAAATTTCTGCTTATCCTGAAATGCTATGTATGTTTTCTTACAAGCTTAAAAGCACTAGAACATATGCCCTAAAGTTTTCCTAACAGCAGAATTTGTTTCCAGTCCTCCAACTCATTCTGAGTAGTGCTAACTGTCTTCTGCTCTCTGTCACTTTAAACTATCATCAAAACACCCACGAGTCGCTCATGGAATGTGAACACTGTTGTGAGGAGAGGTGGGTTGAAACACGTGGGTACAGCACTGAGCTTGGGTTCCCCCTGAAGAGACATTTCTTCTACAAAGTCTGTGTAGAATTAGTAGATACCAACTTTAATATGAGCAACACAGCAAAGGAGTCATGCTGATACTGAACGCAGGCTAAAGAGAATCATAGAATGATAGAATGGTTTGAGTTGAAAGGGACCTTAAAGATTATCTAGTTCCACCCCCCCCTGCCATGGGCAGGGACACATCCCACTACACTGGGCTGCTCAAGACCTCATCCAACGTGGCCTTGAACACTTCCAGGGATGGGGCATCCATTACTTCCCTCAGCAACCTGTTTCAGTGCCTCACCAAATACTTGGGAAGGTGGTTTCAACTGTGAGAGGGCAAAAAGGGAATGGCAGGCAGTGTATCTACCCCCTCTCTAGCTCAGCTGTACCTGTCTTTGTGCATGGATAAAGCAATATTCTAAAAATAACATGAATTCTGAAGGATTTCATGATGAACCTGAGTAAGTACTAATCAGAGAACATGGTGCAATACTTATGTTACTATCTTTTGCCTTTTCAGCTCATGAGCTACTCATTATAATGAGCAATGTTTTCATTCATATTTATAAAGCAGCTAATAAATCTTGAATGCTAACGAAATAACATAAAATGAACATGTTTCTAATTAATTGAGAAATAAAAGACTAAAGAAAATGAGTAAAACAGAGATGGTGAGAATGGCTGATTCCCATCTGGTTAATAAATGACATTTCAAAGACACAGATCTTCAATTGAAATGAAATTGAAAGAGTAAGCAGCCTATTGAAGTAATTTCAAGGAGGCATTCCAGGTGAGGTCTTCAAAGACATATAATTCAAGGAACCAGTGTTAATGTAAAATTGTTGGAAGTGAGGCTCCTAGAATTGTAAAATGTAAAATTTATGGAAATTTTGAAGGCATGAAAAAAAATTACATAGCAAGTAGGTTCCAAATCCTTTCTCTGCTCACTCACTTTTGCTGCAAATTGGGGGAAGATTGAGACATATGTAATAATCAGTTACTTTTCGAAATTATATTTAATGTGCTTCTGAAGGAGTAAACAACATACTATTTACCACAACTCAGATATGGTACAGATTTGAATAACAGCAAATAGATTTAGTGTTAGAGATGGAGCTGTCCCACTGCACAGTAAGCACATTGAAATGTTTTTTTCCTGTTGTGGTTAACATATTTTCAAAATAAAAATATACATAGTAAATGTCATTATTGACGCAGATAAAATAGACAAATATATCTAAAGGGTTCAGAAATGATATGTAAATAAAGTTATAATACAAATACAGAAGCAGCTTGAGTTTTCAGAGAAAAGAGAAAATGTAGATTAATAATGTTGAATTCATCCATTACAATGTGACTGACAGAGATCAGTTATAAATTTGGCCTACCGTATAAGTGCGTACTTATATATTCATATAGGTATGTGTGTACATATATGTACATATATTTTGGAAGTGTTCAAAGTCAGGTTGGTTGGGGCTTTGTGAAACTTCATCTGGGAAAGATGCTTCTGCTTATGGCAGGGAGGTTGAACTAGATGATCTTTAAAGGTCCATTGCAATCCAACCATTTTATAATACTGTGGGTTTTTTAATATATTTTTATATATATTGTATATAGTATAACCAGGTGGAAGTGTTAAACTAGGTCTATAACTATTCCTATACCTGATGTTAAATGCATTTATCACTGTGCTTTGTGATTTAGATTCTGAGGTTGCTGCTAAGACATCAAGTGATTAATTGCAAATTTAGAGTATTTTTTATTGTGAAAGGAGAACTTGAAGATTTTCTTCTTGAAAGTACTATGGTGCAAGGGAGCATATGAATCCATATAGGACAAGTAGGTTACTAATAGCATTTTAGTCAGATACAGGGTCCACTTCAACCCTAGAGCTTAGGTGAAGTCACTAGATATACAGCAAGAATTAATTCGGCCTTTTTCATTTCAGATTTTCAGCAGTAATTATTTTGTCTCATTACATTTTCTGAATTGAACTGTGGAAAAGAGTAAGATTTGTATTCATATTATTTGGTTTCTGCTTTGCATTTCCTAGTATGTAGCTTTAAGAAAATTACTGCTGAGGTGATGATACTAACAGTTCTGAAATCTGAGGGGAAGGTAACAATCTGTACACATTATTGTTATCATGAACAATTTAAGTAGTATTTTTAGGTCTCTTTTATGCTGCAGCTGCTGCTCTCCATTTCTCAAGTCAGATTGCAGGCACTGAAAGGCTGCTTACTTCCTCTCTATCTTTTTACAAAGAAAATGACATATCTGTGCTAGCTGATTTATAAACTGGTGAGGAGGAGGTTCATTTAGTTTCAAAGAAGCCATTATTTAATGGATTTTTAGGGCAGAGTAGTCACCATTTCTCTTTTTGACTGTTCTGTTAGAAGTTTGTGGGAGGAGAAAAGTGGCTACTGTTAGTAGGAGGTGTACAGGAGCGTGCCGGTACTACTGCTTTGTTCTGTTATTGCAGGGTATAAATTTACAGGATGCAGCTAGTCTGAAGGAGCCATTTGCAACTCTTATGCTTAGCCCTGTAGCAGAAATAGTACTTTGTCTATCAAATATAGGATGTAAGGAAAGAAAAGTATCTAATTTCTGACAGAAGCTATTGCCTTTTAAGTCTAGTTACCTGGAAAAGCTGTATCTTACTTTCATTTCTCTTCAGTTAGCTTTCTATGATTATTTCCATTCATTGACTTCCAATGCGTATATTTGCTTTTTCTTCCTGTGCTATTGACTTCATTCCTTCAATCAGAATTAGGTTTGCCTTTTTCAAGTAGTTTCCTTTATTTTTAAATTAGAATTTGCTTTGCAATAAAGGCAGGAGAGTATAGGGCAATGTGACAGGTCCAGGAATTGCTCGTATCTTGAAATATTACAGGGAAATTTAGACAATGGGGAGATAGTCCTTGGCAATGATTTTAGCTATAAATAATCTGAAAATGGCATTTGCTTTAAAAAACGGATTGTGGTAGCACAAGAGGCAGGACCCTGCTTACTATCATAACTTATATTGCGTGACCTGAAATGTTGCTGTTATTCAGTAATAGTCCCATTTCCAGCTTATTTTCAGGCTACATCCTAAGAGGCCCTGTAAAAACACTTAATTTGATACAGCGCCTACCTTGAATTTTACATACTAATCAAGTGAGGTAGAAGGTAGAAGCACAGTACAGTGAAAGAATATTTCTCAAGCAAGGACAGTTTACTCTCTCTGCTGCTCTTTCTGCCAGACCAGAGTCAGCTCTGCTGCAGTCAGATAAGATTTACAGAAAGGTTTCCAATTGCATATTCTAAAACTTGTAAGACTTGTGATATTATTTGGGTTGGGGGGAAGCATTATGCTCTTCTGAATATCACCATAGCTCTGTATTATCTCCTGTAACTGGTAACAATGGTTCTTTATGCTAAGGTGATCTTAAAGTAACTAGAGTTTCCAAGGACATTTTTCATTGGACTATAGATCTTAAGAAGTCTTTACATTCATCTCTACTACTTTACTACCCTGAGAAGTCCCTCTGTATCACAAAGAGGTTAAAGCAAGTCTCTGCGGCCTAAATTGGTCAAGAATCACCCTGTTCTCATTGCGCTAGGACAGGCGGCCCATATGGGGAAGACGAGACTGCCTTTCTGCCACCACCAAATTTAATATCCGAGTTGAGATTACTGACTTATTTTCTCTGAAGTGTCTGAAAGCTATCTCGTTAAGCATCTTTAATTAGATCTCTTTTCACCTTGTTTCCTCAATGAATTTGCAGTTCTTGAATTTGTCTAGCATCTGGAAGTTCCTCTCAAATACAGTAGATAACACCTCAGATTTACAGTGTTTATTAATGTCCGACACTGACATATAACTGCATCAATGTAATACATTAAAAAGCTTGTTCTCTTAAAATTTGTGGTTAATGCTTAATAATCTTCAGAAATATTCGTATTGCAGAGCATGAGAATAATTTGCTAAATTCTCCTTACAAACATATCTTTGTCATAAAGTAAGTTGAAAGCAAAATGGTTTATAGAAAGTTAGTTATGCAGCTTGTAATATGCTCTACAATGTTCTGCAAACAAAAGGGAAAATTTCCTGCAATTTCACAATTTTGTACTTGCTCAGATGGCCATTAACCAACAAGATGAAAATCAAATTTATCCTATTCATGCTATGAATTATCTATGATTAGCAGTGTATAGACTGTGATTTTCTAAAGCTCCTTTCAAAGTCAAGGTATCTTCAAGCATTTTTCCAGGAAAAAAAAAAGAGACAAAATAAACACCACAAGCACATTAAACCTGTATCAGATCAAAACACTTGCCCTTTTCTTTAGGCTAAGACGGAATCTTTGCTCAGTGGCTTTTAGAAATCATGTTGCATAAAATCTTAAAAGTCAACTTTTCTTTGCTATTTCCAGTCTTGTTCTAGCACCAAGAACTTATAATCATTTCTGAGGCATGTGGTGTGTCCTGCTTTCAGTTTCAAATCTATATCAGCTAGCACCTTGTATTATTTTCTCAGGTTACTTTCTTAGTGGTGTGAATTCTAAGATACAACTTAAACTGGACTTGTTGTGTAGAACCTGTGATCCCCTCTATATGTATTTAGATGTTGTGTTTCAAGCTCTGAATAAACTGCCAAAAAGCCACCATATTTCTTTCACAATACTTCTTCATTTTTTATTTGACTTACTATTTGCCGCACTGCTATAATGAACTTGAGTCATGCTTTGTTAGGTTTTCTGAGCAAGTGTTCTGCATTCTGTGATGCTTTCATCACCCCAGCTAATGGGGCTTTAAAAAATCATTATGTGCCATGAGACTTGTAGTGCAGTTACAGAGCGTAACTTGGATTAGCACAAATGTAACCTTTTCAGTTGTGATGACTGTCTTAAAATAGCACCCAAATCTTTTGGACACATCTAGACAATAACTTAAACAAATCCAAGTCTAGTCTAGGTGCCAGAAAGGATGTTTTTTCCAGTAGAAATGTGTAGACACAAGTAACCACAATAATCATGTAACCAGTACAGGGTCCTTCAATAGCTGTAGCTGGAAGACTGGCTGGAAACTTTTAGCAGGACCCAGCTAATGAAAATGAAAATGGGGTAAGCAGGTTTCCTGAGCCATCCAGTTAAAAAAGTAGAGGAGGAAATTTTATTGTTTTGTGAGGTGTTAATCTGAAATATAAACAGACACAGGTACAACTGTAATTCTCCTATGGTTATGTGTTGATACACAATGGTAGAATATCAAAACTGGGGCAGAGGGGGAAGCTGCTCACCCAAATAGTGATTATCAAAGTCTTTTAGTTAAATTATGTTTACACTGTTCATTAATTGGTTTGGTACTTCTGAAAACTACCCTGCCAGGCTGACAATTATACATTCTAAGCTTTTTCACACACTAAATAGCCAAGATAAGCAGAATTTTTCTGCAGATCAAATCCTCGCCATGTATTGCTCAGTACTATAAGCTTGAGGGCATTTTCAGTATTTTTTTTATTCTAAAGACAATTTGTCCTCATTTTTTTCTTCTTAGGCGGTCATCAAGAGTGTTAAGTGTTCTTGCAGTTCTGAATTTCTGTATGTCTAAATTAAAACTACTGAGCCTTTTGAAGACACTTCTTTCTGGGTTTCACATGGAAATACTGAACATTACCAGCCTGGCCAGTTTTGCTAATAATATCAGAGTAACATGGCTCATGTACTTTTTATTAAGTCAGTCAGAGCCTGAAAGTTTGAATCACTTAAATCCTTGCTTAGGAAGCAAGATCTATTACAGACTTGAAATAAAAATCCCTTGTAAAGGGTGATTGTACAAGGAATGACCTGATATATATATATATCAAGCCTCCAAAAGGGGTTTAGCGTTATGAAAATGTAGTTCCATCTTCACTTATTCTAGTTTGCTTAGTGACTGCTTTCCTGAGCCAGGGCCCATGTAGCTCTGCCTGTGTAAGGTGGCAGCTGCTGTGAATCTTGTCCGTGTCACTGAGCTGGCAAAGGCCAGTTTATGTCACTCATCCTCCCTCTGCCACGCAGGAAGGTGGAATGAGTATTAGAGCAATGTATTCCATTCTAACACTCGTGAAGTGACAGAAGACAGCTCCATAACACTAAGTGACACAGGTAGGCTCCTCCTGTCAGCAATTCTGGGGTCACTGCTTACGTGAGCTCTTGGGTGAATCCAGGATGTTACATATAATTCTTCATTTAGAGATGCTCAGCTGTAATAAGAACATACCTACTATTAAATAAATGAATAGTATTTACAAGTCTTTTCTACTTTCATAAAATTCTCATCTAGGCACAAAAAACATCCTCAATTCCTTTGTCTGTTTCCAAACACTGAAATAATTTTAATCATTAATGGTTTGTCAAATATTTATTGGTTTTATGACCGTTGAATCTTTAATACACTGTGCAATCCACATTCATGTGTCCTAGACACTGAGAGTCATTGTCTTGCATGAGGCCAGATAGAATGATTTGGGTTGGAGGGGACCTTAAAGATCTTCCAGTTCCTAGTCCCCTGCCATGGGCTGGGACACCTTCCACTAGATCAGGTTGCCGAAAGCCTCATCCAACTGAGTCTTGAACGGCTCTACGGATGGGGCAGCCACAGCTTCTCTAGGCAACTTGTTCCAGGGTCTCACCACCATCACAGTAAAAACTGTCTTCCTAATATCTAATATAAATCTCCATTCTGTCAACTTAAAACCACTCCCCTTTATCCTGTCTCTGCACTCCCTGATAAAGAGGCCCTCCCATCTCTCAGATGCCAGCATTGGACACGATTCATAGTAAACATAAGAAATTTTTCACTGTTATAGTTGATTGATAGCAGCAACAAGGCAGTTCAGTTGAGACTCCTTCAACACAGCTAATCTTAAGTCCAATTTAATATTAGATACAATTTTCTCAACATGCTGCTATCTGACAGCACCATCAGAACATTTCTTTCATCTTATTCCTATAAAATTTAAGAAACACACATCCAAAGGTTGCAAAGGGTCAGTATATTAAACAAGAACAAAAAGGTCATTATGTCTTTTCTTTCAAGTTTGCACAGAGAATTTTCCATGGCTGTGTGCTCTGAAAAGGGCTGTAAGGCAAATGACATGCTGCTGATCTGGTGATCCAAAATGATTTTTAAGGCTTGGGCAAGTGCTGTGGGCTAAATTCAGCTTTCACTTAGACCTCATTCTACATACAGAAATGTGTAAAGAGATGGTGAACTCTCATCATCAGACATTAAAGCAGAGATGTGCTTGAACTATTTCAAGGGTACAAATCCAAATTAAAATTCAGTGATGCAGAAAGAACAAACTAAGATTAAAGTAGGGAGAAAGTTGAGCACAGTAGGTGTGTGGACTAAAGCACTGCTGTTGATCTCCTAAGGATGTTGCAGTCTGTCTCCAAGAGGCAGACAGGAAAGCTGCTAATCATGCATAGCATTCATGACAAGTGAGCAGCTAGATTCTAACATGCTGTAGAAAAAATTAAGAAACACGGGTGCCAATCTAGTCCACATGAGCAGGCCAGTCCTGGGATTTAAAAGTAATAATTTTTTTTTTTTGGGGGTCTCCTCAGTATAGTGATTTTGCTGTGCATGTGTATTCACTCAGATACCTCAACTTTCCTGGCTTCATGGGGTCTCTGTGTTTCTGCCGGCAACATGGTGCTTTTCATGTCATCTGCCACAGCCATCTACTAATTTGTAGCCCAAGCCAGCTGTTTCTGCTTTTATTAGCCTATGCCTAGCTTGTATCCCACCTGAACTTCCTGCATTATTATCTTGATGTTGAATTGTGATATGCCAACATAATACACTTATCAGATAAATAATTTCCTTTCACTTCAGTTGAGGTGGGAGGGCAGCCCTTAGTAATCAACAAGAAGTTTTACTGAATTTTGCCGCATCATACTATGATTAGGACATTATTTATGTTATTGCAATTTATTTTCCAGCATTTAGTATGCCACTGGAAAATCATTCAATGAGTGTCCAAAGGTACAGACTGCATGAAAAAGTGTGCATGTATTACATGTATACTAAGGCAGTTTGTGCATTTTTATTCTTCCTGTATTACCATTTTGCTTCCCTGTTGGGTTTTTTTTTCAGAAGGGAGAGAAAAGTGCATTTTACAGCCTCACTTACTGGTTTCTTTTAGTAACTCCTTTCACAATTGAGGCAGAATACTTTATTATTATGAAGGAACTTTTGACAGTATTAAAAATGCAGTGTAAAATATGCAGAGAGACTATCTGTTTAGAACTTGTGTGAAGTAGAAATGTAACAAATACTATGCTACTTGTTTTGAATCACACCATGACAACAATGCATGATTGACGCCAGCAGTTTAATTATTGTATTCTTATAGCCTGCCTTGTGGATTAAAATTAAAAGCAAGATCTCATTTAGCTACTCTGTTTTGGCAACTTCACTGCACTTTGAGCATTGTTCTGTAAATTTCTGGCTGTCAGCTTCTCTTTCTACTTTGGAATATGCAACGATTATTTTGCCACTAAGGTCATAACGAAGCCAGCTTGCATAAGGAGGGCTGAACGGTCTTCTCACTTCAGTGCTATGGGTGATTTGCATAGGAAGTCCAGGTGTTAGGAGACAAGAGGTAGTCCTTTTAGCTAAATGCTTGAAAATATATGCTTAGTCTCTACTCAGCTTCAGTTCAAGTAAACTACTGTAAAACAGCAATGGGAATAACAGGGGATGAATTATCCTACAGACAGGAACAAGTCTTTGCTAAAAATCTGAAGCTGGCAGCCTCCCATACATACTGTATTATGTTTTCATTTGATCACAAAAAAACAGAATTATGAAAAGTAGGTTGGTCAAGACCCTGAGCTCCAGGCAGGATTAAACATTAAATGTAAATGTGGAATTGTTTGTCAACATAGCAACCTTCACTTACTCAATACCAAAACAGTATTTTATAGCTGCATATATGAATCTTCTAACTTGTTAATATATCTTTACAAATGTTAAATAGTGTGTTACTTTATTTTTGCAGTTTTTTATAACATCTTTACAGCGATAGGCTCTGATTCTCCTAAGGTAATGTAATCACTCTGACATCATAGAATCATAGAATGATTTAAGTCGAAAGGGACCTTAAAGATCACCATATTCCACCCCACTGCCATGGGCAGGGACACCTCCCACTAGATCAGGCTGCTCAAGGCCCCATCCAACCTGCCAGAAGTGCAACACTACAGGACACAATGCAGATTTCTGGATTGCAGTGATAGCAACTTCCTAAGAAGTGAGTTGATGAGGTGTTCTGGCTGGATCTCATACTTACAAGCAGGGAGGTTCTGGTGAGGTTGTTAGGCTCAGGAGCAGTCTTGTTTGCAATGACTGTGAGATTGTGACGTCTAAGATCTTGCAAGGAGATGTCTCTCTTGTCTCTTGTGGGACTGCAGCAGCAAAGTCATAAAGCATTACATGCACAGATACTTGAATTATCTGTGAAGTACTTCTCAGTCCATTGGCCCAGATGTGCATATCTACTGTATGTAGATATGTTTTAGGCAATAGTTTAATACCAGATGAATCCCATACTACTTGTCTTTCTTGAGAAAAGGCAATGCACAAGATAAAATTTAGGTACTTGTTCCATGACAGTAAGATATTAAGATCTGCATGACTAAATCATGATAAAGGGGCATTAACCAAGGGCAACTGAGTAGTTAGAAGTATAGTTCATGGTTTAAAAATACATTGAAACAATGAATATCATGTGAAATTATAAACCATCAGTAAGTAGACAACAGACAAATAAAAAACTGAAGAGTAAAAAACAACGTGTGTATATAAAACACTTAAAGCAACATATTAGAATATATTTTCAATAGTATTAAATTAAAATTATGTAAAGAAGCTTTATAAAAACATATTATTGTGGTTGATTATGTTTTGACAGTGTAATAAAAATTTATAATGCATGTGGTTTTCTCTTTTGCAGAAAATGATGAGGTCATCTGTGTTTCATATGTTCATACTAAGCATGGTGGCTGTAGATGTAATTGTTGCTGCTAGTAACTACTACAAAGGAGAAAATTTTAAGAGACAATATGATGAATTTTACCTAGCTGAGGTGAGTATGCTGAAATGACTGGGGATATTTTTCAAGATAATCTAAAGTAGAAAATGTGAATGTCAAGCACATTTTAGTATGTAATTTTATTATTCCCTTAAGCATTCCAATAATTCATTGCTAACTTGTTCAAGTTCCTCTGTCTGACAATCGCTGGCACCTGTATCTTACAACCTTCAGAAAGGTAATTTCCTCAAACAAAATGTCAGTGGTAATGAGCTGAGGCTAAAGTTAAGCATCTATAGGCAGTGCTTGGCTGCTGAGTTGCTATCTTTCTCTAGCAGGAATGTACCATCCAGAAGAATTTAACTTTAAAAAAATGACAAAATACTCTTTTTAAAGAATGTAGTACTTCTTCCTGTGTCATCTTTATTCAACACATGCTTAGCTGCAAGAAGGTCCTTAAGCGTAACCAAAAGAGTATCACAAATAGCCTGGCATCAGTAACTTCAAGAGCATACTGAAGAAAAAACATTTATTCGGTCATTAATTTGGTGAAGGAGGAGACTGTCCTCCTGAACCAGTGAAGCGGAGGTAAAAAGTTGCTTTATAAGTGACATTCTGTCAGGGAGCCTGCTTGAGTCATTAGCTGGTCAAGGATTTTACTGTAGAGAGTGCACTAGAGATCCTAGAACATAGCCTACATAGAATTATAGAATCACCAGGTTCGAAAGACCTCTTGGATCATCGAGTCCAGCCATTCCTATCTGCAACTAAACCATGTCCCTGAGCACCTTGTCTACCTGTATTTTAAATACCTGCAGGGATGGTGACTCAGCGACCTCCCTGGGCAGCCTGTGCCAGTGCTCAATGACCCTTTCTGTGAAACATTTTTTTCCTGACATGTCTTTTTAGTACTATTTAATTAAGTTAAACAAAAAAAAATACTTGAAGTCTTTGGTGCTAACATACAGGTATAGCTTCAAATAGGTATTTGTTCTTCCTGTGAAATTAGCATTGTAGCATTCTTTATTAAAAACACTTATTTTCATGGGCACTTTGAATTGCCACTTTAGCTGAGTATAAAGCCACCAGTGCTGAAATTCACCAGGATCACTTCTGTGAAAGTGTTTGTCACAGTTGCCGGCATTAGGTATCTGTCTAGTGTTATTGTTACTGCAGATTCCCTGCCTCTGATAGTTACATAGTTCTTGGCAAGAGTGCATTATAGCAGGGTATTCCTTGTGATTCCTCTGCCACTGGTATTGTCATCTCCCTGAATGTCCTCTGCCTTCTATCTTCTTCCCCCAGCTTTATTGCTGAGCACGATGTCATATGGTATGGAATATCCCTTTGGTCAGCTGGAGTCAGCTGTTTTGGCTATGTCCCATCTCAACTTCTTGTGCACCCCCAGCCTGCTCACGGGTAGGGTGGGGTGAAGAAGCAGAAAAGACCTTGATTCTGTGCAAGTGCTGCTCAGCACTGACTAAACATCCCTGTGTAATCAACACTGTTTTCAGCACAAATATGAAACATAGCTCCATACAAACTACAATGAAGAAAATTAACTCTATCCCAGCCAAAACCAGTACAATACCCTAAGATGGAAACATTTCAGTCAGCATTAAAGCCTGAGATAGTGAACTTTTTATGGTAGGAATATTTGCTGTACAATCAGGACAAAGCAAGTGGAGCCTGGATTTTTAACAAACTACCATTAATTCTATTTAGGTTCAAAATAGGAAATGCTGCATGTGCTATTTCTATTTTGGCACTGAATGTATAGTATAATTATACTTTTATTAATCAGTGCTAGAAACACTCTATTCCACATCTATTTCAAATGTGGGGTTTGGAGTTTTTTTCCAACAGAAATACTTGCCAGGATTTAATAATTCACCATGCATATGTCATTTAGACTAGTGTCTTATAATTCTGTCCAATAAGCAATATCTGATTTCCCTTAAAGACAGATTTTTCTGTCTCTGTATCACTCAGATTACTAATTTATTAGTGAGGCGGTTGTCTCATTTTTTGGATTCTACATGTTTGCATTTCTAAGTATATAATGTAAACTAGTCCAGAACAGAGAGAGGTATTTTGTAAGACATAATCTTTTGATGTCCATTTGTCACATGGTTTTATTTTTTGTGGGTTTTTTACCTGTGATGCTTTTATTAGAGACACTGTAAAAATAAAACAAGAACAAACCCCTAGTATATTCTAGGAGGAGGTATAAAATACAGTAACAGAACATTGGAAGAGTAAATAAAAATCCTGGAAGACAGGAGAAATTGATAAGCTGATGTCATTTCCTACTCAGTTATTGCAAAAACTGTTCTTTGTTTCCTTGTTGAGAGAGACTAGTTGCAGCAGGGTTCACTGCTGTTGCTCTAAATTTTCCATTAGTCTAGGCTTTTCCAGAAGTAATCTTGAAAGATGCTGGCTGTAGGAGCAGACATGTCTAAGAAAATAGCTCACTTGGTCTGTTCTATGGACCACACATTGTAGTGGCCTAGGACTGTAAAAATACATCCACTTAAATTCAGTGACAAATCTAACTGAAGTTATTGAGATACTCAGTACCAAATAAAAGAAAATGTTTTCTTTGTTGGAAGAGAGGACAGACTCAAGACAAAAGGAGGCAAAGATGAGAGAAAAAGGTAAAAGATAAAAATTAATTCTAAACCCAGATCCCACTGGTTGCATAATTTTGTATGCTCAGTAGTAAATCAGAGGTTATGACAAATATTTTAACTTCTATACATCAGACTGGCTGATTAAGCAAAATCAGACTTGAACAGGATTGTTCAAAACCCCAATGCAATATTTGACAACCTGGAAAGAGGAGAGCTTCAAACTGATTTATTGAGGGTGTTGACTTTACCTGCTCGGTACCTAGACAGAATAATGATGGATGTTTTTATATGCAACTTCCACATTGTTTCACATTCAAAGAGATTAGAGACTAGAAGTCTTATTTGAGATGTGCAAGATTCCTACAAGTACTGCCTTAAAGTGTCTGAAAACCAGGGTTCAAAACCAGGTGCTCCTATACACTTCTTCCTAGGTTCTTTTTGCAAACAGTCCCTCTGCACTGCTGCCTTTATGTAGCTTTTGCCCTCTCTTGGCTAAAGGAAAGACCAAGTGCTGTGCCAAATCTGGTAGCAAAGGAAGTCCTGGAAGTCTGTGCCCTAAATCCCACTGATCCCGCTCAGAAGAATTTTTATCTTACACAACAGCTTGATCACCCTCCAAATAAGCCACAGTTGCAAAGAAAACTAGCTGGGTCTGTCACTGTTGGGTGTTGGCTGATACTGAGCTGTGTCTCTGTAAAAAAAGTTTTAAGGGGCTACGGGCAAAAGTTAATGTTGCTGAGGGCAGCATTAATTCCATAAAGCTTCCAAATGACTGACTGGGAGGTAGCCAACAGAGAAGCAACCCACTCCTGGTAGCTCCTTTTTGGCCTCCCCAAAGCAAACTTGGCAGCCTATTGGAAGGTGGCTGCTCATGCGTTACACTTTCTTTTTACTCAGTGAGTCTGCCCTGGCTTCTTATGTGAATTTCTTTTAACCCTGTCTCTACCACAATGAAAAATGATATCAGTTTTTTTTTAAAAAATCTGTAAAATTGCATTACATTTCACACCTAACAAAAAGTTCTAGTCAGATATTCTAAATCTTCTCCTGTAATTAATTACAAGGAAGTAAAAAAATACAAGCTCTGTCAGCAGGAAGACAGGTGTATAAATGTAATCAGATGTTATGCAAACCATTTGATAAATTTTTAAGTGCTAGTGGTTTGAATTCATTTGACAAGCATGTAAAATGCAAATGATCCCGCCCACACATTTTTAGAATAAATTAAAATACACTTAACATCGTGTTTGTTAGTCTTGTTCTAATAAGAAGCCTATGTACTCTGAACTATGTATATGCGTATATTTAAAGGGCATTGTTATTCCACCTGCTCTGAAGCTGAATTCCAGCTGCTTTCTACCCACTGTTAGATTTTACCTAATTTGCTCCCCTTATTCTTTCAGGACTCAATTAGATGTTTTTTCCTTTAACAGCAAACTTCCACTTTAAAATTTTTGATGAAACAATTTTCTTGTGTTTCAGATAGAGATTTTCATGTAGAAGGATAGTTTCTTCAGACTTGGTTTATTGTTTTTCTTGAGCTCTTGGAGCTACCAGAACAAAGGCTGAAAAACTGGCCAGTTTTTCAGAACATTCCAGAATATGAGCATGAAAGTATCCCTACACTGTATACGTGGATTCTTCTATATCTGAAATCACACAACTATTTCTTAGCAGTATTTCTTCCCTAATGTAAAGAAATTTTTTGAGTGCTACGAAGCATTTCACCTTGATTTAATCATTAAGAGGACATTTGAAGCCTAGTAACTGCTTTGCATGCCTTGAGGAAGACTTAAAACAATAGCTGGTAGCACTGCTTATAAACAGCTGTGTAGAGTAATAGGCTCAGGAGATAATCTTCCATGTTAAATTTTCATCTACATTCCTGCTTGTGATTGTCCTGTGCACATAAAATATGTAAAGTTTTATGTAGCTATCTCGCAAAAGCCCTCTTTCATGTTGATAAATATAGTTTTGCTGGACTGGAGAGTTTAAATCCCAGAGATTGTCACTGTCAGATTCAGAATCAGAATCTTAGTCTCTAATTTGGTTAAGCCCTGCGAAATCCACCAAACCGCAGGATGGGCCGCAGTCAATTAATCTCTCCATCTTAAGAGACTAATAATGTTTTTGATCAAGGAGATTCGAGCTATATTTTCTTAATGTTTGCACAGAACTTTGGAAGCTTAGTTGCATATGGATGTCACCTAATGTTATTTCAATGGCTCTTTTAAGCCCCAAAATGTGTAAAGAGTCAGAGAGGAAAACTGGTGAGTCAAGGAAAAATATCTTTTCTGCTGGGTGTCTTGGCTGCTGGGAGGTGAGGGAGAAAGTCTCTCAGAGGATATACAATGGGAAATTAAGAAGGCAGGTGAGAAAGAAGTGTGTCTGGCCAGAAGGATTTTCCTCAGTGAAGGAAGAAAGACAAAATAAATTTTGAAGGTGTAAACCTATGCAAAATTGTCTCTTTTTTTTTGATTTGAGCATCATGCATTTTAGTGTGTAAATATTTAAAGACCTCTGAAAGAATTCCACAGTCATTCAGTGTCTACAAGTAGATCTCTTTCCCTGTAACTTCCCACACTAATCTCTTTGCTCAACTTCTTTAACACCATTTCATTAAAATTGTGAAAATTTACCAATTCTGGATTGATTTTGAATTTCCTCTTTTTTATACTTTTTTAATGCTTAAGTCCCATAACTCCTTTTCTACCTATTTTGGTTGTCGTATTACTATGGATGTTTTAGAAAATTGGAGTAGGAATTTGCAAACAAGAAATCATCAAACTTTGGTTTGTTCCTTAGATCTCTTATGAGCTCATATGAGCTCAAGAGAGGTCATATGTGTTGCTTCACATTTGGAAAAAATCCCAAAAAAGTCTTCAGACTTCAGAAAATTTAATAAAGCATACATTTTATGTAAGAATATAAGCCAATATGAGGAAAGCTGTTATTGAATAGTTACCTGGCAGGGGAGACACCGTGATCAAGCAGTTGGTTTTCCCAGGGCGAGGCTCATCCCTTGCACTAAATTCCAGGGATGGGACACGCCTGTCTCCAAGGGGGACAAAAGCCCTCACCAAAAACCTAGTTAAGCTCATAAATCGAGCTTTAAACTAGATGTGAGGGGGGAGGGCATGGGGACCAGGCAGGATGGGAGTGAGACTGGAGGTGAGATTTCAGAGGCAAAGGGGTGGTGTGCTGGTGATGCCTGCCGGTATATCACCACTAAGCAAGAGGGGGTGAGTGCAGCTGAGGATGGTAGGCAGCAAACTGGCACTGTGGCCTTAGTTAAGTCAAGGACTGCTCAGTTGGGGAGAAGCCCTATTACAAAGGCTGAAGCTACGCCTGCCCAGCTGAAGTGCATTTACACCAATGCACGCAGTATGGGAAATAAGAATTAGGAGCTGGAAGCTGTGGTAGGGCAAGGAGACTACGATGTCATTGCCATTGCGGAGACGTGGTGGGATGACTCGTACAACTGGAGCGTACCCATGGTGGGGTATAAGCTCTTTAGGAAGGACAGGAAGGGCCGAAGAGGAGGCGGGGTAGCCCTCTATGTTAGAGAGGGCTTTGATACCCTCAAACTGGACTACGGTCAAGATGGGACTGAGTGCCTGTGGGTGAAAATCAGAGGAGCCCATGGGCAGGAAGGGATTGTGATGGGAGTCTGCTATAGACCACCCAGCCAAGAAGAAGCAGCTGATGAGCTCTTCTATAAACAACTGAGTGTAGTCTCAAAATCACTACCTCTAGTCCTTGTGGGAGACTTCAATTTCCCAGATATAGGCTGAGAGTATAATACAGCAGAAAGGAAGCAGTCCCGGAGGTTCCTGGAGTGTCTGGAAGACAACTTCCTCACACAGCTGGTGAGCGAACCGACAAGGGACGGTGCCCTCCTGGACCTGCTATTGGTGAACAGAGAAGGACTGGTGGGGGATGTGAAGGTTGGAGGACGCTTGGGGCAAAGCGATCATGAGATGATAGAGTTCTCAGTGCGGGGTAAAATAAAGAAGGAGGTTAGCAGAACAGTCGCCCTCAACTTTCAGAGAGCAGACTTTGGGCTGTTCAGAAGGCTGGTTGGAAAAGTCCCGTGGGAGAAGCTCCTTGAAGGAAAAGGTGTCCATGAGGGCTGGGTGCTCTTCAAGAAGGAACTCCTAGCAGCTCAGGAGAAAGCCGTCCCCAAGTTCCGGAAAAGTAGCCGGAGGGGTAAGAAACCAGCATGGTTAAGTAGGGAGGTCCTAAGAGACATCAGTAGGAAAAGGAGGGTCTACGACCTCTGGAGGAAGGGGCAGGCATCCTGGGTGGACTATAGGGAGGAAGTGAGAATGTGCAGGGAAAAAGTCAGGAGGGCTAAGGCCCAACTAGAAATGCGATTGGCCAAGACGGTGAAAGACAACAAAATGTCTTTCTACAAATACATCAACAGCAAAAGGAGGGCTAGGGAGAATCTCCAGTCTCTGGTAGATGCAGAGGGAACAACAGTAACAGGGGACAAAGACAAGGCTGAAGTGCTCAATGCCTACTTTGCCTCAGTCTTTAACAGCAAGGAAAATTGTTCCCTCTGTGCACAACCCCAAGGGTTGGAAGAGAAGTATGAGATTCCCAAGGTCCAAGAGGAGGTGGTTAGAGACTTGCTTGCCCAGCTAGATGCCCACAAGTCTATGGGGCCGGATGGAGTCCACCCAAGAGTTTTGAGGGACCTGGCGGATGTGCTGGCCAAACCCCTTTCCATCATCTTCCAGCAGTCCTGGATGACTGGGGAGGTTCCGCTGGACTGGAGGCTGGCTGATGTCGTGCCCATCTATAAGAAGGGGCGCGGGGAGGATCCGGGAAACTACAGGCCTGTCAGTCTGACCTCGGTACCGGGGAAAGTCATGGAGCGGGTGATCCTGAGTGCTATCAAGAAGCACTTGCAAGAGAACCAGGTGATCAGGCCCAGTCAACACGGGTTCATGAAAGGCAGGTCTTGCCAGAGTAATCTGATCACCTTCTATGACCGAGTAACTAAACTCTTGGACAAGGGAAAGGCTGTGGATGTATCTTCCTGGACTTCAGTAAAGCCTTTGACACAGTTTCTCACAGCATTCTGCTATGGAAACTGTCGGCCTCTGGCCTGGACGGGTGCACACTCTCCTGGGTGAAAAACTGGTTGAATGACTGGGCCCAGAGGGTGATGGTAAATGGAGTTAAATCCAGCTGGAGGCCAGTGACAAGTGGGGTTCCCCAGGGCTCAGTCCTGGGTCCAGTCCTGTTTAATGTCTTTATCAACGACCTGGACGAAGGCATTGAGTGCTCCCTTGGCAAGTTTGCAGATGACACCAAGGTGGGTGGAAGTGTCGAACTTCTGGAGGGTAGGGAGGCTCTGCAAAGGGACCTGAACAGGCTGGACCGCTGGGCTGAGACCAGCGGCATGAGGTTTAACGAGGCCAAATGCCGGGTCCTGCACTTGGAACACAACAACCCTGTGCAGTGCTACAGACTAGGAGAAGTCTGTCTAGAAAGCTGCCAGGAGGAGAGGGACCTGGGGGTGTTGGTTGACAGTGACTGAACATTAGCCAGCAGTGTGCCCAGGTGGCCAAGAAGGCCAATGGCATCTTGGCTTGTATCAGAAACGGCGTGACCAGCAGGTCCAGGGGGGTTCTTCTCCCTCTGTACTCGGCACTGGTGAGACCGCACCTCGAGTACTGTGTTCAGTTCTGGGCCCCTCACCACAAGAGGGATGTTGTGGCTCTGGAGCGAGTCCACAGAAGAGCAACAAAGCTGGTGAAGGGGCTGGAGAACAAATCTTATGAGGAGCGACTGGGAGAGCTGGAGTTGTTCAGCCTGGAGAAGAGGAGGCTGAGGGGAGACCTTATTACTCTCTACAACTACCTGAAGGGAGGTTGTGGAGAGGAGGGTGCTGGCCTCTTCTCCCAAGTGACAGGGGACAGGACGAGAGGGAATGGCCTCAAGCTCCACCAGGGGAGATTTAGGCTTGAGATTAGGAAAAAATTCTTCATGGAGAGGGTGGTTAGGGATTGGAACGGTCTGCCCAGGGAGGTGGTTGAGTCACCATCCCTTGAGGTGTTTAAGGTTAGGGTGGATGAGGTACTTAGGAGCATGATTTAGGTATTGGTGGGAATGGTTGGACTCGACGACCCAGTGGGTCTCTTCCAACCTGGTTATTCTGTGATTCTGTGATTCTGTGATTCTGTGAATGTTTATTCTGTTTAGAGTGTTTTTGTTAAATATTATGGAGATCTTTGAGTTTGCCATAAAAAGCCTTGATAGATATCATGACATAGAAACTTGTAATTTAACTCTGTTTTGAATGCATCTTTCTTCTTTTATGTATTCATCTAGGTTGCTTTTACAGTTCTGTTTGATTTAGAAGCCCTCCTGAAGATCTGGTGTTTGGGTTTCACAGGATACATCAGCTCATCTCTTCACAAGTTCGAGTTGCTGCTTGTAATTGGAACCACTCTTCATATTTATCCAGACCTCTATCACTCTCAGTTTACATATTTTCAGGTATGATCAGTCACGTGCCTAATTTAGAGTCTCTGCTCTAGTTGTTGTGGGTCTTCTGAGGTAATTTCTTCAGAATCACTGTAATGCTTGTTTTTATAGCTCTCCAACCATTCCTTATCTAGAGGGAAAATATTCACTTCAGGGGAAAAAGCAAGAAGGAGAGACAAAAAAAAGCCAATAAATTCAAACTTCTGATTCCTCCTCCACCAGCCAGTCCAAGAGGTCTTCATTCACCCTCTTTGAAGTGTTTAGGGTTCCTCCAGCGGTGATAGAAAGCACTGAGATTCATTATAATGTGCTATATTCTTCAGTGCTAAACAAAGGGATTTTCTGAAAAAATAGATAAAACAACCCAAAGCTACTCATAACTGTTCAATATTTAGAAATAGATTGGCATGGTGACTAATCAGTCATCAATAAGAGCAAATAACAAATCACTGAACAGAATCCTGTCAATAAATGTGATTAGCCATAGTGACAAATATTGTAGTCAAGTCAGTACAATACGGGGGAAGCAATCTCACCAAGTGTGGGGTTGAAATATGGTGGCTTTTTCAGACTTCTGCAAATGCCATCCTGCTTTTTTTCTAAATTAATCTACAAACCTGTTCAATAAAGCTTTCAGTATGACAGATGCTATTTTGCTTTCACCTGGGATCATCTGCAGGCTTTTAGGTGGTTATAGCTTTGATTTTGCAGTCATTTACATCTGCATGTAAAATGTTATTCAATGTGGCATGCTACTTCTAATCTGCAAGAAAGGATGATCTATCGGGAGCATGCTATTGCACTCTTGTGTCGAAAGCACACAGAAAACCTAGCTGGGAGCTCTCAGTTATAACATTTAGCAACTTAGTTAATAGTTAGAGCAGAGTTCGCTTACATCTGATGATTTCTTTCTTGGAAATTTATGTATAAAATATGAACATGTTGGGCTGAGTAGGTAACATCATCATCAAGTCATAGAATTTAAAATTTAATTGAAATGTAGCCAGATGTTTATAATCAATAATAGGTCTTTTATTTTTAATGGGTTTAATTAATTTCCTGAGGTGGGGTAAGGCGGGAGCGGTGGTGATTGTTTTTTAAAGGAAGTGCTAGCTTTTATGACAGAAAATGTCAGGATCTCTTTTATTTTTTTTTCTAAAATAAATGAGACATGCATTTTACAAGGAGAAACACCTGCTATACCGAAAGATTTGGGGCACATTTTGCAATCAAATCCGCTAAGAGGCAAATGACAGTAAGAGTAGAAAACACTTTACCTTTGATGTCAGTGTGTAAGGGAGGTACACACAGTTTCCCTTTTTTTTATCTAGCTTTTGTGCAAGCTAGATAACCTATTTTCAAATCAACCAATATCAAAAAGTCCTTTTCACATTGATGCACTTTGACATTAGGCAGATTTCCAGGCCTTTAGGTATTAATGATGACAGGTTAAATGTGTTCCTTGTCAGCAAACAAAAGAGATTACTGAAAACAGACACATTCCAGGATAATGAGCAGAAATATCATTTGGCTGATCTTGTCTTCTTTAACATACATCTCAGTCTGCATTATTCATTGTCCTTTATCATTATCTTTTGCCAACACATCACTCACTCTTCACTGCATTGGCTACTGTCCACCTTCCCACCTATCTTTCCTCTATTTTCTATACATTCATTAAAACATTTTGCAAAACTCTCTGTGGAAGACTACAGCAAAGGACCATTCCATGTCTATAACCTACAGAACACAAAATCAGCAGGGAAATGAGAGATTCTGCATGTTATTGTAGAGATCTATAATCAGCTTTTATAAAAGGGAGAGATTTAACCAGAATCTAACCTATTCTGGACTGAAGAGATGGTATTTTATTTGTACTTGGGGAAAATACAGCAGAGTCATTTTCTTAATAAATATCATCACTTTTAAGAGATGCAGCCATTATTTTTATTAAAGCTGTGGTTGCTCTTTTGTATCTTTCATTTTTCATTTGGTTTTTACATTTTATATTTTTATATTTAATCCAAGTATTGCAATTCTACAGCTTTTAAATTTAACACACTTGATGATCCAGTTACATAGAATGCATAAACATTCATTAGGTTGTACTTTTGCTGGATTAAATGTGTCAGCTAATGAAAATAAATTTTAAAAAAATTAGAATCAATAAGATTAGTGTGTCGCTTAGGGGTCAGTTGAAGTTCCCCAAAGGAAAGAGAGAAAAATATAAGGCAGAGAGTTAATACAGTTTATCTAAAACACAACTCAGAATACCGACTAGCATAAAATCTTCCCCCAACTGGAGTCTGTGTTGAAAGTAATAGTCATGGGACCAGAACTATCATTTACACTGTCAGGAGATCTTGTAAGTAAGAAGGCACCATGTTTTTATGTCCATAGTACTTGGAAGTCTCACTCACCTCACTGTTGAGTCACTGGCTTGGTATCCAGTTCCATATACTCAGATTAAATGTAACACGATGACGGTACCAATGTGCAATAAAGGACCTTACCTCGCCTTGTTCTAATGTTGGAAAGTTAAGCCTTCTACTGTAACCTCTGTATCTGGGATCCTTTTTAACTACTGAAGACAACAAGACTCATCCCATCTCACACAACAGGTCTAATATGTGTTTGGAATAATTTACTCTCTTAAGCTGACTTTCTCTCTCTCCCTGCTTTGACAGTAGAGCCTAGATGACTAACGTTCTGTGTACCTGATGGATAGATAGGGAGATTATTTTCATGTAAAATGCAAAGCTGTACATTCTTACTGATCTACGAAGTACAGTGAAGTCCTTCTGTAAACAACTACCATATCCTTCTGTCAAACTTATTTTCTCTCCAAAAGCAGCACAGTAATTGTATTTGACTTGTACATTAGGTCAGCCTATAATTGCACCATAATTCCTGCCTTTCAGTTTCAATATGATTCATGTGGAAATACAGGCAATACCTTGGGCTGGAGACTTTCTAAGAGCTGCAGAATTTCATTTGCCTCATATGCTCCTGTCCTTTGTCTCCAGCAAGTGCTGTGGTTGCCACTTCTTATCGATACTGATGTTATGTCACTAGTTGTGCCACCATGAGTGGCAGAAATAGGGGGATCAGAGCTGTCAGCTGCTTTGCTAAGGTAGAGTCAGCAGTGAATGGCTCAGAAGTTGCACACATGATCACAGTTCTGCCATCACTAATAAAACTGAGATGTGTCAAATATGTCAGCAGCACACAATGCCGTTTCCCTTGTTGTATATAGTATGAAATAGCAAAATATGTTAATTTTCAAACTTTCTAGGTTATACAGTACACAATGCCAAGCAATTTTGTCATGAGTCACTGAAATGGGAAGATGACCTGTAAAGTAGTTGGCAGCTCTTTATGCATAACATATTTTCCCAAGAAAATAGAATCATAGAAAAATCTAGGTTGGAAGTGGCCTCTCGAAGTCATCTTATCTAGCCTCCTGGCTCATAGCAAAGCTTTCTTCAAGGTCTGTTCACCACCCTGTCCATTTAGAATAAATATGAATCTTTAACAGTGTTGATAATCAAACTGGAACAGTTTACCTAGCACTGCAATAGATTCCCAGTTGCTAAATCTAGGTTGATATGTTTTGACCTCTGCTTGAAGCCATTGTTATGTTTAATAGCACGCTGTAAACCTTTGCTCTTCTGCAATTTCACTTTACATTCGGATTTACTATCTGTGGTGTGTTTGGCCTATGTTTTTGTTCCCTTTGTTACCCTAAACCTGGCTTTATCCAACTGCATTTCTGCGATGACTGTTGGTGATTGAGAAGTTGATTATAGACTTGGGGGCCTTGAGTGTCCTCTCATGCCTAAACTCTCAAGACCTCTGCCTGTACACCTCAATACTGCATTTTGTGAAAGCATCATACATAGTTATTTCTATGCAAAATTACAGCTTATTATTACTACAGGGAAAAGAAAAAAAAAAAAAAAGAGGTGTGTAATGAGAAGCATTACACCACACAATTGTAAAAAGTAAAATAAATCTCCAAATTTTGGCCTTGAAGTCTTTGATGGTGTGAAAAGTTATTGATGACATAATTATCAAGTAACTAATACATGTCTACTTTCTCTTTCTTTGCAGGTTCTTAGAGTAGTTCGGCTGATAAAGATTTCTCCTGCTTTGGAGGATTTTGTGTATAAAATCTTTGGACCAGGAAAAAAACTTGGGAGTTTGGTGGTTTTTACTGCTAGCCTTTTAATCGTGATGTCAGCCATCAGTTTACAAATGTTTTGCTTTGTGGAAGAATTGGATAGATTTACAACCTTTCCACGGGCAAGTATAAAAAGTATTGAGTACTTATTGCTTGTGATTATTTTCTTATCATCAATATATTACATTTCTTACTATGTTAGCTGTCACAGTTCCTTCTAGAACCGCGGAGCTGTTTATCTCCATATACATAGAATTGTATTTTCTGTGTGTAACAGTCATTCTGTGGTCCTTCATTAGTGAAATTAGTCTTTGTTTGGGTTAGGTGTTCTAATTCTGTCATTGAGGGAACACCAAGCAATCTTATGTATGCCCCCTAATGATGACACAACAAAGCATACAGTTTAATGGTGTCTGGCATGCTACAGAAAGAGGATTCATATGCACAATCATGAATATTAGCCACAAAATGTATACAAAAATATGTTTACCTATTATTTTTATGTTCATTTTTGAAAAGTGGTTATTCTTGAGTTGTACAGGAATGGTTGTTTTACACAGGGTTATAAAAACTGTCTGCATTGACAAAATGAGTGTTTGCCTTTTGGGTATAAATTATGGATATTTATGGGCATTGCTTTAATTTAGAACAGAACATTGAAAATCGGTAGAAATTGGAGCTAATGCATTTATTGAAGCACACAGCTCTGAATGAAAATACTGCCATTTCTTTACTAATGGATCAGACTGAGTGTACATGGACTGGTTCCAGTCACAATTTATTTGTTTCTGTCATTCCAGCTTAGTTATCCAATGTATCTGTTTTAGTGAAAGTGCATTGGTTGGAACAATTAAATAACAATGAACAAGACAGCCTCAAGGGTCATACATTTAGCAATCAAAATGGCCAGACAACAACTTGTAATTATCAACCTGAACGTTATGTATGGGAAGCTAACCTTCAAATGTAAGACAAAAAATACCACTGGGAATAGTGTAACACTATGCTTTCTATTTTGGAAAACATGCTTAGAAAAGCATCTGAATAGGATCATAAAGAATTCAGTATAATTCAGTTTTGAAATGCTGAGGAAAGCAAAAAGAACATAATAAAACCTAAGCTGTTCTAATGAAGTTAGGCCTCTGTCTTTAATTCCAGTGATAGTACCACCATCTGGCATGCCCAGCTCCCATGCATGACTTCTGAAAAAACCTCCCCACTACTAGTTTGCAGTCATCATGAAATTTGTCTTTAGAATTATTTTTACTATTTATGCAAAATGGCAATGACATTCCTGAAAGAATTATTGTGGTATAATTAAAATATGACATATTTACAATCACCTGCACATTTTAACTAGATAAATGGCTACAAGTATCTGAAAAGATCCTGTTGCAGAAAAACATTGCCAAAATATATTGAGATATTAGTAAAGTTTTAAATTATCTGGACATCTCAATCAGAGGCCATTTATGTGTCAGTAAGAACTATAATATTGAATTTTAACAGACATGTATGTACTAAAATATTTTTGAAGAGTGAGAAGATATATACTCCAGTAAATTATACAGTTGTTTACAAACAGAAAATATCCAAACTTGTTTTCTATTTTCTGACTTAAGTTTTGGAAAAACAGAAGACTTATTAACAATAATAAAAAAGCATTCCTGTAATACTGAACTGAAACATTTTAATGCTTTTTATATCATAGCCAGAAGTGAGAGTCTCTCCTTATTTTTATATAATTACTTATTTACTGCTTATTTATATACATATCCACTTCTTTATGAATGGTTCAGACCTATACTTTCTAGTATGTGGACCCCTTTTGTACTTTTCTGATGAAACATCTCTCAATAGGGTGATATAGTCAGTGAAAATTTTATACTAAAAAATTGTGATTGATGTTGTGAGTGATGGTGTCCCTCCAAAGGTCAAGAGACTGGGGATTCCTGCCGATGTTGTCTTCTCCAAATAGGGACCACTGAATCAGTTTACAATATGGCAATTATAAAATATGCAGTTTGGGGATTGCCTGGAATGTATTGTTTCCAAAGCATGACTGAAGAAATATTACACAGAATCACTAGGTTGGAAAAGACCCCCAGGATCATCAAGTCCAATCATTCCTACCAATCACTAAACCACGCACCTGAGCACCTCATCCACCCATCTTTTAAACACCTCCAGGAAAGGTGACTCAACCAACTCCCTGGGCAGCCTGTTCCAGTGCCCAGTGATCCTTCCTGTGAAAATTTTTTTTCTAATGTCAAGCCTGAACCTCCTCTGGCAGAGCTTGAGGCCATTCCCTCTTGTCTTGTCCCCTGTCACTTGGGAGAAGAAGCCAGCTCCCTCCTCTCTACAACCTCCTTTCAGATAGTTGTAGAGAGCAATAAGGTCTCCTTAGTTTGTTATATAACATAGGAGGTGGTGTAAGCTCTGCAGATCTGCAGAACTTGCTACAGTAAATTTTTAGGGGCTTACCCCTAAAGAGGAGCAAACCTAAAATAGACAGTGCTGTTGCTGTGGACTTTTTACATCATAAATACAGAGAGGAAAAGCACAGTAATAAAAATGGTGGCCCGAGAGGCTAGATTTTGAGTTTGTTCATTAAAGTGTCTGAAACAGACAAAACCTAAAATCATTTTGAAAATATAAGTGCTTTTTAAGAAGGCACGGTATGGGTTTTGGAACAAGTAGACCTCCTCCTTTTGCTAATGCCTCTAAATTGCATGTTTTCACATGGTTTCCTGACAACAGTCAATAGACACAAGCTTAGTGTTGCCATGGCTACAAATTTCACTCTTTTGGCCATTGCAACTTGCAAACTGTACTGGCTTTCTCTCTAGAACCAAATATAAATATATAGATGTTTGCTATACTGTTTTTAACCACCTGCTACCTCTGGTTTTGCACATCTGCTTGAGCCACACGAAACAAGCCATGAGAGGGACAGGGAACAGCTGGGGCTCACAAAGGAGGAATGGAAAGGGGGAACAGTTCAAAGGCATAGGTGCAAGATGGATGTTAAGAAATTTTAAAATTCATCATGTGGAAAACAAAACATGTTGTGTCTCCAGCTTCCATGCCCTGGTTTCTCTTGGGGTTTGGGGCCTTGTGCTGACTACTCAGTGTCTAAAGTTATAAAGATGGGAATGTTGCCTTTCTTTTAAATGGGTCAACAAAAGTTGAAAGCCAAGCCTAACTGATCTCAGCGGCAAAAATCCCTATCTTCAGCAAAACCAGGACTTCGATCCTAGCCTTGTGCTTGCAGAATTATCAGGTTGTGAAATGTTAGTTCAACCTAAGCATCATCCATTTAAAAAGTTGAAAAATGTAGTCTTAATTCTCTGATACACTTACAGTCTCTGTGCTACTGCCACATCATCACAGGATGATTACTCTTCTCTCAGGGTGTTACCAAGCACTTAAGACTATGTTAGGAGAAAAAGATAAGTTTACAAAGGTAGAAGAGATTGCAAGCATCTCACAGCTCTGGTTTAATCCTATTAGTTTATGTTAGCAAAAGTAATCCCACTGATTATAAGACTGCTTCCATTAATAAAGCCATTGGGATTTGGCCTATAAAATTTTATGGACAAGAGGCAGTTAAGTACATATAAACTGTAAGTATTAATGTGTGTGGCACCCCTCTAATAGTTGGACAAATTATTACAACTGGCACTTTGGCTTATATATTCCACCAAACTTTTGCCAGTCTTCCACTATAAATAAAAAAAGCAGTTTGACTTCCATCATCAAAACAGCTAATTAAGTAATGGAGCGTAAATACTCAAAGAAATTGACAGTCTTTTCTATAACACAAATTAATTCAGAAAATCACCATTTGCATAAATCTCTAAGTCTCATCTTCACCGATGTTGATTCTGTCAGCTAGTTGCATTTCAAATTAATTTTAAAATAAACAGTGGCAAGTATACCTTTCAGCTAAAAATAACTTGCTCTGAAAGAGACTGCTGGGTGCAAAGCAAATGCTCTTTGTACACTACCTTATTTTCTTAAAACAAGTGTTTTGTCATATAGTGGACTTTAAAGTTATAACAAAATGTTTAACTTATATTGAAGGGACATTTTATATAACTATATGCTTTATGGACAACTGTTTTAGATGGAAGATCAGATTTTTATGATGCTAAAGACTGTTATTTTCTAAATTAATATAGTGCTTGTATTAATGAGGGGACCATTGGAGGTATCTTTATACCTAGAAGAATTAATTAAAATATACATTTTTAAAAACCAGTAAACTATGATAATTTAGTGTGATTCTGAAGAATACTGCACTGGTTCAATTACCCAGTCCCTCAGATGGACCAGCATTGGAGTGTATTACTTAATATAGTGCCCATTGTCTGTTTCAGAAAGGAGTCTCATACACATCTAATATGACCACCGTTGGTTCCAGAGATGCTCTGAGTGCAGGGAAACAGTTACTCTCTGGTTTAGCTTCACTTGCCCCTCATGAAGGGAAGCTGAGAAGTGGCGCTGAGCACTAATGGAGTGGTTGTCTTCTTCACCCTCAAGCACTGATGGCAGCTATTCATTTAAAGGAGGTTGAGTTTGCTGCTTGTTTCATGCATGCTCCTCTGGCCTCTCCTAGCTAAAGATCCCTAATGTTTCCTTCTCTTCATGTTTTGATAGGGAGGCATTTTGTAGAACTAAATAACCTTTGTTGAGGCTGGGTTTCATTGCAAGACTATCATCATGATTTTTTGTAAGGAAAGGAATCACTAGTTTGTATTTTTGTGCAATGCAATTGGTCTGCATGTGTGGTTGTGAGGGGGCACAAAGGAGCATAAAGCAGAGTGCAGTATGCAAATTCCAACCTCATATTTGGGCTCTCCTAACAAATGACAGAGCAAAGATATTAGCTCACATAAAGACTTTACAGAAAAGTAGTTGCAAAAAGTTTTCCGTGCTGCTTCTAGTTTATGCTGGCCTTTGTCTTCTGTGACATCTACATGTTCAAAGGAAAGATTAGGACATTACCTTTGGTCAAAATGTTACTGATGTAGAAATTAAAGTCGCAAGTTTCATTTTATCTCCCATTGCTTACTTGGCTGCTTTGATGTACACCTTAGCTTCACTTCTTGTGAGTTACTTGGACTTGTTGGCTTGATCATCTCTGAAAACTTGATTAGTGTGTATTAATTCTGAAAAGTAACTGTAAAAATAGCTCTGAAACTCCTTGGTCTTAGCCTAACAGTGTGTTTATGCTTATTTCTGATTCAGACTGCCATAGAACATAGCAGCAATAAGAAAATGAACTGGATTCTGGTGTGGGTTTTTCTGTGAGAGCCATCAGCCAAATTTTTTACAAAGCCCTTAGCAGTTTAATATGTGGGACCTACCTAACGGAGTAAAAATGCACATTTTTTTCACTGATACAGGGCAACAAGATGCAATTTGTGTAGTTATAGCGATAGAGAAAAAGCTTTAGCCCTAGGATCCTTAGCATTGGTCAGTGAAAGAGGTCCAGACACTGAGCTCAAGCACTGGCCTCCTGATATGCACACTGCTTAGTTGTTAACTTTGTTCCTGCTTCCAGTGAACTCTCTCTGAATCAATCCCTCGGCACAGTCAGGGGAATAGTTCTCTCCAGCTGGGCACTCCAAAAAGCAATGCCTTTGTGCAGTGCCTTGCATAACAAGATGCACCAGATTAGATTGTCCCTGCCTTACACAGTCCTCCAGCACCATCCTGGCAAGCTTTCACTTGCCTCCTTTAAAATTTCAAGCACATAGCATGCACCCTTGATTTCATAATACAGAAACAAGGTATGGCAAACCGTGCTACATCCTTCTTGCTGTTTCAGATGTTTGGAATCAACTCCTTGTCACCAAATATTAATGATGAGTTATAGCCATAGGGACATCACACATGGCCAGGAGGAGATGCAGGATTAAGTGCTATATGCATGCACATGGACAGCCTGCTGTAGAGTAAATTGGCCTACAGTGAAGGGTAGATACCACAGCCTGGAGTGGACTCTCTTAAGGGTGTGGATATAACCTTAGAAGTCCTCTTTGCACTGGGAGAGACAGCCTAAAGAAGACATTATTTCATTTGAAAAATTTTGAAAACTTGATAAGGACACTAAGCAAAGTACTTGCATGTAGTTAATACTCCAAGACTTACCCGACCAATTAGTTTTTCAGCTTTCTTATAGGCCTCCTTCAGGTACTGGAAGGTCGCTATAAGGTCTCCTCAGACTCTTCTTCTCCAGGCTAAACAAGTCCAACTCTCTCATCCTGTCCTTGTATGGAGATGCTCCAGCACTCTGATCATCCTTGTAGCCCTCCTCTGGACCTATTTCAACAGCTCCATATCCTTCTTATGTTGAGAATTCCAGAACTGACACAGTACTCCCGATGAGGTCTCACAAGAGTGGAATAGAGGGGCAGAATCACCTCCCTTGACCTGCTGGCCACACTTCTTTTGGTGCAGCCCAAGATACAGTTGTCTTCCTGGGCTGTGAGTGCGCATTGCTCATAGCTAGCTTCTTATCAATCAGCACCCCCAAGTACTTCTCCACAGCACAGCTCTCAGTCACATCAACTCCCATCCTGTATTGAAACTGTGGCTTGCCCTGACCCAGATGTAGGACCTTGCACTTGGCCTTGTTGAACCTCATGAGATTCACACAGGCCCACTTCTTCAGCTTGTCAAGGTCCCTCTGGATGACATCCCATCGTTCAAGTGTGGCAACTGCAACACCCAGCTTGGTGTCACCTGCAAATTTTCTGAGTGTGCAGTCAATCTCTCTGTCTATATCATTGATGAAGATATGAAACAGCACTGGTCCAGTCCTCGCTGTCTGTGTATGATGTACATGTCACGCTTACACATCGGTCATGTTGAATTAGATTCTGTTCTGTGCCATAGGCTCAGATTGGGGTTTCAGAGGTCTAAAACAGCTGAGTTTTAGGCTTATCTGGATACATATAGTTCTATAATCAAAGAAAACTGGTTGAAACATTTGCATTATTCCTACCATTTTTTACATGGACCCCTTGTCTGAAGGGATTTGAAAGTGTTACAGAACAGTTCCAAAAAGAATGCTATTTACAGAATGTAAAGGGGAAAAATGTCACTGACAGAAACAAGTGGAAGTACAGGAACCTTGCCTTGTATTGACTGGTCTCATCTGTGGGGTGCCTAGAATTGCCTAGAGTGCTGCTGCTATTAAGATAACATGAATGTATGGCCACATTTAATGGTAACATTTTATTATGTGTATATTCATGGAGAGGTAATACAGAAGAATAAGCACAATCAAAAGATCACAATAAGGTTCAAAACAAGGATCTCTGGTGCTCAGGATACTTATCCTATTTTGTCAGCCCTGGAGGAAATCAAAAGGTTCTTCATAAGGGCTAACGGAGCTAGAACTATGTTTACAAGTTGCAGATTACGATTCTGTGAAAGGTTAAGCTATTTATTTCTCCTTTAGCGCCAAATAGCATTTCACTTGACTTTAAAAAATTGAAATAGATTTGTTTATTAAGAATTAAAAAACAAACCAAAACAGCTATTCTGCACTGTTAAATCAAGTTGAGGAATATGCCAATAAAACCATATCAATATAATTTTTGAATTGTTAATATGTTTGTAATTCTTTTTCTTGCAGGCCTTCATGTCAATGTTTCAGATTCTCACACAGGAGGGATGGGTAGATGTCATGGACCAGACACTGAACGCTGTAGGACATATGTGGGCACCAGTAGTTGCTATTTATTTCATACTATACCATCTTTTTGCTACTCTGGTAAGTCTTCACTCCCAAATACACTGTGCTTTTCTTTATTTTAAATTATTCATATAGCTCCTCTATTACTTATTTTTCTCAGCTCGTTAGCACTTACTGTAATGTTCATTTTCAGTATAGAGGTCTTTAGGCTTAGTTCTTCAGTGGGGCAGAATTTACCCTTTAGACATTTGGCATAAGGCAGTGCCCTTTTTTCTCGTATGAGGTGATGTTCTTCATAAAATGCAAGTCACACTGCTAGACTAACAATATAAACTGTTAACTGTTAACAGTATCTTCACAGTTCTAATAACTGCAGAGTTAAGCAAATGCTCTTATTTAGCATGTAGAAATGGTCTCCTGAGCTTCCATTGCATTCTCTTTGTGGCAGTCATTGAAGTGTAAAGCCTCAGAATATGAACTCTTAACTAGAAATCACTACTTTTCTGTTGCCTGGTGCAAAATCAATGCATGTAAAATATATGATATAGAATATCAAGCAATAAAAGAATGAAAAATAATGCAGCAGTTTCTGTGTGTTTATGGAAATGGGGATTATATCTAAAACTCACTTTTTCTGTATGCATTTCAACTGGAATGATGAGTTTTTGAATACAGGAATTGGTAAGGAAAACAGTTTTATGGATATTCTGTTTCAATAAGGACTTGAGACTGTCATCTTTAGTACCAACACAGAGAAAATACTACAGTCATGGGAATATACATTTTACACACCTTTAATTCACTCTTACTTTTGCTCATTTAGTATTTTGCATTCATTGCAGTTTTTTATGCACTTATTTTCACTGTTTTTCTTCATTCTGTTTTCTTTCTTTGCTCAGTTGTCTACTTATATAAAATACTAGCTGAATTTACACAGTCTCCATCATCTTCCATCTACTTCTTTTACTTTACAGTATGTACTCTTTCTCTTCTAAAGATTAAAAATACAACTGTAATTGAGGGTGCAGTGGGTTCCTTCGTATGGATTGAAATCTTGACCACTTTATAAAATTCATTTATTGCTCTTAAAGTAGCAACTTTTCATGCCAAAATGACCTTTAAAACACCTTGGAAGTGGAAATAGAAAGTGAAAGGGAAGTGAGGCTTGGTCATGGATTTGAAAGCAGTTATTGGTTAGAAGATCTTACTGCTATTTTGCTGATTCTTCACCAAGAATATGGCCTGAACTGGAATCGATTTTTGCCTCTTATACAGGCATTAAGCAAGTCCATGAAGTAAAATAGTGTCAAGTGGCTCTTGTGCTAAAAATTCACATCTTAATTGAGAAGTAACTTAGCTGTAAGAGCAATTTTAGTATTTTGCTTTATGTTTCATGTTTTGAAAGAGTTCTCTGGGACTTCCCTGGGACTTCCCCATTTGTTTACTCTAAGTACTTATTTTGCTAGGAGTGAAGTCACTTTTCAGTACATTATCCATAGTGTTTTTACAGGGAATTTGCATTTAAGTACATGATCCTTGCTTTGCTTTGTAAATGTACACATTTCTTCTCAGTCACCTATGCAAATTTTACATGGATGAAGAAATTCCGCTAAGACAACTGTGCAGAATTACCTGGTCTTCTGAAGTTGTTCATTTTGGCTCTATATCTTCCTCAGACCACAGAAGAGAAAAGCTATGTAGGACAGAGTTTTCCGGAGGCAAAAAAGCTGAAGTAAAGAAAATAATCTGGAATTGGTAAAGGAGGACAAAAACTGTTGGGCTGCTATTAAAACCAAAAGAATATTTCTAAGAATAAACAGCTATCAGGAAATAACAAGAGTGAAGTCAAATGAAGAAATTACTTTCACCAGCCAGAAGAGAGAGGAGGATTAGAATTGAGAAGTGATAATTTGAGGCATTTGGCAGAGCAGACTGTAAAGCTTTGGAAAGGAATGAATAGGCTTCACATTATAAAGCAAAGAAAGGTTAAAGCTTAAAAAACAAAACCTCTCCTGGAAGCAAGGGCTGTTATTAGTTGAGATAGCAGGGGAGGAAGTTAAACAAATATCAAGTTTGCATTTAACTTTTCTTTTGTGGTACATCGTCTTTGGTTCTTGTTAATAAGAGAAAAAGGGAACTAATTAAGGTCTTGATGACTTGATGCATACCTGTTCATGAAGCAGCAGGATTGTAAAGGTTGATAGATTTATTGAGTACTTCACTTCTTTTTAGTGTGGAGCTGTAATTCTCTTGTTAGACCTCACCTGGAGTACTGTGTTCAGTTCTGGAATCTCCAACATAAGAAGGGTATGGAACTGTTGGAATGGGTCCAGAGGAGGGCCACGAAGATGATCAGAGGGCTGGAGCACCTTCCATATGAGGACAGGCTAAGAGAGTTGGGGTTGATCAGCCTGTAGAAAAGAAATCTCTCTCTAGACCTTATAATGACCTTCCAGTAACTGAAGGGGGCTACAGAAAAGCTGGAAAGGGACATTTTACTAGAGCATATAGTAATATGATGAGGGGGGATGGCCTTAAATTGGAAGGGGGAAGATTTAGGTTCAACATTAGGAAGAAATTCTTCATGATGAGGGTGGTGAGGCACTGGCACAGGTTGCCGAGGGAAGCTGTGGATGCCCCCTCCACTGAAGTGTTCAAGACCAGGTTGGTTGGGCCCTTAGGCAGCCTGATCTAGTGGGCTACCCCTGCCCATGGTAGGGGACTTGGAACTAGATGATCTTTAAGGCCACTTCCACATCAAACCATTCTATGATTCTATGATTCTTTGACTAGTATGCACTCAGCTGCTAGTACTGGAGTGTCATAGACTGTATAAAGTATCTGAAGAATTAAAATATCATGTTGTAAAATCCTGACAAAATGATAGTAAAACTGTTCCTCAGCAAATTGAGATTGAAGTAGTTTGTGCCAGGGATTATGTATTTTATCAGAATTCTGTCATGCTTTGCCATTCTAAAGGCCATATTAAATGTCACTGTCAGCAGCAGTTGGCTTATATAAAACTATATGAGGTACTGTTAAGTATGTGACATGTATAATAAGTCTTTTCAAACAGCTGCAGGAAATTCTATATATTGCTAAAGCCAGTTTCCTATTAAAAGAATTTTTCTTTTTCTGAACACTGATGTGTCATAAATTTATGGGTCAGAGTCCTAACTATGTGTTCTGTACCTTTATAGTTCATGGAGGGAAAGAGAATCCTGATGTGTAACAAGTTCCAGATACTGAGATCAGACATAGTTTTAAATTCTAAGTCTGGTATAGTAAGCTATGTAAATTTCATCTTCCATATACGGAGGGAATAATTTTCCAGTGTGATTGAAAGACAGGTAAAGTTATACTTCTTATACCGCAGCGGTGGATAAAGATATATGCTCTGGTCGTCAAGTCAAATAGTTCAAGAACACAGAAATAATTTAGGCCACTAACTCCTTTAAAAGAGCTAAGATTCACTTGGATATCTCTAGAAAATTGTTGCTTGCGTGTAGGAGCTCAGTATGTATGATATTTGCCTTGAACCTCAGAGACTATAACCTTGGCAGTTGCTGACAGCTGCAAAGCTAGGTGTATACAAACTTACTTACTGCCTTAAAACGTAAACTGCCTGAGGATATATGCTCTCCTAGTTCTGTCCTGTTCCCAGCTCTATCTGTCACAGTTTCAGCTTCATTGAAAACACAATGATCTCATATACACCTTTTTATTTTTCCCCCCTGGGATTCTTCCTCCTAGAAGCGTATCTACACAATCCATAATGTATAGTAAATGAAAGTGCATGAATTTCCTACTCTGTGGCTCCTGATGCATGCAGATAACGAGGCAGCTTACTTTTCTTTCGAAGTAAGAGTTAGCTAGTCTGCACAGAAGCACTCTGAGTGTTAGCAAGTCCATAAATTAAATTAGTATTAGGTACTCTCTGTGCTAAAAATTTACACCTTAGTTAAAAAGCAGCTTAACTTTATGAGCTGTTTAAGGATTCTGCCTTGTATTTCTTTTTTATTATTATTTGTAATGAATTTACGTTTCTTTTCATGTCAAATACGTTTTAACAGGTGTATTGTTAAACATATATATGTTAGTCATAAAAACTAGAATCCAAAACTTTTAAACTCATGTAATAGTTGTATGATAAACTAAAAAACAATTTACTACTTGCAAAATGTCTATGAGACATATGGTAGCAGATAATATTAGTTTAACAGATGTTGAAGGCAAGACTCCACTTACATCAGTAGTACCCTCATTTTTCCATGTCAATTCATAATATTTCTTAAGAAGAATAAGACAAGCTTCAATAAGTAATTCACAATTGTTTTGTAGATTCTACTCAGCTTGTTTGTTGCTGTTATTTTGGACAACTTGGAACTTGATGAAGATCTGAAGAAACTTAAGCAAGTAAGAACATGTTTTTGCTGTTCTTGGAAGTAGTTTCAATGAAATGTTATTTACTGGTGTTTTCATGATAAAAGATGGGAAATATCTTCATCAAAATGAACACAACAGTAGATGTTGAAGACTGTAGCATTATCTTGTTGGACAGTTGACTTTCACTCATTGTGAGGTAGAAATTAAGAGACTGTAAGAGAGATTTAGAAGTTTGCTTAAATCCTCGATGAAAGTCAATTTAGATAATCCTGTAATTAAAATAATATTAAAATCACAGCTAGGGCATCCTTTTGCTTATAATCTAGTAAAAGATGTCCCTGGCCATGTCTGGGCAACTGGGCTAGATGATTTTGAAAGGTCCCTTCCTAGCCAAACAATTCCATGACTCTCTGTGATACTTTATGAGCAGGCCACAGCACCTCTGCAGGGTCTGGCAAAGGTCCACAGGCAAGAAGCAGGAGAGGGGACTAAGCTGAATAGGAGTGCTAAAGATACTTAGCAAAGTTAACTTACTTGATTGTCTCTCCAGATTTGGGGACAAAGGTTACCAAGAAGGCATTCTCTCATGCTTGAAACCCCAAATGACAATCACATAAATGTAGCCACACTAAATCACACCAAATGTAGCTTAAAGACTTCGTATTGGCCGTTCTGACCTTGTGTACAAATCCCCAGAGAGGAAGGTATCTGTAGCTTTTACATAAATGTACAACTGTGCTTTAACTCGCACGAAGAGGAGCAAAATCATCAACATTTGCTATTTCGTGCCTGAAATAGCAAATTGAGAGCTTCATAGGTGGGAACCTCTATTATAATATCTAGGTTATAGCCTTCTTTCACCCATCATTTGCTGATTTTGTTCATCTTTGAGGTGGATTAACAATTGTTATAGAATTCTACTCTTAATTCTTGAAAAATAATCACCCAGAGAATTTAGTTATTTTACATTGAACAACTACATACAAATTAATCTGCCAAATAACCACTCTCTTATTTTTCCTTTTATATTATTTTTCTTTTGGTTTCAAAACTAAAGTGATGTGTTTATTCACTTATTTTTCTGATGTTCATTGTGTTCAAAATGTGTGTAAAAAATTACACCCTTCTCCTTTGGGGATTCAGAGATTTCTGAGAATACTATATAGTTACTTTAAGTTAGTCTTTATAGAATTCAATGAAGAAACTAATATTGCTTTTGCTGTTGCAATGTTAAATATCAGTATGCATTTCAAACATGAAATAAGTTAAAAGGGCTTGTATTTTCTGGCACAAAGAAATATAAATACTGGATTTCAGGTAATCAGCTCACAAAAGTGAAATGAGAGATCTTGTAGATGATTTTGGATGGGTAGACAGTCTTAAGGGTGCAAACTGAGTAGACCAAGTCAAGTTTATTCATTTTACTTCTTGCGAGTCTCAAGAGGTAGAGGGATCTGAAATGAAAGCGGCTGAGATGTATGGTAAGCAATGTCATATCCATACTCATAATCTTACAGGAAAATTTTTGTGTCTACATGAGTTAGAAGCACAAATCAGTTTTCAGGAGAAAGTGAAGAGCTTAAGAAATTAAATCTTATGGCTTTTCTGTGAAACTTAACATCTTAAATTCATAAATCATTTTAAAAATATACACCTTTGCTTATGAAATATCAGCAGCATGGGTTTGTGTTTTAGCAGCCCGCTCTGGAACTGGTGAATAAAAAGCAATGATGGGAGGCCACCACTGTGTCAGCCTGAAATCTTGTTAGTCTGGTACGAATGCTAACTTTATAATACGAATAGAGCACACTTCAATAAAAGACATAAATAAAGTTAAAATAAATTCCCTTAACCTCATAGTTTTGAGACTGGCAGCAGCATAGCTACGTGACTGTGGTGCTGGGACAGAGTAGAACTGCTGCCTGAGGCACCAGAACCTCTAGTTACCACGCAGTTCAGCCCAGCAATGAAGTTGATAGTCTGGTAGTTTGTTCCCTTGACCCAAGTAGATATTTAATCACAGGACAGCATTTTGCCAGTGGACATACCAGTTTGGTTACTGGCAGAATGGTGTATGTATTATGCACTATTATGACATAAGAAGATGTCCAAGGTGCCTGATGCCAGTTCACTTGTATTTATACTTTTGAAATGTTGCTTTAAACAGTAGCCTCTGATCAAATTCTATTACTCAGTACAATTGAATGTATACCCTTCTGGCATTAAGAAATATTACATGTTTTAAAAATGCCTAAGGTGAAAGGAAGTAAGAGACTGGTTCTTGGGGCTGAGTCATATGGAATTACTGGAATGATTGTACAAATGATTGTTTAGAACAGAAGAGGTTTCCTGTGGGGTAAATGCAATGGTGTCACAAGTTCAGTGCTGATAGTGACTGTGCGCTATTACACTGAAATATTGGTTGTCTTATCTCAGAAGATAAAGCGGAAAGAGTTTTTAATTCAATGATATTTTGAATTCTCCACTAAAACAAAATGGACTATGAGAAGAAGGATTGTGAGGTAATTTTAATTACCATTTCTACAAAGAGATCGAACTTCATTGCTGTACAGGAAAATGTTTGACATTCACAATTAAGAGCTGAACAGTGTTCTATGGGGAGAATCAAATAATTCAAACTGTTAAAGACAATGATTGGTTGAAAATGGTGAAACAGTAATGCTATCAAAAGTATTTCCATCCTTGTGTTTGCAATTTTTCCCTACCTTTAATGGCTGTAAAGCTTGAGGCACAGGGCATTTTAAGATGATGAAATAGTGGATGATTTTCAAGGAAGATATTTAAGCCAGAAATTACACCTAGGTAATAATCCCATTTGGGATGTGTCCTTCTTAATGATATATTAATTCCTTTTCTTGAACTTGATAAGAAAAATAATATTACTTACCTTTCAGGTTATCAGGAAAGGACTAAATATATGCAATGCAATCTAAAATGTAAAAAGACACGTAAACACTGAGTATTCATGTTGGTTCAGTAAATGTGTTTAAATATGAATAAATCAAAGCAAAAATACATTAAATCACTGGGAGATTATAAGGAAGATTGTATAAGGATATACAATCTGATTTAGATTTTAATTACTTCATTACATAATATTCTCCAAAAGTCTGGCCTCAAATAGTGTGAAGAGTAGGCAGAGCTCACTTTAATTAGCCACTAGTTGATTATATTTTCTTTTTTGTACAGTGTGTGGTCCCCATGTGTTGTTTATTGCACAGTGTTCAAGCATTGCTGTGCAGACAGAACTGTTAATCTTATTCCTGACTTTTTTATGGTACCCCTCATAAGTATCTAGAACAAACATAAAACTTGTAAAAGCTTAATTTAAGTGATTTACTTAACACCGCAGGCACACATAGGAATAGAATCTGTTTTTCCAAGACACTATTCAGATGGTTTAAGAACAGAATCATTCTTTGTGTTCTTACAGCTCTGTTCATTTGCAATACAACTCCCTTGCTCTGCCGCATGGCTCATCCTCTCACCTATGTCTGCTGTGATAGCCCAAGTCAAGTGAAAAGGGACTGTACTATTGCTCATAGTCACCATCTATCTATGCAATAAACTCTGCAGTAATCCTGACTGACCCTAACATGCTACTTAACCTCCAGGTGTGAGATTGATCCTACTTATCTAGCCATGAGGTGTCTTTCTGTTGTGTTTAGTGCATCAGTTATGCAGATGATATCAGTCTTCGGCACAAGAAATCCACCAGCTACAATCTTAACTTCCTTCTTTTTGATTCCCGTCTTCTCCACCCTCTCTGTAAACTGTTGCTCCAAAGCTAAAAAGAAGCCAAAAGGATTTCTTTGATTTCTTTTGATAAAGTTTGGACTTTCTTTTTGAAATTCAGTACTCTGAACATATTGTGAAGCATGAATTTCCTTTACAGCAGCTGTGTTAACTTTTCCCATTGTAGTTACCATGTATCTGCTAATTCTACTGTTACTACATTTTTATCAGTTTGCCTAAATATGAGATCAGTTTCTAATTTCCCATACTCTATCCTGAAACCCTTTTTTTAAAGTCAGTCACATCTGCCACTTTCCTTTCTCTAGCTACTAAGTCTACTTTGGTGACAAATTATTCACTGTTAGAACTATGTCAGCATTGTTATATCTGAGATCTTTCAGAAATCTTGAGTGAGTGTTATCAGGTCTTGGAGAATAACAATTTGATCTTGTGTTAGTTATCTTCCAAATGCATTTCTCCTGAGTTTTTTTGTTGGAGGTTACTCTTCAGCATGGTTCAAGGTCGTCTTTGACTTCCTCTGTCGTCAACACTATTCACTTTGCTTTCTTGGTTTGGATTTCTTTTTCTGAATGGTCTCAATTAATAGCCTGTTTAGCTCTTTTAAACCCTCTGTGGATCTTGCTGCTTTCTGTATTTTTTAAAAAGTTTCCTTAATAGATTTTCTTTATTTAGAAAGTAATCTGTCAAAATCTGTCATGCCCCAAGATTTTGTTTATTATAAAATTGCCACAATTTATGGGTTTTTTTCTCTATTCTTTGCTCAGCATATGGATTCCCTCTCTGAAGCACACCCATTTCGTTTTGAAAGCCTTCTTTGCACTCCAGTTGGCATTGCTGGCCTTTTTGATCTTCTTGAGGTTTTTCTGTAGGTGGTAGATGTATTCTCTTCTTCTGAAAATATTTAAAGTTACTTTGTATACCCGACCCTCCCAGTTTCTGTCATTTGAACAGTCTTCTAAATTTCTGTTTAAGAACTCTATGATTTTATGTAATTCATTTTTTAATTTACACTCTATGTAGTTAATGGGTTTGACCACCTACTTTTTAAAAAATATCTGAATTTAAGAGCTTTTCAATCACTTCTATGGAATAGCTTTTTGATATTTATGTCATAAACTAGATCTTGCTCAGTAGTAAACCATGAGGTGCTTCTTCACTTAGGTGTTCTCTGACTATGTAATTTAGTGAGGAGTCACTTATGAGTAAAAAGTTAATCTTTCTTCTACTCTGTAGCTCAGCAGTAACTAAAACATCTCTGTGTTATCAATTCTGTTCCTGGCACAAATCCAAAACATAGCCCCATAACAGCTACTATACAGAAAACTAACTATCCCAGCCAAAACTAGAATACTGAAGTTAGTTGCTAATCATCATCTACATGTACGCAGAATATTTCCTCCAGTTAGGCATGCATTTTCAATACAGAGGGATCTTATGCTGTTTGTATATGCATTTACCTTACTCATTTTACTGACTGTAGATTTAAAAATAAGTTGTACTTCTCTTTCTCTGGTGCAGCATACTGTCGGTCTGGATAATATATTGCCTGGATCTGCACATTCTGATACTGTAGGACCCTACAGCTCATTACTCCTACCAAGCTTCTGAGATGTCTTTTGTGTCAACATTGTGGGGTTTTGAATAATGGAAATTCTAGTTCAATCATGTTATTTTTTAGGGTTCTACTGTTGGTTCAAAAGCCTGTATATGAATTGTTCTTGTCTGGTTTTATGTCCTTTCATTAATATGGCTTTATTTCTTATGCTTTTCTGTTTCCTATCAGAATTTTGTAAATTTTTAGGATTCCTATAGCCTCATTCTATACAGAGAAATTCACTTTTACCTTGCTAATTCTTCCATTACTGTACTATTTTTTATAGGTGCTCCCTGAATTAGCTTTTGCAGCCAGTCAGGTTAATTTTAAGTGTTAGATTTCAACCCACTTCACTAATACATTGCAAAGTTGTATATGCAATTTGAAATATCCATACAGGTTTTCTTCTCTAGGCACTGAAGAGAAGTGGATACTTTTTGGCGGCGATTTTTAGACAACTATGTTTTGTATGTAGGGTGTCTACAAGTAAATTTAGAGCCAGCCATGAGGTTATACTCAGGCTTCCCAGGCTATATGAATTATCTGCTGCATAGTTTACAGCTACATCTTAAATCTTACAGCTTACATCTGTATGATACTATTTTTCAAGTGTATATCCCAGTTTCTGTTATATCATACAAAGTGGGTACCTTCTAAGCTTACACAATTCTGCTGCTTCAAAGGAATATTCCCTTAAGGAAGGTCAGATTTCTATCACATCACACATGTGCTGTCAGTGCATACTGGGGCACACTCACAAAATGAGTACAGATGGCATTCATTACTAAAAATATTTTCCCAATACATGCTTTACCACCCAGCAACAGAAGTCCTTGGAGGAGTAAACAAGAGTGTGTAGTATGGACATTATTCTTCTAATTTAAGGAAATTTTCATTCTCACCAGTGAAAGTACTTCTCAGATGTACATGCTCCTTTCCTTCCCTACTATGAAATATAGACAAGATTTTTTTCCCCCTAATTGCATATCAAAGCAGCAAATACACGAGGCTGCAGTGGTAAATGTGTCTACTTATAGTATGTATTTTTTTTTTAAATTGTATTTAGAATTATATTATTTGGCCTCTGTACTTTTAAAAGTAAGAGATGTTCATGTGTTCATCCTCTCTTGTTTAAGTCTCACTTTCATAACTTTGATGTTGAAAGCAGAAACTTTCATAAACAAGGAAGCCTGGAGATAGTTATAGTTTCTTTGTTGGTTTGGTCTGTTGAGACAGATTCTTCTAGTTGACAATGGTTAATGTCTGGATATCTCCATTTGATGCCAGTAGTTCAGGACTGGGTTTTGAAATGCTTAGAATCTTCACAAAAAAAAAGACAGTTCAACAAAAATGAGTGGTCTTGATGAGACTTTCACAGCAAAAGCATAAAAGGAAATCTGTCTGAGCAAGCAACAGTAGAAAAAAGGAAAAAAGGTAACTGGTAGTTGGGTTTCATCAAAAATAGCAGAACTAGAATGGAATCTAGTTCCATAATATTCTTTTTTTTTTTTATGCTGGTGGGGGGGGGGGGGGGGGCATGGGGGGGTCTATATTGGGGTCCACTGCCACTCAACTGTCCAGAACTACAGCAGAGTATAGGTATCTTAAAGAGTTTAAAAAAAAAAAAAAGAAGAGACGTAAAAATGCATTAATTTCAGGTGTTATTCCCTCTGGTCTTAAAATCTACCCTGTTTTTTTCTGCTTTTGTTGCCAGGGAAACAGAGCAATTAACATTTCTTTTTTTCTCACTAAGCAGTTACTTTTGCTTCTTCACTACTCAGTACTTAGGTTAGAAAATTCTTGATTTATAATGAAGCTGTTGGCCTCCTACTATCTAAAGGGAAATTGTCTGATGTTTCCTTAATGTTGTTCAAATAAATCTGACAGAAATATTCTAAAGATGAATATGACAGTTGCAGGTCTCTGTTCACCATAGCATCCTGTTTATTTCAGGAGGATCTGAGATACTCAGTTGCTTGTAAAATTGGATTTTTTAATAAACCAAAGTGGTACTTATATGCCAAACAATTCAAACTTATATCCACAGAGCAAATATAAATTCCCTTTCTGTGAATGCTATGGTATTCAGTTTTGTTTGTGTCTAAGCTGGAGAGAAGCAGCACAATTTGTAATTGATCTTAAATTCATGTGCAATCAGTTGTTGATTATGCAATTATTATTTTGATTAGTTAGAAAATATTTCTGGTATCTGTGCTTTTCATATCTATCTCAGAGCAATTAGGTTCACATTTTTAATCCATGTGAAAGAAATTTACCAATAATAAAAAAACCTGATGCACTTTAAAAAATGCAATTATTTAAATTATTTTTATGAAAGAAGTAAGAGTATTCTGACATATACTGAAAAAAATTAAATCATCCTTTCATATTGTCCTGATTCCAGCTGGGATAGAGTTAAGTTTCCTCTCCCTAGCTGCTGCATTTTGGATTTAGTGTGAGAATAATGTTGATAACACATATTGTTTTTATTGTTGCTAAGTAATGTTTATACTCATCTGGGACAGAGTTTATTTTCTTCCAAATGGCTGCTGGGTTTTAGATTTAGTGTGACAAGAGTGTTAATAAGACACTGATGGTTTTAGTCATTGCTAAGGAATCAAGGATGTTTCAGTTTCCCGTGTTTTGCTAGTGCATAGGTGCAGAGCTAGGGCAGCTAGCCCAAACTCACCAGTGGAATACTCCATACCATAACATCACGCTCAGTATAAAACCAGGAATTTGGGGGATAGGGGGCAGGCAGGCAATCTGAATTCCCACATTTGGTGCTCTGCTTGCTGCGATTTCTGCAATTGCTGCGAACTCTGCTCTCTGCGCTCTCTGCTATCACTGCACTTGCTGAAATTACTGCTCAAGACAGGCTAATCATCACGTGGTAAGCAGTTATATTTTAATACATTCTTTGTTGTTGTTGTTGTCTTCTTTTATTGTTCTATTAAAACTCTTTCTATTTCCACATGTGAGTTTTCCTTTTCCAATTGTCCTCCCTATCCCACTGGTGGTGGGGAGGAGTGAGAGACTATGCATACTGTTCAGCTGACACCAAAGGGCTGAACTGCAGCATAGATAAAGGCTGGTGGGTTTTTTTCAAGTATTAATAGATAGGATTCATGTCACCTATTTAGCCATGCAAAAAGCTAGACATATGGTACAAGCTGCACTTGCCTATAGCCATACTTACTTTCCAGGGAATGATTCATCCCATCTGAGTTGTTGCTCTTTTTCTGTTGCAGAGGGAGTTTAGACAACTAGTTAGGCAAAGTGCCTGATTTTCAGTGGGCAAAGTTAAATGACATGAGTCTCCAATTGATTAGGAACCTTTATTTCTTTGATATTTAATCATGTGAGTGCTTTTACATTACTGAGGCCCAAAAACGTGGTGTGTACTGCTAGGCATCTTACTGAACATCCTAGGCTGGGATTCCTAATTTAGGTTAGGGGCATTGGTTATAACAGCAAGAAAGAATAAAAGTCAGCATTCAAAGCTGGCCATCTCTCTTCACTCACAGCAGAGAACCAATTCTTCATTTGTGAAATTAGGTTCATAAAACAGAAGGTCTCTGGTTTTGGCACTTCAGTTAGTTTTCTAAAGGTGCATGGAATGTATCCAACAGGGTGTTTGTAGAGGTTCCTGACTTTGACCTGGGTTGGCTTTGTAGGAGATACAGGCTTTGTCTCATTTGTAGAGCAAAAAGCATGCTCAGAGGAAAAGACAGTGTGTTCTGTACACAAAGTCCCAAATGCAAGGTCCTACACTTGGGTTGGGGCAATCCATGGTTTTAATACAGGTTGGGTGATGATGTGATTGAGAGCTGCCCTGCAGAGAAGGACTTGGGGGTGCTGATCAATGAGAAGCTTGAGACGAGCCGGCAATGTACTCTCACAGCCCAGAAGGCCAACAGTATCCTGAGCTGCATCAAAAGAAGTGTGGCCAGCAGGTCGAGGGAGGTGATTCTGCCCCTCTGTTCCTCTCTTGTGAGACCTCATCTGGACTACTGTGTCCCATTCTGGAATCCTCAACATAAGAAGGATATCATACTATTGGAATGGGTCCAGAGGAGCTGAAGCACCTTCCATACGAGGACAGGCTGAGAGAGTTGGGCTTGTTCAGCCTGGAGAAGAGAAGGCTCCAAGGAGATCTTATAGCGACCTTCCAGTACCTGAAAGGGCCTACAAGAAATCTGGAGAGGGACTATTCATAAAGGTTTGTGGTGATAGGATGAGGGGGATTGGGTATAAACTGGAGAGGGACAGATTTAGTCTACACATAAGGAAGAATTTCTTCACTGTGAGAATGGTGAGGCACTGGAACAGGTCACCCAGGGAAGTTGCCGATGTTCGATCTCTGGAAGTGTTCAAGGCCAGGTTGCATGGGGCCTTGGGCAGCCTGATCCAGTGGGAGGTGTCCCGGCCCATAGCAGGGGGATTGGAACTGGATGATCTTTATGTTACCATCCAACCACAACTATTCTATGATTCCATGATTCGATTTACCACGATGGTCCAATTTTCTTCTTGTCAATATCCTAGGCACCTTTCTCCCCTCAACCATCACCATTATGGTTCCCATTTTCTCAACTACTCATTCTTATTCTTTCATATCCAGACACAGTTACTGCAGTCTTTTCTTTACTTTAGATCATACATTTGTTACTGCCAGTAGTAACTTATCAAAATTATTGAAGAAATTTACCCATCTTTGTTGGAAATCTGCAAAACAACCATCTGTTTGTTAAGAGAGCCTCCATAAATTCACAGATGCAGCGTTGGTTTCCTTAAAAACTTCCAAGGTGTCTCTCCTTTCTAAAGTTGGCTTTTACTTTGGGGATGATCACGAATCTCTTTTGGACTAAAACATCCTTCTAATAGTTGTTTATCAGAGTTTCTGTGGTCACAGCATATACTTATTGCTGAAATTCATGCTGTGAAAGAAAGCTTTAATGCAAACTAGGTTTCCAATATGGAAGTCATACTGGCAAAGAGACAAAAAAGAGCAATACACTGATCTGTTCCAGAACGAAATAAGGAAGTCAGGTCTGCAACCTTATCTTCCATTAGGTTTTTTTGTCTGTCTCACACAGAGATGGGGATGGTTTTAATTTTAAACTCATTTTCAGGTTTGTTATTGTTCTGTTAAAATCAGATGAGCAGGAAGAAAAGGCCCAGGTTTTACTACCAACCTCTTGAGTATACATTCATGATGTTTGCTGAAGCAGTCTGTATGTATATTTAATACCTTTCCAGGTTTTGTTTGCTTTTTTAACTGTTTCTAGGTACTAAGCTATAGAATTTGTTTTCCATACACTCTTGACTTCCAGGTATTCATCATCTCTTCATGCATCGCAGTTCTAACAATTGAAACAGCTCACTAGTTTTCTAGCTGGTGAAAATACATGCTATTTTTATAGCTTCTGCTGCTCTCTTTTTGTATTACCGTTAGCAGAACAAATGAAGAAAGCAACCTAAACTAAGTGCTGTGCTTATTTTTCTATAAAATTTTACCACTGATTTCTAAGAATAAATATTTCTGCATTCATTCTTACTATTTTTTTGGTCAAGAAATCTTCATAACTGAACCTCTGGGAAAGATGTGGCTAACAAAGTGATTTATTCAGCAGAACTGGTCATAGAAAGAAGATATGTCAAAATCTGACTGTTGGACAAACTAAAGCCCTTGTGCTCCAGAACCATAAGTGAGGACATGAAGTTATACTTTACCCTAGTTCCAGTAGGAGAAGGAAGTCTGGATTGTCTAGTATGGAGAGTAATTCAAATGGGATGCCTAAAACAGAATCACAGACTCATTAGGTTGGAAAAGACCCACAGGGTCATCAAGTCACACCATTCCCATCAGTCACTAAACCATGCCCCTCAGCATCTCATCCACCCATCTTCTAAAAACCTCCAGGGAAGGTGATTCAACCACCTCCCTGGGCAGCCTGTTCCAGTGCCCAGTGATCCCTACTGTAAATTTTTTTTTTCTAATGTCCAGCCTGAACCTCCCCTGGCGGAGCCTGAGGCCATTCCCCCTTGTCCTATCCCCTGTCACCTGGGAGAACAGGCCAGCTCCCTCCTTGCTACAACCTCCCTTCAGGTAGTTGTAGAGAGCAATGAGGTCTTCTCTCAGCCTCCTCTTCTCCAGGCTAAACAACCCCAGGTTTCTCAGCTGCTCCCCATAAGGCCTGTTCTCCAGCCCCTTCACCAGCTTTGTTGCTCTTCTCTGGACTCGCTCCAGAGCCACAACATCCTTCTTGTGGTGAGGGGCCCAGAACTGAACACAGGATTCGAGGTGCGGTCTCACCAGTGCCGAGTACAGTGGGAGAATAACCTCCCTGGACCTGCTGGTCACACTGTTTCGGATACAAGCCAGGATGCCACTGGCCTTTTGGGTCACCTGGGCACACTGCTGGCTCATGATCACTCAGCTGTCAGCCAACACCCCCAGGTCCCTCTCCTCCTGGCAGCTTTCTAGAGAGACTTCTCCTAGTCTGTAGCACTGCACAGGGTTGTTGTGCCCCAAGTGCAGGACCCGGCATTTGGCCGTGTTAAACCTCATGCCGTTGGTCTCAGCCCAGCAGTCCAGCCTGTTCAGGTACCTTTGCAGAGCCTCCCGACCCTCCAGCAGATCCACAATTCCACCCAGCTTGGTGTCATCTGCAAACTTGCTAAGGGAGCACTCGATGCCTTCATCCAGGTCATTGATTAAGACACAGAACAGGGCTGGACCCAGCACTGAGCCCTGGGGACAGCACTTGTAATCGGCTTCCAACTGGATTTAACACCATTTCCCACCACTCTCTGGGCCTGGCCATCCAACCAGTTTTCCACTCAGAAAAGCGTTCGCATGTCCAGGCCAGAGGCTGACAGTTTCCATAGCAGAATGCTGTGAGAAACTGTATATGTGTGTATACATATGTATGCCTATATATGTATGTATGAGAAGCAGTACAATAGTAAAAGCTTTTACTTAATGTGGATTTGGGAATTGGAGAAATAGTACACGGTGTAAGAGAGCTCTACAAAGCAATTATTGTCATGTCTTTTAAAATGCACTGCAATTAACCAAGGCTCTACATGGCTTTTTTTCCCCATGCAGAACCCTGGTTTTCTCACAGAACATGTTTACATGGCAGCTAGCCAGCAGTCTGTGAACTGCTTGCTCCACTGTCATTCATGACTTATTAAATGCAAACAACTTTCCTTTTGTGAGTGAAATACCTGATTGGAAATAAGCCATTTTAAAGAGGACTGTGCTAGGGAAAAGAAAATAATGTATTCAAAGAGTTCTTAACCCTCCCTTTCTCCCTTTTATGAAAACCAAACCATGAACAGTTCAGGTTTCAAAGTAAAGCCCAGTTACAAAGGCATCTGCAGTCCAAACTGTACATGATTTGGTGTTTAGATTGTGCAAGCCTGCATTATTCTGAAAGCAGAACATACGCAATAGTGAAGCTTTAAGCAGTTTGCACTTTTATCAACATTAACCAAAAAAAGACATTGTATTAAAATAACTGTATTCAATAGTCCATTGTTTCAGTAAGCTCTTTATGTTAAGTATATGCCTTATGTCTTTGAGTGTGGATAGCCATATGGTTAACAGAAGATGAAAATGTAAGGCTTCATTGGGTCACTCTGTGTCTTAAGTAAGTTCCTTATATATCATCTAATTCTGGATTCATGAAAAGATTTCAATGAGCTTAGAAAAATCAGACTGCTTACAATAGCTGCAAGTAATTTTAAGACTTGCCAGAAGTACTTTAGGAACCAAAACTATTAATGCTGGCTGTCATTTTTAATCATTGAATTGCAGTATCAACAGGTCTGTGTTAAGTTTCTCTAAAATTACTTTCTGATGTCGGGTCTTATCCATTTACCACATGCAGTAAAGAGATATGTTTACATTAAAGTCAATCAAGAAGCAAAAGACACCAAATGTTCATGGGATATATAGGATGCAGTCCCCCACAGTATAAAAATGTACTTCAGCTCTATGGTTCTGGACTGTCCTTCATCCTCTTCTTCTTTTTCTACTTCTCATTTGAAACTCAGTGAATCTATCTCCAGTTTTTTCCATTTTAAATGATGAGAAGTAAATTATTTTCTGGATCACTCTGAGGAGATGAAACTTTCCCCACTTCATTTACTGAAGCTGTAGCTTACACCAGAGTTCAGGAGTTGTAATAAATTATTACTAGAAGATCTTCTCCATGAGAGCCATAATGTGACCTTCATTTTTATTGGGCAAGACATTTTATTTTATTTTCTGTCAAAATGTGCCTGTCTTGGAAAACTAACTTGAAAGTCTGTGATGCATTTAAGTATGAGTGAAAAAAAAGTAGAAGAATGCTTGTGAAAACAGGGTTTTTTTTAAACTTAAGTTATTGCTGAGAATGCATGTTCTTATGCATATAAGACTTGAGGACTTTTCATGAGCAGGGGCAGGAGAAAATTACAAGGTTATTTACAATATGGTGGCCATTGTTCTCTGTTTTTCAGTGTATAAATTCTAAATTGTCATGTAAGTGTTACCTTCAAAATGGCTAAGGTATATTCTTGCTTTGTATAATATTGTACTCTCAAATTTCTTCTGTGTTTTACATGTGCATGTGCACAGGAACACACACATCTGTTTAGAACTCCACTAGCTAAAAAACAGTTATATATGCCACTGCAAAATATAAGGCAAGTGAATTTGGCAGAAACTTCAACACGAGGTGAGTCATAGTTGTAGGAGACCCTATTGAAGGGGACAGAGGGTCCAATATGCCGAGCTGACCCCACTCACAGTGAAGTCTGCTGCCTCTCAGGAGCCTGGGGAAAGAGTGTGGCCAAGAAACTTCCTAACCTGGTGAGATGTATAGATTACTACCTGTTACTACTGCTCCATGTGGGAGGGGATGAAGCAGCAGTGCAAAGCCCAAGGGGGATTAAAAGAGAATTTAGGGCCTTGGGATGGCTACTGAGGGAATCTGGTGGCCAAGTGATTATTTCTTCCCTCCTTCCAGTTACAGATGGTGACATTATTCAGGAGTAATTCTTGAACATTCCTGGTTAATTCATGCTCACACAGCAAGTGAGTCAAGCTCCAGGGCTTGGTGAATTCTTTTCTCCCTGAGACAGGAGAAGAGAGGCTTAGAGATGGCTGCATTGTGTGCTCCCCATTTGCTGTGTGTCTCAGAAGAAAACACATTTTAGGCCCTTTTTGAAAGAAAGACTTGAAGAAGAGAATTGAAATGCCTGCAGCCTTCTGGCCACAGAGGTATAACATGGCACCGAAAGAAAGAAAGGGAGAAAGAGAAAGAGAAATTGGAGAGAAGCCCAGCACCAAGTTTTACTCCCTTTCAAAGCATCTTTCAAACTCACAGTGCATTTCTTTTTCTCCCACCCTCCAGATCTCTCCCTGGTTAAGTTAGAGCTCATCTGCTTTGTTTCTTACCTGCTATGTAACGGAAAGGACCATACACACAGGCCTTTGCTTGAGGAATCAAAGGAACTTCCTATATCACGCACCCATTTGTCCCTGCACGCTTGTGTGCACAGCTCCTTGACTCAAGTCCCAGTGGTTTAATTGCACAGGTTTTTACTGCCTCAGCCTTCCAGTTCTCAGAAGCCAAAGTTCAAATGCCATCAGACCACATCTTCAGCTAAAATACAAGGCATCACCTTTGTCAGAGCCCATGGTGAAGAAGAGATCCCTTGTGGCACCTAGCCTGCTGCGGTCTAGGCTGGACACCAGCCTACAGACCTGCCTGTCTAACCAAACATCCCACCCCAGGCGCTGCGTGAGGAGGACACACTGCAAGCCAGGAAATCCAAGCAGTGTTTTCTCAGCCAAAATCAGCTCTGGAGGTTGGTGGAAGAACAGGAGATTTCAGATGTCCAGTGAGATAGTAGAAATACAGATCAGATTCACAGGGTAAGAAAATGTCTGTATCACTGATTTACAATATTTACAGCTCAAAGAATATATCTATCAGCCCAGGCAAAGCCACATGTCAAACAGAGACCTAGCTGAGATAAAGAGACACAGCAGACATAAGTATCAAAGAAGTACTATCTGAATTCTATGTCATTTTGAATGATGTTGTTGAAGAAGAAGAACCACATAGAAAAAAAAAAATTCACAGAAAGGGTCATTGGGCACTGGCAGAGGCTGCCCAGGGAGGTGGTTGATTCACCTTCCCTGGAGGTGTTTAAGACACGGATGGACGAGGTGCTGAGGGGCATGGTTTAGTGTTTGATGGGAATGATTGGACTCGATGATCCGGTGAGTCTCTTCTGACCTGGTTATTCTGTGCTTCTGTGATAGCACAGCTCATGAAATTATATAAAACTAAGGTGAAGTGCAATACAAGCTACATAACGAACAACATCTTTGCTCATTATCACTTTGTGCAGAAATCTAGGCTGTTGGTTCAGTGTCTCCTGTGGGCACGTGAAATGAATATACTTATAAATGGAGCTTCCCGTCCACCAGAGGAAGTGTAAAAATCTAGAGTACTACGATGGGGGACCACAAACTCATGCAAAGACCTTGTAGAAAAGTTGCAACTCAGCTCCTTGCAAAGAATGAAGAGGCTGGTTTCTATTTGAATTGACCACATCCTTCTGAAAAGGAATACATGTACTTCAGTTGTGATTAAATTTTTCACACAGGTTTTACAAAAAGTGAAAAAAGACTGAAAAAGTTAAGAATCTTAAAATCTATTTTTTTAAAACATACAAAAAGGACTCTGAATCAGATTTTTTTTGGTTATACACCAGTGTCTTGAGGTAGTTAAAAAGCTTGCAATGTGCTACATTCCAGTCCATGCTAATAATAGAAAGTAAGTTCTGAGAGGACAAGGTACCCCCTAGGCAGTAGTATAAGCAATTATATTCAGGGCAAAAAAGCACCAATCAAAATGTCAAGATGAGCTCTTCTTTTTGCAATTGTTTTTATGTTATCTGAAGAAAAGATTAAAGGACATGGAGACCTCCTGAGTGCACTTGCAGATGCATATTTTTTTGGTTTAGGCATCTGATTATCACATCCTAAATGTATATTTAGGTCTGCTTTCCAGCTCAGCCATAAAAAACATAATATGTACTTTGGCTCTCTAATACCAATAGCAGATTTTAAATCTACACAAACACACACATATATGTGCAAACCACTTAAGAATCATAAAAGTTTTCCTCCATTTTAGGTCCTGCAAATACGTTTGTTACATTTGTATATGTGAATGCAGGTGTACACCCACCCACAGACAATAAACTTGTCAAATACACAGTTTTTCAATGTGCCCTGATTTTTAGTGGTTGCAGAATGACAGCATATCCCTTTTTAAAATGTTGCTAGTTTTACATAACTGCTGAATATATGCCCAAAGCTTAAAAATATGTGTGCATGCTTTATAAGCATATTGTTCTTGAGAAAAAAGTCCTTAAATGCTTAATAGCTCCAACAGAGCTTTCTTGTGTTTAGTACTTTTCTTTCTTTCTCTTGGCATGTCTTAATTCCAGAAGATTATTTTATCCATTGTCAGAAATGAAATGATGTGTAGTACCTGTGTATCTTGTTTGTAATGGTAGTGGACTGGGCTAAGAGAGACCCAAGTGTGCATTCATATGTACATCCTTTCAGACCTCTACCCTAAAATTACTGCTCTTTAAGTATGATGTTGCTTAGTATTCAAGATGATGGTTACATAAGAGGAAAGCCTTCTGCAGCCCTTACTTACGGCAACCTGTTTCTGGCATAAGGATAGCCTCTGGTAACGCACCTCTCTGGGGACTTTGAGCAACCTGATCTAGGAGAAGGCATCCCTTCCATGGCAGGTGGGTTAGATCTAGCTGATTTTTAAGATCCCTTCCAGCCCAAACCATTCTGTGATTCTTTGTTTCTATGAGTATCAGTGTCACCTGAAAATAGAACCAAGGCACCAGCAATCACTTGGCAGCTTCTGCTGACCAGTGGTTGATACAATCTCACTATCTATGTTTCTGGTAAGAAAAATAATGCCAATATTTTGCTTAGACATTTATTATGAAGCTTACTGAGGAGGAATTTATAGGCCCTCAAGTATAACAACAGCTGTACTGGGTCAGAATAAAGGTCCTCCTGGTTCAATATCTAGTCCCTGTTCGCGGTCAGTACAAGATGTTTAGGACTAACATAAGAACAGGGAAGACACATTGTGATATTTCATTCTCCAGTGATATTTCACACTTCAGTGACAGTCAGTCTGCAAGGATTTGGGAATTTCCACTGTCCAATATGGTATATCTTTGTTTAGTAATTCTGGAGGTATTTCTTCTTGCATGTGTTTGTTAAATCTATTTTAAATCTATGTATATTCTAGCATTTGCTGCTTGCGGTAGCAAAGATAAATTTAACAATGCACTATGTGAAAAAGATAATTCTTTCTAATTATGAATCTGCCACTTGATTATTCCATTTGATGCCCCCTAGCTCATGATGTACAGTCATTCCAGTCAAATGCTTCCTTCATTCTCTGTCCTTCCTGCTGTGCCTGTTATTACCTCCAATGTATTCTGCCTTGGTGCACTTGTACTTGCAGCTTTAGAATATGCACTTGGTACATATCACTTGGCAAGTCTACTTGAAGTGATATGCATTTGCAAGCAAAACTGGCAGTTTTAACTAATGCATCTTAGAAAAAGTCAAGTTTAATGTTCATTACAAACTCTTTCCATTTTTTTCCTGAGTAAATAAATCAGTATGTGGAATTGTTAGGCTAGAATTTCTGTACCATCATTTCCTGGAAATTATTTTCAACAATGATTCAAAATATCTAGTCTGTAACAGAAAAATATGTTAGCAAGGCAGTTTGGAATAATCAGAAATCCTGTTTCCCTTCATGCAGCTAGCTTGCTGATACTTTATTGGTACCATTTTTCAGGGATTTCATCTTTTCCTTTTGTCTCCGTTTGCTTTCCTCATATCTCTTTTCTGGTGTGGCAGCTTACTATTAAAAAGCACGCTGCTCCTAGTTGAAGTCCTGGCCATTCAGATTTAGTCAGAAGGTACTTTTGACCTTACTCCTGTTAGTACTAAGGAGTCCCACTGTCCTGGCAGTGCAAACATCATTTTGGCAGACCTATTAACAATTCCTTTATTCAGTGAGGAGCAAAACTGTACTCACACTTTATGACCCGGTTGTACTTTTCAGTGTGAAGCAGTTTTTCTTTTTCTTCCCCTCCCTGCCCCAGATTCCTGATAAGCTGAACCAAAACACATAGCTCACTACTGCCCTTAACAGAGACCAATGGTTGGTCAAACACTGATAATTGATTTTTCAGGCACCTCACTCCAGAGACTATGTTAAATTATAGTTCAGAAGAGACGTTTGGTCTGTCAGTAGAGCAGGAGATGGAACAGATAGAATCTGGGGCCTTTCTACCTGTGGGAGCTAAGCTTTTTCATATGTATAGGACCACCCCGTAAACCAGGAGCAGCGATGTGAAAAATCAAAGGCTTTGACAGAGGCATTAAAAACCATCTAGATAGTCTTTCCTTTTTAAATTTTTTCTCTTCCCCCCCCCGCCTTTTTTTTCATCTTTATGATACCCATCAAGATTGCTCAGTGAAGAGAAACAAAGCAGAAACCTCACCAGGTCCTGACTGTCTTGCTGCACCCTTTTCTTGGATGCTGAACATTTTTGGTCAAAACACGTTGCCAGAGCTTTGTGTCTTTCACCTGGTACCTCCAGGCATTCAGCAGATCCAGGAAGATGCCAGTGACAATGTTAGCAGTAGCATAACTTCCATATTTTGTGTGCTGAGGTTTCAGCATTAAAGTGAGAGTTTCAGCATGGGGTTTTTCATGAACATATTGTGCAAACAAGGTGTTATAGTTGATATATCTAATTTAAACACACTCGGCATAAAATTTTATATGTGTATATGTGAATGTGTTTGTGAAAATCAAGGAGCTGTTTAAAGCCTAGTTAGATTAACTTGCCTCCAGAGTATTTTTATTCTGAGGACAGTGCTTGAGGTAATTCCAAATGGGAAATAGCTACAAAATAGAACAAAAATCTTAAAATTACCTTTTCATTATATCTGATCCCTTCTTAACAAGCGGCTGGAAAGATACATGACAAACACATTTTATTAACAAATGAAAAATACAATAATGTTTCCAAAGTGAATATTAAGTACTATATACAATGCATGTAATCCTTCTTTTTGTCATAGAAGGAAGATGGTCCTCCATTCCCAGGCCACGTACAGAGCATTTAAAGTACAGCTATTTCAAAATTAGTAAACTTTACAAAGAATATGTCCATTTCTAGAAATGTCCTTTCAAGACTGGAAAACATGGTCATCTGGAAAATTGCTTGTGCTAGGCTCTTCCCTTTGTTAATAATTAAGACAATTATGAAAGTCTCCCCAAGGCTGTGGCTTCCACCTTTTCTTTTTCTGCCTCTTAACCTCATCTGTCACCTTATTTAAAAACAGTATCAATGGATCACAAACAGTGGCTTATATATTTAATGCCCAATGGTGAAATAAACACGTGAGTATTAATTCAGGAGTTGTCAATACCTTGTACGAGCAATACAGTATTTTTTTGTAAAGAGAACACATTAAATTCAAAGGAGATTCTCTTGGAGAAGGTTTTATTGTATAAAATAGGGACCTTTGAAAATTTTAGTCAAAGATCATATTCAAACCACACCATTTTCAGGGAGGAGAGATGGAAGTCAGATTTCCTATGAATGTGTGAATAGCAGTAATAAAAATATAGATGTAAGCTTCTGCATCTTCATTTATATCACTAGGTAAGAAAATGCTTACCTAGCTTTTTTATCACCAGGAGCTCATCTAATCTTTGGGTTTTGCTTTATTTGGTTGATACCTAAAATAAGGCAGATGTTTCTCAGGGCACATAGGTGATTCTGGATGCTCCATCCTCTGGACTAATGGACAATCCTGTAGCTCTTTGGAATAAAGGAGAGGGCTTGTGTAGTATTATTCGTTATTTTACATTAGATCTTTGAAAATCCATGCTGTGTTTGCCTTTGGGTCCTTTGGTGTCACACAGATCTGCATTGCCTTTTCTGACCTGTGTCTTAAGTCAGAAATTTTTATAGTTCCCCAAGAATGGATCAGACAGTCTTTTTAAAATATGTCAGAAGATAAGGAAGCCTGCACAGTCTTCCTGCATAATAACCAATGAGTGGGAGCACTATTTCAGAGTTAAGAGAGAATTCTTACTCATATCTTCCCCTTTAAAGAAGCAACCCATCACCACAAGAACACAGAGAGAACCGTGCCCATCTCTCGTGAAAGTGAATTACAGAATGAGACAATCCAGCCCTAACTAAAATTTTCTCGGCAAACTTCTGTGGGAGAAAGCGCAGCAAGTAACAACAAACTATCTTTGTTTTCATCTAGTCCAAACAAGAAGGTTTCTGAAGCAGCTCGGATCAGCCTCTTTGTTGTAACAGTTGCCACTTGTATAGATCTCTCCTGTCTCTGCCTGTCCTTTAGTTAAATTGAATTTCTGTGTGAATTTCTATACTGGACAAATACTGTAAAACTGTCAAGAATCTAAAACTCAGGCCATCTGTGTCAAATTAAATATATTGCCTCTGATTCAAAACAAATAAACAAATAAACCACAAAAGGGCAAAGGACAATAAATTCGTGCAAAGACCGTGTCTTTACTGTTTAAAGAAATATTATGGATTCTGGCCTCAGCTACAGCTATGAATTTTTCTTCAATTCTGGTTACATTTTCTCAGTGTTAAAGATATTCATTGTAGAAATTGATCAGCTTTGTGGATTGCAAATATTCACTCAAATCTAAGTTATATTAATTAACTTCTCACAGAAGTGGTTTGAATGAAACTCAAGTTATCAAGAGTTAGCAGCTGCATATGCACAAGAGTGGAACTGAAATCATAATTATCTTGCAATTCATAGCTATCACTGTGTCTAAGATGGAAAGGATTTCTGGAGACCATCTGGTCCAAGCTGTTGTTGCAAATAGGCCATTAGATGAGGTTACCCAAAGTAATATCAGACCAAGTCTTGAATATCTCCAGTGATAAAAATTCCACACCTTCTGCAGGCATCTTATTCCAATGAATGTGTTCACAGTGAAGAATTGCTTTGTTCTATCTAGACAGAATAGATTTTCATGAGGAAAACTGTGAACTTTGCCTCCTGTCCTGTAACCAAGTCTGCTTGTGAAAAGTGCCTCTATATTCTCTAGAACTACTTTATGGAGATCTTTGTGGCCCCTCCACAGACCTTCTCCAATTTTCCAGTCCCAAACAGATCAATGGCATGGTGATCAGAACAAGTTTACAGTGTCACACATGTTTAGCTGAACACATATAGTGAAACAAATCCACATGACAATGGTGTTTATAATAAAAGCACTGGGAAAAAAAAGTGCTATACACTGTGGTTGACGTTAGCTTAGCTTGTCCTGTGAGTAAGACCAAGAATAATGCATTCATTATCACATTTTTTTAGGGTATTTTTAGAAAGATTCATCTGGTGTCTCTTCTGAATTGTATTCCATGTTGCAGATAAAGCATTCTTGTCCTGCCTACACTGATCAGGAGTAGATAATCCCTTTTGTCTTTGTAGAGACCCTTTATGTGTTAGAAGATACTATGATGATCTGCACCATCTAAGTAACCCTTGTCCACAGACACAGCAGCACTCCTAAAAAGAAAACAACAGTTTTGCATTGCCACAGCCCACACAAACAACATGCAATCTGCTGCCCAAGCACCTACATCACAATCTATGACAAATGAGATTCAGCATCTAATCCTAACTGCTTCCACCATAAGTGGCACTCACAAGTACATAGGGAACACATAGGTTGGCTTTGGAATCTGGAATTAGGTTCACATAGCACAGGTATGTTTCCTACCATGCAGGTGAAACTAAGTAAGTCAAATTTGAAGTGCCTTATGTTCACACCAGTTTAGTGGTGATCTATTCCATATAATACCCCTGGCAATGCATAGAGCAGCCTATACAAATCACATGGAATAAAGTTTTTGCATGTATTGATCACATTCCAGTCCTCCTATACTTTGGTATTAAGAGGGCCTAGGTCAAAGTTATATTATTGCTTTGTTAAACTATAAGAAACAACACACAGATTCTTTGCAGATTGAGTCTTTTATCCCTGTGACATCACTGCACCTCAGCATTTTGTATAGGTCTTACTGACTGTATCCTGGTAGGAAGTGAACATGATGACTTCCTTGGTCAATCACAGCTTGGTTTTCTAAGTGTCTTCAGATCTTTTTTAAGTAAATTGGAGCTGCCTGTAGTGAGAACCTTTGAAAGTCTGTCTGCAGTTATAATTTCCCAGATTAGCTCTATTTTTCTGTGAATCCACCAGGGCAGATGAAGTTGTGTGTCTCGGCTACATGTAGGTAAGCGCCATTTACAAAACTACCTCCAGGAATCTTCCTTTGTGCAGGATGTGGAATAGGTAAGCAAACAGTAACAGTGTCTGAATTGTCCTGCAATAGTACTTCATTTGCTTCCTGCACAGAAGAACCCTTTCGCGTTGTAATGAATTTTACCCTAAGTCTTAAAGATGAATGCCTTGTATCTAGTCAATATTGAATGATTATATTTGTACAAGAGCAGAATTCATACATCTTGTGCTTTTGTTCACTTGAAAATATTTTAGTTACTTATTGTTCATCAAATACGCAATTAATAACTAGTAACAATGCCTAGTTTAAGTGAAATCTCAAGCAGTTTCCTCTGATGAAATGGAGTATGTAATGCATATTTTATTATAATGGATATTCTTTTGTGACTCACTAACCTTTGCCTGAAAACAAAAATATTTCTGCTACTTATCACTAGAGCAAAATAATGAATATGAAAATTGTAAATCTGCAGTTACGTATGAAAAAGCTATTAAAAGAATATTTAGGCATGTTAGCATTAGATTTATGTTTCATTTCCATTATTTATTTTAAATTATCCATCCAAAAATGTATCTATCCTTGAACTGTTTTATAACAAGGGTGGGCTTACCTTATCTAAGATAAACCATTTTATCTAAACTGGAGCATCTTCTCTAAGCTGATAATATAACCAATCTATATTAATTGAGAGAGCTCTAGGACCTGCTTTCTGTCCCTAAAGCTGGCTGGCTGGCACATCTTGGATTGTATATACAGCTTATTTGCCCTTTCCAGAACAACCTACCTCTTAAATAGGAAGTGCCTGTACTCCCTACTAGGAATGTCCCCAACTGGGATACAGACAGTGCTCAGGTATGATCAGGGAGAGGGCTAGATGGCCAAGGCCAAAACTATGCAAGCAGCCTTGCTAACAGTGTAACACAATGAACAATCTTATTCCAGTTCTTAGGTCCACATTCCAATACCTTGCTAGTATAGATGCAGACTTACGTTGTCTCTACATTCAATAAAGGAGCTATGCTGAGGTGATGTTCCATCTCACTTGTCTCACTTACGCATTCGTATGGGATGAGTCAATATCTGGAGGTACTTCTTTCAGTTAAATGTAGAAAGTGCCTAGATAATTATGTGATAGATTTCACATTTGGACAATTATAATTCATGTAGATTAATACCATCATAGATGCTATGGCTTAGATTCATCCTGCCTAACGTTGGGAATCAGACATCTGATTTATAGAATGTACTGGATTCAAGTTTCCTATTCAGTCAATGCAAAAAGATAGGCATGTCTGAAAGACAGAGCCACGCCAAGATCTGAAATGACCTCTGCAAGTGCCTCTTTGTCACCTTTGCCCATAAATAGACTGAGACAACCATAACCTAATTAACTAAGGTAGGTACCTCAATCTAAAAGCAAGATTGAATCTGGTCTGAGAAGCCCATTCCTGGGGCCCTGATTACAGACACACACTGTTCAGATTCTTGGATCTCATGGTTTTTTTAAAATGGTGTAATTCTCCCCACTGCAGAGAGGAAAAGGATTTGGAAATATAGCTTAAGTATAGTCAAAGTAGAAATATTTGCCTGAATCACAGTATGAAGTAGTAGCTCTGAAAAATTCATCTTACTTGTATCAGTTAGTCAAAGGAAAACTCTGGACACACTGGATTCCTGCGCTTTTTTAGACAAATGGACTAAATCTTAGCCAAATTTTGCTAGAGGAGTTTTGTACCATTTGAATTGCAATCACATCTTGTCAGCAACATTCATTCCTGAAGAACATATAGAAGCTACAATTACTGGAAGGAAGTTATTAAAAGAAATAAAACCCACATTTATGGAACCTTACTCAATATCTTATTAATTTGGAAGACTTCATGCAAAATCAAAGCAAAAGTGATTTAAATGAACAATTGGGAAGTAGCAGCCACAGCATCAAATTGTACTGCACACAGTGTATAAAACCTGTGACACATAAAGGTTGTTTCTAAAAACAAAAAACTAGTCTAGTGCATATGAGAATTATGTGTGTAATCTTGTTCCTCCATCTGCCAGGACCTTTTCAGTTTATTTTGCCCTTAAATTATCAACAGTGCAGTCTCTACTGTGAATGCCAGCACTACTGTAATCTTATTTTTTGGTACATTTCACTGAAAATTCCCCAAGGCAGCACAGAATGTGTTTAAAATCAATTTAGGTTCTGTTTTACTGTCACTACATGGGAGAATTTTCTTATTGTGTGTAGTGTCCCCATTTGTTTAGGCGAGCCCAAAGGGCAAAAATTGCAACTGGTACATCTATGCAGTTAACTGAAAGAGGACAAGAGAGCAAGCTCAAGCATTAAGCCCTTGTCTACGCACGCCGCTTAACTGCTCATTCACTGCTGGCTCTGTCCTGTAGCTGCTTTCTCTCAGACAATACTTTTGGTGTAGTTCAGTGAATATCTCAATTGAGCAACTGCTTTTAAAGGAAGTACGTACTGGGCCTGATCAGGCTGGACTCTAAGCCACATGGTCCTATAATGCTATCCCACCTTCAGCCAAACTCACATCTGTTCTCCCTATCAAAGTACGCAATACACAACCCAAATGTCACCCTACAGAAGTGCCGCTCAGGGAAATCGCACATGAAAGCTGACATGTTGTTCTAGATGTGCTGGAAAATCTGCAGAAAAATAAATGTTACAATTACTTCACAGGGCTACCACACAGGGCCTGGAGGAACCAAAGCCAAATATTATGAACAATGGTTGAAGTCAGCAGGTACCATCTGATCTTAAACAAGGGGTTAAGCCCTTGTCAGTCTTTTTTGTAGTACTGTAGGCATACTAATGACATCTACACATCATAAATATTGCTTTTTAACACTCCAAGTGTTACTTTTACCCAAATTTAATTTGTCTCTGGGTTTTTTTACCTTTATTTCTAGATTGGTTTTTACCTTCCTTTTTTTTATGGTGCTTTTTGAGCTTTTCTTCATTGTTAATGGAATTGCAGGTGCAAATAATAAGAACCAAGCAACTGATTTGTGTTGAACTTTAAACCAAATGCATGTACAAAAATGTTGATACAAATCGTAAGCTGTAAAAGCTTGCCTATATGCATATTTACTTTTAGTGTAGTTCATTCCTGCCCAAAAATTTACCAGGGCAATACAGTTTCAGAATAATAACAGAAAGGAAAAAAGTGGCTCATTTAATCTGCCTTTGTGATTTTTAATTGTTGAATTTACATGTTATTTAATGCTAATTACTTGGATTTCATTCAAAGCTCCTATTGACAAGCCAAAGGTGATGGTAAATTTGGATAAGTAAAAATTCATGAAAACTGTTGGATGGGCGCTGGTATCAGTTTGTATGTCTTTCATCCACAACCACTTTCATGCTCAAAGTGTTCAGAGTACATAGCGTATCTCGCTGAGAGTGTAACACACATATTGTATAGTCACTTTATTCTTCAAATACAGACCCTAAACAAGATTTTCAGTGAAAAATGTCAATACATATCAGTGTTTTATAATGTACCAAACAATATTAATTTAAAACTATCCTGTAGTGAGACCCCCCTGAACTTTCTTAAAAGCTTTGAACTTTTCAGTCACCATGAAATTACTCTGGGCAGCCAGCCAGTTCCTAAATAGACTGTGTGTACATTAGTAGCAAAGCTTTTAATTTTGATCATGATTGATCTCAGCCTGTTATGAAAACTGTCAACTAAAATGAAAGTGTTAGTGCACTGCAGTAAATTTTTCATGACCGTTTAATTTCATTGAAATATTTACAGAGTGTTTATGTGAAATTTCACATACATTTGCCTCACAGGCCACATGAAAAAGCATCTTTCACACTTTACATTTTGCGCAATACTGGCTCCTCTTCCACAATCCGAATTAAATGAATGGAGAACAAACCAAAAAGTTAGGAAGGGTAGGTCTTAGCCCTTCAGCTATGGTTAACTCTGTTTCTCCTTTGGCATGTTCTCACCAAAGTGTCAATATCTTAGAAATTCAACGAATGTTAAATTTAAGCTTTCAGATTGCTTTGCCAAGAACATTACTTTTCAGGATGGTTCTGTCTCTAAATGCAAATTGGTACTATTAAGAGATGCTCACCTTAGCTAGCCTTTTGAAATGTTCAAGTGATCTTTCACTTATTACAAGACCCTGGAGCACTTCCACATTCCAGGCTGGCAGCTCCCGCCTGAGTCCGTAATGAAGCTTCTGCAAGCGCAGACACTTCTCACATCCTGCTACTGTTGAAGGAGATGTGAGCTGGAGGGCAGGTGTGACGCTGTCCTGTATTTGCCTGAAGATCTGAAGTGCACTGTGGCATCTCTGCTCTGGTGAATGTAGAGAGACACTGTGGGAACGCAGCTCTCCCAGTCAGGTCCTGCTGCTTGTCTCACTCCAATGATTTAATGTTTTTTCAGCAACTCCAGTTGCTGCTGTCAAAGAAGTTTCAGTATGCACTTTAAAATAACTCACTGGTGTCAGCCTGACCACACTTGCAGTGATTAATATCTGGGTGAATGCAGTACTACAATGTTTTAAGATAAGAGCAGTAAAAACTATTATTTATTGCCTCACCCTCCTCTTCAGGTTCTACTTAGAATGAATCATGGAATCATAGAATGGTTTGAGTTGGAAGGGACCTTACAGATCAGCTAATTCCAACCCCCTGCCACTAGCAGGACATCTCCCACTATATCAGACTGCCCAAGGCCCCATTCAACCTGGCTTTGAACGCTTTCAGTGAATGAGCATCCACAACTTCCCTCGGCAATCTGTGCTAGAGCCTCACCATGCTCATTCTGAAGAATTTCTTCCTAACGTTGAACCTAAATCTTCCCCCTTCCAATTTATAGCCATTCTCCCTAGTCCTAACACTATATGCCTTTGTAAAAAGTCCCTCCCCAGCTTTCTTGTTTTCCTTCTGCAGGTACTGGAAGATCACTATAAGGTCTTCTCAGAGCCTTCTCTTCTCCTGGCTAAACAACTCTCTCAGCCTCCACAGGGCAGCTCTCAATCACATCAACTCCCATCCTGTATTGAAACTGCAGATTGCCCTGACCCAGGTGTAGGACATTGCACTTGGCCTTGTTGAACCTCATGAGATTCACACAGGCCCACTTCTTCAGCTTGGTGTCACCTGCAAACTTTCTGAGTGTGCAGTCAATCGCTCTGTTTATATCATTGATGAAGATATTAAACAGCACTGGTCCCAGTGCAGAACCCTAGGGGACACCAGTTGTCACTGATCTCCATCTGGACATTGACCTATTCACCACTACCCTCTGAATACAACCATCCAACCAATTTCTTATCTACTGAACAGTCAAATCCATCTCTCTCCAATTTAGAGATACTACATTGGCCAATTCCCTCAGGACCTTGGGATACATCTCATCAGGTCCCGTGGACTTATATATGTTCTGGATCCTCAGATGGTGACGAACCTGATCTTCCCCTACAGCAGGAGGGGATTTACCCCCCCGGCCCCCTTCTTGTTGTCCATTGAGTCAGGAGAGCAGTCGTGAGTGAAGACTGAGGCAAATAAGTTGTTGAGCACCTCAGTCTTCTCCTCATCTGTTGATATGAAGTCATCATTCCCAACCATCAATGGGGGTATGTTCTCTTTAACCTTCCTTTTCTGAACTGACATACCTGTAGAAGCTCTTTTTGTTGGTCTTCACTTCCCTTGCCAAGTTCAGCTCCAGCTGCACTGCGGCCTTCCAGACCTCATCCCTACAGAACCAGGCAGTGTCCCTTCACACATCCCATGTTACCCATCCCGGCTTGCACTGCCTGTGCATTTTCCTCTTCTTTAGCTTAACCAGCAGGTCTCAATTCAGCCATGTCAGTATCTTCCCTTCCTACCTGATTTCCTACATCTGGGGACTGAGCACTCTTGTTCTTTATGGAAAGCATCCTTAAATATTTGCCAGCTCTGTTCCACTCCCTTGTCCCCAAGGACCACATCCCATGAGGTCCTACTGACTAATTCGTTGAAGAGCTGGAAGTCTACTTTCCTGAAATTTAGGGTCCTGACTATATTCTTCACCTGTCCCATATCCCTCAGGACCTACTCTACCCGTGCATGATCACTGCAGTCCAAGCTGCCTCCAATCTTGACTTCACCAATGAGCTCACTTGTATTGGTGATCATCAGGTCCAGTATTGAATTCCCTTGGGTGAGGGTGTCTATTAACTGGGTTAAGAAATTACCTTCAATGCACTCTAGGAGTCTTTTGGTCTGCCTACAGCTTTCTATGCTACTTTTCCAGCATATGTCAGGGTGGTTGAAGTCCCCCCAGTATGATGAGAGCTTGTGAGCATGAATCCTCCTTTAGCCGGAGGAAGAAGACTTCATTGGCTGGCTCTCCTTGATCAGGTGGCCTGTAGTATACACCAACCACAAGGTTCCCATTGGTTCCACAGTCTTTTATTCAACGTGTTTGTGGCTACTTTTCAATGACAGCTCTTCACAGGGAAGGGCTGGGGCTCCAGGGCATGTGGGGGGCAGGAAGAGCAGGAGGAGGACACACACGACAGCGCCTATTGCTGTACCTCCTTCCCCAAACTCCCTGCAGCAGCTGCAGCTTGTTGCAGATGAGGGGGGGAAAGCAATGCCTGCTCCTACATCTCCCCCTCTCATTGAAACAGAAGCCACAGCAAAGCCCCTCGGGTGTACCTCAGTCTTGCACTCTGCCCTCAGATAATATTTAAGACACAGACAATACCAGCAACTGACTCCATGTTTACATGGTCTAAGACAATTATGTTAACAGATCAGGGAGAACTTGTATCTGAACATATTATTCAAGCTACCATTGGAATTCCAAATTAAAATTTCTTCTCTGCCACTCTTCACCATTTATGTACTATTTGGATAAGTTCTTCTAGTCTAGATTTAGAACAGACAGTTGTACTGTGTGCATTGTGCCATTAAATCTGCCCCTGTAAACTCAAGTGCTGTAGAAATATTGGAACTAGGCATAAATTCCTACTGCGGCTTTACAGGAACTGTTCTAGCAGCCACAAGAGAATTTAGCCAGACCAGGCTGACAAAATGTTGGTGAACAGCTCCCAGTAGGCTCTTAGGAGCTGGAGATTGATGGCCACTCGGAGTAAACAGACTGGTGTGCATTTTCTTGTCGATAGTAATAATAAGAAATAAAATAAAAAATCACAGGAAAAATGTCTTGATATTTTGAGTTTAGCTGTTACTAGAAATGCACTGCACCATCATTCCGCATTTCAACATAATCTTGCACCTTCAAAAATATAAGTGTTTGTTATGTGATAAAGAAAGTTCAAATGTAAAGGTTTTAAGCAGCAATACGAAGTAGAATGTATGTCGTGTGGAGCAACAATTACACCCTAAGTGCGTAGAGAAGAACTCAGTGAAGTTAAACGCCTCATTCTTCCCAATATGTAGTATTATCACAGTATGAGTAATTTGAGATCTTCTGTAGAAATGCTTTGGCTTTAGGTTATTTTAAAGCCTGTCTTGAATCATTCTCCTGTTTAGAGAGACAGGGGAATATTGCTGCCCCCTTGCTTACATTTTGAACTCTACAGTTTCCTGCTTCCAAGCTCTCCTTGAACTACCCTGCACTGAGACTTCAGACAACATTGCTCTATCATATGCTCTATTCTGTACTGGCTGACGTCTGTAAACAGAAGTTCATAGCTATAAGAGACATTATTCATCCATGCCAAAAGCTGCAATGATTTCTTATTAAAGTCAGCTTAGAAGAAACTGGAAACCTTTTTTTCTATCTAAAAATTACCCCTTCCCAAAGCTTTTCAATGGGACAATATTGCAGAAAAGCCCTGTTACATTATCCAATTAATTTCCTTGTCAGTCAGGGATTTATTTATGCGGTACTCTGGCATTTCAAGAGTTTTTTCTAGTCTAGTCTGAATTTGAAATGATGAGACACTTCCTTCCAGAGACTTCTCTGAAACACTCACAGATTTCCCTGTAAGAGTACTAATCTTTATTCTCAGCCTAAGAATTCCCTTTCTTAATTTCATCCTCCCGTTCCTATATTTGGAGTAGTCTATTAAATTCCTGAAATAATTTGTTTTCAAATATTTCTTACATATATTTAAGTTGACTCCCCTTCCCTTACATTATTATCAGTTATGGTAGATGCAGTATAAATATTGGGCCTCTTCAGTCTTTCTCTCCTTTTTCCTCCCTTGACACAACTGCTTTAAGTAGCTCCCCCCTGGTTTTCATGGTTCTCTTCTGCACTGTTTTGGCTTGTATCTGTGAGACTGATAAAATGATATTTAGAAGTGAGTGCAAACTTAAGTATGATCTCTTCGAGCCAGCATGGAGAGGAGCTGTAGACCATTTCTAAACCTATATGTCTAATTATCAAAGACTCTGAGCACAGCCTTTTGGCCCAAACTGTCCTTTTGATGCTGTATTGAAGTACAAGTTCTTGTTTAGTTTCTGCTCTTATTCTTGCTCTAGAATTTTTAAGTCTGTTACTTCCTACGCCTGCATCCTTTTCCTTATCCGCTGTGGTATTTGCAACTGATCATATATTAATATCAAGTGAATTTCACTGATGTCATAATTTCTTCCTTTTAAGGATCATTAATGAAGCAATGGAACAGGACTGGACATAATACAGATTTATGCAATATTGCCCTCCTATTCTGACTAAGTGCTTTATCATTAATCATTAGCCTTTGTGTGTAGCTCTTCAAACATTTTTCAGTCCACATGATAATTTATATCCAATGAAATATGAACTGGTTTTCAGTTTAAGCTGTTGTATGGCTGGAAGTGGTGATGTTGCTGACAGCGTGACAGTGCAGCAGAGCAGTCGTTCTTCTATAGCGTGCTGTGGGAGCGTGCGTTTCACTAGGCAGTGCAAATGATAGTTAAAAGTCTGCTTGACTTCCTGGGTAACTACCCCTGCTAAAAATCTATAGCTGATGTCTGTCATCAGTGTTCCCTGCAGGTGCTGATGGTAAAAATCTGCTTTAAAATGTAAGCTTCTAAGCCTGTGATCACAAGCAGGTGGAAGAATGAGAACTGAAATAATCTCAGTTAGATGTATGCTTGAAATAGTTGAAATAGTATGTGATACGCGTACCATTTAAAGTAAATGTAAAAATCAATTTCACTGACTCTTTTTGACTTGGCACTTTTTTGCAATGAAAGAACTGAATTGCTACATAAGGTAATCAGAATCCAGGAATCATATCTCCACATCACATCTCTTTTATCTTGTGTCATCAGATGTAGCCATCATCTGTACACATACATACATGCATCTGCCTCTTATGTATTTAGCTGTGTGATATTCCATGGAATAACTGTTTGTGGATACTTACAAATGCAACATTCACTATGTGATTTGCTGCTGCTCAGTATCAGTCTTGCTGATGTAGATGGATTCTTTTCAGTCCTTTGTTATTACTTATAATACTCATCTAAATGTAATTTTCCAGTTATTTTCATGTTCTAAGAGCTGGGTTCCTTTAAAATTTCTCCCTTTTAAAATTCTATGTTCTATTTGAATATCTAAGAGCTGTCAGCATGTACAGGAAAATGTGTCTAATATAGAAAGATCATAGGTGTTTAGTTTCTTGAAAAAGTGTTAGAGATCTGTGAAGAAAATACAAACCAAGCATATTGAATAGGACACTAATATGCCTTGTATTTTAAAATTCAAATTATTAGCAATCCTCCCATTTTGTGACTTTCAATTAAAAGCATGGTATTGTTAGGTATTTGTCAGCTTCTAGCATAAGCAGACAAACTCCTGAGTACAAATTTACCCTCTGTAGTTCTTTGCTGCCATCTTCTGTTTCTTTAAAAGTTTGCAGTTATTATTTGGGTTCCAAAAAGCCAAGCTGGGCTATTACAGAGCAAAATTTCCCTTTCTGTCATTTTTTTTTCCATTTCTCTTGTTTTCAGCTAAAGCAAAGTGAAGCAAATGCAGATACAAAGGAGAAACTTCCACTGCGTCTACGCATCTTTGAAAAATTTCCAAACAGACCACAAATGGTGAAAATCTCCAAGCTTCCCTCAGATTTCACAGTTCCAAAAATAAGGTATAAAGATATTTCTTTTATTAGTAGCTGTCTAAACTTGTCTGGTGTGATGTAGCACCTGAAATATTTTAACTATTTTGCTTATGGTTTAGTCAGGTCATATAGAAAATCAAGTACAATATGATTGAAAAGTGTATTGTTGTTTCTCCACTCCTATTTGGATTTTAGATTCTTGGCTGACATAAACAACTAGCAGTCTAATGAATTCTCTTGTAGCTTTTTAAAGGTAAGGTCAACTGGCAGCAAATAATTAGAAAGGATAACTGGCCATCCAATACCACTTACTCTGTGGTGACCTTGTCTCCTCTTTGGATTCATGTAATTTACCACTTTCCTGTAAAACTCACCTTAACAAAGGATCAGACACTCTGTTGACTACTATATAACCAGTTATTGTACAGCTACTCTTGGTGTCCTCCCTAAAACATCTTATGCTTTAGCACATACAGGCTGCAATAACTGCTGGAACAGCACAAGACTGTCCAAGCAGGTCCTGTGGTCATGCCTGTTCCAGTATCCTCATTGAGTGCATGCCAGGAGAGAGGATAGTGTGAAAGGTAGTTGTCATTGTTCTGTGTCTCCTAAGGTTACATTTATTTTTATTAAACTCACAAGGAAGGTAATGCAACTAATTTGACTGGTTTATAATATCTTAGCTTAGTGAAAGGAATAATGCTGATCAGAAGAGTCCGGAAAAACAACCTTACAAACCACAAAGAAGCAGTCATAGATATTTTGCTTCTAGTACCAAAATACTATTTGGTTATATATGGAAGACATTCTCCTAGTCTTAGTCTTTTTTGGTGTGCAGTCATGCTAACTACTGAAGAAGACTGTACTATCACTAGCAAACCCTACCGTTAAATCTGAAGCTATTGTACTATGTAGAACTATCTCTCTAGATAAAAATTAGTTGAGACATAGTCAAGTCACACTGAAAATACAGCAACCTGAAATACAGCAAGATATAGGTACATTTGTTGTAAACAGAAATGCTTCTACTTTTTAAACATGGCATATGTGAGGCACAGAATTGTTGAAGGGCCTTAATACTGTCATTCACAGAATCACAGAATCACAGAATGACCAGGTTGGAAGAGACCCATTGGATCGTCGAGTCCAACCATTCCCACCAATCCCTAAATCATGCTCCTAAGCACCTCGTCTACCCTAACCTTAAACACCTCAAGGGATGGTGACTCAACCACCTCCCTGGGCAGACTGTTCCAATGCCTAACCACCCTCTCCGTGAAGAATTTTTTCCTAATCTCAAGCCTAAATCTCCCCTGGCAGAGCTTGAGGCCATTCCCCCTTGTCCTGTCCCCTGTCACTTGGGAGAAGAGGCCAGCACCCTCCTCTCCACAACCTCCCTTCAGGTAGTTGTAGAGAGTAATAAGGTCTCCCCTCAGCCTCCTCTTCTCCAGGCTGAACAACCCCAGCTCTCTCAGTCGCTCCTCATAAGATTTGTTCTCCAGCCCCTTCACCAGCTTTGTTGCTCTTCTCTGGACTCGCTCCAGAGCCTCAACATCCTTCTTGTGGTGAGGGGCCCAGAACTGAACACAGGATTCGAGGTGCGGTCTCACCAGTGCCGAGTACAGGGGGAGAATAACCTCCCAGGAAAGCAGTTATATGAACAGATGTTGTTTGAAATATTGAAGAAAGACTTTTTTTGCAGAGAGTATGTTTCCTTTGGATTATATCAGCATTTGATTTACATTGAAGTAACAAATTGCTGCTTAATGAGCTCAGAAGAGCTGAAAACTGCAAAAGACAGTTCAAATATTTAGCATTTTAGTTGGTAGATAAATAAATAAAAGATTTATTATTACAAGGAATAAAAATATTTTCTTCAAAGCTACATGCAAGCTGCTCACCTCTCAATAGAGTTATGGATTACTTTAACGAATGAATTTTTGTTTGTAGTTTTGTAGTTTGTTTCTGTCCATTTATATGTTTACATAGCAGTAAAACTTTTTCTTGTGGTTTATCCATCTTAGCACTAATGAGTTGTGGCATGTCATAAAGAAAACCAAATATTAACTTTTCCTGTGTTTTGAATCCATCAATATCTTCTATTTTTTAACAAGGGAAAGTTTTATGAAGCAGTTTATTGATCGCCAGCAACAAGACACCAGCTGTTTATTGAGAAGACTTCCATCAGCATCTTCTTCCTCATGTGACCACTCTAAGAGATCAGCAATTGAAGAAAATAAATATATTGATCAAAAGGTAAATCAAGAGTATATGTCTTTTCTTGGTTTTTGTGAGGAAAGACATAAGATTACTCATTTTCTCAAACTACATAAAAAAAGAAGCTGGGATGACTGATCACCGTATAAAAGGCTATATTTTATTCAGCTTAAAAAAGACATCACAGCAGATCCTCATTTGCTTTAACTTTTCCTGTTTCCTTTGACTTTAAAATTCAAAATCTAATACATATTTTGTTCAATGCATCCATCCCACTAAGCTGTTTTTAAGTAGTTTTGCTGTTAGTCATTGAGAAACTAGTGGAAAATTAAAGCTTGTAAATATCGCATTGGATTTTTGAGTGCCTGTTTTACTAACAGTGCTAACCACAGAGTGTGATCAGTGTAAAAAGCCCCAAATCTTAAATACTACATGAGATCAAATGTTACTTAACTTATTAAAACAAGAAAGGTAACAAAATGATTAGTAGGGATTAACAACAATTTAACATCAAAAGCTTTAAAGGTGTGTGTATGCTAGAGGAGCTACAATTAAGGTGGCATAGCCCAATTCTACCAATAATGCAACTATGATGTATTTCTCACTCTCTATGTTTTAAAAATAACACAGCACAATTCTACCGATAACAGCAATGTGAGGAGTTACAGATTAATTACTACACATAGCAATCAAAACCAAATCATCTATAGGTCACCTATTTTATTTTAGGCTGTGTCACTTCAGTCACTTTTTACTGTTACAACACTTCCCTGAAGCACATTTGCTGTGTAATCACTAATCTAATTAATGATCTAATTATTCAGAGGCCTCGCTGTAGGCCTGAGAATGACAAGAAAACTGATGCTTAACATATATATTGGGGACCCATTGTCTTAAATGCTGCTAGCGTCCCAGCTGGACTGGCAGGAATGCTTGGGTTTGAAAAATGTCAGGGCTTTTTGGAATTATGATGTTGCAACACCAGTAAACCCATGTGATTTTTGGCACCTTGCAAAACTACTATTGATACAATATCATTTCTTGGTCACCTGTAATATTGTGTAAGTTATCCGTGACATTTTAACAGATAAAAGCCTTTTCATTATTCATAATAGGGGGCTCAAATCCTCTTTGAATATTAACATCAGAGGGTTGTAAATACTTTTTAATTTACAGAATCATGGAATCATAGAATAGTTTGGGTTGGAAGGGACTTTAAAGATCCTGCAATGGGCAGAGACAAGGCACAGTTGATCAGGCTACCCAAATCACAGATAAGGAAAAGAAAGGGGGCACACACTGCAGTTGCATAGTATAACTGTAGCTTTCCCAGTGTATGGGTTGCAGCTATAACTCAGGACAGTATTTATATAGGCAGGAAGCAGAGTTGGGAAAACAATACTCTTCTGATAATGGTTGAAAAGATACAATTTGCAAATTACTATTAAGTTTCATCCCTGTTTCTGTGCAAAAACCTGTTATTGTGGTTGATGTATCATATGGCATTAGTAAGCCAAAGCCTGAGTAATAAGCAAGGCCTAAGAGGGAGATCAGTGGTAAAATATTATTTGTCTGACAAGGAAGGTCATAGGAGAGAATCGGACCTAAATGGATATAATCTACTCTAACAAGCACTGCAGAAAAATTGGATAAGCTATTAAATGACAAGCCTAGGGCTAAGCAGAACTATGTTGAAAAATCACAAAGTGATGAACCTCAATCACTGTGCCAGGGAAATCAGACTACAGCCCTACCATGTAATGAAGAGATGAATAGAGACCTGAAACTTCTAGCCACACAGGTAAGTCCACAGTATGCAATGCAGAGCCATGCAATGATTCAGTAGATCTGTGTACATGAATGTATTTTAAGTATATTAAATTGCAATCTTAAGTCCTACTGCCTGCTGTTCACAAAAGCGAGTCCTTGTTGTGTTTGAAGATAGATAAATACATAGCACAGTTTATTCATTGAGATCTTGCAATATGAAAACAGGATGCTGCATTCTTTTCAAATTTTCACTTCCCTCCAAGAGCAAAGAAGCATGATCTGACTTTGATTTTTCAATTAAGTGTTTACAAATTGGTTTTGCACTATTCTACCTGCTTTAAGCAGATACTTTTGGATTCTCATGGCTCAGGGGCAGAATCAACAGTGAGTAATATTTCTGATAAATGTAGTTTAAAACAAGGTATTTATGTGTTTCTGTTAAGAGGGAGAAAGCCCTAGGTTGGATTTTGTAAAAGTAATTACTCTGGTTTTCTATAGTTACAGTTGCCAAGGCAACTTCACTTTTCTATGAACAAATCTTCTTAAATATATCTTATCCTTAAAACAAGCTTGGAATGATTGGTTGGACTTAATACAAATCATGCATGCATAGTTTACTTTTCTCTGTAAAAAATGAAACCTGATCAAATATTTTACTGATCCCAGTGCCTAGTAGGATGCTCCTGATTGCAGTGTGATGGCTTCAGAAATCTTTCACATTTTTTTGCATTATAGCTGAAGAAAAAAATAAGATGGAATAAAAAAGTGAGATCCTTTGTGGTGCCTAAACTGAAGCCAATTCCTCCATTTTACCCTGGACTCATGTCAGTATTTCTGCATTCCACACCTGCTGAAGTGATAGGAAGTACTTAATACATACACTTCCTTATTTCCATTTCAGCAACATTCTTTTTTTTTTTTCATTTCTCTACAAATCTGTGACTGTATATATGTGGAGTTGGTTTTGTGTTCAAAATCAATCCGACCTACAATTTGTGATGATCAGTATTTTTTTGCTTTTACATAATGGGTTTAGTCAGTCTTTTCAGTGTTATTTCCTTGAAAAGAAGTTGTAAAAGAAGATTAGATTTTCACTGAGACTTTTTTTTAAAGGTATTTTACCTTCCCAAATTATCTGAAAAATTATTTATTCATGTATATTACCATAACCATGACAGCACTTGCTTTGAGATTATTTTTATCTATGTCAAATCAAAAGAACAGCTTTGGAAAACAGATTTCTCTGTTATTCTCTGTTTTTTCTAGTCAAGATTGAGAACTCCGGAAGTTTTTCTAACTTTTCCAAATTTATTAACTATTAACAGATAGAAAATCACTTTAAGATACCTAAATGCCTTTTACTTTTTATACACCCCCTAAGAGTTCTTTCCCAGGGTGTGGGGTCTGAATAAGTGCATGGAGACAGACGGTGCTATGTTCTTTCTTCTACATCCAATACCAGCAACACCTGGGCTATCTCAGTTACAGCTGCTTGATAGGCAGCTTAGCATGATGCTTTGCTTGAGATATTTTTGGTTATTTGTAGCTTGATGTGCAAGACTGGGATTCTCTGAACTTAACACTGCTGGAAATGCTGTATGATCATTCTTTGTTCTCTGCTTGAGGTCCTGCTGAGCAAAGTTTCTGGATCTTGCCACAGACTTCCTCTGCTGCATGCTCAGCTAGTCTATCCTGATATAGTCTGCAGGCCATGAGTTGTGGAGCTCTGGATCTAATTAGAGAGATCAAGACTGTCTGGGTTGGTGAGGATACCTCTGTTGCAGTAGAAAGTACCGTGAAGATACGTACTTGTGAAAGAAGGAAGGCTGCTCAGAAAAAGCATATAAGATGACAGAAATAAAATTAATGGGAAAAGTATCTGCAGAAAGGGTTAAAAAATAATATTAATTTGGGCAATAAAATTAACATTATAGATGTGGTAAAAGAGGAGTTTTAGAGACAGAGGAGGAAGCGTTCTTTTATCCTTCCACATTTGTATGAAAATCATTCATGGTATGCTGGGAATTTCCTTAGCCCCCCCCAATATTTCAGTAAATTCTTGTACAGGGGAGCTGGATGAAATATGGAAACAAATTATTTTTGTTTTAGTGGGTGGATGAAAGGAAATACAGTTTGCAGAAAATATGGGTGTCTTACTATGGTCGCTGTCACAAGAGCCTGAGGAATAGTTATAGAAAGTTTTTAGGAGACAAAGAAACTAAATGAAATGCAAATTTTAAAACAAATCAGGTGCCCAATAAAATACAGCTAAGTTGGCTGTGGAGCATTGTCCTTGTCTTCTTAACTTCAAGAGTAGGATCAGAGAAGCACAGAAACGCCTCAGAGTGCTTTCCTAAGAAACATACAACTTTTAACAAACCCCGTGGAAAGCTGTGAGGAGAACAGCCCTGAACTGATTACATATCTTTGGCCACAAAACACAGCAAATTGCTGTTAAGGTAAAATTCAAAACTGACAGGCTCATGAGATGAATTTGAAAATGCCTATGGCTCAATATGTACAGACACCTATCTTCATGCTTACAGCAAAGGTGCAACAAGAGTGAAATACAAAACAAAGCAAACGAGTTTTTAATACATCCATGTATTTTATAGTTCAGATTTTGATCATCTCCCATTTAATTGAAAAAATATAAGCAAGCTGACCTTCTTATTTTTGCATTTTTAACATTAATTGGATAGTATCAAACATATTTTCTCTTTACTGTCCTCTTTATCATCCTTTTCCCTCTCCATTTCCTTTCACATGTATGAGTTATGGTTTTACTTCTGCAAGCAGTGATATCACTAGCCATTCCTTTTTCCCATGGGAGCAAGATCCATCATTACAGTCTAGCTCCTGTGAAAGCTCAACCTTCCACACCATATGCCTCTCCTGCTGATTCCCTAGTTACAGCAGAATGTATGCACCTGTATGACAGGAGGATATGGTCAGAAAGTGACAGCTGATCTCAGAGGTAGCCAGAGCCATTACTGGGGAGGCCAATGAATATTAAGCAGCAGACTTCACGCTGGATTCTGCGTTCTTTGGGTAGTCAGTGCAAAGAATAGAGCACCAAGGTAATATGTTCACAATGACCTGTATTGCCTTGCAGGTGGGTTGCTGAGTTTTGCACCCACTTTTTTTTTTTCCCTATTTGGCTTAATCCCCAGATACAATCCTGCTGATAACCATTGAAGTTAGATGGGATGGAACACAAACATCAACCCTATTATAAGCCTCATCCAGGGAGGGTCTGAATGGCTCCCCGGAGATCAGCTCCCTCCTGTTTATGTAGAAATTGTTGTCTGTCAACACCACAGGGGAAGTTTATGATTTTATCTGCTTACAATTTCACACACAAATTGAACAAACAAGATTGCCCACAACTTTTAATGCATGTTTGGTTAACATCATAGATACTCCATTTGTGAGCTGCTGAGACATGCGACCTATTCTTGATAAGATGTTGTTGTTTAATCTGGCAATTTGTTCCAGCATGTCTTTTCCTGATCTGTGTTCAGCTCCTTACATTAACTATTCTGTTTCTCGCAAGAAGAACCATGAGTATTCTGAAAGGACTTCTTCTTGCAGAAAGTATTTGTAATCGTAAAACATGAAATAGCTTTTCAACTTTCCTAAGGTGTAGCTTTTAGTATTCAAGACAAGAATGTCCCAAGATATCTTTCAGAAAATCATCAGGCATGAAGACATTCTCATAAACTTTACTTATATTTTTTTCCTTCTTAGAAAAAAAAAAGAAGAATATTTATTCATAAATAGTAATTTCTAGAATTTCTACTTCTTATTGTAATAAACTTAGGTCCTGAGTTAATCAGCCTCATCTGAACTTTACTTTGGGCATTCTATTGTGCAAAGTACAATGTAGGCACAAAAAGTACAACAGTATTCTGTTGCATTCCTGATTATTCTTTTCTCTAAGTAATTTGAAAGAATAATTATAGCACATTAATTTTGAATACACCAAAATCCAATAAAGTATAATTTCACATGAATTCCATGTAGAAAGTATTATTTATTTTAAATGCTAATAAATGCTGCATTTTTTCTGAAGTAATTCTTGCAGAACCTTGTGTAGAAGTATCAACAATAATCATTCAAACTTTATCTTGATCTCCTTTTACTGTCTCTCCTATAATGTCAGTTTCTTTATATCAGTTGTTAATTAAACACTGAATGCTTCAGTCTTACCTATTTTTGCCATTCACAAGATATTGCCAAAATCTATCTAACTATAATATTCAGAAAAGTCATTAAAACAATCTACCTGCTGGAATAAGAATGGTTACGCATCCAGCATTTTTTGCTCATTACAGTCTTTATTTTCAAAGAAGATTATTTTTGTCCCATGTCTGCTCTCATCAGATTGTTATAATGAAGTTGATATATGTAAATTCTGTAATGTATTTCAGATATTCTGAAAGTAATCAGAACATCTCTTTGTCTACTTTGCAATTTTTACAGATTTCATTTATTTTTCATATGGATGCGTAACAGTGTCCCTATGTCCCTATGTCTAAATAATCAATTTATAGAAAAAGGCACTTCCTCATTAAGTATTTCACCACATACACATTTCAGCTGGTAATGTTTAACTTTTGTGACTGTGTCTGCTTTCAGAGCAGAAAACACAGAACTGCAATAGTAACAAGACTGTGCTTGTTGTGGCCCATCTCTGACTTCTGATAATTTTAAATTGCTCTGTCACTCTTGCCTCTACATAGTGTGTTCAAAATTCTACCTGGAAAAGACCAGTTTTCAATTACATTCTGAGTGAAAAGAGGGTGGGGACCGGATACTTTGCTATTTTGTGAAGTGTCATAATTAAGCACTTCTTTCTGGCATTAGCTTTCTGCTTCATCAGTTTTGCACTAAAATATTCCAAGGGTTTGATACAAAGACTTTGAAGATGCAGTAAGACACAAGGGGCTGATCATACATTTCCTGTTTCTTCAAACAAAATTCAGACATGGCAAAAATTTTAGTGCTGCTGTATTTTAACAGAAAAGAGTGTGTATTGGTTTGGAATGAAAAGAGACGCATAGAGGTGGTAGAGCATCTCTTCTGTGAGGATAGGCTGCAAGAGCTGTGGTTGTTCAGGTTGGCAAAGAGCAGAGCTCCAGGGATGCCTTATTATGGCCTTTTAGTATTTCAAGGTGGCTTATAAGAAAGATGGGAACAGACTTTTTGGTGGGGTCTGTAGCAGTAAGACAAAAGGTAAGGATTTTAAACTGAAAGAGGGTACATTCAGGCTAGATACAAGGAAGGATTTTTTTATGTTGAGGGAGATGAAACACTGGAACAGGTTGCCCAGAGAGGTGGTAGATGCTCCGTCTCTGAAAATATTCAAGGTCAGGTTGGACAGAGCTCTGAGCCACCTGATCTAGTTAAAGATATCCTAGCTTATTTCAGAGGGGTTGGATTAGATAACCTTCAAAGGTCCTTCCCAACCTAGACCATTCTATGATTCTATGAAAAACTTACCCATTAAACCACTGGAAGTAAAAAAAACTCAGATATGCCAAAGGGAAAAACCCAACCATAGTACAAGAAGACATAAAAGAGAGGGATTCTCCTCCCTTCCTAGAGCTGCTCCACTACGTGTCTGAGGTAAACTGTTATCATCCCCATAAAGCTTGTCAGGGTTTTATTAATATCCCAGTATTAGCCTTATTCACATTCTCAGACTTAACTGAAAAGGTTCTTGATTATGAAAGGACAGGTAGATTTTCCAGACCAGTAGTCATCTAATTAGAAGAACATGGCTTTCCTGAAGAGATAGGCAGCATTCAAGGGCTGCAAAAGGAATTAAGGCTATTTCAGGTCAATGACTCCCAAGAGTTAGGAAGATTATGCCCACTTCTCATTCTAGACATCTGATCAAAAGGGACAGCCCTTGACTACTGGTGGCACTTAATCTAATCCTAAACCACTTTCTTGACTGTTTAGCAAGCCTGTTTCTTATATAGGACAGCCTCACCAAGGGCCATATTTTCAAAGTTCAAATGAAAATTGTTCTGCTTTGAGAGAGAGAAATGGATTAGGTGAGCTCTAGAGGTCCCTTGTAACTGCATCTTTTATGATTCTGTAGGCATTACGCAAAGTTTTCAAAAGAGCTTAAGAAATTCCCTACTGATTTCTGTAGGACTTAGTCACTTAACCTGCTTAAATTCTTTTGAAGAATTATTAGGTACCTACCAAAAACTTGCAATTTGGAATCCATCACTCTTCATATTTTTGTCACATTCATTTTGATGGAGTTTGATCTCATCAAAGCAAGTATGCATAGGCAGAATGCTGTCAAATAATAATGTATGAATTTGAGAGGCTACACAGCAAACTCCTGTGGGGCAAAAATATCCTGTATTTAATGGAATGCTCAAGCTTTAAATAGATTCTGCCCAAACAGTTTTTCACTGCTTCCTAAAAATCACTCTGATACATTGCTTATTGAACTGATTCTTCATATTTTCCCTAGAAGCTGTACATGTTTGCCTATAAGCAATTGCTATTAACAGCACTAAGCTAAAATTCCTAGTTTTCACATAAGACAATAAATTGCCCTAGAGCAGTGTATCTCATACACTTTATCTTTCCATTGTCAACCAAATATTTCAGACATTTATATCTCATTACATACTTATGACCTTGTCTTGCCTTATGTGGCCGAATACCTGCAACAGTTTTCTCTTCTGCCAGCTCTGCGGTGGTCTGATTCAAAAATAATACACTACATCACCACAGTTTTTACTTGTTGACAGCATACAATTCTCTGTCAAGTTCTGGTTGAAAACAATTGCTTTGTGAAGTGCTTGCTGAGATTTGTGCACAAACATGTCACTAGGAAAAATATATCAAAACTTCAACAATGAATAGCTTTTCTCAAAACTTAAAACCGCCGAGCCATATCTTAGCTGTTACGAATTGGCATAGATCCCCTGAAGTCAGAAGTGCTGTGCCAGTACACCTAGGCTGTAGCACTGATCCACAATCATTAACTGTCACTGAGTAAATTTACAGTCCCACATTACTTTGCTTTTAATCTTATGCCAACTAATTTCTTTTTCCAGCATAGAAAGCCCGGATTTTTTAAATAGACTAAATAAGTATCGCCTTTTAAAATGTCTGCAGTACTTTTTCAAAGCAGCGGGTGGCACTTGCAGAGCAGCAATGTTCTGTGGTTTAGCTTCTTTTACAACATTTACAGTGGTTTATTGCTCTTTGTCATTTTGGACAAATGAGTTTTTATAGGATATAGCATTCAGATTGAGTTCACATTGACTGGACTGAGTCATTTTGGCTGCCTGTAGTCTGTCCTGCCAACAGTGGCAGAGAAGGGTGCCAGCACTTGTGGAAGAAGCACTGTCTGCAGATCTCCTAATTCCGTGTCTACTGGCATATCTGTCTAAATATACTCAAAGGAATGTCGGATCCAAGGCATGAGTTTTATTCATGGCTTCATAGGAGCACAAGCTTTCCATCTAAAACCTTTTCACCCAGGAAATAGTATTATTGGCAATTTGCTTACCTGACACAGCTGTTCTTAAAGATTAAAGTAACCTGTAGGATTTCTTTAAAATGTGTTATTGAAAACATATTTAACAGTAATCAGGTGCTGTTAGGTGTTTCCAGGACAGTTTCTCATGCTAAAAAATACTGTAGAAGGCTATAAGGCACTGTTATTTCTGTACTGGGTATACTTATAGGCTGCATAAAGAAGTCAATAAGTAAGTAAATAAATAAGTAAATAATAGCTAATAAAGATACTCCACAAGTGTCCTCAAAGTACGTCATGATCTGTAATAAAAGGCCCAGCAGGCTAAACAGATCTACACTAAAATAGCCTCTGCAGTGTATAATGCACTTATTTAATTCCACATAACTGGATCAAGTAACATCTTTTGCACATTAACCCTGTTTATAATTTCCTCTGCAACATCCAAGGACTCAGCAGTTATCAGGACTTTTAATTGCCAGCCTCCTTCTACAGCAGCATGCTACATATAGACATTATTAAACAAAATACTGATCATCACCACCATTTTCTGTTTGTACAGTTCCATTGCATTTGCCTGGAGTGCTATGCAAATATGGAAAATTAAACGGGAAGCAATGTTTTATTTCTCCAATAGAGAAATAGAGACACATTTTAAAAGTCTATAGTAATGTTTTATTTTCTTCAACATGCATATTGGCAAATACATGTTGCTGTTTGACTAACTGCTGGCTCATTTATATATGAGAAACTGATGAATCACGCATATTTAAAAATATTATCTTATATTGCTGCTTCTGCATATTATAAACTTAAGATCATGTCACCAGGGTTCTGCTGAAACAAGGACTTCTAAGTCCTAAAGAGCAGTGAGGACCGTCATCTTTAAAAGCTGTAATCTTTGGAAGTGTCTGGGTTGTATTATCTATTCTGGTTTGGACCACTGAGATCCACAGGCACCAAAGTGTAGGATCTTGTGCATGTTCGTGTATTCCTGGATTAAAGGACTGGATACCTGGATCCAGTCTGGATTCCATCACAGTGCAGAGGCAGAAAGGATGTTAACAAACCTTCAAAACTTCACCGAAGCCTTGGTCCATTAGGTACACTTAGACCAGGCTCAATGCCCAAGTACTCCCTCAGGAACACATTTTACAGCAAGTCCTTGTGAAAAAAAGTGCAGGAAAAGTAAATGCACTTTTTTGCACAAATAACCTGGTGCAACACCCAATGTTCTGGTCCCTTTCCCCATTCCCATGCCCTCTTAGGCATTTATTTGTTTAAGCATCACTGAATAAAATTCAGGAACAGCTTTGTCAGAAGGAACTAGAACCCAGTCTTTTCTCCACCTTCTTAGTGGCTCAAGACAATGGACTCCTTCTTACTGCTTCACTTCATCTCTCTGGCTCTGCAGATGTTGCAATCTGGCTGTGTGGTGGCCAAATATTAGAGTACAGGGCTGCCCCTGCAAATTTCCATCAGACTAGTAGGATGTTCATTGAAGGCATCAAAAACATAATGTCAAATAATTGCATGGGAGGCAAGCAAGGGATTTAGCAGTACGCTTTTATGGAAGACAGTCTTTGGTAGATGAACATGCCAGATGTAAGTAGCCCGTGGCCTAGACCTGCTACCAGCTTTTCTCAGGGTGTTCTTCCTTGCTGGCACTAAATAGTTTAATACTTGGCTTGGGGAAGCGCTAAATGCATCTGTTCCAGTGCCCAGCCTCCTTGTAAAGTCTGTCAAGAAGTCAACTCTTCGCTCCCACTTTCCCAGGCTACGTTCCCTCATTGACAGTCTGGGTGAATTTCCCGGCTTGGGCTGCATGCTTAATGCTGAGGTGTTCTGACACCTGTTTTAAACACCTAATAGAAGTGGTCTGTGCCATATAGGAAGATGTAGAAAATTTCAGGAAAAAAAATTAATTGCCCCAACTTTTTTTCTGAAATCAAATGAGCAAAGACTGGATATTTGAAAGGAAATTAATGTTTTCTGTGTTTTAAATCTTTTCACTTTCTAAGATGTCAACAAGCAAAAAAATTGTTATTAGAAATAAATGGGCATAACACATCAGTAGACAGCGCGCTTTTTTTTCTCTGATGTTTGATGTAATTGCAATTATTCTAAAGCAATTATGTATAACAGGAAAAAACAACTGAAACAAAAAAGCTCTTTTTCTTCTTTCATCATTCCCATAAGTTTGATGTTCCTAGTTGAACCCTAAAAAAGTTATTAGTTAACACCTTACAAAAGGACAGACACTGCTGTGGTTCAGATTTTTTTTACACAGTTGCAATAAGAAGAAAATTCAATTATCTGGGATTCCAGTTACTAAACACTGACATTAAAAGAAAAAAGATATGGAAGAGTTGACATTGCTTTCACCATTTTCAGTTATATCTAAATTCATAATAAAGTACCATGCTGATAAATCCACTAAACCCGTGCTGAGATACTGCAACTGAGTTAAAAAATGCACGAATATGCTTTAATATATGAAATATTTACTCCTACACAATATTTAATATAATGTTGTATCTCATACTGTGATTTTCATAACCATATACAGGCAATGGAACAATTTTTCTTTGTTTCATAGTGAAATATTCAACAATGTTGTTACTATTTTTTAATCTTACCTGGAATCCTAATACTTCATTTCCATTTTCAAGTTGCAGGTTCTTTTAAGAAACCCACAGAATCTCATAACAGTGGTGTTCTCAAATCATCTATGTTCTTCCACAGGCTGTACAGAGATGGGTTAGGACTTCAGAAAGGTTGAAGGGGCCACACTTGAAAAAGGAAGTGTTAGAAAAGAGATTGTATCTTGCTGTTACAGGTGTGCCTTAAAAAGTAATAGCCATGTTATTAAGGACAGCCAAAATAATTAACAAGTTTTAAGGTACTTTCCAGGCTTCTATTTTTCTCCAAAATAAGACATTTTACCGTGAATCAGACTCAATCTGAGTCTTGAGAGAAGTTCTAGCAAAATTTTTTGTTGAGTGACGGTAGATTTGAGCTAGTGTTTTAGAAATCTGTTGCTTGCATCCTTAGGTCAGACACAGATCAATTAAACAAATCCAATATTTATAATAAATAGTTTTTTTAAAATGTGCTTAAAGATCCCATTTTATATCAATCAAAACCAGAGCACATATTGCTGGGAGCTGCTGTATCTCTCTCAGCCATTTGTTTCAAGATAATGATGTCCAACAGTTGACAGAGTTAAGTCTTAGAAGGTGCCAGAGGCTTTCTGTTCATCACCAGTTCAATTCATCAGTTAAATTCTTGAGCTCAGATTTGTTCCTTCATTTGTCATGTATTTTACTAATTGTTTAAGAATTAAGTGCTTATATTTTCATTTATCTCAGTCCTTTCATTTAAGGCCCAGGAAGTCCTTTCCACAAGAACATGCCTTAAAATACTATACATGACCAGAGATGAAGTATGCTTTGCTCACCAAGTTTTTACTGTACATTGGGGCAGTACAAAAGGAAAAATAGGATAGTGAAGATGGCAAGGGCAAGAACAAGCAGGCAGGCCTGGTTTCAAGAGGAACAGGAGACCTACTTTCATCTCACGTAACAAGCCGTAATGGTTTTACACTAAGAGAGGGTAGATTGAGATTAGTTATTAAGAAATATTTTACTGTGAGGGTGGTGAGGCACTGGAACAAGTTGACTTGAGAAGCTGTGGAATTTTTCAGGGCCAGATTGGGTGAGGGTTTGGGTAACCTGATCTAGTGGAATGTGTCCCTGCCCATGGCAGAGGGATTGGAACTGGATGATCTTTAAAGTTCCTTCCAATGCAAACTGTTCGTTGCTTCTGTGATCTAAGATTTGTGAGCTGGCTCTTCACTATAGTCAAGATGTCTCCAGAATACAATGGAGCCTAGGGAAAATCTCAAGTGGAGGAAGAGTAGCAAGGATCAAAACAGAGGTGCGACTTGGCCAATCAGAGAAGAAAAGAAATCTGTAATAAAGAGAATAATATCAGTGCTAGTAAACAAAACTATCTGCTTTATCTGACTTAGAACTAACAAAGGTTTAGGATCAGAAGGTTGAAAGCTGCAGTATAAGGCTAGGCTCTTACATGTCCCTCAGGGAACTTGCTATTTATGACCATTTTGATGTTTTCTACCACCGTTTTCCTGGAAAACAACACCCATGCCACAGACTCTGAAAAACAGCTTTATGACAGAAAACATTGTATGTTTGATTTTACATACACTCAGCATCATAGTGTTTTGTTGGTCTGTTTACAGCCTTTTTTTTTTTTTTTAATTTTATAGCTCCGTAAATCTGTTTTCAGCATCAGAGCAAGGAACCTTCTGGAAAAAGAGACAGCAATCAATAAAATTCTAAGGTAAGAGTCAGCAGTGTTTTGATATTGTTTTGACTGTCTTCTGATTTCTCATAACCATGTTTTTCATGAACATTACAGCATATATAATATTTGTGATAGTGCATCCTTTTGTAGTAAACTACTGCCTTCATTACCAAAGATAAATTGCTCTTTTCTCTCGATATATTATATGCTTGAACAGCAACAAGAGAGAAGTTGTTCTTCAGTATGCATTTGAATCGTGTGTCATGCAGAAAAATCATTTTTCAGCTCTTTTCACATCTTCTTTCTAAATTAACCAAAAAATGTCTTCTCATAAGCAGTGTTATTTTGCTTAAAGAATTCCAGCCGGGTGCTTGTATATCTGTGCACACAAGCATTCACAAGGGCTGTACACTAAAAAGCATAGAGGACAGCTAATCATATTCCAAGTAGGAAATGTATAATGAAGACCTCAGAAATGTGACTTCTGTAGAAGAATTTCTGAATGTCTTAATAATATCATTAATTTTGAAATTCCATATCAAGTAAGTACTCAGCACCGTAAGTAATTAATGACTCCTAAGTCTTTAAGAATCATGTCTAAAGCTACCATGTGGATAACACTATGCTGCAGTGTTTTGAGCTACCTTTGGTTTTACTTTAGAGTTAGTCATTGATATGAGGTGCATTAGCAATGCCAACAATTTAAAATTTGTTCTTTTTCATATATTTATTTACACTCTCATCAAAGCAGGTGCATCTCCAGAATATTGTGAATGATTGATCTCAGGTAAATAAGCAGTATAAACAGAATCTGGGAAGTACACCTGTGGGATTAGGTTAAGCATGGCAGTGGTTTATGAGGAGCAGTGTACTAGGAATTCAGTGTGAAGTTGCTTGAAAAGTCCCTTGTAATTACATGCCATTTGAGAAATATTACAGCTCTAGTTGTTTTTAATACTCTATAAGAATACAGCACAGGGACAACTGCAGAAACCAATGTGAAAGTTTGTCTATCTTTAAACCGTGGTAAGAAAAACATGAACAATTTCTAATTCAAATGAATCTCTTTGTCAAAATACTATCGAGAACTGTAAATACAAGACCGTAAGTATTCCATTTTAACAAACTTAGGGCTCTGTTTGTAGGTATTTCTTTCAGTTGCATTAATATACCTTGACTTTACAGGCATTGCTGTCACAGATAGATCTATCAAATACAAGTCTCTTTGTCCTAATCAAAAAAACTTCTAAAAATATGGTTTTAGATGCAGGCAGTGTTTCAGTAAAACATTTATAATGTAATTCTATGTTACAGTACAACTGCTGTAATGTTATTGACACCTCTAGAGTTAAAAAATGTCAGATTGTTTGGCAGGTTTCTTATACCGTACCACAAAGAAAACATGTAGACAAAAAGAATACCCCACTTTTTTATATTTAATAGTTTATATTTAGTATTTTAAAAAAACCACCTGTGACATCTGAGCATCTGTTCTTTCTTACATAGAAGAAAAAAAATGAGTCCTTCAAATTCAAATTCAGAATTATGATGAACTCTTCTGTCAACATAGATCTTTCTCCTTTCAAAAGTCTGAAGCAGAGTGGGAGGGAAATCCAAGCAAACCGTTGTCTGGACTTCATTAAGTTCTCAGAGGTACCAGGACAGAACCAGAAATCAATCCTTCCAGTTTCAATTCTACTGACTTCCACTTAGTCCTTTGAAACACGGCTACTGCCTAAGTTCTGTATCTAGGAGGACCTCTCATCAGTTCACCTGAATTCCTCTGAAGAAAAGTTTCAGAGGCAGGAGAAGAAACTTTTATTCACTAAACTCTTAATTTATTTAATTAATGTGTTTAATCTATTATTTTTATCTATATTTACTGTGCTTTCCCATCTGCTTCCTGAGTCATCAGTGATGAACTTCTGAAGAACACAGAGAAAAGTGTGGAAAATTCTGTGAAGTAAAAAAAAATGGGATCCTATGTATTCTAATGCTTCCTTGTGATGCTTGTAAGTTGTTTACAAAGAGGCAATCTTATTCTCCTCCTGAGAAAAAGGAACAAATACTTTATTGTTCCTTATTATTGCCTCAAAATTGCCAAATAAGCTTTGCGACATCTCCAATGTATCTCTTCCAGCATAAGAAAACTGGACGAGCTGAAGGAGCATAGCCAGTGATGGGCCTGAACACTGCCAGTGTTTCCATGTTGATGACAGTGTTGCTAGTGCTGATGCAGTGGAGTTTTACAGAGAAAGAAATCTTAAAGGTGTAGGAGCAGGCTGTCCCCACATGCCAAAAGATACGCCCGTAAGGAAGAAGACCAGCTGAACAGAGAGCTCTGGCTAGAACTCAGGAAAAAAAAAGGACAGTTTATGATCTTTGGAAGAAGGGGCAGGCAACTCAAGAGGACTACAAGGATGTTGTGAGGTTATGCAGGGAGAAAATAAGAAGGGCCAAAGTCGAACTAAACCTTAGTCTGGCTCCTGCCATAAAAGACAAAAGTGATTGTTTTCTTGTTTCCTTCTGTAAGTCTCTAAAGGAAAAAAAAACATAGTAAAGAAAAGCCATAGGTTATCAAGGTCACATTAATAATTCATTTTATTTTACCAGCCAAATTCAGGTAATAGTATTTTTCCCCTATAGTAGCGTAGCTTTGGTGAAAATGTGCATTCTGCTTGCTATTCAAGCAGTGCCTTACTGAACCAACTTTATAAAATAAAAGAGAAAAACACTATAACACCTACCATCAGGTGAATTCCCCATGAATCTCAGGTAGTCACATTTAGCCATATATTCCCTGTTAAATGGAAGAGAAATTAAAATGACTTGGTAAGGATAATTGAGTGTCTTACTGAAGCATATAAATAAGGCTTCAGTGTAAGCGTGTTTTGCGGAGAACAAGAATAAAAGGACATAGTAATATATGCAGTTGTTGCAGTTACTACGTAAGTATTCACTCATTAAAATAAAACGGAAAAACAACAGAGCACTGTTATATTGGAATGCAAGAAGATGAGTGAACACTTGTCGCAGAAAGGATGCCTCTTTAAAAAGTCCAAGCATGATCCATATGCATACACTCTGCAAGAAACCTCAGAATACCTAGTGAAGGTATAGTATTTTGAATTATTGGTCAAAACATTTAATATTTTACATTAGATCTAAGAATGCCACATGAACATTCTGTCCACTGCTTATTTTTCAGGAGTTCCAAAGCGTGAAATAGTTTGAAGGACTTCAAAAGTTTGGACCTCATAATTGTTCCGAGGTAATACAACCTATGTGGTACCCCAATATCATATTGTTCTGTATGATCTTCACCTGTGGCCTGGCTTTCTGATAAACGACCAAGCCACATTTTCTTTTTCAGGATATTGTATTGTATTGCTTTTCGGGGCAAACTTGAAGCATATAGTTTACAGTTGATGGACTGTTTTCAGAGTTCTGTAAAGCAAGTACAAAGTCTAGAAGCTTGACTTGTTTCTTTTCTCTTCTGTGTTTCATAACTTGCTTATTCCTCCATAACTGAACATGAACCTATCTAATATTTCTTAGAGGTGGTATAGGAAGATGGAAGGAACAATTTTACCTAAAAAAAGTCAATTTTCCTTCATGGTAGAAGAAAGAGCAAAAGATACAACTACAGCTACAGGAAGATGTATCAAGTCAAGAAAACATTTTTTTATCTCCAGTTTGCAAACCATACATGATTAAATTTTTAACACAGTGGCACAGATTGTTCTGACTGTGGGATTCACCTCCAGACTACCAGATACGCCTGTGAGCTAAGTGATGATCTCTATCTTCTAGTTGACAGAAGTCTAGCCTGTATAGTCAGTGGAGCCCAGTGGTGTCTTTATTTGACTGCTTTGTCTTTAGATGCCCACTATACGATTACTTTCAAACATCATGATAGCATGATTACACCCAAACTTTACGATAGCTTCCAAACATCATTCAATTAATTAATTGACCAAGAATTCAGTGAAGTTGTCCATATATGGACATCTAGTGATGTGTAAGATGCCAGAGGATATCCAAAATATCCTATTGAGGACAGCAAGAAATACAGAAATTTGTAGGGGATCCATACCCTCCTGGAACAGCAGATGGAAGCAAGGCATAAGCACTTTAGTGTACATTCTCCACTCAAGTGGAGAATGCCTGGAGAGAGGCTGTGAAAAGTGTAGGTCTAAATGTTTTTTATTATACCATTTATAATCAAATAAGCCATCTTGTTCATTAGTCAGGTAAAGAATTTATTGCTTGAGCATTTAATATTCTTTGTTTAGAGTTTATGTAACTCGGTGTACAAGAAAATGAAAAGTTTTGTGCAAGTCACTTTTCCATGTCAAGAAAATAATTTCTAGCTGTTGAAAGAAGAGCACAGTAATTTATATTTACAGGAAAAGAGAGATAAGTTACCCTCTTTGTCACAGCAGGAAGCCTCTATATAGAAGTTAGACTCAAGAACTTTCCATTGTCTCTCCTGGGAAAAGCTGGTTTGTCATTTTAATGGAGTTAGGTATGAGCTGTTTTCAGGAAATAAATTTATCTGGGTCTTTTTTTAAAAGAAAATTGCACAGTATTTAGATGATATCTCTATTGTCTTCTGTGACAACGTTATGTAGTATCCAGCTCCATAATATAATGCTTAAAATCCATTGGTATTAAAATGTTTGTGACTTTGCTAAGATAAGCTGTGTTTTATAAGATACAGTAATTTTCTGAAATGACATGATGCTTCAATTCAGTGTACTGTAACCTAATGTCTTCCCTAACAAGTGTAGCACAATGTGTTTTCCTAGCATGCTAGTATGATTGGCAGTGATGATATTGGCAAGCATTCTAGGCTTCTTATTTTTGTTTCAGATATCACTTTGGATCCCTACTCTTATTATTTATGTGTTCAAATCCAAAAGGAGAAGAGTGGAGAACAATGGAAAAAAAAAGTCACAGTGGGGAAAGGACATGCCTGGAACACTTTTGCCATCAAGCATGATCATCCCATGCTGTCAAGGATAGTGCTTATCTTGCCTTTACAGTAGGCTGGACAATAGAGTGGTTACTGCAATATCTTGCAGTTTCTTTCATGCTTTCAAAAAAATGGAGATTCAATTCATTAAAAAGTATGAAATATTGCCAGCTGTGTCTTGTGTTTCTCTGAATGACTGCATAATACAAAATGACCAATAAGGCATGCACTGTGTAAACTTAAAATTGCAGCATTCCTGGAAGTTAAAATATTTTTCCTTGTTGAAATCCCATGTCTCAGCCATCAGAGTATTTGTGTGAGCTCTTTTAGTAGAAAGCTCTCTTTTTTCTTAAACAAATCCATTTCAATGTAGCCATCAAAATAAAGATACATGTGCTCTGTTTAGCTATAGCACTCTTACTAACCAACAAATACTCATTTCTATGAAAAATGTGTTTCTCATGAAACAAATGAGCAAACCAGTAAAAAAACCGCCACATATCAAAATGTTGCAAGTTCAGTGCATCCCCAAATAGAAGATGTTTCATATTACAGGATATCAGCAATGTGCAGGTTTTCATTTTGAACCATGTATGGTCCAAGTTATGTAGGATAACACTAAAAATATGCTATAAGTCTTGAGCGTGTACATAAATAATTTGCCACATACAGCCCTGAAAAGGAAGTGCCCTAAAATGGCAACTGCACTTGTGTTATTGACATCTTTATTGCTGAGAAGCTGTTTTTACTGGTGATTACTTCATTGCTTGACCCTTATCACACTTAGTGAAGTCTTGAGCGACCATAAATTCTACAGTGAAATAAAAAAATAAAACATTAAAGATGGTCCTAGCTAAGGTTTGGAGAAGAATCATTAGTTGATCGTTTATGTTGCAAAATGGGAACTATTGCCTTGGAAATATTTTTTCATGGCAAGTCCATTTTTGTTTTTTGTTATCGTCTGTTAACCTGTCCACTTGTTTCCCAATAAGCCAAGCTGATTTGTCTGAAGGCACTACCTCAGAAGTTATCATTTATGTCTGTGTTATCATCATTATATTTTTTCATAGGGCCTGCACTAGACAACGCATGCTGAGTGGATCCTTTGAGGGGCAGCCTGCGAAGGAAAGATCAATACTTAGTGTCCAGCATCATATAAGACAAGAACGCAGGTAAACATAGAGAGAAAGGATGGTTTAAAAATATTTTTAAAATAAAAGTGACAGAAATAATTAAATTTGAGTAGTACCTAATGTGAAAAACTGAAAATAGTTGCTGAATTCTACATTCCTTATTGTAACCATAATGAAATTCATTGTACTGCACAAGTGGAAAAAATGCCTTTTTATTTCAAATGTTATTTCCTTTGCCATCTACAAAGCTATCAATTTAAAGATCAGAAGGAAAGAAATTGGCTTATGTTGGAGCAGATTGAAAACAATTGAAGAACATATAAGCTTCTGATGTTAGCGAGAGAAAAATTATAGGAATGTGAGATATTGTGTGGCTGGAGAGCAGTGCTTTATAATGGCCATCCTGTAAAGGTCAAAATTTCATTTTGAGATGTATCGTTAAATTGATTATGATTGTTTCAGGTCACTGAGACATGGTTCCAACAGCCAGCGAATCAGCAGAGGAAAATCTCTTGAAACATTGACTCAAGATGTAAGTCCTCATAGAAATCATGGTTTCAATTTGAGAATGTAAGAAATAAGGATATGTACTATATAAGAAATATTTGTATAAGACTAGTGTCTATGATCTTGTTTACAATTTGTCTTTTGAAATCTTGAAAGGAAGTCATAAAACAAATACTTTAATTTTGTTAGAATTATCGTCAAAATAATTTGCATGTTCAATTAATTGGTAGACTTACTGAGATAGATTCACTGGAGCTGTAAACACTACATTAGAAACACAACAATTGCTACCTAGGACACTTCAAAAAACTTTATTCTGGAATTACACAAATCACCCAGGCTAGCAAAACAGCACATCAAAATTTCCAGTGGAAGTTTAACAATATTTTTCAAATACAAGGATGGTCAGACAGAGGACAGAGACTAAAAGGGAGAAAAGTAACCACAGATTTCACTATGGTGTAGTTTCATATAGTTAAGTGCATTTTCACTTCTGCAAATTCATAATGTTGTTTTGTGGATTTCTGTGACTATGAAAATTCAAGGAGTGATATCAGTTCCTCCATTTCCAGACTGTGATAGTCACTTTCTTTATGTGCTTCATACTAAGAACAACTGCATAAGAAGTAATTAATGAATTGCCCTGCGTGGTGGTAGAAAGAAACTGTAGGTAACTAATATTTTGAAGCATATGTGGCTTTTCTTACGTCCAATAGTAAAGATAATACACAGAATGACCCCTCTAGGAGTGCTTCAAAGACTGGCTTAACTCTGAATTGTAATACTGATTGTACCCTCTGTTGGATGAGCTCAGGCAACTGTCCTCCCTCTCTCTCACCCTGCCTGTGCTCTGCAGTCACTACCACTGTGTTCTGCACAACAACACATGCAGCAGGCTTGAGAATCCAAAAGGGTGTCTACAGCCTTTTCTTTCCCAGCCTTTGCCCTTAGTAATTTTGATGATATTCATTCCAGTTCAGAGAGATCAACTGAGCTTACGGGACCTTTGCTTTTAAAGTTAAAAGTTTCATTGGCTATTACTTCATGCATGAAATTAAAACTGAAATTAACCTTGATAAAAATAAGCACCCTTGTGCTCTTCATAGATAGATACTGTACCATATGCTTGACTGCGTTGATGTGCAGTGCATTTGGAAATAAAGACTTTTTATTTCTATCTTTCTATGTAAAATACCGTATCTTTCTTTCACCTGAAACGTTAAAAAACAACCCACAGACCTCATTTAAAAGGAATCATTTTGCTTCTAGCACTCCAACACAGTGAGATACAGAAATGCACAGAGAGAAGACAGTGAGATAAAGATGATCCAAGAAAAAAAAGAACAAGCTGAAATGAAAAGGTATTTAAAAATCAAAAGTCTGGGTGCACACTTTTCAGTATTGAGTATTCTCTGTATGAAGTATGAATATGAGTCATGATGAAAAAAAGAACAAAGTGAAAGGATACAATGCATATCAATTAATAATTGAAGTTTTATCTTTCAAAAGGAAAGTCCAAGAGGAGGAACTGCGAGAGAATCATCCATATTTTGATAAACCACTTTTCATAGTTGGCCGTGAGCACAAATTCAGGAATTTCTGTCGAGTTGTGGTACGAGCTCGCTTTAATGCGTAAGTTTATTCTATATTAGCAATTGCCTCGAAATGTATTTACTTTCATGTCCTCTGAAATCTAGGTCTAACTTTTATTTTGAAAGTAAAAATCAATATAACATGGTGATCACATGAGCTGGCAGTCAGCTGCCTACATACTCTCTTGCTGTTGAAGGAAAGCAGGTAATAACATGCGTGTATCAAGCAGCTAGACATAGAATGTTCTTATACCTCTTCTTTTAAACATCTGTCTATGGTTGGCACCCTAATTCTGGAGGGTTAATGCATGTCACCTTGCAAACACAGCGCAAGACGAAAGATAGCTCAAGGCTATGAGCTTGGCCCTTGGAAGACCTGTTTTCAGCACCTGCATTACTATCATTTTTCTCTGTGGCCTTCAACAAATTACTTCTAGGTAGAACAATGAGAAGGTTAGATACTCAACTGGACAATAGCCATATGTAAGTATTCTGCCACCTGTGTAGAAGCACATCCTTGAGTCAGGCACCTACTTATGCGACTGCTAACTTGATTGAGGTTCACTGGTCCATGAAGCAGTTGCAGATTAAAACAGCAAAACAAAACTCACAAACATTAATGCCTATTCAGTTGTCAAATACATGTCAGTGCCTGTTAGCATTGTAGAGTGTCCAAGGGTAACAGGATATTTATACTATAAACAATTTAAATATTTACAAGAATAAACTGATTTTTTTAAACAGGTTTTTTTTTTCATTTATTTAAAACCTACCTACTTTATTCATTGTCCTATCCACCTAGCCAAGTAAGATATTTAAGAGACCTTTTTCAAAGGATAAATATTTCCTTCATAAAAAGGCTGAGGAATGCCTTTATATACAATGTGGGGAAGAGGTATGAGCTTAAGAAAACGCAAAAGTCAGTGGGTTCAATGAGAAGACAGGAAAACAAGTATATTCTATATACTGACTGGTGTAAGTAGGTGAATCTTGCCTGTGGAAGATGCCTTTTGTTCTCCTTGTATGCATCTTGCATTCTTGTAATTCATAACCATGAATCTCTTCTGGTGGTAATGCCTCAAGTTAGATCAGTCCATTTTTCACTTTGAGCTCAACAAGGAAGTGATGGCAATTTCACATCCCAATGGCTACATCCCTCACATGGGATATAGGATAACTCAGAGCAGATCCTGTCCTGTTATGATTTGCTATAAAGATGTGAAACATAACTAAAAAATGCCCTTAACCACTGGGGCAGGGGAGTTACCTTGGATAGGACTCTCATAGCTTCTCCTGTTGAAGCCATTCTGCTTTGCTTAAAAAAGTCTAAATAATTGCTGGAAGAAAAACTTAGCTCTGTCACCTAGCTATGTGCTTATTACTTATAGAGTGGTTCTCACTCTTTCTGGCTGCCTAATTGATGTTTGTATATGGTAGGTGAATCACAGTGATTTCACAGGAAAATTCAGATATGAAGAAACTAGAAATATTCATCAGAAAATGACTGAAGAAGTGGTAAAACAAATAGGGCTTGTAGAATGATTTTTTTTGTCTCAGCTGAAAGTAAGGGGTTTTGAAGTAAAAGGAAAGAACTCCTGAGGAAGCACTTTGAAACATGAAATTCAGTAGCAGATTATCCCTTGCCCCATCCCTTGTCCCCTCCACAAGCAAAACACAAAATTAAGTCTTTGTTTAGTTGAGCGAGATCCAAAAAACTAACAGTTTTAGAGGAATTACAGATATGCCATGAATTAATTGGAAACTAGCTGTGTTGATAATATGTCTAAAATTAAATGAAACTTTCACAGACTTTTAAAATTAAGCCAAGATTAAAGGTAGACTTGATTTTGGATATAAACTACTTTGAGGTGATGGATACATGATATAATTATAATGCTGACTAAAATAAAATGTAAATGACTGTATCTTTTCTTCTGTTTTTTTTTTTTATAGTTCTAAAACAGATCCTGTTACTGGAGCTGTGAAAAATACCAAATACCATCAGCTTTAGTAAGCACTGCAAAAGTAGCTTTGCGTGGTCACATGAGCCTGCAGTAAAAGTGTGTGAGCACACACATGCATGTGTGTGTATATGTGTGCATGCACATGTGTATTTCTTTTTTTTTTCAAAAAAAAAAAAGTTTTTTCTTTCCATGGAGTTGTTTGTGGAGGATGAGTAGGAAGAGGTTTCTTTTTTATGAGACTTGCCTTGTTCACTTGCATGTAACTTCCTTAGTTTCACTACGTATTTCTGAAATATCAAAATCTTTGACACCCCTCAGCTCAATTTATTTTTCATATGAAAGCATCTAACTGATGTAGACACAAGTGACACAGCACTTTTAGCATTTCTGTAATGGTTATCCTTATGTATTGTTCACAGTGACTTGCTGGGTTTGGTTACTTACCTGGACTGGGTCATGATCATTGTTACTATATGCTCCTGCATTTCCATGATGTTCGAATCCCCCTTTAGAAGAGTTATGCATGCTCCAACACTCCAGGTACTGTCACTGAATCATCTTGTGTTTAATGAAGCACTGTCACCTTGTTTTTCTCCACTGCCTATTCCTAAATTATGACTGTTCTATGCTTTAATTTGCAGATTGCTGAATATGTTTTTGTAATATTCATGAGCATTGAGCTTAATCTGAAGATTATGGCAGATGGCTTGTTTTTTACACCAACAGCTGTCATTAGGGACTTTGGAGGAGTTATGGACATATTTATATATCTTGTAAGTTTTTATATTTATGGGAGATTTCTGTAGCTTTCTTAACTTTGATCTCTTTATACATATAAATGTTTGCTGATGTTACAAATTTTAACTCTGCACCCTGGTGCCAAGGCAGTAGTGAAATTTGTGTGCAAACACCACTGTGTTCATGTGCGGTCCTGTCAGTTATATGTTCAAATATTTGTTTAGACATCTAAAAATACACTGACATGTGATAAGCACCTGGCAATTAATGTAGGTCCATTGTATGGCCCCTTTTAATTGTTTATTTGTTGATATAAGTATCAGATGTTATTTCATTCCGAAGTAGGCTTGAGATGTCTTAACTTGTTTCCACATTTTTATGCAGAACTGTTATATTATCTATTTCTCAGCCATTCATTGCTTCCTCCCCTCTCAACAATTCTCATGCTTTATAGAAGATGTTTCAAATTCCTCTACAATTTGACAGAAAACATCCTTGTTGCTGATGTTGCTGGCGCAGAAAGAAAACAAAGCAAGATCTTGCTGTATCCCATACACATCAGTATTGCCTCTCTGGAAAAACTATTCTACTACTTTCTTGGTCTCCCAGAAATTACTTGTATTCCAATCAAATATAGGGGATAGAGAGCTGTTTCCTCTTCACCTATGGCAATACATACCACAAAATGTGTCGAAACCAGTGCTCAATATAATACAGTATGAAATATTTTCTAACTGAAGAAATTACTAAGCAAAATGGCTTTGATGGATTTAGATTAAATCTTTCTTAGACTAATGCACCAGACAGATGTGCTGCATAAAATTTGCCATGATTAATCTATATCAAAGATTCCACTGTTGGCATAAATAAAAATATGCATACTTATACAGAACTCCTACTGCAGTATGTGTAATTTGTATGTGTATTAGTTTCTTGAAATCCCTCTGAATCTCTCTGCTTGTCTGAAGGAAAATTTAAGTAGTGTAGCTTGGATATTGCAAATGTGCATGTGGTGATCTTAAAAGAATATGAAAGCATGTCAGAAGCATTGGTAAATCTTGTTTTGGGGGGGCAGCTGTATTTCACCACTGCTATTTTTAACATATCATACTATGTTTTAAATCATATTGGTGATATCGGCTTAATCTTCCATTTTTTGTGCACCTACTTATTTGTAACACTTTCACCTCTGTCCCTCTATAATAATATAGATTTATAGATATTTTTAAAAACAAGAAATTAATAGACTTTATAATCAATAACCATCTATCAGAGCTTGTTCAGGATACAAGAGACAGTTACGCTGTTTGAAAACACTTTCTAATGCATAATATTCATGTGATAAATGAATACAGCAACCAAACTACTTACGTCTGTAATAACTTTAGTTATGCCTGCAGTAAAAACTGGTGAGTAAATTGTTAACAGACTTTGCAGGTGAGGGTATCTCAGTTGCAGGATAGAATCTGTGAAATGAAAAGCAGGAAGAGAGGTGATGCTGCCTGCTCCAAGAATGTAGTCTGTGTCCCTCCTCTGAGTCAGCCAATTTTATTTCTTCTTTTGGAACTGTTCCATCTTCTGAAAAGCATAAACCAGATTTTGAGTCAGAAAAGAAGACAGGCTGAAGCTGATGTCCATTAGTTAGGACAATCTGCCAGAGCATTGGAGATTTTTCCTTCCTCTGCTGCTTACCGGGGGCATCAGTGAAGGAGGTATCTAGAAAACTTCCTTCCCTGTTCCACGAGGCAGACTACTATCCTCTGATAGTAGTCCAAACTGGTAATGATGATTTAGTAAGCAGAAAGATCAAAGCCATCAAGAAAGACTTCAGGGCCATTGGGAAAATGATGGAGGGCTCTGGGGCTCAAATAATATTCTGCTCCATCCCAAGGCTAAACAGAGAGGACCTGGAAGTCAGGAAGAGGAACTCGATTAATGCCTGGCTGCGAGCCTGGTGTGAGGAAAGGGGCTTTGGCTTCTTTGATCATGGGGTGGCTCACACACCCCCAAACTTTGTTGCTAAGGATGGAGCACGTGGGTCTTCTAGGGGGGCTAAAGCCCTTGTTAAAAACCTAGCTAAGCTCATAAATCGAGCTTTAAAATAGATGTGAAGGGGGAGGGGATTGAGACCAGGCTAGACAGGAGTGAGCCTGGGCATGGGGCATTAGTGATTTGGAGAGGGTGTGCTGGAGAGGAGCACCAGTACATCACCACACAGAAAGTGGGGGTGAACACACCTGGGGGTGGTAAGGGAGATACGGGCACTCTGGCACTAGCTACTCCAGTTACCAGGTACAATTGGGAATGAACTCTGTTCCCTCTAAGAGGGCTGAAGGCTCGGCAGCTCAGCTGAAGTGCATTTACACCAATGCACACAGCATGGGGAATAAGAAGGAAGAGCTGGAAGCTGTTGTAGGGCAATGAGCCTATGTTGTCGTTGCCATCACGGAAACATGGTGGGATGACTCATATAACTGGAGTATAGATATGGTGGGGTACAAACTCTTCAGGCGGGATAGGAAGGGAAGGAGAGGAGGCGGGGTAGCCCTCTCTGTAAGGGAGGACTTGGACACAGTTGAGATGGATTGTGGCAATGAGGAGATTGAGTGCCTGTGGGTTAAAATCAAAGGAGCCCATAAGAAGGTAGATTTTGTGATGGGAGTCTGTTACAGGCCACCCAGCCAAGGAGAAGCAGCTGATGAGCTCTTCTATAAACTGCTGGGGTTAATCTCTAGATCAATGCCTCTCATTCTTGTGGGAGACTTCAATCTTCCTGATATCTGCTGGAAGTACAATAGAGCAGAAATGAAGCATTCCAGGAGGTTCCTGGAGTGTGTGGAAGACAAATTCCGTGCACAGCTGGTGAATGAACCGACAAAGGACAAAGGAAGGTGCCCTCCTGGACCTGCTGTTTGTGAACAGAGAAGGCCTTGTGGGGGATGTGGCAGTAGGAGGACGCCTAGGACTAAACGATCATGAGATGAGAGGGTTTTCTGTTCTAGGCGAAGTGAAGAGGGTGGTTAGCAGGACAGTAGCATTAAATTTTCAGAGGGCAGACCTTGAACTCTTCAGAAGGCTGGTTGGCAAAGTCTCATGGGAGACAGTGCTTAAGGGCAAGGGAGCCCATGAGGGCTGATAGCTCTTCAAAAAGGAAATCCTAGCAGCTCAGGAGAAAGCCATCCCCATCTTCCGGAAAAAAAAAACGGCAGGAATAAAAACCAGCTTGGTTGAACAGAGAGAACTTGAGTGATATCAAGAAGAAGAAGAATGTTTACAGGCTCTGGAAGAAGGGACAGGCCTCTTGGGTGGATTACAGGAGGGAAGTGAGATTGCGTAGAGAAAAAATCAGAAGGACTAAGGCTCAACTAGAAATCAGATTGGCAAAGTCTGTGAAAGATAACAAAGAATCTTTCTATAAATAATAAAATCTATAAATAATAAAAGGAGGACTAGGGAGACCATACAGTCCCTATTGGACACAGAAGGAACAACAGTGACAGGGGATGAGGAAAAGGCTGAGGTACTTAATGCCTTCTTTGCCTCAGTCTTTAATTGTAAAGAAAGTTGTTCCCTCTGTGTACAAACCCCGGAGCTAGAGGAGCAAAACGAGGCTCCCATGATCCAAGAGGAGGTGGTCAGAGCCTTACTTGCCCAACTAGACACCCACAAGTCTATGGGGCCAGATGGGATTCACCCGAGGGTATTGAAGGAGCTGGTGGATGTGCTGGCCAAACTCCTTTCCATCATCTTCCAACAGTCCTGGAAGACTGGGGAAGTTCCATTGGACTGGAGGCTGGGGGATGTTGTGCCCATCTACAAGAAGGGTCGCAGGGAGTATCCAGGGAACTACAGGCCTGTCAGTCTGACCTCAGTGCCAGGGAAAGTCATGGAAGAGGTGATCTTAAGTTCTACCATGAAGCACATGCAAGAGAACCGGGTGATCAGGCCCAGTCAACACAGGTTTACAAAAGGCAGGTCTTGCCAAACTAACCTGATCGCCTTCTGTGACAAAGTGACTCGGCTGCTGGATGAGGGAAAGGCTGTGGATGTATCTTCCTGGACCTCAGTAAAGCCTTTGACACAGTTTCTCACAGCATTCTGCTATGGAAACTGTCTGCCTCTGGCCTGGACAGGCGCACACTCTCCTGGGTGGAAAACTGGTTGGATGAAAGGGCCCAGAGAGTGGTGGGAAATGGAGTTAAATCCAGCTGGAGGCCAGTGACAAGTGGGGTTCCCCAGGGCTCAGTGCTGGGTCCAGCCCTGTTCAATGTCTTTATCAATGACTTGGATGAAGGCATCGAGTGCACCCTTAGCAAGTTTGCAGATGACACCAAGCTGGGTGGAAGTGTCGATCTGCTGGAGGTTAGGGAGGCTCTGCAAAAGGATCTGAACAGGCTGGACTGCTGGGCTGAGACCAATGGCATGAGGTTTAACAAGGCCAAATGCCGGGTCCTGCACTTGAGGCACAACAACCCTGTGCAGTGCTACAGACTAGGAGAAGTCTGTCTATAAAGCTGCCAGGAGGAGAAGGACCTGGGCGTGTTGGTTGACAGCCGACTGAACATGAGCCAGCAGTGTGCCCAGGTGGCCCAGAAGGCAAATGGCATCTTGGCTTGTATCAGAAACGACGTGACCAGCAGGTCCAAGGAGGTTATTCTCCCTCTGTACTCGGCACTGGTGAGACTGCACCTTGAATCCTGTGTTCACTTCTGGGTCCCTCACCACAAGAAGGATGTTGAGGCTCTGGAGCGAGTCCGGAGAAGAGCAACGAAGCTGGTGAAGGGGCTGGAGAACAGGCCTTATGAGGAGCGGCTGAGAGAGCTGGGGTTGTTTAGCCTGGAGAAGAGGAGGCTGAGGGGAGACCTCATTGCTCTCTACAACTACCTGAGGGGAGGCTGTAGAGAGGAGTGTGCTGGCCTCTTCTGCCAAGTGACAGGGAACAGGAGAAGAGGGAATGGCCTGAAGCTCCACCAGTGGAGATTTAGGCTGGACATTAGGAAAAAATATTTCACAGAAAGGATCATTGGGCACTGGAACAGGCTACCCAGGGTAGTAGTTGATTCACCTTCCCTGGAGGTGTTTAAGGCACGGATGGACGAGGTGCTAAAGGGCACGGTTTAGTGTTTGATGGGAGTGGTTGGACTCGATGATTCGGTGGGTCTCTTCCAACCTGGTTATTCTATGATTCTATGATTAATCTTCCCTTTAATTTCAAGAAAGAGAAGTGTTTATTGATCTTCAGTGCTATATCTGTGTCAATTAAGACATTGTAAGCCTAATCCTTCTTTACCTTTTCCTGCCCTGTCTCCTCAAGGTGAGTTTGATATTCCTGTGCTGGATGCCTCAGAACGTCCCTGCCAAATCTGGAGCTCAGCTCTTAATGGTACTCCGCTGCCTCCGGCCACTTCGAATATTCAAACTGGTCCCTCAAATGAGGAAAGTTGTGCGAGAGCTCTTTAGTGGCTTTAAGGAAATATTTTTGGTATGTGCCAGTTATTTTATTCTCATAAAAAAGAAGATATGGAGGAGCAATAAAATACCATTTTGTTGTAATGTTTATGTTTTCAAATATTTTTTATTTTGTTCTCAGTTTACTTTTCATTGTAGGTACCCCTGCAGATGATCACAGAACAGGTTAACAGTTAGGAATATAAATAACTCATTTCCATTTACACTGAATTAAGTTGCTGTAATAATTCTTCTATAAATCTTATTACCTCTTCAGTACACATCTGGACATAATTACATAGGAGGACTACTGAAAAAAAACCCTACCCCTTATTAACTCTTCTGGTTGCTGAAGCAAGATAAGAAGTAGGGTATGGCAGCTCTGCAAGAACAAAAGTAAATCTGGTTTCCGAACTGAAAGTCTCTACCTCCCAGCTACTTGAGAGGCAACCAGAGACAATGTAACCATCCATCACAGATTGGATCTCCTTGTTTTGTCATTGTTATTATTATGATCATGATTATGCAGTTACAGTAGTAGTAATCATCATCATCATCATCATGAGGTCTGTGACTGCTTGATCAGAACCCAATCTACTGCCTTGGGACCCAGCTTGCTCGAAGTGATATGTGTCAGCCTAAGCAGCACACATTTTATGCCTGAACAAAATATTGCCTTAGATCAAGTTATTATAAAAAGTTAAGTTACAAAATATTTGCAGACAGTAATAAAACAAAGATGAAAAGTGTAAAGCTAGTTAGCCTTTCATAGATACTGTATCCTACTAAAGATATTTACATCATGAGTTGATCATGCATACTTTTATTGTAGCTATCCTGGAATTAAATATCTAACAATGCCTTACTCAGATTAATTAACAATGCCCAATTCAGCAAAACAGAAGCAGGGCATATTTGACTACTTGAAGAGTTCTCTTTAACATAAATAACAATTCTTACACATGCAGAATTTAGCAAGGTTGCATACTGAGTGCAAGAAAGCTTTGATCTTGATCTATAATTCTTAGCTATGTTAATAGTAATAATAACATTAATAACACAGCATCTGGTTACCTGATCAGAACTTAAAGTAACATGTTGGTCATGAAAGCCTTATCTGCCAGTGTATGAATCTAAACAATCCTCACTGCATTTCACAGAAGAATGTGATCCCTTTTTCTCAAGTCTGCAGCAGGAGAGCTTGACAAGTCTAACTTCATCTTTACAGGTTTCTATTCTTTTGCTGACATTAATGCTTGTTTTCGCAAGCTTTGGAGTACAACTGTTTGCTGGAAAACTGGCTAAATGCAATGATCCACACATCATTTCTAGGGTAAGAATTGCTTAATAGTATATGTATCTTGTGCCATTTTTGGTTGCTGGGGAAAGCCAGTGGGAAATATCCTATGAGAGCTGGAAGTCTTGATCACTTTCTTGTTCAGCTGCAGAATTATGGAGGAAATGGCAATAAAAGAGTGAGTAAATTAGAGTAAGGCTGGCTATTTATGTAAAATGTAAAGCGACTGCAAATTTTAGGGACTTTCTGAAAAAGCTGTCAGACTCATGCCAAATTGTCTGCAAAGGACTGAACATCATGGGGAATTAGCCATGGAATATGATACTTTTCCATTCCTAGCTCAGCAGTAAAAAATAGGTTATGCTGCTAGAGGTCAGAAACACTGGGAACGCTATGTATGTTGCATGAAGAAAGTTAGCTGTGTATCTTACTCCATTTGGAGAAATACCACCACCTCAAAAGAGCAATGGTCTTTACAAAAGAGGTGAAAGGCTAGATAGTCTTGCAAATTAATAACAACATTCAGTCCTGGAGGGAAAAGGAGTTTTTGAGTCCTTCTTAAAATGTGTTTTCCCTTTGGGTAAAGATCCGTAACTGTTAATCCCAGACCTGTAAATATGCTGTCATTTTTGTGTATGTTGTTTCCCCATGATGACAAGTGTGCTGTTTATGCCGGCATTTTGGCACCCCTCACAGGCCATTATTTAATCTCAGACTGGTTTATTTCACTACAGGAAGACTGTCATGGCATCTTCAGAATAAATGTAAGTGTTTCCAAAAATCTCAATTTGAAGTTAAGACCTGGAGAGAAAAAGCCTGGATTTTGGGTGCCACGAGTCTGGTGAGTTGCTACGCATTGGCCTGTCTTTCTTCAAAAACTCAGCTATTGATGTAGGAAATAGCTCAAATCTCATGGCATTAAAATACTGATGGAGGGGTTTTATTGCAAGTTAAATGATAGTAAGGGTAAAAAGTCTGGAATATTTAGTAAAAAGCCAGATATATGAAAATTTTCCAGACTTAAAGTAGATTCAGAGCCATCCTACGCTAATGAAATAATATGCTGTGATTTATACAGTCAGAGAAGCTGGCATCTGCAGAAGTCTTTGTTTCAGAGAAATTCTTCCTCAAGTAAGGAAACTGTGTCCTCTTCAGCTTGATCCAGAAATAAGCAAAAATTATGCTAATCAGCATAACTATAAACTTTGGGGAACATTTTGTTTCTTTAGAAAAATATTTTATGGCAAGGACATTTATGAGACCTGTTGGCTGTGTCAGACCAGATTTTCAAGAGCCAGATGTCATTATAAGGACCACATTTGAAAGAAATATCTACATCTGAGAGCTCTCTTTTTCACTGAGTGGTTGGATTTTCAGAGGCACCAAGCTCTTCTGCAGTACAACTTTCTACTTAATAATTTCTTGAGTATTAATTTGGTTCCTTGGATTATCTGACTTGGATTCTAGAGGCAGAGCAATGTGCAAGCCTAGCCCAAAGAAGATACTTTTAGTGTTCAGCTGGAAACATCCACTTGAATCTCAACTGTTACAAAAGGTCAAAACATGTGGTATAGGAAAGCAGAGAATATGTCATGTCCTCTCAGTAAGTTTTGCTCTACATCATCAGTTTCCAATGATAATGAAACAAGAAGCAAGATTTTCTAAACAATCCTGCAGACTTTTGGAGTCGGAATCATTTATGTAGGTTTGATACTGGTCTCCTACAGGTAAATTTATTTTAGAATCTAATTTTTCATGAGTGCTGTAGTTCACTAATTCATCGGCAAAAACACTAAAACACAGCAACATGTCATAAGCTTTAGTACTATGAATCAGACTGAGTAATATGAAACATACATAGGGATCAAGAAAAAAATATGCTCTACGTATTTGTGGTTTTTTTCTACTGTTTTGTTATTCTTGAGACAGAACATTGAATAATGTCTTTCAAAGGCTTTCACATCAGCATGGCAAGGTATTTAAATGTTAGTTAGACTATGAAGAATCACGGTACCAGTTAGAAAGAACAACTTTATTGCTTAATTTACTCCTTTTTATGTACTGCATTTCAGGGCAAATCCTCGGAATTTTAATTTTGACAATGTGGGGAATGCAATGCTGGCACTATTTGAAGTTCTTTCATTAAAAGGCTGGGTGGAAGTCAGGGATGTTATTATTCACCGTGTTGGCCCGGTAAGGAAACTCACCAGAGTCTTTGAATTCTAAAACACATCCTTTGATTTGTTTTAACAATTAATCTTATTTTTGTCTATTCAGATCCATGGAATCTACATCCATGTTTTTGTATTCCTTGGCTGTATGATCGGACTAACCCTTTTCGTTGGAGTCGTCATCGCTAATTTCAATGAAAACAAGGTACTGAGTGAGGTGGTTTATTGTGTGTAGAACTGGCTCTGTAAGAAACCTGAAGCTGATGTTACTCTGTCTGCCCTAGCTGGTAAGACTACCTTTAAGACTGACTTGGCATCTTGCATTCTGCAAGCCAGCAAGTATGGCTTCAGACACACCTGATCCATATTTGCTACAAAAATCAAGCCTGGGGTGACAGCAGTCGGTCACATACACTTTCAGAGCTGTCTTGAGTTTATTTACAGATCAACCGTGTTGCCAGATAAACACTGAATTTAAAGTACAAAGTATTTACAGACACTTCACATTCTGCTGCTTTAGTTTGAGGTAGGCATGCATGCAGTGGCAGGTAAAAAGACATCTTATGCTTGTATGTGTTATGACTAATGGGTCTCAATAGAGCTCTGCAATTGCTGTATTTCAGATCCAAAGTAAAGCTGCATGACTTTTTCCTGGCAAACAGCAGAGTATATTGTAAAATTACTTGCCAATCGCTCAAACAAAAACATATCTACTATTCTAGGGATAAACTGCAGTTCACGTGGGCTTTGCAGATTACCATGAAAAGTAGGAAAAACTGTCTCCAGGTGAATTGTTGTAGAACAGTCCACGTCTACACTGCTTAAAGATAGCTTCCTCTGGATGAGACTGCTGGATACACACAGCCCATAATATGTTTAGTTTTGTTTTTTTTCTGAGCCTCTTGTGGTGCCCCTGTGGCACCAAAACATAGTTATTCATTTTTATCATTTTTCAGTTCAAAGCACCCCAAAAATAATGGAATATCTGTGTTGCAGCTAGCTAGAGTGATTTTTTTTTATCACTTATGGCACTGGAGGGAAAGAACGATGGTGTGCACTAGGGCTTAGATATACAAGATAACCAAATGCTGGAGACAAACTAGTTGCTGGCCATGACTGTACTATGGCCCTGGCTCAACAACTGTAGCAAACACAGCTGTTCATCTGTTGCATTTACCCTTCAAGAAAAGCACTTGACTCCTTTTAGAAGAGAACTGAGCAGCACACTACCATGTGTCCAACGTGGACAAACAAGGCATGATGAAATTAAGTTAAACAGGAGCCAAGCCAAATAAATAGCTTAAACCCCCTGCTTTTGAGAAGGTATTTTTATGCTTGCATGATTATAGTGTAACTTTGGTGAGGTGAAGTGCAGTCATTATTGTTAAAATCATCTGTTCCAGAGAAGAGGGAACAATGTGCTATTCATTTATTTTCTTATTCACTAATGAATTAACAAATATGAAATGTCTCCATTATGAGAATCACACTAGATCTTCATAGATGCATTTGCCCTTTACTATTCAGCTGTGTAATGTTACTTTTCCTTCAGATATTTCAGCATTACACTGACTAAAAATATTTTTCAGCAAGCCTTCAAAAAATAAATATATAGGTCAGTTTCCTCAAAAATACTGTTCATAAACAGGAGTATAGGCGAGAAGAACTATTGCATCACAGAGTTCACTTTTAAATAGCTTTTGATCATGGCTGATCAAACATCTTTCCTTTACCCTGTTGAGGTGTGGTGCATGCAGTGTTCAGAAGTGAAGAAGTAGTGCATCTTCCCTTTTGTTTTGCAAGTGTTATTCCCTGTATCTGTCATGAAGTCTGAGCCAGCTCTGTGGCCAATGGATGATCATCAGGAGCTTGCTCTGGGTTGCCTTGCCAGGCATCTCCTTTTGCCTGTTGTCATGGAAAAAAGGTACTAGAGGACCTGGATCTTTGCTGTTACTAGTTAGACTTTTATTATGCTTTTTTAAAAATTGCTAAGTCCTGCCACTCTCCTAGACAGCATTTTATTCTTAGTCCCCACTCTTTCTGTAGGCATCACTCACAGATCAAGTTCACTGTGTCAACCTGCCTCCTGCAAAGGCAGATTTTTTCACAAATTAGTGAGATGTTATTAACTCATAACATAGTTATGAGTTAAGGGGAGTTAGAACCAGGTGATCTTTAAGATCCCTTCCAACACAAACTGTGGAAATTGAAAGTCTCTGTTCAAAGTGATCCAAAATGACAGGGAACAGGAGGGTGTGAATATGACACTTATATGGGTTGTGATCACTGGAGATAATTAGACAATTCATCTAAGCCCAGATTGCCCCTGCATGAGCTTCAGACTGGAAGTCTGAGGTCTACAGCCTGCATTAGGTTTTCCATTGTTTTCAGAACACTATCTGATGTTTAGATTTATCGTTCTGAGGTAGTTTTCTCTGCTTGGATGTTTTCCTCAAACTACAGACAACTTTTCAGTTATGAATGCTCTCCTCCCTCAATTCTATGTCAAGAAAATATAGGAAACATAGGAAGCAAGGAAAGGATTAGTCTGAATATCAGAAAAGTTAATCGCTAGTAACAGTGCCATGTGAATTACACTGAACAGGCATGTCCTGCAATATTTCTACGGAATTTATAGGATAATAAAAATACAGTCAGTGTAAATAAATCATGAATAATATCATCTGATTCAGGTTCTTCAGCTGTTTCATAGTAACCTCAGGTAGCTGCCGTGGCCTATCATGTTTGTTTTTCACTCTGTTTTTCTTGAATACCTGACAGCTTTCTTTTTCACTTTTTGCAGTGAAAGCTCTGTAAGAGTATAAAACAGACACACTTATTTTGTTGCCTTTTAATCTAAGCATTTTTAAATTGTGGGGTTTGGGCCTGACACGAGTAATAAGCATCTTTATATCTGTTGCTTTGTCTGCATCTTGTTGGAAGGCACCTCCTAGGGTGCCATCTGGTGACACAGCTCCACAAGGAGATTATGTCCACTGAGAGGGAGAAACCCCGACCTAATCAGTTGCATAGCCAGCTGCAGTTCCAGCATCTACGTCTACATAAGCCAATGCCAACGTGAGCCCCAAACATCACTGCAGCCCTCGCCCAGTTCAGAGTGGCTCCATGCTGACTAGGGGACCAGCCAAGTGTCTGGGAGACAGGCTTGTGACATTTACCTTAAAAATTTCTCCCTTGTTTTTGTGACTCCATACTCTTTCATGAGACTTTACAGTTCTCCGAAGTGATGAAGAACTCATTTTGTTTTGGAGGTCATTTTAAATAACAATAATCTCTCTTTGGAGTTTGCTTATTTCTTCCTATATTACAAAAACATTTACACGCATCACGATCTCCACCTCTCCTTGTGCTTTCTCTGTGGAGACCTCTAGTAGATTCATAGCATACTATTATTTTATTTCAATTACACTCCAAGCAGAAGAGCTGTGGAGAGTGGCAATGGTCTCCTAGAGAGCTCGTTCCCTGAGAAACTGTAGCAGCACTGACAAGCTGCAGGATTTTCTACAGTAAAGCCTGGACAAAATCTACCACTCTTTAAAACAGTGCGTCCTGGCAAATGATGTTCAGTCAAATGGAAGACCTCCTGCGGTGTTCCACTGCCCACACTGGGCTGCTGTAACAAAGAGCAACAACTGTGCCTGCTGAGTTGAGTCCCAGAAACTCACAGCTAATGCATCCAGAAATCTCTTGAGTACCAGCTGATACTTCAGACTCCTTTACCCAAACAGTGAGTTATTTAAGGAGTGTTGCATATGTAACGGTATTTAAGCACCAAAGAGAAGGTTGTTTTCATGTTTACAGCATTAAGTTCTCTAGCTTTAATATGACAAAAGCTTTATGTTTCTCTTTGTTTATTAAGGGGACAGCTTTACTGACTGTAGATCAGAGACGATGGGAAGATCTGAAAAGCAGACTGAAGATAGCACAACCTCTTCATCTCCCACCTCGCCCGGGTATCAAAGATATTTTGATTTTATTCATGTTGAGCCCTAGTGTTCGTAATTCCCCAGGAGTCTGCAATTCAAATTAAAATTGTAATCGTGAGGCCAATAGGAGGTTGTGTGTAAGTTAATGTGGAAACAAGCTCCAACTGCAGATCTCTGCATAAGGCTATTAAAATCAACCCCAAAAAAGGTCGTGCTTCGATGGTCTTAGGATAAGCCTTAATGAAAAAATGAATTTCCAAATGAAATATATTTGCAGTTGGCTGTTAACGATATGAATGGAACGTATTAAACTGACAGCAGTTGAATAGTACACTTGCCCTACAAGTACCAAAGCCTTTGTGCAGCACAGTTGTTCAGGATTTGAATTTATATGTTCAGAAACCCTATTTGATATGGAAAATTGTAGCAGAAAATTAGAAACGTATTTTGAAACTGGTAAAGAGTCATTGTGTCACTAATGAACATGGAAAATATGTCCAAAAAATGGAGGAAAATGCCACTGTGTATTTTAACTCTCCTCCTCCTTGAACTCTTTCTTTTTCAGATAATGATGGCTTTAGAGCTAAGATGTATGATATAACTCAGCATCCATTTTTTAAGAGAACTATTGCTGTACTTGTTCTGGCCCAGTCTGTGTTGTTATCAGTCAAGGTAATTGTGTATTTTTTAAGCTTTTCATTATAGCAGTACAGCATGTGTTGCACATTTCCTAACACCGATTAATAATCAGTTGAGCCATTACTCTGATAAGTGTAGGGAAACATGACTTCTAGATACCTCAGTCTCAGTTGGCACAGATCATTGTGGATTAATTCTGGTTTCTGGAGCTGAGTCAGTTTCTGCCTTTTTGTACTCTGGTCAGCTATTTTTAATTTCCAGTCAAGCTGTAAATCTGTAAGAGAAGAATACACCAAGGTGCCATTCCTGTTGGAATATAATTTAAATGGAAATCTATTCATTAACAAAATCTGCAAGAAAAGTTAAGGTAATGAATAGATGTTTAGTTCTGTTTCACATCTACTCTTCTATAAGCAGATTTTGTTTGCATTTTAGTGGGATGCTGCAGATCCAGTGACTGTGCCTTTAGCAACAATGTCCGTTGTTTTCACCTTCATTTTTGTCCTTGAGGTAAGGTAATATATTTTATCACTCCTTGAGATTAAGACTAGTATGCATATATTCTATTTTGGCCTTAGGGATGTTGTCTCATTCTTCACTGCAGATTTTATTTCTGGACATGTACATTCGGAGCTTTCCATGTCACTTGTCTTTAAACATGTATTTTAGGAATAAACATTTAATTTGTTAGAGTCATACATCTCCACAACCTTCAGCTTTGTGTCCCTTTATATATATTAAACTCTGAGCATTTCCACTTGTGTGTTGGTGAATCCAGTGAACTCTTTTCTTGCAAAACATCTTGGATTAATTCACTCTGTACAACCCAAGGTCTGTGTTGTATTATGGAATTTCTGCTTGATCCATTTCTGCTTTTGGTGGTTCTTCAGAACACGTGCATTAATCCCCACCATTCTGTAGCTTTGAACAAGCCTCTCACAGTCTTCTTTTGGTTTAGTTTTCTTTGGGGTTTTTTAATTAATTTTAATACTTTTTAATAAGCTATGATGTCAAATGCCAGTATGATCTATTTTTTGTTGTACATGTCCGGGTCCTGTGTGGTATCAGTTCTCTATCTATGAGAAAGTGGCCATCACAATCAACTGTGCCATGTGTAATTAGCCTGTTTTCATAAAACTGGAATCTAAGGACTTAAACACATTTATTTTAAGCATATTTATTTCTTTTATGTATAAGGACATCTACAGTGTAACAAAATGCACACTTAAGGTTAAGGTAGACACTTCCTCTGTGGTTAGGTTAATATGCAATTCTTTTGTGTGTTTGTGGTTGAATATTTTTTTCAGTGTATGAATAGCTGTAACTAGCCACTATCAGAAGCAGGATAGCAGACTGTTTCCCACTGCTCTAATCCAATATGACAGTTCCTATGTTCCAGTGATAGGTTTTGCCAGCAGTGATGAATAAACCATGAAGGGAATACCTTGTAGCTGCTCCAGCTAGAGTATGTCCATGTTGTTGCTTCTTTATTCCCTACCCAGGAGAAATCAATATCTCTTGAGAGACTGAGCAAATACAGAGAAGTTTGATTTGTATCATACACAGACAGGTTTTAATTTACTTAGTAACTATGTCTTCAGAAATAGTTTTTCTCTTAGACTGCCAGGGGAAACAAATACACTTCTAGAATTTCACAGGAACTTCATCAGAGCAAAGGAAAATTTGTTGACTGTCTCAACAGGCAAGCTATCACACTGCGAGAGCACACAATTTATGGACAGAGGAAGCAGCTTCCTGCCCAGGATCTTCCCTAATTCAGCATTGTCTGGTTACAGAGTCTGCTCTGTACACAATCTGCTGCTGCGAGTAGGCATGGTCCATGAGGAGGGCCAAGGCTTTCTGTATAGCTAATGGCCCAGTCTGAGGACACCTGAGTCAGTTTTAAACCTCTAGTGCTCACGTCAGTACATGTGGTATAGAATAACTAGAGAACAGGAAGAACTGGGAGATGTCACTTTTGTTTCCACACTGGTGATCACAAAATTAAGTGAAATGGGATTTTATTATTTGCACAGTGTATTCAGATCAAGATTATAGACCCCTGAATTTAGGATTTTTAAATTCTACATGTGAGATGGGTGTTTCAGCTGTCACTGTGTTCAAGGGAGACATAGGGTGAGATTCAGTTGCCTAAATAACTAAAGGTATCATAAGCTTTTTAGGTAGCCTAGCTGATCTTTCTTTATCCCCACTAGCTGCTGCAGAAGGGCAGGGATGTTTGCAGATCTTGTGTCATCCCTACCAGCCCCATGCATCTATCTCCAGTATTCTAGAGCAATTCAGCTGACTGGATAGAGGTGAACCAAGATACCTTCAGATACCTCAAATGACAGCTAGAGATTCAGAGACCATAGTCTTCATTTTGTAGTCAGGCTTCATTATATGGCAAAAAATAACTGGAAAATCAGACATTTACATCATACTATTGCCCATTTATATACAGTTTAGGTTTCAGAAATGTGAAGAATTGTACTGAATGGCAGTATTGCGAGGTGGGATGGAAACAAATCATATAAAGAATGTCTGACATTTATAGTCTTTATATAATAATACTTTACTTGATTTGGGATTTGATACAAATTGTGTATGAGAAACTCTCTGGTGTCCTCTCTACCTGCATCACCCTACCTGTTAGCTGTTATGACTATTTCCTACCATTCTTAAGGTTCCTGCCTGTGTTTCTATTACCTGTATTGGAGTTGTCAAGCATTTTGGCTGCATTTTTTTACCAGGAACATTGTGAAATGTGCTGCCTTTACTTTCTTTTCCTGTATGCTGCTGAGTACTGATAGAGCTGAGTACAGCACTTTCTTAAGCAAGAAATATTTGCAATATAGGAATGCTTTTTAATTCGTTTGAAATATGGGAGCTACTGACACAATTATATTCTTGAGTTCAAATGTGCTTTTAGCCTGCTTACAGGCAGCTAGATAGATAGTATACTAATACCTCTTGTAGCTACACATTGTTAAAATAATCCTTTTCTAGGCTCATAACTTGTATAACCATTAACATTTTATGCCCATATTCACCTCAAGACTCTATACATTAAGCATGTCATGACATGGTCAGCTGCACCCCTTTAATGCTTTATGGAAGGATACATCCAGATACTGTTCATCTTCTCATCTCAGTCATCTGTGGTCTTCCACAGATGCCAGCTTTCCTCTGTCTAAAGGAAGCTTATATGATCCACTTAGTCTAGTAGACTAACTTTTATTCATGGGAACAGTTAGCTGACATGAAACCTGCCCTTGGTTATTTAAAAACATTCATAAGATGAATTCAGTCAGACATTTTAGAGGTTCTTATACTAAAAAAATAAACATTTAGTACAACTGAGAAATTGCTTTTATCCATAGGTCACAATGAAGATTATTGCCATGTCACCTTCTGGCTTCTGGCAAAGCCGAAGAAATCGGTACGATCTCTTGGTGACATCTCTTGGAGTTATATGGGTGATACTTCATTTTGCCTTACTGGTAAGATTTAAAAAACACAGTTATTTCAGAAATTAAGCTTGATTTTATTTGCTAAGCATCAGTAGTAGGATCACTGCTATACATCCAGATAAATCCTTGGGACATTAATAAGGCTTAAATATGGCTGAAAAAATTAAGCTTGATGCTAAGAAGAAGAAATCCTTGTCTTGGTCAATGATGAAGTACAAAAGTTGTCTGATATATGACAGAGTCTGTAAATGTGGTTAAAAAAGTCTTTGGAAGGGATATGAGTGAGAAAAGGAAAGAACCTGAAAGTCTGAGATCTCTTGCCTTCAGCAGCAAGTAAGAGAGAGGGAATGCACAAAATCCAGGTAGGAGTAGAGGACTGGAAGAAAGCCTAGGTTCAAAACTCCTGAACAGTATAATCTGTCCCCAATCCAGCAGTGATTCTAGACCACTGATTTTGATTAAAAGGCTATGTTTAATCCAATAAAGCATGGAGGAGAGGGGAGGAAATCAGCGCTCTCCCCCCATATCATCCCATTTTTTTGAAGTTGGCTACACCCTGGTTCCCTTACTTACAAGGGAAGGAGAAGGGATAGTTGATGCTTGTCACCAGTCACAAGTTGTGGAAATCACTAGCTTAAAATAGCTGGGGGCTTCTCTGTTGCCTGCTCCAGGCTCTTTTTGGAGGAAAACCTTTATTGTGTGGCTAATGATTTTGCTCCAGCATCCACAGTTTGCTCCTAGCTGCTGGGTAGTTAGGAAAGCCTGAGGAGTTTATTTTAGCCAGCGTCTGACTACACAAGTAGACTGAGGCTGCTGGATGTAATTACAGCCCAGCTAATAGAGGACTGAATGTTTTTCAATTTGAGATATGAGGAAGTTAGGTTAGTGTTTTTCAAGCGTTAGAATATCTTCTATTAATTTCTTACTGCTTCACTGTTATTGAAATATTGGTGCTAGTGGTTTATGATTTCTTATTTCACATGTTGACTGCCCTACATTAAAAGACCAGTTATTTGGATCTTTCTGTGACATCCCTAGGGACAATGTATTAAGTCTTCTGTGTTTCTGTTCCAGAATGCATACACATACATGATGGGGGCATGTGTAATTGTCTTCAGGTTTTTCTCAATTTGTGGGAAGCACGTAAGTATAAAATAAGAACGATACCCCTTGCAGTATTCTTGTATAGAATAAAGGACTAGTAGCTACGGGTCTCTAGTGCACATTCTATGAGGCTCCATTTTATATGCATTAGAACAGGGAGACTTCAAGTAGCATCCTTCAATTTTACATGCTGTCTTTAAATGTCAGGATTTTAGATATGTTGTATAATAGCACTATACAGGAAAAGCTGAATTTTTGGGGAAAAAAAACCCAACCTGCAGCTGTGATACAACAGTTTTTTAAAACTGATCTCTAAAACTCTAGTCATACATTAGACTACTGTCAGTCCTTACCATATCAGTGTGCTGTGATGTGCACGCTATTCTTTTTTTTTTTCTCTGCAAAACTAGTGAAGTGGTGGTTCATCTTCTTATGACAGTGGTCTCTTATAGAGGTTTCTTCCTCCAGAGCACAGGTCTGTGTCTTGTGTTTCTACAATGTATGGTGTATGACATTAAGGATTTATGTTCAGTTTTGAAAAATATTGGGCCAAGGTATTCTTTTGACAACAAAACAAGTCACTTGTAAAGTTTACATTTCTTATGTGCTTGGATTTGCTCTGGGGTAATTGAGAGCAGGCTGGCAAAATGAGCTCAGGCAGAGGACAAACACATTCCTTTAACAAGTGGTGACACTCTCCATTCTCTTGCTGTAGAACTTCTTAGACTATCCAAACATTTTCTGTGAAGTCTGACGTATTAAAGTAAATGTGATAAAATTACTCATACACTGGGTTGCTAGGGTTAAAGCAGTGAGTCAGAGGGTTTGTTCAGTAAAAGCAAAAAGTTTTCCTTCAATCAAACTACACAGATCTGTAGAGCTTTGGAAGACAAATGAAAAATCCTTGCCTTTCCTATGCAGCCAGGCCTAGTGATTGCCTTCAAAGTTTTCTGATTCATTCTAGAAGTTTTCTGATCGATGCACCTTGAACACTGTGTTCAGTTCTGGGCCCCTCACCACAAGAAGGATGTTGAGGCTCTGGAGCGAGTCCAGAGAAGAGCAACAAAGCTGGTGAAGGGGCTGGAGAACAGCTCTTACAAGGAGTGGCTGAGGGAACTGGGGTTGTTTAGCCTTGAGAAGAGGAAGCTGAGGAGAGACCTCATTGCTCTCTACAACTACCTGAAAGGAGGCTGTAGGGAGGAGGGAGCTGGCCTCTTCTCCCAAGTGACAGGTGACAGGACAAGGGGGAGTGGCCCCAAACTCCTCCAGGGGAGGTTGAGGCTGGACATCAGGAAAAAATGTTGGATCATTGGGCACTCGAACAGACTGCCCAGGGAGGTGGTTGAGTCACCATCCCAGGAGGTGACAGGCAGATGAAGTGCTGAAGGGCATGGTTTAGTGATTGATAGGAATGATTGGACTCGATGATCCTGTGGGTCATTTCCAACCTAGTGATTCTGTTTTTTCAAGATGTTAACCTTCTCATTTGTGCTTTCATCTTAAGAGCTGCATCAGTTTCACTAATTTATCTATTGTTATGCAATGTCATGGCTGAAAATCAGCATGAGTTATCAGTTCAACATGATTCTGGAGAAAACTGCTGCCCTCAGTACCAATTTTCCATAGCATCCAAAGTGGTTAAGGGTGTTAACGGCAATCTAGGGTAATAACTTTATCAAGAATAAAATGTACAACATGCAAGTAATATCTGTTATCTAGGCTTACTGCCTGTGTAATTTCCAAAATTAGGGTCTCTTCTTAAGATTTTTGGCCAACTTCTGTGAGAAATGAACTAGTTTAATCAAGCTATGCTGATCTTAAGGAAATGCCCTACTCTATCCATCAACCCATTTCTTTAGGTAGGCTGCAGTGTCTGTGGTTTCCACCTAAAAGTTAGCATCACTTGCAGACAAGCCCAAAGTAGTTTGCTGCAACACTGTTCATGCAATGTTAATTCTGATACTTCTTGAGTTTACTTATCCTAGAATATTGTATTAAAGCTTATGATGTATTATTGCTGTATTACCCTACACTGTATTTATTAATCCTACATATACTCTTCAAGGAGCAACACCTTGACCTTGTAAAGTAGGCAGATATGCTGCTCTCTTTAACAAGTAAAAAGCACACTAAATTTCAGGGAAAGAAATGAAATGTTCTGTTCCAGTCAGATTAATGTACTGTTTCACTGCTCTTATCCATTAACATGTATGTCTAAAGAGTTCACTGTCAAAATGGAAAGTGCAATCAGTCTCTTTTCCCTTTTATTTCTGCTTTCCTGAATAGTATCATGGATTCCAGTTTTCTCTGTCTTTCCAGGTGACACTAAAAATGCTACTCCTGACTGTGGTTGTCAGCATGTACAAGAGTTTCTTCATCATAGTGGGAATGTTCCTACTGCTTCTTTGTTACGCTTTTGCTGGAGTGGTTTTATTTGGTACAGTGAAATATGGAGAGAATATTAACAGGTACATGATGTACTACCTTACAGGGATGTTCTTTAAACAGCCCCCCAAAAATCACATTCTACTAGAGAGAAATTTATCCTTTGTGAAATCCAGACAAGTCCCCAGTCTAGCTGAAGAGATCTAAACAGAATTTCTGATAGGAGACACTGAATTTCTGGTAGGAGACACATCTTTCCAGACCTTGTATATTGGACCAAATGACACCCAATCCAGCCCAGAGCAGACTGAGAGCTGTTCTTCATTATGACAGCTGGAATATGCTTCAAAGCAGCTTCCAGCTGCTGAAATACAGCCTAGCTGCTACATCTTATCAGCATCACTGAGGAACACAATCCAAACAGCAGGCTGGTACGGAGAGGGGACAGTTCTGTGAACTGGCTGTTAGCTGGAGATTTCCCAATGAATAGTATCATCAGGCTTCAGGAACAGAAAGGAGACAGGAGATAGGATCTGCCCCCTGTCTTCTCTGTGATAAATTGAGCCAAAATACTCACCTGTGTTTGAGCTGAAGTTGAAGCTACTGTATCTTAAGTCACAGAATAAATAATTCAATAAGCTCATTCAAATAATACTGTAACTACTTTCTGTTTAAAATTGTAGAAAAGTAGAAAATGGAAATTATTTTGATTTTTTTCTTGCCAACGTTTTAGTTCTGCAATATGAAATGATATCTCTCTCTCTCTTTAAAACAGACACGCAAATTTTTCATCAGCTGGCAAGGCTATTACTGTACTCTTCAGAATAGTTACTGGAGAAGACTGGAACAAAATTATGCATGACTGCATGGTAAATACAGTACTCCTACAGATAAAGAAATCAAGAAACAGGAGACACCCTTGCATCTCAAAGAGTTTCCAGTATCTTAGCTTTGCAGAAGGAATGTTGAAATTGGCTTTATCTCTTCAAGAGACATAATGTTTATTATACCTCAGAACGTAACACACAAATTGCAGTTCCAATCACACACTCACAATATTTCATTGGTCTAGGTTATTACATGATTTAAAAACAAAAATAAAAAGGTGTTTTCAAAAACAGAAGTGCAGTAACTCACTTTTCCACTGCTTTGACTGGGACAAGGTGACTTTTTAGATTACCTTTGTCTTTAATGCCCACACATTAGCTCATTCTGTGTGAACAGTACTGTTAATGACCTCAAAATTTGTCCTGGAATAATTCTATTTTGCGCAAGTAAATTTCTGCCTGTTGTTTCTACTGCGATGAATATCATATTCCCTTCCTTTTTAAAACTAATCGGCTGGGAAGCTTTTTGAAAACTAACATGTTTCAGAGCACCAAGTTGTTTCTTTACAGTGGCATAATGCACAGCGTTCCTTGTGTGTGGCAGGGAGGTTCAATTTTTTAGTTGTCCCTCTCTCTGCTTTCTTCTTTCTGACTGCTAAAGTAAATATAAAAAAACTGCCCACAGTAATGCTCACAGCTTTATTCCCTAATTATGAAGCTTAAAAAAAACCCTGTAATCATAAGTATTGTACTGATTGCAGAGAAATTAAGAATACCTTTTAATGACTTTGTTTTCTTTTGGTTTGAAGGTTCAGCCTCCATTTTGTACACCAGATAACAGCACCTACTGGAAAACAGACTGTGGAAATTATGCTGGTGCTCTTATGTATTTCTGTTCATTTTATGTCATCATTGCATACATCATGCTAAATTTACTTGTTGGTAAGTGCATTAAAAACACAAAGATCCATCTTGACGTCTAGTATGTTACATCTGAGTCAGGTATAAGGTTACTTTGTACCTTCACTTTTACATTATATGTTTTGATACTTATTTGGTATGATGTGTGCTAAAACTCAGGAATTTGGGGAATGGAAGTCTTTTGAACAAAGACATGTGCATATTTGTATAGTTAACCTAAGGAATATTATTTTCTGAGCTTTTCATTCCTCCTGTAAACATTTTTCCAACATCATAGGAACTCTCCTAATTAAATTTAGAAGATGTTAGATTAGGCACCTCACCAGCAGTTAAGTTATAGCTTTTAAAAAGCGAGCACAGTGCATATTGATGTAGCGTGACGGTATATTACCTATTCAAAATCCTCATCTGAACATACAGCTAAAGGCAATTATTAATGCAAAGTCTGCACAAGAGAATTCGTATTGTGTTGACATTCATTGTTGCTTATAGATATTAAACAGTTAGAAATTAACTGCAGGCCTTGTTTATAGTGTATTTTGGTTTTGTGGTTTTCAGCTATTATTGTGGAGAATTTCTCATTGTTTTATTCAACGGAAGAAGACCAGCTTTTAAGCTACAATGACCTTAGGCATTTTCAAATTATATGGAACATGGTTGATGACAAAAGAGAGGTAAGAAACTTGATAATGAGAACAGAAATGCAGTGAATTTATATTTTTCCGTGAAAAAATATGTCAAGAAAACAAAGTGCGCTGACAAAACTCACTGAATGGCTACTGTTCAGGTTCTGAAAGTTCAATAAGCATGATCTAACATTGTTTATGGCCCTTCAAATACTAACTTGTATTCTTTACTACTGTGAAGTACTTATAATAGTAAATTTAAAAACAAACGGATCAAAACAATAGGATCAATACAATAACATCTTTCCTCCCAGCTCCCTGAGAGTTGTTTACTTGAAAGTCTACAGACTCATAGTCCAATTACATGCCTGATCTTCAGAAGGGTTTTGCTGAGATTTCAGCAGTGTCTTCTGTAAGATCTTCACAGAGAGGCTAATGAAGTATGGGCTGAGTGAGAAGATCATGAGGTGCACTGGACACTGGCTGAATGGCCAGGACCAAAGGGTGATGATCAGTGGCACAGAGTATAGTTGTAAGCCAGCAACTAGTGGGATACTCCAGACATCAATATTGAGTCCAATCCTATTCAAGATCTTCATTAATGATCTAGAGGATGGGTCAGAGTTGCACCCTCAGCAAGTTTGCAGATGACACCAGATGTGAAGGAGAGTCTGCTACAGCTGGGGATGCTACAGCCATCCAGAGGAACTGAACAGGCTGGAGAAATGGGATGACAGGAACCTCATGTGATTCAGCAAGGGGAAGAGCAAAGTCCTGCACCTGAGGAACAGCCCCAGACACCAGTGCATGCCAAGGGGTGACTGGTTGGAAAGCAGCATGATCTGGGGGTCCTGGTGGACACCATGTTGAACATGAGCCAGCAATGCGCCCTTGCAGCAAAGGACTAATGGTGCCCTGGGCTGCATTAGGCAAAGTATTGCTGTCAGGCCAGGAGAGAGGAGCCTTTCCCTATACTGAACACTGATGAGGCAACACCTGGAGTATTGTTTCCAGTTCTGAGCTCCTATGTACAAGACAGATACAGACATACTGGAGAGAGTCTAGTGAAGGGACATGAAAATTGTGAAGGCACTGGAGCTTCTCTGATGTGAGGAAATACTGAAAGAGCTGAGACTGTTCAGCCTGGAGAACAAAAAGCTCAGAGGAGATCTCATCAACATATATAACTATCTGAAGGAAGGGTGCAAAAAGGATGGAGCCAGGGTGCCCAGTGCCAGGACCAGAGGCAGTGGGCACAAAGTGAAACATGGAAAGTTCCCTTTGAAGATCAGGAAACACTTTTCATACTAAGGGTGATTAAGCACTGGCACAGGTTACCCAAGGATGTTGTGAAGCCTCCGTCATTGGTGATACTAAAAAAATTATCTGGACATAGTCCTGAGTAACTGGCTTTAGGAAACACTGCTTAAGCCAAGTGGGTTAGACAAGGTGACCTCCAGAGGTCCCTTCCAACATCAACTATTCCGTGATTCTGGCATGAGAAGAACATCTGGGAGACTGAGCTGTTCAGATACTCACCCAAGTTAAATCATCATTGACTCATGACATCACTAAGGTTTGAATATGAGCAACACTATGGTGAAGGAAGCCTGCAGGAAAGCAGGGGAGAGGTTCTGTATCAGGGAGTGTAGTGAGAGGATGAGGAGTAACCGTTTTAAGCAGAAAGAGGGAAATTTAGATGAGATATGAGGAAGAAATTTTTTAGTGTGAGGATGGCAAGGCCCTGGAAGAGGTTGCCTGGAGAAGTTGTGGATGCCCCATATCTGGAGGTGTTCAAGGCCAGGCAGGATGATGCTTTGAACAACCTGATCTAGTGAAGGGTGTCTCTGCCCTTGGAAGGGGGTTTGGAACTGAATGGCCTTTGAGATCCCTTTCAATGCAAACCATTCTATGATTCTATAGTTCTAAGTTGATTGCTTGTCGCTGGCACATGGCTTTGCTGGAGATGGAGGTTGCAGTCTGTACTGATGGAGGCACAGGGTTCTGCATCCATTGTGCCCAGAACCGACAGTATCCCACTGATGTGGAACAGCACATCACAGCAAAAATAGTTCCAGTCAGGCTTATTTAGCAGAACAAAATATTTAAAAAATATGGATACAATGGTTTTGGAGCAAAGTACTTTCATTCCTAATTTTTAATAGGAGATCAAATTTGTTGTCACAAACATGCAGCATGTTTAAGTTTGACTCTTAGAGTAGATGACCTTCGAAAAGCCAGTAAACTCCAAACATTCTCCTGTCCAAAGATGCACAGAGAAGAGGAAGTTTTACAGCCAGATATAGGCCTGGCCGTGAATATCTAAATTGTAGTTTAATTTCAGTTCTCAAAGGCAGCTTTTGGGGCATAAAATTCTCATTACAGATAAATGCAAATGGAGAAATGAAATCCCAAAGCAATTTTGAAAAATTTCTTCCAAAATTAACAGCACAGATTCTCATTGTATGTCAGATAAATAACATCAAAGACTTCCATGGATGTGTTGAAGACCTGGCATTATATGTATATAATTCAGTAATATATTCACAGTGACTTAAGTAGGCCAGTTTGACACAGAGTCTTTGGAGAAATAGAGTTTCTCTCACTGATCAAGTTAAAGTCTAACTGGTTGTTAGGACATAGTATTAACTCATCATCTATTATGCAATTTTACCCAGGGAGTGATCCCTTCCTTCCGAGTGAAATTTCTGCTGAGGCTTCTGCGGGGCAGGCTGGAGGTGGATCTAGACAAGGACAAGCTGCTGTTCAAGCACATGTGCTACGAAATGGAACGGCTCCATAATGGTGGTGATGTCACTTTCCATGACGTCCTCAGGTACTCTGAGATTTTATCTAAATTTATAGAATGAGTAGAAAAGGCCCGTGTTTCTCTCCAGAATAGCAGGTATTCATTAAGCCTTGGAAAAGGCAAGACTGGTAGCCACAGAGGCACTGCCATTTTCCATGTAATACAAAAATAACATTTCCCTTCTTTTCCTGCAAAAATATTTGTGGTGGAAAACACTGGTCCCAGTGAATCAGTTCTAAGTAATCTTAATGTTTTCACTGGAAGCAGTTTGCCATAAACAACAGTCAAGTATTGTTCTTCTACCACAAGTGAGAAAATGTTGTCCCCACACATGTAGCAACATGACGGTGAATGTGACTAGAAATAAAATAGAAATGGGAACATTATCCAAGCGTAAACACTTAGTAGAAAAAAAAATAACCAAACCGCCACAAGTGCTTTAATTGCTTACAGTTCAGCAGCTCACCAGTGTTAAATAGTCTCAGTATATTTTAGCTTCAAATGCAATTTTATTGCACGCACCTGAATTATGTATGTTTGCAGTAGGATCTTAAATACAACTTTTGATTTTCTAAACTAAAAAGTAAGGTCAACAGAATTTAGAAAAAAAGATAAATCTATGTTTCTTCCAGCATGCTTTCATATAGATCTGTTGACATCAGAAAAAGTCTTCAACTAGAAGAGCTGCTTGCTAGGGAACAACTGGAATACACCATAGAAGAAGAGGTAGCCAAACAGACCATACGCATGTGGCTGAAGAAGTGCTTGAAACGAATCAGAGCAGTAAGTCAATCTAAACCAGGATCTAGATGGTTGCAGGAATTGTTCTGCTCAACAATGCTGGAATTTGCTCTCACTAGGCTTCATTTACTCTGGAGTCATGATAATATTTATGTGAAGAAGTATGTAGCAGTTGCTAACTTGGAAAAAAAAGTACATTACAGCTGAATTGAAAGCATTACAAAAATAAGCATCTTTTGAAGACTAAAACTGTCTTCCTGCCAAAAAAATTACCTATCTTTTCAATTTAGGAGTAAGATGCATATGCAGAGGTCAAAGTCAAAGGAATAAAGGAAAAACAATGTGATTCGATGAAACCCCACAGGCCTAATCCTTCCTTATAAAATATAATAGTGTAATTTCCTTGTCTCTACTAGCAGAAGATACCATGATCAGTCACCAGCAGATGACTCTTCAAATGGAACCTTTATAAGATAAATCATTTGAATGAGCCATTACAGTAACTGTGTATGCAAATGAGCAGTGTGTACCCACAAATCGGGTAGATGAACCATGGCCCACAGTAGCTGTGTCTTTGTAAGTAAATTAAGAAGAGCCAAGTCATGGCCTCAGGACTGGGCTGGGGTCACTCACACTCATCAGCATGTCCCTTTGCACAGTTTTGGCCTTTGCATACTCGTGGTCTCTCAGATCACTCCTGTAGGAGCGCCACTGCCCTCCAGGTGTGGGTCAGGGAGAGCCTGCTCCCAGGAGGCAGTAGTTAAAGCTGTCTTGTGTAGTAGAGGAGAGATTATCTAGATCATGCAAGTTCTGGCCTGTCACTTGGCTTCAGCACTGCAGGAAATTCCAGTCTGCTTAATTTACTGGACAGACATAGCCAGTGCTTCTGTATTCTGTTTATGCAGTGCTTCTGATTGTCAGAAGCATTTTTTGCCTTTGCTCAGGGTAGCCACAATATACGCTGATCAAAGTCTGTCTTGGATGAAATTTATATTAAAAGTTTTCAGGAAATTTCAGTTGCATTTTGCAGCTATTCTTCTCTTTTCTTCCAAAGCCGACTCTTACTTTACATCAAAAAGTCACATCCTGGTTGCCTTGATGACTGATTTTACAATTACTATAAGGCTGGATCCTTTTGATGCATATATTTTTATTTTTTATAAAAGCTTACTTCTTGTATGTGGAGGTTTTCCACAGAGAGTTGTGATCATGGAATCTGCTTTTTCTGTTTGTAAATTTCTAAAAAAAACGTAACTAGACAATTTGAATGTCCAGCTGATACATTAATGTTCAGGGCATATTCAGATAGATAGTTTCATTTTGATCTCATCTCTGTAATGACAGTAAATTTAATCTCAGCTCTCAGTTCTGGGTTTGTTCAGCTCTGTTGTTCATTTCATGATACCGAATTACATTATGTTAAAGTAAATATGCTATTCATTTCACTCTAATAGTATGGTTCAGATCATTTCACATTATACGAACCTTTTATAAACTGAATGTAATTATGGAAGTTAATATATATTTTCAAATTCTGTTGTTAGTCTCTAAGTCTCTCTAGAGGAAGCATGTGAAAACTACCCAGGAAAGTGAAACCTTTCCTAAGGGTTGTTTATTTTAATTTAAAAGCAAATTAGATTGCAAGATCATAATGGTAGTGAGTTTGTTTTTCTATTTGTACTGTAAGTCTATACTCAGTCCCAACACTTCCACTACTGTTTTATTCAGTCTTACTGACAGCCTGTTTCAAAGCCTATGAAAGAAATCAGGATTATTTCATTGCCGTCATGTAATAATGAATCTCAACTGATTTACTTGTTTCTTGTTCTTTGCAAAACTTTTAACTCATACATTTAAAAATTTATATATTACACTCTATATTTAAACCAACACTTAGGCAACCAACCTTCCACTCAATATGGCTTATAAATTTAATCCTCCATTTCTTACATAATGGTTAGACATATGCTGGAAGTCACTTTATTTAAATAGAATCACAGAATCACAGAATAACCAGGTTGGAAGAGACCCACTGGATAGTCGAGTCCAACCATTCCCACCAATCCCTAAATCATGCCCCTAAGTACCTCATCCACCCTAACCTTAAACACTTCCAGGGACGGCGACTCAACCACCTCCCTTGGCAGACCGTTCCAATGCCTAACCACCCTCTCCATGAAGAATTTTTTCCTAATCTTAAGCCTAAATCTCCCCTGGCGGAGCTTGAGGCCATTCCCTCTCGTCCTGTCCCCTGTCACTTGGGAGAAGAGGCCAGCATCCTCCTCTCCACAACCTCCCTTCAGGTAGTTGTAGAGAGTAATAAGGTCTCCCCTCATCCTCCTCTTCTCCAGGCTAAACAGCCCCAGCTCTTCCAGTCGCTCCTCATAAGATTTGTTCTCCAGCCCCTTCACCAGCTTTGTTGCTCTTCTCTGGACTCGCTCCAGAGCCACAACATCCCTGTTGTGGTGAGGGGCCCAGAACTGAACACAGTACTCGAGGTGCAGTCTCACCAGTGCCGAGTACAGAGGGAGAATAACCTCCCTGGACCTGCTGATCACGCCGTTCCTAATACAGACCAAGATGCCATTGGCCTTCTTGGCCACCTGGGCACACTGCTGGCTCATGTTCAGTCGGCTGTCAACCAACACCCCCAGGTCCTTCTCCTCCTGGCAGCTTTCCAGCCAGGCTTCTCCTAGTTTGTACCTCTGCTTAGGGTTGTTGTGCCCCAAGTGCAGGACTCGGCATTTGGCCGTGTTAAACCTCATGCCTTTGGTCTCAGCCCAGCGGTCCAGCCTGTTCAGGTCCCTTTGCAGAGCCTCCCGACCCTCCAGCAGATCCACACTTCCTCCCAGCTTGGTGTCATCTGCAAACTTGCTAAGGAAGCACTTGATGCCTTCATCCAGGTCATTGATAAAGACATTAAACAAGACTTGACCCAGGACTGAGCCCTGGGGAACCCCACTTGTGACTGTCCTCCAGCCCTCTGGGCCCGGTCATTCAACCAGTTTTTCACCCAGGAGAGTGTGCACCCGTCCAGGCCAGAGGCCGACAGTTTCCGAAGCAGAATGCTGTGAGAAACTGTGTCAAAGGCTTTACTGAAGTCCAGGAAGATACATCCACAGCCTTTCCCTCGTCCAAGAGTTTAGTTACTCGGTCATAAAAGATGGTCAGATTACTCTGGCAAGACCTGCCTTTCATGAACCCGTGTTGACTGGGCCTGATCATCCGGTTCTCTTGCAAGTGCTTCTTAATAGCACTCAAGATCACCCGCTCCATGACTTTCCCTGGTACGGAAGGCAGACTGACAGGCCTATAGTTCCCCGGATCCTCCCCGCGCCCCTTCTTATAGATGGGCATGACACCATCCAGCCTCCAGTCCAGTGGAACTTCCCCAGTCTTCCAGGACTGTTGGAAGATGATGGAAAGGGGTTTGACCAGGACATCCGCCAGTTCCCTCAAAACTCTTGGATGGACTCCATCTGGCCCCATAGACTTGTGGGCATCTAGCTGGGCAAGCAAGTCTCTAATCACCTCCTCTTGGACCTTGGGAATCTCATACTTCTCTTCCAACCCTTGGGGTTGTGCACAGAGGGAACAATTTTCCTTGCTGTTAAAGACTGAGGCAAAGTAGGCATTGAGCACTTCAGCCTTGTCTTTGTCCCCTGTTACTGTTGTTCCCTCTGCATCTACTAGGGACTGGAGATTCTCCCTAGCCCTCCTTTTGCTGTTGATGTATTTGTAGAAAGACTTTTTGTTGTCTTTCACCGTCCTGGCCAATCGCATTTCTAGTTGGGCCTTAGCCCTCCTGACTTTTTCCCTGCACGTTCTCACTTCCTCCCTATAGTCCACCCGGGATGCCTGCCCCTTCCTCCAGAGGTCGTAGACCCTCCTTTTCCTACTGATGTCTCTTAGGACCTCCCTACTCAACCATGCTGGTTTCTTACCCTGCCGGCTACTTTTCCGGAACTTGGGGACGGCTTTCTCCTGAGCTGCTAGGAGTTCCTTCTTGAAGAGCGCCCAGCCCTCATGGACACCTTTGCCCTCAAGGAGCGCCTCCCATGGGACTTTTCCGACCAGCCTTCCTCCCATCTGGTACATATAGGTTTATCAATCTTGCTGGTGTACACATCTGGTGTTCACTGTTTGATTAAATACTAGAAGGCTTTAAAAAAAACAAACTAAACACTGACACACTCAATGAGAACATTTTTGTTGTCACTTATTGTACTTTGGTAGAAACAACAGCAGTCATGCAGCATTATCCACAGTCTACGAGAAAGTCAACAGCAGGAGTTGAGCCGATTTCTGAATCCTCCAAGCATTGAGACAACTCAGCCAAGTGAAGATATGAATGCTATTAATCAGGATAACAGTGCACAGCCAGAGGTATGTTAATCATGAGAGCATCAGCTATTCAGGACATCTTCCATGTTTCTCATTTGTTCTTTTATAAACACAGTTTTTACCAGAAAAGTTGTAACAAATATCTTCTCGTACTTCAGTTTTTGCCTTCAGATATAAAGGCAAGGTGACCTAAGGCAGTAATTCCCCGGCTTAGTTAGCTTTCTTGCTAACGCTATAAAGTGCAAACTCAGCCATACAACTCTGGCAGTACCAACTTTCAGCTCTAGCATGAGCTGTGTACAGGCTCAGAGATGCGAAGTTTTCCTGTTTAAGCATTCTGAAGTAGGTTTTACCCTGAGAGTGAGAAGATTGGGCATACCGGGTCCTATGAGTAGGAGCCCTGGGCTCTTTCAGGGTGGGGAATGGTAAAGGAACAACATGAGCACTCGACTGTAGAAGGCTGAGAACAATTTTGTACCCTTCAGTGGAACTGTATAATGGAATTGAGCCCAAATGGTCTTTTTTTTTCTTTTTTTTTTCCTATTAGTAGTAGGCTTCTGGGACAGAAAAGAATAGACACCACACTGCCTTAAAAATTGGGAATATATAAAGATAACCCTCCTTACAATTACCCACATGCAATGGATAACTATGTCTGAGATTCTTTTTTACTCTGTTCAGACAAGTAGCCAGCAGCAACTCCTTAGCCCAACACTTTCTGACAGAGGTGGCTATCGACAAGACTCTGCAGATGCAGGAAAACCTCAGCGGAAATTTGGACAATGGCGTTTGCCATCAGGTAAGTGCAAAATGTTTATCAGCGTAGTCCCCACATTCCAAATCACTGCTGTACAATAACAAGGCCTTGAGAGGCTTCATGATTCATAGTCTACCTCACACCTGCTCTTTGCACCCACATCAGGGTTTTTCTTCCCTCATGCATACAGCCATCTCTCCCCTTCCTCTCAGTTCTGAAAGTTTGGAAGATGGACTCAAGCATTATCATATGCAGGTTCTTAGGGTTTTTTAAATTTTTTATACATTTACTTAAGAGCTTTATATGGGCAGCTATATCATCCCATATGATTTGGTAGCATCTCATGCATTTAGAGTTTTTTATCATATAGAGCACAGTGAAAATGAATGAAGTTTTTCCTAGGAACAGTAATAAATTCTGAGTGCCTAAGCATACCAAGTGTATGATTTATATTTTACACCACAGTAATGCATTTTTCTATCTTCAATTCAGCCAAGAATTGGCCAGATATACAATCAATTTCCCATTTATTTTTTTACAGATGGGAAACATCCTCAAGTTATTCTAGTAAATACAGTCCACAAGAAAAGGAAACCTCGACTATGCATTATAAGAGAGTGTTTATAGGAGTGTAGGAGAGGTGCACAAGCCTTATTAAGTCTTCATCTCAAGAGCACTCACTACCACCTGACATTCTCTCTTAAAGTGCATATTGACTGCTGCTGCCTGCCACTCTTATGACCAGCCAGTTAGGTGTCTGCCCAACAAAATGCTTTTTGCTGCCATCAATCAGTCCTATTCTGAGACAGAAGACCACCTTCAAAGGCTGCTGATCTTATCTAGGTGGAAGTAGAAGGTCACGCTATGAGTACCATTAACCCTACTTTTGTGACCAGAGTACTTGTCCAAGAAACAGGGCAGCCTAATAGAGAGCTTTCAGTCCATGTTTTCCACTTAAATGTCCCTGAGCAACAAAGATCAACATTTTGTCAGAGCAGAGAGAAAGAGTAAAAGAGAACGCATGGTAGGAATGACTCATTATATTGTAGCCAACTGGATAGGTTTTTCAAGTGAGAATGAGGAGTTCAGGGTTTCCTTTATTATAAGCACTGATCTCAGCCATGTCACTACTGAATGCTCCTTACTGGACAGTCAAGAACTATTGCATCAGCTATCCCAGCAGAAAGAAGTGAAGTACTTCTAAATTAAACTCCTTTACCAGCAGAGTAGTGGGAGTGGAGTGAACAGCTGGAGCTGAAAAAAAAAAAAAACCAAAACCACATTAAAACAGAACCCTGCTCTCTCTGCACTGAATCAGCTTAAAGATGCCCCAGTCCAGCTAGTTCTGAATTCTAAGCAAACATGTTCAAGAAGCAGATCTGTTCTAATATAGAACTTTCTTTTTCATTTCATAGCACCTAAACCAATAAGCCATTCAGTGTCTTCAGTCAACCTCCGCTTTGGTGGACGTTCAACTATGAAATCTGTTGTATGCAAAATGAATCCTATGTCTGATGCTGCTTCTTGTGGATCAGAAGTCAAGAAATGGTGGACAAGGCAATTAACCGTGGAGAGTGATGAGAGTGGAGAGGATCTTCTTGATATCTGAGAGAAGTTTATATCATACTGCAACAACAACCACTTCAAGTACAATCTAATTTTCTCTGTTTAGAATTGAAGATGCTGCGTGATGTGCAATTTCTTTAAAATCAATGTCATAATTTTTTTCAAATGCTTATCCTTATGCCATGTGAAGCATAGCACACACCTACATGTCAGAATTAATCTCTACAGGTACTAACTGTACTTTAAGAAACCTGTATACCATACCGGTACTAACAAAGCCAGAGAAACTATACTGCCTTTAGCAGAGTTGAAAGATTTCCTATGTTCTGTAGCTGTATAATGAAAATATATTTTGATATACAGACCTCTGTTTTTTTCTTCAGCCTATGCCATATTTTAAAGTGACAGCACTTTGCAATTTACAATACAGGGTTATTTCTTCTTTTTGTGTTTTGCCTCAGTTCTTATTTAGTAACATTTCTTTAGGAAGATTTTATTACTCACAAATGACCTGAAGAGGTCAGCACTGACTACATGATCAAGGCAAGTATTTTTACAAAGTATAGAGTCTGAATTACAAATCTAAGCTTTTTCTGGACCTTTTTTTAAAATATGCAAGATACAGGATAACTCATTTTAAAATCAGAAGGGGAAGGTTTGGCTTTTAAAATGTAAATATCTTTGGATTTACTTTAATTATGCATAGAGCTTGATTTTCATAGAGAAAACATGAAAAAAAAGAAAAAAAAAGACATGAAAACTGTGCATTTAAGCATCTAGCAAAAGACCTCTATGGGAAAAACGTGATTTATACTTCATTTTCAGAATATACTGGTTACATATACTCGTGGTGTCATCGTTCTCCTGTTAGCTGGTGCCATTTCTTTGTGTAGTCATAAGATAACTCTCTTCCTGTCTGTGTGACAAAAATTAGCATGTTGGGGGTTCTAATTACTGAGTAGTATTGTTGGCCTTTTAAAACACATTTCAGTTTTGCCTATATAGGTAAAAGTTCATTTTACTTACCCATGTTACTACTTATGATACAGCTCTCCAAAGCTAAGGCATGAACTGTGCTGTGGGTGAGTACCTTTGTCTCTTTTATCCCAATGCATCATATTTTGACGTGTTAGCCTTCTTTTGTTTTATGAAGGGCCAGTAGTGCTACATTGTTGCTGGTGAAAAAGCAGCCATCCCTTTCATAAAAGTTTTTTGCAGTGAAAGGCTGATGCTATACAGAGACAGAGGTGGAGAAGAAAAGCCGCAAAATGCAGCAGAGTTTGTTAATTTCAGGATTCAAGACTGACTAAAAATGTGGGGTAAAAATGTGCCCTTCCCTCAAGTAAGACCTAAGAGGTTGCAGATTTTGTTGCTTAGCCACTGACTGGGTTTTTTAGCATAGCTGGGACCTTTCTGTTAACATTGTTTCCTATGGAAATGATAGGTTGCTCTAACATGGCCTGATGTGACAGCTTATAAGAGGCTCACAGTTAACGTACATCAAAACTTTAAAAATATATCCTTTAAAAAGCAGACAAAAGCCAGTGCTTTGTGACGCAGAGTAGTCAGAATACAGTTTTCACAGATGCCTTCACCATAAATGCAGAATTAGTTTGGGCCATAAAATACAGTTTTCTTGGCATCTGTCAATGTTTTGTTCCCTGTATATGGTTGAACATGGTTTATATTTTTTTTTAAATAGTCATATTGAATACATCTGTATTTTGTGGTTTCTTTATGTGTTTTGGGATATATTTAAGTTTAAATTTAGTCATCTGTAACTCTATAATAACAGAACGTGCATTCTCGTGTTTACTAGATTATGAATCATCAACAAAACTTCATATGCAAATCCATTATTTTGTGTTCTGGTTTGTGCTTGTTTAAGTAGATTCTTTGTATATATAACAAAAAGATAAATATTGGATTAATAAATGATAGTATCTTTGAAAGTTCAATAATATGTTGAACTTCACATCTTTCTGAATCATTGTTGCTGCAAGTCTTCTTTTTAAAAAAAAAAATCTGGCAAACATTTTTTCCCTTGCCTTACAGTACTCTGTCAATAAAGTGAGTTGCTTTAAGCAATATTCCTTCCTCTGGTTTTCATTCTAACTGCATTCAGTCTTTCTGGCTCCTGAGTGATAATGCTGTATAGTGGCTATGTGTGTGGTTTGTACAGGATTATTTAAAGAGACGCTTTCAAATTCTTCTGATTAGAGAGCCTTTGGGGTTTTGGTGGGAAGTCCAGCAACAGACCTCATCAGTACAGCCACAAGGAATCTCATTCAAAAGAATGGCACAAAATAGGACTATTTATTGTTTATTTTTACTTAATCCAATTTCGTTGTTTGCTTTAGAGCCTGGATGGGAATATCTGTGTGTGCATGTGTGTATGTGTGACAGGGGAAACTGTCGTGGAAACATCATAATGGTGTCATAGACTGCCTTCCGGTATCATCCAAAACACTGGAGATCCCTGGATCATCTGCTTCAGCTAGTAAGCTGGTTCTGTGAAATCAGTGCTCACCTGCTTATTCCCTCATTTTATGTTTGCAGATATAGGAAGAGACATGGAGTTACAAAAATATGAAAATAATATATACTAGAGCACCCAAGTGGTGAGGTTAATGTGAAAACCTCCTTAGTAGGACACCCACGATATAACTAAAGAAAGTAATAACCTTCTGCAACAGAGCAACCAATGCACATTTGTACATGACGGTGAAGATGCAGAGAGGAGAGTTAAGGAACCACCTGCGCAAACAACGGAGAGACACAAAGAGGACATAGTGCATCAGAGAATCAGAGTCAGTTCAGACAGCCAGAGAGACAAGTTCAAACAAAACCAGACCCTAGACAGCGGTAAACAAAAAATTGCCAGGAAGTATTACTACCTGCAGTGCTCTTGCCTCCTGGCATTAAATACAGAGTTATCCTATGGAAATTGAAAGAAGAAAGGGTTTAGACGCTTTTTCATCCACTAAGAAAGCCGTGTACCATAGGAAGCAAGTTGTAAAAGTCCTCATGTCTTAGGTGGGCACGTTGATGGTGCTCAAATAAAAGCTGGTTTGTGGGAAGTCTGAGGCCACACAGCAAAGATGTATCTCAATACCATTCCAAATTCAGGTCAGATTTCAGATGATCACTTTTGTAATGAAGAAATTAATAACCTGAAGCCTTTCCCTGCTGTAAGATATCCAATTGAATTAAGAGCTAAAAACATGAAGTACACTTTTATCTGGCAAGCTGATAATACTGTCATTGTTTTAACAAATGAGAGCCAGTCAGGATTAAACATCTTCAAAATAACATTACGTTCAGTATTGTCTGTGATCAAAGACCAGCATCACAGCTTCTGAGAAGCCAAAGAAGACTTAGATGCCAAAAGCAAGTGATTGACTTTGTGAGAATAATGATGTTTGTTCTCTTCTTTTATTCACAACATGCCCACAGCTCTTCTTGTTGTCCTGATAAGGATGTCCATGGATAACTGAAGCATAAGAATTCACACTTATTCTAACAGTACATTTGGAGCTCCAGCAAGGAAGATATGTGCCGAACTTCCCAACCAACAATGCGCACTCCTTCTCCTGTAACATTTCCACAATTAAAAAAAAACCACTGGCCTGAATTGTCAGCCAGAATTAACAATAGAATTATTTCAGCCTCCCCAAATTTAGTTTAAGGAGGCTAAATTCATTCATTCTATTGAAGACAGCTTAATCAAACTGTGGATGAACTTGCCACAATGCATAGGCCACCCTGGTTTGTTCAATTGCTCTGCAACACAAGAGGAGCCTCACTAGAATGCAATTAACCTTCATCTTCATCCCAAGGGCACTAGTGTCAAACCCCATTAGCAGCTATTGGCCATTGTTCTCAAAGAAGAATCTCTGAGTACAAAGTTATTAACCCATCAGTGAGCTAAGTGTACAGGCAGTGGCATTTTATCCCCCTTCCACAGGTTCCTGTCTCAGATACTTATTCCAGTACCCTTACAGTTTTCATACTTCTACCTGGTGTGCATATCTCTGCTGGGGAGAGTGGGGAGTTTTTATGTTTTAACTCTTCTTTTTATTTTAAAGTGTCATCAAAACCTATCTTGATGTGTTTGACTTAAAATTGTCAATACTTTGGTCAACAAAAAACTGATTTTCCCAATAAACTTTTATCATGAACAAAAATTCATCCAGATTTTTTTTTTTATTATGTTCACCATAATAAAAAGTTCATCCTGATGCAGAAAAACTGACATGAGCTGGCAACGTATGCTTGCAGCCCAAAAGGCCAGCTGTGTCCTGGGCTGCATGAAAAGTAATATGACCAGCAAGTTGAGGAAGGTGATTCTGCTTCCCTACTCTGCTCTGCTAAGATCCTGCCTGGAGTACTGCATTCAGTTCTGGAGTCCTCAGCACAGAAAGGACATGGACCTGTTGGAGCAGGTCCAGAGGAGGGCCACAAAAATGGCTGGAGGGATGGAACACCTTTCCTGTGAAGAAAGGCTGAGAGAATTAATGTTGGTTAGCCCATAGAAGAAAAGACTCCAGGCAGATCTTATTGCAGCCTTTCAGTCTATAAAGGGGTCCTACAAGAAAGGCAGAGAAAGACTTTTTACCAAGGCCTGTAGTGGCAAAACAAGGGTTAATGGTTTTAAACTGAAAGAGGATAGACTTAGATTAGACACAAGGAATAAAATTTTTATGGTGAGGGTGGTGGGGCACTGGAATAGGCTGCCTAGAGCAGTAGCAGATGCCTTATACCTAGAAGTATTCCAAGTGAGGCTGAATGGGGCTTTAAGCAACCCACTCTAGTGAAAGATGTCCCTGTCCATGGCAAGGGGATGACTAGATGACCTTGGAAGGTCCCTTCCAACACAAACCATTGTATGATTCCCGTAGATTTTTCTGTCTGGCAACAGAACAATTTCAGATGGAAAAATGTCATGCAGGGAAAAAGAGGATCGCTACCTTTGTTACCAGTGTGTTAAAAACTGCAGAACAATGAACATTTTGCTCTATTTGCTGAAACTGATTCAGCCAACATTATTTGCTGGCATTAGTGTGGGTCTTCTTCCCATGCACTTCAAGTATTTCAAAAACTAAACATCACCAAAGAGAAAAACCTAATCACTTTTCCAAGTTCCTCCTTAGCTGCCTGTCAAATCTTCCAGTGTTACCACAGTGGTCTTTTGCAGTGCCTCTGTAGGCACTGCTGGACCTGGCCACCCTGCTGTTGGAGACAGCCATCATCAAAGTTGGTACATGTGAATAGGTGCCTGTGCCTTTGTCCTCCATGGCAAAACCTGGCTTTCCCACCACACCCACTGTGAAGGGGATTTAAAGCTCTACCAAGGTCAGCAGAGGCTGAGAAGGTGCAGGGTCCCTCGGGTTGCTCTGCCAGGAGAGGGAAACCTCTGGCACTGCAGTGCCAGCCGACAGGTGCAGCAAGGCTTGTCTAAGCTTTTCTGTCAAAACTTTAAGACTGGTGATGTTCTGCAGCCACTGCTGAGATTATGATCCAGTGGTTTAGCTGCTGTGAGTAAGAAGGTCTCATATGCAGCTGCTCGTAGCAAACTCCAGCTCTTCCACCAGAAAGTATGATCCTCTGAACTTGGCTAGTTTAACTCTTCACCCAATTACATCTTTTTCTGAGCTCTACAAGATACTCCAGGTTTAAATATTTAGGAATTAAAACGTTCATCTTAATTGGATCAGCAACAGCAAAAATATTTCTTTGGCCTGTAGATGTATTTCAACTTTATATGTGTTCGTCAATTCACCCTGTATCTGTAAAGTCTTATCTACATTAGGAAGCTGCACCATCTTAAATTTAACCTGTTGTTGCAAATTGATTTCTCTAAATCAGTTTGAATACCTGTGGAAATGCTTATTTCAGTTTAAAGATTTTTTTCTATTGATCTGTGTTAAAACCCAAACAACCTTGGTTTAATCTAATGGCAAGAGTTCTCCCACAGGTCTACACATCAGCTGTCTTAATTATTTTTAAAACCCAGCCTTTAATTATATGGATGTAACTCCTTTGCATAGAGGAGGCCTTTCTTGTGAACTGTGGGAGCAGCTGCAATGCTTAATAAAAACAGTCTCAAGAGCAGCATGTGGCCCATTCCCTGAGCAGCCGTGCTGTGACTCTGCCATGGGCCACTCCAACCACTTTGCCCCAAGACATGGTTGGGCAGTTGGGTGTAATTTAAACTAGGAACCATTTCCCAGGAGACATTTCAGATGAGACTGTGCCAGGCATGACTCCGTCTGCCTTGTGCAGCCTTCACATATGATGTGAGCAGCTTCGTAGCCTGGAGTGTCCCTACAGGTTCCCCCTGCCATGCCCCAGAGTATGCAGGACATCGTCTCACTTTCTCTGTATGGCTGGTGCGACACACCCCCTGCCTTATTCCAGACAACTGAGCAGAAGAAAATACACAACAAAGAATATGGTGAATGTTCGCTAGGTCCATATAAGCACTAAATGGGACTTTGGGTATGTCCTGTGGATGTGATGGGGCTTCTGCCGAGGGTCTCACCTTGTGCAGTGTGGATGTACAGCTACAGCCACACAGCCCCGTATCTCTCTTGTTTTGCTTTTAGACACAGCCAGATTCTTAGTCTTTGACTGCTTTTACAAAGACTCTCTTCTTTCAAGAAGTTATCAGTAGGAAGAGGTTTTGGTATGCTCTGTAAGACTGGTTTCTGAACCAATCTAGCAACTATGTTTTATTTTAATATATGTCCTGTCATCCACAGTTGTAATCAAACATTATATTCTCCCTGAGCCAGGCAGTCAGAAATGCCAAAGATGGGACATTTCAACTTTTTGCAACAGAAGAACTTCCTACTAAGGCATCACAGAACTGTGGCAAATATAAACTCTTTTTTAACACTAGAGGGCTAGCGTTACTTTAAATTGACTGCACACACAAACAAGATTAGCAGGTTGATCATCTTTGTAGAAGAAATTTAATAAGCATTTTTTGCTTTGAAGAGTAGTTAGATACCACAGTGACAGAAAAATTCAAACATCATTATATGACAAGGGACATTTCCTTAACCTTGTAGTCCTCACTGAAGAACTGTTTTATTTTGTTTGTAGAAACATGATTTTTTTGGAAACAAATGATATTTGAATTCCCACTTGTACACATGTGCACAGAAGTTGTAATAGAAGACTGATAAGATCTTTGTCTCCAATGATTGTGGTATTTGCATGTCAGCTGGAATGCAGCTTGTATTTGCATTTCAGTTCCCAGGAAAATACAGGAGTTGCATCATTTTCAAAATCTAGCACCTACAGTTCAAGAAACAAATCTTAGGCTACAAAACAAATGCACATTTTATTTCTTGGACAGAGAAATTATGCTCAATAATTTGAAACGTACTTTTTATGATGCCAGTTTTTCATTTCTGAGTTTTCTTTCCCTGACTGTAAGCATCTACATATGCTCATTTACAAGCTATGGTTAGATTATAAACACTGTTATAGATGATATTTGTTGATGGATAGTTAATCATTTAAAGAAATATTTGAAACTGCAGCTTTATTTCTGTGGTTTAGCAAGAAAAACAGGGAGAGCTTGGAGTTATTTTTTCATTACGATTTTTACGGTAAGAGGAGAAGGGAAGAAAAAGCACAGGGTGCTGCACAACGTCCATTGAAAGCAGCATGAAGTTTCCCTTTGGCAGCAGTGAGCCCGTGGTGAATGGGCACTTTAAGCTGATGTGATTTATTTCCATTTTAGCTCCCCACATGTGCACCATATCCAGCTGTGGCAGTGACTTGTCCAGTTGTGGTTCGCCTACATTCAGTTACACTCCCACATTGTTGATTAACATTGCTGGCTACACTAGTTTTATGAGGCTGCACCCTTACGTCTTCATCTAACATGAACCACAAGACTTTATGCCATATTGAAATATTTTCTGAGTAAGATGTCTCACCAAGCGATTAGTTGACTTGAATTGTGTATGAATTTCATTTAAAATCTTTGGTGCATCTGAAACGTGCTGCAAGTGCACTAATAAGCAGTGTCTAGGAACTGGCACACAACCTGTGAGCATGCTAAGTACTGCTGCCTTACAGCAAGGACACGTCTGCTGTTGTGACTGCCTGTTGCATTTAGCACTAGCATTAAACACTGCCTGTATTCCTCAGCTTCTGTGTACTAAGAAGAGGGGTGAGAAATCTCCCAAGTGACGGGGGACAGGACAAGGGGGAATGGCCTCAAGCTCAGCCAGGGAAGGTTCAGGATGGACATCAGAAAAAAATTTTCATGGAAAGGGTCACTGGGCACTGGAAGAGGATGCCCAGGGAGGTGCTTGAGTCCCTTCCCTGGAGGTGTTTAAAAGATGGGTGGATGAGGTGCTGAGGGGCATGGTTTAGTGATTAATAGGAATGGTTGGACTCGATGATCTTGTGAGTCTTTTTCAACCTAGTGACTCTATAAATTGTCTTCCCTGTGTGCAGTGGGATACCTACCAGCAGAAAACATAATATGGAGCCCAAATCAGAGTAAAAACCTTCCATTTCCACCGGTGTTTATCTGGATGTGAGGATCTAAGGGTGAGCAGATATGGAGGAAATACTAACAACTTACGTGATCATTCTGTTAATAAATACAAGCAGGCTGCTGTAAAGCTAGGATCATGCAGTGAGTAGAGGATTGGAGCAGCAAAGGTATAGTGGAAGGAGGGAAGCTGCGGTTTAGGAGGTCTGGATGTGTTTCCTGTACATCACTTAGGAGAGCCCTGCTATGGCTGCAACTCCTGGCAAAGCCTTTCAATGGCCAGCAATAGAGGCAGAATGTGTAATAAGATGCATTAAATCGTTTTTCAGGAAATCTATAGAGCTTCACTGCAGACATGAGTTTTCATCTCAAGAAGTGAGTAGGCAAGTCCTCATACGAGTTTGCTGACATGCTGTCACCACTAACTGCTAGCTAGCTGGCATGGGGCTAGTTTGCAATGTGACAAGGTTGTCATGGTAGTGGTAGGTGCATCCATCAAGAGAGTGTTCAACACAAGGGGTGTTATGGTAGCAAGGCAGAGGTAGGGGTTATTTGTAAAGAACACGGGACCAGACTGGGGCCACTGTCACACACACGTGGTAGAAATGGTGGGTTTACCACAACAGCAGTGCAAGCCTGGATAATCAGGGATAATGGGTATCTTAAGTGTATTTCCAGTAGCTTCTGTTTAAAATTATGTGGAATAGCTCAGAAAGATGGGTCGTGGCACTGTTTAGCACAGTGTTGTCCCCAAAGCTGAGGTGTGGAAATAAGGGGGAAACATATGTTCTTCAGGCAGGAGAAAAGCAACTTGCAAAGCTATATATTGTCTGTGCCAAGTCAGAGCTTTAATTGGCACAAAAATTATCTTTACTAACACCTGCAGGCAAGTGTATAGTACACTGCAAAATTAATACTCAGAAGACTGAATTCCTTAAAGCACAAAGGAAAAGCATTTTCTCTTGTAGGTGACAGTATAGCATTGTATCCCAGGCTGCTTCAAAGCCAAGGACTTTAGTGAAACCAAGAATCAGAACCATGACACCCGGCTTTATTTCAGGTGTGAACCTCTTCAGTAAAAGTGCTGTCCCTCAAAGAAACCTGACTGAAGCTGTACAAGCCTGTCGGCCTGAATGTTAGTCAGGTGAGAAGGAGAGATATAGAAGCATTGCTGGAAAAAAAGTGCTGGGACATGTTGAGATAGTGGAAAAGAGAGTGAGGTTGGTCTCTGATAAGGTTTTCCTGTTACAGAGCAATGGGTGGAAGGAGATGTTATTATAAAAGCATGAGCAGCTGCTCACTAACATGACAGCCTCCTAATTGAAAGTGCTTTCTGTTTTCTTTTATAGGTGTCATAGGTGCTTTTACTGTTTTTTCCTGCCCTGTCCTGACAATGGGGCCAAAAGGGATCTTTCATATCCTTCACTTTTCCATAATCTGCCTTTTTGCAAGTGTTCATGGATGATGCTGAGCCTGCAGGTAACTCATGTTACTGCTCTTCAGATGCTGGGTAAACCTCAAGTCTGTTTCACTTCTGTGGCAAACCAGCATCCAGCTGAGTAAGTCATGTGGAGTGGTTCAGACATCTCGTCTGCCACCCAACCTTTCACCAAGGGTGATCTCTGTTGCAGTTTGAATGCTTTAGGTTTTTCCTTCAGGCTGACCTATCCTGTGGTTTGAGGCCTGGGATGCTGAGGGACCAGCAGGATCTCAACAGCTGTGTCTTTCTTGTAATGAGCAGATTGCTTCATTCTTGAACTGAAATCATTTAGAAATTCCTAAAAATGCAGTGTGTAAGCATGAGGCCCATCAATGAGGATATGGATGTATTTTTCACTTTAATGCAGCACTCTAAGACCTCTAACTCTAATACCCCAGCTTTGGTTTGCTAATATACTGCATCACTGGCCACTGTTTCAGTTGAATACCCCATTCTAATGTGGTCAAGTTCACAAATCCAGCACCATTCAAAGTAGAATCAAAAAGCTGCTTTGTTCCAGATGGATGAAAAATCCAGCACAAAAATAAGCACATCTCAGTAATAGGCAGCCTTGGGACCCCTGATGCAGGACCTGTGAGGAAGCTGAGCCCAGCAGAGATTTCTCATTTTCTGACCATGGGCCATTAAGGTGAAGTACAGCTTGTCCATGGCTCTAGAATGAGAAAGATCTGTGAATTGTTTGGGGGTTTTATTTTCTATCTGCCTTTTGGGGCCCTTTTGCCTTCCTGGGACCAAGGCAGGTTCAGAGTCCAGGCACACTAAATCAGAAGTCTGATCCTGTTCAGATAAGAACTGTCCCATGCCTTGTGTGGATACTTGGTGCTTGAGTGGTTACATAGACCTGTAACACCAAGAACTGCATAGTGAGGCCTCTCATATGGGCATATAGGGAGGGTGTTAGCACATCTGAGCACAAAGAGAAATATAATGTGAGGGAAGAAAACCACTTGCAGTTGTTGAAATCGGATATATCAAATGTATTTTATAAAATAGCGTCTTAGGCTTAAGGGAAGAAAGAGTCATTCAGTCACTTAAAACATTCACAAAGAAGGATGCTGAGTTCCTGGAGAACTGTTTCTGTAAACCATAGGGAACTATGTATAGCTTTACTGCTTTTTCCTGAAACATGCAGCATTACAGATTTCCAGCAGTAAAAGTTACCAGGAGGGAGGGCTCCTGGAAATGCTTGTGTTTTGTATTTCTTTCTTTTTTTTTTTTAATTGTCACTTCATACTGAGGAACAAGACCACAGACCAGAGCACCTGTGCCAGGGTGGATTTGAGGGCAGCCATGCCAGTGGCTGGGGACTCGGCACAAACAGCTGCCTGCCGCCTGGGGAGTGGATGAGTGGCAGCTCTGTCTTTTGTGAGAGGGTGCCAGGCAGGGGGTCTGCCCCTGGGATTGCACCTCGGAGCCCTTTTCAGGAACCGTCTGGACTCTGCCCAGCTCCAGCTGGCACAGAATTACGCAGGACCTAATTACAACAACCTGGTGACAGCCCAGAGAGAGGAGTCCCTCATTAAATGTGATGGTCTGGATGCCATTGCTGGCACTGGAAACTCTTAAACAGTTATTGGTGGAAATCGCGAGTGCATACCAGGGGAAAGATCACTCTATAAAAGCTCTATTTCTTACATTCTTTCTCTGAGCACGTGTTATTGCTCTCTGCCAAAGACAGGATATTGTATCCTTAGCTTGGCTCTGTGCAGCCAAACTTCTGGTTTTATGGTTAAGTCTGTAACAGCAGCTACAAGAAAAACTTTAAAATACTTGAGTAGAAAAAAAATTCCTTTAATAGTATTTATGCCCTTTTTTTTGGCTCCTGGAGTACTGAGCAGTACAAGGGGGATTTGTCAGAATTCATCAGCACAGTCCCACTAGCAGTACTTGCTTTCTATTTCCGTTATACTGTAACAACGTTAAATATATGTAATATTTATATATATTGAAATACTATATAAAGTAGAAGACAAGCTTTTTCTGATACTGTTAGTTGCACTGTGGTGAACAATAGTTCTAACATTGTGTGGCACGTAGTGGGAAAGCTTTTTGCTTTTTTGCTTTAAAGAAATGGAGTAAAGAATAGGTCGAGCCGGTAGAAATCTGTCTGACCTAAACATAAAGTAAAAGGCCTAGAAGAGCTGCATCCCTCCTAGGGACCTTTGACAGGGCCTATTCGGGGACTGAATGTGTGGCCTGCTGATTTCAGACACGTGCTTTTCCTTCCCTTTCTTCATCTTGTTTTGCAAGGCTTAGAAGCCAGTTGCTATGAAGCTGATTTGGTGATTTGGGGAGCTGTCGTTGGCTCCTTTTTGGCCAAACAGGGGAGCAGCAACAAGTCTCTCCTTGCATTTGGTTGAGCTATGAAAGTCTCACATTTCATGTCCACTAGATACAGCATCTCCCTCCAGGCCACTGCCAACACAAATGGACTCTCATTCATCCCTCCCAAACATCTTCATACCTGGTGTGTCCAGGAGAACTTGCCTATTTTTCCCAAATCCCAGAAGTGCTCCTGCACTGTCGAAATGTTTTGGTGATGCTTCCAGCCTCGTAGGTGCCTTGCTCCCATCTCCTCTAACAGAAGACCTGCTGTTCAGACTTTCAACTAATATTGCATTTTACCAAAACTGGCTGCTTCTGAAGCACTAAGAGACATCTCAGCACTAGCTCCTGAGTTATGGAAAGTGGTAAGACTGGGAAAAGCTTTCATTTACGGTAGTCTGGAAGTATCTGACTATGACTGTGGCTGTATAGTCACTAAGATTGTCCCTTTGTAGCCTGCACTTTATGAGGCTAAACCTGACACAGCTCGGTGGGGCAGAGGTCTCTTCTTAACAAACGATGCTACCATCAAGTAAGAGACTTACCGAGGTGCTTCCTACTCCACATACCTCTGCACTAGGGCTCTGCCTCCCATGTCATTCCACAAATGGAAATATCTGAGGTCTTTAACACAGCCTGACATTCAAAAGAAGCTCAGCTTGAGCCCATACTCTCACGATAGCCATATACCACGTTGCCTTCCTCATTAAGCAACAGCCCAAAGGGATGCCCTTATAATAGGATCCCATATGGAAGTATGAATCTACTGTGCAAGTCCAGGCATGGGCTCCATCTGACATGCAAAATATACATAAACAACATGGGACATCTTATAATATGTCCATCAGTGACATGCAGCAACCTGAAACATGACCACTTAATCAGCTCCCGAACACCAGAAAGAGAAATGCCTTGAACACATGCATAAAATCAATCCTGTACTAAAAGCTAGAGTTCCATCTCAAGTGATGCATTCCTCAAAAACCAAGTCCTGTCCCTACATGTCCCACCATATGAATCTGAAATGGTAGGAGACAGCCTTCAGTAGGAACATCTCCTGATTTTACTGTATGCACTTAAATAAAACTATTTATCAGCCAGCTTGCTTACTTACCTAGCCCAAGCTGATAAATTATCTGCATATGTAAATCTGTTTCTGGATTTCTGCTCATTCTTTTTGTTCTAGTTTCACATCCACAGACAACTATTTTCATCTACATTTTAAAAGCAGATCTTAAACTATAAAGATTAATAATTTCCAGAATCTCTTGTCCCTGGGCAGTCTTATAATGTCCCTGACTATCACCAGCAGCTTATGTTTCATTCTCATAATGCTGGCATGTAAGTTTATTCAAAGAACCCTGAAGAACTAAAAGCTTGTTGCACTCATAAATTTCCCAGGATATCTACCAGAGGCATAACATGCTCCCAGCTCTCTGAAAGTCATCAGTGAACTCTGAGAAGGCAATGTTTAAAACCATAGCTAACAGTGAATGTTTGCAGTTCATACAAACATAGTAACATTTTTTTTAAAAAAAGAAAAGAAACAAATACAAACAACTCAAAGAGTTTCTTCAGTTTCTTGATGTAGTGTGGAAAGCTGATGATATAAAAAGTATAGAAGATTTTCTCCTTCTCAGAGACAGCAAGTTGACTCATTAGCCTTAGGTAGGAAAACTGTTGAAGAGTGCCTGCTTGTTAGGCAAACACAGGCAAAACTGGGTGCTGTAAGCAGAACTCCAGGATACTTAAATTCTGGAAGTGAATCCAATATGGAGAGAGCACATTTGTGAAGGCATTGCCAGGCTTATATTAGTTTGGAAGGAGTAGCAGCAGCAGCTCCAGAACTTCTCTAGAAGTGACAATAAGAAATTGTGACTTAACTTTGACATCTTATGCAAAATTTTGGAGATACCTGGACAAGGTAGTATCCCTAGTCTGGGGGAATCAAATCAGATCTTATTCCTTCTATTAACTTCAACATCGTTTGTGCCAGGGAAGCCTTAGATGATTTGGCTTAGACACACATCATGAAATAGAAGAAAATATCCCAACAGAAGCAGAAAATTGTACTCTACCCATACATGGAAAAGAGACCTTTTAATCAGCTGAGAAACAATGAGCATACTGAGAATAGACAGCTGGTGACTTGTCTGTATGGGAGCTTGGTTGCCCGTCTTTAGGATCTTGAAGCTGACAGCTGCTCAAAGTCCCCTGTTCAAAAGGGGACACATTGCTGGGGTGCAGGTTGTGTTCTGGTGTAGAAGCTGGTTGGTAGCAGAGCTGTCAAGCTCTCACTGCCTCCCAGGAGCACCATAAATGAATACAACCAGTTCACAGATGCAAAGCCGCAAATCACTTCTTCACTTCTTGCAGTTCCAGAAGCTGTCAGAGAAGCTATCCTTGGACAACGTGTTGATGCCGAGTTAAGTATTCTTGCATGCAAGCTGAAGCAATAATCTTCTTTTCCTTTTGTTTAATAAAAATCAAGTTAGTGCAGCTAAATATCCATATGAAGATTGAACTTTCTTCTGGAGAGTTTCTTTCTTCCCTTAGAAGCCATTTTGCATCAGGTGTGGGAGATAGGATAAAGTCCAAGGAAAATTTGGTTTCCATTTTCAAGTGAATCTAACTGTGTCCTACTGCATGTAAAATCCTGTATAATAATGCATTTATTGGTTTTCATCCCGAAATCTTTCCTACTGTTCCTAGCATTCCCCCCCAGCTGAGAGTCTGGCTACCATGCATCTTTCTCACGAAGCTGTTCCCCCAGCCTTGAAGAATTCCTTGAAAAATGGATTTAAGATGCTTACAAGTCTGCCTGGGTGTTGGGGCTTCCTACCAGGCCTCCAGTGCTGCAGGCTGTGAAATAGCTGTTATTCAGACTAATGAACATTGCTCTTGTGAGCACCAGTGGGTATAAAGTAGCCAAGAATATATTTAGGATGGAAAATAGACAAATATTTCTAAGCCTCAGAAGAGGATGGTTCTGGAAAAGCCTTTTGGTGCAGTGATGGTAGCTAAATCCTGAGCTGCTTCAATTAAAAATAAGAAGTTCAAGCAGTTTATGATCTGCCTGCAAAATGAGAGAACAAACCAGCCTTTTCAACTACTGTGTTGACAATCCCAAGTATTAATACAGCCACATCACCATCTCCACACTGCCCAGCAGAGACTACAGGCATATTGAAATTGCACACATTTTGTGCCTCACTGCTGCAGGTCACGGGAACACAATTGTGACAAGCACATTACCCACAACTTGGTGTTTTAAATAAGAGATAAGGGGCAAACAGGAGGCAGCTGAGATGGCTATCTAGAACTTCCAGGACTCTCAAGGGCTCCCTTGGTGCTGTAGCAGGTTGAGGGGAGAAGCAGGGTTTCCTTGTTGATGTGCTTATACATCACACAGGCAGAGTGTACACCCGGGGCATCCCCACTGTCAAGGGGAGTATGCAGTGGCATAAAATTATAACACCCTAGTTTCTATTTTAGAATAGTCTCCAGAAATTTGTAGGCATTCGTTAAGATTTTTCCAATGTCTAGCTTTCAGGTTACCTGTTGCTTTCATCCTGAATATGTGCTTCAATGGTTTCTCATTACTTACACGTCAATAAAAAGTAAACAAACCTCTTCAATGCAGATCAGGTTTTAAAAACATGAACATTGTGCTGTTTCCCTGTGACAAGCAATTGAAATTATGGTCCATACCTAGAAGAGTTTATGAGGGATGGGTAATTGGACAGAGGCACACAGGAGACCAGCAAACTGAAATGATGCTACCAGCTGCAGGGTTAGGCAGAGATATCTGCTCAGCTGAGCACTGTCAAGTTTTGCTTCTGGCACTGCAGTAGTAGAGGGTTTAAGTGGGGATTAACCATCACAGCATCTTCCTTCTGCCTCCTTTGTGCTTTTGTGTTCTCTCTGCTGGCTAGAAAGCAGCAGGTAAGTAGCCCACATTACTGCTAGAGTTTTTCTTACTGTTATTGATGATCTGCAGCAGCACAATGAGAGTGAGGGGAGCCTTGGAGAGTAAAGCTCCAAAGAAATAAAACTAAGAAAATCAATGTTTGCTTACAGAGAAAAGAAAATCATCTGCGCTGAAAGGAGGAACTGAGTGATGGAATGTGGTCTATGAATCCCTGCCTCAGCTCCCATAGGCAATCACTTCTGTTTAAAGATAGAGAGAAGGAAAGAGGAAGAGAGGAAAATGGTAAAATGCTGCTCTGTGAATTAGGGCAAATTCTCCTTCCATGCTGGGAAGCTTCAGCTTTGCCTCCAGAGTCTGCTGAAGTTAAAGGAGTTCATGGGTTGTATTTTCATTTTATATCCAAATAGCTGTACTTTCTGTGTCCCTCTAAGGTGCGCTGTGCCTGTGTACTAACCTATATTTAAAGCAGCACAAAGGGGAAGAATTGAAATGCTGTTCCTAATTTGTGGCAAAGGAGAAAAAAGCTCATTTCTTTCTTTTTTTTTCTTCTTATTATCAGTGCTTGGAGCTCACATGAAAGGACAGACCAGAATGGAGTGGTTAATTCTTATTCAGAAGTGTGCAGTATATGGAATTATTGATTTCTGCTCTCCTTAGAGATAAAAAACAGAATAAGCAAGAAACAGTTTTCACACTTGACCTCATGCATGTTCAGCTCTGAATTTTTCCTGAGCAGGTTTTCATGCATCAGTTTTTAACCTTTAGATACCTCTGTCTTTACACACTCAGCAAGGACACTCCACAGATGGTTATCTCCTCCCAGACATCAGCTAATTGATCTTTCCAAAGCACACCTCATTCAGCTCCAAATTATTAAATCAATGCTGTTTTGAACAATTCATTAATAATTTTACCTCTGCTGGTCTGCTTGTTCTTTTTTCCTGGTTTTCCACATCCACACTTATGTTACACTAAGCAGTAATTTAAAATTATACCTCTTTTTCCATCTTCTGTTATTAAAATAGAAACAGTGATAGTCCTGACACAGATCTGGAAAAAGAGGGAAAACATTAATTAGAGCATATATCAATAATCATTTGGCTTTCTCTTATTTCAATAAAATATTTCAATTCAGTAATGAATTTAGCAACTTCAGAAATAAAAGCCTATTAAATAAATATCAGCTCCTTTTTTAGTGAGAAGAACACTTGAATTACAAATTTCTTTTGAAACATGCAATGTACTTACCTGCCTTGCAATTTCAAAATAAGTTCTTTTATAAACAAGCAATTTTCTTTGCTTGTGTAGTTGCTATAGAACTGTGTGTTATACAGTGCAGAAAAGGATATAGAGTTACTCTTGCAACTGGAGAGTTTGTTTCAAATACCTCTTGCTGGTTTGGTTTTGGGGGGTTTTACATGGTCCAGCTGTTAGTTTCTCATCATATCAAGTAGGCAGAAGTGACATCAAATGGAAGAAGGAAGTTTACAGAAGGCGGAAAAAAACGGACTAGCCTTTTGGGAGGAATATAGGAATGTTGTCGGAGTACGCAGGGTTGCAATGAGGAAGGCCAAGGGACATTTGGAATTAAATCTGGCAAAGGACATCAAGGGCAACAAGAAAGGCTTCTTCAAGTGCATCAGCAGCAAAAGGAGGTTTAGAGAAAATGTGGGCCAGCTGCTGGATGAGATGGGTGCCCTGGTGACGGAGGATACAGAGAAGGTGGAGTTACTGAATGCTTTCTTTGCTTCATTCTTTACTGCTAAGGACATCTCTCAAGAATCCCAAACCCTGATGGTAATAGAAAAAGTCTAAAGAAAGGAAGATTCTCCTCTGATTGAGAAGGATTGGGTCAGAGATCATCTAGGCAAACTGGCACCCTCAAATCCACGGGCCCTAATGGGCTTCACCCACAAGTGCTGAGAGAGCCGGCAGATATTAGCCTTTCATCTTTGAAAGGTCATGGAAAACAGTAGTGGTGCCTGAGGACCGGAGGAGAAACAACGTTACTCAAGTCTTCAAAAAGAAGGGTAAGAAGAAGGACCAGGGAAACTAGAGGCCTGTTAGCCTCACATCCATCCCTGGAAAGGTGATGGAACAGCTCATCCTGAATGTCATCTCTAAGCATGTGGAAGAAATAGTTACCCAGAGCGGTTAACATGGTTTCACCAAGGGGAAATCATGCTTAACTAACTTGATAATTTTCTATGGTGGCATGACTGGCTGTATAGATGAGGAGCTGGCAATGGATGTTGTCTACCTTGACTTCAGCAAGGTTTTTGACATTGTCTCTCATAACATCCTCATAGATAAACTTGGGAAATATGGATTAGATGAGCTGAGAGTGAGGTGGATTAAGAACTGGCTGGGTGGCAGAATTAAGAGGGTTGTGATCGGGGGCTCACAGTCTAGTTGGAGGCCACCCAGCCAGTGGTGTTCCCTAGGTTTCTCAGCCTTTCCTCATAGGAGAGCTCACTGAATCACAGAATCACAGAAACACTATGTTGGAAAGGACCTCCAGGATCATCATGTCCAATCATTCCTATCAACCACTAAACGATGCCCTGGAGCACCTCATCCACATGTCTTTTAATTACCTTCAGGGATGGTGACTCAACCACCTCCCTGGGCAGTCTATTCCATTGTCCAATGACTACTTCTGTGAAAAATTTTTTTCTGATGCCAGCCTGAACCTCCCCTGGCATAGCTTCAGGCCATTGCCCCGTGTCCTGTTCCCTGTCACTTGGGAAAAGAGGCCAACTCCCTTTTCTCTACAACTTCCTTTCAAGCAGTTGTAGAGAGCAACAAGATCTCCCCTCAGCTTCCTCTTCCCTAGGCTAAACAACCCCAGTTCCCTCAGCTGCTCCTCGTAAGACTTGTTCTCCAGCCCCTTCACCAGCTTCGTTTCTCTTCAGTGTCTGAACATTGCAAACAATTCCTTGCATCTCCAAAGCTTTTGAACTTCATCCTGTTTTCTAATTCTTCCCCTGTGGCTTCTTCAGCTGTGGCAGCTGAAACCCTGGGTCTGCTCTGCAACCTTTCTCCAGATCTCTCCTCATGGGCTTTCATCTAGCTGTTGCAGTGCATCCCCTCACTTATATCTCTGACTTCACCTAAAGGCAAAACAGTTACAGCTTTACACCTATTTCTTCTCACACATACTTTTCTTTTCTGAACAGCCTTCTTGGCTAAGGTGTTTGAACTTAACTTTATCCCAAGAGATAATTGAAATTGGCTAAAGACACATAAATAAGATTAATTTGCCTGTTCACTTTGGAGAATGCGAAGCCTGGAGCCTATGCTGCTGAAACTAGTACCCTCTGCGTGGTCTGGGGTGGTTAAGGGGCATGCCAGGCACTGTTGTAACAGCTTCCCAGTATCACAGGTGCCTCCCAGTTCCTAAGCTCACACTCCTGACGTTTTTAATTTTCACAATTGAGAGGCAGTCCAGATATATAATTTAGTCACTGACCACCCCTATCTCCATCTGTGTAAGTATATAATGTTTCTGAGAAGGTCCTGTTTGCTCTCCATTAAGAATCAGTGCCCCCTTTAACTAGGGAAAAAAGACTGTCTTGTTTCTAATTGAAGACAGAAGAGGAATAAGGAAATCAAATGGGACAGAAACGTAATTTGAATAGTAGGCTTTCAACTGCTTGGGAATCTTAAGTAAAATATAAAATGCTTCCTGAAAAGATCATGTAGTAGAAATCATCAATTTTAATAAGATATTCCTCTCCACTGTTGAGGTAAAAGAGTCAATATGCAACAACATCCTCCAAAAAGTACATGAAGCAAAATAACCTGTGGCATCTTTAAATGCTATTGGAAATTATGAGAAAATATACTGTTATGGAGTATGCAATTTATCACTTCAATAAAATCATATATATGAAAGTTCACACTCAGTCTCAGTACGGCTGAATTAAAAAGAATCTGGCTTGTGTGGACAGAATGTTCAGAGCAATGCCTGAGCAACCCTTATAGGACACTATATCTTGGGTACAGAAAGAAAATACATCTCAGTAGCACATACTGAAGAACCTGAAACCTGAATATCTGGGCTACTGTTTACAATGGTGATCAGGCACCTGCATAAAACTCTTCATCAATTCAGTGGTCCCTGGAGAGTGGCGTTAATTAGAAAAGCCTGGTCTAAATCCATAACAGCAGAGGTCATAGCTCCCACGCAGACTGCCTCAGACTCTCCAAGATTTAATTGATGAGTTTACACAAAATCAAGAGGTTTTTGCCTGTGCTAGTGAACTTGTTTTCCTTCTCCCAGTCTGTTTATTAACAGGTCTCTGTGTAGTAAATATAGTTACCCATTTTCTTTGAAGCTTGCCTTTCCTTACTACAGATATTTGCAAAAAGGCCTGTAACTACTGCAAGCAGAGATAAAAGCTATAACTGGCTTTTTGTGACTAGCTTTTGCTGATTTGTGCAAAGATACTTTGTATAAATAAAATGATGCCCCAGCGATTTAGTGAATAATAGATTTACTCAATGTGTTTCTATCAATTACTGAAAAATCTGCAAAAGTCATTTAAATATGAAAAAATAAGTGAATGTATGGATTGATCAGGTCATTTGTCTCTGCTTGCAAACACTGTTATTTAGCTCCATCATACTCCAACGTACACATAAACTCTTGATACATAACTGCTAGTAGTGCCAATAGTAGAGCTAATAATGCCTGTTACCAAAGTTACTGTGCTCCTTGAGCCTTTGCTTGCACCTACTGCTAGTGTCACTAATGAAGAAGGTGGAAGAATAGAAGGCATTTTTTTTCAGCAAGGCCACAAGGAAGGAGGAAGGGTTGTGTGATAAGAAATTAGCTTGGACGTATAAAAAAAGCGCAGCTTCTTGTTTGGGCTGCTCAGGTGAAAGAAATATGACTGCTTGCCAAAAGACAAGTGAAAACAAGACTTCCACAGATTTCAGTGGTTCCAGAGTTTCACCTGAGAAAATGAAATATAATAAAAGGGGAATAGGGCAGTTCATGAGAGGATTTTAAAACATGGATGTTGTACAGAATGCAGCTAATAACAACACACCAAAATACAACTGTTTCTCTGTCTATTTTAAAGAGGCATACAACTTCTATTATTCTCATAGATTTACCCCAGGACTTCTCAATGACAATAATTTTTGAAACCATATCTTTGAGTCCTTGTCACACACGGACATAGGTCATGTTGCAGAGCCATAGTTCATGTTTTTAAGTGATTGCTTCATCAGTTTCAAAAGGAAGTATCATGGCCATGTTAGTCTTTATGTGCAATTATTAAAGAACTTGTTTTACGGAAGCTGAATGTGGGATCCCTGCAGGCTTAAAGAACAAAATTCATTCTCAAGATTACATATTATTGCCATCATCCAGCTGTCATCTAACTGTCTATTTTGTATGTTCAGTCACTATTTGATTTCTCTAATTCCTTGGATGGGGCATTTTCCAGTGTACCATCAAGCAAAAATATCGAATTTTCCTCTGGCTAATGGGTAGCAAAATTAGCAGGGCACAGTATGCCTCTGATTTTAAGGAACAGGAAATATCCTGTCTCTTGTCAATTGTATTGTTATAGTACTCTGGTTAAGAGCAGATAGAAAAGTAGCAACAAGGCTGAGAAAGAGCTGAAAAATACTTGCAGCCACAGTTTTCTTTAAATTACTTCACAAATGATAAAGAGAGAGATAAGACAGCAATGACTCTTTTGCTTAGTGTTCAACAGTTCTCACTTCCAGCTCTTACAGTGTTTGTGTTGGCTGAACCATAAGAGCTTTCTGCGGGCACAGTACCTGCCCTGGACTTTCTTTCTAAAGCTGTATGGAATGGGCAGACCTCAGATTCACCCAAGATCATCCAAGACCTTAACTCTCTAAAATATCTGATTTCTGAGTGTAAAAAAAATACCCAAACCTGTAGTGGAAACCTGCAGTGGAAATCTAGCTACTATTTCCCCGAGACTACTCCTGAGAGTCTATGCTATTGTACAATTAATCCAATTAACCAGTCTCTTTCACAATAACCTTATCGTGTGGCTCTATGTTTGTGGGTTGGCAGCTATTATCACAGTCTGCTGGGACAGGTCTCAGAATTACAGCAGAAAGAATGAATTACATTTATATGTCATTCACTTCTCATCTAGGATATAATAAACATGAATCCTAATGATAACTGATTGTCTTAACCAAAAGAAAAAAAATATGTAAAAACCTCAAAATTCTGCTGTTCATCTAAAATATGTTAGAAATTGCTGCTACTCCCCAGAGAAAAGTCTGGCATGCCGCTCCTTTCTCACTTAACAAATTTCTGTAACATCACAATCCTTGGCATTAAATTTTTCCTATGCTTTACAATATTTTTTCATGGCTGAATGACATCAAGCTGAGAGTATCCCTTTATTCTTTTCTGTTTCTCACAGGTATACTCAGCTTTTGGGATTCCAGTTTAGTCAGGGGAGGTCTCCATTTTATCCTTACAAGGTGGAGTAAAATATCCCTCTATGTATGCTGGGTAGGACATTTCTTACATGAAGTATAGTGACCTTCAAAGTCACACTTGGGATCAGAAAATACCCCTGCTTTCAGTTATAGTAGGAAAAACTTAGGCTTGCCTAAATTGATACCTTGGGACTCTCCAGAGCAGAGGAATCCTTCCTTTGTGGGAGAGGATGTTTGGGCAACATGGAAAGGCACCAAATATCTGTCTTCTGGGGAAAACCAGCACAGCCAGGCCAAATGTGTCCTAATGATCTCAGCAAGCAGCAAAACCTCAGGCCTTCACCTATTCACTTTGGTTGCCCCCACACACAAGTGTCAGCCACTATTTCAGATACCAGCAAGTGCCAGAGGCTGCTCCATGGGGCTAGCAGAAGCACTGGACCTTGGGAAGAACAGGGAAGATCTGCACGGGTATCCACAGTGGCAAAAACCAGTCTGACTGCACCGTTTTACCCTTTCTTCCTTCAGTTTTCAATTTTCCCTTTTAATCTGTGATCTTTGAGCTTAATGATTTATCTGTTTCTCACCTACCTGAGACTAATCCACTGATTCTTATACTGGAGTCTGATATCATTATTTAGTACTTCAGAAAATGGCATTAGCATTTATTAGCATGTATTAGCCTTAATAAAAACCGACAATATATTTGCTGTTTTGTTCCTTCAGATATGATCCACTGGTCTGAAACAATTTTTGAAGTTCTCATAGCAAAGCCATAATACAAAAGTCACACAGTAGTGAGGAAATTAGAAGCGTGCCCATCTTTTTACATAAAATGTGTGTGCAAAGAGGCAGATACGCATCTTTCTGTTGAAAACTCATAATTTGGTGCGCTTTTCTAATAATGCATTTGGAAATTTAGAAAGTATGCAATACAAATTTCAAAATGCATTAATGAATTGGAAGAAAAAGGAAAAAATACAAAGACAAAATTAATAATCAGCAAACTGAGCAAAAAAAAACCCCTATTGTATATGCAATCATTGCCTTTGAGTTTTTCTTACAAGAATGTCTCATCTTTGTTTGTGCAGACAGGTAACATCTGGTAGTAAAAACACTAAAGAAGAAATATCTGTGAGTTTTAAATTGTAATGTTTGCACCTTATAACAACCAAAGGTGGATTCTGTTCATAGATTAAGACAGTTTAAGGTGTCCTGTTGTGAGCTGGGTGTCTTAGTTCCCAATATACTCAATGGAAATCCAGACAGTACATCAGAACTTTGTTTATTAGTCCACGCTTTGGTCTGTAGTCCCATGTGAGATATCCTAGGACATTCCACCCTACCTCCAGCCACCACCCCACGCCATGCCCTCAAGGCATGAGTGTCACATCAACACTAACAGCCCAGTGCAGATATCTCAGATGCTTTAGGGCATCAGAGATATCCGAGATGCCTGTATTTACAATAACGTAGTAGATCACTTCTTATGCCGTGTGTAGAGTGGGATTCATCTCTCTCCAGAGCAAATATCCACATGTCAGCTAAGCAATTTCAGATTGCCAGTCTAGGGGATACCACAGGGGTCTAGTTCTACTGGAGATGCTCAGGAGCAACCCAGATATCTACACAGAGTGGACAGGCACTACACAATGTTATGAGAGACTGCTCTTCTGAAACAGAGTCTGGAGACTGACTGGCCTAAAATGACTCTATATCCAAGTCAGTTCCTCCATAAATCTCTATCACTTGTAACAGACGCTTGACATCCAATTCATAAGTAGACACATAAATGCAGCCATTTAGAGTTATTGAATCCCACCTCAACGGTCAGCCCACCAAAAAAAAAGTAAAATTACTCTTTTTACAAGTCATGTTAAATAGTCAAGGGCCAGGGAGGAGAAAGGGAATATCTATAGATTTTACGAAGGAATCCTTATGATAGTGACTCATCCAGACTAACAACTCATAAAAGAAGAGGAAAAAGAAACACTTTGGTTATTTATGTCTTTTTCCTTAAAAAAAAATCTGGCTTTGAATCCAACATTGCTTATGGGATTTGTGAACAATTTTGAACATTTGGGGTCAGCTGTATTAGAACACATATGGATCAACAGTAATGCAGGATCTTCAGAACAGTATAATGTGTCTTCTGGTTTTACATCTGATGAAATTCACTCAAAGATAAAAATATGAGGGAGAGCATCACTGATAGTAAAAAGCTGAGCACTTGGATGCCTGCCATGTCCAATTCCCCATTGACAATGAAGTGCCTGAGATAATGCAGAATAGTACCTTGCAAGTCTTGCTTTAGTTCTCCTTCACTGAATGTAAATGTTTCTCTCCTCTGGCAACTACTTAAAAAGCTGACTGGTTATGTTACCCGAGTGTTTCAAATATAAAAACTTACTGTAGGGTTAGGAACTTACTATAAATATCTCCTACTTGTTTGCCCTGCTTAATGCTGAAAATGGATGTATAATTTCAACCATTAATATGCAAAGTGTCACCTTCCTCTCTCAAAGATAAATAAATGGGAAGATAATCTGAATTAATGCCTCCCTTATGACAAAAGTGGTGGGGAGGGGAACGAAATTTCTCAATCGCTACCTGCCAAATGTCAGAAAGGGACTCTGCCATATTGGACATTAATGTTCCTCCAAGAGCTTGACAGAGACTTTATGATTGTAAGAGTGGGTGGGTGTCAACTCAGACAGCAGAAAGCAAGAAAGGAATTAGCAACTGGTCAGGAGCCTCCAAGCTGTAATGTTAGTGTTCTGTAGAGTGAGAAGCCAACACACTCACATATTTTGTACCTCCTTAGCAACAAAAGAATTGCTAGGTAGGATCAAACCAATTGTCCATGAAGTCCAAGCAATGCAGTTTCCAGACACATCATTCCAGAGTCTCAAGCTCATCTCCCAGCTGCACTTGGCAATACTATAGTTCCACAGAGGAGAGAAATTCTTGTCTTGCAGCTTCCTGCCCAGGCACAACAGACTGTTCCTGAAATCATGAGTCTTCCCCAGGGTGTATATAGATTAAACGGGCTGATTTTCTCCCAAAACAAGAAATTTTGAACTGATATATTACCTCTCTTCCCCCTCTGGAGGGCTGATCATATGCTTCTGAAGATATGAACCCTTCTTGGATGAGAAACTTTTTCAGGTAATTGAATCGTCCATGTCATCAAATTTTAAGCGTCATTGCTTAAATGGATTCCATGATTTAAAATGACTTTACAGCAATTGCTCAAAAAATATGTATACACATTTGACTGTAAATACATGTTGTTTTGAGCAGAGTTTTTCTCTTAGAAAACAGTAGCTATCTGATTCCAGGGGATGCAGTACTCTACAAGCTAATCACCAGTACCAGATAACTTAAAAATTAACTGTTGCCTAGGTAACAAGATCATGATCTGCTTATATTTGTGTTGCACAAACAGACATGGCACCAATAGATGATGTATAAATATATGACTTTAAAAAAAAAAGTTTTCTAAACATCAAAGCATGTGGTTCAAGAATGCTCTAAAATCAAAGTTTGTATAGACTCTATGGGCAAAAAGCTCATCGCTTAAAAAAAAAAGATCAAGTATTGCTGTTTAATAAAAATTCGAAACAAATCAATGCATAAAGATTTGATACATGAAGGTTTGGATGAAAGGTAATGCTGAAAAATATGGGTAAGGAAAGCAAAAAATCAATACTGATAAAGACACTAAAATCCACTCAAAACACACTCAGAAGAAAACAAGCACGTGCAGGTGGCACAGTGGAAAGTAACGGTATAAATATGTTCAGAAAATATCTAGTCTGTATTTTAAAACCAGTAAGAAGTTGTATCCACCTTATTTGATACTGATGGACAATGCTACTATTGACATCAAAAAGGGTGGTAAGGAAGTGATGAATTTCATATTTTCTCTTGCACACAAACAGATAATCCATATCTGAAAAGGAAGTAGAGCTGTCGGAAATCATCTTTTTCATTTTAAACAGATATTGGAAAAAAAGTGACATCTTCCAGTAGCTGTGCAGAATATCAAAATGCAAGTCAAAAGGGTAAACTCCTATCCCAAACAATACTGGGAGTACTTCAAGGACTTGGTACAAGTGACTGAAACTCCTAAACACAGTCAGTGTAATTCTAAGCATTAAATGAGCCCAAGGGGTTTACAAGCCAGTTTGCCTGATATGAATAAGAAAGAAAGTAAACTAAAGCCCCACACTGAACTGTGGCTAACCATGGACCCTGCCAATAAGAAATTAAAAATCTGAGGGTGAGATGAAAAGTATTCCAGACATGAAGAAAATTTGAGAAAGACTGTAAGTACCTACCTATCACACATACCTAAGGCATGAGGGTTTTTGTTTTACTAGTGCTTTCCAAGTTGCCCCAATGTGCTGCAGTTTTACTTAAACTAATCCTTAGTTTGGCATAAACCTGTAGTTCAATAACCTAGAAAACCTACTCTGTCCATAGAGACAGAGAGATGATATATAGAGATTAGACACATAGAAAATTGTGCTATCACAACCAGGAATCCTCATATGTAAGTTAGGAGAAGCAGCCCTTGCCAGATATTCCAGAAGCTGTTTTTATGTACTCGAACAGCAGAGACCTTAGCTCAAAACATACAGTAGCAGTTTTCCTTGTTTCTTGCATGATTGCCAAGTGGTTAGAACACTTCTGCAGGGACCAGGACACAGGAGATGTGGTTCCTCCTGAGTTTGCAGAGTCATTCATCCAGCTCGCTTCCTCTCCCATGGCTTCTAGGTGATCAAGAACAGCGGGTCCTGAGAGGTTAAGTTCCTTGTACATTCAGCATATGACAAACACTGAATGAAAAGCAGCTTCCAAATGATGCCTGGCATGTGTGATTGGGTGAAGCGTCTGTTTGAGATGGTTCTGCCAATTCTGCATCAAACTTGGCTCATGTCCCTCTCACCTCTTTTTCCTAAAATCTTCATGCCCCTGGTTGTTTAGTCAAGTCAAGAAAGTTAACAAGATCTGAGGCAAATTTGTTTCAAGCATCTGAAAGCCAACATACTGAACTTTGTTGAGAAAATGCTGCAGTGGGTCCCTAAATTTTTTCTGTGAGGTCCTGGTTTAGAATTCACTGTAATGGGTCTTGACCGTAATGCGCTATTTCTGACTGACTTCTCATTCAAGTCGTCCAAAGTGAGTGGTTTGCTTCAACTCATCTCTCAACACCACTGCTCGTACCATCACAAATTGCAGATTCCATCAGGAGATCAACAATTTATCTGTCACAGAAAACTGGCATCTTGCTGCTAAAGGCAGGCTTGTCATGTCACTGCTGGAAAACCTGTCCTGATGCCTCGGGTGCTGCACCTGTTTTGTGGATAATAAGAGCTCTTCAGGCTCCAGGACTCAGACTGACACCTTTGACAAGCTCTAAATCCTGGAGTGGAGGGGGAATTTTCTTTTTTTTTTTTTTTTAAGCAAACACTTATAGGTAAAATTGACTTCTTAGCCCCAGTGACAGTACATTGTTGTTGTTTATTAGCTGGCTCTGCTCCCTGGAGTTGATGCAGACTGCCTGGGATGCACCCATACAAGTCCCAGCAGTTTTGCTGACTTGTTCCTCACATTATAATCTCATTTCCCAGCTGGTGCAATAATTTTTGTTACAGCAATGACAAATGTCACCTTGTGCTGCCGACGTGCAGCCAAAACATTACCATAAGGATTTTCTCCCTAAATGTGTGGCTTTGCCCTCTCACTCCATCCACATATATCCTTTCAGCAGCTCTGCCCTCTTAATTAAAGGACATGTATGCCCTCCTCTGCAATCCCTTCTTCCTTCTCCTTCCTTCAGCACGGGCAGGTCCTGGGAAGACGCTTGGCCTGCTACCTCCCACATGTCTCAACATTTTAGTTGTTTCTTTAAGGTCTCTTCTGTGGATATTAGGATTCCAAGCTGAGAGAAGAGAGGCTATCTCTTCTTTCTGTATTTTTGTAACACAAATTGACACAGAAATACCTCCTGGTTTTAGCTGCTTTGGTAATACAAATTAAACAAAAGCAGTGTCATAACTGCCTAATTACTGTTTTCTTCCCTGTTGGCAGCAATTTCATCAGATGAATTTTTTAACGGTAGAGTTAAGAGAGGGTATCATACCAAGTCTCTTTTTTGCCCTCTGACGACTGAGAGTTTCTAGGCATGTATCATTAAAGAGCTGATGCCACTGTGAAAAGTCACAAACCAGAGTTGTGTGCTCCTTTTCCAGATCTTTAGAATGACCTGCAGATGTTTCTCTCCCCTTACATTGATATATTTTGCCCTGGTGAGCACTAGCCTCATTTTCCTGCTTGAGCCCTCTGAAAGTAGGCTGAGTCTCTCACCCTTTGCTCTCCCTCTGTGGGAGGCTCCTCCTGCTGGTGCCACCAGTCATGTCCCAGGCAAAAGCCACTCGTGTTGCACTCCTAACACCAGCTGTGCTGCCACATTACAGTTATTAGATGTTTTGCCACATTAAACATAAAAATGTGCCCCTTCTTCTTTGAGTTTGGCAGCCTGAGGTAGTGATAGAAATGCCTCCTACTTCTTTTCCTGAGTGAACACTTCAGCATCACTCCGAAGAAGCATGGCTGGCTGACAGAATCAGCCTCCTGAAACAAGTCCCAGGGAGAAGGAAAGATGGCATGGTGCCCTGCTTATCTGCAGATCTAAAATTCAGAGGAACTCAAATGACTAATTCTTCAAAGTTTTCTAAATAGGGTAGGAACCCTTAGTGCTGATTCCTATCCAAACTGCATTTAGGTACCTTCCACCCAGGACCAGCTCCCCTGTATGGTTGTTTTGGGTTTGATTTGTGGTAAATCTTTGAGTTCAGGTAAAACCTGACCACACTCCTCATGTAGCACCACAGGTGTAGGGTGCCTGTGCGTCTCCCCGGAACAGCTCTCCTTAATGTGCTTTGAGAACTCTCTATAATAAACTCAACAGCTCCCCAGATGATAAGCTTGCACCAGCACTTGGCCAAGCAGCTAATTATCAATAGCCACCTATAACTCAGCTCAAAACTTTCTTCTAACCCAGACTGTCCTTTCAAAGGCAGATTTAACCTTAGTTTGTATTGCTCCTAGCTGAAACCTAAGAAAAAAAGCCCATGAATCAGCAGACTAATTGTCTTTTGTATTAGCTGGGGACATTTAGTATGAGTCCATAGCTAAGTAAATATTGAGATTAATGTTCTCAGGAGTATGAAATTCCTGCAGATGTTTTGGCTAGAATTTGAACATGATGTGATGGCAAGCAAGGGATGTTGAAGACAAAGCATATGTAGTAACAAATTAGACTGCACTTAAGGAATTATTTTAAGTAAGAAACGAGAGCAGAAGAAGCTGAGTGGTCACACAAATAATTAATGCAAAGCTTGCTTTTTTCTTGCTTTTTGACTTTCAAAGCAAAATGTCTGTTCATCCTGACTGATATGAAAATTAACAGCGATCTCTGCTCAACGGCTTCCTTGCGGCATGGCACAATACTCACAGCTTAATACTGTAAAAGCAGACATACCAAGTCTGGTTTTTATTTTCTAATGTAATGGGCTTTGCTTAAGGCATCCCAGGTTCAGATACCAGATTTTCAGTTCCAGGTAAAATTCAGGTTCTTAGAAATACAGGAATTGCCATGCAGAACTGGGCCAAAATCCTGTTTCATCCATTGTTCTGTCCCTGAAAATAGTCAGAAAGCAATACATCCCTGGGAAGTATAAATGTGGCATAACGCCTTTTACTAAGTCAGCAGGGACACTTTTTTGCACAAGCAGTCATTTAGCACCTGATGAGGTTTGCTAGATATCTTTTTCAAGAAACCTTCTCTGAATTGCAGCAATTTACCTGACTAGATTTTTCATTGTGTACCTAACTTTGCCATGCATGTGTGTGTAGTGTACATCTTAAAAGCTGCATATTTTACAGCTAAAGCTCATAATTTGACAAGGCTTATAGTATGGTCAGATGAAACCAATTGCCCACACAACAAGCATAAATACTTCTTTTCAGCAAATGTTGTTTCCCTGACAAATTCCACTTAAAGCTCCAAGCCTTTTCACTCATCTACCATTTCAGATACAGCTGCTTAAAACATGGTCCCTTTCCAAATCTCCTCAAACTCAAAAAAGCTTCATCAGTTTTTCCTACCTCTCTCCCTCCACATGCTTAAGGCAGAAAATAAATATTTTATTAACTTTTACATTTTACCTATCTCATTCTGTAGAACACCACCTTCATAAATCCATAACAATAATCCACTGTGTTCTCAAAGGGGTGTTCTAGAGAAGGAAGTATTTGAAAATTATCAGTAACTAAAAAAACAAGGACAAAGTGAAAAGGCTTCAGCAACTTTAACAAAAGGGATTAATGCCTCTCTTTTAATTGATGAAAGGACACAGCAATGTAAATTGGAACCTAGACAAGTAAATGCTTGAGTGTGGTTGATTTCTATCCCTTAATGAAGATAAATCAACAGACCTTTTGTGAAAGACAGCTACTTACCCTGGGAGATTCAACTATTATTGTGTACTGCTAATATATGAATCTAATTCTAATTATTACAAGCTTGATTTACTAAAAATAAAGGTGTGTCGAAAGCCAAGAAAATTAGACTTACTTTTGTATTGATGTTAAGTTAAATCACTTGATAAAACTATGAAAGCTTTGAAATCTACACTGTAGGTAATTATTATTTTGAAGTTCATAAATCTTACTGTATATCTTCATTGCATTGGACTATTTTTTTAAGATCAGAAAAATAAATGATCTGTTGCCCATTACATGTCAAATAGATCTTGTCAAATTCTTTGTCAAAGTGTCATACTATAGACCCATCAAGACAGTGCTGTCTGTGCAATAGCCTTCCAGACCTTATCCTAGGCCATGATTAAGCACAGTGGCTAGTCATTGTGTCACTTCAACATGTGATTTCTTGCTACATTGGGCAAATCAATCTACCTGCAACCAGAATGTTAGACAGCACATGAAAAATGAGTATGAGTCATACAGCATAAGACCTACTATTCTTAACTGCTTAATAGTCTTTTACCACCAAGAAGATATGTTGCTGTACAGCCAGATGGGGAGGAACGCTCGAATCATGTTGACTGGGATGCAAAGTTCTTGTATTAACGCTGATTTCTGCTGAAGAATATTCCTCTATAACTGCAAGAAATTAAGACCTACAGCTATCCATATGACACCTTGTTAGTCAGTTTAACAGACACTCCAGGAACTAAAAAAGGCTGAGATTGAAACATAGAATCACTAGGTTAGAAAAAAACCTTGAGATCATTGAGTCCAATCATACCTGTCCACTATCCTTAAGCATTTCACGTACCCATCATTTAAATACCTCCAGGTATGGTGACTCAACTTCTTCCCTGGGCAGCCTGCTCCAGTGCTGGATAAACTTTTTAGAGAAAAAATTTTTCCTAATGTCTAATCCAAACCTCCCTTGGTGAACCTTGAAACCATTCCCTCTTGTCCTACCTCCTATAACTTGGGAGAAGAAACCAAAACTCACCTTGCTACAATCTCCTTTCAAGTAGTTGTAGAGAGTGATAAAGTCTCCCCCTTAGCCTCCTTTTCTCCAGACTTAACAAACCTAGTTCCCTCAGATGCTCCTTGTAAGACTTGTTCTCCAGCCCCTTCACCAACTTCATTGCTCTTCTCTGGATACACTCCAGGACCTCAGTGTCTTTCTTGTAATGGGGGAGCCCAGAACTGAATGTAGTTTTCAAGGTGCGGTCTTACCAGTGCCGAGTATAGGGGTAGAATAACCTCCCTGGACCTGCTGGTCACACCATTTCTGGTACAAGTCAAGATGACATTGACCTTCTTGGCCACCTGGGCACACTGCTGGCTCATGTTCAGTAGGCTGTCGATCAGCACCCCCAGGTTCTTCTCCTCTGGGCAGCTTTCCAATCACTCTTCTCCAAGCCTGTAGTGCCGCATGGGTTTGTTGTGTCCCGAGGGCAGATCTCAGCACCTGACCTTGTCGAACCTCACTCCACTGGCTTCAACCCATTGATTCAGTAGAAACTCCCTACCCTCAAGAAGATCAACTCCTCTTCCCAGCTTAGGGTCATCCACGAACTTATTAAGGGTAAATTCAATCCCCTCATCCAGATCATTCATAAAGATATTGGAGGTTCTCTGCATTACTGGATACAAGCCTTTTGGATTATAGTTGTTTTATCAGCAAAACACGGAAGGTGAACATGTGGAATCATATTCTACTTCAGGTTCCTGTGACTGTGGATCCAGTTAGCTAATTTACTTATTAATAAAAACAGTTTAACATTCCACTTTTGATTTAAAGCTAAATTTAAATGTAATTTAATATTCTTAGTTTAGCGGGGAAATAAACAATGGCAGCCCAATGAAGGAAGTTATGAATTGCATAGGCTTTTCTAATGATCATTGACAAAGATTTTTTTTTTAAATGTTATTAACAGAAGGCAGGAAAAATAAATTTAATACATTAAAACCAAAGATAGATGAACTGATACATTCTTTTTTTCTCCTGAAGGTCTTTATCAGTTTGGTAACCTTACATTGCACAGTACCACAGACGACAGGTAAAACTCAAACTGCACCTCCTCCAAAGGGGGATGATACTGGTCAAGCCAAGTCTTGTAGTCATGAGGCCTTGGAGTCATCATGCTTTATGATGGCTGCAAATATGAACCATTGTCTCTGTGTCTTTCTTGCTACATAATTCAAATTAATTTAATTTATGTGGCCATGTACATAGGTTGAATAATAAATTGTTTCAAAGTACTGAGCATTATGATTTCTATTCACCATAGGAAAAGAAAAAAGACACCACTGTCACAGAGAAAGAAATGGTTCTTCTTACACAAGATTTTTCTGATCAAATGCCTGTTCTAGAAAAATATGTGCTGACACTCATAGCAGAAGCTGCCTGAAAAACTCTCTCAAGCATGAAAAAGACAGGAACTTGTCCAACCGCAGATAAAACAACTGCCTATGTGAGGGATACCTATTGCACATGTGCTGCTTTCCAGACTCAGTTCAAATGACCGCTCCACCCACCTCAACATCCCTGCTAAGATAGAAGCTGACAAAAAATAAGCAGAAATGTGCTACTACCGAAGTGGCTTTGAAAGTGCTGAGGAATCTTAAAGCTGAAAATTAGGCAGTGTGGTCAAGTACAGCTGCCTAGACAAAGAATGAAACCAGTGGGGACCTTCCACCAGAGAAGATGGATGTGTATTGAGAAAAGCCTTGCAATCAAATGTCACCAAGTTGTATATGACCCTGACTGCTGTGTTGCATATCCAGCAACACAAATTAAACTAACTGTTCCCAAAAGACTACGCATTTTTCTTCTTTTTTTATTAACTAATAAAAGTGCTTCCGATGTACTTGGTTGCTAATCCCAGCAAATTCTCTGCAAGCAGCTGTCAAAAGATCATCTGAGGCTCAGCATCAAACAGGAAGATACAGAGGCATTGAAGAGATGCAGCTCACAGCATCTTCAAAACCTGTCATGAGTAAATGGGAAAAATTACAGGGTTTTATGCTGGGGAAAAAAACATTGATGCTCTCTTTAAAAACAGAATGAATGAAACCCAGGAACAGCCAAGTAATAAAAAGCAAACATATACAAAGGTTTTCTGGGTTTGCTTTTTATCTTGTTTTTTATTTTGTTGAACATATGAGATATTTAATTCTTTGGAGTTTATCTGAGCATACACATTCCTTATTAGACTATAAACATAGAATTAGTGAAAGTTTTAAAATATCCACATTTCTTAATAAATTGTCAGAATCTGGATCACTTTTTTGATTGAAATAATAGCACAAACATAAATATATCTGAGCTATCTTAGTGAGATTGAGAAGGGGAAACTGGCTTGCCTGCAGAGGATGTGTGTGTAACTGGGTTTGAAAGGAGGCAGGGACACCTTTAGTCAGCTTTATCACCAGAAAAATCATAGCATCCAGCCACTCCTTATTGTTAAAGCTTATAGTTAATGCGATTAGACTGCTTTAACCTCCAAGTGAACTTGTCACCGGAACAGAATGAAGACAAAGCAAATCAATGCAGAAATATAAAGGAGCTACTTTTGTTTAAATTACTGTTTTATTCCCAGGAAGGAACTGAGAAATGGATGTGTTTTAATAACTATGTTGGAAGAAGTGAACAAAAGAGAACCTGCCTTTTTAATTATAAAGTGTTTTTTACCAGCAGTGGGGTTTTTGTTAGTCACAGCTGAATTCAGTTGTGCATTGTCAGGAGTACAACAAATGCAGCCTGTTCCGTTTCTGTTCAAAGAGGTGGCTTGACATTCTTGATCATTTGGCATCACTCAGATGGGTGAAATGGGAGCTAAGTTTATTTTTTATATCATGTTTGCTGAGCTGTGCAAAAGTTTCACAAAGGCATGTTAACCTCAATTTCAATGTGATTTTGGAGAAATTTAGTAGTCTTTTTTGGACACAAGTGGGTACTGTAAAGGTACTGCTAACACATCTCTTGCAACCAGGACATCAGTGCAGATAACTAAGTCAAAGAGCCTCTTAATGTACATGCTAATTGATAACATGATCTTCACTATTGACTTAATCCTGTTCTGTTGAAGTTAAGAAGAATTCTCAGTTGCAATATTAGGACTTCAATTCATACCACACCCTTGATGCCTCTCACTAAAGCCTAATTGAAATGTTTGGCTGTGTATTTCCCTCACGCAGTAAATGCACTTCATTTTGCTATGGACTTAACTCCAGTGTTGTTTTTAAATGCTCATTTAGACTAATTTAGTGAGAAGCAATTATTTTAAATTTGCAACCCATTTCAGCAAGTTTGCCTGTGGAAGCAGTCTTGCATGACCAGTCTGGATAGGATTCAACCTACCTAACTTCAGATATCAACAATACAGAAGTTTTTCTCATTTCTTAGGTGCAAATCTGTCTTAAAGTTTGTTATAGTTTCTGTGAAATTGGACAGCTTAGCAAAGGAGTCAAATCCTGTCCATATCCAAACTATGGGAAAGGCTACAGCTGCTATTTCTCCGTTTGCAGATATCAGAGAACCCACATAGAAGTGATCTGGCAAATGTCCCAGGTGGACAGCAGCAACTAGTCCCCTAATCTGGTCATCTGTCATATATGTAAATCTTTGATAACTAAGGTAAGAATAAGCTTAGCTTTGGAAGATGTATCTTTACAATATGGATGTCTGCACCTGAACTGATCACCTGAGACTCCCTTTTTAATGGAAGAAAAAGACATTCAGGGTCCTGTTCATCTTACCCATTTTAGCTGTCTAAATGAAGCTGAGAATTGCACCCTCAATGTATCCCTGCCCATGGATAATAAAGGATTTTAGGATGACAGGCTTAGATATTGATTTAGTATGATGAATTCCTTCCTACCTCTTAAAACTAATGCTCACATCTCCAGTATAAATAGTGGAGTGTAAGATGCTATCAAAGGATCAGAAAGTAAAGTACCATCCACCTCAGTAAGATTAAGGGCTATGAAGATGATCAGAGAGCTGAAGCACCTCTGCTATGAGGACAGGCTGAGAGAGCCTGGAGAGGACTCTGGGTAGACCTTATAGTGACCTTTCAGTACCTGAAAGGGGGCTACAAGAAAGCTGGAGTGGGACTTTTTTAAGGGCAGGTAGTGATAGGACAAAGGGGAATGGCTTTAAATTAGAAGGGGAAGATTTAGATTAGACATTAGGCAGAAATTCTTCATGATCAGGGCAGCGAGGCACTGGCACAGGTTGCCCAGGGAAGCTGTGGCTGCTCCATCCCTGGAGGTGTTCAAGGCCAGGTTGGATGGTCATGGACAGCCTGGTCTGGCGGGATGTCCCTGCCCATGGCAGGGGGTTTGAAACTGGATAATTCCAACCCAAACAATTCTGTGATTCTATGTCTTTAATTATATGGCAACCTGAGATGTTTACCTCCAGTGCGCTGTCCCACTGCTTGCCTAAATTTTAAGAACTAGCCTGATCTCAGTTCTGGAGACTAGATCCTACCACTAGCTTAATGAAACCCCCTTATAAAAGAAGCTGTTAGGTTTACTGTTCCTCAGGGAAAACTAAGAAAAGGATGATTCAGCTGCTGGTCTCTCTGGTCACATGGAGCTGAAGACAACATTGTTATTCAAAATTTGTGAGAATTTGTTATTCAGTATTTGCTATAGATCATGAAAGCAAAGAACAGCAAGTGAATGAAACAATGAAGGCTACAAGAGAAAGACAAAGGTAATGCAAAAGAATAAGTATTTATTTTAATGTACTTCAAGAAAATCCTATTTCTATTTGGAAACAAATATTGGATAAATTCCTAACAAATGCACAGCAGCTAGTCACGGATCCCCTCCACAAAACCCTTTGTCACTATTGAATATTTTTGGTAATAAATATGACTGTAATTTGGATGGTGTTCTGCAGGAAGATCAAGCCAAACTTTGCAGTACTTTTCTAGTAAGCTATTCTTACTTTCCCAGTCAAAGAGGTAGATCCATCTCACCCATCTTCAACTCTCTAAGCATTAGCTACCTACATTTCCTATAATTATAGGAAAGAAATAAGAACATCTAAACTGATATTCACCCTGTCTGTGGGAGATTGAAGTTTAAATCAGAGGCATAAAAGTTGAGAAGACTATTCTAACCTTTGCTAAAACATCTAAATCTCTTAGCTAGACTTTCTCTCACAGGGTACTCATGTGGATCAAGTTCTGTGTATGTGCACACAAAGCTGCTGAAATTTTGCCATATCAGAATTTCATAGTATCTGCTGTCACCCAGAACCTGAGGAGAGAGAGAAAGGAAATTTAGTGAGAAAAGCTACATTCATGTTCTGTTTCAAGTTTTATGCAGAAGATGTTTATATTTACAGACAAATTTGACTAGCAGTTGCATAGATGCTGACACTAGATCAAGTTTCACTATTTGCCCTGCAAAAACAGACAATAAAATAGACTGCTTTCAATTCTCTCCTTCTTGGGACAATTATGGTGTTTTGCATATAAGAAGACATAGGAATATTTTTCCTAGTTACTGACCAGTTCAGAAAGTCCCTGATGATGAAGGAAGGGAGGGAAGGGAGGGAAGGAAGAGAAGGGAGGGAGGGAGGAAGGGAAGGAAGGGAAGAAAAGGGAGAGAGGAAGGGAGGAAGGAAGGAAGGAGGGAGGGAGTAACAAACCAACCAAAAAACAGTGGAGGAATATATGCAATGAAAATTTGCTGAAGAAAAGCCTGTTCCAAATGGAACTCAATACTACTGTTTGCAATAACACATAAATAAATTTCAAAGAGATATTACATAAGAAATCTTCTGAAGCACATGGGATCTCAGGCCAATACTTTCAAATTTTTACTAACTGTGATCAGATTTCTGAAATCAGTACCAGCCACTCAGTTTTGAAACTTTTCCTTTTAATCTACATGTAGATTCATAGATTAACATTTAGACAGGAATCAACAACAAAAACAAAAACCAGACTACAAACCAAAATATTTTTAATTTATAACATACTAGGATGCAACAGAAACCATTTTATATGAATATTTAAGTAAAATAAGATCTGAGTTCACTCTGCTTTTACAGTCAGGCCCTATATAACATAGAAAATATATTTCAGAAATACATTGAAAACCAACTGAAAGTCCCTAAGAACTCAAATAATACTCATAAAAGGTCTAACGCTAAGAGTTCAAATGTTCATAGGAGAGCTGCTTTACATTGTCTCAATTAAACTATTTGTATCCCTTGTGCGAGGTGCATACCTCTACAGAGTTTTTTCATTAATTGCATAGGCTTAGGCAGCTAATTATCTAAATTTTTGAAAATGTAGGAGGGTAAAATTAATTTCGATCAAGACAAATGTTGGTCTTACCAACAGCTGAAGTTGCAAAAATTATATACTTTATAAAATGATATATAAAGCTTACATGCTACCTTTGCCTGAAGTAACGAGTCACTGAACTCACACAGGTTTGGGGGCTTTTGAGAGTTAATTTATAAGTGACAGCTCAAAACAAGCAACTAAGAATTCAGGTCTCTCTGTGCCAAAAAGTAATTAGCTTGAACCTACTTGAGTTTGCTAGCAGTTAAAGTTGTCCTTTGAACATTGTGAAAATAAGCTTTGCTTGCAGCCTTGCACAAGTCTATTGTAAAGTGAGACCAGATTCTGTCTCAGAGGAATTCAGTGAAATCTGGGGGCAGAATTTAGGCTATACTTTTTAATCACTTGCAAAATTAAAAATTGCCTTCTCTTCCAGGTACAAGTTTGCCATCTTCTTTCAAACTGATCTTCTAGAATAAGCCATAATAACGCAGTAAATAATGAATAACACTAAACCCTAGCATTAATTAAACACATATATGAACTCTCTTATAGCAGAAGTATAGAGGGGTTCAGATCTCTGCAGCCCATGAATGTATAAATTAACACAAGTTTTACCATCCCCAGCTGTCTTTTAACAATGTGTGGGCAGTCTGATAAAATGACAGGTCAATAAATCATTACATTTTACTTCACAGTTGAATCAGTGCTTTAGGAATTCTCATATTCTGCAGTCGTCCTAGCACATAATAAAAAAAGCAAGTGATATGATGATCTAAGTTTTACTTCAGCCTTTGACCTTTAAGGACAAACGTTTTTGTTGCTCATATTCACTGTCAATGAATCTCTTGACTGCATCTAGGTCATTCCTGCCAATTAAAACATTGTGAACGCTAAGGGGCTTCAGCAGGAAATGAAGGGTCAGTTATTCCCTTTGAAGATGCATAAAGAGCATAAGCAACATGAAAAGGTCTTCCAGTGTTTGAATCATAGAGTCAGAACTGGAAAATAGTTTTCTTCTAAATCTTCGTTCTTCCTTTTTCTGCCTGGATCTCGCTGCTTTAGTATAATGGAAAACCAGTAGGAAAAACTTTTGAGCTGCAACTCCTAACACAGAGAGACTATTTTCACTGAATGTAACGTTTTCAAAGTTAAGTGAAAGAGCTTATGCAATTTCTACAGCAACATAGTTCACAACTATAATCTTCAATTGCTCTGAAATGGCAGTCACTTGAAGCCATGCCAGTACAACAAAGAAATAATTAGCTTATAGCACTTTCCAATTTCTGACACAAAAACATTGAATAAAGGAACAAAAAACATTTCCACCAAAGACACTGCTGCTAATTTTTCTCTGAAGATGTTCTTCAGTGTTCCAGCATCAGCGTCATTCTCTGTTGTCCTGGTACCTCAGCAGTAACACATTGCCAGTCCTGCTTCACTGCAGTCCCATTTCAGATTCTCATTTTCTCCAATCTCTCTCAGTAGAATACAACCAGCATAAAGAGTTGCCCAGCAATAATTCCTAAGAAACTTCATTCATAAATTATGGACACAAAAAGAGAGATTGTGCACAATTTTTAAAAATTCCTGCTTTATTTCCCTCTCTCCAGCTTCATGAGAGAAGGTACATTTGCTGATTAGCCATCAACTTCAAGTCTGTGTACATAGAACTTGCCTTTGTGAAAAAGATCCAAACATTGGTGTCTACATTTGGTTGCAGGCGTAGCTTTAGGCTTGCAAGTTTCAAAACCTCCTTTAACAAATATTCCTTCTCTTCACAGTTTGATAAGTTCTTATAGTTTACAGCATAAAGCACTTTTAAAAAAACACCAAGTAAAATGGGATCAAGGTGATTGCCTATCAAATCATGCATCTATCAAGGAAACAAAATATCCTCTCTACCATAATTATATTTTTTCTCTTTGTCTTATATGTAATAAATATATTTGGGTTTACAGAAAGAGATATTTGGTAATGTGTGACCTACTGATAATCAACAATAATACAATAATCCACAAATCCATACGGAGAATTATCATTAAAATATCTTTGAGGAAAAAAACACTTCTTAGTTACTATTTTGTTCAGAATTTACAGAAAGAGACCAAGATGAAATTTCTGTACTGTTAGATAAACACAGTGCAGTTATCCAGCAGAGATGAGAGATGAATGCCTTAGGATATAGCCTCTCTTGCTGCACATTCCAAGCTCTCTTACTGTTAATGGAATTACATACACTTACTGAAATGCAAAAACAACAATCTCTGCTGATGTCTAAACAAGGAAATAAAATGCATGTTTATTACAGAAAGAGAGCTTGTACAGAGTACGGGACTGACATTCCTAAGGTTGTTCTGACAACAGTTGTCCTATATTACAGTGTACTTTGAAGAAGGGACTGCATTCCTTATTAGCACTAGTGGTCTAAAGGATGCATAAAAAACCTTTATTTTACAAATAGCAGGGGACAGTTCTATGTATCTATGGCGTCAGTTCCCACAAAGTCATTTAAACTTTGAACATATTTGGTATTTCTCTGAAGTTTCTAGCCTCATGTATCAGAAATCACCTTTTGTTTAAAAAAAGACATAAGGCATTTGAGCTTCTCTCAGTGGGAATCCTCTGTTCTGAGGTGTTTGGGATTGAATATTAACTTGCTTGCTTTTTTTTTTTAATCTCTAGCTACTCTAATGACTTATAAATAGCCTGGCACTGTTATACTGCTAAAGTGTGAGATTCAAATCATAGATTAAATGTAGCTGCCTCATTATAGGAATCCAAATAAATGCATCTGAACTCCTGTTCCAGTCAATGGAGATCTTGTTAGTACTGTCAAAGGAGCCAAGAGATATATTGAGCTGATGAAAAGCAAACTGAATCACTCTTCAGACCCTAGCCTAAGTGCTGATTAGAGAGTAAATTTTGCCTAAGTAAAGGCACCAAGTGTATTTGAGATGCCATATGGCACCCTGCCTGGCCTTTCAGCACTTGAGTCAACACCAAAGTCCTGCATGGAACCTCTTAACCCCATGGAATCCTAGAATCACAGACAGGTTTGGGTTGGGAGAGACCTTCAAAGATCACATAGTTCAATACCCCTGTGATGGACAGGGACATCTTTCACTAGATCAGTTTACTCAAAGACCCATCCAAACTGACCTTGACTGCTTCCAATGATAGGAATCCACAACTTCCCTGAGCAATTCCTTTCAGCGTCTCACCGCTTTCATCATAAAAAATGTATTCCTTATGCCCAACCTGAATCTACCCTCTTTCAGTTTAAAACCATTGCCCCATGCCCTGTCATTAAGGGCCTTCCTAGGGAGCATCTGTCTCCATCTTTCTTATAAGACTCCTCTATAAATTGAAAGACCATCTGCAGAGCCTTCTCTTCTCTAGGCTAAACCACACCAACTCTATCAGATTTGTAGCAGTGCTCCAATACTCTGAACATTTTCATTGCCCTCCTTTGGACCCACTCTCATAGGTCCATTTCTTTCTTGTACTGGGACCCCACAGCTGGACATGATACTCCAGGTGGGGTCTCACTGAAGCAGAATAGAGGGGCAAAACCACGTCTCTTGATCTGCCAGTTATGTTTCTTTTTATGCAGCCTAGGACATGACTAGTTTCCTGGGCTGTAAGCAGACATTGCAGGTTCACACCAATTATTCCTCCATCAGTATCCCCAAGTCTGTCTCTGCAGGGCTACTTTCAATCCATTGATTCCCCAGTCAACACTGATACTCAGGATTACCCTGACCTTGCACTTGTCCTTGTTGAACATCATGTAAATAACTTGCAGCCTAGAGAATCTCCAAAACTGCCCTTCTACAGGCAACTGAAGCCAGCTTCTTTCCTGCAGCTGAGCTTCAGAAAGTAGGTAACTGAAAGAGGGTTTCTAATTGTTGGTGACCCAACAGCAGCCAGTTATTTAGTGCCCCTTTTGGATACCGGCGAGTAATATTGATGAATATTAGTGTTACAGACACAGCTCATTTCTAAATCCTTAAGAGTAAAATTCTAAATTTTAGATGTCTTAAACTATGGGTGAATCTCATGCCCCAGATGCTGCTATCTCCCCATAACAGTCTACTCCATTTCATCCTCAGCAGCTCCCATAGTCCTCCCTCAGAGAGAGGCAGGTACTGAGTCCTCAGCAGCCCTTTCCCCCATCAGAAGACTGCAGCTGTAGGAAGAGGACAGTGCCATGACCAAGAGATGTAACAGAGGACACCAGAGGCGATTGTTGAAGGAAATGGCCCTCCCATGTAAAAAGAAAAAATACAGACAGGATGACAGAGCAGGTCAGATGGCAAGGAGTCAGTACAGGCAATGAACAGCACACACACTCTTGGTTTGGAAAAAGTCCCCCTGATCTACTAGCTGCTGTTAGCAGATGTAGTTATTTTATTTAAGAAATACTGCAAATTCCAAAATCAGCACTGACCAGCAGCTACTTTGGGGCTGGGGAGCAGGGTGCAATGGAGATATCAGGGTTGAGTGTTGCCAGAAGAACCAGGGCAAATAACAGGGCCACCTACAACCCCTGACACTTTTGGGGAGCACCAAGCTGGAGCCTCAGCCCAGCCAGAGGCAGCACAGAGACAACACTTAGCGTAGGTACTCCTGCATCATTGCTGGAGATGAGATGGGGCATGGCTGAGCTGAAATGGGGGTCCTGGGTGAGTGGTCCCACGTGAAGTCCTGTGAGGACAATTAGGCCTGGCGGTGCCCTTATGGCCATGCACCATATCTCGGAGGAAATCTTTAATAATGCTGACATTTTCCTTCCTTGATCCCTTTAGATATTCTGGGGACCTGAGCACAAACAAGCCAAGACACACTAAAAATAACAACATGAAATCCGTATGTAGCCATGTATATTTTCCCACTGGCATGTATAACATGTTTCCCTGACTTTGGATACAGCCAAAGACTTGGCTACAAATGAAGATTGGCCACCTGGAAGTGACACTACCTCCTAACAGCTGAATCGTGCAAGTTTTTTTAGGCCAGAGATGTTTTGCTTTTCCTCATCCAGCTCTAGAGGTCTTGATTACCCCTTGTCAGAAACCATTGTCCAATCTGACAGTAAAACAACACCTTAATTCTTCTCAGACAAACTCAGACTGATTGTCTTGGACAGCTTAAATCTTTGGTCGAAGAACACCAGACTGATTTTGCCTATAGCAGGTTAAAGAAGCACATGTACCTGTCACTTTGCAGATCTATCGGTCCAAACCTTGCTCTTACCAATATAAGTGCTTGCTTTAGCTGTTTAATTTCTAAGACTGAAAAGGTCTGCCAATTAATTTATATACATATATACACATACATAATGTTTAAGTGTCTGCTTTTGTCTGTTAAAATGCAAAATTAGGCATTAAATAATAAGGTGTTTCCCTGTTATTTCTGTTGCACATTTAGACTGCCACCTTTAATGTTAATTTTTAATTAATAGATGGTATTTATTTTACGTCTGTATTCTCAGTTATTTGCTGTGTTCCTTGGCCAGGTTATAAAGCAAAATAAATGGAGAGAAATTTCTTTAGGTTGCAGGGAATGGTACAGGAGTCGGAGATAGACAGCAAAGACCTGGGAATGTGTACCTCTTCCAGAAAGGCTCAGACACTGCTCAGTGTGAAAGCCAGAACTACAAATGAGGGTGTTGTTGGCTTTTCTTCAGACGCACTGCTATGGGTAGACTTAGTATATCTGCCTTAGTATTTTGCAGCAGGAAACACTGATATGATTTCTGCACTTCTATGGATTTTCAAACCATCCATGGAACTAATGAAAAAAGTGTCATGCTTAGCATGTTTTTTTTTGAAAGAAATTGGCAATGATTCAATTTTTAAAAAAAATATATGGTTGCATTCATTGCTATTTTGTTCTTTTTCAGCTCTGCAGTTTTCCTCTTGACAGGAGGCTGCATAATAACTTTATGTCTCATAAAGTTATCTCAACAAAAACCTGCTGCGTTAGAGCTTACCTAATTAAGCTCTAATACTAAGATGGGTTCTCTGACATCAGTCCTTACTATGTGGGTTATATCAGCTGAAATCTGACCACTGGAAGGAGGTTACTGCATTTTTGGTCTCCCAGGCAGAATTTTTAGGTAAACTCCAAGCTGCACCTAAAGAGACTACAGTTTGCCTGCTGGTAGGTGACTGTGAGCCTGTTTTGATGACTGTCAGGACTGAGAGGCACATCATTTTTATAGGATCACAAGGACTACTAGATCATGTCCTCTCAAGTTACATATATATCACAGGCTGCTGAATTTCACAAAGTTACCTTTGCATTCTGCCTAGTCAATATTTTTAATTTGATAAAGACTATATTCCTGGCATTTTTCAATGTCAGCAATGTCCTCCCTGGTCTCACAGAAACAATAGCTTATTTGGGGACCCAAAGAGAAAAAACAATGACCCTTGGATGCTCATCAGGCCACAAATGTATCAGTCATACGTCATTGACATCAGTAAATCCATGGCAGCCTTTGCTGTTATAGAATCATAGAATCACCAGGTTGGAAGAGACCCACTGGATCATCGAGTCCAACCATTCCTATCAAACACTAAACCATCCCCCTTAGCAACTCATCCACCCGTCCCCTAAAAACACCTCCAGGGAAGGTGAATCAACCACCTCCCTGGGCAGCCTCTGTGAGTGCCTAATGACCCTTACTGTCATCCATCATTCAGGCCACTGGTCACACTTACATCATTGTGTAATTTAGGAGAAGAGGTGCTCCACTGAGCTCATCAACAAAACCAATGTCCTGACTGAGGCTTCTCTAGGACAGTTTTTGGATGATGTAACTGAAGTGATCTAATTTAAACACGCTCAAGGGACTGGCCAGCATTATGCTTGTTTATTGCAGGCTGAACGCAGTAGAGGTGTACGTAATCATCTTATGTTTTAGAATGCCATACTCAGCCTCCTCAGTCAGGTCAGATTCCTCTCTCTGCCCAGTTACACAAAACATTCTGAAAGCACATATCGGCTTTGCTAGTGACACTACCTTGTTACCCCAGTGTATTACAGCTATACTACACAGCAGAGCACAAGTAAATAGCTCACTTCTGTCCTTTCCTCCTCCTGAATTTTAATGGTGTACAGCACCACTGGTAGGTATCAAAGCAACTTTATCCAGGGGAAGTGAAGAGAACCAGGTTCTTTTGCAGACCATCATCTGTTCTAAAACTAATTTTTCACAGACTTAGTGGCTATAATTCAGTGGAATAAGTGGTTGTGTGTGACACAAGGCCCACTGATATGGCTAGATCCACCACCCTCAAGGAACAATCGTGATCAATATATGTTTCTCCACCTGGACATAGGATTCTGGACTGCCATTCTCATTTCTGAATACCTTTGCTTTGAAGTTGCTTTCTCTAGCACCCATATTCACCCTGGAAACTCAACCAGGCAGTGGAAGAGCTTCTTCTGCTCAGGGTGTTCTCTGTTGTCCTTCTACTGGGAAAGAAGCTGTATTTCCCTATAGAGTCTGCAAGAGGTCATCGCACCTGATCGTTCCTGCTGTGTGCTTAAGCTCACGAGGATAAATTTCCTCTTGCGTGTTGACTTTCTGGTTTATTTCTGGATATTCTCAGATGGTTGCCACTACACTCCCACTCTTTGCTCCATGGGATAAATATGAAGTACAGATGCAAAAAAGCCAACCTCTTTTAACCTTAACACTGCTCACTCAGGAATCATTGAGGCATCTTCCATCATAAGCTCAGCAAGATGGTACCCTAAAGTCACAGTAGTCTTTGATATTTGTAGCAAGATGGTACCCTAAAGTCACAGTAGTCCTTGATATTTGTTTGGAGATTCTCAGACAGCATCACCAGAGCATGCGCTGTCTGGGTACAGGACACACAGAAGGGAGTTCCACCTTGTGCACCAAGGAAGTGGGGGCAATGAAGAGAAGAGATAGATTTAAGGGCCTTCTCAAAGCTAGTGAATCAAGAGTGGCAAGGTTTGAAGGGGAAAGACCTTCCTTACAGAAAGGAGGTTTTGGCACGAAGTAAGCCCTAGCAGCCAGACTAGAAATTACACAGATTTTTCTTTTCCTGCTTGGAGATCAAGAAGACTTGCAGAGCACTCTCATAGACTTGTTCTCTTTAAGATATCTAAGTTTACTAAGGTTTCATTAATATAAAAGCCAGTTCCTCTGTGGGACCCCAGGAAAACTATTCAAAGAAAGATGGGAAACATAAAAACAGGCTACCTCCTGGCTTGGCTTATTAGAAAATCAATCATTCTGGAGTGAATAGGATCTGCTATGCTTAGCCGATACTAGAAGAAGGGAATACAAGCTTCCATCCTTCCTCCACAGCCATTTTCTTAATTTACCTCTTAATCAGTTTTTCAGAGCACAAGAACAACAGAAAAACAACTTGTCTTCCCCTCCCACATCAGAAGCTGTTCTTATATACTGCCTGTGAGAGGCTCAATATCTGCTTAGGACTCTGCAGTCAAGTGAGAAGGAGCAAGACAGTTACCAAGGAGTATTAAAGAAATTCTAACTATATCATAATCCTATAGAGAATGCAACTTGAAATATATTTTCATATAAGAAGTGAAAAAGTGAGGGAAACTCATGGACTTCATAATGTTGCTCAGTGTCTGAGGTACTTTTTGCATTTCTTGGAGCCTTGCAGTCTCAATCCCTCAGCTTGCCTTTCACTGCCAGCTCCACACCCACCCACTCAGGATGCTAAGGCAGCATGTTCCTGAACCATTAGGGCTGTATTACTCTCTTGCTGCATTCATACTACTGCTCTTATGTTGTAATATTCATGGCATTGAACCTACAAACTCTGTTACTGCCATTACACCAGATTCTCATTTTTGCCATTGACATAAGAATCTCACCTTCCTTCCCACTTTTTTCCTGACTGTGGTTACAGCTTTTGTTTTACATTATGGGAGCCAATAACACTCGTGCACAGAGTTTAACAAGTAAGAGCAGCACCTTCCCCTCATCAAAGTATGCTCCTATCAGTGCTAACAGCACCATAAGTAAGAACAGCAAGGAGGGTTTGAGCACGTCCTGATGAAAAGTATGTACTTAGAACAGCAAATGTTCTTGGGGGACCCTGTTGAACTGGAGAGGGCACCCAGGGAGGATATTTGACTGAGAACCCCCATCTCTTCTTCTCCTGGATGGTCCTGGTGAAAGTCTGTCAGCTTTTCCTTTTCATAAAACCATAGAATCATTAAGATTGGAAAAGGCCTCTAAGATTAAGTCCAACTGTCAGCCCAACACCACCATGCCTACTACACTGTGTCCCAAAGTACCATATATATATGGTTTTTGAACAACTCCAGGGATGGTTACTACCACTCCCTAGGCAACCTGTTCCAATGCTTCACAACTCTTTCAGCAAAGAATTTTTTCTTACTATCCAATCTAAACCTCCTCTTACACAACTTGTCCTGTTGTTTGTTACTTGGGAGAAGAGACCAACACCCACCTCCTTTCAGGTATTAGTAGAGAGTGACAAGGTCTCCCATCAGTCTCCTTTTCTACAGACTAAACAAACCCAGTTCCTGCAGCAGCTCCTCATAAGATTTGTGGGCCAGATCCTTCGCCAGCTTCATAGCTCTCCTCTGCACATGCTCCAGCACCTTGGTGTCTTTCTTGTACTGAGGCACCCAAAATTGAATGCAGGATTCGAGGCATGGCCTCACCAGAAGCAAGTACAGGAGGGTTAATAAATTCCCTAGTCCTGCTAGTCAGACTATTTCTGATACAAGCCAGTATGCTCTTGGCCTTCTTGACTACTTGGGCACACTGCTGTCTTGTGTTTAGCTGCTGGCTACCAGCAACCCCAAATCCTTTTCCACCAGGTGACTTGCCAGCCACTCTTCCCCAAGTGTATAGTATTGCATAGGGGTGTTGTGACCCAAATGCAGGACCAGGCACTCAGCCCTGCTAAATCTCCTACAATTCGCCTCAGCCCATCAATCCAGCCTGTCCAGATCCCTCTGCAGAGCCTCCCTACACACAAGTAGATTGACACTCCTGCCCAATTTGGTGTTTGAGGCAACACTTAATCCCCTCATTCAGATCATTGATAAAGATATTAAACAAGACTGGCCCCAAAACAGAGCCCTGGGGAACACTGCTTGTGACTGGCCACCAATTAGATTAAGCTCTATTAACCACAACTCTCTGCTGCTGGCCATCAAGACAGATTTTTACCTAGTACACCCATCTAAGCCATGAGCCAGCAGCTTGTCTAGGAGAATGTCATGGCAGACAGTGTCAAAGTCTTTTCTAAAGTCCAAGTAGAAAACATCCACAGCATGTCCCTCATCCACTAGGCAGGTCACAGGTTATACAAGGAGATTGGGTTGGTCACCCAGAAACTGTCTTTCATGAATTCATGCTGGCTGGGCTTGATCCCCTAGTTATCCTGCACATGCCTGGTGAGCACACTCAAGATGAACCACTCCATCATCATCCCCACTGCCAAGTTCAGGCTGACAGGTCTGTAGTTCACCAGATCCTCCTTTCAGCCCTTCATGTACATGGGCATGAAACTGGCAAGCTTCCAGTCATCTGGGTCTTCCCCTGTTAGCCAGAACTGCTGGTAAATGATGGAGAGTGTCTTGACAAGCTTCTCCACCAGCTCCCTCGGTACTTCTGGGTGGATCTCATCCAGTCCCATGGATTTGTGAGTGTTCAGGAAGTGTAGCAGGTCCCTGACTGCTTCCCTCTAGATTCTGGGAGTTTATTCTGCTCTCCATCCCCATCTTCCACCACAGAGGGTATAAGTGGTCCGTCTGTTAAAGACTGAGGCAAATAAGATATTAAGTACCTCATACTTTTCCTCATCCTTGGTGGCAATGTTCCCCTCGACATACGATAAAGGATGGAGGCTCTCCATGGCTCTTTTTTTGCTGTTGATGCATTTGTAAAAAAATTTTTGTTAGCTCTTACAACTGTGGCTAGATTAAGTTCTAGCTGGGGTTTTGCTTTTCTACTTTTCTCTCTATATGACCTAAAGAGATCTCTGTACTCTTCCTGAGTTTTCTGCCCCTTCCTCCAGAAGTGGCAGACTCTGATTTTTTTCTTGAGTCCCAGCAAACAATCCCTGTTCAGCCAGGCCAGTCATTTTTGCTCACTCTCTCTCCTTTTGTTTATATTTTTCCCATGAAGTAACTTTCACAATTACAGTCAATATGTTAGCAGCTATAGACTCTGCTAAAAAACCTTTGAGAATGTGAACCTGGCTCAATATCCATTTTGAAAGAATAGCAAAGCTAAATCTTCAGTGTTAGAGGTATCATCTTGGTAAGCTTGTGGAGTTCCCAAATAGAGTATAATGGGTTTAGACAAAAGGGCAATTACAAGAGCCAGAGTAGAGGAGACAGCCTCAGATCAGAATTCAAGGCTTGGAAGTAAAATCAAGACAGTACATAAGCTCACTGAACTATGAGATCATAAACCATTAAGATGATATAAAGTTGGACAAAACTTCTAGTCAAAAGCCTAAAAAATGCAGTAAGAGCCTCAAGTTCCGCCAGGGGAGATTTAGGCTTGAGATACGGAAAAAATTCTTCACGGAAAGGGTGGTTAGGCATTGGAACAGTCTGCTCAGAGATGTGGTTGACTCACCATCCCTGGAGGTGTTTAAGGTGAGGGTGGGTGAGGTACTTAGGGGCACAGTTTAGGGATTGGTGGGAATGGTTGGACTCGACGATCCAGTGGGTCTCTTCCAACCTGGTTATTCTGTGATTCTGTGATTCTGTGAAGAGTGAATTTGTAAAAAAAACAGCATGAATATTGTTCAGAAGGTAGAAGCATAGATGTCAGAAATGTTCAGCCTTCAGATAGCTTTTGTTTTTTTAAGAAGTAAAACAATTTTTTGAAAGTCTAGAGGCATGGATTGACAGTATTGAGAAAGAAAAAGGTGAAAGTGCTCTAATAATCTATATAGTTGTTGTTAGCAAGGCTTCACCAACAGTCAAGACTTCTGCAAGCAAAAAAAAAAGAGGAGTTGTTCTGCCAACTGTTTAAGTTACAGCTACATCTAGGGAGTACAATAATATATAATTATTAATGTATTCACCTATAATTATTAGTGTATTATTATTCAAATGTAATTATTAATAAGAAAGATATGGTAGGATTCAGTATTTATTTCTGCTGAAAATTAACAGTTATAATCAGTGCTTCAATGCTGTTCATTAAGTTAGTGTAATAGATAACAGACTACAATTTTACTGTTTGGAGGCTGAATGCTCTGAAAAGCTGAATTATTTCAAACACGTTTTCATATTCTGTATAGCGATAATCTTGCCTGCCTGCAGAAATGGTGTGAAACTCTTTTCAAAGCTATTGTAAGAGGCAAAGGAGTGTAATTCAAACTGCTTTGGATTTGGCACCACTCAGTTACAGCGCTGTTGCTGATTCCAAGAGACTTGTTTGATATAAGGCTTGGAACTTCATTTGGTTACTAGCAAGTGAAGTTAAAAGCAGAGAATATGTGAATTCCTACAACCACTGTGAAAAAGCAGAAAGAGTGGATTGCGATGCAAGACTGTATCACTTATCACCCTAGCAGGTCCTGTGAAACAATCTGGAAGTTGTGGAGACCAGGAGCTGATGAATGAAACCCTTTGGCTCTTCCATAAAAGGCAATGGAGTTCTGAGTCCACGTGGCACTTTGACAGGGTGGCTCACTTCAAAGTGGGACAGTAGATTTTTAGAATTAGTCACCATGATTAGACCAATAGGGAGGCTTATGTGAGAACTCTCACAAAGTTTTTTCCATGCATAGTGACGTTACCAGACATCTCGTTGCTCTTACAACACGACTAAACCAGTATTAGACAGTGACAACTCAACATGGGTCACCAGGACACTACCCGGTCCACCAGACAGATCCAAACCATATATCCTTGACCCATACTTGATTTTGTAAGGTCACCAGTAAATGGCCATCCCATCATGTAGGATAGGAATGATGATCTGGTGGGTCTCTTCCAACCTGGTGATTCTATGATTCTATGTATCGTCACACCCAGCTCTTTCTTCTACTACTACTCTTATCAGTTTATGAACTCATAGAATTACTTGCTACAGGAATACTTGCTATTCATCCTTATATGCCTGAGGTTTTACTTTGTCCTACTAAATTTCATCACAGCTGTATGCCTCTAAACTGCAGGGCCATCTACTTTGTACATAATATTCTCTTTGTTATTAGTAGTGCCAACCAACTTTAAGGCACCAGTAATAGAAACCTCATCTGTGAAATGTGAATCTTTATTGCCAAGATTACTAATGTAAAATAGCAGAGAAGATTATTCACAAGAGTTATTCTTGAAGAAAAAAAAACAAAAGCAAAATCAATCTTTTCAGCAAAATTATCCCATATCTATAAAGAACTTGGGTACCTGAAATATTGGGCTCTTACTTAGAGCTCTTGGACATTTCAAAATGTATTCCATGTGTATCTTATAAATTATTCCTTAAAGAGGTATAAAATGAAATATTAAATGCATGAATAATTTCCCTCAGGTTTGAAGGTTTTGTATATATTGAGAAAGAATTTTAAAGACCTTACGACCAAGTCACATCTGCAAAGCTGAGTGACATTTTTTACTGTAGTAAGCCACACATTTATGTAAGTCTTTTACTTACAAGGTCTTCAAAATGCAAGATTTTTAGACCAGATGACATCAAACACACCTAAAAGAGCTAAGTTGCATGTAAGAGAGGAACAGTAGTTGAATTACTAATATATTTACTTCCCTGTTTAGTTTTCTAATTTTTTAATATTTCATTTTTCTGATTTCTAGTACAAATTATCTGTTATAATTACAGATGGTAATTGGTCTAACTGAGACACTAACAAAATGCAAATCCATGACATTCTGTGTCACCTTTAATGCATTCTGAGCAAAAGGTGGAACATAAAATTTTTGTATATTTATTTGTTGTATGCAACACTAGAAAGAAGCAGCCTACAAAACTCATGCTTTGCCCTATACCAAATATAATAGGACAAGTAAACTCCCTCGCCCCGCTGTTTCCCCAGCAAAGAGCAAAGACAGCAACAAAGAGAAGTGCCAGACCTGTGCTCTCCATCCTGGGACAGTCTAAACCTGGGAACTGCCTTAGTTATTGATGCAAGTCCTGTTCCATATCCCATCTGTACCAAATGCTCATTGTAGTAGCCTCCATCTCACACGGATGCGGATAATTAGCAAGCAACGCTTCTCAATGAAACTTGTAATTCCCTTTTGCTTTTCTCTTTTAATTAAAGCAACTCCCTGTCATATTTTCCTTATTTGTCTGAGGTAATAGTCACATTTGTGCCTGTCAGCAAATAGCAGTAATTCTACAGCTGTCTCTGGGAACCAAATGAAAGTAAGGGATTAAATCCTCCATGTCAGGGGCTGTTGTTCATTTGTTCTACAAAGACTGACAGTCAATCTGATATAATTTCTGAGGTCAGAGTACATAAATAGCAGTTGATGTCTTTCCCTTTCTAAGCCCAAATCTTGTATGGATTCATTTCCTGCAAAATGGTTCATAAAATGCCTTTAGAGAATGTTTAGCGATGAACATCATAATAGGGCTAGTGCTTGTCTTTTTCTGAGTTGTTTTTCTTTCATCATGGCTTCTGCTCTCTTTGGCAATGTGAGAACATGCCATTAGCAAATAATATTACTTAGAAGACTTTTGTGTTTCTGTTTGGTTGTCCCTTATGGTCCTCAATATGAAATAACTAACGAAAACAACATGGGCAAAAAAATTCCAAAAAGCCGAAGTTGTTTAGGAAGTACTGGTGGGGGGACAGATTTTGAAAGAATTTAAGTACTGAAATCTATTTTTCACCACTCCTTTGCTCACACTTCATCAACCCTAACAGAACATTAGAACAAGAGTCACATTTCTTCCCATATATTCCAGGGCATGTGATTGAAGGCAAAAACCTCGGTCACTGATACGTGGGTAATAAACTGTGTGATGGGTTTTCTGTTCATTCAACACCTGTGAACCCTGGAGAAGTCCTCACTTTACTGTTAGCTTATTCAAAGGCATTATAAAATACAGGCAAGCATGGAATGAGATTTTAGATTTTGATTCCTCTGAGGAAGACTAGATTTCTGTTTACAAGCCTATTTGGAAGATCTGATCAATAAGAAATATAAAATTACTCCATTAATTTTTCAACACAGAACTTATTTAGCTAGAAGATACTGCATGTTATTTATCTTTCTTGATTAAAAATGTATGAGAAATGTAACCAAGATGTACTATAAGAGGAATTAATCATATAACATCTTGAAGAAAATAATATGTTTTTCTCAAAATACTTTTTAAAGGAAAATGAAGAAACAAAAGTTCACCTGAGGGTTAAAGCAATACATAAGGAGTCAGGAGATACAGGTTCATTACCTGGACCTGATATTTCATAGTTATGTGACCTTGAGTGGTTCATATATGGCTCAGTACTGCTCCCATGGAAGCCAGTGACAAATCTCTCATAACTGTCAGTGGTAAAATAACTAATGTGGTAAAATGTGAGACCTTGAAGCAGTGTAAGTTGTTAACTTAAAGCAGATGTGCTTGAGTGACCTTATAAAGCCAACTGTGCTCCTTGAGTCCATCTTGGGCCAAGCTGCGCATCATCTATCTGGGAATTAATTTGCTTTACTCTTTTACTTATAGCTATTTGGGTTATAAAAAGCCCAAATATGCAATGCAATGACATGTAGTATGGGATAGTATGATATGTGATATGCCATGCCATGAAATATAATTTAATTAGATAATATATTAGATAATTATGCTCGTGCAATAATGCAATACAGTGTAATTTTAATTATGATGTTATGGATATAACATCCTTACATAACTTCCAAAAGTTAGAAAACTACTTCAAACACAGTTATATTACAGAAAATGTCATAGGCAGTAGTAATGCAGAGTAGGTACAAAAGAGAAGTCCTAACAGAACCATAGGACTCATTGCCCTAGGATGATGCAGTAGTAAAAGTTCAAGAAGATACTGTTTAAGCTCATGGAAGGGAAATCCACTGATAGTTGCTAAATTCATAGCAATCACAACCCACTCAAATTCTCCCCTAAGCTGCTAGCCCCTAAGTCAGAGGCTGGTATAGTATTCTGGAGAAACATCATATACCTTGTCCCATTCCTATAATCTACCTGGAAATATAGTTTTTGCTGCACTTAGAGGACAGACAGCTGCACAGAACTGTGTGCAGGCAGTGAACAGGCTAGTGTGGTCCCTGTATTTTTATAGACGGAGTCTGTAACTCCAGACTGTCATGGAAAATTACGCTGGGGGTTCTGATGCTGTAGAAAATTTAGCACATTTTAGTCATGTGAATGAATCCTCTGAAATTATGTTTTAAATCAATAGCATATTTACTACATTACAGAAAGCTCTGAAGCTCTGAGACTAAACCTGGAAAAGAGGAACAGTCCCTGAAATGCAAATAAGTCCTAACAAATGGCTACATTGACAGACTGAAAGGGGAACAGGGAGGAGAAAGAGGCATTACAGAGTTTTGCCTCAGGAGTAATTGTGAGCAAAGTGCAAGATAACTCGGAATTCATGGTCAACCTTCTGAATAAGTTTTTAAAAACTGGCTGATGGAGCCTCAGAATGACCTAGGTTGGATGGCCACCTCTGCAAATGCAGAATTTTTATCTTCATGGATGCATGGCTGGTATGAAATCTACTGCTAGGGACGTCATGTTCCAATTTATACAGAGAAATATCTTTTAAAGGTGATAGGACTTATTTAGACTGGCATAACTAATCAGACAGAAAGCATTAACTCTTAATTGAGGATAGTTTTTTTGATGGACAGATTTCTTAATTTAATGCTTTTGCCTGAAATTTTTCTTTTTAGTCATATTTTCTTTAGGATACAGTTACAGAAAACTCAAGAAAGCAAGCTGTGAGATCAGTTGTTTCTACAATGCAAAGGCTGGTACAGAGAGGTCTCCTATTTATTAGATACTCCATTTATTACAGTATGATCAGAATACCAAAGTTTCATAAAAGTTTGGTTTGGGGGCACAATCTGAAAGCCTGATAGTGGTGTATTGCATTCCCTGGGAGAAATAGTGCTTCCATTTGCCTTGAAAGTAGTCACGTTTGTAGAATTACACAGCTGGCCAAGTTCACCTGTAAAAAAAAATAATCTGCTAAGGCTGCCCTCAGGTTTGCTCTTGCCATTTGGTGTCAACTGACCGTAAATGAGAACTACCACTGTGAATCATAGGATGACATTAGAGTCATCTCAGGTATTATTTTAGAAGAAAAATCCTTACTGTAATTTTTCTCCTCAGATAAAATAACTTGTAATAAAGCAAAGGCCATAATTAAAACATAAGATATATTTCTCTCTTGGGCAGTTAAAGGTTTGCTCTTCATAGTTCTATAATGATAACTAAATCTCTGTATAGATGCTAGCCTATTGCAGGCTGAAGTAGGAGTAGTATTTTAGAGTCACTGAAAAAAATTTACTGTATCATTCAGTAACATAGAATTTCACTTCAGAAGGCTAATTTACACTTTTAGTTGAAATGCTGTTCATTTATGAAAATTGTAACAAAAAGCGAATGTGTCACATGCAGAGATAACACACCTCCTTCTGAATGATTTCTAGGAGAAAGCATGGCAATTCTATGCCTGCAAACAGTTGTGTGACTTTATTTTTAGTATGCAAGATCAAGACCTAAAAATATCATTGACTCACATGTGAGTTAAGAGAAGTGCTGATACTGGATTGCCCAAGCAGGTGAAAAGTATACCCCATCTCTTAAGGATGCAAAAGGAAATACAAGTAGATTTTAAATCCCCTTTTTCTGTGCAGCTTTTCACCTTTCCCACTGACATTTCCTCAAACATCAGTTCTTCTCTAAGTAAGCCATGCACATTTAGCATTGGCTTGAAGTAAGCTGAATTCTTGTATAAAGCTTATTGTTTATGGTATTGGAGTGTTGACAGCTGTGGACATTGCTTAAAGACAGCTTACCCAAACTTTTCTGCAATTATGTTTATAAAGTGTTCAATGAATAAACCACAAAAAGTGTTCTGCCTCCAAATACAAAAGTAAATACTTAGGATTTCAGAAAGTGTGGCTGCTACTCTGCATTTTAGAAGAATCATAGAATCACCAGGTTGGAAAAGACCCCCAGGATTATCGAGTCCAACCATTCCTATCAAACACTAAACCATGCCCCTCAGCACCTTGTCCACCCGTCCCTTAAACACCTCCAGGGAAGGTGAATCAACCCCCTCCCTGGGCAGCCTGTGCCCAATGACACTCAGCTCTCTCCTCTCCACAACCTCCTTTCAGGTAGTTATAGAGAGCAATGAGGTCTCCTCTCAGCCTCCATTTCTCCAGGCTAAACAACCCCAGCTCTCTCAGCCGCTCCTCATAAGGCCTGTTCTCCAGCCCCTTCACCAGCTTCGTTGCTCTTCTCTGGACTCGCTCCAGAGCCTCAACATCCTTCTTGTGGTGAGGGGCCCAGAACTGAACACAGGATTCGAGGTGCGGTCTCACCAGTGCCGAGTACAGAGGGAGAATAACCTCCCTGGACCTGCTGGTCACACCATTTCGGACACAAGCCAAGATGCCATTGGCCTTCTTGGCCACCTGGGCACACTCCTGGCTCATGTTCCGTCACTGTCAACCAACACCCCCAGGTCCCTCTCCTCCTGGCAGCTTTCTAGACAGACTTCTCCTAGTCTGTAGCACTGCACAGGGTTGTTGTGCCCCAAGTGCAGGACCCGGCATTTGGCCTTGTTAAACCTCATGCCGTTGGTCTCAGCCCAGCAGTCCAGCCTGTTCAGGTCCCTTTGCAGAGACTCCCGACCCTCCAGCAGATCCACACTTCCACCCAGCTTGGTGTCATCTGCAAACTTGCTAAGTGAGCACTCGATGCCTTCATCCAGGTCGTTGATAAAGACATTGAACAGGGCTGGACCCAGCACTGAGCCCTGGGGAACCCCACTTGTAACTGGCCTCCAGGTGGAGTAAACTCCATTTCCCACCACTCTCTGGGCCCTTTCATCCAACCAGTTTTCCACCCAGGAGAGTGTGCGCCTGTCCAGGCCAGAGGGTGACAGTTTCCGAAGCAGAATGCTGTGAGAAACTGTGTCAAAGGCTTTACTGAGGTCCAGAAAGATACATCCACAGCCTTTCCCTCTTCCAGCAGCCGAGTCACTTTGTCATAGAGAGATTTCAGTGAAGGCCTAGTTGATGAACCTAAAGACCTATGAGTCATCTGTAGTAATATAAACAATAAAATACAAGAAGTAACTATTTCATGTTCATCCTAACTCAGAGGACAGCAGTGAAGGCTGAGATATAAGTTCCTTGAAAACCAGCCACCCTTTGCAAAATACAACCTATATTAACAGAAGGAAAGGTAGAATTTTTTTTATTATTGATATTTTGACATTTTTACTGCAAGATCAGGTAACTCTTTCTAAATCTCCAGGAAGTTTTCTGCCTCCATACAAGTGCCTTAAACATGAATGAAATCCTTTATAAAAATTGATTAAAACAGATGTCATGATCGATGGGCTGCTGTCTATTATGAAATATAATCTTGAAGACTGCATTGATTTCAGTGAAATAACCACATGTCTTCTTGGCATCTGAGAGTACAGAATAACCACCTGGGAATATATCATGCTTGCAATGGTCAAGAAAACTCTGGAGTTAGTGGCATCAAGCTGAACAGTCTAAGCAGTAACCATAGACATTTTCTAGATTCATGAAAAAATTATGAACATGTATCAGAGCATTGTTAACTATTTTCATCTCTGTCTCTCAAAACAAGGACAAGACAATCTACTTTTTGTTGATGAAAAAACCATTTTTGACACTTGTACTGAATTGGAGTTAGAATAACATAGACCATTTCAGTGGAAGGGACCTACAATGAGGTCACCCTTCAGCTTCCTTTTCTTCAAAGTAGTGGAGCCCAAAGTCCACAGCTGCTTCTCGTAGGACATGCCAACCAGACTTTTCACCAGGTTTGTTACCCTCCTCTGGACACAGTCAAGGACCTTAATATCTTTCTTAAATTGTGAATCTCAGAAATGTACACAATATTCAAGGTGAGGCAGCACCAAAGCTGAATACAGTGGGATAATAACCTCTTTTGACTGGCTGGTTATACTGTGTTTGATGAACGCCAAGATGTTATTTGCACTCTTGGCTGCCAGGGCATGCTGCCGACTCAACTTGAGGCTGCTCAACCAGGCAAAAAAAAAGTATTGAATGTCTCTGGTTTTTTTTTTTCATATTTGTTAGTCAAATGACCATCTTCAACAAGTACCAGTCTAATGTTTTCTTTAGACCTCCTCCTAAAAAAGCCCTTCCTGTTACCTGAAACAACACTGACCAGTTTCAACTTTAATGGAGCTATGGCCTTTCCTGTCTTTTTCCACTTTGTACAAGCCACCACTCTGTAATCTTCCTGAAAAACCTGACCTCACTTCCAAAGATACAATTTCTTTTTCAGCTTAAGCTCTATGAGGAATTCCTTGTTCAGCCAAATTAGTCTTCTGCCCCTTTTGATTGACTTACAACATAGTGGGACTGCCTGCTCCCGTGGTTCTTAAAGACTGGTGGACTCCCAGGGCCTCAAAAGTGAGTTCTCAAGGTACTTTGCTAAATAGCCCCCTGAATGGCTTAAACTTTAGTCTCCTAAATCCAGGGTAGAAATTCTGTTGTCCTGTTTTCTAAAGCTTTAAATTCAATCATTTAATGATCACCGTGGCCAGAACAGCCACCTACCATCACAACCCCCATGAGTCCTTCTCTGTTCACAAAGGGCATCTTTACTAGCTGGCTCACTGAGTACCTGTGCCAAGAAGTTATCTTCTACAAACTTTGAGAATTTCCAAGGCCTGTTCATCGCAGGAGTGTGATATTCCCTGCTGATATCCGGAAAGTTGAAATCTTCCATAAGGACAAGTTTTACAAAAACAAAGTTATTCCAGTTTTCTATAGAATAAACCATCAGTGCTTACATGCTGGTTGGGTGATCAGTAGCAGATAATTTCTTTGTCTTTTGAATCTCTTACTTGGAGAGAATATCAGGTTGATTCTGATAAGAAAATATACAAATATTTACAGTGCTTCTCTCAGTTTTTCCTTTTTTTTACTGGTTGTCTAATTGGCTATTAACACAGCAGATCTACAAAGCATTTTGAGAGGTTTCTTTCAGCTGATACTTTTGCTGTTGTTGAGCTAGTCTGACAGCAGCAAACACCTTTTTCAGTGAAATTTCCTATGCTGGAATCTTCTTCTAGCACTCTTTTTTTCTGTAAAGGTTCAGCTAAGATGGTACAAGTGCTTCCTCACAAATCCACTAGACAATGTAAAGAAAGAGGTTCCTCTCCAGGGCAGCTCATCCTATGTCACCTGATATTTACAAATATTTTCTGTGTTTTCATGTCAGGATAGGTAGCGCTGAGTCAATAAAAGAAATTAAAATCCCTGATGTCTCTCTGTTGAATTCCATTGGAGGGACACTTTGGGTGCCGGGTCATCCCAATAGCAAAGATTATTTCCAAGTTTTCTTCATGATATAATGATGCTGAGTATCACTATTTTATTACACCTTATTTTTATTTTTTGTTTGTTTGCTTGTTTTTTAAACAGTCATGGAGAAGAATATGATTTGTGTTGCAAGAAAAGGTGATTTCCTCAGTGCTGTGAACATAATAATAGTCCCTTTATTAAGGAAAGAAGTAGGAAGCCAACACTGATAAATCAGTAAAATTTGACCCATTGCACACTGCTAATATGAGAATATTATGCAAACATCAGATAAAATACAAATTAAACAAAACTTAGATAACCCAGAAGACAGAAAAGGCTGTAGGCCTTGATAAGGTAAAGCAATAACTAAGTAACATTACAGAAAGTGAGTCTGAACTTCCAGTTTGGGGGATGGGACAGGACAGGAAACACAAATCTCATTTTTGAAACTTGATAAATTCATGTTCCTACCAAGCTTTCAGGACTTAATATTTATAAAATTCTGACCTCTAGGTATGGTGGTTGTATCATTTTCAGTATCAGCAACACTCAACCATGGTAGATGGCTACTGCGGAAACATAGAAAACCTTTGTTAAGAAAAGTTGGTGGAGGCAGAGGCAGTAAATTATTTCCTTAGAAAAGTAAGGTAATATCCTAATAATTCAAACTGCTTTTTCAGCACAATAGCACTGTAAATATTCAAATTTTATTGTTAAGTACGATACTCATTGTTTATTGGTTTACTCTGCTTGTTTTATAAAGTTCAGAAGATGTTCTATATCTTTATCAGGGGTTTGGGATATTTTTAATTTGAGCACTGCAAGTTTGTATCACCAATAGAAAAAATATTCTTTTTCTTCTCATTTAGAAAAAGAAACACTCACAATTTGTTTATTCCTTCTACCATTACTACAGTTTTACATTTGATAAATACCAGCTCAAATCTGCAAATACCTATTCAGCCTTAATATCTGCAAGTGATCTCAGTGGAATTGACAAGTAGGATTTACAGGATACCCAGTGGCATCACAACAATCTTCCTATTGACTTAAAAGAAATCCAAGTCAGTCATCATAAGAAATTTGAGGACAAGGAGGAGTTCGTCAGTCATTCCTGAATCATTTGTGCATTTCTTACAAATTCTGTGCAAATACAGTCTTGCAGAAAGAATTTCTCTGTAAATAAAGCTTTCTTCTAAAGGTAACTTGGGGCTACTAATTACTTATTTGTAATTCCACTATTCAGCATGTTGTGTTGTAACTTGATCTATTAGTATTTACAATGCTGTTTTAAAAGCCACTGTTGCTGGTATAATTGACTTAGGGTGACCATTCCTACCGCTCCTCGAGTACTGTGTTGAGTTCTGGGCCCCTCACCACAAGAAGGATGTTGTGGCTCTGGAGCGAGTCCAGAGAAGAGCAACAAAGCTGGTGAAGGGGCTGGAGAACAGGCCTTATGAGGAGCGACTGAGAGAGCTGGGGTTGTTTAGACTGGAGAAGAGGAGGCTGAGGGGAGACCTCATTGTTCTTTATAACTACCTGAAAGGAGGTTGTGGAGAGGAGGGTGCTGGCCTCTTCTCCCAAGTGACAGAGGACAGGACAAGAGGAAATGGCCTTAAGCTCTGCCAGGGGAGTTTCAGGCTGGACATTAGGAAAAAATATTCACGGAAAGGGTCATTGGGCACTGGAACAGGCTGCCCAGGGAGGTGGTTGATTCACATTCCCTGGAGATGTTTAAGGCACGGGTGGACAAGGTGCTGAGGGGCATGGTTTAGTGTTTGATAGGAATGGTTGGACTCGATGATCCTGGGGGTCTTTTCCAACCTGGTGATTCTATGATTCTATGATTCTGTTCACCATCTGTCTTTTTTGCTTAGTGGTAATCATATAACAGGCCTGATTAAACTAGGGTAAGATCTTACATAGATGTGCCACATGAAGAAAAAATTCAGTGTTTTCTTTTTCTTTTTATAGAGGAAAAGGATAGTGAGCATCACGGAGCTGTCATCTTTTCCTCACACCACTTTTCTTTACTAAAGACCCTGCAGCTACCAGCCTGCTCGCATTGCCAGTGCTCAGCGTATTCACTCATAAAACAATGATGGGCAGAGAGAGATGCTTCACTGATCAGCCCTTAGCCATCTCTTAGCTACTGGAAGAGAGCCACAGCCAGCCTGTGCTGTCTCAGATAAAAACATTCATTCTGGAGAGGAACCTTGTCTTTTTCTCTAAAACATCTCGTTGTCTGCTGATCCTTGAAGAAGTTGGTATTGATTCAACCTCCTGTCAGCCCAACATCCAGCTTCTCAGTCCTAAGCAAGCAGAAACAGAAATGAGGCAAAGGCTAACTACACATCCAGTGTAAATTACAACCTGAAAACAATGAGTTGTGGATGTAGGCTACAAGGTATAATGGGAATAGCAACAGCACTGCCTATGATCGATCAGCTGCTGTCAATACTATTCCTATCTGTTGGGATCCGTGCGCAGCATTTGGCAGTCTCAAGTATGAGCTGTATTAGCACCAGCTGAAAGTAGGACTCAAGAAGCTTGCAAAAACAGTTTAAATCTGTCCTAAAGAACAGTAAAAGGAGATTCCATGTCCCTTTGTGAAGTATCCTAATGTTTATTTTTCATATTCAGCATTAATTGACAACTACTAAATGACCAAGCTGATGGAAAAATGAAGAACATTCTAAGAAGTTTATAGAGAGGGAGATTCACATCCACAGAGGTAAATTAAGTCCCAATCCTGTTTTTTTTACTGACACTAAGCTGCCTCATTCCTAAGTAATCAAGTAGTTCTGTGAGACTAGAAGACTGCATCCTACCCTCTGTCTATTGATTTTTCCTTTTCTATACATTCCTTCTCTCTGCCACATGGACAAAAGCAATAAAATAACCTAGAATTCAATATTCAGCACAATTCTTCAGCAAAACTGCACCCTAGGAGAATAGAAAACCATTCTTCTGCTTTCTGCACTGGCTTTCCAGAAAATACCAAATAAGGGTCAAAATCTTCCATTTCCTCTTTAAGATTTCCTCTTTAAGGCTGCTGCAGGCTGACAGTTCAGTTCTTCTGGCATGATGTGCTTTGCTATTATAAGTGTACAGCTTTCCTGTTTCAGACAGACAGCTTTGTCGAGCAGCTGCACTGCAGACTGAACTCATGTGGAAACTAAGGTTCATCAGAGGAGAGGAGAGGAGAGGAGAGGAGAGGAGAGGAGAGGAGAGGAGAGGAGAGGAGAGGAGAGAGAGGAGAGGAGAGGAGAGGAGAGGAGAGGAGAGGAGAGGAGAGGAGAGGAGAGGAGAGGAGAGGAGAGGAGAGGAGAGGAGAGGAGAGGAGAGGAGAGGAGAGGAGAGGAGAGGAGAGGAGAGGAGAGGAGAGGAGAGGAGAGGAGAGGAGAGGAGAGGAGAGGAGAGGAGAGGAGAGGAGAGGAGAGGAGAGGAGAGGAGAGGAGAGGAGAGGAGAGGAGAGGAGAGGAGAGGAGAGGAGAGGAGAGGAGAGGAGAGGAGAGGAGAGGAGAGGAGAGGAGAGGAGAGGAGAGGAGAGGAGAGGAGAGGAGAGGAGAGGAGAGGAGAGGAGAGGAGAACCACCCTCTAGCCAAGGAACCTCATAGCTGAGATAGTTAAAGTGTCACTTTGATTGCTTTGCTTTAATGTCAACGCAGACATTGATTTTTACCACCTTGGTCTTTAGCATGAAAATGAGAGCACCTGTACTTACCAGAAGAATCCTAATTCTATACTGTCTGACTGTCATGAATGCAAAGCAAGTATGGATGTCATGGTGATACTGTTTTTTTAACAGCCTTGGAACTCTCTTTGCTAAAGCGGAACTGATTGTACACAGGGAGAGGCAATGAAGATCCAGATCACAGCAGTGCCAGTAAAGATGGTTTTGTAATCTTAGTTGTATAAAGCAATTGTAGGTTTGCCTTAGTCTGTCTAGCAAAAAGGTTGTGGGCTGATGTTTAACAATTTGTGCAGGGTAAGGAGAATTGCCATTAAAGACATATAACCAATTGCATCTCAACACTTCTTTACTTAAATGGAAAATTATGAACCTTGTGCTGGTTTCAGTCTACGTCTCTGCAACTCTTGTGAAGACTACACAAAAATAGATTCATTCTTGAGGGTTCAAACCCTACAGGACTGAAAAAAAATCTGTGATAGCTTAGTACTCTCCAGTTTTTCATTTATCTACGTTTCAGCTTAAAACAGCAGTGAGTTTTGTTCACCAAAGAGAACATTTGAATCATTGTATTACTTGAGCCGCATCCTTTAACTCTTTACAGAATTAGAGGGTGTGCCTTTCATATAACTTGTAAAAAAAAATATTAAATGTTGAAGTTACACACTGTTAAAAAAAATATGTAACAATATGTTCTAAATTCAGCCAGGTTTTTTTTGTTTATCTCAGCCGATCATGGATTCTCTGAAATACAGAAGGTCAATACAGTTTGGCAGGCAGTGTTACACTATCAGCATTAATGGGATGCATCTTAATATAGAAATATTGCACCTGTTATATAGTGACTTAAAATAAGGCTTCTTTACAAACACAAGAGAAGCCAATAGGTAGGTGCTGCAGTAAGCATTAGAGGTCTCCAGCCAGAGGGTGGGATATGTGACCACTTCCAAGCCTGATGAAACTCTAGTTGTGTCTCAGTCATACAAGATTAAATTTGGATCCATATCACGTACCTCCACACTTCACAATATTTCCAGTGGGAGGGCAGTTCCAGTCATCAAGCAGGGATGGAGCTGTTGTGTACACTGATAGATCTCCCAATCTGACAACTGGGACACCAGGATCCCAAGGAACACTACAGTACACCTACGTGCAGCTCACATGGCCATGATGACTGATGAGCATTATTAAAAGCTCAGTTCATCTTTAAGTGCCCATATCATTAACAGTCACTGACATCTTTAAGTAATGTGAGAAAACTCAACTACATGGCCTTTTGAGAGCCTGGCCTTATTCTTTTCCCCAGTCAAATCCATAGAATCATAGAATAATTAGGATTGGAAGGGACCTTAAATATCATCTAGTTACAACCCTCCTGCCATGGGCAGGGACACCTCCCACCAGACCAGGCTACTCAAGGTCCCATCCAACCTGGCCTTGAACACCTCCAGGGACGGGGCAGCCACAGCTTCCCTGGGCAACCCATTCCAGTGTCTCACCACTCTCATGGTGTCTATGCATGCTATAAAACACCGGCAGATCAGTTCCATAGCATAACTTCTGAGAACTGTGCATGCATGACACTAGGTAAATTTTAAGTAGATAATGTTAAACTTGTCATTAGAGGAAATGAGTAACAGATTTGAGACAAGAAAGCTCTTCTAAGCAAGCAGATTTGGAGAGCAATTTTGCCTTTTACAAATTTGTGTTGAACTACCGATCAACAGACCACAATTAGAGACTAGAATTGCTGATGCCAGCATAAAAATATAAATTTGGCTATTTTATATCATATATTATACGTTAAAAGAATATCAGAGGGTTTATTGTAAGGGAAATATCGGTCATATTTATTTCTCAGGTACATTGGTTCCCTGTTGAGCATGGGGCTTTACTGGACATCATATTTTAGATTTCAGACATTCACACTATGAATTGTTTCCAAAACCGATCTTGGCCCCAGCTGAATGTTCCTTTTTTTATCATTTCCTTTTTATTTATGATTCACCACATTTATTAATATAAAAGCTTGCACTGCAGAACCAGTCTAAAGTATACCCCCTACGTACAAACTGATCTCCAGATTACTAGCAAAATTGCTGCCTTTGTATACTTACGGGCTGACGTGATAACTGAAAATAACTTCCATTAGCACTATAAAAACTCCAGCTGATACCAAATGAATTTCATTTGATACCAGCAGAGAAAAATATTGGCTACTGAGATATTCTTTGTTCGTGATTATTTACAGTTAGTTAGAATCCATGTACCATTCAGGAATCAGAAGTCTCCAGATGTTTTTGTTTACATCAGGTTCTTAAACACAAGCTTTTCCCTGTATGACTACCTAATATTCATACATTTTTATGAAATTCTCTCTTAGTTGGTATGGTTCTTGTGTATTTGATTCAATGCAAAAAACATTCCTTGTAGTGGGACCACAGGAGCTTGACTACCACCTAGTCTGATTTTATCTAACTTCTGTAGAATTTGCTGAAAAAAATTGCTCTTTAGACTCGTGGAAGGCAGAAGTAACCATTGTTACAGGCTATGGTGAAATTACTCTTTCCTGACTCAGAGTCTACAAACACTCCCCACCAAAAATTAAAAAAAAAAAAAAAACCACCAAAAAATAAACCACAAAACCCAAACCCAAAAAACATAAGCCAAAACCATAGTTAAAATTTGTTGGCTATCTATTTTCTTATACAAGAATAAGGTCATGAAATAACAGAGGTCAGTGAATTGCATAAATATTAGGTTCTTGTTTGCTGAATACTCTAAAAATAGATCTTTTTTTAGTAGTTCATTTAGTTTTTCTCAGTTTCATTCTTCAATTAACATATAATTAGAAACTGTATTTCAACAAAGACCTTTTAAGTGGGGATAGTTTTGTCTGTCTTATGTTTCAATACTTTCTATTTTCTAGGTGAGCAACGAGGCTGCTGAAGGAGCTGGAGAACAGGCCTTATGAGGAATGGCTGAGAGAGCTGGGATTGTTTAGCCTGGAAAAGAGGAGGCCGAGGGGAGACCTCATTGCTGTCTAGAACTACCTAAAAGGAAGTTGTGGAGAGGGGGGAGCTGGGCTCTTCTCCCAAGTGACAGGGGACAGGACGAGAGGGAATGGCCACAACCTCCACCAGGGGAGGTTCAGGCTGAACATTAGGAGAAGATTTTTCAGGGAAAGGGTCATTGGGCACTGGTAGAGGCTGCCCAGGGAGGTGGTTGAGTCACTTTCCCTGGAGGTGTTTAAGGGACAGGTGGACAAGGCGCTGAGGGGCATGGTTTAGTGTTTGATAGGAATGGTTGGACTCAATGATCCGCTGGGTCTTTTCCAACCTGGTGATTCTATGATTCTACATATTTTCTAAGCTTTTTATTTTTCTGTTCAATTTTACAGAATCACAGAATGGTTGAGGTTGGAAGGAGCCTCTGGAGGTCACCTAGTTGAACCCTCTGCTGAAGGAACTTCACCTACAGCAGGTTGCACAGGAACACTTCCTGGTGGGTTTTGAGTATCTCCAGAGTAGGAGATTCCATAAACTCTCTGTTCCAGTACTCCATTATCCTCACAGTAAAGTTTTTCCTCACATTCAGGGGGAACTTCCTGTGTTCCTCTTTGTGCCTGTTGACCCTTGAAAAGTGTTTGACCTCATCCTCCTGACATTCATCCTTTAGATATTTATAAGCGTTGATAAAGTCCCTTTCAGTCTTCATAGAATCACAGAATCATAGCATCATCTTCTCTTCTCCAGGCTATACAGACTAAGGTCTCTCAGCTCTTCCTTGTAAGAGGATGCTCAAGTCCCCTAGACATGTTTATGGCCCTCTGCTAGAGGGAGGGCCTACAGATTTTCCTTGTCTTTCTTGAAATGGGGAGTCCAGAACTGGACACACTACTCTGGATGGGACCTCACTAGGGCAGAGAAGAGAGGGAGGATAACCACCCTCAATTTGCTGGCCACACTGTTTTTAATGCACATTTTGTCTATGCATAACTGGTAAAAAGTAGGCTTCGAATCTAACCCAATTATTTAAGTCTTCCTTGCACTCAGAGCAGAAATAAAGCCACTTCCAGACAGAAGCTTATAGGGTGTAAAGGCAGGTACCTAAGACATGTGGGATACTGAGAACTTTGGAAGCTGTAACTTTGGTGATTACAACATGCACCTAACTAATTAGCTCTTGGCAGACATATTACTTTTCTACAGCTCCTGGTGGATGAGTTTAATTCCACACGTAAGAGAGTTTATTTCATGTTTTTTAACAACACTCCCAGTGATATTTAAAATCATATCCTTTATGTTTAGATGCCTGAAAGTAAACATGTCATGTAGTTATGGAAGCCTCTGCTAATTCCTTATGAGTTAGCTTTTCTGTTTACATATCCAGCAGACTCTAAATTGTGGACTTTTTGTTTCTTCTCATCTTCTTTAAAGTTTTCTTCAAAAGAACACTGGACACAGAACCACATTTTGGTCACATTTAATGCCAGCTACATGAAGCCCTACTTCCAGAGCGTGTTCTTAACTGTTTCTTCCCCTGACAGAGTAAAGTTTGAATGTATTCTAATTTTCTGAGAATCAAGGCAGCAAATATGCCTAGACACTTCTATCCACATCTTTTTGGACTTTCATATCCACTTTTTGGTATCAAGGTCTGAATAAGCTTAGCCCACTTGCCAGAGGCTGCTGAGGCCAGAGCACAAGTTTTGTGGCAAAGCTGTGGACAATATGTGCACCCCCCGATTGTGGGATGGAAAACTGAGCTCTTCAGTCAATATCTAGGCAAATTACTACATCCATGTTCAACTCAGCACCAATACCACTTAGGTCCAAAAAAGATGCACAGCCAGGCCCAGCTAGCACCATCCCTCTTGGCCATTGCACTGCTGGGGTATGGAGCAAGCTCAGTTGAAGATGAAGGATTTGTGCATCACACCACAGTGAGCTGGGCAAATATGCTCTTAAGATGCTCAAATACATTCTGTTAGTTCCAGCTAAGGTGCACTGGGTGCTATTCAGCACAAGTAAGGACAGTAGAATTGTGTTCCCTGCTAGGCTTCAGCAACACGTATGGAAGGGGAAATCTCGATCACTGGAAAAGGTCACTTAAGTGGAAAAATATACTTAAAAATTGGGTAATTTCATATGTGCATATCCAGAACTCCTTACTATTTCAGGAAAAATATGTCTGAAATAAAATTGTAAACTCATGCAACCACAATCAACATTTTTAACTCAGCATTTATATAAGTTACATTTTGTTCATTAGAAGGTAGACAACTTCCCATTGTCTTTCTTGAAACTCTTCCTGAAGGAATTTTCAAAATGTTTTTATCTACTTAATTGGGAGACAAGAGTTTTTCCAGTGGCTCTTACTGTAAAATCTTCATCTGGCTTTGTTTTGGAGTTATAGGATAGTCTTTCCAACATAAACTTCTTGACCACCCAGAAATAACAGATGGGTTGGTTATACCAAACTCAGAAAACAAAACAAATTCTACCACATTTTTTACTTTTAGGAATACTGTTAGGATATTTATTTCTCCAGGCTTTCCACTTAAGATCTCCAGGGCAAATACTTATTCTGAGCATTCCTGCTGAAACTTTCTCTGCATGCAGTTTTAATCTTTGAAAGGAGCTGGATATTAATTTTTTTCTGTTTTCTGAATAACCACAAAAATACTAAAACAGTGGAACAGATGAAAGTAGGCAGCTTAATTATTTGCAGGATTTCAGGTTTGGTTCAGCTGGAGTGATTTAAGAAATGAGATTTTGTTTTGATCAGTAAGCAATCCAGTAGAGTACACTACCTCATAGAGCTCTACCTAATATGGATTGTCTAAAACATATTTCTAATAATGGCAACATAAGAGCTTGTGACTTGCATCACTGTCATTAATGTTGCTTCCACAGTGTTCAGGGAACTGGAGCCAGTGAGTGTTTCCTCTTGGAGGTTTGTTATAGGTAGCAAAAGAGAATGAATAGAGCACCAATGTAGACAGCACTGGTGAAATAAAAAAGCTGGCTTTGAGAATAATCCAAAAAGTAGAACAAGGCAGAGATTGTCTTAGCCTTAGCCTTAAAGACAAAGTGAGGAAGTTAAAATTCATTGATCTGCTTCAGCATCAGAAAGGCATCTTGTAAAGAAGAGACGAGGCATAAGTCATAATTAAGGATATATACTCTTTGGTTTACCCATAAACATAAATGTGGGGTGATTTTCATGGTCACAAAAGTGAAGTGAAAGTCAGCCCTGAAACATATTTTCTCCAATCTGTCAATGTTTGTGTTATAAATCCCCTGTACAGAGCCATTCAATGACCTTCAAAGTGCCTGATATCCAGGTCCGCTTAGCTGACAACTGGCCAATTTTCAAAGGTAATGACAATGGAGAAGTAGGGTTGCATATTGTCTGTAAGGTGTCTTAAGCTATACTTACTGTCAAATAAGCATTTTTTTTTCCTGTGGAGAAAACAGAATGTGAGTCCTTTAAGTTCACATCAGATTGACAGATTGGAAACATAATGCTGAAAGATTACTTACTCTGCAGCTAAGCCTGTACTTATAAAATGATGTTATACATCCCAAAATTGACTGACTAAATGGCTCAATTTTTAATTTATTATTTATTTGGATTTAAGAGTATATAAAAAGTGGGTAAAGTGTGTTTTGACATTTTAAACTCCCCTCCCCAAATCAGACTACAAAGAGAAAACGAGCAGCAGATACTGTTATGTACCAAAGAGTGGTAAGGAGGCAATCCTCATAAAAAATTACTAGAGTATCTGATTTTCTGGTGTTTTTCCAGCCAGAATCACTCTTGAAACCTAAGGAAAAATCAACTGGCAATTTATGAGGGTAAGACTAGTTTCTATGGACCTAAGGCACATTCACAGTTGTTCCTCTTTCCTGCTTTTGCTGAGAGCAGCCATAGCATTGGTTTCTGCATTTCTCTGTCAATACAGAAACAGCTGATGCTGATTTTACTCATTACTAAAATTCTTTTCAGATCTTGCCTGACAAGCTAACCTCTTTACAACTTGTGCAGCCACAGCAAGACAAACATATAAAGCACAGCACATGATGTAGGAAATGAATAAATCATTTTGTTGAAGATGGACATGCCCTGGGGGGCATGAGCTCCCGCTCGCAATGCTAGCAGTATAACGCACTCTTGGTTAACGTGACAAGGAACTAGACATGAACAGCCTGAAAAAGCTTCATTTCTCACCACTACCACTCTCCAGAGAATTATCTTCTCTAACACAAAACGTAATCAACACTTGAAGATAACTACTCAGGTATCTATGACAGAAATGAGATTGATTATAATTTTATGGTTTATCAACTTCAGTTATAGACATTCCTCCTTTACCAGGGCAGAAGAGATCTGAACTTTGTACAAAGTAACATCTCCTTTCTAGGTCTTTCCACAACCTAGGTGTCTATGTACAAACATAGAAAACCACTGTGAGGACTAGAATGGCTGTCATTCACAGAAACAATAATTTGGCACCCAAAATCTATTTTTTTATGAATATCTAAGGACAATTTTCATAAAGCTTGTTATGGATGCTCAAATCAATCTTCCTGCCAATGATATCTAAGTTCAGGAGGCGATGAGTCATTCACATAGAAAAACATCCAAGTAGGTTTCATGCCACATGGACATTTGAAGTTGTAGAATCATGAAAGTTCATCATGGTTTCCCTCTGCTGCCCCTATAAGCAGGAGCTAGGGTCTCTCAGTGATGGGTGATGTTTATCTCAGCCACCTCTTACTTTGCATAACAGCAGTGACACCAATGTGAAGCAATGGTGAGAAGCAATACCGAAGACCTTTTTTTAATATTGACTGCCTTGTAATCAGATATCTAGACTAGGATGAACATCTAACCAGTGGAGGGTTCAGGCACTTTCAAAGGCCAAGCCTTCTCACTTCTCTCAGGCATTTTCAGGCATACATCTTACCCGAGATGAATACAATTCTGGAAGTATGTCTTTCTCTTCTCCCTCTTTAGCATGAAGAGAAGCAACTGGTTTCATCCACACCTTATGCTTCGATATATAAGGTGATACTAAAATGACCCTGTTAAATTAACAATTCTAGTAAGCCAATTTATTTACTTAGACAGTTGGTGGATACATTTGTTCTCATGTCAGGATTAAATTGCTATGATATCAATACACCGAAACAGGTTTCTCTGGTATATGCTTCTAGTGACCTATGGTTTTAATCTATTCAGATATTGATTGGTGGATGTTCACAAGAGGCCACTTAAGTCAACGAAAAGTCAAATCAGCAGGCTTGCATGAGTCTCACACAGTTACACCTTACACTATCCACAGACAGTAAAACTTCAGTCATACGTATAGTCTCAGTTTTAGCATATAATAATTCCAGTGCTAATGAATGTAGAAGATATTATTTAGGTGGTCAAAAAGATGCTGGTGTCCATTGTTGCTTCTGGGAGCCTCAAGCTTAGGATGAGTACTATAAAACAGCAAATCTGTAATATGCATATTGGTTTAACCTTATGCTCTTTGCAGTGGAAGAAAGAGAGAAATAACATGAAGAGATATCCACATAGTAAGTAACACTATGGGTCTGTAGGATACATGTTCAGGTACTATATTTGAGCATGAAAACTCCAGAACTATTTCCTAGAATTCAAAAATAGTTCATTTAGCTTTCCTGTTCAGGTAAATATCCTTTACTTTAGCATATGCCATAACATATAGATTTACTCAGGGTTCAACAGTGTTTCCTGAGGACAGTAGTCCCATTTTTGCCCTTTCCAAGTCAACCAACTCAACTCTGTCCGTATTCAGAGCACATGGTCATCCTGAAACAGGACAGCTGTCCAGTAATACAATTGTAAAATCTAAAAATAAGTGTCTAGTTTAATTTCAAGTCAACTCAAAACCTCTTTCTGTCACTTTTTCTGTATGTAGGCGTTTTTCCCCTCAACACAAAAAAACTGAATCCTCATGGAACAATATGGTGTTGGCATGTTACTCGGGAAGTTGCTAACTACAATTCCTCAACAACAGTTGCTGCATTCACACAGATGGGCAACATAATGCCTGTGCTCCTTGATGCAATAGAGAAAAAGAACATGATTTTCCACAGTGCTTTTTTTTGATTACTAACTTAGGTGTATTTCAGAATTAGCTGAGGCTTCTCATGCTCAGTGAGAGGAGATGCTCTTTCTACGCAACGTAGCTGTCAACACACTTGGAAAGCACCTCTCACACATTTCTCATGTGAGGAAATAAAGCACTTCAAATCCATTTCTGGTGACTATTTAATGCTCCTTTTGAGAGTACAAGAAAACAATGGGAATATTGAGCTTCTCTATCAGATCACGGATGTGTCCACCTGTGTCCCTCCTGAGCATAAGCACCTACCAGTGCTGCCCTGGGATGATCTGAGCCATGTCCAGCCATTTTATAGCCAAGGATGCAGGAGACAAAGAGCTAGACAAGGAACCAGGAAGATGTCAGCAACAAGCCACCTCCACACCAGCATTCTCTGTCTGCCCCAGCAATGGACAAGCTCTCAGCTGAGCTTGCCTTGGGCTTTTTGATCATTCTTTATGAGTTTCTCCCACTGTGTCTAAGTGCTCCAGCTGCTAGACGCCCCTGCCCAAGGTGAGAGATGTTCTGACACAGGTCAAATTAGACCTCAATGTATCCAGCTTCTTGTCATTCTCCAGGAATTTAAGCAAGTACCTGCCAAAAACCTAAGGCTACATAGCTTTAGAAAAAAAAAAAAACAGGCACTCGTGTCCCAAACATTAGTCATTTCAGCACAACTGTTCACAGGCAATTAATAATAACTACCAAAGGTGATTTCAAATGAAGCAGAGCAGCATCTAAGGAGTTGAGGTACACAAAAAGCGTCAAATAGTCCTGCAAAGTGAGGCGACCAGGTTGCTGTCTTACCTGAGGACAGATTTAATCACTGCCAGTGAGTATTGTTTCTTCTAAGGTCAAAAATGCCAGGATAGTTTTATTAATGTCTGCCTCTCATGTCAAATGAACATATCTGCATATCATTTGCAAACACCGGGCATATTGATGTGAAAACATTTTCTAGAATATCTGGAAATATGTGTTTATTTTGCAACGTCAGAACATTAAACTATGGAACGCCTCAACTTATTTAAATCTGCCTTCAACAACATAAAGTGTAATTAACCCCAGATGTCACAGAAATATGGTCTGCAAACTAGTAATAGCATATTTAGAGGCTAGATATTGAAGCAAACATTTTTTTCCATATGATTTCCTTTATGGTTTGTATGTTTCTGCTTTTGTTTCTAAGCTAAAAAAAAACAAATTCTAATCTTCTCTAATGAAACCCTATTATTACTCTGGAGATATACAACAGTGCAGCACCCTGGCTCTGCTACAGCATGGCGCCAAATGAAGTTACAACAGAATTAAGTTTTTCCATGCAGAGAGAAACATACATGCTTTACTCACTGTCCTACACCTAAAATTCACATGAGGAGAGGAGACACTTCTCACCATGTGGAAACTGTTAAGAGAATGTGAAAACAAATGTTTTTAATTGAAATTGTCATTGCTGAGCCAGACTGCTGTCTGGGGTATCTTGCTGAAAAGTGACAGCAGCAGCAGGGAAACAATACAAGAGATTGTAAAACTAGTTTCCATTCTGCACTAGTTCAAGGACCACATATTGGATGCTATCATGTTGTTTATTTTAAGACCTAACACCAAGGGTGGAAAGTCTCTTGGTGGCGAGGCTAAGAGTTTGGGAGGAAGGATAATCTGGGTCAGACACTGGAGATCTGGACTCCTCTGCCTCTAACCTGCTGACAGGTAACATTGTACCACTCACATCATCCTCTCTACCTATGTCTCCTCTAAGCTCTGTGACTATTCTGTCTCTTGACATCATCATTTCACTGAGGACAGGGACATTCTTATGGAATGCATAGTTAAATACCAATATAATAACATTGTGAATGACAGTAGATAATAGTTTGCAGCTCTACCGTGGCTGGTCTTACTTCCAGTCCAGCTCTTCAAACTCATAGCAAGACACTCTGACAGAGATTTCTCAATCCTGGAACAATCCCTTGTAAAGGCTGATATTTCTTTAACTTGCTTTAGAAATTATTTTATGTATCAGCTGTTTTTGACTCAGTGAAATCTAGAAAGCCTGACTATGTGAGATTTGCTTGTGCAAGCCTGGGCACTGTTGAACATCTTTTGTCACCCAGCACACACATCAGCAAAGTGTATCTCTACAGCATCTGTGTTCAGCCACAGGGTCAAGTTGCCCTCTTTACCTCACCCAGAGAAGACCAAAGCTGTGACACCTCAGCCCTACCTCTGTTTCTCATGGGAATATTAATAGTAAAATAATGTTCTGTAAGAACAGGTATCTAAAACTGATCCTAGTATCTGGATGTCAAGCACAAAGCTGAGAATGCATGTGTTCCCTTTCAGCTCCAGCTTCAGTCTTTAAAGCATCCATGAAAAGCAATGTCATCTACTATTCTTTTGCTTTTGCACAAATTTAGCCAGAAAAGGGTGAAAAGGGGAGAATCCTAGAAGAATCATTTTGATTTTCCACTTCTATGAATGATACAGGCACACTTTCACAGGAGGCAGGGAAAGCAACTCTTCCTAAGCCAGAATGATCTTTGTGAACTCAGAAGACAGAGCATTGCCAATTCTGTCAAAATGGTCTCAGTTACATGAATAAATCTGATAATATATTCAGACAAAGCCAAAACTATATGCAAAAACTTCTACATCAGTTCACAGCACGAACAAACTACAAGCAAGCTTTTTCTGTTTCAGACAAAGTGGAACAGAAATCAAAGAATTAGTGCAGAATTATGTAATGCTCACACTACCACTGAATCCATAAATAGCCTTACTCCTCCTGTGTGCTCTCGCCTCCATAGTTCTTGAAACATTAAACCCTTTTTGATCGCATCCTCTGAATTCTCAGTTTAAACACTGCATGAGCAAATTAAGTTGGTATGTATGAGTAATGTAATGTCCATGTGATGCACCTCTTCATTTTGCATATGTGCATCTTCGATATGGAAATGGGGATGCTTTGGGCATGTAGCATTCTGCACGCTGTTCTGGCCTTGTGCACCTATGGCAAGAAGCCAACTGCTGCATCTTTCTCCTGGGATGGGGAAGCACGTTTCCATGCCTGGCTAAAAGCCGTGCACTCTGGGCATGCTCTGTGCTGTGGGTTGCAAACAGAATCCAAGTAAACAGTCTCTCCTGTCCTCCTGCCTGTTTTTTGCAGGAAGGGAGGCTGGCCCCTGGAAAATAGAAAAGGTCACACACAGCTTTCCCACTGTGAGTTGCTGGGGAAGCAGGACATGGTGCAGCTCAACCTTGTACTCCTGTTTATACATATCCAGAGTCTGTTCAGTGTTGCCCCTTCCCATTAGGGACTAGACTTGATCCCCCAAGCAGTTTCTTCTTTGTCCTTCAAGTCACATTTTAAGCACATATCACCCCTGCTTTGTGAGGATGCTTCCAATTCTATTTCAAAAGCTATCTCCCTTTGGCACAGATTTGTGTCTCCACACTTCTGTGATGGAAAATTATAAGCTGAAATAAATAACCATGAGTCTGTGGTAGCAGAAAGAATGATGTCCCCTAAAGGAAGGAATCCTCAGCAATTTCAGTTGTCTGCATAATTAATTTTTTTGTGTCCCTCATTTGGAGTCTCTGCCACACTTTGCAAATCCACACCAGGGCATTGCAGCTGCTGCTTCAGGGCACAAGCCGAGTCCCATTTTGGGAGTCTCATTCCCACTGAGCAGATATTATACATTCAAGGAATCTCACTGATACCAAAATGACTAACCATGTGAGTGCAACTCACAGCATAAATAAGCTATGTGACCTACCAGATAAATTAGTATTGCTGTGCAAATTTATTGCAAAGTAATGCGAAAGCTGTGTATTATGTATTACTTTGCAAAAGGAATGGGTTGAATCACCTAAGACCCTCACCTTACAGCTGGCTGTTCTGGTTGAGTTTTTCCTAAAAGGTTTGTATAGTTAAAATCAAAAATACAAACTTGTTGGGGAATGGTAAACAAGGGCTTGAGTGCAGGAAGCTGGAATGAGTAATCATAAGACAAGCAGGTGCCAAGTAGGTTTGATCTTCACATAGTTTGCCTCATTCCTCCAGTTCATATGAATATTATTGTTAATATTAATCTCAGGGCAGAACTGAGCACCAGACGTGAAATGTTAAGCATGCCATGGAAACAGTAGGTTTTGACAGTCTAATTCAGACTCACATCTGAAGTCACCTTTCAGCTATTCCACTTGCTTCCACAAGTGTCTGTAGTATTTTAATTATTCACATATTCACAATATGCTGTTCCCTGCTCTCTAAGTGCAAATGCAGACTTCATAGGCTGACACTTTTTTCATTACTTATATCCACTTCAGAAACAGCTCAAATTATTTTGAACTATATTTCCTATGACATAAATTACTCTGTTTGTGAGCTCAGTATCTATAAAGTATGTCCTTCTTGCCATAACTGTCCCATGATATCTCTCATATTTTTCCATAGTATCTGTTCTACATAAAGCATGAAGAAATTGGCTTTGGTTTGTTTTGACTTGAGTTGTTTCGCAGTTTTGCTTTCATTTTTTTTAAGTGAGAACATGCTAAGTGCATTTTGTCCAGGGTGATAAGCGGTCTTGAAGTCCTTCCTCCAAAACAAGATTTATTAACTTAGAACCTCCCCTTAATTTAATTTCAATTTCCCTAAAGCTGCTGCTGTACCATGTCCCTTTTTAGACTGACCTCACTGAATACAGCTGCTATTTGTTACACATTATTCTCTACTAAAGTTCAGACTTATTTAAACAACAGAAAGAAATCACTGCCTCTACCTTTCTTCCCTCTACTCTGTAATTATGAATAATCCCCCTGTAATGGTTGATTTGATTGGGTTAGCAACTAAACTATTTGAGGGAATACAAGCTAGGTTGATTTACAATAAATAATAGTTTAATAGACTTCAAGGTCATGGGGGCTGCTGTGATTATACGAGGTTAAATTCCCACAAAACAGTAGACCAATTCCTGGCTGAGTTAAATAACATATACTTTTAAGCCAATTCAATTTTGAATTAAAGATACATCCCTTGGCAAATCATTCAAATGATTAATTACTTTTGCTTTTTAAAACTTTGAACTCCTCTTGAAATGTCAAGCTTCAGTTGGTAGTCCAAACACATACACGAGCTTTTGCTTCTTCCACAGGGTTAACAACTTCTCTAAGAGTCAGATACTCCCACTGTCTCCAGGGGTGTTGAAAGGCTACTCTCAGCTTAGCTTAGGATCTTTTTTTTATAAGAGGCTAAAGTGGCTGCTTCCACAAGGCCCTTATGGCAGAATATATTTTCCGTACTTGTAATTTTTATTCCTTTCTAAAATCCCTTTGGATTTCAAAAATCATCCTTTCTAAGATCTCCCCAGTTTTCATTAACTCTTACTTTTCCCCTTTTAAGCCTGGCACTAGCATGGAGCACAATATTCTGCAAAAGAACCTGATGTTGTTGTACAGGAGGGGCAATAAAAGCTCATGCTCTTGCCTGACACCCTGATGTTTACACATCCTTGGCTCTCATCCATGCTCTCATCCAGCACATCTTAGAGGAAGCTCATGTTCAGTTTGTTAACCAATGAGACTGGGTAAAAAAAATTAAAATATATCTGCTTTTAGACATAAAATTTTAAGTCTACTTTTCTGGCTTTTTGTTATGCTCCAACACATATACTAAAAAAAAGATGTAGCAAATAAAATGCTTCAATCAAGACTTGATGCTGTAGAACAGCTTGCTTTCTCCCTCCTTTCTTCACTGGATGAGGCTTCCCAGACAGGCTAAGAGCTGAGAAGAGGAGATGAAAATGGTGACAGGAATCAGAATGACAAGGAACAGAGCCACCTCCCCAGCAAGGCACCAATGTCATCCTTCTTCTGCCATGTGTGTGCCCTGGTGCCAGGAGTGGTAGTGGCACAGCATGGCATCATCAGGCCTGATGTGCAGAGTGATTCAGCAGTGTACGTCATCCAAAACAAAAATACCATGGTGCCCTACAGCCCGGTCTGTATACTGGGCTTCCCTTTTATATCATAGCAGTTTGTGCTGTCCCGAGTCAGATACTCCCAATGAAAATCATCCAATTCAAGAACAGGTCTACTACTGTGTATTTGTCCCTCTGTGAAGTCTCCATTGCCCAGAGTGCAATCCCCTCCTTCTCCATCCACCAGGCATGTACAGCCCTTCTGAGATGTGGTTACAGATTTGGCAATTGGTTTTTGAACCCTGTACCAGGAAGGTGCAGAGGGGCACCAGCCCTTCCTCCCCAGCGATCATTTTGGGTTGGACCCTGCACTGTTCATGTAGAAGATTGTTGCACTTTGGACAGCCTCAGGAGCTATATAGACAATTAGTATGTTTTCTTGTCATGGTTTCATGTCTGTACTTCAAAGACTCTTTACTTTGTTTTTCTGCAGCCGTCGTCCCTCTGCAGCAAGAACATCTGAAGACTCCCAGTCTCAGATGTCTACTCTGCTATCACTTTCTCCCACTCTTGTTTCTTTATTTTAGCTGAGCTAATGTTTTTATCCTGGTACTCTCACTTCAAAATTGACTAGTTGTTTGTTCTTTGCTTCTCTCTCTTTTTTTCATACTCTTTCTTCACAGCTCCTTATATCTTTGAGAATAAATATTTGTGTATTCATATCCAATATGAGTTACGAAAACAACAACCAAATGGCTGTTGGTTCATGTCAACACAGCCACACTGTACTGATTCAGTAGGCACACATTTTGTAACTTAAAAAAATTTCTTATTACATTTATTACACATCACCTTTTTGATTGTCACGATCTGGAAGGTGTGATACAGAAAGTTAACTTTCAGAGGAAATAGAACAAATGGCAGTTCAGTAGAGTTTCAGATAAAATTTATCTGGGTTTATTCCTCTCTTGGTATAACCTATCAGGATTTAATCTCTCTCTTTTTTTTCAATTTATGTTTAGTATAGTTTTGCATAGTGCCAATAAAAGAGATATATTAAAAGAAAAAAATGAGACAGTCAGATAGAACCAAGCAATTCTTTCTGCATCTAACAACTAAATATCAATTTATGTGCCACCTTGTCTTATGATTCAATATGGCCTTAACTCAGCAAAGTTCCCAACGACACACTTGGCTGTAGCCCTGCAAGTAGTCTCATTGACTTTACTTAGCCATATGTTTGAGTTTGACTGAATAGAGACCCTTAACAGATGTATGAAAGTTTTATTAAGTGCAAAACTGGGGAAAACAAGACATCTGGCTTTCTGATTAGTCTAAAAATTGGTAAGGAGCATTAGAATGGTTACTCATACTTGTGAGGTTTAGTGTGGAGACTGATCAAAAAAGCATTAACTTTTTCTTCCCAAGCTCTTCTCTCCCTTCCTGACCCAGACATTGCTAATTTGGATAAATGCAAACCCAGGTTCATACTATTCTTGCTTGGGTTTGCAAAAGCTGAGTCAAAAGGCTTTGCAAAATTAAAATACAGTTTAGCATCGTCTAGCTGCTACAGTGTGTTTAAGACTGAAACTGTGGCAGAAATGAGCTGGGACTCTGCAACTTACATGCCTTTGTTGGCCAGCCTCTGGCATTAGCTTTCACTTATAGTCTGTCTCAGGTCACTCCAAACTTTTCACAGTTATCTCTCCATAAGTTTGATTTCAGCAGAGCACTTGAGGCATTTGCTTGGTTTTCCTCCTTTATTCACTCCTTCCATAAAATGGGAAGGGTTCTTCCTCTTCAGCTAGAACCACATCAAGCTCCACCTCCTAGAAGGAGGGCAAACATGACAAACAGACATCAAGCATGCAAAAGAATGGGGATCTTCACTGAAGATGTTTTGTGTTTATGGGCCCTAATACATTACAAGAAAAAAAATAAGGTGAGAACTGAAACCAGAGCACCACGTTTTGCACTGCTTTATACCCCTGTTCAGCTGACCTGATCTGACTCTGGTTGGGAAGCCAGCTTGGAAAGTGAAGACCAGGGAACATTTCATCACTGAAAGCTGGAACAGTAGGCTGTCTGAACCCAGCATTTTGAACAACCTTTAATTTCATAATTAAAGTTCAGGGGTGGCCAGAACAAAGAGAATTACATCAATCAGCAGCTGCTAATGGACACCAGCAAGTCTTCTATTTCAATAAAACTACTGCTTCGTAAAGATTAATTTTGTTGCATGGCAGAAGGTTACAACTGCTTAATTATTAGAAATATTGCCTGGCAGTGGTGAAAGCAGCAAGACCTGGAGTTTGTTCTGCATCTTGGAGAACAACCAATATGGGGAGAGGCATGAGACAGCCTACTGAGCTCCACTAGTGCTTTCAGGAGAGACCCCTGGGATACTGGGGTGGCTTATGTTCATGCAATGCATTGAGTTCCTCTTCAACTGAGTCAGTGATGTCCAGAGAGCCATTCCGCATCATCTGCAAGTGTAAGAAGAATAGGTCTTTGGTTATCTCAGATTCTGTCAGTCAGGTGCACATTCAGATGCTTATACTTAGGCATCTTGGTATCATCTTGGGCATCCTGTTTGTCATTGAGCAGACTTACAAGACGCAAGAAGTTGTATGGCACACCTGGTATATGCAGAGAAGTATCTTGGGTACTCTATGGCATCTCAGAAAATACTAATCACTTATACATAAGCAACTGACCTTCTCCAAGACCTCCACTAACAATAACAGGAGCCAGTACTCAGAGCTCACATGTAGGGATTGATATACAGATACATGAATTTTGATCTATTGTTGAGCTGAATCCCATTCCTGCTGACCCAGCAACATTCATCTATCATACCCAAAACACAAACTCAGGAAAACATGAGTGGTTACTGGCTTTCTCTCATTTTTCTTAGGGCTCTTCAAACTCAGCATACTCATGAAGTAGCTTGTGGTTCCTTTCAGCTCTCTGTTCTCCAGTCCCCATTCTCCCTTCCCTCACTTATTTCATCCTCTTTCCTTCTTCCTTTTATACATTTTTTTATCCACCAATCTGTGCATATAAAATGACCTTTCTCTTTCAGTCTCTGCATCCTGAATGCTGTCACAGTGTTTAAAAGTTATCATGGCTGCCTGGTGTCATCAACACCGTGAGGCACCCCATCAAGGACCACAGAGGAGAACACCTACCACAGTGCTAAAGTTATTGTTTTGCCAGCTTCAGACTTCAGTACTGGTCAAATTCTCTTGTACTAAACAAGATGTCATACAAGATTAAAAGCAGCAGCCAAGATTTTGAAGAATTATGAGATTCATATATCCCTACTCTTTGAATTTACTATTGACTAACTCGAGACACTTCCTATTCTCTGTGCCAACTGGTCTTGATGTCATTCAGAGATAGTGAATTGGATATGCCATGTTGTGAAGCTATATAAACTTTCTTTGAGCCAGATAGTTTAAGTGTGCATCACTGTAATTCTCTTCTCAGTGAATGCATTGAAAAGGAATTACTGATCCAGAGAGCAATGGGCCAGGATGCTGGGTGCACTCAGTGACTAATTCAGGTTTAGACTGTGTCTCCTAAACCTTCAGATTATGCCCAATTTTTAATCCCTGAGATCAAGGCTCTCACAGGCAGAGACAACACTGCTTTGTGTGCACAACACAGAGCAAGCTGTCAGCATTGGGTAAATAATACATAACAAGTTTTATAACCAGGACTTAAAAATGTCTAACAGTTCTCTCGTGGCAGCTGTGTATTTGCTTATTATGGGAAGTGAGTGACATTTGAAAGCATGCATCCAGGCAGCTAGTCAGTCTGGGGAGCTGTGCCATCCTTCCCGCCAGCTCCTGGTTCTAGCATCTGATCCATGACGTAGGGGTGGTTCCAGCTCCAAGCAGATTGCAACAGAGGAATATATTTGCCTCTTCAGAGGGACTTCTAGGGTGTAGAGGATGCTGCTTTTGTAGAATTTAACAGCTTTGAATACACCAAAGGTACTGCTGCACCATCGTGCTTAGGGCAGCAGTGTCTTTTTGTCAGGTTTGTCTAGCACAGAAAGAGGAGAGGAGGCTTGCCTGTCCTTGAATCTTCCTCTCTGGAACTGGAAAGGGTTAAGAGTAACAGGTGCATTTTGCATCAGTTCTTATCTATAGTTCTCACTGATATTATCCATATTTTCATTCAAACTGGAGAAAGAAGGAAAGGTCAAATCCTTCACCTGGTCTTGTTTGTTTTTAAAGCAAAAAAGCATTTTTCATAGTAGTGCAGACCTGAAAGGAACATCCCACACAATCAAATCATATTTCCTTCTGTGTCTTTCAATAATGTGACTTTATCCCTTTCTCCAGTTGATTATGCTCTATCCTGAATCTACTCAGGCCTCTTGCAGCCCGGATCCTCATTCTTCCTCGGTTTAGAAACCTATTAATTTGCAGATGATGTATAATGCTAGCCTGTTTATAGGCTCTCTGCCTTGTATTCTACCTTGCACAGTTCTGTTTCCCTGAGGTACTTTGAGGGAACAATCAGTCTCTACTGCATCCGGCTAAACAAACTGAGCCCTAGTTTATTTTTTATCTTCAGTAAAATCACTTCCAAAGGGAAAATGTCCAAGCAACTCTGCTCCATGCCCCTTGGGAATTTGTACTAGAGAAGGAAATCCAGTTCTCTAGAAAAAGATCGTGACATAGGGTGACATTTCCACTTGTCTTTCATGGGAGGGATGTTGATCACCTGAAAGGGTCATGCAAATGAATGCTTGCAAGAGTGCAGCAGAGCCCATGCATGTCTCACTGCTCTTTCTACCCTTTGCATTTGTGACGCTAGCCTCATCTTGACTCTTTCAGCCCATTACCTATCTAGAACTGTCCCTTGAATTTGAGGTAACAGTGAAGATGGCTCTGTGCATCACTCAATATTCCCATAGAAAATTTCATCATTTACAACAAGCCAGGTTTCTCTCTCTAAAGCCCCAAGGGAATAGTTCCTCTGATTCTCCCTGTATAAAGGTTTATGTGATGCCTGCTGTTTGCACAAGGCTGTGAAATGAGCAGGCTTTTCCCTGCACCCTCTCCATCTGCACACAGACCAGAGGGAGCCTTTGTAGGCTTTAGGATATGATTAGACTAGCATGGAGTACTAATGCTGCAAGATCAGCTCTTCTGCTTCAGGTTTTAACCTTGTATTTTTCAACATACAGAGAGAACATATCTCTGGATTTAATGTTCATCATAAGGACATGGCAGCCAAAGCATCCTCCTCCAAGAAAAATGCAATTATGACTTTTAGAATGCTCTCTTTAATGGGTTATCACAGATATGATCAAACCATAGAAGGCTGTTAGAAATACTTGTCACTCCAGACACTTCAACCTACACCATGTTTTCAACAATTCATGTTGTGATTGGAAAGTTACCTTCACCATACTTATTGTCTGCCTATATCTGTACAGGTTTGTTTTATAACTTTACCGTGTGATCTTTAGGTTTGTGTTTCACTTCTCTTGCAATTAAATTTTCCTTTTTTTCTTGGGTTGCTTTTTCTTTCTCCCAAGCAGGTACAGCAAGACGGGTAGTGAAAAAAAAAAAGAAAAAAAAGATCCACTTGCTCATAGGTGATAAAAATTCACAGTAAAGCCACAGATGTAGCAGAGTGAGAATTACTGTAGCAGCAGGAACAGAAGATAAAAGAGGATTACATACGACGAAATGTAGTAATTGACTGAAAGTCACTGAAAAATACCAGATGGATGTCACTATTCCACATAGCTCTAATATGCCTGTAGACTTTATTGAGCTTCACTTGAGTTTTGCTTTTACTATTTTCCTGAGTATAGTTGAGGTTTATTGATATGCTATTATGGGACAGTTTATATGTGACCATAAAAAAATATAGTTTAAGGCCGCTGTATAACCAGGATCACTGTACTATTCTGCTTAGCTGAAGACAGTCACATTAATGACTGCAATAAGATAAATTCCTGTTTCCTCCCTTAGACCTCTGCATAGAATATGAACAGTAAATGCTTTTCTCAGAGCATTTAAATTGCAGGAGCATTTTCAGTGAGGGATTGCTGCATAAAAAGATGAGGCACACAATTTCAGATACTGCCAAAAGAAGCTTATATGGGATTTTGATTCTGGTTTTGTGTATAAAGAAAACAAATCTACATACTATAATAACTTGCCAAAGCCAGTGTGGAGCTCTGCTTAGTTATCAAGAATTTATTTTTCTATTTATTTTAGCATTAAGGGCAGGGTAGGAAGGAGAGATTTGAATTTTGCTCTTCTTTATCTCTTTCAGCCCGGCAGGGGTTGCAATAAAAGGGAGTGAGGGAAAACTATCTGTCTCTCTCTTCTGACTGAGTTGGAGGGTCCTGCAACTTTTCTTATTTGGCTGGTGAGAGGGTGTTTCAGCAGCCAGGAATTTAGTATTAGCAGAATTAGCTAGAACTGGACTCAAAGGTTTCTGCCTTCCTGGCAGAAAAGCATCATGCATGGGAAGAAAAGATGCCTCACCTTAGAGTTCCACTATGACTGCATTTTCAAAGTAGACTGAAGAGCATTTTTGGGCGTAGGTGACACCAACTCCCAGATCTGCAGTTCCCCACCACAGGATGGCATGCACCATTTGCCTCATCTCTCCCAAAAAGCACCTGGAAGACTGGAGCATCTAAACAAGGGATTTGCACGGGTCTGTCATGCAGGCAGGGAAGCAGCTAAGCCAGCCAGGAACAAACTCCAACACAGCACCTCCAAAACACCAAAAAGCAGGGACGTCTCAGGTGCTGGTCACTGGCTGAGCCAGGAGCTTAGTCAAAATTCACAGCAGAGAAAATATAGCTCCTGCAAATCCATGGGTATGTTGCCTCGGGAGTGGGCATGAGGCAATCAGAGGAAATCAGCACATAAAGGCCAAATGCTGGGATGCTAGTTTGAGTGGTCTTGGCTAACTGGCCACAGTCAAGCCACTTCCTCCACTCTGGATGGTCACTTATAAGCCCACTCCTGAGTGTCAGTTGTCCACTAAGTCAGCTTTCCCAGGAATTACAGTATCACAAAATGATCAAGGTTGGAAGAGAACTCTGGAGATCATCTAGTTGAACTCCCATGCTAAAGCAGGTTGACCGACAGCAGGTTGCACAAAAATGCATCCAGGAAGGTTTTGAATATCTTCAGAGAAGGAGATTCCACAACCTCTCTGGGCAGCATGTCCAACTCTACTCATTGTCCTCAGGAAGTCTGCTTTGATTGCGAGTCTTCATGTTGTCAATTTTACTCACATGGGAAAGAAAATACAATTGTTTCAATTTATTTCTCACATATTGTTTTCTTCTATCCTCATTAAAGACTTTTCCTCTGTTTGAATCCTGACAGAGATACAGAAGAGCCAAGCAACATAGCCCTGCTCTGCTACATATATTGCACCTTCAAAATCCCACACAGTTTTGTTTTCCTTCCCTTCTGCCAGGGCACCTGCACTTCTGACAGTTACCACTGTTTTATCTTTCTCCTTTTCTACACCCAGTCAGCAAGGTTACTTTGAAACACACCAAAACCTATTGATGATAGTTGCCTTTGCTATTCTTATGAGCTCAAAACACCCAACATGTCACTGAGCACAACAGGGTGCACTGTAGCTGTGGCCACTGATAATGAGTCACTAATTAAAATTATTGTGGAGAAGATGTTGTGCTCTGTGTGATGTGTATTCCAATCATCCCTCAGAAAAAAAATACTTTTTTGTTTTTTCTCCTCTTTCACAATATCTTTTATAAGCATCAGATGATATCCAATAAGAATATGGTAATTCACTACTGAGTGTGTTTTAGGGATTAAATCTGTGGGATGCTGTCACATGTACTTGCCCTTAAACTTATTTGAATAAAGTTTTATTTATATAATACAATATAATTACACTGTACTAGTATGCATTAGTAATTTCATTTATGTAAATATATGTTTATAGGAAAAATGTGTTCTAGCTGTGACACTACCCAGATTGTGCATGTTGCTACTGGATACTCTTCATGGTATAAATACATCATAATATACAGAATTTGTTTCCACTACAGATAGTTTTACATAGAATATGCTCAAAATTCCATTAGACAAAATTTTAAAAGGAGCTTGTGAGTATAAATATTCATGTAAGCATTTTCAAAATAGTTTTAATGAATCAAAAATAATTTTTGCTAAAATACTAGATTTTTAAAAGTTCATTTGACTGAAATGATAAACATGATTTCTACTTGGAAGTCTTCCCTACTTCTAGAAAATGAAATCAGGACAATTTTCTAAACAAACTGCATTTACAATCCATGAAGCCAAATAATGGCCTTCATAAATAAGGAAAAAAAGTATTTATATTATTTAGATTTTATTTTGTGATTTTTTTTAAGAAAATTTCTTTTATGACAGTGAAGTAACCTTGTAAAGTAGTTTGTTGGCATAGAAGCTACACCATAGCTTTAGAGGCAACAATCCTACTTAGAGGAAATCGTTAGTGTACATCATCTTTGTTCTCTACAATTTTCACATTCAACAAAATGTCCACGGCATGTTTTCCTCCTCAGTAAACATTGGTCTTTTCTTTTGATCTTTAGCATGTACTTCTTACACATGTACAACTATTATCTTATTACAGAATCCCAGAATCTCTAGGTTGGAAAAGATCTCCGGGATCATCGAGTCCAACCATTCCTATCAACCACTAAGCCATGTCCCTGAGCAGCTCATCCACCCATCTTATAAATACCTCCAGGGCTCCAGGGATTGTGACTCAACCACTTCCCTGGGCAGCCTGTTCCTCTCCGGGCAGCCTGTTACTGCTCCTCTTAACTTCAGTTGCTATTCAACAGGACACCTATTGCCTACACATTTGAGAAAGCATCATTTGCATTGCTGGTAGTAAATTAAAAGCTGTCAGACACATAATAAATAGAGTAACTGTATAGTTCAGCATTTGAAGATGAAACTGTAAACACCAGCAAGCTGTCAACTTGACATTTGCTCGCATTCATCTAGAAGCCGAATTAAATTGCTTTGTGTGCTTCAGTACAATGCCACTGCCTTTCTCCAGAAAGATAAATTCAAAAAAGCTTATAGAGAGTAGAACAAAAAATGTTTGATTCACATGCATCCCTATTGCAAATACAAAATTATATTCCGTAGAAACCCATATAAAGAAATAATAATAATAACCTTAGCATGATAAAAACTCTTTGGAAAGGATAAAGGGCTGAACTGGAGCAATCTTGTTACAGAACATGGTAAATAAAAGTATTATTAGGCACTCTTCTTGATCTTAATATATGAGTTCCTATGTACTCACACATAACAACATACTGCCTGATAAACCACAGAAAGGGTATTTGGCATGAGCATTAATTATTCCCCAGTGACAGTCCCAGCTGCATGCTGGGTTAGTGTGCAACCCTACTGCCAAAGGACGGATGAGATATAAACAGACACAAGAGGAGAGGTAAAAGGAGGTGAATGGAGTGAAATGCCATTTAACTCTCTATGTCTCTGGGTATCTCCACCCCAAAACACCTTGAGCAGCTGACGTACTGGTTGTAGTGCTGGTAGAGATGCAGTACAGCTGTCTCAAGTGCAGTCATTTGGCACTTTTCACTTTCTCTTTGTCTTCCACAATGATGACAAGAAGCTAAATTATTTAAAGTGTCCCCACAATTACAGCAGTGAGAATGTGCTTTGTTGCTAATAATAGAAATTATCAGTTATCCAGGTTCTGTATTTTATTTGCAGCCATTTTCTCAATTTTTAATAATATCACATTTTCAGGAATTCATATTATTACGTTATTCTTGAATGAAGTAAAATAAGCAAAATTGATAAAAAATAAGGCAGTGAAAAGAAAGCTGATTACAATACACAAGTGGTAACATCTAATCTAATATTCCACTTTAAGAGGGAGAAAAGAATCAGACATGAAGCTTATATCATAATCACATCAAGTAAACACTTTTCCTACTGTCTTGTCTGTAGTGCTGTAGTTGAATTGGGATGATGGATCCAGTATTTATGAAGTCTGACAGAGGAGCACAGCTCAAGGGGTTTCAACATACAGGCACAAATATGTCCTTTTTATTTGATCTTGTTTCTTGGATCAGACAGAAATTTATCACTGATCATAAGTATTTATATCAGGGAATTCATAATGCTATGCATTTCTGTTCCAGCTTTTCCAGTTTCACAGCTTTGGAGATTTGTAAGGAAACGGGGAAAAGCCAGGAAGATACCCGTATTTCATAGCAGACATGATTTTCAACAAGAACCATGGGCAAAATACAACTTGTGAGCTAGTAACCAACATTTAAATGGGTTTGGAGCTCATTTAGGGAAGCTATGGGACCTTTCTTTCAAACTGTAATCATAAATAGCACACTATATAGTAACACAATTTTGCCTGCGTACCTCACTGTGGGGATAATAGAGGGGCTGCTTCTTTATGGAACTCTCTCTAAGCAATTTTCAGTCTCTTTGCAGAAAAAGATAGCTTCAGAGCACTCATTGTTCACAGAAATGTCCAGTCGTCATCCTGAGCACAATCAAATCTTCTAATAAATATTAGCAGAATGTCGCTGCTTGGGAGATATTTACAGAGAGATCATCTAAAGGGTTTCATTCTCCTGATGTATGGTGTCATAAACAACCCATGTGTAAAATACATCATTAGAATATCAGCCTTTATAATTATATGCAGCAGATGTAGGAGCAGTGGAATAGTGACATTTCCCAGTTCAGGACATACCAGTTGTTCTCCCTTTTTGTTAAACCTACAGTTAGCAATGCTGAGGCCCTTTATTTTATACCTGATTGCAATTTGGACCTCCCTATCATTTCAGCATTGATCAGGTCATGTTCCTGGTATCACACTTCTGCTAAGAAACCTTTCACTTGGCCTACAATTTGACTAACAGCTTCACAGATTAGAGATGAAAAGATGAATATATATTTTTTTTCTAATGTTGCTTGCAAAGTGTCTTTCACTTATGTAGAATAAGTAATTCCATGAGCATCAGATGTGACAAAGCCTCCGTTTCTTGACATTTGATTTCTTTGATAATATTTTTGTTTGCCAAATAATGCAACAACTTTCCGTTAACTCCACAAATACATGCAATGACTTCCCACAGAATATATTGGCAGCAATTCTTGGGCTGGAACATTCAGCGATGCCAGTAAGCAAGAGGGATCAGACATAAGCCAAGGGTGAATTTGCAAGTGTTTGTTCTTTCATTTCTAGTCTACTCAACTGCCTGTTTTTATAAAACTGGTAAAAACATAATTACTTTTGAGACCTCTGTCTCTCTGTCAAAACTGGCTGGAAACAGATACTGAGTTTAAGAGTTATTAAGAATGAGGAGAGAAACCCACAGGCTGAAGAAGGAATCATCCTAGGTTTGTTTCCATGGGAAATCAAGATGCAAACATTCAGAAAAAAAAAAAAGAGGGGTATAGCACAGTCCACAGCCTGTGTGAGAAAAGCTGGGAGTGAGCCAGCCTCATTCCAAAAGGGAAAGCTGTCAAGGCTGCTGAGGAAGGGAATGGCATAAGGGAGATGACTAGTGTTGGCCAAGAGAGGAAGAACTGCTGGATTCCCTAAAACAAGATCAGCTATTTATAGTCAAAATCTGCTATGCTTCCTGGACTAATAAACCCCTTCACAGTGGCTGCTGGTGAGGCAATCAGGGACTCCAAAACCTTCTGCCTCAGCTCTGCTGCCAACAGCAGAAGCCCTGGAAATCAGTCATTCTCAGTAACTTGCTCTCCATCCTAAGACAGAAATGAGAAAAGGCTCCTGCACCATCCTCCCCTAGCTTGGCAATCCCCAAGCGCTTGGAAGCCTTACCATTGATCTTCACAATGACTTTTCCCTGTGTAGCTTTGCAGATACTCTCCACGGGGCACAGAATGATGCCTCCTCATCGGCAGGGCTTCTCTTTGTGTGAACTGTGTAGCCTCCAAAAAAACGTAAGCTCTAAACCAAGTTTTTGCCTCTCTTAGGAGTCTTAAGATACGTCTCTCCCAGAGGGTGCCTCAGGTCTCCAGGAAGATGAGAAATTATGTTAAAGCTTTCTTTCAGAGAAAACTCAGGAACTTTACTATTTTTGAGATTTCTAGGCTTCATACTGGCTTGAGTTCAGCCACAGACAGTTTACATTGACCTTTCTTGTTTAGAAAGAAAATCTAAAACTGTAGAAAACTCCTCTGATCTAGATAGTTTTATAGCAATGCTTCCTACTACAAGCCTGTTAAATTATCTGTCTAATTTCAGACTAAACCTGTATAACTCAGAATGCATAATCTGCCCGAGTTTTTGTTTGCAATGACTTGATATTTAATTTTATCATTTAGGGAACAATTTTGCAAGGGAAAAAAATATTTCTATGCCTCACTTCTTTTCAAAGTTAATAATACCTGCATTGACGAAGAGTGTGGGGTATCTTTTAGAATGATTCAAAATTGAACCTCTTATTCTTCTACTAATTAAAACCATTAATCCAAAAGGATTATGGACAGTAAACCTTTTCTACATAAATACGTTTGTTTGATAATTAATTGCCTGAAAATCTATCCTGTGCTGTTTTGTTTCAGCTCAGTTGCGCTAGTCTGAATACTACATCTACACATTTTAATTAACTTTCTGTACAAAATGCATTCCCCCCTGGTCTTTTAGAAGTGTCCTTCACAACTTTGGCCCTTCTGTCTGAATCAAACCTTCGAGAGGTTGTGCACAGCCCTTTGAGTGCGTTCAATACACAACAAGGAGGAATTGCAGGTAAGATAAACTGGGATTGAAAACTGTGTATTTTTGAATCAAATATGTCACAGCACCAGTTAGAAGAAAAGTAGGTAAAATGCAGTGCGGCCTGCAGGCTGTCAGTGTTTATATATTCATTCTACTGATGCCACAACTTCTTGGTTGTCTGATGTTGAATATCCTTTCATCTTTGTCTCTCCTGCCTAGTGACGTGTGCGAAGAGACTTAATCAGTTCTGTCCAGATGGATGCTAATGAAGGAGACATAAGACAAAACACTATTATAAATTCTTATTCACATCTCATTGTCTTCTGTCTCACTCTATTTTTAGAGCTGATTTCTGAATGTGCAATTACAATCCCAATATTTATCAAGCAGACAGCATCTGAAAGTGCTGTTCCATGTCCACCCACTCTGATTTTTATCTGCCAACAGCTGATGAAAAACCTCTGCATGTATTACTCACCTGTCCTATTGACCTTGCATAACATTTTTATAACAAACAATACCAAAACCACATTATGTTTTACATATCAGGTAAAGATGCCTTTTTATCTGCATATTAGGGCAGCCATTCTTTACAGAGATTATTAGAACTCACACATGGGCAGCAACAGCACATAAATACTCAGAACGGTGACTGGAAAATATTTCAGGTTTCAATTTTAGGAGACATTAGCAAGGAAGAAGTAGTTCTGTGAGATGCTAAGAAAGTATAATTACTGTCAGACCTGAATATTGTACCTGACTGACTTTGGTCCCTAAGAAGCTGCAAACACCAGTGAAACTGTTGTCACAACTGGGACATGTACAGTTCAGCTGCGCTGTTGAATTTTTATGGTGTCAGCAAAGGACAATATCACTCTGTCAGGGCCTCAACCCAACTTCTCTCACAAAGTTGAAAGAAATGCAGTGACCTTTAGGATGCCTATTCTTTCAAGAAGTGACTGAGGCTGTCAAAGGTGACCAGAAATAATTCACAGGGAAAAGAGGCAACCAGATGGGCACAAAGAGTTGACAACCTTGCACAAAACTGTGAAACTAAGGCAAAGTGTAACTAGTGAAGTCGAGTCACACCGAGCATACTTCCAAACAGTGCAACTGAGCTTCTTTACCAAACACAACTTTTTAAACTCTGGTTTTACTTTTGATTCAAAAGATGACGTTTTGAACAAAAGAACACTTTCTCTTCTCATGCTGGGATATCTTTTTACTGCTGACTTGGAAGAAGATATACCTCTTGAGAAAGGCAAAACCTTGTATTTTGTGATGCTCTGACTGCTAAGATCAGGGAGAAAGGAAGGAAGAGGGTTGGATCTGATGACTGCTGTGCTCCTATAACTGTAAGAAAAAAAGGCATGCTTGTTTTTGAGAAAAATGACCTCTAATACTCTGAGGAAAGAGAAATGGGACTACAGGCAATGCTAGTAGCAAAACCTTGAGTTAAGCCTTCCTGACAATATTTCCCCCATTATTTGGTTACTTCAAACTTTGCCACATTCAAATTTTTGGGCTGGCCTCTTTGCTATCCAGTATCTACTTCTGTTGATGCACTATCATGCCACACATAGTGCCTGTAACATCCACCTGCCTCAAAAGCCAGATGGACAGAATGGATGACAACACCTCCAACTTCTTAGTTTAAGGAATCCATGTGGTTGTGTCACTCAGGGTGTGTAGTGTCTCATGCCTTGGAAGAGGGCTTAGTATTATAACGAAGATTGTCTTATTTGGAGTGATGTGACTTTTGTGCTTTCTGAAGACGGCTCCGTATTTGGCCATGTAATGAGTGGAGAATTCCTGCATCACCTTGATGGTTCCTTCAAACAGGCTTACATTGCCCTGAATCAGTAAGAAGTGCCTCCATTTCTATTTGGGTATTTCTGTTTGTTAGCTGCTGTTGCCATTGATTTTTTTATCATTATTCTCTCCCACAATTTTTGCTCAACTGGGTGTTGGACAAGAACAGATAACTGCCAGCCCTCCTCCCTGATGAGTACAAGAAGGCAACCAAACTCGGTTCAGGCCAGGGAATGGCTTTATTGCAACTTTTAAATTATTTATGAGCTCTCTATGTAAATTATTAAGTTCCCAGTTCTTAGATTTAGCTCTTTGAATTTACAGGTTTTCAGATACTCACATCTGTAGCTGGCTGCTGTTCATCTCACTCAGAGTCATAGAATCACTAGGTTGGAAAAGACTTTTGATATCATCAAGCACAACCATACCTGTCCACTACTAAATCATATCCCTGAGTGCCTCATCTACCCATCTTTTAAACACCTCCAACGATGGTGACTAAAGCAACTCCCTGGGCAGTCTTTGCCAGTGCCTGATAAACCTTTCTATGAAGAAACTTTTCCTAATCTCTAATATGAAGCTTCCCTGGTGCAACTTGAGGACATTCCCTCTCATCCTGTCTCGTGCTGTCAACCAACATCCACCTTGCTAAAATCTCCTTTCAGGCAGTTGTAGAGAGCAATAAGGTCTCCCCTCAGCCTCCTTTTCTCCAGACTAAACAACCCAAGTTCCCTCAGGTGCTCCTTGTAAGATTTGTTCTCCAGCCTCCTGACCAGTTTCATTGCTCTTCTCTGGACTCTCTCCAGAGCCACAACATCCTTCTTGTGGTGAAGGGCCCAGAACTGAACACAGGATTCAAGGAGCGGTCTCATCAGTGCTGAGTACAGAGGGAGAATAACCTCCCTGGACCTGCTGGTCACACCATTTCGGACACAAGCCAAGATGCCATTGGCCTTCTTGGCCACCTGGGCACACTGCTGGCTCATGTTCAGTCACTGTCAACCAACACCCCCAGGTCCTTCTCCTCCTGGCAGCTTTCCAGCCAGGCTTCTCCTAGTTTGTACCTCTGCACAGGGTTGTTGTGCCCCAAGTGCAGGACCCGGCATCTGGCCTTGTTAAACCTCATGCCATTGGACTCAGCCCAGCGGTCCAGCCTGTTCAGATCCCTTTGCAGAGATTGCTTATGTACATTGCTTAGTCAGTATTGCAATTCACCTGAAAGGTCACTGAGGGTTGTTGCCACCATTGGGAATCATCAACAGATTCATGCCAGCATTTAAAATACGAATGTCACAAGTCACATCATATTTCTTTGAAATGATATTTTGGAATATCTTACTGCTGGGAAGGGAGGGGCAACAATGACATCCTTTACAACAATGTTATGGAGAGATTACTTTCCACCAGCTCCCCACATCCCAAGTCTTTAGAAGCACCCATTGCTGACAAGAGCGAAAGGGGTCACTGTGAGTAAGGAAGATTGCAGGTCTGATGTGTCTTGGTGTTTCCTGTCCTCCCGCTTTTCCAGCGGTGCTGAGTATCTACACCGTCCATGCAGGTATCTGGAATTTTCTCATGCTGGCCACGGGGGACACATGTAATCCGACACAATTAAGAAGGCCTCATCTAGAAATATCATGAATGAGATCCAGAAACCCAGCAAACTGCTGCCTAAAGCTAGGCAAGGTTTCCTCTATTTTCAGAATAATCTAGAATTTCTCTCTGTCACATTTGTATGATAGACTCTCCCCTGACTGTGAAAATCACAACTTTTTGCCTCTCCCATTCTAATTCTCTGTTGGATACAAACTTTCCTTGGTGTGTATATTCTCTCATCCTTCCCTCTGCATGCTGTGGATTTAATCTCAGTTTACCTGAAACTTGTTCCTTATCACAGGCTTACCTCTTGCTGCCTCTGGATGTACATACTTTTCTTGGTGCTTTGGTTTTCCCTTTTGTAGCTATTCTTGCAGATGTTTGCTAGCCTTTACCAGTTTCTTCTCCCACTCAAACTCATTCCACATGTCCTCTGTTTTCCTTTTGCATGTGTTATATACAACTTACTTTATAAACTGTGATAAGAAAAACTGGGAAACCTGAGGTGAAAAGTTATTAACCCAGTCCCAGATCTTCCAAACTGAAACTTTGGCTACACTGATGTGCTACTTTCCTTACCTTTTCAGTGCATTAATGACACAAACAGGTTTTTTCCTACTTGTTTCAGACCCCTGAAAAATCCACCGCACTATCCACAGCTATAAGCTGGATTCCTGCAGATGTGGCTGGCCTAAGAGAGGCAAGCAGAGCACATGTCCAAGTAGCTTCAGCAATCCTGACTTCAGTCCGGAAGGAGCTGAGGAGCAATAAAAAGGATATGGTAAGATTTTGGAGAAGACAGAGTTCCTTGTTTCTGGGACTTCCTTCTGCACTATTCCCAAATAATTTTTGTAATTTTTTTTCTCCCCTTCCATCTTCCCCAGAAAATCTTCCTTCTGGGGCAAGAGAAATATTTTCCCTCTACTACCAGAGGAGTCTGCAGATGCCTGTGGACATATCCTCAGCAGGTTACAGCTGTGCCGAGCGAAGAATGTATCCTCCTTCCTCACACTCAGTTGTTTGTTGTTATTCTTTGACAGAAGATGATGAGCTGATAAGGTAGCCAGCTAAGCCAATTTTCTCCTTGTGAAAATATGAGATGGGCTAGCAAAGACTCAGCAGTTATTTTCCTTAAGGTGTCAGACTTACCGTGTCTAGGACGAATTAGAGACCAACTATTTGAGAAGTGCAACAGGCAGACCCAAAGAGGATCCAAGGACCCTCCACTTGGCAGAAGGGTGGTGACAAGGAGCACTCCACCTTCTGGGAATTATAATCTCCCAAGTAACATTGCTGAAAAAAGATATATGTTCCCAGACTCAGCAGTGCCACATCAGGCAGAGGCAAAGCTTTGGAGCAAATCCAGTGTTTCTCCTAATGTCCAGTTATCTTAATAAAGCTGCAGCGTTCTTAATACAGATGGGCAATGGCACACATTTATTAGGAGGCTGCAGTCCTCTCACTCTTCCAATGAATGGCGTTACTCAGCAGTTCCTCCCCAGGGTTACTAGGAGGATTTCTGATCCCTTTGTACAACTGTAAACAGTCCAAAACCCAGAAAACATTGTCATGTCAGTCAAAACCTAGTCTCAACAAACTGGTTGCCCACATGTAAACAAAACATTTTTAGGGCCTTACTAAATTCTGTTTATCTTTTGTTGGCTTTCATTTATTTCCCACAGGTTTCCATTTTTCAGATGCAGATGGGCAAAGGCAGAAGTACAAGAAATACATATATATATTCTTCACATTTTCAGTCTTAGACAGGTCCAGAAGTCAGAGAGGTGGTCCTTCTGAAAAAATCTCTTTTCAAGTTATCACATACTTCAGATATTAATAAGTGCCTGTTGGACCATAATATGAAACTCCTCGTTACTACAAGCATTGTCAGAAGTGATCAGGAGCAATAAGAAACACAGTTGTTAAGGAACAAAAATACCTGGATTGCTGAACTATCTCATGTCCACCCGTTTGTGTTTGTGTTGTGACCTCCTGCATAATCCTCATCTCCCTCAGCTTCTATTGAAATTGTTTAGCACTGCAGAGGATGCACCTATCACCTTGAAGAGCAAATCCTTTAGCTTTTCTCACTTTGGAAGCTGCGTTGTTTGTCATTTGGCATAGAAATCCTTTACAGAGCTGTGAATCAATCCCACTCAGACACTGACCTTCACTTTGTTTGGACAGCCAGGAGAAGGAACAAATCTACAGGAGAAATGTAAACTAAAATAGTCTTATTTTCTTCCGGGTGACAGAGCTCATAGATATAATTTATTTTCACCTTCAGCCTACACAGAAAGCCCTTGCCAGGCAGGCAGCTGGAGAAGCTGTGTGCTTACTAGCTGAAAAGCACCCAGGTTATATGCTTTCAGTCCTCTTGAGATACTTCCTCTGCTGTGATAGCTAAACAATTGTATTCCTAAAATAAGAGCATGAGTGAATTTGCTAGTCTTCAGCCAGTATCTCCATCTCCAGATTGACCAGGTAGGAGAACTGTGGTTTGTCATGCAATGGAGACTATGTCAGGGACTGGTTTATGTGCAAGATGACATGCTAAGATAATAAGAGATCAAAAGATATCAAATGTACAAAAGAGGTCAAGACAATCTTGCTAACCTTGCAGCGATTCTGGCTCATTTTGTGGGGCAAAGATGGGAAGAAGTAGATAGCAGAAAGTCCAGTTCCTCCACACTTTTACATAACTGCTCTTTTGGCCTCCAACCCTCAGCAGGAAAGGGAAAAAGTTTGGTAACACCTGGTACCATCCATACATTTTCTTCAATTTACAGCCTTTAACTCAACTGACAGAGCCAAAAGAAATGTTAGCCTCCAAGTTCCCACAGAGCTTCTCGAGGTGTTAAAAAAAAAGGGCTTGCTTCAACAAGTTTGAAAGCTGTGAATTAAATCAGAGCTTTGTAGACTGTGCCTTTCTGCTACTTGTTGCTGTAAGAATGTGCAGGCAGGCTTAAGATGGAGTGCTGTCTCGTTTCATAACCAAAAGCTTTTGGTACATGCCTGAGGAATTATCTGTGGATTAGGCATGGCCAATGTAAATCAAACTAGGAGGGAATATCAGATCTATGAGGAACGGGAGAGAGTATGAGAGAGATTATGAGAAATCTCTCAAGATAATTTGAGATGGGGAGTTCTACCATTACCACAGTAAGCTAGAAATATGAAATCTCTGCAAGGAAGCCTTTCTCATGTTTTTGATGTTTGTTTCTGGTAATAGCAAAACTTTAAGACAAAGTGATCCTTAAACAGAGAAATTTTCAAAGAATATCTACTTGCATTTATAGAACCAAGTAACAGAGGTTGACTTACGTCTCCTAGCAGATGAAAAATAGGGATTCATCAATGACACCGGCAGAAGACCTGACTCCAGAATGGTTTCAGATTGTGTGCAGATTGATACTTGCATGTGCTTTTTTTCATTATTACTTACTTAAGTATGATTTTAAAGAAAAAAATTAAGTGGAAACAATCAGTTTGTTTGACTTTTTCTTTCAAGGTCTGATAATTTTTCCATTTCAGGCTTCCATTTACCTTAAAAGATAGGGGCATTTAGGATGTTAGCTAAAAAAATCTACATCCTAAGAAAACTAAGAAAGGGACCATGCTGGTATGGCAAATACATCTCTGTGTGCCAGATCTTGTGGAGGTATATGGTTTAGGGCACTCCTTTTTTTTTCTTACCAGCTCTACCACAGCTTCATCCTCTTTTGCTGCTTGGCCTCTCTCCTTACTTAGGCTTCTAATTCTACAGATTGACAAAAGATAAGTTTCTTTTGGCTTCATGGCAGTGTATTCTACAGGAGAAAAAAAAGAAAATCTTTCTAATGGGTGCATTATTTCCTTCCTATTAAAAAAAATTTAAAATTAGTCATCATAGTTACCTTAAAGCCCAAGTTTGATCAAGAAAACCTCGAGCCATTCATCCCCACACAGTTACAGTAATGACTGTACCATTGCTACCTGGCCAGTGGCAATTGTGATTACTAGTGACAGCTTCCCTCTGCTAACTGCCAGCTTGAATGACAATAACGTATCATTTGCTGTAGGTTGGGAGAATAACAATCTGTATTTATTGCAAAGACAGCAAGATTGCAGAATATTTTCAGGTTAAATTGAATTCCTTTTTTCCCAGGTAGCACAAGTCCTGCTTATAATTTTCTCCACAATAAGGAATGCAAAGTACCTATGGTACATTTTGTTTCTGTATTAATCTTCCTCGTCATTTAGACACGTTACTTAGTGAGTCTCTAGGATGTTGTGTATGGCCAAGAGGACAGATTCAAAGTATGCATTTTTCTGAGTTAAATGTTAATGTAATGGATAATCCTATGTTTTCAAGCCACAGAGGAAAACTGTTCATAGATGATATATTAAGATTATCTCCAAAAATAATTTGAGTGAGGAAGGTCACAAGGGGTGCTTTTAAGACAGCTGGTTTACAAAATTTTCAGACAGAAGAATCTTTTGGAAGTATTTTCTTGAAGGTAAGTGGGGTCACCCACAATAAGAATGCCCCTGGTTCAGTAAAAAAAAATGCTCTAAATAACAGACAAATGCAAAAGAAAACCTATCAGCAGGTTACTTGCCAAATAGGATGAGAAATTGGCTAGTTTTCTATTTCTTCTCCAAATGCAAACAAAATCCAATATATATGTATACTTGGAAACAACATCTCTCCCATTACCTGTCTCCAACTTATTCTATTTTCAAACCTTCTATTCTGTGTCTTATCTGTCTGTTTTACTCATAGCAGAGTTTGTGTACTAAAATTCGATACTTTATAAACAAAAATATGTAAAAGGCATAAGATGCTGCAATAATGGCAATGAAATGAAAAGATAAATGTTATTTTGGTAGCTAATGGTAGATCTGGCTTGGGTTCTCCAGAGAGTCTTTCTTCAATGAGACATGTAGTGAACATTGTTTTCAATGGTGCTTACCAGAAGATGAGAAGAACAAAAGCCCCAGAGGTACTCAGCTTGCATCTGAGTGGCTTGCTTCCTTACCTGCTTGCCCTTTATTCTGAGGGAAGAAGGGACATTTAAAGAGAAAAAAAATACAAGAAGAGTAACTCCATAGATGATACCCTTTTTCTTTACTTAAATAAAGGGCAGCTAATCATCAGCTTGTCTGCTATAATGCTGAAAAGAAATGGGAGAAGTGAATGGCTTGATAGTTCAAGGAAAATAAAATCCAAAACTATATTGAAATTTCAGTGAAGCCACAATTTACTCCTATTGTATTCTATACTGGTATATCGAAAGGCACTTTATTTAATACCATTAGATAAATAGGCCTGGTGGCCCGACTGTACATGTTGGGTGTTAGCAGAAAAAATAATTAATATACAACATGGAAATAGAAACAGAGGCTATTCTATTAATCACATGTAGACAGGTGGCAGGACTCATAGTGCCAAAATCACCTATCCCTCTTGTCTTAATATTTGTGGGCATTGGGTGTACATACTTTTCTGTTTCAAAGCCAGCCAGCCCTTCATCATGAAGGAGACTGGTAAGCTTTTGTACAGAACTAATCAACACAAACCCCAAATTCCATTCAGTTTAGTACATTACCAGATACTGATAGAAAAAAGAAGAACTCAATAGTAAATTTGCCAGGACAGACTGCCCGATTTGGAATGAGAGTGGAACTTCCATTATGTTACTGTATGCCTTGGGCTCCCTGCCAACTGATCACTGATTAGTCCACATTTTGTCCTGAATCTAGCTATGCACTTGACACTCTGAAAACTACGAATAAATTCTCCTTGATTTAATTCATCAACCATGTTGAATTGTTCATTGTTGTCGAAGACCTACCTGGAAGGTGTTCTTCTCCTAGCTAGGCAGGGAAAAATGTTCAGCATTCCTCCGGTTGGAATACACAATGTACTAGCAGTATAATGTATCATCCCTTGGATTATTCCTTCTCCTCTAACAGCAAGAGCAGTTGTATTTCTCCTATATATCACTGTCAAGTACTACCACAGGCTTGTTTTTTCCATTTTTACCAGAGTACTTCCCCATTTTACACCATGGGCTGTTGGAGCTGACTACGATGTCCTTTGTTGCTGGACTGAGCTTCCTTCCTGTCTTGAAGAATTAGGGATATTTGAGGCTTAATGCTGATTAAGACTGATTGACATAGCTATCTAAACAATCCTGGGCTCAAATCTTTCCTTACCATGTATGTGGTGTTACAAATTGCATATAAGAGGCAGACTACATGCCTGTAAATGGAAGACCTTTAGCATTTCAAAGGTTGATACACCACACAAGGACAGTGTTCATCACCAGCTTGGTTGTACAGTGAGATCTTGAGTGATATCAAGAAGAAGAGAAATGTTTATGGGCTCTGGAAGAGGGGACAGGCCTCTTGGGTGGGCTACAGGAGGGAAGTGAGATTGCGTAGAGAAAAAATCAGAAGGGCTAAGGCTCAACTAGAAATCAGATTGGCAAAGTCGGTGAAAGATAACAAAAAATCTTTCTATAAATATATAAATAATAAAAGGAGGACTAGGGAGACCATACAGTCCCTATTGGACGCAGAAGGAACAACAGTGACAGGGGATGAGGACAAGGCTGAGGTACTTAATGCCTTCTTTGCCTCAGTCTTTAATTGTGAAGAAAGTTGTTCCCTCTGTGTACAAACTCCAGAGCTAGAGGAGCAAAATGAGGCTCCCATGGTCCAAGAGGAGTTGGTCAGAGCCTTGCTAGCCCAACTAGACACCCACAAGTCTATGGGGCCGGATGGGATTCACCTGAGGGTATTGAAGGAGCTGGTGGATGTGCTGGCCAAACCCCTTTCCATCATCTTCCAACAGTCCTGGAAGACTGGGGAAGTTCCACTGGACTGGAGGCTGGGGGATGTTGTGCCCATCTACAAGAAGGGTTGCAGGGAGGATCCAGGGAACTACAGGCCTCTCAGTCTGACCACAGTGCCAGGGAAAGTCATGGAACAGGTGATCCTGAGTGCTATCATGAAGCACATGCAAGAGAACCGGGTGATCAGGCCCAGTCAACATGGGTTCACAAAAGGCAGGTCTTGCCAGAGTAATCTGATCACCTTCTATGACAAAGTGACTCAGCTGCTGGATGAGGGAAAGGCTGTGGATGTATCTTCCTGGACTTCAGTAAAGCCTTTGACACAGTTTCTCACAGCGTTCTGCTATGAAAACTGTCGGCCTCTGGCCTGGACAGGCGCACACTCTCCTGGATGGAAAATTGGTTGGATGGCCGGGCCCAGAGAGTGGTGGGAAATGGAGTTAAATCCAGCTGGAGGCCAGTGACGAGTGGGGTTCCCCAGGGCTCAGTCCTGGGTCCAGCCCTGTTCAATGTCTTTATCAATAACCTGGATGAAGGCATCGAGTGCTCCCTTAGCAAGTTTGCAGATGACACCAAGCTGGGTGGAAGTGTGGATCTGCTGGAGGGTCAGGAGGCTCTGCAAAGGGACCTGAACAGGCTGGACTGCCGGGCTGGGTCCAACGGCATGAGGTTTAACGAGGCCAAATGCCGGGTCCTGCACTTGGGGCACAACAACCCTGTGCAGTGATACAGACTAGGAGAAGTCTGTCTAGAAAGCTGCCAGGAGGAGAGGGACCTGGGGGTGTTGGTTGACAGCAGACTAAACATGAGCCAGCAGTGTGCCCAGGTGGCCAAGAAGGCCAATGGCATCTTGGCTTGTATCAGAAACGACGTGACCAGCAGGTCCAGAGAGGTTATTCTCCCTCTGTACTCGGCACTGGTGAGACCGCACCTCGAGTGCTGTGTTGAGTTCTGGGCCCCTCACCACAAGAAGGATGTTGAGGCTCTGGAGCGAGTCCAGAGAAGAGCAACAAAGCTGGTGAAGGGGCTGGAGAACAGGCCTTATGAGGAGTGACTGAGAGAGCTGGGGTTGTTTAGCCTGGAGAAGAGGAGGCTGAGAGGAGACCTCATTGCTCTCTATAACTACCTGAGGGGAGGTTGTAGAGAGGAGGGAGCTGGCCTCTTCTCCCAAGTGACAGGGGACAGGAGGAGAGGGAATGGCCTCAAGCTCCACCAGGGGAGGTTTAGGCTGGACATTAGGAAAAAATTTTTCACAGAAAGGGTCATTGGGCACTGGCAGAGGCTGCCCAGGGAGGTGGTTGAGTCACATTCCCTGGAGATGTTTAAGGGATGGGTGGACAAGGTGTTGAGGGGCATGGTTTAGTGTTTGATAGGAATGGTTGGACTCGATGATCCGGTGGGTCTCTTCCAACCTGGTTATTCTGTGGTTCTGTGATTCTGTGATAACCAGAATAAAGTGGACTTTACAAGTGCTGTTGTACTTAGTTGCAAGACAACTGAGTTGTTTCAGAATAGCAAACCTTGGGAAACCTCTCACTTGTTTGCCAGGCACTTCATATCATTTTAGCTATTCTGCACTGAATTCACTTATTATTAAAAGATGAGTACATCCTATGCCACTTGAAGAAACAGTAAGTTGACCCAAATCCTGCTATTAGCTGAGCTGGTCTTCTCAGCTTTGGAAATGCTGTTCTGCATCCGCAGAAGTTAAGTGGGGAGTTTTTCACTCATGGCCTTGAATCCCTGAATGTTGTCAGTGAATTCAGGGAATACATAAGAACCAGAAAGTTGATTCTCATCATAAAGAAAAAATATTTTTTTTCAAAAGGGTACAATAAGAAAGGCTACAGAAGAATCAGATTGTGCACTGGCACTCTGGCAAGCCATGAATGTGAAGGAAAATGTAAAATAACTTTCTTTTCCCATCTCCAAAGCTCACTTCCCCTGTAGCAGCTGGTTGAGTGCGTGCACCATCGCACTGGCACTTTTTAGTCATTTTAATCTCCACCCAGTTTATAGCAAATGGTCGTTATTTCAGCCCTTTTAATATATCTGATTTTACAGAAGAAAGATCTCCAAGCTACATTTACAGAGATACCCGATAGTTTTAATCATCCAAGTTAAAAAGTGAGTTTGATGGCTTTTGGGGCCACTGCCAGAACCATCATGGACTGCAAGAACAGAGACAAACGTGGTGTGGAATTTGTTAAGACTGCCAGAAATTCAACTCTTCTCATCTGATGCAAAACACAAAGCAGTATGATGGGTTTAGTAAGTGTTGTCAAAGCTTTAAGGGACTAGTCAAAATGTGTGCATGTCTCTGCAAGCAGAATAAAAGTAGAAGCAAAATCTAACTCCACAGAAAAGTGAAATCATGGTTTAGAAGAGCAAGTAATTCAGTCTTTTTATCCTTCCAGAGGCTGGCTCTTGCATCTGCATTTTTGCCAGCTATCCCAGCAGCAAACACTAATAATATCAATTTCTATCCACCACAGTAAGTGTAAAAATCAAACTCACCTTTGCATGCTAATCCTGAGCAGAATAAGGGAAAACATAACAGTTTTTCTCCCATAAAGACAAAAACTAACCTTACAAGGCTGAGTACAAGCCATATACAGAGTTTGCACAGCCTTTTGCTACAAATGAGGTGCAGCTGAATTTGATGGAATTACAGTAGCATGAAGTCAGCCCAAAATTAATATCAAGCCTTAAGTGTGTCATCCATAATACACTAAGGATACTGAGGGTGGTATTACTATATAGGATCATAATCAACAAAACTATATGGCATCATATGCAAAGCTAGTACCATTCATAGATGTGCCTGCTGCAACATGACATATTGATATCTAAGTCAAAAGCTGAGCATCTTGTTTCACCACACTGCTTATGCCAGAGATATCACCAATGCCTTAATTTGGCAACATTCAGCAACTGAAGATGTTACAGCATTTTCAGAATGTTTTGGAAATGTCTATTAAGCCTTACAGGGCCCCAGTGCAGTAGGTAAATATTGTCATCACCATTGGTTGTGATGGGAAAACTGAGACACAGATGCTTAATGACTTTCCAACCAAGGTCACCCTGGGAGCTGCAAATATCCCATAGTATAAGCAGCTGGACCTCAGAAGAATGAGAGTGAACAACGCTTTAGATAAAAGGCTAATACTACTTTTGTCTGACTGTGTTTGGATTTCAAGTTGTCATTTGCATTCTACACATGGATGAAAGAGACTAGTTCCTCACTCTGGCTGCAGTGCTCACAAAACCGTGCCTTTTCAAAGCCTCTTCATCAATGGAAATAATTTATTAAAGTCTATATTTTGGCAAACTGAAAACTGTTCTCCTTCTGCTAGTGATATTCCTGTGCTGTGACCACTCTGTAAAACTGATGAAGCTCTTCCCTGTGGTGGATTTCACAGGAGTGGCAAAAAATGCTGCACTGTATTTAAAACATTTAGAGATTTGCTCCAAGCTGCAAATATGAGAGAGAAAATCCTACTAGAAGCAGCCTCATTAGCATGATCACACTGATGCAGGAGCAGGTCTCACTGAATGTGCAGGAGCAGAGTCCTGATGTGATGAAAGCTATTTGGCCATTCATGCCATGGCACTGAAGAACACAAATGCTTGTTGTCTCCTCCAGTCTCTCAAGACTGCAGTTTCACACTTTCAAGCTTTCATATTTCCCGTACCAAAGGATGAAGAAATGCAGATATCATTTCTGATTTCCCAGGTACTCTACTCTTTAGGAATAACTCTCTGAAGAAGAGACAGATGTGAAAGGCTCAGCAGACCTCCCAGGGCCAACAGGCTGCCTACCTGGAACTGATGTAAAAGAAGAATGATAAAGAAGAGGAGGAACATATGGCTCACTGGTGTCCTTTAATATTCATTCTCCTAAGTTTACTTTCACAACTAGGAGTAAACAAGATTGTAATTATCCATCAGTGCTCACTCTAGAATGCTTGCTTGCATTCCTTTCTTTTGTAGGCTTGCACAGAGACTGTAAAGTCTTTTTGGCTTGGACTTCAACAAGAACTTCAACCAGAAATTTAGGAAAAACTGAAACTTGCAAGGAAACCCTGTGCAAGCACCTCTTTTTTAGTTGTCTGTAAATAAGGACGACATCTTTTACCCTGTTCACCTCAGGACTCTGATTTTGGGGATCCAGCAGCACTGGGACCACACTGATGAGGGCAGAGGCTTTGCTTTTCTACATAGTGCTTTGAGATGTCCCAAAAAGCCCTACTGCACCACATCTTGGAAAGATATTAAAATAGAGGGCTGTCTCAAAACTGGAAGGCAGAAAACACAGCAAAAAATCTTCACTTGAAAACTGTGAAGGACTCTGTTGATTTCCAGCCCCAGGCAATGTATTAGTATTTTACAATGGTTTTTTTGAAAGGATTTTTTTTGCCTGATTTCGTTTTGATTTTACAATAAACAACAGCCGAAAATTTATAACACATATCCACCCCCTGAAATTTTGCTCCTCACCAGTCTAACGATACTCTGTGTTGTTTTCCATGTTGAGCAACACCTGGGACGATTATTTGGCTTTTTAGACTAGGCTGAGGGATATCTCAGAAGCTCAAGGTCTTCCTTAAGGAGATTTGCCAGGAAATCTATAGGCAAACAAAAAATAATTTTCTCCCCTTTCAAGAACTACCAAAAAATGCTTTACCATGATGAGAAACCACTCCCATTATCAGGTAGAAATAATAATTCTTATTTCAAAAAGACTTCTTTTGATTTCCTTCACCACAGGAGCTTAACACCAAGAGTACAAACAAAAAGAGGGGAAAAAATTGTTATGTTACCTCCTCTTTCCTACCATAACAGCCCTAAATAGTCCTCACATTCCCTATAAAGACATCTGGAATACTAGTAATAGAGAAATCTCTTTTCCAAGCACCTGCTCCCTTAATCCTTTCATGGAAAAATGAAATATTAGACCATACCTCTTGAAAACATAAAAAACTATATGAAATTTTAATTGTTCTCATTGCAAATTTAGACTGCACATTAAAGTATATGAAAAGCAACTTGGGACAAAGGGAGAAGTGGATTTGTCTCCGTATGATAGGACTTAGAATTGCTGGTCAATGAGAAGTTTGATATGAGCTGGCAATGTGTGCTCACAGCCCAGAAGGCCAACAGCCTCCCGGGCTGCATCAAAAGAAGGGTGGCCAGCAGGTCGAGGGAGGTGATTCTCTCCCTCTACTCCGCTCTCGTGAGACCCCACCTGGAGTACTGTGTCCAGTTCTGGAATCGTCGACATAAGAAGAATATGGACCTGTTGGAAGAGGTCGTCCAGAGGAGGGTGATGAAGATGAGCAGGGGGCTAGAGAACTGTGCTAGGAGTACAGGCTGAGATATTTGGGCTTGTTCAGCCTGGAGAAGAGAAGGCTCCAAGGAGACCTTATAGTGTCCCTCCAATACCTGAAGTCGGCTACAGGAAAGCTGGGGAGAGATGGTTTACAAAGGATTGTAGTGATAGGACTAGGGGCAATGGATATAAACTGGAGAGGGGCAGATTTAGACTAGACATAAGGAGGAAATTCTCCACTATGAGAGTAGTGAGGCACTGACACATGTTGCCTAGGGGAAGTTGTGGATGCCCTCTCTCTGGAAGTGTTCAAGGCCAGGTTGGATGGGGCCTTGAGCAGCTTGGTCTAGCAGGAGGTGTCCCTGACCATGACAAGGGCGCTGGAACTGTATGACCTTTAAGATCCTTTCCAGCATAAAATATTCCATGGTTATACAAAACGTATTTATTTCAGTTATGGTGTCTATTCCCATGGTTGTGAGAAATACAGATTCACATTGTATATAAATTACACACAACCAAAATTGTATTCTCTCTTGTTCTGCTGCAGCACAGTTAAGAGCTACAGCATGAGATATTTTCTTTCTCTCTTCAGAAGACTTTGCCAAAAAAAAATTTGGGGTTTTTTTGTAGAGCAATTCATCCTTGAATTTGGCTTAAATTTGCCAGTTCTGATTTTAAGTGTCAAGAGAGAGATAAATTAGGAATGAAAGAAAGAGAATAACAATTAAAAGGCAGAAGGAAATACCCTTCTCCGTTTTCCTTATCATCACTCCTGGGTCATGAGTGAGCAGTTTGAAAAAGCCCCACCACTTTCTATCTCACCACCATCCTTTTTCTGCCCTTCTCTTTTGTCTTCCACGCCTTCCCTTCATTCTGCATTTCTATTGATCTACTTTTCTTGGAGATTCCCAAAAGAAGCAAAAAATACAAATCTGTTGCGTGGGTAAATCAGAAAAATGAAGGTGGAAAGCAGACATGGACTCTTGCCCCTATCTCTTCTCTTTCTACATTTGTTTCTATCAATACAGCTTACCACTCTTAAATTCCTGAAGACACTTTTTCTCTTCTTATGTCCATACTTCAAAAGAGACTAGAGGCTACATGCATCATCTGTTCTACAAATTGCATCTTGACTGCTCTTTTTATTAAACTTGAAATTAAATACCTTGAATGAAAAGTCTTCCATTCTTTGAGTCTTACAGTCATAATCCCCCATTTCAGGTATCCTTCCATTTTAGGCAGGTTCATAACCCTTCCTTCTGCCACACAGAAGTCAAGGAACAGCTCAATCATAAACAGCTCATTAAATGTGCAAAGAGAGCAAAACCCTCCGAAAATGAAGGAAACTTGGAGCTCAGCAGAGCAGAATTGGTAAGAGACACAGATAGTCTGCTGGGATGTACCCACAATAATGCAAAAAACCTGGCAACAGCAAGAAATGTGGAGTTATTCTAGTGACAAAGGTCTGGTCTTGAAGCAGTGGTTTTGATCTACCATTTCTTCTTTGGGTCAGTTTTCAGCTCTTTGTCCTTAGAATTCCTTACCCACACTATTCCTAGTGTAACACCTTGAGGAGAAAGCAGCACCATGCAGCTTCCTCCATCAGGCTTGATTTTATTTTGATTTGGAGAAATACAGGAAAAGGAAAAATACCATCAATTACTGTCTTTTAGACTGCTAATTGAACTCATCAAACCACAAAAGACTTTATGTTCACAGACTGAAGCACATCCAGGTGTAACATTATAATTCCAATTCTGTGCTACTGGAACATCTGTGTACTGGAATCATGATAATCACCGTACTTAAAAATATAGCTAGAAAAATCATAGACAAAATGTCTCCTCGCAATCCCACTTCCAACCTCATTGCACGAATTTGAGATGATCAAAATGTTTAGAAAATACCTGGAATGCACATAACAAAAGGGGTCTCATAGCTTAAAACTTTTAAATCATACAAATTTCAAGTAGTCAGAACAACTGTACAGAAATCACAAAACCTACACAGCTAGAAGTTGGAATACATGCCTGTTGCACTTGCACATCTTAATAATTTGCGGGACTATTTCTCTGGATCTTCAGCAAAACAATTCAAGGCTGATCCTTAGGACACCTTTCTCAGATATCAAATGAGGTCCATCACATCTTTTCTGAAATCCAGACAAAATCATCAGTCCTTTGCTTCAAATGCTGTATCCAGATCCAGGGAGTAACTGCAAAACTGAAGGTGAGTGCAGAGTTGGTTAACAGCACTTAGTGATCTTAACAAAAAATCTAACTTTCCTTGTGGAAGGCTTTTGAAGGCTGTTGCTACAAACTTCTCATTTGGTTATTTTTTCTTTTTTCCCTTTGAGAGCTTCTGGAACTACTGTCTATTATTTCATCTTTATCACTTATGAAGACACACACATCAATGTGCATGATTCTAAGTAAAAATTATCTTCTCCTGCTCCTCAATATTTTTTATATTAGTAGGATCAAATACTAAAAGGACCCACTATTCCTAGCTTTTCACCAGGCATTTGCCTTATTTGTTTCTTTTTCCTTCTGGTCAGACAGAAACTGCAACCAGTACATGTACTGACCAAACCTTGGGAAGGGAATAAGCACTTCTACTCCCCTTCTTCATTACACCTGGAATGTCCTTAGGGACAGGGCTGTCATTTGTCACTCCAGGCCAACAACAGAGGTTCTTTCTCCTGTCTATTGGATTTAGAACTCTCTAGCTTACAAATTCATGCAGTAGTTTTACATCATTTACCAAATTGTGAGTATGAGGGTTCAATGTTATATGCCATAGTGTTATTTTTAGTTACAATGCTTGTAGCAAACTCATTTTCATGATAAACAATTCTCTTTTCCCAATGGAGAGTTTTCAGTTGCATTCCAAGTAGACTTTCTCAGCCAGGTCCTTAGTCTGAGTTGACTCACTTATTAAACTCAGGCCTTGGAAATAAGCAGCAACTAGTAATACAAATTTTTAAATCTGCAGATCATAGTCTGAACTGGGTATGAAGTGCTTTGGTATATAAGGAAGCAGCTAGATATCACCTTGAGTCTATGAAATAAAGTTTGGCATACATGTAGCACAGCAAATACAGTTTTAAAGGTCTGTGTTTTTAGAATACAAGATAGCCTTAAAAGTAATTGTCTATCACATAGTAGTAAGGGTTAGTATAGAACACCAGTTCTACCATAAGCATTTGTACAGGGTTCCTGAAATCTCAGCTCAGAGCACACACAAAAAAAGAAGTGATGGCGAGGTCAGGAGCAAATTGCTACTATACATCACCAAGGACAGCATGTCAAGTACCACATTTACATGTGAAGTGGAAAGGAATTAATGAACATAAGTAGAATTCAGATAGTGTACGTTATCTGGCACAATGCAAATTAATGACCTCTTGCAACAATTATTGAGCCAGATCTATTCAGATAGGAATTACTAACATATTAACGTGTTAATTGATTTGTTAACCATCATGACTATAAAGTGCATAACAAAATGTTTGCTTGTTTTCCTGAGGTTTCTAACAAGCTTTTCCTTTTCCAAATAAAGACTCAACTGTCAAGAGGTTGTTCAGCTGTCACAGGTGTTATAAACAGTGCTTGAACTTCAGACTGATAATACAATATTTGATTTTACACAACACTTACCTGATCATCGTGCTTGTGTGAAACCAACATAAATCATTCATTCCTGAATGTTCATTCATCAGTATTAGTGGCACCTAGTCACTAGTGTCTGGTTAGTTCAGCCACCTGACTGTTTTTTTCCTCTGGATAACCTGTTCTTTACTGAAGGCCAGGTTTCCTCACCCTTGCCCACACTGGTAGGGGTTTCTGCATAGATAAGGCTAATCAGTGTCAGTGGTGAACCAGGAAAATTCACCAGGAGAAAAGAGACAGCCTTAAAAGGAATATACACTGTGACAAAGGTCCTGGCAAACTGACACTGACCTATCTTAGCATTTGAAAAAGAATCATTTACAGATTTAGGAATCTACTTTCAAAATAGGTAGAAGAGGGTATTTTCTCTAGTATTGTCTCAAGGAGAGGAGAATATATTTTATCAGCAGAAAGAAAAATACTATGCAGGTCTCTGTGGATGTATAAAAAGTACAATATTGACTTTGTATTTTTTTTCTTTTTTTTTGTCACTGTGAAATGAGAACTTTCAGCCAAAGTAAAACTGCTAATAGCTCCCAGACCAACCGATGAATCAAGGAGAAAGCTGTATTTTAAAAGTGTGGTGGTGTGTACCATGCACTATGGAGCCATTTGTGCTGATTTTATTACAGTGGTCTTCCGATTCTCAATTTCCTCAACAGCAACTGCTCATTTGAGTAAGACAAACGTGTAGCATTGATGTTTATGCTGAGGTTAGTAAAAATCTGTTCTGTGCTTTTGTGAAATGATGTGTGAAAAATCAAAAGACTAAGTTTGTAAAGCAGTTTCATATGAAGCTAACATGAGATTGGTATTTTAGTCGAGAGAGAAGGCGACTCAGGGGAGATGTTATTGCTCTTCACAAATACCTGAAAGGAGGTTGCAGTAAGGAGATGTTGGCCTCCTCTCCCAAGCAAACAATGATAGGACAAGAGGAAATGGCCTCAAGTTGCACCAGGGGGGGTTTAAACTAGATATCAGGAAATATTACTTCACTGAAAGGGTTGTCAAGAATTGGAACATGCTGTCCATGGAAATGGTTGAGTCACCATCCCTGGGGGTATTTGAAAGATGTGCAGATGTGGTGCTTAGTGACATGGTTTAGTGGTGGACATGGAAGGTGTTTGGTTTACAGTTAGATTTTATTATTTTATAGGTCTTTTCTAATATAAATAATTCTGTGATACAATGTCATCAGGAAGCCAGGTACAAAAAAAACCCCACAGACGTAACAGAACAAATTTCCTCGTGAATAATGGAGCAGTAGAAGTTTTGAAAGTAAAGAATATGATATTTGGGGTTTTTTGTGATTCCCATGAACAAAACTCGAGACTGAAGCCATCCACATGTGAGGACACATAATCAACTATCATGTTGAGACCTCCCACCTATCAAAACAGTTTCTGAGGCAAACTGCTCCAACTGACCTGAACCTTTTGTGCAGATCAGGGAATATTTGTACATTGTGTGAGAAGCTCATGAGAAAAGGGGAGATTCTGGGATAAACTAGTGCCTGCATTAACTTCCAGAGATTTGCCTTTATGAGCCTCCAAGGTAGTGAAGCGTGAGTTCAAAAGGTTAAGTTTCATACAAGTCCGTATGGAAGCCAAGAAGGAAAACTCACATTTGAAGTTGTATCCTTTAGAATTGTTTTTATATGAATGGTTCAAAAGATAATAAACAATTAAAAAAAACCCTTAATGTTATTGTGAAGGTTATCAACAACTGCTGTAACTGAAGAAATATCAAACACAGTATACCTGCATACATTGTTAAGTATAAACTGTGCTTCTCTTTGCTACCCGGTATTTCACCTCCGGATATGTACAAATACTACTTTTTGGTGAAACAGTCTTTCCAGGACAGAGAAAAGTGAGAATCAATCCTTCAACAGACTGTAAAAAAAATCAATAATTCTCAACAAATCTGACGCTTATTTATGGTGCTGTAAAAGGATTAAATAAACTATAATACTTTCCTTGACTTATTTGTGACTTCCATAAGTCCTGAAGCATAGGGCTGCTATGTGCATGGTTGCAGGTATTCTGCCCATAAAAATTCTCCTAATAATGGAGACCCTTTCAAAAAATTCACATGCCTTTTGTCCTTTCAGGAATTTTTTTAGTTGCTAGGCAATGTTTCCTCTCAGCCTTCATCAAGTGTTCAATCCGTCTGTAATATCAACAGAATTCTTCTGTGTCTTCCTTGCAAAAACTAGAAAGAAGGAATAATTCCACCCTGACCTTTTGGTACCTGAACATTTAATTAAAAGGCCTTTGCATCCCTCAACAAAATGTTACCTTTGGCAAGTATCCCAGCATAATCAGGAAGTCATAAAGAAAATACGCGACTGCAGACCTCTGTTTACTAAAACTACAAGCATATACCTCACAACTTTGCTTAATCTCATTTTTCAGTGATTTTCACTCTTTTCACTGATGCAAAATAAGGCTCTGAGCTGCTGTATATGACTAGGTTATACATTTCCCCAGCTGCCATATAGAGAGCACACAGAGTTGATAAGTTGATGGAAGTGGAATCATCCTCTGATTTAGTTTCCTCAGCCATCAATATCATCAATGAATCTGAATAAAGCCCTGGAGTCTGAGTGATTATTAAGTTCTGCGACTGCTGATGCATTGTTGAATGGTCTTGGGAGACAGGCTCTGCTGTCAGTTTTAACTTCATGCTTATTCTTGCTTCATGCTATTAAAGGATGGGAGCCAGCTACCCTGGAAGACAGGAGGCAGATAATTACTACTTGATGATCCAGTGGAACTCTTCCAACATGGTGATTCTATGATTCTAGGATCATGGGTTTGGTTGATGGTAAGTTCTGTATGAGTCAACAATGTGCTCTGATGGCCAAAAGGGCCAACTGCATGCTGGGGTGCATAAAAAATAGTATAGCTAACTGGTCTAAAGAAGATGTTGTCCCATTATACTCAGCACTGATGTGGTCTTATCTCAAGCACCATGTGCAGTTTGGGGCTCTGCAACATCAGAAGGGTATAGAACTATTAGAATGTATCCAAAGGAGGGCAAGAGGGAGGGCAAATGCACTACAGGGTGTGAATTTAAAAAAGTAGCTCAGGATACTTGGTTTGTTCAGCTTAGAAAAAGGAAACTGAAAGGTGACCTGATTGTTGTCTACATCTTCCTGATTAGAGTGGAGAGGAGAGGGAGGTGCTGGAATCTTCTCTCATGAGATGTCTCATGTCATCTCATAGTATGCAAGGGAATAGCTTAAAACTCTGTCAGGGGAAGTTCAGATTGTATATTGGGAAAAAAGTTCTTTACTGAGAGGGTGATCAAGCACTGAATCAAGTTCCTCAGGGAAGTGGTCATGGCCCAAAGTCTGTCAGTGTTCAGAAAGTGTTTGGACAACACTCTATGATGCATGGTTTTACTTGTAGGTTGCCCTGTGGTGTCAGGAGTTGGACTCAATGTTTCTCATGGGTCTATTCCAGTTCAGGGTCTTCTATGATATTCTAACTTTATTCCAGCAAATGCTTCTTTGTTTTCATGGTATAGTGATGGTAAGGTCTCAGGCAAAATTATTCGTCTTTCTGAGTTAATTGCAAATTTATCTCCATTTCAGTTACAAAATTAAGAATAATAAGTGAACCCATGAAAGTATCTTCATATTATCTTTTTATGCAATCTGGTCTGTCAGCCTACCTGAACTTACGCACCATTGTAAACCATTTTCAGCAGCTACCTTGGTGTACAACATTCGCAAATCTACCAAGATCAGTGGCACAGCTTCTACAGAAAACCTGTATCTACGAGGGTCACAGCCAATCTCATTGTAATAAGAAACAGGTCTGGAATGAGTAGATAAACTACTTTGAAGACATCATAACTTCCCTCTGTGCATTTCCATGGACACCAAATTGCAATTAATATCATTCTTCCATGATTGTCTGTAAGTATGTTCCATTTCAGATGGAAGAACTTGGCTGATGGCAAGACTTTGAAAGCTGGATAGCCACATTCAGAAACTCCTTAACAGAACCTTCTTAGCAGAAGTTAGCAGACATTTCATTAATAATTTTTTCTTTGTTGTACTTTCTGCTACAAGAAAGTGTGGCATGTAAGCAGTTAAATTATTTCACACCCCTCCACTTCTCACCTAACTTTTTAAAAAGCTTTTCAATGGCAATTACAAATTTTCCATTACACCGAGTCTCTCCTGCAATAAAGCAAGACTTGCGCTAATAACAAAAGCATACTCAAGGGACAATGGTTCCTATAGACTAATCTTAACCTCAGGGAATTGGCATATCTATCTTGCATTTTGCTATGCCTCACAGATGCAATTACCTCAGTCCAGCTGCACAATTTAATGTGACTGTTAATGAAGGACCAATACAAGTGCAGAATTACATAGTTAAATCCAGCAGCAGAAACACGCGCAGTAAAAAACCGACATTTGCAGATAATTATTGAACTAATCAAAATACATTATTCTGTAGACCTAGAGACCTCACATGTGCAATGAATGATTATGCTTTTATTATACTGCTTGTATAAGCGAGGCTCAGGATCAGGTTCTGACTAACCAATCTGAAGTACTGACTCCAGCAGTATGCAGATGCCGTAATTTAATGAAGTGTTAGTTATAAACTGCCAGTTTTAAATGGATTAGATAGACAGATTCACAATAAAAATTCCCTCTGGGGAGAATCTTGGCTTATTTAATGCACAGACATGGAGATAAATTCATTGCAAAATAACTTTACATGGAGGATTCATTGGATAAATTGTTTCTGAGATATTTTCCTCAAAATATTAGAAGTTTAAAAAATTGTTAGATAAATACAGGACCTGAAGAGGTCCCGAAGTATGATAGAAGTATAAAACAGTTTAAAATGTTGATATGAAGCTTTTTAAACAAAATGAAAGTATGCAAAGTTACCATGAACATCACTGCCATGGCCTTGTCTACGTCCAATCCTTCCCATGGCTTTCAAATTTCCTTGCTCCAAATCTGCTCCTCCTCTCTTCCATCTCTTCAGTGTTGGCTTGCATGCTTTCCTATGACATCCACATCTTTGCTACAGTAGTGAAGTAAATTAAATAAATAAGAACCTTTCCCAGCTATTGGTGAGAGAAGGAAAAAAAAATTAATGAAATGCACTAACTGTAGCCTGCCTGAGCAGGCACACATGCATATACATGCACAAGTATATATATTTGAACTGAGAACTTCAAAGGCAGGAAACTGATTAAAAAACCCTGTGGGACCCTAAATGTGAGTTATGTTGCTTTAGCACTTGGGTATTTCAAATATCTCAACTGTGGGGAAAAAAAAAACCAAAATGAAAATGCTCCTAATCTTAATGAATATTTACAAAATACAACATCTGCTTTCATTAGTACTCAAAGAAAATTCCTTGGACTGCATACTTGACCTGAAAAATGAGCACAGTCAAATATACTCAAACGAATTTTCCCAATGAGTAAAAATGCTAAGAATTTGTTCCAGAATAAATAAAGATTCAGTAATCTCAAAGTGCCACCTCTTTTTCATTTTTACATAGATCATTTATCATAGACTATTGGGCTCGAAGAGATTTCATAGACTACATTCATAGACTTCACAGACTTCACAGCTATCATAGACTACATGGCATGACATGCAACAGGAACAAGCTTTGTAAAATCTATGGCCTTTGATGTTTTTTACTTCAGACCATCCTTCATCCTGGAACTAAATGTGGATAAATGTCAGGAGTCCTTCACAATATGATGTTCAAACAGAATCCTAAAAAATTCACATTTTGAGTGGATCCTCTGTAAGTGGCAATTTCCATATGTAATCTTTCAATGAGTTACCTGTTTCAACTGCCCAACACAAGTACTTGGTCCTCACTTGCAGCAAAATTCTGCTGATATTTGTTGAGTTCTTTAAGACACGAGATTTTTAAGAGTTGGTGTAATACAGAATAAAAGAGCATCCTATACAAAACTGATATTTAGGAAAGCCATTCTTCAAGTGTTATACATGAAGAGATAAATGAGGTCTTTCTATTACAATATAGCAATAAAAAAAATAAGTTAAAAAGTAAAACGATGTTAGTCTAAGGCAATAATTCTCATTTAGCATATCATAGAATCATAGAATAACCAGGTTGGAAGAGACCCACCAGACCAACCATTCCTATCAAACACTAAACCATGCCCCTCAGTGCCTCATCCACCCATCCCTTAAACACCTCCAGGGAAGGTGAATAAACTACCTCCCTGGGCAGCCTGTTCCAGTGTCCAATGACCCTTTCTGTGAAAATTTTTTTCCTCATGTCCAGCCTAAATCTCCCCTGCAGGAGCTTCAGGTCATTCCCTCTCATCCTGTCTCCTGTCACTTAGAAGAAGAGGCCAACACCCTCCTCTCCACAACCTCCTTTCAGGTAGTTATAGAGAGCAATAAGGTCTCCCCTCAGCCTCCTCTTCTCCAGGCTAAACAACCCCAGCTCTCTCATACGAAACACGCAATCTCATATCCGTCCTCCTCTTAAATAGAACTCCACCTGCATTGTCCCTCAGTCTCTATCTAAAATACAACAAATTACTCTGAGTTGAGGAAATACGTAGTAAACACTGAAGGTGTTCCAGTGTATAGAAAAAAGAACTCAAATTTAGAAGGACAAGGAGATTGAAAAAAGACCAGTGGAGAAATCCTGGTTTCGTTTCTGTTTCACACACTGTTTTATTTGCCTGATTCAGTGGTTTCTTCACATAAACTATAAAACTGGTTCATTGGCTCGACTACATTTGCACAGCATTGTTGCCCTTCCATTGTTCTATTGTAGGCAGATCTGGCCTCATTAACACCTTCATTGTTCATGTTGGCATGTGGCTAAAGTTCATGTCTTGTGAAATGCTCACTCAACTGTAAAAAAAATGAAGAGACAAAGCAACACTAAAAAATATTATTGAAATGAATAAAAAAGAAAGTAATATAATGAAGTATCATTTCAGACGGACCTTGTCCAACTAACCAGAAAATTACCTTTGAATCTATATTTGAGATGTCATTACTTTACCTGCAAAATCTGTGTGACTTAATAGAATTTAAAAGCTATGAACATTGACAGCTCCTGACCCTAATGGTTTGAAACCACTGCAAACAAACAGTAAAAATCTCCTCTGGAAGTCAAGATAATGCATTACAAATAATTGTGTGGCTTTGAAAGCCAAAAATCATAAGTAAAAAAATAATTTCTTCAACCAGAAAGAATCTATATTTTCCAAATGGAAGGTAATGCTGATGGAAGCTGATGGTTTGTCACTGGGAAAGAACGATGTCTATCTGTGCATGTAAATTCCTGATGTCAACAAAATTTTCAGCCCACACTCCTTTGCCCGGTGCTTCCTGCAGCAGTGTTTATGCATGGTCTCTGGTTTAGTAGATGTTGAAGGGCAAGGGAGAAAAAATGTGAGAAAGTTAACATCTTGCCTAACCCTTTCTAGAAGAATGAATTTCTAGAAGAACATTCTGCAGCTTGAGAATTCTAACCTTTCCCATCTTTGAAAAACAGGTAGCTCAGGGGAAGCGATTGTTTGCAGTACTTAGTGTTTGAACTTAGTGTTCTGCAACACAGAAAAACACAAACATACACACCATGGCCACTGTCAAGTTGACAGATAACTTGTCAATCCAAATTGGGCAAACATGAGGTGACACCAGGCTATAAGGGCTGGATTTGGGCAGTGTGAGATGTCTGCATCTTGTGCATTAATAAAATAAATGTGTTCAAAAGTAGGGCAGAACTCATGACACAGGATGGCACAGGACAAATTATAGGCAATGCATCTACACAGTGAAATAGAACATAGTGAAGAGATTACCAGAACTAGCAACCTGCAACAGTAAGTGGCAATATTGCAACTGAATTCCTTGCAGACTTTAACAAAGTGGATCTGAACACACATTTACTAGAATGTCGGTAGTGGGATGTATTCAACTGCATGTAGTGCTGTGGTAGATGGATTCAGTGCTTTAGATCTCCTTTACCTTAGCATCCTCATTTCATGTGTAGACACAGGTGGAGTGATTAAATAACTATTTAATTTAGACTTGCCTTCAGACATACAACTCTATTTTCTTTTGTGAAACAGTGAAAACAATAGGAAAACAAACTAATACAGGGGAAAGAAAATTGCTCAGAGGAATAATTATAGAAACTTTCACCTCAACCACTAGGTCACTGGTTCAAAATCATTCAAATCACTTGTGACTGAAAATCATTACTAGTTGACTCCACTCAATGAGATTGTGCTTCAGGTCAGAGTAATAATTACTGCAGGACTGAAAACACCATTAGTGGCTCCATTAGAAAGGAAAGACAGAGAGAGAGAGAAAAGAAGTGGCAACTTTGGTCTCATTAATGCTGCTTCCCAGTCGAGGATGAGACGAGAAAATAGTTTGAGGAATCCTGTGCTGTTGAGGCCAAATTTAGCTGTCCAAATAAAGCGCCATTTGAGATACTCCAGGTTATGACACCTGGTCTGCAGCTGCATCTCCAAGAGGACACAGATCTCCCTTGAGCCTTACTCATTGTATCTATCAGCACCATGTAGATATGATAAATAGCTTGTGTTATCTTGGCTCTAGTACTAGATGTCCATCTGGGGACAGCCAAGTCAAGCCCTTTCCATTAGAGTCTGCCTCCAATACTTCCAAATTGAAACTCCAATCTCAAAAACTATTGAGTTATCAGTAAGTTTACTAATTAAAGTCTTCCATTTTCCCAGATTTTGTCTCTGTCATGTCAACCAACAAGAACCTACAGACGGTGGGAATTGTTGTAAGAAAATTCGTGTATATAACTGATGAAAACTAGGTCCTAGCAGACACCTTAGAGACCTAGAGACCTATTTCTCTGGAGATCTCCTTATGGCCTGAATTCTGCCACACTGTTTACCACCAGTGACTTATCTACATTTGTGCTGGGTTTTTTTCCATATAGAAAATTGATGGCTGAACATTTCAATATTTCTGAAACAAACTGAAGAAGCTGATCTAAGAACCTGCCCTAGGTAAAGCAATCAGGCTAGGAATAAGATTTATGACATTTCTAAATCACTGGACTTGCAGATGGCTCTCTAGTATATGAACAACAGTGCACTATGGCTGAGCTAGGATGTTAAACCCACTGTTCTTCCAAATCAATGACAGACACAGATGAGGCCAAGTGAAAAAAGTATGGATCTACTTGCAAGAGGTGAAAGGAACTTTATGGAGGAAAACTAAAACCTTTAAGAAGAGATGTTTCTCACATTTTCTGAAGGAGCCCTGAGAAAATGCCAGATACTAATGACCATGAACTCAGAGGGCTGCAAAGGGAAAGCAGTGTCTTTAAAAGGGTTACAAATGCATGAATACTGTGTTAAAGATATATAATGGAGCATTTGTCTTCTTAACAGTTTCTGGTAGTGTTTAAAAATGTATTTGCTTATATGACTGGATTCTTTAGACTGAGTTATCCTCGTAATAACCTTTACTCGTAACAATAGTATGGACTTATTAACGTTCCATATTTAAAAGATCAGCTGACATGTTCAATTGGGTCTTTCAACGTTGTAGCAGTTTTCCTAATGGTTGCTAGTTAAATTTTTCTGTCTCTTTTAAAATATCTCTCTCTTAAATATTTATCTGTCTCTTTAAGTAGAGTGTTTTAATCCAACATCAGCTCTTCAGATTTTAAGAGAAGGTTATTACAACACATAAAACATATGGTCTCACTTCAGCTCCCAGCACACATAAAATTAGTCAAAACAAAAGACTACCTAATCACTACAAAAACATGTGGTTCAGCTAGTAATTTTTGCTCAGATGCATCTTGGGACCAATTCAACATGATCAACACAATATTTTTCTTACCCCACTCTTATCTCTGTAGTTCTCAGTTCTCTGCTACCACACATACAACAGCAGAAGGCAGAATTGCAAGATGAAGTTCACCCTCTCTTTCCCTCTCTTATATTTCATTCGAGGTTGTCTCCACTTCAAGATAACAATTGCTTTCAGAAACTAAGAAATCTATTTTCAGAATTGATAGTGCCTTTTGGAATTACATAAATATATAAATCTCACCACACTGGTAGACACAAAAACTTCAAAGCAATATAGACATAGTATTGGAAACCTGAGATAATTCCAGGATCTTCCTCGCAATAAAGAGTTACTTTTTGTAGTTCCAAATGAAAAGCAAAAAGAAGTCTACAGGAACATCTCAGTTTACTGCTTTGCCTGCTGTTCGGAAAGGGAGCATATCTGCCCTTCCAGGGAGTGTGTTCAAGCCCTGAGCTTGGCATTATATCCCTCAGGGTCTGCCTTGGGACACTGAGCAACCACTGCCTTTAGGACAACATGCAGGCACAGTTCAAGGAATAATTGTCTCTCAGGACCGCACAACATAGACGTACAGATGACACTGGTTTTGCCACCATCTATTTATTGCAGCCCTCCATCATCAGGCTTTGCATGCTCAAGATCCTTATGCCACATCCCAGGGCAGATAAAATATATCCTTGGTTTCACGCTGTAAAAATACCACACTTAGGAGACACGGTTCAGCCTTCATGTTATTTCAGCTTCTTTGAACCAGAAAAAGCAAATCAAATTAATTATTGCATTTTAGGATTACAGGAGAATCATGGTAAATGCAAAGGACTCCTGCAACCAAGCGCAACACAGGCAGAAAGCAGCTGCCTATGTTAGGGAATGGCTTTCTGAGCAGTGCGATGGAAAGCCAGCAGCGCAGGCTGGTGTGGGAATGATCCTCACCTGGTTGCGTCAAGGAGTGTGAGCACAGCCAGGGAAATGAGGCAGAGCTCTGCCTCGGGATTTTCACAGCCAGAGACGGCTGCTGAAGTGGAGGCCACCAGCAGCTCCACAAATACGTGTTGTTCTTTGGGCTAGCAGTCACCCTGGCAAATATTAAAGGCAGTCAGCTAAAGTATTACTTGTGATCTAGTCAGTTTGATTTACACTGGGATAATTGTAAAACAGAATCGACAAGGGAGCAAGGTCCACAGGCTCTCTCTTATGCACACCACAGTGAGAGGGGACACAGCACACGCAGGCTGAAAATCAAAAGTGTGATTCACCATTAAAGTGAGACGCAAGAGCTATCAACGGTTTCAGGCCAGAAAGCAGACTTAAATGTAGCTTTTAAAAAACAAAAGTACTACTAAACCTTTATGATTTTTATAATTCCTGTTTAATTTAAGTCCACAAGAGTTTATGAACTGAGTAAAACTGTAAAGGAAGATTGAAAGTAACCTTTGACATGCCTGACCAAGTCATTATTAAGTCATTACAGTGAGAACATCAAAGCAAAGACTAGTTCTATCACGACCAGACTTAAATGAAAAATGTTTTACCGTATGCATGTGTGTATGTTCTATTTACTCATATTTTCACAAGATTTTCTGAGTAAAAAAGAATCCAAGTATTGTGCTGCTGGGGAAACAGAAATAATAGTGTAATCTTCTGAGAAAGCGTGAAACATAGAATTAACACCACTGAATTGAATTTAATAACACTGTGTAACATCAGACTTACCCCTAAATCAATACTTAATTTTCTCAGTCATCTTACAGATTAGTTGTAGCCATTATATCTCCAGGGAATATCAACTACTCCATGGAGGGCCAGCCTAGTTAAGTAATGTTTTGTAGGATCTTCTAGTGGACAGGTCTCAAAATATTCTTTATGAGTGTATAACCTCATCTTCCATAAATAATTTTTGTGTACTCTAGAGGCATCCCTCATGTTCTGTAGCAAGTATTATAGTCAATTCTACCCACTTAAGCTCAGTGTTGCCCATGACATATTACACCTATTATTTCTAAACCTAGACTAAATATAACCCACTTTTGGAAGGCAACAAAAATAATAATCACCAATGTGATTGCATAAAAATAAGCTTCTACAACCACTGCTTTCCCAGAAAATGGAAGTCAGCACTGCACTTTAGATTACTCATAGCAAAATTCTGCTGCTTCCAGTTCTTCCATATTCTATTTCAATTCAGTTTTTACATGGAAATATCTCATAATCACAAGTAAAATGAAATTAAGAAATTATGGGCATCATAAGATGCACTTTTACTCACAATTGGAAAAAAAAAATGTGTGTGAAAAGGCTTTGTGGTAGCAGCAGAGATGCCACTCCTTGGATGATACTGTCCTGCTGCAGAGTGCAGGTGTGGCAGAGAGAACCACAGCATATCAGCAGATCACACCAGGTGGGGTGGCATCAGCAGATGTTCATGCAAGGTTGCTCCAAGACTCACCGTGTGACTGCACCAAATATATAACATCCTCGAGCTAAGAAGAGTGGAAGTTTGATGCTACAGCTCAACTCTCTGCTACCACACAAGGAGAGGGTGCATCTGATGTACACAAGTGTGCATCAGAGCCTATTTAGGTTGTGGCCTGTGAGGTTCCCATAGATTTAAGACAATTGTGCCAGTAAGAAATATGCCAGTGCTGAATGCTCTCAAACAGATGTGAGTTTGGTCAAGGTGAGTCCTGCAGCATCTGCAATTAAGCAACTTGACTTGGAATGGAATTTGCACTGCCTACAAGCCTTTCTGAATCTGAACAAAGCTGTTTCTTCTTGAGGAATTAATAAGTTTACTAAATTAAATTAGATTTACAAACTCTTGTGTGGAATACATGCTTGATGCTTCAAGATGTAATGATTTTACTCAGTTAATAGCATTGCAAACAGATGGAAATAAGAATATAGAATAAGGTTATGTCATGATAGAAGGGAAATTTTGTAGCTTTGCCTTTGCCAACAACTTGGCATTGTACATGGAACTAATCCATAGTTTAGTGTTTAGTGTTTTCTGTAAAAGAAAAGATGAACAAGCCTGCTAGGAAATTAACGCCTGCCTTACAGGTTTGTCTGACAGCAACCTGCCAGCAGCAGATTCTTAGGAAGATATTTAAGAGAGCATGTCTTTTTATATTACACTTGCTTTCAAGCAATCAGTGATTTATGATCTCTCTGACAGAGATGTTTTAAGTCTAAACTTCACATGGACTGACAGGTATATATCACAGAATAAATCACAGAATAACCAACCAGGTTGGAAGAGACCCACCAGACCAACCATTCCATTCCCACCAATCCCTAAATCATGCTCCTAAGCACCTCGTCTACCCTAACCTTAAACACCTCCAGGGACGGTGACTCAACCACCTCCCTTGGCAGACCGTTCCAATCCCTAACCACCCTCTCCGTGAAGAACTTTTTCCTAATCTCAAGCCTAAATCTCCCCTGGAGGAGCTTGAGGCCATTCCCTCTCGTCCTGTCCCCTGTCACTTGGCAGAAGATGCCAGCTCCCTCCTCTCCACAACCTCCCTTCAGGTAGTTGTAGAGAGTAATAAGGTCTCCCCTCAGCCTCCTCTTCTCCAGGCTGAACAACCCCAGCTCTCTCAGCCACTCCTATGATTAATGAACCCAAAAGTCAGAGATACAACAGAACATTACAGGGATCACTGATGGAGTTTTATATAGTGATTGCACTGTACCTACTGGTCTGTCTGTAAGCACTGTCCCTTATTTGCATGAGCTATAAAATCACCCTAAAAAAAATTCTATATTGTCAACATGAATAGGTTTTCCTCCTCCATCAATTTGGCAAGATAAGGAAGAGAGAAATAGTGAAAGAGCATATGGTAGAAGAGATACACCGGCACATTGTATGCAACAATGAAGGAAGATGGGAATCTTGTAGGAACAAAATATGCTTTATCTGCTTAAGAATTATAGGCAAAGGAAATCTTCGGTTCAATACATAAGACAACCTGAGTATCCAGAACTGAGAAATAAAGTGATATTTTTCTGAGTTTCTTTCTACTCCTGAAAATAGTAAAATATGATCTGTAGAGCTAACTGACTTTGACTGCAAGAAGTTATTTCAATTCCTCATGCTATATTAACTTTTTTTACTCAATATTTAGAAGCAATCATTGTAACACTGAGAGTAGCTGGTGATATTGCCACTACGGAATCCAAAATCTAGGAGAGCTCCAAAAGCTTCATAAATCAGATACCAGTCCTGGAAAGAATTATGGATAACTCATGTAAGTGTGCATGCAAAAGATTTTGGTGATATCATGTCTAAGTGTTCACATTCAACTAAGTGTGGGCTGTGGAATGTTCCTCTTTCATATGCCTGGAAGGTTATATCCAAAGTCATTTCAATGTTTGCAACAGTATAGTCACAGTGGAACACAGTCTTCATTTATTGCACTTAAATATTGTAGCTAAGGGATTTTTCCTAAATATTCATTGTTTGTTGAACCGAAGCACTATTCACACAATTTATTGGGACTTTAGTGCCTTCAAGAATTTGCTTTTCTCCCAGCTATATCATGTGTGAAATAAATGAATATTCTGTAAAGCTTCAGTCTCAAACATTTAAACACGTAGAAGAAACTTAAAATCACACAGCCCCACTATCATCCTGTTCTTAAGAAGCAAGATACAAACTCTGTAAATGATGCTTGAGTAAAAGGGGAATTATGACAGGTGCAGGTGCCCAGTGAGATTTGCAGAGTTCTCACACTGACATTTGGAAAGGAATCACCTTATATCTTACGGTGCCTGGGAGTGTTGGTTAATAGTAGTAACCTTGGGTTAAAAAGAACTAAGATTGTACACTGTTGTACAATCAAGAAAAAAATACTTTCTAATGTGTTTTAATTACGCGTGAATATTTGGGTAATTCCTCTTTTACTTGTCTTCATTACATTTTTAAGCCTAGAAAAAAACAGCACTGCAGAGGAAAAGCAATTTCACAGCACTCTATACTTACTGCACAAAGTTGTTACAAGTCAATATTCTTCCTAGGTAATGGGCATTGAATGTAAATTTCTTATTTGAAACATATTGCAAACTGCTTGAATAAAGAATAGTCAAAATTCATCTGTTCCACAGCAGCTATGACTGCAAAAATGCCAGCCTCACCAAGACACTGAGGAGAGCTGATCATTCCAGTTAATATATGACCTCATCACCATTCAAATATAAATGAAATACATCACTTTGAGACAAGGGACTTTATCTTGGTTTCACATCCATACTAAATGAGATAGGCAAATGAAACAGATAAACTAGAAAAGAGTAGCTAAGTGTTCATTATGTTTCATGCAAGAATCATAAAATGGATTAAAAGGGACCTTAAATATGATCCAGTTCCAACCACCCAGCCATGGGCAGGGATAACTTCCACTAGATCTAGTTGCTCAAAATACAGTACAAAGACCAAACACAGTACACCAAGCCTAAAAGCCTAAGATTATGTCAGTGAAAACACACAAGGGTGCTGAATGTTTTTCAGGTAAATAGGGCCAGCACAAACCACAACTTCTCAGTTCAACATTTTGACTGGAAAAAAAGTTCTCTGGTATCTTTGGAAAGAAACACTCGACTCAGCTGTCTTATCTGAACAGCTGAAAGCAATAAACACAAACATAACATCCACCTGGACACTTTCATATTGAAAAGCCCTAATCATATTACTTATTCTGACTTACTGTACTGCTTATGGTTTTAGCCAAATACATTCCTGTTAGGTTTTTTCCATAGAAAGAATTAACAACTCAAGAAGTTGATTATTATAATAACTTGAGGGCACATTTCGTTTACAAGGTAATATGTATAATCTGGACTTGGCTGAAGGCCAAGGGCTTTATTAGCCCTGGATATGGTTATTACAGGTTATTATACTCAATGTTTAATTAAATATTGAAATCTTAAAATACAGAACTGGGAGGAAAATTGCTTTCTTCCTTCACCCTCCTTCAGCCATGTTCTTTGGTCTTTTCTTTTTCAACTTGTACTCTTTTCTTTTTAAACCATGTCCATTTTACATTACCCTCTGATCTTTTGCGTTTCCTTTTGTTTCCACAGATATGGATGACAACAGAATAAGGATTTTAGGATATATCTTTCAAAGTGAAAAACATTTTGAAAACCCAGAGCACTGTAGGATTTTACCAGAACACATAGATACTAATAGACAATTGAGGCAGTAGAATGTTCAAAGTAAAATTACTGTAGAAAAATCATTATGCAATGAGAAGAGCTAGAGAACGGGAGAGGTAGGTTTGTCACTGAAGGTAGATAATATAAATCACCTAATGCTAGTCGTTTCTAGTGAAGATACAGGACACTCCATATAACTAGGTCTGACTGCATGCCTGGTTTTAGGAGGCCATTATTAGACGAGGTTAATCCCATCCCTGCCAAGAGTTCATTCCTGGACTCCATTTTCTTGAGCTGTAACAAATACATTCTCGAAGCCTCCCACTGTATACAGTCAATGAAATGCAGGTGACTCGAGTAAGTGGATTTAGCAGAACAGTCAAGGTGAGGGGATATATTGGAAGCTGCTTAGGGAAGTAGCACAACCACGTACAGAGAGCAGTGGGCAATTTCAAGTGGGTATATATGAAGAAACACTGAATGAATGAGGATTATTACAGCTGATGAACAAGTTAAAAGATGGCTGGCAACTATCCTCCCAATGATGATGTTAGCAGATTGTCCACTTGTTTTCTATAAGGTCACAAGCAGCACCACAAGAAGGAAGACAAAGGGTCTAACAACGCAGTGGGTGGAAATGTTAACTGATGGCACTGAGATGCCAATCAGAGATGGTTCTGTCACTACTATGTTTATCAGTCGTATTAGAGGAATAAAAATCTGGCACCAAAACTGTTCTCTCTCCACAGGCTGGAATGCCAATATTTCCACAGGAATCTGAAAGTGAGTACCTGTCCTCCCCTGCCAGTGATACAGTAGACTTCCAAAGCTGAAAAATATTTTTGTATCCCTGTGATCCCCTGAGTACATGCTGATATCCAGCTTAAGTGTCTGGCAGCTACAGCGATATCTGTATACCTGGCAAGATAATAGTTTGTTGTCAACAAAATCAGTAATTTATAAAAAGAAGAGATGTTTCATTAATGCAATAGAAAACTCTATATTAATAGGAGTTATGTTCCCAAATAATTTCCAAGTTTGAGTTAATTTGCTCTCTAAAATGGCACATGAAGAAACAATTGTAAGATAAGGCAGAAATTGAATTTCAGCTTATCTTCTGGGACCTACACTCTGAATTCCCACTGTGATAAGATGCAAACTCTTCAAATAAAACTAGTGTTTGGACAATGCCTTGTGAACAGGAATCAGAGCTAAGATGAATAATGGCAGTTGAGCCTCAAAAACTATATACTTTTCACCTTATGAGGTTGTGACAGCACATATGGTGCATCACCACAATGCCTGTGGGGCTGTACTCTGGAAGATACATGGAAAGCTTGCAGGAACAATCACCAAAGATGATGTACGTAGTGCCACAATGGGAAAATATTTGGAAGTTAAGTTTTAGATTGACCCTAAAGAAGAGGTTAGGCAGAGATACAAGAGATGGAGAGGGACTTTAGAAGCGAGGCTGCTGTCACAGATCTTTAAGTAAGCACCAGCTTTAAAAGCAGGGAAAATAAAACGGTATATGTGGAAGTTTTCATGAGATGAAATAAAAAAAAATTCTATGATTCAGATGGATCATTAAAAGGAAGATTTTAGCCAACTAGAAACTTTCATAAATTATCTACAGTGGAGATTAATTTTAAGGACCTCCTCAACACCTAGATCTTACTAAAATTCCACTGAAGATTTGGCCTCTATCCAACCCTGTCTGTAGTCTGTCTTTTTCTCCTTTTTTCTTCTTTCCTTTCCCTGTCTCATATTCAGTACATCTGTATCCAGATTTATCCTACATCTCTTCCTCTGCTTTCAGAGGACTGAAAAGCTCCCTGCTACTAACAGTACTCACTGTACACATACAGCTTGACAGGTGAGCTGTAAAGTAAAACTGTCTTGCCAGAAACCTTCCCAGTTATCCACAGGTGTCACAAGTGTGAGTCAGCCTGTGTTTTCATACTGCTTCCTTTCTGTCTGAGTGAGGAAGCCTTATTCTGAACACAGCACTTTCCTCCTGACACAGATTCACGCACACCAAGACCCGCAATGTGCATATTATCGTACCAGAACGCTGGCTCGATACGAGTGGAGTCACTGCATTTTTGTCCACCTATCACTCTATATAGTTCCCCGCTTCTTATTTTCCCTCCGGGTTTTCCACTTTGCAAAGAACCTGTGACACTAACAGTGTAGAGCAGGCTCTGCCAGGTGATCTGAACACTCCCCAGGAAACTTGAAGTAAGGTGGTCAAAGCTCTGGCAGGGAGCAGGGGTTGTAAGGTAAAGGCAGTTGCCAAGGCACTAGGGTGATTTATATATTTTAGTTTCAACATACACATGTATTTCAAAGTCTGCTCTCTGAGTATTTTACCCACACGGGTAAGTATTCATGCAAAAAGGAACTATCAATTCTATTGTTCATAAATTCTACTTGAGTGATTCTCAGAGCTCAAGCAGAGGGCCAGCTCATGTGCCTGGCAGCGAAAGACATTTAACTTCTGGCAGCAGAGCAATTACTTGTCTACAAAATCCATAATTTATAAAGGAAAGAGTCTACATAAAATTAAGAGGAAAAGAAAAACAGTAAAATCTCTAAAATACAAATGCAGGAAATAAATCACTATTTCTTTCACTGTACTAGAAATGTAATTCAAAGATTCTTACCTCCAGTAGTCCACTTAATGGAAATAAATCACCAAGAGTAGAATTCTCAGTAGCATGCAACTACTGAGGTCCTATTCAATTGCTCCAGCAAGCAGATGTTCTGCAGGGAAAAAGTAGGTGAATAAGGAAGTTTTAAGATTGAAGAATACTTTGAGACTAAGCGATCTAATCTATATTTTCCTTGCCTTTAGCTTACCTTGTCAGTGTCTCCACAGGAGACCTATGATTTCTTCACTGTGATCTTACTTGGCTGGGTCTAAAAATCTTCCCCCTCAAAGATCACAGATAACAGCAGAGCCGCTTAGTTTCAGGAAAGAAAGGAAAGGTGTCAGTAAAACAGGACTGATGTCTGAGTTTCAGCATGGAAAGCTCAAACCCATGGTGATCTCATGGACAGCTGGATTTATGGACCTCAAATTTCACTGCAAAGTTTATCCCTTTCCAATGCTTCTGTGGAACAACGCAGCATGAGCTCCATATGTGAAAACTCCTCTTGCTTTTTCCCTGTTTGAATTTTTTTTCTTCATATAAATAACAATCCAGCTCAGAGCTATTAATGCTGGCAATTTATTTGATTATCAGGGCCTGATGTTCTGTTTGAAATTGCTTTGCCCAATATCATATGAAATTAAATAATGTGAAAAATGAACAATTTAGCAAAAGTACAGGCACAGAAAATACTTGCACATTATAAACCCACAGCATGACCCAGATTTCAGATGGCATTTACCACAAAAATCGGTTGCATCCAGCATGATCCATGGAGGGAAGAGGAGGTAGACAGTCAACGGCAGATACTTGGCCTAATGCTCACGCTACCGCAGGTCTCAGGGTAAAAGAAAAGGGGAGGATATGAGTAACAGAAAAAGCTAGAGTATCCCTACACTATGTTTGGAATTTCTTCATCCTCGTTGTCAATTCAAGCTGCCTTAAGATGACAAGCAGCAGCATAAAGGTGAAGACAGTGCATGTCACATCTTACTTGAGCTTAGTATCCTTTTCCACAAGAAGCACTGCTCTAACCTATTAAGTATGAACCAGATACAATCACATAATGAAACAAAGTTGTAGGTGTAGAAGAGGGCTATAAAAAATCTGTCTCTACTTCTAGAAGTGGAAATTATTTCTCAGAGAAGCAGCTTTTGTCCACCAGTTCTGCCTGTATCTCACTCCTGCACTCTAATAGAGGGTGGTCTAGCCAATGAGGCATTCAGTAGTCAGGAAAGGATTTGGGCTGCTAAAAAGATTACTTGGAGTACCTAGCATTGTTTCAGCTTGCACTAATGGTGCACTGGCTCCTGACAGCACAAATATCTTGTAAGTGCAAAAATAGTACAAGATCATCTTCAACTTCTTCTGGCAAGAGCTGGAATCAAAACTAAAACAGAGAAGAGTGGGACACACTTTCTACATACAGAACCCAGGTGATGGCTGTCCCCATTTCAATAACGCAGTGTTTAAATAACCTTTTATTTCCAATGAAATATGCAAAGCTTATTCCAATTATTTATTAGATAGGCCACTAATTCTGTTCCTCTCTTCCCCTTACAGAAAGTCACCTGACACCAGCTATTAAATTACATGCTGTAGATGGAGAGTTCTTAAGTTACCCAGCAAATATCAGTGCATGAGGTAGATTTGCACCAGGGGACAAGTATTACTGTACAGTTAATGAAGTACTTTAGTAGTATGCTTTATTTTTTATATCCAAAAATGCAAAAGTTGCAGCTGCATGAATTAATATAAATAGTAAGAACATTAATGCATTAGCATAAGTGACAGTACCAGACTGCAAACCTTAGCACAAAATCACAAATAACTAAATATGACACAGAGCGCTGCTTCTCCAAGCAAGAAAAAACCTTGCATAATATTATAGTGCAGCTGGTTAGTAGTTCATGCTGTGCAATTTAAGTCTTGGTAATGGAAAAGAAGAACTTGGAAGCAGTCTCTAATGAAATATCGTTTTGGTCCCAACAGTATCCCGAATAAGTTCTCTCTTAGGTTTTCTCTGATTCCAGGCATATTCATGACAATCAAAGTAATGACTTCTGTACATTATTATACGCATTTTCACTTTTATCTTGCAGTGTGAAAAATGGGTACTATTGCATGCCCTTGTGCAGCTGTGCACTGTTTATTTCAGAAGGGCAAAGACTGGATGGCATGCAAACATTCACACCAGCAAATTAATAGCTTATACACTCAGAGCAGTGCAAAGGAAAAGAACAATAAAAGTTTCTCCATTAAAGTGATTAGACAATGCTAGTACACTTGGCTTGCTGTGAGAGGTGATATTGTCCCAGGAACAACCTTATTACCTGTCACATTGAGATCCAGAACCATAAAACTCTCATCTCCCCTTGTAATTTCTGACATGCTCAATAGCCCTGGTAATTGAACTACACTCCTAGGGTTTCTTTAGCATGCTGAGATACCTTACCAGCTAACTACTGGCAATTAAAATTGCAATGTGAATAGAAAAAAACATGACTTAATCAGCAGTATATCAGATAAGTCACAAATAATAAAACCACCACTTTGGTGTGCAAGTCAAAATTTCAATAGAAAATGTGCCATATAATCTATGCTAAAATAATAGGGTGTAAAGAAGACTCTTAAAACTGGACTTTGGTATGTGTTCCCATGCAGAAAATAAATCATATGCATCTTCCTAGCATTCAGATGTTAAAAACAGCCTGGAGCTATGATAGCAGCTGAATGTTTCATTCTCTGAAGAATTAATATTTCCAGCAGCAGTAACCAACATTTTATGATAATCAGATAAATCATTGCAACAAATATGAACTACAGAAGAGCAGACAGTATGTTTTCTTAATTTATTCATTCATCTATTTGTAATATATACTGATACATTGATGTTGAGACATAAAACATTAAAAGCAACAGGCAGGCGTGTGGGGCTGTAGAACTTTTGTTTTGTCTTGACCATTAAATTCTAACAATAGATCAGAGACTGAAGCATTCACTCCCAAATACAAAAATAGGATATCAAAACATTCTCTTCTGGAATGAAACATAAATGGTAAATTAATTGCTTCACCAAGCCATTGTGTAGCCTCTTTGAAAAACATGTTGAAGACATACACCATTCACAGAATACCCAGGAGATCAATGTGTTATGCTTAAGTAGCAATGAATTTTATGCTGGCCACTGCATTACCAGTCAGTTAAGTATTTTCTTAGTTAGACTCTTGAGAATTTAGCAGTAATTAATGACCAAGAAAGATGAAAAGATTCATTGTGGGTAATACACTTTCCAGGATAGATCATTATTCAGGTTTGTCATAAAGCAGTACCTATATATTAAAAACTTATGCACTATGGACTGTAGTTTAGGAGATAAATCTACAGAGGGACAGGAACACTGAAATACAAAATGCACATTACACGAGCCAGTGTCAGTCTTGAGGTAGTCTGCCCATGTTCAAGTGCTTTTCAGAGGAGTTCTAATAGAAAAGTAAGCTGCCTAAAAAACAGGAAACAAACAGGAATAGACATGGTAATCCAAATTAGTAACAAAAGGTGCTGAAGAGGATAATGGTCCTAGGTATCCCTAGCAATATTCTAAATATAAATTGGAACAAGGGCTTGAATTCAGGTTTGAGTGCCTTTTATAAACTGAAGCAGGTACAACAGAAGCAACCAAATTCTGTTTACACTGCCACACAGAGTATGAATTTATGTTGTGGTTTAACATCAGCCAGCAACTAAGACCCACACAGCCATTCACTCACTCCCTTCACAGTGGGATCAGGGAGAGAATAGGAAGAGTAGAAATAAGAAAATTCATGGGTTGAAATAAAGACAGTCAAACAGGTAAATAAAAAGCTGTGCACACAAGCAAAGCAAAACAAGGAATTCATTTACTACTTCTCATTGGCAGACAGGTGTTCAGCCATCCCCAGGAAAGGGCTCTATCGTATGTAACAGTTACTTGGGAAGACAAACAACATTAGCCCAAATGCCCTCCCTTCCTTCTTCTTCCCCAGCTTTATATTCTAAGCATGACGTCAGGTAGTATGGAATTTCCCTTTGGTCAGTTGGGGTCAACTGTCCCAGCTGTGTCCCCTCCCAGCTTCTTGTGTGCTCCTAGCCTGCTCACTGGTGGGGATGGGGTGAGAGGCAGAAAAGGCCTGGGCTCTGTGGAAGCACTGCTCAGCAATAATGACAACATTCCTGTGTTATCAACACTGTTTTCAGCACAAATCCAAAACACAGCCCATACCAGCTACTGTCAAGAAAATGAATTCTATCCCAGCCAAGGGTGGGGACCCTGAGGACCAATTCAGTTTATCCATATTTACCTAATCATAAACTCCACCCACCCCACCTCCCATTGTAAAAACACTACTTGATTCTATTATGCAGATAAGACAGCTGGCGTTCTTCCTACAAGTGTCTCAGTGTCACATTCCCAAGTTCAGGCTGCTTACATGGGAAACAGGGACAGCAGGTAGCAAGAAGAAGACACATCACAACCTTCTTCCCTCCCTCTTTCTATCCTTTGAAATGAGCCATTCTGATTTTCTATCTTGGAAACCTAAGAGGCATGCTTGTTGTTTACATGACGGTATCATTCTCACATTTTAAGTGTCATGGTACACATTGCAAAAAAACCCTTAAATTAATTAGAATTCAAAAAAGCCACTTTCTCGCACTGCAAGTGATTAAACCAAAGAAATACTCAGCATCCAAGAGAAGAAAGTAAAACAAGAGGCAGCTATTCTTTTCCTAAAATCAGCCTACCTTTTCAGGGAGTTGAAGTGATTATAACCCACAAAATACTATTTGTTTGGAAGGTAATGCCTACCATACATACAAAGCTACATAAAATAAAATTTACTAGTGTAAGTAAAAGACTGCTTTCTGTCAGGGAAATGACCCTTGGAGAATTACATTCATTGCTTCCTCCACTGCTGTCATGCTGCTTCTTGAAAATGTGGAATATCATTCAACATATGGGTTCTGCTGTGCCTTTTCATAAAGAAACCCTGGGTTTGGTGACAGCTGAGCCAGTTTTAGCCAAGCACACAGAGCAGTTCACAAAGAATGATTAACTTCTGAACTTCTTGTCTCCTGCTTGATCCTTTTGCTTAAAATTATACAGTAAAGGTGATGCTTAGTAGAAACAGTACCTAAGAAATCATCTCAGTCTAGAAAACTCATTCATGTTATGCCTCAGCAGCATCAAAGAAATACTGACATGGAACTAATAACAGTCAGCTTCACAGAGGCATTCTGATAGCCTGAATGGAGAAGATCACGAGCCCCTTTCTCTAGAGAGATGAAAAGATATTCCCCTGAAAATCAAGGTATTGATTTGCATAAGTCTCTGTAACCAGTCTAGACATTGCATCTTCAGTTGATGACCCAGACACAAACTTAAAAAGATCAATAACAACCACTAGGTATTTAGGAAATGCATGGCAAGCACCTCACTTGGTTGCTCATAATTCTCTGATTATATTCACAAGCTGTCATATACTGAGTAGCAGCATGCTGACTTCCTAGGAGTGCTCACTGAGATAATAGTCTTTGTTCCTACAGGCAGCATCATTGACTTAAAACAGACCTGGACAAAGGGCCCAAACACCATGACATAAATAAGGATGAGAGGATTAGTGCTAAAGAAACTCTTCAGAGAAGGACAGTCAGGGAGAAGGTAGCTTCCAGCTTTCTATTCTTTCTTGCTAAAAGGCCAATAAAATTATTGGAAATGTATGTAAGGCACAAAAATTAAAAGACTCCAGCTCACGAGCTGCTGCAAAGTCTGATAAATAAGACACAAGTGGCCAGTATGAGTTGGCTCTTTGCTTTTCATACCTCCTTACTGACACATATATAATGAAAATTTACATGCAGAAAACTTAGGAAATTCTATTGCTAATTTGTATCAACCAGTTTATATATGCTTGTGGGTTTTATACTTAATAGTACAGGATGTTTGAAAGGTGACCAAGGTTTTAGAATGAGCCAAAAATGAATGAGTAAAAGCTTGAGTAATGTTTGGCCCAAAGCAGGGCATGGACACTAGAAGGAAGGTTTGGGGTTTGGTAGAGACCAAGATGACCTGTCTGATCTTTCCTTTGCATACCACCCATGATCTTTCTTATCTGTAAGGGAGTGGAATGATATTTTAACATTTGGTGTTTATTGTCTTCCTGAAAAAAAATTATATACATGATGTTTGTGTTTCAGCTTGTCTACTGGCCTGGAAAAGAGGCAGTGGGTTGACCTGCTGTCCTCTGCGTATCTCTTACCCTGAAATTTTTCTTACCATTTGCTGCCTGAAATAATTACGACCTTTCTCTATGAGAAAAATGTATGGATTAACAAAGATCCTACCTATATTGTCAAAACCACAACAGCCAGATCCATCTTACAGCCTCAATTTTGACTCATGAAACTCTGTCAGGGCACATATGTAGAAGAGGGATCAAACAGACACAAGGCTCTTCACCATCATCTATGCTGTCGAATGTCTTTCATTGATTCCAAGATGCATTAATAAACTGGTTGTTTAAATTTGTTTACAAGCTTTTTGATCAATAACTATATTCAATGTAGGTATTCCATGACAGCCAGATATGAGATAGATTAGAACAGAGACAATAAGTACCTCTAATAAATTGCCTTGCAGACAGAAGTAATCTTGGGAACAGCATAAGGAAACCGTTTTCTCTTGCTTCCAGAAAATGTACCTAGTGTCAAAAGGTAAAAATGTGAAACAGTGCAAAGGCATACATTTTAACTGTAATTTTATTAAAAGAAATTACAGGAGAGCATAAGATGTAGGCTACAAAAGGAGATTAGAAAAAGTGATTTGTGAAAAATGAATTCTTTTCATCATTCTGCATGGTGCCTGAAGCAATATATATTAATTGATTGGATCTGGGAACCTAAATTTCTTCTTTTCCTACTCTCCTTTTAACTGAAGTGTTAGCCTTCTTTTATGAGGCAAAAGATAGAAAGTTACCAGCATATCTATGAAGGAAATACCTTGTCTTACCTTACCTTACATGTGAATAGGCTTCAGTCATACCAGAGGGGCTGAGTCCTACAGAAATGAAAAGGAGAGAGCAGAAAAATACTCTTGTATTCCAAGCAAATACAGTAAGAATTCTCACCCACAAGATTTGTGAAGAAGCAGCACAGGGGGCCATTGTGAGGGCACAGGACACATAAAATAAACCAGAATTAAAGCACAGTGAGTTACAGTTTCCTTAAGGAAAGAAGAATCCAAAGAGTTAGGAAAAACACACTGTCTTTTTTTACGAAGGACTGCTCTGCCAACTGAAACTAAATACAATCCCTCCACTCCTTCAAATTTAAGAAGTGTAGAGGCAAGTAAATGAATATATTTCAAACCAGTTGAGAAAACTTATACTGGCAAAGGGTCTGTATCATAAGGAAACCTGAACCTCCAATCCACAGTAAGGATACTGATTTTTGTGTGGTGAGTGGAGAGAGAATATTCTGAGTCCTGGCAACTACAATTTGATTGAATAAAATATTGAAATAAACAATATTATATTCAATTATATATTTAAGTGGATTTATATTTGAAGTTGTCACTTTCAGGTTTCAGCATCAGCCAGACACTGAAATGTAAACAATATTCACCTTTCAAAGCCACAATTTCAAACACTTTCCTGTATCAGTTTACAGATGGAACATATTTTAAGACCTTCTTTACCATCGTAAATTGTCATTTTTGTCATAATTCTTCTCTCTCACAGTAAGACAGTCTGAGGAATGTTAGGGAGTGAGCAAACTCAGCGAGCCAATCCCCAAAGTTCTCATATATACTTCTTTTATTAGTGATAGTAAAGCGCTGTAGGGAACAGTAAAGGAGACGTGGAGGAAACTTACAGTACTGTGAATGTGGGAACAGGAAAGGAGACACAGGAGACCCTGCAGACACAGGCATAGGGACTTGCAAAGATGCTTCCTGTGGAAGGGATGAAGACTGAAAATCCATACCAAAGACCTAATTTTCCAGTTGTCCAAATACTCATTGTACAACTTCATCTGTAACCAGAAGAGAGAGATTAAAATTTTCACTCAGAGTTTGCCTGCAATCCATTATCTAGTGAAATACAACACTGGTGTTCTTTTACGTCTATTTTACTTTAAATTGAGCCATCTTCTGGTATCTACTGCTAAATAGGAAGGATGGATTTGCCATTAAAGCACTACACTAACTCCATGTTTAAGTTTCCAGTTGCACCACTGATTTTTTGTATCCTGTGAAGATGTACCCCAAGCTTCACTAGTTATGAATTGGTTTAAATTTCACCTTTTCCCCAGGGTAGATGGAGAAAAAAATGTTAGCATGAGGTCTTGCCTAAAATTAAATATAAACAATGATGACCAATAGGATTAAATCTCCTAACTTGCCCTACGTGCAAACCACAACATAGTTAAGGCTGAAGTTACATTACACTAGACCCATGTTAGCCAAGCTTGATCTAGGTCAAATTCACTCAAAATTAAGCCTTATGCAGGTATTTTTTAAGCCCAAGAATAATGCTCTGCAGATCAGTGTGTGTTTTAAAAAAGAGAAGAAAGTATTTCAAATAAATTCCAAGAATCATTTTTTAATTTCCCTCACTGGAGTAAGAAGAAGTGAAAAAAGCACCTAAGATAACAAAGAAATTTTCATTGAGCCCAAACAAGGGGTTTTCTCTCCCTCTATTCTTTAGCATACTTACAAGGTTATTACCGCTATCCACCAAAATAAATGTTGTTAAGTGCAGTAGGGAAACACAGGTTTGGAATATGTAATTGAAACCACACTTTGAAAACACCAGAATCAAGCATTTTCATTTTTCAGTAAGAGTCTACATTTCACGAACACTTTCAATCAAACAAAATTTTTAATTTACCTGCAAAAGTACTGTTTGCCTAAGAAATCGCACCTACCTCTACTCTTTGGCACTCTTATGCCAGACTGGAGAGAGGGAGCTCTGCTGAGCCTTCCACAGGGTAGCAGGTGGCATCAAGGTCCCTGTGAATTCCTCCCACCATGGAAAGTGGACAGTGAAGAAAGTAAGTTCTAGGGCAGGCATGTGCTGGAGGATCAAGCTAACAAAACCTGCCTGTGACCACGTATTTCTACATATGCATGTTGGTGCGTTACGAGCATTTGCGTGCTTGCACATACACCCACATGTACATATCACATACACACATACACATACCTGCACATATAGGAGTATTATTGCTGTAGCCTTATTTGCAGCCAAGAGTATGATAGAAGAATATTGTGCCAGGAAACATGGTGATATCTGAGAATGAAGTCCTCTCTACTACTAACAGACACAGCAGAAGTACATTATCTCACATGAGTTTCCATGGTAAACTGCATTAATGAAAAATGCCTCATTTCTGAATTGCATCACAAGAGAGCAATTGTAATGGAAGTAACAACGAGATATGTAGGTGATAATATTCTTCCTCCTCAATGTAGCAGAATGGGAGGAACATATCCCCATTGTACAATAAATGCCAATTGGTATAGCCAAAGTGTTTATTGTTCTCAAGTCCTCAGGAAATTTGAGTAAAAACTAAAGCCAATTTTTCTATTGGATCATTTAGTGAAATGAATGTTCATTATAACACAGAGAAATGAAACAATGTAACAACTAGAGCAAGGACTGCCTCATTATTCTCTCGGTAGGGTGTGAGCTGCTGTATCAGTTAGCATCTGTTCTTTGCAATTCCTCCAGTCAGAATACGATGATTTAGTAAATACACAAGAAACAGTACTTCTGCAAATTATCATTTTTCCCGAGGCATTTGTTTCTAGTTCACATACAGTAGATGGCACTGGTGGAATAAGAAGTCATGATCTGTGGCAACTTGTAGAAGCATTTCCACCATCTTTCAGTAGGGAGACATAATTTCTCAGTGTTTCTCTGGTCTCTCTTTTGCATGGGGCCTAAAGGAACAGTAAGCACATTACAATTTCTATTCTTTGATCAGAGTCATCTCAGTGGGAGCAATCTCAGAGTTCACAGAATCACAGAATAGTTGAGGTCAGAACAGACCTCTGGAGAGTCCAGAGAAGAGCAACAAAGCTGGTGAAGGGGCTGGAGAACAAATCTTATGAGAAGCTGCTGAGAGAGCTGGGGTTGTTCAGCCTGGAGAAGAGGAGGCTGAGGGGAGACCTTATTACTCTCTACAACTACCTGAAGGGAGGTTGTGGAGAGGAGGGAGCTGGCCTCTTCTGCCAAGTGACAGGGGACAGGACGAGAGGGAATGGCCTCAAGCTCCGCCAGGGGAGATTTAGGCTTGAGATTAGGAAAAAGTTCTTCACAGAGAGGGTGGTTAGGCATTGGAACAGTCTGCCAAGGGAGGTGGTTGAGTCATCCTCCCTGGAGGTGTTTAAGGTTAGCGTAGACGAGGTGCTTAGGAGCATGATTTAGGGATTGGTGGGAATGGTTGGACTCGACGATCCAGCGGGTCTCTTCCAACCTGGTTATTCTGTGATTCTGTGATTCTGTGAGATCACCTAGTCCAATGCCCCTCAGAGAAGGGTCAGTTGGAATGGGCTGCTGAGCACTACATCCAGTCAAGTTTTGAATGTCTAAAAGGATGGAGACTATACAACCAACCAGACAACCTGTTCCTGTGTTTGACTCACCTTACAGGAAATCAGTGTCTTCTGCTCTTTAAATGGAATCTCCTGTTTCAGTTCGTACCCATTGTCTCTTGTCCTGTCACAGGACACCACTGAAAAGAACCTGGCTCCTTATTCTTTGCACCCTCCCTGCAAGTGCTTATACACACTGATAAGATCCTCCTTCCAAACCTTCACTTCTCCAGTCTGATCAGTCCTAGTTCTCTCAGTTTCTCCTCAGATGTCAGATGCTTCAAATTGATAATCATCTTTGAGGCTTTTTGGTGGACTAACTTCAGTATATACATGCGCCTTTTGTACTAAGGAGCCCAGAACGGGCCAGATTCTGATTAGAGGGGAAAGATCACCTCCTCTGATACACTGGCAATGCTTTTCCTAACATAGCCCAGGGTGTTGGCTTTCTTTGTTGCAAGAGTATATTGTCTACCAAGACCTCCAAATCCTTTTCTACAAAGTTACTTCCCAGCCACTAGACCTGTAGCCTATATTGGTGCATGGAATGTTTCCTTCCCAGATGTAAGGCTTTGCATTTGCCTTTGTTGAACTTCCTAAGATTGCTCTTTGCCCATTTCTCCAGCTTGTGGAGTTCTTCCTGAATGGTAGCACAAGACCCATGTCTAATAACCAGTCCTTCAAGTTTTTTGTCATATGCAGATCTGCTGGGGCTACACTCTGTCCCACCATCCAGGCTATTAATGAAGATGTTGAATAGTACTGGCCCTAGCACCTACAATGGTGTATACTACCGGCCTCGACGCAGACATTGCCTACACCTGGGTTGGGACTCCTACACCTGGGTCAGGGTAATCCCCGATTTCAGTACACAGTGGGGGACAATGTGATCGGCAATTGCCCTTCGGAGAAGGACTTGGCGGTGCCGGTCAATGAGAAGCTCGACATGAGCCAGCAATGTGTGCTCACAGCCCAGAGGTCCAACCATATCCTGGGCTGCATCAAAAGAAGCGTGGCCAGCAGGGCGAGGGAGATCATGCTGCCCCTCTATTCCTCTCTGGAGTACTGTGTCTAGTTCTGGAATCCTCAATATAAGAAGGATATGGAGCTGTTGGAATGGGTCCAGAGGAGGGCTACAGGGATGATCAGAGGGCTGGAGCACCTTCCCTATGAGGACAGGCTGAGAGAGTTTGGCTTGTTCAGCCTGGAGAAGAGAAGGCTCCAAGGAGACCTTATAGCGACATTCCAGTACCTGAAAGGTGCTACAAGAAAGCTGGGGAGGGACTGTTTACATAGGCTGTAGTGATAGGACAGGGAGGAATAGGTATAAACTGGAGAGGGGCAGATTTAGGCTAGACATAAGGAAAAACTTCTTCACTATGAGTGGTGAGGCACTGGCACAGGTTGCCCAGGGAAGCTGTGGATGCCCCATCCCTGGAGGTGCTTGAGGTCAGGTTGAATGGGGCTTTTAGCAGCCTGATCTAGTGGGAGGTGTCCCTTCCCATGGCAGGGGCTTTGGAACTAGATGATCTTTAAGGTCCCTTCCAACCCAGACTATTCTGTGATTCTATGCTTGTGGTTTTGATCACAACCCTTGGAGACTGACATTAAGTAATGTTTCAGGCCATTTTTTTTTCATTCATTTATCTAGCCTGTACCTCATCATCTTCTCTGCAAAGATGTTGTACTGCTATTCCAGGAGAAGTGCACAAGCCTGCCCCTTTCTCCTACCAAGTCTGAGGAGAGTCTGTCAGAGCAGGGTAGCGTGGGGGACTGCAAGACATCTGTCAGATGTCAGACATCTCTGCAAGGAGGTCTCAGCCAGGGCTGACCCTCTCTCCCTGACAGCTACTTTTTAAGCTGAGGGTTGGTCCTGCCTGAGTTACTGTCCCATCCCTGCTGTATCACAGCCATGCCCATGCCTGGCCCCAGAACCCACCAGTCCAGACATGGACTCATTCAGCCTGTGGACTCAATTCCCAGCTTGACCTTGTACCTGCCCCATCCTGTCAGTCCCCCAGGCTACCCTGCTCCCTGTCTGGGATGGTGGGATGGGTCTCAGCTGGGGACACTCCCTCCCAGCTCTGAGTCCTCAGACCCCATGAAGTCACCAGCCCACACAACACCCTGACAAAGAGAAGAATTGATTTTTATACAGCTTATGTTGGGTAAAATAAATCAGGTCTTTCTTCTGAATTAATGCAGACACTCCCTCCCTCCCTACTTAGATGCAACATCTCAAAATGCAAACACAGCCTGTTTCTTTTAGTTTTAACATATTTTTCTCATTTCACCAAGTATTTACTAACCATTGCAGAATTTTTACACTACTGTGATATCGCTGAGGCACTGATGCAATTCAAAGTGATCACAGCTGAAAGAAATTGTTGACGGGAGCATCACAGAATCAAACGCAGAGATCAATATGATCAGCGAGTGTTCAATTTATTGAGCTTAGCTGTTTCTTTATAAACCCTTTTTGGTTACATAACTGAGTGCCCACAAGGGTATCTACAGTGTATTATTGGTTAAATGTAGCTGTCCATAAAGCTATTGCTAACATATTATTGGCTAAACTACTGCACATGCTAAGAAACCAAGTCACACTAAAATTAACGATGTTGATAATTCTCTTTAATTGTTTTTCCTTCAGATGGCATTTGTTCCCACTGAACCAGCTCCTGCATTCCCCTCAGCTGGCCTTTGTTTATCTTTCGGCTCTCTGGTTCAAGGCCTTGTTAGAATGGTTCAGTATCAGTATCAATCAGTCTCACAGCATCCAGGCTTTCTTCTCTGTAAAATGTTCCCACAAGAAACCTCCTATGGCAGATTCAGAACCATTGTGATTTGTCATTTAGGTACGTGGGCTTCCAACCACTGGCCAAATGGTAAAAAGAGAAGGTTACAAAACTGAAGGAAAAATCCTTTGACTGAAGGTTAAACTGACAGCTGAGTAAAAATGATGTCCAATTCCTTCATTAGAGTATATTCATAAGGAATATGAAGTCATTTAAGGTACTGAGACAGAAGAGAGTGCTTGGATGGTGAATTTCCTTTAGTGTCACTCTGAAGCAAGAACAACTTCTCTAGTGTTTACAAAGTATGCCAGAGATCTCAAACTTTATTTAGTTTTATTTATTCAACTTTTATTGGAAAAATTTCTTTTCCCTTAGAAGACAAGGTAAATCCCCAGAGCTGCTAAGTAAGGTTAGCTGCTGCTTGCATACTTAAGCAGTACTCATCCTGGGCATTAATTCCCAGTTCTGAATTTTCCAGCTTTTATTAGCACTTTAAATATTACAGCCCAACCAATTTGTTTTTATTCCAGCTTTAGATTTAATATTAGTGTTAAAAAAAAGCGAAGTCAGATGGCTTTTACTTCCAAGTACACTTTAAAATCACTCTGCTAGATGAAGATCTTACACAAGTTACAGCTTTCTATTCTGATATGCCACGTGTGAATAAAAAAACAGACCCAGAGTGATTTCTCAGCTATGTGGATAAAACGTGGATGTGATTGTCAAGTGTTCTTAACAGTAAGAAGTTATGCAGTCAGCCTAGGGAATGGGGAAAGGGCACTTTTCTGTACCAGAGGACAACTAGTAATTCTTATATATACTCCAACACCTGGAGATTTTTTCCCATGCATTATACGTGCTCCACTCAACTTTGGAATAATTCCCATTCAGCTTTTGCACAGGATGCACAATTGACAGGTCTGGTAAAATATTCCTAGATCTTTATTCTCTACTGGATTTTGGAACTGCACAGTTTCATCTTTCAATTCATTGCATGCCACTATATTGAGTAAAGAAGTGGGTAACCTATTGGCTTCCCTGATCCTCTGGTGCCAAGTAACACATGTATAGTTTCCCCAAACACTCTTTTGGCAGTTACTTCATGAACATCTGCTGCCCACAGCCAGGAACAACCCCAGCTTCCCCTGCAACTGCTGATAGCAGCAGGCAGCTTGTGTCTTTGCCTTCTTCTGAAAATTCAGCTCCCTCTATCAGCTTGAGGTCTACAGCTCAGAGCAGTCAAGAGCAACTAGTACAGAAAAGGTGAGAGCAGAGCAGCTGTGGGCAACATAAAGCAGTGTAAAATGAACAATGATGTTTCACTGACCTTCCCCGACACTTCAGTCTAATCTCCTGGACAGAGTCCAAATTTTCAGAATACATGGGAATAGTTGGCATTGCAAAAGGCCTGATAGGAGTAACAAAGTATGTTAAGAATTTTACATAAGCCTTGTTGAAAAACTGATGAGTTGTGAGAAAAAAAGAAAATGGAAAATGACAGTGGAGAAAAAACAATTTAAGTGGACTTTTATTATAACATAACATAAAAGGCAGCTGGCTTCTGTGAGCTTTGGTATAACAATGTCAGGAGTGATGTGGAGTTAAAATGCAGAAGAAAATGGCATTAAATACAACCTATTCTTATTGTTACAGTGATAGTTGGCCTCCACCCAAGGCATTCACACAGAGCTACAGAATCCCCTCCTCCTCAGAACCAAAACACACAGTAGGGATGTTTGGTGATACACATGAGAAGTGAGCAAAAGAAGAAAAATAGCTTGAGGTATTCTAAATTCTTCTCCAAAATATATAGCCAGCAGGGATGAACATGAATCATCAGTCAGAAAGGCATATAAATGTTCATCCTCCCTGTGCTGGTTTTGTTTCACTTGCTTTTAAATTTGTTTAAGAGTTATTTTGTTTTGTTTTCTTTTGTTTTAAACACCAGAGACATCGTTATCAGTATGCTCACTTCTTGGGTTACATTCAGCTTTTGGAATTTTCTGAAATATAAGCCGTATGAAACAAGTCATTCTTTGTTCACCCTCATAAATCACCATACAAAACCATTGTCCCTGCTGCTTGCAGGTGACTGATTGAAAAAAATGAATTCTGACACTGGAAAGATTATAACAAAGACTAGGGCACTAAAATGTTCTGTTTAAGAAAACAGAACCTCATATGGAAAAAGAAAAGGTTAGCTTCATCCCAATTAACTTTTGGGACACAGGATTCTAGCTCAACAATTTGAAGCTGATCCTTCATGTCAACAATTTATAAATTGAAGTAGGATTCATCTTTTCTGAGAAGCAGGAATGAGAATTTTATAAAGCAGCTGATATTTGGATGTCTGCACTTTCTCCTCTCTTCTATGCACAGAGTAGAATGCCATGTCAGAGTAGTACTGAGTATTCACCATCTGCCATTGGCTGAACTCTCACCAGGACTGAGTTTCTAGTTACTAGATCCTTGTATTTAAAAAGTACTGGGGCATATTGGTAGCTCATTTGTCTTAAGCAATGTGATAGCCATCACCTAGATGAATAGATTATCCACAGAGTTCAAGAGTCAGTTCTAAAATGCTGGGTCAGGTGCCCGCAGTCTACAGAAAAGATGTATGGGTTATATGAGCTCTGCAACAGCCAGTCAACTCAGTGAAGTAATATCTAAACTGCATCATGAGCAATGTCAAGTGAGAGGAATATGGAATTTTGTAGAACCTAGGTTTTGAATGCAGGCATATAATCAAATATGCAATGGATTCAGAGGCAAAAATCATCTTTTGCATTGCAGTACCTAAGTACACACATGCAGACCTGCATCTCAATGAGATAGCTGAGCTCCGTTTATACTCATAGGAAAGAACTACCAGATATCTTAACTTGTCCACCTTTAGGTAACTATCTTGAGATGAAAGAAGTCACAAATCACATTCTAGGCACTCCTATAGATAGTTTCTAGACAACTATTCAGATATAGACTTCTGTATTCATAGAATAATAGAATGGTTTGGGTTGGAAGGGACCTATGAAGGTCACTTCATCTAAATCCCCTAAAATGAGCATGAATATCTTCAACTAGATCCGGTTACTCAGAGCCCCATCCAACCTGACCTTGAACGTTTCTGGAGATGGGGCATCTACAGCCTCCCTGAGCAACATTTCAACAGATGACTCTCATTGCTTGTCAGGTTCAAAACACGGCCATGAAACTGTTTGCCTGGCTTCAGGTACAGGCCAGTTATTAGAAGATTTACCAGACCAATGAGACTCTTGACTTTCATTTTTCCCACATGATCCAGGGTTTGGTTTTGCAACTGACTATTGGCAGAAGGGATTTAAACCTCTCATCTCTTAGTAGAGGTAAGCCACTGTTCAAGCAAGTGACAGGGAGTAACCAAGCAGCAACATCACTGATCTGGTATCACCATCATCTGAGTTCCTTCAATACTTCTCAGAGTGAAGCAATCATGACTAAAAAAAAAGCAATAAAATCCAAAGGTCCTCTGTTTTCTTGGCAAAAAAAGCCAGTGCTGGCGAGTATATTCCTAGTATATACTTTTTGCCTCACTGACTCCTGAATTCTTTGTTGCCCCTGAAGAATGAGGAGTGCATTTCTCATAACCAGATGGTTACGTTCTGCATTTGTTGGACTGCATACCTCCCAGGCATGCAAGCAACTATGTTATTGACCAGAAAATAGGCTTTTCCATTCTGCTTCTGTCTCACAATTTTGAAATACAGCAATACCAATTGTTAATTTGTTAGGTATAACTAGAAAAGGCTTAGAAAGACTGTAGTCTTCAGGGACTTTAGACTGTAACTTCCGATGCAGCCCATGAATAATTCCCAGATGTTCAGTTCAGTCACAGTGGCAGTACCCTTAACCATACAGAATAGAAAATATTTAGGTACAACTGTCATTTTCATTAGAAAACTGGCGGATCTATATATTTTTAGGCACACAGATGATTGAACAGCTTCTTTTGGAAAAAAAGTTTTCTATTAAAATTAAACATCCATGTTCTTTCAAAACACAGTTTAGGCACCTTGGCAATATTTTCAGATTTTTTTTCCCAGCTATCTAATATTTCCTGTATGACAACCTAGTTCTCTTCTGTATCTAGTGTGTGACCCAATTCCATATCAGATATCATTAGATCAATTCTACTTCTCATGCCAAAATTGTTAAAAATAATACTAAGATCCACTCCAAGGCTGATTCATAAAATATGCTTTTAGTAGTTACCTTCAACCCATTCCCTTCTTTTTTTTTCAACACTGCCCATTTTCATCTTCACTTTAAACAGTTCCCTAACTAACTTGAAGTTCGTACCTCTGTCTTATTAATGAGTAGTTTCCTACAGGCATCATTTCAGATGCTTTCCTCATAAATTAGTCTGTCTCAGTGGGATTATTCTCATTTAACTTCAGATGTCTTTAGGGTGGTTGTCTGCAGCTGAGCTAGTCACCTCTGGCTAACTTTAGAGTCAATGGAGAGAAATAAGCACTTATAGGTGTGATTCATGTAACTTATTTTAGACACTTACTTTAGGATGGGATGAATGATACCCTAAAAAGAAACTAATTTTTAGCATTGCTAAAAATGGAGCATGGGGTAACCAGTTTACAAAGAGATGTCTCAAGAGCAGCCACATGCATTTAGTCAGATAAATCTCATCTTTCGTTACCAAAGAGATTAGATTGTTCGTATATCTCTGCTTTACAAAATCTGTTATCTAAAAAAAAAGAATCCAGTTGTTCTGGCACAAACTTCCCTTGGCAAAATTTATTGCATTTTAGACCATTTTCATTTAACTTTCTGTCATAAAATATTCTTTCCATTGTAATTTGATCTTGTCTACTTTTGATGTTACACTAGTGGTTCCATTGTTGCTTCATACTTTCATTAAACTCATGTTTTGCTTATACCTGCAAAGCAGTTATTTTCATTTTCTGTTCATTCATTCTGATCTTCACTGCATTTATTTTCATTTTTTATTATTATATGTTTATCTGTACCTAATTATATACTATATAATACTTATCTTCATGACTTTACAATTACATTTTACAGCTTCTAGTAAAGTGCCTGATATTCTAAAAGTTAAGCTCAACCAATATTAGAAGACTGGAACACAAGAGAATCAATACTAAATATGTTTTGAAGGGATACAATGTCCACATATAACTCCTCAGTTGTGTGTCTTTAGAATCAAAATTCAAATAACTAGTAAAAGTGATAAATGCAGCTAATCATCCATTTTACATTCAGTGAATCACAACATAATCAAAATCTGTAACCTTGAAAGGGGAAGAATGTAAAATCAGCCAGTAACACACCACACCAGAGCAGTAAGCAATCTCCATTTCCCATCTCCTCTTTAATGTGAAGTCTCTTTGCAAACAGATGCACTAGAAAATCATCTCTCTGATGCTTAGTAAATTAATTTCAATTTGACTTTATTAATATCAAATATGCATCCTTATTAACAATGCATATTACAAATGTGTAAATATCACTAGATTGCCATATTTATCAGAAGTAATAAACTGCAAACATTTAGCTTAACATTAAAATCATTAATTGACTATAGTAGGGTGGGGTTTTTTCATACTCTGAACAGTCAAGAATCATGCATAATGTAATAGCACATTTTGCAGCTGGTAACAGCAGGCCAGATTGCAAGAGGTATTTTCAATGTGTTTTTATTAACAAGAGAAAAAGATCTTTCAACTGATCTGAAGCAATTGCTGAAAGAAAAGCTGAAGAAGCTATCATTACAAAATATAATGGTAAATGGAGAATCCTGGCTGAGCATGTCCTAGGAAACTATTTTCCCCTGTATTTGATCCTTATTTACAGAGGACATGATCCAAAGCTCATCTGAAAGTCAGCTAAAAAGCTCCTCCTAAAGCCAATGGATTTTTGACCAGTGCTGGAGGGAAAGAATAAGGTAGTTGAAATTATCCACAGGGGTTCGGTCTTGAGATGAAAAGTAAATGATGTTTAAGATCATGTATGTCACTGGTGTTAAAATGGAAGATGAGACTGAACTGCAAATTTTTATACGATGTGGAGCTCTTTTGAATTTCTTTCTGCATTCAACTACCTCCAATGGCCCTTGAGACTTTGGATCTGTGGCTTGATGCAGAAGCATTGCAGAAATGGATGGCTGCTACAAAGTGCAGCATCTAGAGGCTTCTTTAGACCTGCTAATAAATCTTAATTCTTATATCAGACTCTAGTTTATTAAATACTATATTAAATGGCTTTTTCTCAGACGGGCTTTTTAACATTTAGCTTATGTAAGAGTAAGACAGTTTTGTATTATCAGTAAATTCACTCATCTACCTTATATAGACTAATATAATTTAGTATTGATAATACCTTATAAAATACATTAAGCTCATTTTATATCAGAGTTAAAATAATAAAATAATTATCCTTTGCAGCATCAGTTTACTATTGAATCAGTGCTCATGCTGTGGTTTCCACCTGCAGACTCTCCCAAGCCCCTCTTTAAAGTTTTTATCTCTAGGGCTCTAGGAAAATTAGGTAATATTCATATTACAATAGGTTAAATACCTAATAATGACATGTTGGGTAAAACGCATATTTAGAATTCAAAATTTTATTTTTTTCATTTTGTTTTCTCCCTCAGTTTTTACTGTCATAATTATTGCTAATACATTTCCAGTTATTGAAGATACTATTGAAGTACTGTCTGTATTGCATTATTCTTTCTCTGCTTATTGTATCATGTTTTTTTTTCACAAAAAATGAGAATTCTGTTGCACTTGGAAGCTTTTGACAGGCTCCTGAAACTATTCTTTGGGAGGATCTCATGCCTGAGGACTGACACACAGTTTCTTGTGCCCAAGGATACAGGCATTGTTAGATTAGGATTCAGTTTCTATTAATGCAAATCTCCAAAATAAGTCTGGGGATCTAGGGATGTCTATTTTTCTTCCTGTAAAAAGAAGCCCAGAGCAAGTAGCTAAGATGTAAATAAAGAGCTGTGTGTGTTCAGTTGCACAAACTCCACTTCAAGTGATGCAAAGTTACCACTGTCTGTTGTCCAGTGGTCTTCTCAGGAGGATTGATGTAAATCCCATTCTAAACTCTACCTGTGAGAGTCAGGCTACCTGTGTTTTTACAAAATGGAAGTTTTAGCATTAAGATGGAACACCTTGCTGAATTGAACTTATAACACTCTTGCAAAATATGACCGCATAAGCTATTTTTCACTAAGAAATGGCTGAAAAAGCAGTCTGTAGAATAAAAATAGATAAAAAATATCTCCTGATACCCTTCTGGTACAGTATAAGACGTGTTTAGAAATGCAAGGACTTCTAAACAACAGATTGGGTAAGAAATTTAATAAGTAGAAATTAGACTGGTAACTGCCCTATAGTAGCTTGAGGATAGGTTGTAAATTTTGGGAGAGGATGGTCTTGCCTTTAAAGAAACGGTATAAAGGCTGTGTGTTTTTCAACAAAGGTTGAGCACTTTCCTTCATGGCAGAAGGAGGCGCTCCCGCAATTGCAGTCATGAATAAACAAATAAATAATGCTGCATTGCAGTTTACCTATTTGAGCATTTCTCACATACCCCACATCTCCAGGAGCAGTTCCATCAGAGAAGGATGAACAGAACACTTTGAGCATAGCAAGATTTTGCACTTCTACCAGTTTGAAAAGGCACCATCATTTCCAGAGTGACATTGCTCACCTTGGGAATTTGTAAATTCTGAGACAACCGGGATCAAAATCTGGGAATCCTCAGCAAAAAATTAGTCAGGGTTAAGGCAAAGTACTTTCAGGTACAATATGTTTTCATGTATGCATTTTACTGTGTATTCTGTTCTGCCTGCAGACTCTAGCAAACAAATCTTCCGTTCATGTATGTCCTTCCCTTAAACAATGTGAGACTGACTTTGCTTATATTCAGTCTACATCCATGGCTGCAGCAGCCAGTCCTCACCGAATGCAACAGCAGATACTCTGCCTCTTGGGCAGTTTTCATATGCTGCTTTTTTCATGATCCACACACCACACTCTGGGGCATCCTGGTACTATTTATAAGCGCAAGCAAAATTCTGCTGTTAAATTCTATTGATCCCTCAATATTGCTGCTCACAAGCAGGCAATCAAATCCATCAGCAATTTATACAATCCAGCCCTTTAAAGAAGATATAACATATATGGAACACCAGAATCATCTCGTGGTAGCTGTCTTGTTTTTGTAATAGGGCATGCAGAAAGGTGGTAAGAGTGCCTTCTATATTCACATCTACTCTCTCAGAAGTCAGCTACAGATTGTTTCCTGCTTATTGCTTCCCTTAATACCACCACCCCTACGTCAACAAATGAAGAATCTAGTGTTGCAGATATGCTATACACAATGCCCTCTAGCAAAGAGTTAGTCTGGATTCATTACTGACGGGGTTGACAGTATATCTCACCTCACCTGTCACTCCTGAAGGGAAATAATGAAATGCAGCACAGGTCAGTGAAAGGGAAGATAGAGGCAGGCACTTCAGCTGACACATAGATTTTGTTTTGATATTGTAACTCATCAGGAGCACTATTCTGTCTTAGGAACAAGAAACATTTGCTGTTATATGTGTTCTGGTTTTGTGAAGATATCACTGCACTTTTGCATCCCTGTAACACAGCTATCACTGGGAAATATTTTTGTTGCTGGTCTATCTCAACAGTAGAAGTGTTGCACTGTTAGCATTCCCATGGATGCATTAATTATTCCTCTTCTTGCTTCTCTACAGCACATCTAACTGGACAAGTCTATTGTCTTAAACCACTGCTGCAAAGACTTCCCCGTTACTTATCACGATTAGCTCCAAGAACTTCCTATAGGGGAGAACATTGTGGCAGTTTAATCTTATTCTTCTGCTAAGAAGATAGTACATACACTGCAGTAAATATAATTTTTACCTAACTATGCTCCTTGCCACCATCTAGTGGGTGGCTGGACATTTTGTTTATCCTTATAAATTACTAGGTTATCTTCTGGGAGAAGCCCTAGAAGTACTTTGCATATGTGCCATACTTAAATGCTCTTGTCAAAAATAGCTTCAATACTAGCTGGTTCAATAATCTATAATTCTGCTGCACGTTTTCATCATAAGTATACTGCTAAAAGTCAAACATGACAAGTCTGTGCTCTGTATTTAGTTTATCAAAGCTGTCTCTGAGCACCTCAACCCACTGAAAGCCCATAGGCTTTCACAGTTTTTAGACATGAACAGTTTTTAGATGGAGCAGGACTTGCTTCAACTTAGCCTTTTACTTTTATTATAAAACATATCGCACATGGAGCAAACATGTATATGTATTTACAAATTGCAACCAAGTCATGATGCCTAACTCAAAGCTACTCAAAGTTACAAAAAGTGCAGTGTACTATATGTATATGACAGAAAGGAATAGTAGTGTGTCCAATCCTCAAAAATAACAATGAAGTTATCAGGCAATGGTTGAACAGCTGCTCTTATTCCCCACCAAGCAGGGGACTAGAGAAGATGTTTTGAATAGTCATTACAGTCACTCACTCCCGTGCATGTGTATATATGTATTTATAAAAATATATATATGTGTAAATACATATGTGTGTTACTATATAAATACCTCTATATACGTGCATACATTTACATACCCTATATCAACTATCACCTACTTCACCTATTTAGTACCTCATTCTGCTGTAAATTACACACCTGAAGTACTGTCCCCCTCTGATAAGCTGTACCCTCTTCTATTCTTCTCAGCTTTGTGGAAGTGGTACAGGCAGGAATTACCCTGTACATGTCATATATTAATATAGCTCAATACCAATAAAATAACTGATTTTTTTTCTTAGCCTTATTTTTATGTGCATAATCCTTGCTCTTTCAGGATTTAGCTCGACTAGCATGGGTCTGAATTTAAAACAATAAATCCAATGCAGAAAAGAGCAAGCTGAATTCAGAAATAGGAACATTGTTTCCATGATCAGTTGCTTTTTCTTTCCTGCAGTTCTGAAAAATAAAATGCAAGAGTAGATTTCATACAACACTTCCAGCAGTGAGCTTACAGGGAAATGGTGTATATTGTCACCCTGCTGTATGGCACACTCAAATCAGAGAGGCAATTAACTTTAGGGGATACAAGTCAATGATAAATCTGCATTTCAATAGTATATTTGAATATCGCTTAAATTTTGAGCATGGATTTCTTATCCATCCTTATTCATACTGATAAGTATTTCCTCGAGTATTCCAATTGACTTTGATAGTCTTTTCCAGTGAGTACACACTACCCATCAGCTTAAGTGGCCCTTGGAGGCCTCCCATGAGAATCCTTTTCTTGCTAAGATATGAATTAATTATTACTAATAACACACACTGTCAAACAGCAGTGAATGAACTCACAGTGATTAGGCTTCCACAAGTTTAAAAACAATAATATATAGCTCACTAAAATTTTTAGCAGACAAAACAAGGTCTCCTACTTCCAAAACTTGAGAAACATTAACAATAAAAATGAAGCTGATGTACACATCTAAAGCAGGCATTTTTGATGCTCTAGATCCCCCTTGAAAGAAAACTTACGTGAAATGACAGAGAGGCACCCTTGGGAAGAGCTGAGAATGCCTAAATGGTGCATACAGCTGCCTGAAAGATCTAGATGTACCTACGGATAGTAGTTCCTCAGTTAGCTGGTTTTGTAGCAAAATTACTGTTTCTTCTGGGTCTAGGGATTTAGAAAATAAGTAGTAACAATTATATTCATGTGTTTAAGTTGTTTTCTTTGCTGCTTTTAACAGAAAAATATTGTAAGAACCATCCAAGCATGTTTTACATAGTACTTTATTTAGGTAGTTAAGTCACCTAAGCCAAAGATTTAAAAAGTAAATGTTTCAGGGAAGAAGACAACAATCAGGTGTTTCTAATTCCACTGATTCCATAAAATACAAATATTTGTGCATAAATAAAACAATGGTTTGCACAGTGAACTTACTCCAGGATCTTTTGTCTTCACTGAAATTTTTAGCATGAAAATTAGAGACAGGCTGGTGGAAATGTTAAACTTCATCAAATTAAGCACGTCCACCCAAGCTCTTAGTCCTGGCTTTCAAACAGGTTGAAGGCAAGAGTTTGCTCTTCCGAGAAATCAGTGTACAGAGAACAACTTACCTAGCATCAGCATATTTGGGCTGAGGACTGTAACCATCCTCCAAAATAAGCCATCCCACAATTTAAAAATGATAAGGAAACAAGAAAAAGGACTGGTATTATTACTACCAATGATATAATGCCATAAATGTGACAACATGCAGAAAAGATCTTTTCTGTGAGAAATTTACCTTTTGAATCAGACAGATGGCTTAATGTGAGATCTCAACATACTTTCAAGAGGGGAAAAAAAATTAAAACAAAGGCGATAATAAAAGTGGGTAGTGTAGAGGTGTATTCTTTGCATGGAATTCATAAAATTAGTTCTGATTTTGTGGTGGGAATCCATGGTAGCCTAATAAGGTTAGTCTTATAAGTCTCTATTCGTAGCCAGCAGAGGCACACAGGGGAATTCAGAGCAAGAGGAAAGTTGGGAAAACCTCCTCCCTTCCCCACATATTCCTTATTCTTTCCACATTAGGCAGTCAATCAAAACCATAAATAGAAAGGGGTAATACTACACTGATAAAAATCAAGCTGAATTAGGGAGTTTATTGTTCATGTCTCAGCTTTGAGATGGATGCAATGACGTATAAAGGCAGTGCACACATATAGAGCCACAATCACTGCTAAAGAAGCTGAAATCCCTTTTCCAAAGCTATTGAGCACGGGAAGCCTCAGTATAACAGTACATTTTGAACTTATACAAACTTAGCAATCCCTTCATATCTACCATTCAGAAGAAGTCTGCAATCTCTTAAAAATTATTTTAGAAAATCTTCCTCAAAGTTGCCTGATTTCATGTTCAAGATGGTTAAATACTTAAAACAAGTTTTATCATATATGAACCAGCTTTACCTTATTACTTAAAGGATTTGATACAGATTCTGATGCACCATTTCAAAATGAGACTTGGTGAACTTAAACATAAAATAGTGGTTCTGGAAAGAATTATAAAATCAGTGACATAAGCACAAGTGATTTGCACAAAAAAAATTATTTCAGTCAACAGCTATTAATCTTTTGCCACATATTTAGGGGACCACAACTGCACAAAAGCAAATGTTTAAAAGTTCATGTTATGTTTCCAGTATAGTTGGAACTATTGCCTGTTATAACTATTGTCTTGGGTCTTAATTTTTATCTCCTTATCTTCAATTTTTAACTTTCTCTCTCATTCTGCTAAATAGGGGGGATATAATTCTTCTTCATGTTTCAGTATATCATTTGTTAACTACTGCTCAGTATTTCAGCCAACATAATATGCTAATAAAACACACAAAGTAATATATTTTAAAATACATTTTCAGAATATAAAGTTCCAGTATACGTTCTCATGAAATCCACATTTTAAGAGTAGTTATACACCTAAACCTCTGACATCTTTTTCCATCAAGTAGATTTAGCTATCTTACATTAGGCTTTTTGTTTGCATTTATTTCTGTTGTTAGTGAGCACCATGATAGTCATGTAGGAACTGAGAACTTCTCCTTTTGGATTAATTCGCTCCTTCATAAATGCTTGATCATTAAAGCTACATAAGCATATTTTCTGGCATCTCTCTATAGTGTTGTACCAAGAAATAATTTAGCCAGTTGAGTATAGGATTGCATGTTTGCAACACAGCAGGCTGTTTGCATTTCAGGTCAGGGACATGGCACTACCAAGGCTTGATTCTGCAAAACATAGTAAACAACTGCTCAGAGACAGCTGATACCTTGCAAGATGCTTTCCAATGGCATTAGGAAAACGAAACTTTAGACGATAATGTGGTTTGTAGACATTAACTAAGGCTACTGTTCTGTCTGGTTCCAATCCTCCTCACCAAAGTGCTGATCCACTTTTATACAACTACTGCCATTGGAGTCAATACACCCGAAGACCACTTACCTCTTTTCAGGACTGGGTCCTCAAGCAGATACTGAAAAGACATACAAATGCTCTGAACATATGTGGGTTGTCAAGGGTTCTTTAAAGCTACAGACAGATTTATTAAAAATAACCTATGCATTGACTACATAAGATCATTTCCTAGCACACAGGCCACTGCACCTGTGGAAGAAATTCTTGAAGTTTCTGACTTGCCTGGAAGGGAATCAATACAAAAGTACGAAACAAGAGTGGAAATGTCCTTCCACCAAGATGCAGTCAAGAAATCTCTTATGCCTTTGGATTCTGCCTGAAGGTTTCTACAGAAAGTTCAAATAGACAAACTTGCTGAAAGCTTTCCATGCATTTGCCTCAGGGAGTGGGACTGGAGAGTACTGTTAATATTTGTTACATCCAGCTTGCAGGCTGGAACCATTTCTTCTTCTCCTTTTTGTCTTTTTTTGACATTAATTAACCTTCTTTTTTTCTGATGTGTTAAAACACAATGAGAAGGAAAAAGCAGTAAGATTTTTCCGTATCTTTCTCAGTAAATCAAACTGAATAATTGTAAAAGATGCTTATTATTAAGAAAGCCTTGATTCATGATGCACTGAGCTATCTGTGTTCTGGCGTGGCTACAAGAACCACTTGCTATGGGTAAGACAAAATCTGGTCCTGTGAGACATCAACTCTTTTGCAGTCACTGCCTGCATACCCTTTGCTACTCTGATGGACCCTGGGGTAGATGCAAGGAAGTTTACCCTTCAGTGAAGTTATTTCTCCTTTATTATCCTGTTACTGAATCTATCACAGCCCAACAATTCCACAATTGATTTGCTGGCAGCCGAGCCCTGGGGCTTGGAATGTAAATAAGACATGGAATAAAAGTGATGTGCACTGTAGCAGCTGACACTGAGGGCAGGTACTTCATCAATTGACCTGATTTCTGGAAAATCTGCTTGCAACCTTGAAACTTGTTTGCGATTACAATCTTTGCAATAAAATATTAGTCTCCATGGTAATGAGAAGCGCTTTCCTAACTTATTTAGAAAAAAAAAATGACAGGAGATGACAATATCTCTGAGAAGATGAAATTTTCAGTATCATTTCACAGTTGCACAGCTTCCTGCAGACTTGTCAACAGATTAGTAGCATTCTGCCCATTTTATACATGGAAAAACTGAGTAATTAGTAGCCCTCAGGCCTTCCTTGCAAAAAGGAGATTTAATGAGCTCTGTAGCAGTATCAGAACAGAAGAGCATGTAAATAGTTTGCCTGTGTGCATTCAAAAGAACACCACCAATGGAAGGATGGCCCTACCTTACTCCTTCCAAGATCTGCTAAATATTCTTAATAAAATGCTGCTCTACCCATTGAAATGTTGCAAAGTTGTGGAGCACAAACGATATCTTTTGGGCAGGAATTCTGTCTTTTCTATCATTTTTGTATAGTATCTGTCACAATAGGTGTCTGACCCATACACCCTAGCTTATCAGGAAAAAAAAACCAACCAAAGAATTAGGATAGAGTAGGTAACAGACGAATATGAAAAATGTGACAGGTTCTGTGCAAAGCCAGGTGTTCAACAGACAAAATTTAATTCAGACCAGCTTATGAATAAGTGGATGGTTTAGGAGTCATGTGAATTGGGTTCTAAAGCCAGTTGCAGAATCTTTTTGAATAATTTCCTCATAGGAAACAGTCAAAACCTTCAGGGACAAAAACCTTCAAAGCCCAGAACCACTAAACTGAAGTCAGGGTTGGAAGCATTCAGGCTTTGGCAGCCTGCCCAGGGGTGTCATATCAACTCCACCTTCCAGGTGACAAAGAGTCTTCCAGAAGATAAATGGTTAGCTGGGTTAGCTGAAAAACTCAGTCTTGTTTCTCCTGAGATGGAGCTCTCTTAGATGGGCAGGAGAAGGAAAAGGCAATTTGTGTCCTTTGAAAATGTTGAGGATTTATCTTTCTTCTGTCAGCTCAACAAAAGTTTTTCCAAAACCTCTGAATTCATCATAGCAAGGAAAATTTAATATTATAACCAGCTCTGTTGGGTTCTGTTTCTAGTTCTTGCCCCTAAATTGCTGTACAATCATGGACAAGTGACTTTATCTCACTATTCCTCGGGTTTTCCACCTCTAGCATGAGATACTTTCCTTTGCCAAGCACACTAGATGAAAAAAGAGATAAACTATTTCTTCTTAAATTTCTTATACAGCCATAATTACCCTTGAGAAAGAAGGGAAAGAAAAATGTTATTTGCAAATCACAGCTGGAAATTATCTAAAAGCAGCCACACTAACTACACTCCACAGTAACTCATACGTCTTAAATTTCTCAGCACTTTCTTGGGTAGACACAAAAATTAAAGCTTCACTGTATGTCCTCATGCTTACAGCTACACCTGTCTATAAAACAAAATTATTTTAGCAAGAATAAAAATTTCATTTCACAAACAGCAGTAAAAAGAAAACTTTAAAATAATTTCTACATTTTATTGCAGTGTTACTGTGTGATGCCTGGTCTGCAGTCTGATGTAGTCTGCTGGCTGCTTGTCAAATCCTGCTGCTCACCAGCTTTGCCTTAAACACTGATGCCGTTTGAAGATCTTTCAATACAGATTTTGATTTATGAGTTATATGAATCATGCACTATTAGCTTCTCTTTTTTTTCATTGTGTTACAGAGTGTTTCATTGTATGAATTTCCCCAGAGTTCTTGTATCACTTTTAGTGTTAGCTTCAAAGATCCTTCTATCCCTCTTACTTTTTAAATATAGGTCTCGGTCATGGAGGTCTTTACATGTGGATGAACTTTCAGGATTTCACAAAATCCATTGTTAGGTAAGTAGGTCTGTCAAAACAGAATAAAAGACAAGGTTAGTCAGGTAGTTGAACAGCTAAAAATAGCTGGAAAGGGAACCTTTATACAGAAAAAGGTACAGGATCCAATTCATTGTTTCTTGTACCTGACATCACCTTTTCATATTATTCAGTACAAAATGACATAATCGGACTGCCTTACCAGATTCAGCACTCACATTTCACTTAAGCAAATGACTATGTGAGTGCAGAATGAAGGTCCAGTTTGCTAATATTACATCATACAAGGAAAGGCAAATAATTTTTCTGGTTCTCTGCCCATGGTTGCAAATGCTTTTCAAGAGAACCTATTGTAGATGCTGTTGGGTTTTCCAGTAGATTAGAATTTCCCAAATTTTCTAATGTATTGCCCAATACAATTTTATATAGTGTGCAATAAAGTTCCAGTCAGGTTAACCCTAAGACAGATATAGCAGTCTTTAAAAGTGTCTACATACATTTATATTTGTATGTGTGCAAGTAAAAGACTATTAAACTGGAGGACAAAAGTAATTCATTACAAATTGATTCTGACAGCAGAGATGCTTGTATAGCCTGTTGATTAGGCCGATACAGTTTTTAAACTTAAAGCTTGGAAATATTCTTAAATGTTTTAATATTAGCACACACAATCATTCTGACTACATCACCAATCTTTTCCTCATAGAGTCTGAAACAATTTTAGGAAGGAGATTCCAGTACCTTTGAAAATTATTTAAGAGTTCCACTTTCCATTTAATTTTTCATTTCTACCTTCTGCTTCTTTGCGTCAATCACAGACAGTTATTTTCATTTCAATGTCTGGCAAACAGAGGATGGAGGGAAAAAAACTTATCACAGATAAGCAAAAACTTTGTATTTTTCTAACATAACAAAAGCTAGGCAGATGCACAGAGTGCAGTAGCTCAGGCTCAACGCTAAGGTTTCAACAAGCTGGCATACCTACATTGGTACTTTCCCTGATAGGCTTAGGTTTACTATTTATAGATGGTTTTTTTTATTTTTCCTATACAAGTATATCTTGTATTATGTCTAAAGAACTGTAGTGAAGAACAGTGACGAGGATTCTTATGGTTCAGAGAACAACAGAACAGCAGAATGATATCCACAACTGTTAGACCTGATACAACATTTTCATTTTATGTTGACAAGAACACATTTCACAAACACCTGTATAACAGAGCATAATTCTGTGATTCTGTGATTCTGTAATTCTCATTATCAGGATCAAATACTGTTTTTAAAAGATATTTGTAAGATACCTATTTGGAGGTAGGAGGGTGTGCGATTAAATATTTACTTTAAAATAATTTATGCGTGTGAGTCATAATCCTTTAAAACTACCCTAAACATTAAAAGAAATAGCAATGAGTCTTCGATGGATTTGCTCATTCTCATCCAGCAAGCAAGGACATGTCCACAGCAGCAGGGCTGAAGGATCTAGTACTTGACTGGAAGCCTGCATTCTGAAGACAATTAAATTTATGGGGTCTGCTTGTCAATCTTCTAATAACTTCTGTCCCAGTTAATCCAGAGAGACTGAAGTAGAGAGGACTTAAGCATGTTCAGTTCCTCCATGCATCATAAAAATCATAATGGCCATCTAAATCACAGCAGCCCTACAGACACTTTCAGAGAGAGATCCAGTTATTGCTAATTCTATGTGGTGGCTGGATAGTGAGAAGACTGGGAAGAATGTTCACCAGGGAACACACTCAGCACTGGTCAGTCACAGAATAAAGTAAATCTGGAACGGCTGGCAAGCAAAAAGGCAAAGTGAGGAATGTAGAGGGAACTTAACAAAGATGACTTATAGGAAAGGGACTAGCTACTAAAGCAAGGACGTGTAGGAATATGAAACAGAATAGATGGAAAACAAGGCTCCATTCATTCCAATCCTCTTGCAACAGTCTTGTTTAATTTCTACTCCAGTTGTATTTCATTTTTATGACTTATGGATGATCAGCTGCAACAGGCAGTTGATTTTGCCTGTGTCTACATACATATATGTACACATACACACACACACTCTTATACAAAACATGGCATACAAACCAAGCCACCTAGGTTTTCTGATACTTGAAATGCCTTGTAGCAAAATAAATACTCAGGACACAAGTAGCCTAGATAAGAAGACCACTGAAGTATTATTAACAATAGTAGTGCATATTTTATGTACAAATATATGCATATATAATGCTTATACATGCCTCAACCATGCAACTGTTAGTGATCAGCTGATTGCCTACAGTTATGAGCAGTTGTGCTAAATGGCCGCATCCACATTTATGGTGCCAAAACCCAGTCCATGGAGAAGATGCAGCTGTTTCAAAAACAGCTATGGTAAAAACTGACAGTCTTTTTAGGCTTCTAGAAAATGTTGGTTGAATCGCTCATTGCCATAGTCCATGACATTTTTCCCTCTTCACACACAGAATCACACAGAATAACCAGGTTGGAAGAGACCCACCGGATCGTCGAGTCCAACCATTCCCACCAATCCCTAAATCATGCTCCTAAGCACCTCATCTACACAGATGCTGATCCCTTGACATATTATGTCTTTTGCACATTCCTTTCTTGCAAAAGAAAGATTGGCCTTTGTGCAGATCTGCAGTGGCAGGCTTCTAAAAATCAGGATGCAATAGCCACTCCAGGCAGATCTGTTTTGCATGCTGAGAAAACAGAGCAAGGAGATACTCACTTCATACATAAACCCTCCAAGAAATTGCAGAATAATAATAAAGAAGAATGTACTGTATTTAGGAAGTGTTTTAAATTGAATTGCTAGAATAACCTTCCAAAGAAGCAGACTGGAGATAAATTATGCAACTGCATCTGATTTGAATCAGATTTTGAAGGAACTAGGGAACTCTCCAGAACAGGTATTTGCTCTGCAGTTCTTCATATTAGTTAAATTAGAACAGAAGGTCATTGTAAAAGCTGCTACGTTATAAAAAGCAAAATAATAAACCCCTAAGAAATAGGATTATTTAAAAATGGAAAATAATGGGAAGGAAGGACTTCTGTATATGTTGTCTAATTCATAAGGAAATGTTAATCAGTACTGTTGTATTGACATAAGTGATTTATACCATCTGTGCATCTGGCAGTGTGGATATATAAAAACTCAGCCAGAAGTGATGATATCAGCACACTTACACTGAACAAATGAAATTCCAGTTATAAAACATAGATCAAGGATGTGCAGATGTATAAGAAATGTGAGCAAGGAAGCTACTAAGACAAGTATCTGATGTGAATGGGCCATTAGTCAAAATAAACACATCAGCAAACCTGATAAAGTCAAACCCTCTACAGAAGAAAATGTAACACAGATATGTGAAAGCAACTTAACTAGTATAAGTCTGGCAATTATCTCTGTTAGTCTGGTGAGGCAAATGGCAACTTCAATTCAGAGAACCTTACATATATTTACATATGCTTAAAATAAATTCTTACATATGCACAAATTTAAGCATGAACTGAAATTTCATTTATTTCATCAGAATCTATAGAAGATTACAGGATTACATCCTAACTAAGGATTTTTTTTTCTAAATTGGACCCTTCTGTTCTGAGTTGGGGCCCTACCATTAGTAAACATGCATTATTTAAAATGTCTGTAACTATTGTGTTCTCAGAAACTTTGCTGGATTTGGAAAGACTGGAAAGATAGCTGACAAGAAATAGACTTCATAATACTTATTTGGAGTGATTTGAGGGATGTAAGTTGAAATAGTAAGGAAACACGACAGTTATCATCAGTACTTCTTCATCATTAACAAATCAGTCATTCTTAAGAAGTGATAAATCTCAATGCTTTAGATTTTTGAAGTAGAAAACCCAGAAAGCATGCTGTTACAGATTACTTCCTATTTTATCTTGCATTTGTAAGGGAGTCTGACCAAAAAGTCATAAAGACGTCTTTCACTTCTTCCATTTGGTGATTCTAAATTATAAGGTAAAAAGCTTACTGATTATGTCCATCTATAGCACTATGTCAGGGACAAGAGCTGAATGGACAAGATAATCTTAAAGTACAATGCACAATTTACTGGTTTGCAAGTCACTGTCTTTGGGTATTTACTTCTGCTCCTGTAACAAAGGGACCAGAACTTTCTGACCAGTGAACAGAACTTTGTGTACATGGTGACAGCTGGTCACCAGCTTTCCAACACCTCAGAAGCACCTCAGATGCTTTGCGCTTGTTGAAAAAGCACAACTTAAAAGACTACCATCTTAAAAGCAGGAGCTTCACATATCTTTGAATAATACACTAGCCTGGAAATTGTGCTGGTTCAGCTGCTGCCTCACAAGCAGCTGAGCTGTCCATGTCATAGAAGTAGATATTCGAAAGCAGGTGTCAAGTAGACAATGTGGGTGGAAAGCACTGAAGCTCACCCAAAGCAGCATCTCCACTTGAGAGTTAAAGCCTCAAAGGAGCCATAAAATAACCTTGCTAATTTGACACTTGATCAGGCAAACATCTCAAAAAATCCCACTCCAAATTATACATCTCTGCCTGGCTCATAGCCAGGATTTCTCATCCTATTTCTGTATATTAAGATCATTTTTAGGGAAGATTCTGCCAAACATTTGGTGGTGTAGTACAGCGCTTAATCACATTTTCTTACAAGGAAATCTCAGTGATAATATGCACAAATAAAACACATTTGATAAAGGTTTTTTTTATTACCTCCTTATGGTGCCTGTCTTGTGGAGAGCAACCCATAACAAGCCTGGCAGCACCAGACCTCAGCAAAAGAGGCAGAAGCAGGTCAATGAATAATGTTCTGCTAATGCGTCCAAGAGCTGCAGCCCCAGGCTCACCCTGGGAGGCAGCCAGCAGTGCCCACAGCTCCTGCCCAAGCTGGCAAGATACCCCACTGCCACCTTTGTACCATTTCTTTTCCAGGGCAGGAGGGGGAGGGAGGCATGTGAAGTGACAGCACCTGATTGACAAGCCTAAAATAATATAGGTGACCTATGGATGATTCATATTGCATCGCTACACGTACTGTTTAAACCATAACTTCTCACGTTCCTAGTATCAGTGGAATTGTGCTGTGCTCTTCTTGGTGCAGACAGCATGAGAAAGAGAGGCAGTAAGCAGCTGGGGACAGAGACTCCGAACTTTTGGGGTGATGTGATTTGTTTATTCAATGATATAAAAGCCAGAACCCTCCCAGCAATGGTTGGAAATGCCACCTACAAGTGGACACACTGCATAGGACTTCCCAGTTGTCCAAGCTCTCCAAATGTTCACTACAGAGAGAAAGAAAGAAAAACAGGGCTTCCCAGCAACTATGGATCTGGGTGATGAATGGGACAATCAGTGATGTATCTTTCTTAATTACTATACTTATTCTTTTGTAGTAATGATTGGCCGCATTATCTTTAAAAGCTGTTACTGTTAACTTGCTGTTGATCACTACTAATCACTTGTTACCTTTCTTGCTGTAATAAATTGAGTATTCAAGAGCTGGGGCTTTTATGGTGATGTGCTTTGTGCTTAGCACCTTGTGGTAAAAAGCTGCCTTCTCTGCCCCTGCCCACCCACCCAATCACTCGCCAGGTACACCAACAGCACCAACCAGAGGGAGAGCAGGCTAATGGATGGATGGACTCAGGGAACATGGCACAAGCGGTTGGGAGGCCACCTTTGCGCAAGGCAGAGGGACATGTAGTTTGGGTTACAGCCAGGGAACGACTCGCAGCAGCCCCATCTGCCACTGCAAGTGATCTTGCTACCATTCATCAAGCTACTGGAGACTGCTCAGAGGAGGCCACAAAGTTGGTGAAGGGTCTAGAGGGGAAGCCGTATGCGGAGGGGCTGAAGTCACTTGGTCTGTTCAGTCTGGAAGAGATTGAGGGGGGACCTCTGAGCAGTTTACTGCTTCCTCACAAAGGGAGGAGGAGCAGGCACTGATCTCCTTGGCATCCAACGATGTGACAGGACCCGAGAGAACAGCGGGAAGATTTGCCAGGGGAGGGTTAGGATGGACGTTAGGAAAAGGTTCTTCACCGAGTCAGGTTTTGCACCTGTGACACGGCAGTCCTGGATATGCACACAGACTGGGGAGCGAGAGGCTGGGAAGCAGCCATGTGGAAAAGGATCTGGGAGTTCTGGTGGACAGCAAGTAGAACATGAGCCAGTAGCATGCCCTGGCAGCCAAGAGGGTCAACTGTGTCCTGGGGTGCATCAAGTATGGCATTGCCAGAGAAATGAGGGAGGTGATTATCCTGCTCTACTCCGCACTGGTGCAGACCCACTTTGAGTATCGTGTGCAGTTTTGGGCACCAGGGTATAAAAAGGAGATAAACCCACTGAAGAGCAACCAGAGGAGGCCACAAAGTTGCTGAAGGGTTTGGAGGTGAAGCCATATGAGGATTGGCAGAAGTCACCTGGTTTGTTGAGCTTGGAGAAGAGGAGGCCAAGGGTGAGATCTCATAGACTCATAGAATAGTTTGGGTTAGAAGGGACTTTAAAGATCATCTAGTTCCACCTCCCACAAGGCCCCATCCAACCTGGCCTTGAACACCTCCAGGGATGGAGCATCCACAATCTCCCTGGGCAAACTATGCCAGTGTCTCACCACTCTCATAAAGAAATTCCTCCTTATGTCTGGTCTAAATCTGGCCCTCTCCAGTTTATAACCATTGCCCATAGTCCTGTCACTACAAGCCTTTGTAACAGTCTCTCCCCAGCTTTCTTGTAGCCCCTTCAGGTACTGCAAGGTCACTACAAGGTCTCCTTGGAGCCTTCTCTTCTCCAGGCTGAACAGCACCAACTCACTCAGCCTGTCCTCATATTGGAAGTACTCCAGCCCTCTGATCATCTTTGTAGCCCACCTCTGGACCCATTCCAACATGTCCATATCCTTCTTATGCTCAGGATTCCAGAACTGGAGATTATACTCCAGATGAGGTCTCACAAGACAGGAATAGAGAGGCAGAATCACCTCCCTTGACCACGCTTTTTTTTTTTTCTTTTTCGGTCAGTCTACCTCACCAGGGGAAGAGAAGGAGCAGGCGCTGACCTCTTCTCTCTGGCAACCACTAATAGGACCCAAGGGAATGGCAGAAAGATGTGCCAGTGTAGGTTTAGGTTGGATATCAGGAAAAGGTTCTTCAGCTAGGGGGTGGTGGATCACTGGAACATCTTCCCAGGGAAGCAGTAGTGGTGACGAGCCTGACAATGACCAAGAAGCATTTGGACAACGCCCTTAGAGGCCAATGTTGGGGCTACCCTGCAGGAGCCGACCCGATGACCCCCACACCTTCCTTCCATCCCGGGTCCCTCCGCAACCCCATGGGCGCGGGGGCGGGGCCTCAGGGAGCGGCAGCCAATGGGCGCGCGGGGCGGGGCCTAGGGGGCGGATCCTGAGGGGGAGACAGCCAATGGGTACTCGGCGCGGGTAGGCCGGGGGCGGGGCCATGGAGAGGCGGGGAGTAGCCTCAGCCAATGGGAGTGCGAGGAGGGGCACCTGGGGGCGTGGCCCGAGGGGGGCGCGGCGTCGGCGAAGGCCAATGGGCTCCGCGCGTGGTTTCCCGGAGGCGAAGCGGCGGCGGCTCCTCCCCCCGGCGGCAGCTCCGGCTGCGGCCGCACCGCGCGGAGAGTTTCGCGACCCGGGTGGGAGATGCCGGGCGGGTTCCTTCTCGCAGGTAACGCGGGCGGGGGGCTGCCCCGCTGGCTGGGGCTGCCCCGGGGGGGCGGCGACGGCGGGACGGAGCGGGACACACACACACAAGCACCACCCCCCCCACGGTGCTTCCCGGCGGAGCCGCCGCCGGGACAAAAGGGGAGCGGCGAGTGGGGCAGGGGCGCTGCGAAACTCCCCCGCCCGCCCCTTCTTCTCGCCCTCCTCCCTGCTTTCCCCGGGACCGAGCGCTCGGGACGCCCTCGAGTTGGCGGCGCCGCGGGGAGCGGGTGCCGAGCGGTGGGAGCGGGAGAAGCCGCGGTGGGAGGGATGGATCCTGCCCTCCCTCCGCGGGGCGGCGGGGTCTGAGCCGGTGGAACGAGAGAAGCTGGGCTGGGAGCGGCTCAGCCCGGTTGGAAGCCCCGGTAAGGCGGGCACCCACCCCCCACACCCCCCTTTCGCCCCGCTCCGGGTTGTCCTGCGGTTCTGGGTGTCGCGGGGCGAATGTGCATCGTGTAAACGCAACGGGAGAAACTTTCAGGGCAAAGCGAATTTGGAGGTGATTAAATATATTAATTGGGCGCCGGTGCTGCTCTATCCGGGCTGTTGCCAGCCCTGCCCTACGCTTCTTCCCCGGGATTAAGAGCCTTTCTTTGAGTCTTTGTGTTCGTCTCGAGCGCCAGAAGCACAAAAGTGAATTGCTGTAGGGTACAAAAAAAAAAAAAAAAAAAAAAGATTTTTGCGCTTCAAGCGGCTGCTCTTCTTTGCTCTGCTGAGGAACTTCGTTCTCGCTCAGGTTGCCCAGCTCCGTGTTCCCGGCTTTGCCTGGATTTGGGAGCACTGCTGGAAGGTCCCCGAAGCGAGAAGGGACGCTTGGTGTGAGGGGGGGCACCTTGTCCCCGTGTGTGTGTGTGCGGAGATGGGGGAGCCGGGAGAGACTGGGAGTTAGCGCTGCAAAGGGAAAGCTGCAAAGCAATTGCCTTAGCAGCTCTTAATGGGCAAGCCTGCTTAAGGAGCCAAACGGCTGGAGCTTTTTGCTAGGCTGTATGAAGGCATTAAATGCGTTTTCTTTTTCAGGGGTGCAACAGTTGATTTTAAACGCCAATAAATAAGCGTGAAGCTGGGCTACTATAGGTACCTATAGTTCGTGGGGCTCACAAATAAAATCTTTGCGTTCTACCCTGCTTTTACTGTCGTTTTCCATCTGTAACCTCCTCCCCTGCCATTTATAGGAGCACTTGATACTAAGGACGCGTATGGTACTGTCGGAGCACCAGAGAAGTGGAGGGCTGGCTGTAGACTTTCAGAAGAGAGCCTTCCAAGTAAAGGTGGCTCCGGGGCAAACCTCCAGCCTTAGTACCTCCACGCTGGTTGGATCGCGTGGTCTTTCCCATCTGTCTCAACAATCTCATAAGTTGATGAGCACAGCAGTGGAATTTAGCCTCTCTTCTAACCTGTGGCGTGCAGAGTGATGTAGTGAACACTACTTTGGTCATAATTGTACGCATCTTGTCTCATTGTTTGAATTGTTGAGATGTAGGACCTGGTCCATTAGCTACTATCTGTATGTATCTACGTGCGATGTTTGTGTGAATTCTCTGTAAGGGCCATGTGTAAGACTAGTTCCTTTAGTTCAGTTAACAGAAGAGAGTTGAGCCCTTTTTGCAGTTGGTATTTGTTTTTCTTACTTGGAAGGAAATCATAGTGCTTAGCATTCTCTTAAGAACATTATAGATGTTCCACAGTCCCCATTATGTCCCCATGTTTCATAAGAAACAGAAAATCAGTGATTCGCACTATGTTTTAGAATTTACCTCTGCCAAAGCTTTAACTTAGAATCTAACCATTTTTTTTGGCTTTGTCTTTGTACTCTGACTGTGTGAAACTGGGCCTTTCTTCCGCATTTGAAGTACAAAATTATGTTTAAATATGTTCCAGTAATTATGAAAAATAGTGAGAGAAAAAAATGTTGGGCTGTATGAAACTTAATTCTCCTCTCCTACCCCAACTCTCAAGTTTTTTAAATTCTTTTTCAGTGCCTTGCAATTAAAACTCTGCATTCGTATGTATTTCTTTCAGATTTGCAACCAACATAATGCTGAAGCTCCCAACTTGGAACAGGCATTTCACAAAATGGCACAAACGGAACCTAATTTGGACCATGATGTATCATGGTTCCTCCTTCCATCTTACTGGTCTAAAATGGTTGTGGCATTAATTTCCTTCCTGTGTTTCGCTAACAGCTATGATGGAGATTTTGTGTTTGATGATTCTGAAGCCATCATCAATAATAAGGTTTGTGTCTCTTCTCCACCCTTGACATAAATGGTAACAGGAAAAGAACTAATGACAACAGTTGGTCTGAGTGGGCCAGAAATATTCATGCTAGTAAAGCGCTTCATTCTGATATTTTTAAACTTCATTTTTCTGTTTTGTTTCATTGAATTTTTTAAAGTAAGCTTTATTTAAGGTTGACAAACAAGCTGTGCAGCAGTGCTCTACAAAAAAGCTAGAAACATAAGTATACTTAACAGAATTTTATTTCTAAAGCTATTTGAATAACATGATTTGGGTTCTGATGCATAAGCAAAAATGTGAAAAAATTTAACAGCTTTTTTTTTTTTTTCTTTTTTCCTTTGGGATGTGTCCCCTTTCATTCTTTTGCAAGTGAGATGCTCAGCTTAACAAGCATTGATATCTCGTCAAGGTAAAGGGAGTTCTTTTTGCCATACCAATTGGACTTTGCTTGACATCTAAGAAAGCATTATCTAGAGTTGCAGCAAATTTGGATGTGGTGTTTAGTAACGCTTGTTCACTGGGTACCTGTACATCAAGACTGCCTAGATCTAATTTTCTGCCTATTTCTAAGTCAGTGAGACTATGTGGTAGACTTTTCTAATACCCATTGAGGTTAATATGAGATTTTTTCATTATCTTCTCAGGTTGACAGATGAATAAGCCCAATGAATAAGATTACTTTGATGCAATATACATAATGCACCAGTAAACAATTGTAGGGTGCAGAGGTTCTCCAGCTGTGGTTTGTACCATGAAAATGTTAATAGGAGCAAGAAAAGTTTCATTTTCCTGTGTTCCTTTCCCACCTATTATTCCTGTGACAACAGTGTCTTTTTTTAAATAGAGGCAGAATATTCTTCTGCTCTATTTTAAAACAGATCATACATGTAGTGAACAGTCCTTGAAAAATTAGCATGTGACTCAAACCTCTAGCCAAGATTCTTTTGCTTTGAGGAACTGAGTGTCTTCAGTTGCTGAGGCACTTCATAGAATCACAGGTAGCAGTGATTTAGGCTGTTCTAGAAGGTACTCCTTAAATGTTTGGAAAGAAAAGCACAAAATAAAAAGAATCATCTTCATCTGTTGTTTCCATTTTCCTGAAGTCATGAGGATACAAGGAAAATGACGTACTCATACTGCTAGAATAACACAATTCACATTCTTTTTGCATTGCACAAGATTTAGAGGCCACTTACCACAATGTGCCTTTTAGAATCCCTGAGAATTACGATTTCCTTAGGCAAATTTATATTATGCTTGTGTAAGTCATCATACTTTGAGTTAGAAATGTATGAAGGGAAAGTACATCTGCCAAATTTGAAATAAATATCAAAGTTTCTAATAGAATACTGTAGGCAAATTAAGAACCTACAGTGATATATTTTTTAAGAAGCATTATATTTTAAATTACACAGCTCCAGGCAGTGTTTCATTCTGCAAAGTTTTATTTGGGGCAGAATTATAATGTTTTACCCTCTTGAAAGAATGAACAGAAGACTGGTGTTGAAACAAAGCAGATTATTTTGTACATGTGCAATATCCATGTTTGAAATCTTTATCCATTTCCTTCATTTTTTAACATTCAAAATGTTTCAGTTTATCTATGCAAGACAACAACCTGCACCAGGATTATAGCTGTTGGCAATGCTGAGAAATTCAACGCACTGCTTAAATAGATTAATTCATGCCTAGTCTGTATGTTTGAAAAACTGTGAGACTTATTCTATTTTTCACATCAAAATCTTCTATTATTTCCTAGAAATTAAATGCTTTTTTTGTGACAGTCTCATTATAACACAGGGGTCACGTGAGTATGTGGAAATGCAAAATCCACAAGAAAAATACAGAGACAATGAATTTACCAGTTTAATGGAGAGGGAGAGCATCTAGCAAAGGCACAGCTTAATAATAGATAGATATAGCATATTTTATTCCTGTTTAGTAGGAGAGAAGCAGATGAACTAATTTTGTAGATTTACTGAACTAGTATTTTCTTGGGTGCCACACAGTGACCTTCTTGTTAATTTACTGGTGCTGCCACCTCCCCACCCCCCAAATTTTCAACTATTTTTTTAGTGAAAGTTACACTGTTAGTTGACTGCATGCCTTCTGTGTTGTGGAACATTTTGTGGGGGTTCAAGGTGGTTTTCCAGACCCTTTCTTGTCATTTTAGTAGCATTTTGACCAGCACACAGCAGTGACTTTTGTCTTTATTTACTAGCTTGGCAAGAGAAACACATGGATTAGGAGGAGCTTTAGACACAACGTGTCATTTCTATGAGCCTTTTTATGGAAAAACTGACCTTTCTTCAAGTATTGAACTCTGCTGTCTGCAAGCTGCTGCTAATCAATTATTTAGAGATTCTTTGATATCTGCTTTCAGTTCTTATAGTGAAAATCATACATAACTTTTAAACAGCTGCAAGAGCAAGCCATAGCTATTTTGAGAAGCAAGTCCACCATGTGGGAAAATTAATGTAAGTAACTTTCTCTCACAGAACTTGGATACAATAGCAAGATATACCACTGAAGACTTCTAGGTCATATGGAAGTGTAATCTAATCACTAAGTAATTCCCCATATTCAGCTTTTCTCACATTCTTCCTATGGAAGAGAAAAGAAGACTGATTCTAGAGGAAAAGAAAATCAGGAAATCTAGCCTTGCATGTGTCAAATGTATTTCCAGTCTCAAGTTATTGAAGACCATCTGTGACAGAAGACATACTTCTAGAATTTGAATACTAAAAAAAGTCTTCCTTTCATAGACCCTTTCTTTGGCAAATGTCCATAAGAAGCAGTACCACTAGCTGGAAAAACAATCTGTGGGCCACACTGTCCATTAAAAGCTGTCTCCTTCCAGAGCACAAAGACTTCAATGTTGTTGTACAACCCAGTCCCAACTCGCCCCTAGAAAAGCAGACCATTTTGATTCATTTAGTGGGATGCTGTTTTAGTGCACTCCTGCTCTCGAGAGTCACATTATGACCTTCAGGGTTTGTGCATACCAGTGAGGAATGGAACAGGAAATTAGGTGCCTAAGGCCAAAATTGAAGTCCTGGGAGAAGAAAGAAATTTGTAGATATTTGGCAGTGGAAACATCTGTGAAAGCATGAAGAAAATTTGCACCTTGATAATTCTTAAACTCAGTAGGATCCCCTGTGAGTCTTGATTTAAGATTCCCCCCCCCCCCCCCCGAGAATGCCTTAATTCACAGCTGCAACGTAGAACTTTTTTTCAAAGACTACAGTGTTAGCACTGCTCTCTTTTCTCTGTGTTGATTAGTAACCTATTACAGAACACTTCACTTTGATGGTGTGCTAGGGCTTGTAGCCTTCTTCCACTTCCTGATGTTTTTTTTCAGTCTGTTGTCTAATACTGGCCTAACTTGATCAAGTGATATAAATAACTCTCTTCCTGAATTTTTGAATGGATGCAAACCAGAAGAGAAAAAGCAAGAAAAACTAGTTGTTCAGCTTAGTAGAGGTCAGTCAATGTGGTTCAGATGTTTGAGACTAGTAGTGGTATGTGTTCCTCCTGTTTTATTGGCAGTTAACAGGTGCTATTGAGGGATGAGATGGAAGGTGCATAAGATATAGTAGAGGCAAGTGAGGTAGTAGCAGTACTTGGGAGGAACTGGTGTTAGTAAACCAAGGTTATTATAATGTGGGAATCTTGTAAGTAAGTGGAGATGAAGGAGGAATAAGACGTAAGTCACCCACCAGGCTTTGTAAGACCTTTCATGAGTTTAGCAACCCATTTTGTCTGCTTGCTTGTATTTGCATTGGCTTGTTAATCTGTTTTAGTTTATTGGTCCTCTGAACAATTTCAGGGGAGAAAGTGATGGTACAGTAAATTGTGGTTGATTGCGAGTATAATACCGGCACTCATATGAAAGCTGTTAATTGCTAGTACAATTAAGTTCTTAGGTTCTGTCTTACATGTATTTAACGTGCATGTTTGCTGTAGCATGAATTGGTATTTAATTGCTCCAGGGAGCAGGAGAAGAGAGGCAAGGCCAATTTCTTCAAAAAGATGTCTCTCTAATTTTTTTTGTTTCCAATGTGTGTGCTTTCCGTTTAATAGTCTAGATTATTTGTTGTTTTGAGGGGGGGGGGTCCATTATCAGCATGGGTTTAAGATAAAAGGAAATGGCAGACCTTCCCTTTGCAGTGCTTTTTTAAATCATCTCCTACCACACCCCAAATTAAAATAATTCATTACTTTTCTGTCTTCTGCTATTCATCTTTTAGAGGAGCATATGGAGATTTTTGTCCTTGTTTTCATGTTTTAACAATTTTTTAAAAAGCTATTTTAAGTGTCCTTTGTGAAGAAAGGCTTCAAAAAGAGCTAATTATTGTTTTCTTTCTTTAGTTTCCTTCCTTTTGTGCTATTCACCAGATTATCAACAGACGTGAATGCTCAAAACTCTGCTAAATTGCATGTAGTTATGCCTATTGCAGACTCCAAGCATCCTGGCCTTTATGATGACTGGCATCCAAGATGTGACCTTCATTGCAAACTTCTGTATCTTGTCTAGTGTCAGTAGTGAGCCAACAAAACACCTGCTATGTCCATCTTAGCTTGAGCTTGTATTAATTATAGCACTTGCGTGTGGTTTAGCTGCTTTGAACAAAACAGAAATGTTAAGAATCTGACAATTTATTATGTTTTCTTTTAGGACCTCAGGGCAGAAACACCACTTGGTGACCTGTGGCATCATGACTTTTGGGGTAGCAAACTCAGCAGCAATACCAGTCATAAGTCATATCGACCGCTAACTGTCCTAACTTTCAGGTGAGACTTTCCTTTTTACTTGAGATCTGAATTTTTTAAGGCATATTTGCTATATTGATTATAGGGAAGGGGCAACAGAAAAGGAGAGAGACAAACTATCTGGATAGTATTTGGATATCCTTCTTGAATATGATTTTTGTATTCACTACCTTAATATATAAATTGAGTTTTAATTTTCAAATTGCTTCTTTCCCAAAGTGCATATTATTTTGATGTTCTGCATTTCAATGTACCTTTCAGAGATTGCATCTTATGCTTTTCTATACCTTTGTACAAGAGGCAGTATGGTTCACTATCTAGGTCACATCATCAGAGAGCTAGGAGGTGTCTGTTCCCTTCACTTAGCCGTGCTGCCACTTACACAGCTATTGTAGTTTCTGTTCTCTGCTTTCCTAGTGACCTATCAAGTGGTCTTTTATAAATAGCATCAATCTACTATGGCCCTTTGCCAGAGGGTCACTGAATAGTCTTACCACCTCTTCCCCCCTGATATTCTAACCTTAAGTGAGTGTTTCTGTGAACATCTTAGTGAGAGAGAGGTCTGCCTAGATATATAATTTAGTATTTTCTCAAAAAAACTAAAGGTTTATGATGATTGCTTCTGTAGATGCTTAGCTAGTGTTTTTTGCACAAAAATATGAGCAAGCCATAGACCATGTAGAAATTGTGCACAATAATGCAGAGAATGTTTGAGGACTCAGTCTTAAGCCACTTTGTTTTCCCTGACTCAATGTTGTGGATGGGGACCTGGAATCAGTTTTGCAGTTATGTCCAGTCTAAGTGAGGGACTAAGTGATCGTGGAAGAAGTGTTCCCACTCTTCTTCATATTCAAGCAAAAACTTGACTGCATTGTTGAAGTCTTAAGTACTTAGTACTGTGGGTTTCATTGTCTGTTGGGAATCCTTCACATTTTTGTCAAGGAAAATATGCAACTGAATAGAATGTGTCAGATTCTTAAACTTAATGAAGCTTTCAGTGCATTACACAGCACATGGTTTCCTTTTGTTTCAAAATCTGTGATATTTTGCATTTGTAGTAACATCCTGGTTAGTTGAAAGAGTGAACCAGGATACAGTCATTATATCTGAAAATATAGATGAGCAAGTGAAGCTCGTCCATAAAGTGCTATTTTCATTTGTAAGAAATTTATTTTCCTAATTTCCCCAAGCTCCAACATTTACACATATCACATTTATAATAGGTTATGCTTTTTTAATAGATTTCACTTAAGCTAGATGCAGGCTGACCTAACAATGTCAGTTGAAATCATAGGCTCAGTGCCTGTTAATTCTCTCACTGTGTGGATTTAATTAAAAATATTTCAGCAGGTTGGTTTGGGACATAGTTTCTCTTAAGCCCAAGGGTATCCCCCTACTAAGCTGTATTGTTTATATGTAGGGCGCTCTGCTGTTACAACATCTAAGTTACGTTGCTGAGGAAAAGCCAATTCTGAGTAGCCATTGGTGTGATTTGCTTAATAGCATTAATATGTCTTTGGAGAGGACAGATATTATGCTGAATATGGTATCCCGTATGAATGCCTTTGAGTAAAGATTAGGACATTGTTTCTAGCCTACTATGATGGCTCAGAGGTAACACCATACTTACTGGGGTTCGCTGATATTTTTTCAGCCTTCTTTGTGTGTCTAAAATGATCTTTCTTTGGGGTTGTTTTGGTTTTCTGGCTGTATATCTCAAACAGTTGATGTAATTCTTAGCTTTAATGTTTTTGTTTCTATATAGAATTAATTACCTTTTTGCTGGAGGCTTCTACCCAGTTGGTTTCCATGTCATCAATATAATACTGCATTGTACTATCTCGGTGTTGATGGTTGATGTGTTCTCAATTTTATTGGGTGGACTGCAGTTCAGTAATAAAGGAAGAAGGCTAAACCTGGCTCCAAAGACATCTCTTCTAGCTGCTTTGCTGTTTGCTGTACATCCAGTGCACACCGAATGTGTAAGTACTGAATAATTAGCTCCAATGATTTGTATCTTAGACATTCTTGACCATCTTGACTGACAAGCTCTGACACAGCCTTATAATCTGTACATTGCTTTTATATATTCTTAACGCTTTTCTTTGTACATGTCTCATGAGAACAATCAAATATTATGGTTAGTATGTCCAAAAGCCTGTGATTGTGTTAGAATACCAATTCTAGTTTTGAATCCATGATGGAAGAAAATGGGATATGCTTGGAAGAACCATGAACATGTTTAAAGGACTGGAAATAGTTCCATGTCATGAGAGATTGAACTTGTGAGTTTATATTTTTAATAAGAATAAAGGATTTTTTTTATCACAGTCTGTAATTGTGTACATGGGGAACACCAATTTGATAGCAGCAGACTCTAATAGTGCAAGCAAAAGCGTAGGAGTGTCTGTGAGTTGAAACTGTAAAGATACAGAATAGAAGCATGTTGCATGCATACCAACCAATTAAATACCTGACTAAAGATCAAAGTCCTCATGTGAAAATTCTAGTGAAGAGGAAATTATTTTCTTATAAAGCTCTTTTGCTTTCATAGCTATGAAAATATGCCAGTGAGCTTGCTTGACGTGGTCCTTGATTAGTTGATTTTATAAAAATGAATAAATTGCATGTAAAATAATCACAATGCAGGAATAACTTTCTTAGTGCTTGGAAGGACTGAGATACTGAAAAAGTACTAGATTGAAACTTTGTGCTAGTAATGAACACTGAATCCTCAGTGCATCTTATTCTATGTACATGGCACTGATTTTTCATTTATTCACAATATGCCATGGTTTTGGCTTTTTTTTTCTTCATTTGCTTTTCACATGATTGATGTGGAAGAGGATGTGAAAAGCTGCACCTCTCTGCTGACTGGGGGCCAGAGATGGTGCAAAGTTATGTATTAGTGGTTTGGCACTTTATTTGGCAGTGTGGCTAAAACATCCTGCCAATCATTCTCTGGTGTTTTCTTGCCTGCAGAATAGCTTCTTACTGAGAGCACATTCTGTTAGTGTCAAAAGATCCCATGGTATTTGTTCTCCAAGACTAGTTTTACATGTCAGTGAAGTAAAGCAAGTCTTCAGTTCTTTTGATGTTGTGACATGCCAAGAGAAATTTTACTTGGGTCTTGTCTTTGTTGTAGGCTTACTATTGACTCCTTTGTCAACACCCGTAATTTATTCTTCATATTTACATGAGCAGACAAATGTTAAAAAGACCTTGTTCATGTCAGATGAATTACAAGTGATGCAGTCTGCTTACATATGCGAGGTTTGAAGACTTGCGTATGCTTTGGGCAAACTTTGGAAGAAGAGGAAAAAGGTTGCATTCTGACATACTGTGCCTCTTGTAAGATCCAGGAGTATAAAAAGGCCTCTAATAATTTATGCAGTGAATCTTGCTGCACTGTAGCAGTCCTGGTATTGCTATGATTCTAACATGAGTATGTGTCAGGCAGCATCTCCTCAAAAAACATCCGTCATTATTTTAAAGCTGTGAGTTTTAAGTATCGTGAAATCCTGGTTTTGAAATGAGATTACATATTTTGACATAAAATTGTGAAGAATCTGCCTGTTTGCTGCTCTGGATTTTGGTCTATACAGCAAAAAAACTGTCATGTAAAACAGATGTTGAAAAGTTTAATGCTTTCAGTACCTCTGTGAGAAAAACATCTGTTGTTATCATGTTTGTACATGCATGTAAACACTCTTGTAGTGTAGTTCTCTCTTCTAAAACATGCTTATTCCTTTTAACACTTGAATGATGAAATAATAAATGAAACATGAACATAAGAATATACTTGATAATAATTGTAAACGGTAGGGGTTTTGTTTACCTTGTTACCAGAGACTGTAGGTCTTATCCTGGATTCACAATGACTCTGCACTGTCAGTCATCTGAGGCCATATATGTGTTATTAGCCCCTTAATCTCTTGGTTTTAACAAGTTGGCATTTATTTTCACAATTGTCTCAGTTCACCTTTACTTTTATCTCATTAGCTGAGAACAGCTCCTTAAACAGAATTGACACCTAATTATTTTCACCTTTCAAAGCATGCCATGGCTATTGAGTTAGTTCTCATAATTCCCCTATAAGACAGGAAAAGAAGAAGGGAAGTTAGGTGCATGGCTTTGGATAAATCAAGAAGTCTTTCTGAACTGCATTTAGGACTCAACAATTTCTCCTTTTACAGTGCTCAAGTGAAGCTGAGGATAAATCGGGAGAGAGTCTCTTCAGTGGACTCAGTCCTATTCTTATGCCTCTGCACTTCTCTCTCTGATGTTATTTAGAAATAGTTGTTCCATCATGTCAGACTGACAAAAAAGTGCCCGTTTCCTGAGAGAGGATCAGCAGATACATTTAAACAAAAGGAAAATACAGGTTGTCTTTCTACCTTACCTCTTTCTGTTCACTCACAAAATGGGGCAACTGGTGTACTACCTGAGAACCAAAATTTCTATTTTTGTCACTGAACCATCACCTCAAAAAGCAGATTAAAAAAAAAACCCAAGCCTGTAGCTGTTCTGTTCTGCTTTAGTAAGGCCTCTTTGTGCATCACCTGGAAACATGGAACTAAGCGCTCCAGGAAGAAGAGCTAGGCTGAAAACAAAGGAGTGTTTCAGCGATCCTTGCTCTGGATTTATGCTCTAGGAAGGTCCCAGTATCATGGCCTAAACAGTCCCCTACCACCTCCCTATGTCATGATTTCCACAAAAAAATTCATGGTGTATGCTGACACTTGTGTGACTGAGGAATGAAGATCCAAGAATATGTCATGCTGTGTCTCAGCAAGTTATTGTAAATACAGTTTAAGGGCTTGAACCAAAGCTTGTTGATGGCTCTGAGAATGCTTTTGATTTAAATCGGTTGGTACAGATCCAGAATACAGAGGTCCCAGAATGCACTTTTCATTTTCTTTTGTGTTAACACAGCTTCTGTTACAAGATACAAAGGTAGCTCTAGTGCAATCAATTAATATAACAAAGAACTGCTGGGGGTGATATTTCTTCTGATTCTTCAGGCTGGAGGCTATTTGTCTATTCTGAGTGTTCAGACTGCAATTTGAAGGCTGGTATGTCTTCTGAAAGTGGATGCAACCTGATCCAAAACCCATATAGAGTGGGGCAGAATCTACATTTTCTTCTGCAAGATCCTTCTTCATTTCTTAGAACATAAATTTTCCATAAATTAAAGCCAAATTATTTGCTAGTTGCTACTAAGCAATATCCAATCAAAACTGGGATGGGGTTTAGAAAGCTGGGTATTGCTAATACAGCAAACCCCGCCTAAAAAAGAAGTCATACAGTGATATTCTTTTATATGTTTCACTTTGTATATGCGTGTGTACCTTTATCTCAGTTTTTCTAAGAATAAAATCCAGTAATCTGAAACATTCTTTTTTTCTCTCCACCCCTTTTTTTTTTTTAAAGGTTGCTGGGATTGTTGGTAGAGCAGACCTGCTGTGTGCCCTCTTCTTTTTGTTGTCATTCCTTGGCTACTGTAAAGCATTTAGAGAAAGTAAGCGTTCTGTTTGACCTTTTAATTTTATATTGTGTATATTTTCTGCATTCATACATTATAGCATGAAATAATATGTCAGCTTGACATGGTTTGAATTTATTGTTTACTTGCTCATAAAATATTAAAATAAAATCTGCTTTAGCAGGTGTTTGTTGTTAGAAGAGCTGGAAGAGTTGCTGCCCCTAATCCCCATTAAACACTAAGAATTTATTTTAAGACATCTATTTTGTAATAGGTTTATTTGTTATGTTTTACTGTTTATAAGCATAAAGAAATATTTCGGCAAGCATTTTTGGAAGAAATAAAATCTATAAATGTATATTCTTAAATATTTTAGTACAGTTAATGCCATTATGTTGGGATCACTTAAATGAGAGCATACTTTAGGAACCTTACTTCTATTTTTAATGAATTGTAAAGTATTATTCATATGAGTAAGCCCTCTGAATTCCTGTAATATGCAAATGCTGGCGTACACATGCTGAATATAGCATTACTCATAGAGTTTTTGTAGGACAGCTGTATTTAACAGGAGTAATTCCTTTGTAGATGTTTTTTCAAGTGAGCTGTTAGATCTGTTGTATTATTTGATCTGAATGCAAGTCAGCATTTCAAATATAGTTGTGGAGAAATTATCGTGGGGCTCTGTTAAATGAATACATCAATTCATGATTATGGAAAACTATAGGTCATGCAATCCGATATGTGAATGTGTCCCACCACAGGAAATATGGGAATCATTTGGTGACTTGTGAAGAGCTTGTATAGTATCAGTTTGATAGACATGGCCTGTAATGTTTAACCAGAGTTGACAGCATTTTACAGAGGTACCTGAGCTGGCTTTGAATGATCTAGCTTAACAGCACAGTCATGAATGGCATCACAAAGCTTAGTGTAGACTTAGGTAGGTAAGTTAGTCCACAGTGAGTTGTGAATAGCTCTCGCTAATTGAGTTTAGGATGTTTAGAACCATTTTGGACGTTTCTAGAGACAATATCATAAGTTGAACTTAATCTTCGCTGCTTCAAATTATACTTACGGTCTTTCCTCTTCTCTTCGGATAACTCTTTCCTACCCTTTAGGTATGTTTCACTTCTCTCAACTGAACTAATAATTTCTTGATGACAGTTTGCTTTGGGATCTTGCTTGCTCGTTTATTCTTTTCGCACCTATTTTACTTGGCATGATTGTGCTCTGATGTTTCTTCTATTAATGCCAGAGTGAATTATAGAAATTAAAATACTGGCTATGTGCTCTGCAATTTGTTGGTACAAGTAGACATGTATAGCAAGGGTGATACTCTGCTTGAAGAGCTCAAGAGCCAAATTCTTAGGATGACTGTTGGAAACTTTAGATTGTTATGGAGGATCTCTCAGGAATGATTGAGAATGTGATGTGTACTCTGGTTAGGGATATTCTGAGTGCTTGTACAGCCTGTGAAGGCCAGTTTGATAGTTTTTGGAAGTTAATGTAATTTTAGTAGTATTCTTATACTAAAATTCTAGCCATTGATACAGAAGGAGGAAAATGATGTGAAGGCAGAATACTAAGCACACTTACTATTTTTTTTTTTATTGGACATTACATCATAATAGTGTCAGAGCTGTCTCTTACATGAATTTGCCAAAGACAACTACAGACTACCAGCATAGTTGTGCCTTTTGTCTTTTAGATCAGTTTTCAATGTTTACTGTCACCTTCAACTGCCTGCTTTTCCCTCAGCAACTTCTTAAAGCAATTTAGACTTTCTTTGTACTCAAGATTTGTATCCAAGTTACACATTTGAGTCTCTGCCAACAGTTTCCTCATTTTGAGTGGCTTGGTTAAAATTTCAAGTTCTTGCAGATCTTAGCTGGCATGTCCTAAACAAGAGAATGAAAAGTTATTTTCAGTACTAAGTTCTTCAGCAGCTCTTCTATGGAGTATAAAGGGAGGAGCCCAAGCTTCAGAGTATTCTGTTCCTGTGACCCTTACGTGACTTACTGTGGGCTGGTGAGCAATGTGCCAAAGCCCAGACATTTCACAGTCAAAGTTTCAGGTCAGAATAGTTCAAGTCTGAAAAGTGATTTTTAAATGCCCAGGTGAGATTCGTTACTTGTCCTGGATGTGCCTTGCTGTGAAAAATCAATCATTTGTAAATAGAAAGGTGGGTGAGATGGGACTGGACTAGTCTGCTTCAGTTGGAAGGGACCAATTACTGTACCCACGTATCCTCTAGCTGTGCCCCACCAACTACCACAACCAGTTTTACTTTCTGCCCTTGCTATATTTTTTTTTTTAAAGTGTAGGTTGGTCCAACCCATTAGGCAACTGTTTGAATATTAATGTCTGTACAGGAATAGGTAGTGTTGGTATTGGAAAGGGCAGCTACAAAGGGAATGGAGGTGTTCTCTTCAAGAGGAGCCACACGGAGAAGATGTGGGGCAATGGGTTCAAGTTGCAGTGGGAGAGATTTCACCTTGATGTAAGAAAGAAATTTTTTTACAGTGGGAACAATCAATTAATGGAAAAACCCCACTACTGAACACTTTCAGGATGCAATCGGATAGGGTGCTAGGTAATCTCTTCTAGGCTGCCTTTTCCACACAAGGTTGGACCAGGTGATTTTTTGGAGACACTTTCCAACCTGGGCTGTTTGCTGAAAGGCTTTAGGAAAGGGTAACCATACATGGGGACATACCTGAAGTAGAGTATTTTTCAATGGTTTTGTTGTATTAAATATAACATTTTACCCTTGGATACCTCCTTTTTGATGGTATGAATTTCCTTCTTTTTTGAACGGTTCTTCTAGCCATTCACAACTAATAGCATAAATAAGAAGTATAAGCCTTTTTAGCTGCGTTGAGCTGAGCTTGATTCTACATAGATCAAGGGACTTAAAGACAGCAAAAAATTATTTCCAAATGTAAGCTGATCTCACTCTGAATACAGGTAAAGAATGATCACTTTTAAAATATGTGCATTTAGTTTAAAGAACAGACTTAAATAATGGGCTCCTAAGCAGCAAAGAAAAATTGCCTTCTCTTCTCTCAGAATGTTTTTCTTCTACTGGGAAATCCCCAGGATCCAGAAAGTCTGTGATACTATCAATGCACTTGGTTTGTTCTAGTCCAAGTTAAGAGTTGGCATTGCATCAGTTACTAGGGCAGACCAAGACAGTAATTTACCTTTGTGGAATAGTCTTTGTTAGTAAGAAAGAGTAGAAGGAAACAGCCAAAAAACCCTCTGTGCTGCTTTATGATGATCCTGCAGAAAAGAAGGATCTACCAGATTGTTTTAAGATGTTTTTAACCTCCTAGATTTTTGTATATTAAAAGCAAGCATGATTCTAAACCCTAGGTTAACTGCATGTGTTCCTGTTTCTGGATTTCACTGTCACATATAATTTGGTTACCAGCTTTTTACAAGCTGTGAGAGAAGAACTATCAACATTGGAATTTTTAAATTGTTATTAATAGATAGGCGTTAGCATGACCCTCATGTGGTATTTAAAAGAGGGTGTAACTCTAAGCCCTTCAAGATACATCGACTGCATTTGTATTGTGTTTTGATTGCAGTTGCCAAATTGTGTTTGATACCAGTTTGCTTTTACTGCTAAACTTTTAGCAAGCATCAGAGTAAAATGAACATTGTAAAGCCTGAGTTGATGGTACTGGTATGATTATGTCCTCAGTAACATATACTGTTCAGTCACCAGCAGCATCCCAGTGCTACTGTCAGACAGATAAGCTGCCTAAGTGTTTCATAAGGAACCTGGCTATTCTTGCAGTAAGGCAATGTGAGATTTGTGTACAGCTGAATTCCAGAAATCTGTTTGTGTTTAATTAAAATACATGTAGTTTTTGGCCTTACCTTAAGGAGGCAAAAGTCGTAGAACGGAGACTGATTAATGCTTATTTTCACCTGATGTCTAAGGAAATGAATGTAAGATTGATTTTTTTTTTTTTTTCCTCATGAAAAGCAAAGGATTTGGGCTAATGTGGGGAAAATATATATAATGCTGAAAACAGTCAGGGGAGCTGAAAAATATCAATGTCAGACTGGAAAACTTCCAAAGGAAAATACTGGGTTTTCGCAAACCTCAAGATACACAGCAGCTTGTTTGACTGTTGTGGTTTGTTTGTGGTTTTCATGGATTTTTGGGGTAGAGTTTGTTTTAGCCAGAATCTGTAGTGTTATATATTTCTTTTTTTAGTATAAACATTTTAATACACTGTGGGCTATAATTGTATCTTACTGAAGTTCTACAATTCTGTTACTTTTTCCCAATATACAGTTTTTGATGTTACCATCTTTGATAGGATAACATTTATAATTGCAAGGAACTAATCTTTTGTTCTCATTCTGTCCTGCTGTTTAAAAACACAACTGTGGTGACAAATCCACTGCATAGGCTTTGGAGACAGCAAGAGCTGACAACTGTTTAGGTATGTTCTGAAGGAAATCGTGGGTTAACTTTGTGGTGGCAGCTTCTCTGGGAATTCCAAAGGCATTTTAAATCTACTGTAGTCATTTTGCCTTCCTTTGTCTTCAACTTTAACCGTGATCCAGTTGGATTTATTTGCTTTATATGAATAATAATGGCCTTGATATTAAACAGGGGATCAACTGTTTGCTTATATACTATGACTCCTAAAAATTACTTTGTTCTGGTTGTGTGTTTTTGTTCCGTTCTGTTCTGTGTAGTCGACTATTAGTCATTTACTAGTTCATTGCTAATTTAATAAAATGGGAAGTAGACTGTAATGATGAATTTTGTTAGTATCGAAGCTTTTTATTATGGAGGTTTTCCTATAGATTGGAAATGTTAACTCTTCTGTGTGAAAGAAATCAATGTTAAGATATGGGGAATTTGCTGGCTATTTTGCTATTGTGCAAGAGGTATTTAAGTATAAGTGTCCTCATTTTTCAACTGTGTGCCCTGCTGACATTGGGAGGGAATAGTTATATGTGGAAAAACTAATAATTTTATTCTTTTAGTGGCCAGGAAGAAACAGTAACCTTTTTCTGTAGCGTTAGTGCTTTATTTTGTTTGTCCAAGATGGTGCAATTCAGGCTTTACTGTAGCCTATATGTAACGAGTGTGAGATGCTTAGGTATGTTTACAAGTGGTGTTTGCTGTTGTAATTTCATTACTACATGAAACAGTGTTTCAGAGCTGTAGTAGTGTGTACACTTTGAGATGCACAAGGAGATCTCAGGCTGAAGTTAATTCTAACAGTGGATTCTTATGTTATCTTTTAAGACCAGGTAATTCTTCCTCCTTTGCTTAGCAATTCGCAAGCAGGGAAATCTTAGAGCTTGGTTAGATGAGTATTTGTAGTAGTTTAGTTGGAAGATACTATTCCTGCAGACAAGGCACATCAATGGAATATATCAGCATTTGTGATCTATTCCAGTTAAAAATTAAAGCTTCCTGCAGGAACTCAATGTAACTTACTTTGCTTTGACTTCTGAAAGAGTAGGTAGCCATTGATTCTGGGAAAGTTCCACCTGAAGTTTGTTTCACCTGAAGATGGTGACTTCTTAAATGGCTCTAAGCTGTCACCTGGCTGAGCCCTAAGTTGCTTGATTAGCTTTGAAGGAGATGCTGAATGCCTAGATGTCTGAATTAGTAATAATTGTTTGGGTTACTGTTAGTTTGATTTTAAAGTAAGACTAAGCTTGGTATGCTAAATGTGGTATTTTCTTCATATCAGTCACTTCTAAGGGATTTGCTTTTATTGACTTATGGATTTAGTACACTGGAAACTAAAGTCTCTCAAAAGAAATAGGATTAGGATCTAGGAAGACAGAGTTGAGGTATGTCATCAATGTGCTGCTTGTAAATTTAAGATCAGTCAATTCCACACTGTAAAACACTTTTTATATGCATACTTGCTTTAGGAATGATTATACTTAAGTCTAGCAGTCTAAATGGAGAGCCCTCATGGCTTGTTTATGATTTGTACAGGTATTTCATTGAATCCCTTCAGCTTGCAAACTCAACGTACTCCTAAAGAGGAGCAGTGCTTTCTAATTTTGTATAGAAACACTGTATTTTTCTAGCTTAAAAAAAAAAAAAAAAAGCCACACACCAAGTACTCTGCTTCTTTGGCAAGCTTTCAATTCTGTCCATCTGTTAGAATGGCACAATGCCTACTCACAATATGGTGTACCAGTTCCAACCAGGCACAGGTGCCAACGAAAGATTGGTTTCATTTTCTCACACAAGATTTTTCTTGTGGGAAGCAGTGCTGTATTAGGGGAATGTGCTTTGTTAGACTGATTACTTCTGTTGGCATGTGTGCATCTCATAATAATAATTAGCACTTATGCACTGATTTACACTTTCAAACCACTGTTAAAAAATAAAATTAAAGTCATTGCTGAATGCCAGTCTTCTGTATTTTTTTTTCCAGCTTAGTTTACTGAGATTTCTGCAGTTAGCATGGGGGTGTTGTGCTTATTGACCCAGGAACAAGCACAAGATAAACTGTTTCTTAATTAAAATTCCTTCTCTTTAAGTTTAATCACTGATGAGTTTTCATAATATTACAATTCGATATATGACTATTGACTTTATGAAACTGCAAACAGAAAATTTAAGGAACAGATTGGGATTTTGGGGAGGAAATCTTGGTCACAGGTTCACAGAATCGTTGAGGTTGAAAGGGACCTCTGGAGGTCATCTGAGCTGACTTGCTCAAGCAGGGTCACTTCGAGACAGTTGGCAAGGACTGTGTCCAGGTGGCTTCTGAATATGACCAAGAATGGAGGCTTTATAACCTCTTTAGGTAACCTCTGCTAGTTCTCAGTCACCCTTACAGTAAATAGTGTTTCCTGATGTTCAAAGGGGACCTCCTGTGTTTCACTTTGTGCCGGTTTTCTCTGGTCCTGCCTTTGGGCACCACTAAAAAGAGTCTGGCTCTGTCTTGTTTGCACCCTCCCTTCAGGTACTTTTCTTTGATATACTTCCTGGCCATTGCAGTGTCTTTACATTTTTCACAATAAGCTAGACCTAAACTACTTAGTGTAGTTTTCCCGCTGTTGTTTGTACCCATCCTATAATGATTTTATGCAGCTTATATTTTTTCTGGTGTATGTCACAGTCTTCAGTAGTAGTCTCGTGCCTTCTTGAAGTTAAGCTATAGGACGTTTACAGATTTGCTTTCATTGAGAAGGCCCTTTTTTTTTTTTTTTTTGTATCCAATTGAGAAATTATGCTTTGATATAAATGGCTAAAATGTGTCTTTGGCAAACAATTAATCATATCCTTTTATGTTTTAGAGGGCTAGCTTGAACGTATTTTAAGATTTTTTTCTGGGGAATTTCAACTAGTCAGTTTAGCTTTGTTTCTTTACCTTATACTATTGTCTCTCTTTTCCTCTATAAAGGAAGGCATGTAGGCATTGCTTTTGTTTTATTTCAAGCTTTTGGTTTCTCATGTTTTTTTCATGGTTTCTCAGAAATAACCATTGAGATTATTGTGGGTTGTATAGGACCTGCTAAGGTAAATTTAATCAGTTGCTGTAGTTAGAAATAGATTAACTTCTCTATGAAGTCTTTGTCTTGTAGTTCACTGGTTTTGCTTTTGTTCTTGCTCCCTTTCTGCTGGTATTGTTTGCCATCTGATTGCAGCTGACCTCTTTGTGAAGAAATAAAGCAAAAAGGCACAGAACACTTCTGTTTTCTTGGCATTGTCTGTTTTCTTTCCCACTGAGTATTGGAATAACTTCTTCCGTGCTGCTCTTCTTATTATTAATATATCTGTGGCATTGTGGATTTTGTTCTTTACATACATTGCCTTTTCTCATTTTGTGATGTGACCTTTCTGGGTTTGTTTCTGTATGACTGTGCTGCTGTTACATTTGTCCTTGATAATTTGACCTGGTTCCTTTTTTTCCTATTACTTCTTACATTTTGAATCATCAAAGCAATTGTGAATCACCAGCTGGTCTCTTACTATATATACTTCCTGCTATCTTCCATGTTAAGGTAGTTTATATTTGTGTACTGAATACTGCTTCTCTGAGAAGTGCTTAGTTGTCCTGACTTCTCTCTGCCTGAATTTAATTCTGGGAAGAAGAAATCTCTCAGTTGAAGAAAGTCTACTTCAGTAAATTCAAGTGAAGTTCATGGTCTTTATTCGTGGTTCTCCCTTTTACTCTTATTAAGAATAACTGTCATTTTGTGAATGCAGTCAATTACTTTGCCTTCTGTTTTCGCATTCTCTTGGATAGTTTATTTCTACATTAAAAAAAACTGAAACAATTGAATTTCAAGGACTGACTGAGCAATCTGTTTTATTATAGAGTCTGAAGAATTGAAGAGCTCCTTCAAGGGCTGTATTTAGGCGTGATTCCTTTTATTCTTAGTAATACTTGTAGAATGAATTTTTGAAGCCCCTTCCGCCATGAATTGCAACACACCATTGGTCGCCTGTATAAGTGATGACAGCTAGAGTTTCCTCATTGCATTTCTTTCAGTTGCAGTGTTTCTTTAGTTTAGACATTATACATTTTTTATTTTCATGTTTTGTTTTGATATTGAGATATGTATGGCTTCATTCCTTCAGAAGGCTTTCTTTTAACTTTATAAAGTCTGTACCTCTGATATTAAGTCTTGCCTCACCTGTGAGGACATAATTTAGAGGGAGAGAGAGAAGGAATGAATATCTACTAGGTATTGCAATGATGAATCTCAAACATCGTCATGTTCACTCTGTTGAAGCTTTAAGTCTTAGGTAAAAAAGGAGTCCTAGAAGCGATTTCACAACCTGTTCTTCCACATTTTTATGAAAACTGCACTCTGATTCAAAACCAGAGAGGAGGCCAATGTCAGCAGATCTTTTTCCTACTTCTTACAGTGTGTCTGACCCAACAACATCTGAGCTAGTATATTACTTTCCCTTTATAATCAATGAAGAGCTACTTCTTTGAAAGGTGGACAGCTACATTTACTTAGGTAACTTAATCACTAAAGATGTCTCCTTCTTTCAATCAATTAAGAAGGAGGCTTTGTACATTGGCTCAGGTGTAGGTGCCTGCCTCTAGTGAAATTAAGCTTAATTCTGTGATTTACCCTTTCATTATTGCAGTTCTGTGTAAGTACTGTGGGTCAAAGTCATATTAGGAGTAGTGAAGAACAGCTCTATAGATCAAGGAAAGTAAGAAGGGGTTTCAGTCAATGAATATAGAGTTTAACTTTGTTTTTTCACATGCCAAGTCAAAGATTGATTCTTGTGATGTCCGTAGAGCCCATATTGCTTGAATCAAGAAGCTGCTTCTGAATTAGTTGAGTGCTTCCCTCTGTTGCTTGCACCTGTGGAGTAGAGGTTGTGACAGATATGTTTTTATGTGAAGTACCCATGTACTGTGTGTGTGATAGTACCTTGGCTGAAGTAGGGCTTATTGTTATATTAATCTTAGAAATGCCTGCTTGTAGTACCCAAAATCAGCTACATGGTGCAGTCTTTAAAGATTTTCTTTGAGTAGAAGCTGTAGTTACTCTTGATCTCTTAACCCCGGAGTTCCTCACCCTGCTGTAAAACTGCTTCCTGAGTGCAAGAACTAACTGCTGCTCTGCTCAGATGCTGAAATTTTTGAGCTCCACAGCATTCCATTGCAGTGCTAATGAAATGACACGAGGTACTTGCTAAATGCTGCAGCCCTGGAGAAGCAGCTCATTGTGCCTTTGTAGATTAGACTACAGTTGAAGCAGTTTGCGTGTGTGACACTTCATGTGTAACCGTTAGAAAGAATTTCTTGTTCTTGTAGAAGAGAGTGGCCGGTAATGACGGTGCTCTGTCTGAGGGTTATGAATGTGTCTAAATATTGGGAATTAACCTTTGCAGATGATGAATTGTGGAAACTATGTGAAGCTTCTGCCGTTTGTAATTATCCTGTCTAAAATATCTAGCAAACAGGGAGATTTCTAATATCTCTGAGAACAAAAAATGACTGCAAGAGAGGAACAAATGCCAGCATATTGCAGAACATGCCCTGTCCTTTTAAGTCTATGTATCCAGATCTTGACAGGTAGAAAAGATTGTGAGATTAAATGCTGTATGTTTTAAAATTTCTGATTTTAAATTAGATTTCTAACTTTAAACATATAAACCTGATGTTATGGCATGCTTTATTTTGACAGATAAGGAAGGACATCATTTTTCTGTATTCTGGGTGCTGGTGAGTGTTATCCTGGGTGCAGTAGCCATGCTGTGCAAAGAACAAGGAATTACAATACTGGTAAGAATCCTCTTGACTGAATTTTTACCTCACATTCTGTCAGGTGCTGTTTTAGGGCTACTAAGATTAATCTTCTCCACAGCCAATCACCTGCACACCTTTTTGTTCTGTTCAAAAAATGAATTAATGTTAACAAAAAGCAGTATTCTAGTAGATCTATCTTGATTGTATACATGTAAGTCTGGTTGAATTCTTCATTTTATGTTTTGTAAGCAGGTTGCATATATCTGCTAATTTCTTGCAAAATTTAAAAGCTTTAAGGTGTTAGTTTCAATGTGTGTTGTGTTTGTTTGCCCTGATTTTGAATATAATTGTCAAGATAGGTCCTACAAACCTCTCACTGAAGGCTTTGTTCATTAAACAAAGACATAACTGAAGGGGAGCATATTTAACAGCTCCACCCACTTGCTTTTGTGAACAGTGTAATTAGAAGTAGGGCGGTTGTTTATGCATTTCTAATACTGAATCTTTTCCTTCTGTCCCTTATTTGAGGGACAGAAGGAAATATATATGCAGACATATATATTGTTCATTTTCATTGTGCTCTTGCTTTTTATTATTTCAGTGAAGATGTTCAGTTTTGGGGACCAAATCAGCCACCTCAAATGCTACATCTGTGATTTTTACCACTAGTTGTATATCTTTATGTATAAATCCAATTTATAGCTTTAACTGACATATATAAAGCAACACAATCGAAAGAATTCTTTGCAGAATTCTAAAGACCCTCTTATCCTTACTAGAAAAAATTGGAGAAGAAGTTACAGAAAACATCTTGCTTTAGGACATTATTTTTGGGTAGATGTTTAGTGATGCATTTTTCAAAGATGTCTAAGGGAAATATAAGGAATGATCTTAAAACATGATGTGGTTATTTCCTTTACTGGTATGAAGTAATTATTTGAGCTAGTCAACACAGAATTGTTATTGTATCTGGGGGTTTTATTTATTTGCCATTACAATTCTAGGATGATTATATTTATTGTTGTGCTGAGGAGCATGGGTCAGAGGGATGAAGGGATAAATCACACATTACCAAGATTCCTTGTAGACTGAATGTATTTTTCAGCAGAATTCTGGCCTCCTAATCTCCATGCAAGTGAGCCAAAAGCCTTTTAACTGCCTAGTGGCCTTTCTATATGGATATCTAACCTATTTTCTGTCTTCTCTCTTTGATTGTCAGAAAGAGACTTGTGCCTTCTCAGTGAACTAACTCTTTGCCTCACTTGGAACTATTTTTACTCTTTTTTCCATATAGTCTTTGGAACATTGAGGTTATTTTCAAAGTTATTAGCATACAAGTTAAATATTCAAGGATAGTTAAGGCTGGTGATTGCTGAAGCACTGAAAGGAAAAGGCTAAAGTTGTATTTTGCTGGTCACCACAACAGAATTATCCCTGAATACATTTTAGTTGCTTGCCTGGGGGTAGTATGTGCAAGCGTGGTCCTGCAAAGTACTGAGTATGTTGTAGTTTTAAGCATAGTGTCTGATGTCACTTAGAACTTTGCTTTTTTATTCAGCAGCTTCCACTGTGTATATTGGTGTAATTGCAAGAAAAGCAATACTGAAACCACTGTTAAGTCTTCTTGAGCCTTTGTTCATTGTGACAATTTATGTACCCTTTAAAAACAGTATTTCTGAAACTTGACAGTCAAAATATACCATGCTGCACAGCAAAAAATAAACAGAGGGCTTAGAGAAACTTCACCTTATTGATGGAGCTTTAATTTTTGAACACAGCATTTATGCTGCAGAGCATTTGAGAAAGATGATGGAGAGCAGAATACTGTTGTGACCATGCATATAAGGACTAGCTTGCTGGTACGCAGTATTCCCCAAAGAGTTATTCCATGTAGCAGGAGAAATCCTCATTACAGTAACATGATGCTCTACTCATCTGAGCTTAGACTCTCAATTTACCATTCTGCGATCATTACTATCAATGTATCTCTCTACTTGTTTGGAATCAGGATTAAGATGTACAATAACTCATGGTAGCAGTGGAATTTAAGTTGCGTTTAAATAAATTTATATATATGTGTCTGTGGATAGCCACTGTATCTTTTGCTTTTACTTTTCTTTTAATTGCATAGGGTTTGAATGCAGTGTTTGATGCACTGGTGATTAACAAGCTGAATGTTTTGGAACTTCTTCAAAAGTTACTACATAAGGATAAGTCACTGGAGGTGAGTCCTCAGAGGTTTTGCTCATTCTGGCCGTTCAGACAGTCATATATTTAAAGACAAAGTTCTAACTGTTCTGTTGTTGAGAAAAAAAACCCAGATATTTTCACTCAGCCTTGTAAGGCAATGTGTTATGACATCTTTGCAGCATCTAGAACTTCACTGGATAGTGAAATCCATTCAACCCTTCTCTGAACACTGTGTTGAATAAATGGTGTGGAAGAGCTGACTGCTTGATTCATCAAGTCCTCCAGGGTCAGTAGCCATACCATTGAGCTGGTTGTTTAACACAGAGTAAGGGGAGAGATTTATTCACATTCTCAAATGAGATAGTTAAACAGTTGAGAAAGTACAGAAGAAACATGTTATGTCTACTTTGCCAATCCCACTAAAGCATTACACTGGTTTTTTCAGAATACAGATTACCAAACAGTTCCTAGTAGCTTGGGAGTTTTTTTTTAAAAAAAAAAAAAAAATCCAAAAAACGTGTAAGCGCTGCTGATTGCTAAGGATTAAATTTCGGACTTATGTTGGTATCGCTTTATCTAGTATTGGCTCAAGTGGAATCTGGCACCCAGTATTTGCACAGGCAAGCAAATCACAGAAACAATCCGCCTCAGGGGAATGATTGATGGCAGCTAGATAGAGCAGCAGCCTACTAGAAAATCAGTACTGTTGAACAGCTAAATCATCTGCCTCTTCTGTCCAAGGTTCAACAAGGCAAAGGAGTAGTCATTGAACTTGGCATCTATCAATGGTTTCGTTGCAGAGAAGTCTTCCTCATGTTTCCAAGTAGCACAAATCGCATGAGGCTTTTAAATTCACTTGCAAAGAGTGATGTGAGGAGCTTCAGGGTGGGAATCGGTGAAAGTGGAATGTCTAGAACTGAAACAGTAGATTTGACCAAGAACAGCTAACAGAGGTTTAGGACTAGTTCAGGCAGCAAATAGGAATGCTGGAGAACTTTGCTGCATAATGAGAATAATTCCAGCTAGCATGTGACAAGGAAAGAGACTAGAGCCTTAGGGCACTAAAGCAGAGCCAGTTCAGAATTAAAGGGGTGGAAGTAAAAGGTAGTAAGGAGGACCTTGGGAATAAGTGGCCAGTCAGCCTCAAATCAGTGCCTGGTAAGATCATGGAACAGATCATCTTGGAAGTTATCAAAAAATGTGAAAGATGGGGATGTGATTAGAGACAGATAACATGACTTTACCAAGGGCAGATTGCCTGACAGTAGTGACCTTCTATGATGGAGTGACTGCATTAGTGTACAAGAGAAGAGCTGCTGATGTCATCTACCTGGATTTCTGTATACATATCACCTTTGATATAGTCCCCCACAATGTTTTTGCCACTAAAATGAAGAGATATGGGTCTGACTGATGGGCTGTTAGATGAAAATGGAATTGGTGGGATGTCTGCATCCAGAGAATTACTGTCAGTGACTCAGTGTTGCAGTGGAAGCTGTAATGAGTGGTGTTCTCAAAGGTCGATACTTGGATCAATACTATTTAGTATCTTCATCAATGACATAGATGGTGGAATTGAGTGCACCCTCAACAATTTTGTAGATGACACCAAGCTGAGTGGTGCAGTTGAGGGATGGGATATCATCCAGACAGACCCTGACAAACTTGAGAGCGGGCCTGTGTGAACCTCATGAAGTTCCACAAGGCCAAGTGTAAGGTCCTGCACTTGAGTCAGGGCAGTCCCCAATATCAGTACAGACAAGGGGATGAATGGATTGAAAGCAGCCCTGCAGAGAAGAGCTTGGAGTACTGGTGGATGAAAAATAGGATATGTGCCCGCAATGCGTGCTTGCAGCCCAGAAAGCCAACTATATCCTGGGCTGCATCAAAAGAAGTATGGCTGGAAGGTTGAGGGAGGTGATTCTGCACCTCTGCCTCTGCATCTCTGTCCCTCCCTAGTGCTGCGTCCAGCTTTGGGGTGGGTGGAAGACATGGATATGTTGGAGCGTGTGCAGAGGAGGGCTTCAAAATGGTCAGAGGGCTGTATTAAGTCTCCTGTAAATAAAGACTGAGGGAGCTGGAGTTGTCCAGCCTGGAGAAGAGATGTTCTTGTGGCCTTTTGTGTATTGAAAGGGGCCGATAAGAAAGATGGAGAGAGACTTTTTACTAGGTCCCATATTGATAGTACAAGAGACAACGGCTTTAAACTGAAAGAGAGTAGATTTACAATGAGTACAGTCGAACAGAATATTTTCATTTGGAAGGACCCAACAATGATCATCTAGTTCAATTGCCTGACCACTTCAGGTTTGACCAGAAGTTAAAGCGTGTTAAGGGCATTGTCCAAATGCCTTTTAAACACTGACAGGTTTGGGACATCCAAAGATGATCAGAGGACTGGAGCACCTCCAGTACGAGGACAAGCTGAGACAGTGGGGTTTGCTCAACTTGGAGAAGAGGAGACTCTGAGGAGACCTTATAGCGACCTTCCAGTACCTCAAGGGGGCCTACAAGAAAGGTGGGGAGAGGCTTTTTGCTAAGGTATTTAGTGATAGGATTAGGGGCAATGGGTATAAATTGGAGAGGGGCAGATTTAGACTAGACATAAGGAGGAGTTTCCTCACAATGAGGGTTGTGAGGCACTGGCACAGGTTGCCCAGGGAAGCTGTGGATGCCCCATCCCTGGAAGTGTTCAAGGCCAGCCTGGATGGGGCCTTGGGCAGCCTGATCTAGTGGGAGGTGTCCCTGCCCATGGCACAGGGTTTGGAATTAGATGACCTTTAAAGTCCCTTCCAACTCAATCCATTCTGTGATCTACCACCTCTCTCGGAAGCCTGTTCCAGTGTTCAACCAGTAATGAATTCTTTACAGTGAGGATGATGGGACACTGGAATGGGTTACTCGGGGAAGTTATGGATGACCCACAGTTGGAAGTGGACAACGCTTTGAGCAACTAGATCTACCAAAAGCTGTCTCTGTCCATGGTAGAAGGAATTGGTCTAGATGATGTCCAACCCAAAATATTCTGATTCTAAGAAATGTGTCAGAGTCAAACCTTTTGGAGGATTGCTCTTTAAGCATGAAGAGCTCAGTGTTGTGCTTCTGTTTTGTGACTTTTAAACAGTTCTGTCTTAGTGAAGAGGACATTAAATGTGCTTCTTTCTTCTCCATCTTTTAATAGGAGTAATTAATTTTAGCTCCTGCCACCTGCAAAAATCTGTTCTGCTCTTCTCATGGAAGTCTAAGATTTTTTTGGTTTTTTTGTTGAAAGGCAAGTCATAAATTCTCTTAGTTGCAGACGTTTTCCCTCTTGATTGAGCGAGGTCTCAGTTTCATGCTAGACTTCAGTTAGCCCTAAATCAAAGGTGATACGATTACACTTCTTCCACTTTTAAAATTCTGCCTACTAAGCGATTTTGTGGCAATTTGTAGAAACTGGCCTTTAAGAAGCTGCAGTACCGTTAAATGAAATGAAGCTTGGGATAAGAGGTTTTGTGTAGTTAATTTGTCATAAGGCAGTTATAAATTGTCAGTGTATGCTTTTCCTTCATAGCACAATTCTCTTCCAAAAACAGTTTTTAGGAATGGTTTTCCTATAATCCTCATTGTGGTGACTGGTTAATGACATGAGCAAGTTGAAAGTAATCATTTGAGCAGAAAGGCTAAAATCAACATTACAAATTTCTTTATCCTTAGTCATTCAGCTAAATATTTTATGATGACTCAGTTGGTAACTACAAATATTAAAAACCATCTGAATATTGCTTTTAAACTTAACTTTTCTATCAGTTTAGAGAATTAATATCTTCAGCCAGGGCACCGTTTGGTATCTATGCAGTAAGTGTATTTTTTTGTCAGTCTTCAGACATAACCAATATCTGTCTCCTGTAGTGTTGCTTGCTAATCAGTATATTGCCATAATGGGTAATAATAATCAGTGTGACTATCCCATGGAGGACATAGAATTGATCGTGTATAACTACCAGGTAGGTTTTTAAAGGTAACAGAAGCGTATCAGACTAAGGGAGGAAGGTGGGAGTAAAAGAAAGCTAGTACGGATCATATGACTATATTTTTTAGGATCCGGTCTACTCTTCCACGTAAAAATCCATGGTTTACTGACACTTTCATCTTCCAATGTGTTGAATGGACAGAGGAGTGGCCCAAGTGATCTCTCATTTCAGAAGAACTCTCGTCTTCTATCTTTTCTAGTGACTTGTTGAGGCTGCATGGAGTAATTTCAGCAGTCTCTAAGGCACAACACTACAGCATTCTCTCTGGGGTCAGAAAGAAGTCATGTCCTTAATTTCCTCTCTGAGTTACTAGCTGGGTGAGGTGTTGGAAGCTTGGATTTGCATCTCAAAGATGTGACAGGAATATCATTGTAGTTACTGGTGATTCTCTTTTCATTCTCTGCTGGTGAAGGTTAAAGCACTTCTACTGTCTACAGTATTTTTCTTTTCATTTATGAAACGTATATGCTTGGACAAAATGTGTTCCACTTCACAGAGTAAAAAATGGAAAAGGCTATCAAATTTACCTCATATGAAATCACTTTCCTGTTTTATGTTAACTGCCTTTTTAGATTTTAAAGTGTATATTGTAAAACATGTTATGTAAATTAACTGAGTTACTGTAGTATAGATAAAACATCTTTTTATAGATCTTGAGTAACTTTAGCCTGACCGGTTTGATTTGGGTGCCTGTCTGCCATTAACTTCTTAATCATATTAGTGATTGTGAAAATCGTAATTCAGTTTCTAATTCCTCCCAGTTTCTGACTGTGCAGTTTTCTTGTTGTATGCATGTGATTTTACCTCTAAAAGGCCTAAGTGGACAAAAAACTTTGTGATAAGCAGTCAGTTGGATATAGCTATTTAAAACAAAGTTCACAAAGTAACCACACTCCATTTTAAGAAGAAAAGATAGATCAATTTAGTATGCTGTATAGTAAAAGCTGTATTCTGCTCAAATTTCCTATCAGAATTGCTGTGTAAAATTACATCAGCAACAAAGGATTTGTAGAAGAGAGATTTCTTGGATAAAAATGTTTTCTTTTGTGATTGAGAAGGAAATAAAAATGTTGGGGAAAAAAATGTTGCTATTAGTTAGTGAAAACATAGTGAAGTATGAGAGCTTTCTAGTAACAGCAAAAAAAATAAAAATGTCAACTCTTAATAGCAAAAATACCCAGGAACAGTCCCTTTCTGAGATAGTGATGAAAAGCATGTGAATGGAGTGGGGAAGAGGAAAAAATAATGTTCTTTGTATGAGGGGTGTTTTTTGTTTTTTCCTGTAGAATTCTGGGCTGCTAAGAAAGGGGCTGCTTTTCAGGATTACTCTTCTGATGTCTGGCGGGGCCACTATACTTTATATACGCTGGAGGATTATGGGCACTGGGCCACCAGCTTTCACTGAAGTAGACAACCCAGCTTCATTTGCAGACAGTCTCTTTGTGAGAGTAAGTTATTAAGTTGCTTTTTTTTTTCTGGCCAGCTCAGAATATTGGTCTGTCATCAAATTGTATTTTCTTTTCTGTGCTTCAAAGAAACAATTAAGTGGGCAGTCGTTACATTTCAAGACGTGTGATGAGTCACCATCCCTTGTGCTGCTATGATGATTTTCTGCAGCTTTTTTAAGTAGGATACCTTGTATATTCTTTGCCTTTAATTTAGCATGCACTGCACACGTTTAAGTATGTTTCCATTTACTCACTGTTTTCCCCAAACATGCAAGGGTTTAGCTTTTGCTGAGTTTCATCCCATTTCCACATACTGTGCTTGACATTTCATCTGTTCTTTCAAATTGAAGGAAATAGCATAAAGTTCTAGTCTGGTGCATTTGGAGTGTGTCTTGACTTTATATCTCTGCCTCTGTTAAGGCTCTTTACAGAAAAGGAAGGGCAAAGATAGTGGGTACTGTCTTTTGATGTTTTCTCCTATTGTAGGAGATTATTCTTTTTATATGTAGGTATTGATTGTACAGTAGAGTTGTCTCCCTGCTGTGAATAGGAGAGCCACCTAAATATGTTAAGAAAAACTAACATTTATTTCACAGCTGTAAAATAAATAGATATGTCACTAGTTGTAGCCTAACATTTTTTAAGGCCTCTTTATTGTCTGAGATGTATTTTGTGATAAGGGAAATGATAGCAGCAAGAAGAACTGAGGTTGCCCCCCTCCCCAAGTTCAGTATCAAATGAATGTTTGTTTTCTTTTTGACTGACAGGCTATAAACTATAATTACTACTATTCGTTGAATGCATGGTTGCTGTTGTGTCCCTGGTGGCTGTGTTTTGATTGGTCAATGGGTTGCATACCCCTCATTAAATCCATCAGTGACTGGAGAATAATAGCACTAGCAGCACTTTGGTTCTGCCTAATTGGTCTGATATGCCAAGCTCTCTGCTCAGAAGACAGCCATAAGAGAAGGTAAGAGACAGTGATGAATTTTAAATGCCTGGCCAACTTAAGTACAGTATTATTTTGTTAAACCCACTACTGATAATTTCAACGATAAACTAGAAGCAGTGTCTAGCAAATGCAGATCAAATAAATATTTATAGCTGTCATTAAAGTTTTATCCCAATTTGGGCCCATCACTGCACACTGGCTAGTGGGAAACGGAATTACAGGAGGAGGTATGAATGGCTGCTTTATTTTTCTCCTGAAATGGCATTCTGAGATCCTTAACACTGTAGGTGGTAAAAAGCAATATGTGCTCAGAATGGAGTAGGAAATGATGTATGTTGTTGTCCCTGCTTCTTACAAGTCATCATCTCCTTTAATCTTCTCCTAATAACAAAAGAGAGAGGTGTGCCATGAGAGGAGGCCATGGACATACAGTTAAAAAGTAAAATGCTGACCCACAGTATCTACTGAGAACACAACTTGTGCTTTACCCAAAGGAACTAAAGAATTTATTTTAAACTATTCTGTCTCACTAAGCCCTTCTGTTTAACTTTTCAAGTTCTATTCCCAAGAGTTTTATGTGTAATTAATTTCTTGGTTCTTTGTATTTTTTTTCAACAGCTCAGTCACAACAAGGTCACTCTGTTGTGTAGAGCACTGAATATTTTCTTTTTCTTTTCTGTGGTATTCTGTAATTCCATCTCTTCCTCCTCGTCTTCTCAAATGTTAACATCCCACCTGGCTTCCTTTATGCTATTCCCATACTGATTTGCAGAGATAAAATCATTTGGAGAGGGGTGGAATTCTTGCTACAAGTGGTGTCATACTTTCTAGTAGAAACACTCTCACTAAGGCCATATTGCTGAACAGGCTTTTGGTAAAAAGTGAAGACAAAATATATAGTGAAGGCTTAGGACTCTTGGGGAAGAGAAAAGAGTGAGGTAACACATATACATTACAGTATTGAGGTTGCTTTGTAATAGATTACACTAGAAAACTACCCTATCTGTGGCCTTTATAGCAAACACCTGACACAGATGTGGTGTTCTAATTCCCTTCTGTCAGCTCTGTATAAGTAAGGTACCTAGTCTCAGTTGTTTAAGCTCTGTATAGTCCATAAAAGGTTCCTTGCTGGGGATTACTCATCCTAACATAGATACCGAAAACAAGGTAGACAAACTGCCCTCAAGGAGCATCTCTCTCTGCTGACTGTAGAAAGAGCATAGATTACAAACTTAGAAGTGGTTAACCACAATGGATTCTACAATTGATGTATTTATTAGGAAAGAATCCTCTCAGTAGGATGTGTACCTAGGTTTCTTCTTTAATGGTGACCTATATTTTTCCTCCATTACTGTCTTGCTAGTTCCAAAAATAGACAGGTAGCTTTTACCATTACTTTTCCTGCCTGTGTAATTTAAATAGGAATTATGTAATTAATGTCTAATGTGGCTATTTTCTGGCCTGGATGTGTGAACATTGCTTTTCTGGAAATCGTAGCTAGGATTTTCAAAATACCTGATGAAATGAAGTGTCAAAACTTCACTGAAATTTAACCTGCTTTTCAATGCCTTGTTCCATATGCACATCCTTCTGTAATGTTTAATTAAAGTTCATATGTTAAGATTTGTGGTTAATTTGAGAATCTGTTTCTTGTTGCAGAATTCTTACACTGGGACTTGGATTCCTTATTATCCCTTTTCTTCCTGCGAGTAATCTGTTCTTCCGAGTAGGATTTGTTATTGCAGAGAGAGTCATCTACCTCCCCAGTATTGGATATTGTATTCTCTTTACATATGGATTTAGTCTCTTGAGTAAGCAAGCCAAGAAAAAGGTACTATAAAAACAATAAGTAAAGTTAATGATGAAGTGCTTCAACTGATTGGTTGGTTTCTTAACTTGTCTCTCTTTCCTTAAGAAAATTCTTGCTGTGGCAGTGCTTGGAATCTTGTTGATAAATGTTATGCGCTGTGCACTCCGCAGCAGTCAGTGGAGGTCAGAAGAACAGCTTTTTCGGAGTGCACTGTCTGTGTGCCCTCTGAATGCAAAAGTAAGTCAATAATGGACTTTTTTTTTTTTTTAATGTTTTGAAATTTGGGTTAGAGGAGGTGTTATGCATAGCTAATATATTGTGGTACAACGTTATTCACAGTCTTGCTTGGTGCAAGAATATGACATTGACATGCCGGGCACCTAAATTACAGTGGCAGCATAGTCAAAATACCAGATAAAGCAAATTAACAATATTGTTATTCAGAACTTGGGGGTGGGAGTGGAGAGGGGAGGGAGAAAAGGAAACATGCTTCAGGAAAGACATCCAGTCAAATTGGATGTACTGCTAATAAAACCTACTAAAACAATTGTGTGCATAATAAGAAGTTACATTCTTTTCAACATCTTGTTGTAGTAAGTAGCAACGTATTCACCTGCGTAATGCCTATGCTATGTTTTTAGAATCCTTTTTATATACAACCATCACAGCTAAGGGGCAAAGAAGCACATCATCCGTATAATTGCAGGATGTAGGGGTAAAATCTTTGCTCCCCCTTCTGCTCTTTTATGGTGGCTGAATGGGCTAGAGTCTTCAGACTGGAGCACTGAGGAGAACTGCAATATCCCCTGCAATACTTAGTGAGAAAACGGCTGACAGTGTGGGAATGGATAGGATGTTTCACTGAGCTGAACACCAGTGTTTGGCATCGTAGTGTTGGAATCTAGCCTGCCAGAAGTGACCTCCACAGCAGTCCTTTGATAGCTGAGAATGTGATCTGTTGGAGCATACAAGAGAGCCCTGATGTTGTCTGAATTTTAGCAGAGATTCTTTGAAGACCATGGGAATACGAATGTGCAGATTGTCAATAAAAATATATTGATATCTTAAAAGATTAGATTTCTATAATTGAGAGTGGTATCTAGACAATACAAATGAAGATATAGACTTTAAAAAGGAACCTGTGAATGCTCAACTTTGCAAAGAGAATGATAAACCTAGCATCCACTGGAATACAAATAAGCAGCAGTGAGCAGTAAAAAGCATTTATGGCCGGTATTTACAACTTGGTGGTGTCTTACAATAATCTCAGATTTCAATACGTAGAAAAAGAGCTGTTGTATTTCATTGTGTGGCAGTGGTAGGGCAACCATCTTCTTCCTCAGTATATCTTGTCTCCTGGATAACAAGTACAGACTATAAATGGAGCAAATACAAAACAGTTTCTGTGCGTGTAACTGCATCCATCTGCCATGGTAAGAGTGCTTTAGACAGATCCACACTCTTTGCCTGTGTTCCAAGCTCCTTGGACACAAGCCATGTCTGGCTGGGAAGCTGTGTAGCTGTGTTCACACAGTGCTGTACTTGCGCCGATAAGCTGTGTGCAAGCTACTGAACTAATGCAGCTGGTTCAAATCCAATGAGTGTGCAGGGAAAATGAGCTTGTGTTTGTCAACACGGGGCCATGTAGACATGCCTGAGCTGTATTGCTGCTAGTGACAGCTTGCGCGAATGGTAAGCGTGGTGATGTGAACGGGGAGGGTTTTGTAAGCTCACGCTCAGATTTTGCTGAAGGAGTGACTTTGACATCACAGTAGTAAGGAACTTCTCTAGGCAACAGTATTAAAGATTCCATGTGTGAGAGCCAATCTCTTCTCTTTCTGTATGGACTCTGCTATATTCATTCAGTTTCAGCAAAGCTGAATGTAAAAATTGGAACTACATTCTGTTCTCCTGTTGTTGTCTTGAAATTGCAGACATTCTTTAAAAAATTATTCCACAGGACTTTCAGTGGCCCATTTATTTTAGTTAGAGGCTGATACAGACCAGAATATGGAATGCAAATAATAGCTTTCTCTTGTTGTCATTGGAACATCCTTAATATATATAACATGGTTATATGTTACTTCCCTTACTTAGCAGGGTTCCAGGATCTCCAGTGTTTCCCAAAGGCAATGAAAGCTGCAACTCCTAGTTCATGGTTTTGGTACAGCTCCTTTCAACTTCAAATTGTCTGTATATGAGCAGTGTAGAGTAAATTTGCCTTAATTCTAAGTAGCAGCAGTACCTTCTCTAATTTAGAAACTCATTGTCTTTAAACATATCTTCAGACAGAGGAATAGAAACTGCATTAAATCATATTATATGGCATAATGATGAATCTACCCCCTTGAGTGATGGATGCATCTGACTCAAGAGGATGAAATTTATGATCAACTTTAATTGTGGCCCAGTGATTTTAAAATTTATTGGAAATAAACAGGTACTATAATGAAGTTACAAAAATTCTGACTTTTTTTAAAAAGTTCACAACACATTTTTAAATGCTTTAAATATTTTACATTTTATTTAAGATGTTAATTGTTTCAGATATTTGAAATATTTTAAATGTGTATATATATGTTATTTCTTTATTTGTTTCTTTATTTAAAGAGAGAGAAAGAAGCATGTTACAGATCTTGGTTAAGCATGTCCCAGATCACGTCACACATTTGAACTTGCGTGGTCCTGCACTGAATTTAGTTTCAAAGGTTGTTAGACTGAAACAGTATACATTTTGAATACATTTGGCAGTATTTTTACCAGTGCTGCTGGTTTTAAAGGCTTCCTGTATCCAGTCTGGCATCTTTTCATTTGATGTCATTATGTTACAAGTTAATCCTGGAGTGCCCTGCTGAAGTACTGGAATATCTAATTATAAGCTGTGATAAGAGTGTAACTACTGTTTCACCTTATCAGACTACTGGCTTGGATTTATCTCCTTAGCTTTAGACTTCTACATCTGAGCAAGTCACCCAGGCTCCTCTTATAACTAAGGAGGAGAGGCTGTTGCTTTTAGCACATGGTTCGTCATCACCTTGAACCAAATGATCAGCACAGGCCAGAGGAACTGCTCCCTAGATCTGTATGTTTCTCTCCACTGATGATAAAAAGTTCTTACAACTAGAGGAAGTGTGAATACATAAGGTTACATGAGATTTTACCCTTTCCCTATTGCTGTTTGCTATTTCTAGATATTGATGTATTGCTCCTTACCTTCTGTGGTCATTACACATTGTTTCTTTAAGTTTTAAAGATTATTCCCAAAACTGCTCATCTTAGTGTCTTTTTTTTTTTTTTCTTTTCATGTGATATGTTACTCTTGGAAGTGCCAAGTTACTTTTTCTTTGCTTTTAGCAAAAACATTAGCAGATTCCAGAGATCTGGATGACTTCTTCTAATTGATTGTCCAAGTAAAATTTGCCATTGCATTTTTAAGTACATGGGAAACAGCCACCTTTTTTCTTTTACTAGATCTGAAATAACCAAATGGAAATGATCATAAATCATTAATCTTTTGTATGTAACCTGTACATTCTCCTTGCTACAGGCTTTTATTTAAAGGATAGAAATTAATAAACATAACTTTTTAAAAACCATTTCAGTAGCAACTTTTCTGGTATAATAAGCAAGGAATTTATAATAGTCCAAACAGAATGTGTTACTAACCAGTCTGCCTTGACGTATTAACGGTGGTAACTTTGTACTTGATGCTTTCTGAAAACTGTAATTATTACAGATACAAGTCTGTCAAAGACATGCTATGCTATTACTGCAAATGTACAGCAGTCTGTAAGGTTCTTGTAGAACCTCTCCATGACACAGTAAGATTTACTACTGTTTAAGGATTTATGAAGCTGATCTAGAGAGCATGTCCTTTAGATATTGAGATTTTTTTTTCCTTATATTAAAAGGGGATTTTCTGCAGAATTTACCTTAAGTGCTGTGGGCTGTATTTATAATGGCTATCTGCAGTGCTTTGCCACACAGATACCATTTTAGATGTCAATTTTCTTGTATGCAGGCACAATCATGCAGAAGAAACTTTAGATAACATTAGCTGCACAAACAAAATGTGAAGATAAAAAGGCTTTGTTTCATTATTATTTAGAAAATAGAATTTCAGTAGTAGAGGAAAAAGAAGTGTCTGTTGAAAGAACCTGGCACTGAACAAAAGCATCCGCGTGTTTCTGTAGAAATTTTGACATCTGTGCTTTGCTTCTGTCGATCTCAGCAGATGTTCGTACTTGCTGAAAATTGATTATAAGCAGCTAGGAAGAGAAAATAAAATAGTTGATAATAGTCGTGCTCCAACTGAGGGGGCATATCTCCTAGAAGATACTACATTTCAATTTATTCCTGCACTGCTTTGAGGGAGGAGGGGGGAAAAAGCAAAATGGGTTTGACAGTGATTTTGGTTTTGTACAGGAATTTTTTTTTCTCTTCCTCATTTAAATGTGCGTGCATGTTTAAACACTTAAATAAGACTTCAAGCACTGTGTGTCTCTAATATAAAATAATACACCATGATTTTGCATTTTTATACTGACTACTTAGACCAGCTGAGGTATTGCTTACAGACAACTGCACAGAGCTCATTCTTTGACTAGGCTGTGGTGCCATGGTTATGTTAGCTTTAAACAATGCATGCCTGTAGAGATCAACTAGGGTATTTTTATCTTAGTGCCCTGATTTTGGCAGTACTGTGTTGTTATGTGTCCCTGAGAAATGCTCCTTTTAGAGCTATTGCTGTAATTACCTGTTTAAGACTGATAAAAGACAATGTGGGCATAATGTAATATGTCATTTCCAGCTAATATCCATCTTTAATCATTTATTTATGTAATGCTATGTCTGCTTTTAAATGTTTAATCAGGAAAGGAAAATCCTCTCTCCCAGGTCAGTATGCACAGTATCTGTCAAAGGCAAAAGAACCACATTTAAAACATCACACTGGTCCTTCATTTTTAAAGGCCAGATTCTTTCCACCCATTGGTATACAGCAAGTACTTGTGTCCCCACGTTGTGCAGGTAGGGGTCATAGGAGACGTCAAGGAGAGTTACAGCCTTGCGCCTAGTAGAGGGCAGATAGTTATGGTGAGCATGGCTTGGGAGAGCAGAGCTAAAGGCTGATCTTGGCATCTCTCTGTCACGACCAGTGGAGTGAGAGACATGGCTGTATGGCAGAAAGCACCCACACCTCTCAAATGACTCTGCCTGGAAACCTTTAGTTGACTTTTGTTATTAAGAGAAGGATATTACTGGCTATTATGATCTGTTGTAGAGCTTGTTTTGTCATTGGATACTTATGGTAGGCAGAGAAGTTCTTTTGGAATGTTAGTTCTACTTTTTCTTCTCTTCCTCTCTGTCACCACCTTTTAACAGGAACCGTAGCTACAATTGCACTCAAAGGGAAATTAGGAAACCTACATATAACAATGAGCTCTTCATTTTCAGGGATATTGTACAGAAACATTATTTCCTCTCCCACAGAAGTTATACCTGAGGACAGAAGAAAAACACTATCAAAAATGCTAAGTCTATTTGAATAGTTTTGCTATCAGTTTTAATAGACTGTAGCACATCTTTTTAGTTCTGTTATAATATGTACATGTACATTTAATATTTTATTTGATGTTTTCACTTGAGAATTGATCTCTTTCAGGTTTCTGCAGTCTGCACAATTCCGTTCATATAAGACAGCTGACGTGAAAGACTTGAGTGTTTGGTATATACCAAGCTTTTTCTCATGGGCTCTGTCACCAGTCTTTAATCAAATTTATTTCCTTCAGTAATATTTGAGTTTTTTACAATGTAAAAATATATATATATATATATATTAGTCAGGTTAAACGTAATCTTGTTTGCCAATACTAAAATGTGAAAGCAAGTATTTTAAAGGATACGATACATTATTGAGTGAAATCTTTCCTTATTTCTTCTAGTTTTGTCACTATTTGTCTTTTATTTAGAAACACAGCAAAACTTAGTAACCTAATTTGTTCTGAATAAATTTTGAGTTTGTAAACTTAGCATATATGATTGCAACAGTCCAGTTTGGTAAGAATGTTATTGCAGTGTGCTGGAAAATTTCTGGAAGAAATAGAGAGATAGAATTCTGCCCTAAGAAACATCTTTCAGGGTGTATCATTTTGCTTTAGTGACTCTTGGGAAAACAGTGCTATTCTGTCTTTTTTCTTTTTGACACAGTCAACTGATCTTTATGAATGACTATGTCTTGATATAAACTTATCATTCTGTTACTTCTTTGGTGTGGGCCTTGGCATATTTTTATGAATGTAACATGGAAGTGCCTGCATTTCTTTTTTTGGAAGCTGTGCTAGTACTGCTTTTATGGGAGGCTGAATTTGTGTACTATTTTATATGTTACAGCTCGAGGAGCTGCTTCTGTGCATCCTTCCTAAGCTTTATAGCAACTTTCTCCTCTGTAAACCCAGTGAAAGCACTTGTTCACTCTTTCTAGAAAGCATAGAAAGTGTAGTTAACTTTATTCATTGATGGTTATTGCATAGACACGATCATGCAGAGATGGGATTCAACAATTAAATACCATAACAATTAAGTTCAAGTATAATTGTTTATAATGGATCAATTATTCTCAGGTATTGTGCCAAGTATTATTAGAATTTTTCCTTTGATGGACACATAAGAAAATCCTTTTTTGATTGTAGAAGGTGAATTAGAGTTATCTAAGTGCATTACAAACCTATCTTTTGTACTTCAGTCTGAAGGCCTGCAGTGTTTTCTAAAAGATATAAATTAGATTTTCAGAGTGTGAAAGAAATTGCCATGTATATTTGGTTTATATTACATATAACTTGATTTCAAATCTTAAGGAAATTTAAATAATGAGTTCTGATCTAGCTGCTGAGAAGTCTGTTTTCAGGAGTCCGTACTCAGTACTTTTCTGTTAATTCTTAACTTGAGTCTTCCTGTTGAGCATGTAGTCAATGTAGTCTTCTAAGGCTTGTTTTAAAGTAAGATTTGTGGTGTCCTGAAATATTTATTCCTGTCTAGTGCTCACCGTAAATTCAGATGATGTCTTCTTTCTTGTAGCTACATTTCAAAGTGCCAGATCCTTCCTTTATTCTTCCCTTCTTTAACAGACAAGGTCTTCAACATGTTGCTATACACATTATTTTCATTTCAGAAATGGTCTTTGATGCGTTTTTTTTTATCCCAAGATAATAATAGTGTGTCCATGTTATTTGGGGGTTTTGAGGTGGTTTTTTGTTTGGTTGGTTTTTTGTTTTGTTTTGGGTTTTTTGAAAGGTGGAGCTTAGTTTTTCTGTTAACGTCGAGTTTCTTCTAGTTTATGCTACAGCGAAAGCAAAGTTTAATCAATGCTTACACTGCTGTAGTGTTTCTTCTGCTGTGGTGGATTTTGAGTCAGACTTTCCCTTGCCTATCTGACAAATAAATCAAATGAAGGGCAAGAGGTCTCCATATAAAGAGTCTTGTGGGAAGTGCAGTGGCCTCATTTGTAAAATCAGGAGGTGAATAATCTTTCTTAAATAGCTGGAATCAGTAAGTTGATTTATTAATTTATTCGTCAGATTTTGTCCTCCTGTCTTCATTGTATGCATTGTCCAATCTTAAGTATCCATCTACCACAGAAGCCAGCAGTGAATGAAGCAAGTGCTCTTTGGCTTCACAAAATATCTGACTGTCCAGCATCAAGTAGAATGTCTGTGTGTTTTCAGGTGCACTACAATGTTGGCAAAAACCTGGCTGATAAAGGAAATCAAAGTGCTGCAATCAAATACTACAGAGAAGCTGTAAGGTACTAGGAACTTTACTGCTTTAATAAACTACCCTAAAATTACTTTCATGTTTAACATGAAGAAAGTGCTTAGGTATTCATTTTCATGATCTGCAGCATTTCAGAATCAGCAACTTGCAAAAAGTAATATATGCCCATACATAATAATAATCTCTTAAATTTTACATTTTAGGCTGAATCCGAAATATGTACATGCCATGAACAACCTTGGAAATATTCTGAAAGAAAGAAATGAGCTCCAAGAAGCAGAAGAGTTGCTGTCCTTAGCTGTACAAATACAGTATGTTTAGAACAATGCTAAGCAGTGTTTTGCACCAACTGAGCAGAAATGATGCAATAAGATCTTTTGTTCCAAATGCTCAGTTATCCTCTCTTGTTTGTTGTTTTTGGTTTTTTTTCCCAATTGGCCCAGACCTGATTTTGCTGCTGCTTGGATGAATCTAGGAATAGTACAGAACAGTTTAAGAAGGTTTGAAGAGGCAGAACAAAGCTACTGGACAGCAATTAAACACAGGAAAAAATATCCAGATTGTTACTACAATTTAGGGCGGTTGGTAAGTGCTTTTGAATAAATGATAGCTATGACGGGAATGTGTGTGTGTACAATTCTGCTGCACTGTTAAATACTTTATTCTAGTTTGCTTGATTTGTATTTCAGAGTGATTTCATATTTTTGGTAGCTTTTCCTATTGCTTTCCCAGTGTACTTCCTTCCATACAGCATTTGGTAGTCCCACTTTTTCATATAAGGAGGTATAAACAAAAATTAGATGGTGATATTCTGTTCGAAATCTATCATTAGTCATTTCCTAGTATCAAACTGTTTTGCAGTCAGTAGTGTATTGTTAGGTAATAGAACTATTGAAAAAAAAATTTGATTCAATTCTTAGAAATATTTATATTCAATATTTACTTAGTGTTTTGTGTAAACTTATAAATTGCATGCTGTTTTTCCTCCCTATCTTATGGGTAGATGCATATTTGAAAACAAGCCTGGCTGCTAGAGAAAAGCAGGGTAAAATTAATTATACCACTCTTCCATATTACCATAGTACTATTTTTACATTTCTTATTTTTGGCTACACAAACAAATTACTATCATGGAACGAGACCTTAACTCTTCAGTGTCTTTAGTGCATGATAGGAAAGTAAAGCAAATCAGGGTGAAAATACTGGCAGGTTTTTTTTCAGTATGCAGATTTGAATCGCCATATAGATGCATTGAATGCATGGAGGAATGCTACAGTTCTGAAACCAGAGCACAGTTTGGCTTGGAACAATATGATTATATTGCTTGACAACACAGGTATGAGTCTATTTGGATGTTTTAATGAATAATTCAGTGTCTAGCAAAACTTAAAGCTTTGTCTGTATTTATCTAAAAGGCATTCTGCCTCTTCTTTGGTACCCAGACACACTCTATAAATATAGTACCTTCCAACTCAATGATTTTAAAGCATCACTTGAAATCCAGCCCATAAATTGAATTTCTGACCCTTATTTGAAATGACATCATTGTGCAAGCCTGTTTGTGTTATAGACCAAACTTCAGAGTATTTGAAACCGTGCTGTATTGTTCTGAAGGTGTTATCCGTTGAAAACAAAACGGAGGTCTTCTGTTGTTTTAGTCCATAAGATGTTATGTTTGTGTATGTGTGATACTTTATATTCTTTAAAAATGCATGTAATCAGCTATTTGTACAATATGCATGTTTGCATGAAAAGTAACTAATAAGGCTGTGTTAAAAGATGCCTTCCCTCTTTCTACTACATGGGCGTCCAGGCAATCTAGCTCAAGCAGAAGCAGTTGGAAGAGAGGCCCTGGAATTAATACCTAATGATCATTCCCTTATGTTTTCATTGGCAAATGTGTTGGGGAAATCACAGAAATATAAGGTAGGTACCAGAGCTTTCAGAGTGTGGAGTTTAGGGTTTGCTTGGGTTTTCTTCTGTTTAAACTCTTGTAAGTGTTTTTTTTGTAGAAGCTGTTGGAGGAGGTCATTGTGGACTATGACTTGGACATTCAGGTTGCAATGTCCGTTTCTGTCACAGTGCTGCTATGTGATTCTGGCCTAAGTTCACCCCCATCTTATTTTAAAATGACTGCATTATGAATGTTGCTGCCCTAAACTATGTCAGTGGCCAGTGGAGAGAAATAGGCTCCTAAGCACACTAGAGGGCACTTAGGGTCTTGTATTGCTTCGTAGCTGACAGAGAGCCTGCTCTGATTTAGAGGCCTTGGTTCAGGAACTAAAACTAGATGTGATATGCTAGTCCTTGTGCTTTTGGTATGGAAAGGAAGCAAGATTTATCATTATGTTATATGAACTTCTTTGCCTGAGATGCTATCTAAAATAGAGATATACAGATTTGCTAATTGAGGATGGGAATACCTTGGCAATCCCAGAATATTATCAGAAAAAGTCCATACACTGAGCTATGTGTTGAATTTCCTCTTGGATGCAGTGGACCAGCCTGCGAGTGGTAGCTCAGCATTAGCCACTTGTAAATATAAGTAGTAAAAGTAATGGAAATTATGACAATGAGTTATTTTCCAAAAGGAATTGTATGAGATGATAGAGAATAAATCATACACAGTAAATATATATATTTCGTTTTTTCAATTGACTCTGTAGTCACTGATGTATGTATATGATAGGGACAAATTAATAATCAAGGAATTTTTTGTTATTCCTCAGAAAAAACGTCATTTACAGAACTATGGCTTTTGGAGGTTTTGATGGCTTTTTGATAGTGATATTGTTAGTAGCACTGAAGGAACATCCTCAGTATATGCAAAGTAAGAAAATTTTATGATGTTAAGCTTCTCAGAATTTTTCCATAAATTACTGTGACGACTCAAATTCCTACAGTCCTCTTCAGCTGTGGAGTCATGACCTGTCCACGTGCAAAGCCAGGGCCTGTGACAACCTAGCACTTTTATTTGTTTGAGTTAGTGATGCCTTTAGATACCCAGTTACTATTCTCTGGACTGACTGGGGTTTTTTTTTTTCCTTTACATTCTTATTTCTTTTCTTTCTCCACCTAAGACACATAAAATATATATTTTAGATTACTTTAACAAAGTTCTAGAAGGATACCAATTTACATCCAGAATGTATAAGGGATGAGATTATGGAGGAGGTAATTGCTAGGATTATTTTGGTGAGTCATGACTGTGAAAGAATAGAGGATTGTGTAGTTATTCATCAAGAAGAGTATGCAGTATGACAGAATAAAGAGCATTTATAATGAAATAAGTAGAAAAAATAAGTTGAAAACGAGCTAGAAAACTTTTCGAGGTGTAGGAGAATCAAGTCTGTCTTGTGGATTTTAAAAAATAAAGGGGGTAGCAATTTTGACTGCTAGCTCTGAAGGGACATTATGCTACAAGGGAACTTATTGGAGACAAAGTAGAAATGATAGTACGGGAAAATGAAGCTTTCAAGTCAGCATCCAGAATAAAGCAAAAAGAGCAGTGGAGCTGGGGGAAGAAAGCAGGGAGCTAGTGAGTGTTTTAATACTCCAATATGGAGCAGTAGGTTTGCATAGCGTGTAAAACTTACCTATTAACTTGAAGCTGATGGGTTATAACAGGGGAGAAATTAAAGGAATTGGAAAGTGGACTTGGGTAGAAAGGGTTATGTCAGCAGCTGTGTTTTGCATCGCCTGGAAAGAAGAGATATGTTTTTAAGTGGGAAAATGCTAAATGACAATTAAAAGTGCGGAAAATTTTGATTTCTTGTCCACCTCCTCACCACATTAAAACAGAGATGTGGATGGTTCTTTAAGGATTTTTATTGAGCGTTTGGGATTGAAGGGGGTGGGGGGTGTGGTGGGATGGAGACTGTCAAGGTGATGGAGTGAATTTTCAGAGGGCTGCCTGTCTGATGTGTTGTATAACCTAAGGCATTTCATTTATTAGATTACTTGTTATGTGTCTATATAAAAGTTGTTACTGGCTCTTTTGCTGTAAAGTAAGATTTGTTCTGTCTTTTTGTTATCTCTTATCTTAAAAGACATTGAATCAAAAAGTTTTTTCTGTGTTATGAAACATTTCCTTCCAACAAGCACACAATAATCTTCAGTTTCAAACGCACTTGGATTTTCAGCAGATGGTTTTCCTAAGTGACCAAAAAAATCCCAACCCTTTATGATTTCTGTTTGTATCTACTCATGAATGATTTATTGTTTCAGAAACAAAAGCACATAAAGGATGAGCTGTTTTGGTGGTTTTGTTTTTTTTAATTAACGTCTGTTATGCTGAGTTAGAGTTCTCCTTTAAATGCTTATTCTTGTCACAATGTATGAAAAACTAAGCTATGTCTAAGTCTTTGAAAAATATGTATATTGTATTTTTGTTAGGCATACGTCTAGTTTTTTTCTGTTTAAAAGTGAATTGAAACCATTCAGCATTTCTTATATATGAAATAAAACCAGGAAACAATTTTGTGCTGTGGCCTTGGCAGCTGAGGGAATGCAGCGTGCTTACCCAAAGCCTTTGCTATATGCAGTGTTCAAGTTTCTTGGCAACACTTAAGATTTGGCAAGATGCAGCAATCTAAAATATCACTGATATACTAGAATGTATATTTACTCCATATATCTACAGTAATGTGAATATGATGCACTTTAAATAGCCTTTAATCAGTCAGTACACTTCTCCTAGCTGCTGAGCAAAGTAGTAGTGATAGAAATACTTGCAGCATGTAGTTGGAAGATGTATGATAATGGCAGCCAACTCTGAGAATCTATTTGATTGAATTTTTCTGTGAATGCATTGCAGATGTCCCATTGTACTTCAGCAGTGAAAGGTTAAGTCCATGCATTCAGTGCACCTTCTTTGTGTAGGTGGCAACTTTTAAGCATAAGTCTGAATTAATTTTACAGCACATCTTTCACTTTGACTGCTCTTAAGTGCCCAGTGAAGTAAACAGATATTCACTTATTAGACCAAAATACTAAAATCTGCAGTGGAAAGAATACAAGTTTGTAGAACTTCCGATTACTACATGCTTTCAAATTCACTGTTGATTGTTAGGCTTGGATGGTTGTATGAAAAGAGAAGGTTATCTTGCAGCACCGCTAGACTTGGCAAATTTTTTTGAGTCTCCATATGTTTCTCAGGTGACTGAGTTAAAATCATAATATAATTTTAACTGGAAAGGATGTCCAGAGGTCATTTAGCCCAATCCCTGACCCTAAGGAAACCATCTCTAGGAGAATCTTGAATATCTCTATGGGTGGAGATTATAAAATCTTTCTGGACTGCATCTTCCAGTGCTTGACCACCCCTACAGTACCAAAAAAAAAGTTTCTTTTTATCTAATGAGAATTTCTTGTATGCCAGCTTCCATCCATTTTGTCTCATCCTGTCTCACAGACTTGAGAAACATCTGTCTCCACCGTCTTCGTATCATCTGATCAGGCACTTGTAGATAGCAATAAGATCTCCCCTTCATCTTTTCTTCTGAAGGCTTAAGAGATCCATTTCTTTTAGCTGCTCCTTGTATGTCTTGTGCTTTAGCACCTAACTATCTTGGTGGCTCTCTGCTGGACTCACTAAAATATGTCCATGTCACAACCTGAACACATACTCCAGATGTAGTCTTGCAAGTGATAACAGAGGAGACCGATTACTTTCCTGGACCTGCTGACTGTACTTCTACTTAATAAAGCCCAGAATGTTGCTGGTCATCTTTGCTGTGAGCGTACACTGATGCCTTTTATTCAATTTGCTGTTTACCAAGCCAAACAGATTAATTTCTGTAGAGCTGTTTCCTTAGACAGTTGTCTCCCAGCCTGCACTTTAGCATGGGCTTATCCTATCCTAGGTACAGGGCTTTGCATTTACTCTTGTTGAACTTCAGGAAAGACTGAACCTGAAGAAGAAAAATCTCAGGGGGAGAGTCTCAATGTGTATATAAATATCTGAAGAGAGGATGCAAAGAGGATTGAGCCAGGTTCTTTTCAGTCATACTGAACGACAGGCCGAGAAGCAATGGGCCCAAACCAAAACAAGGGATATTCCCTCCAAACTTTAGGAAATGTTTTTTACTTTGACTGTGACTGAACACTGGCACAGGTTGCCCAGAGAAGTTGTGGAGTCTCCATCCTTGAACATGCTGCCTATACATGGTCCTGGATAGCTTGCTCTGCTTGAGCGGGGAGGTTGGGCCAGATGACCCCCAGAGGTCCTTTACCACCTCAACCATTCTGGATTCCTCCTAGTCCATTTTTCTGTCCTGTTCAGGACTCGTGAGTAGCTGCTCTCCCCTCCAGTATATTGGCCACTCCCTCCTATTATGTGCAATGTGTAAAGTTTTTGAAAGTGCATTCAGTCCCATCATTCAAAATATAAATTCAAGGAGCTCTAAATAGCCTGGATATGAGAATACTGGAGGTGTTGCTTATGCCATGGAAAAGCAATGCTAAAATTTGTACTATGGAGTCATGTACTCCCTACATTTCCAGACATCTGGTTCTCTTATTCACTCCTATCTGGTATTCCTTCGCCTGAAACAGTGTCCTGCAAAGAACAGGAGAACAAACCCTAGAGTTTGTAATTTCCTTGACCTAAGATGATGAAGGTACTTCCTCCATCTGCCTGTCTTGGCTTGAGAGTGGCAGCCTCGGCTCTGCTCAGCAGTGCATTGGAAGGAGCATGTAGTTTGAGTTTGAATTTGGATATACTGGGAAGCTCTTAAGTCACTCGAAGTTGAATGACTCAGTCTTGGCATCAGAAATTTCTTGTCCCCTGGGGGACCCTTACAAAGCCTTAGCTCATGCTTCACATGACAAGATGGTGGAACTAATCTGACAGGTTTGCTTTTTCAGTAGCGCCTGTGTTGTGTTTTGTGGATATTAAGTAGTAAAAAGCTTAGCACACAGGAAAGGCCTTTTCCTCAATTTATTGTTCTTACCTACCTCAGACAGCAAGTATGCGCATTCAGACAGAAGCCTACCACATTGAGTTAATTTTATCTTCAGGTCATTTGCATTGAATATGAATAGGCAACTTTCCCTAAAATACAGCAGAGAAATCTATGTAAAAGTCACTCTAAAATATCTAAATCTGCATTCAAGCAAGTCAGTATGCTCCATTTGGATGGATAGGTGTATCTTTTTAAACTTCTGTAGGAAATATGCTCTGAAACAAAAGTACCTATATTAATTAGCAACAAGTTTGAGAAAACACAAATGTTTGAGCTGGAGAATAAATTTAGTAATAAATATTTCACTGAATATTTGGTGAGGCAGCTCAGGTTTTCTAAGAAGTACTCAGATATCAACAGTTCTAAGAGTACACACTGCAAGTGGGAATATGGAAAAGATAATTTGTGAGGAATGTTTCAATTGTCTTGATTTTTTTTTTTTAAGCAACAGGCATCCAGTTACCATTAATTGAGAACCTTGTTTAAACATCTGTTGGAAACGGGTTTGCTGGAATGCCCCCCTTTTAAATGCTAAAAAGTATTTTAAAGGTAAAGGTGTCTAAAAGCAGTTTTCTCAGATACTGCATTATATTATCCTTAACTTGATTGAATAAGTAGAGTAAACTTCAGTAGGTAACATTTAAAAATATAACTACATATAAAAAAAGAACTGAAGTAAACTGCTGTGCAAACTTAAATAGTGTTTAATAGCACCCTTCTAAAATAACAGCCTGTGAAAGCATGGCACTTGTGTAGCATTATTAGTGTTTTCTGGAGTCTGTAGCCACTTGAGCTGCAGGATCACGCAGTCTTAGAGTATATATAGAGTGGTATATAGATATGGCATAGTTTGGGAGTTTTTTTAATTACAGTCATGGGTAAATTTTGCATTATTTTACATACCACAAGAGTTAAGACTGTCCTGTTGACTTGTTCTTCTAAATTATTCAGGAATCTGAAGCTTTGTTCCTCAAGGCAATTAAAGCAAATCCAAATGCTGCCAGTTATCACGGTAATTTGGGTAAGAGCCTTTCTAACTCTTATCAGCTGTATTGTTTGTTTGCTTCATATTCATTGTGTTCAAAAAGAAAAAGCGATATTTTGAGCCTTCTTCCTGCTGGGCAGTTTTCTATTTTACTTCCTAGAAAAACTGCCAGCCAGAAGAACAGGGCATTAAACCAGAAAAGCTGTCACATGATATGACAGATCAAGAGGGCTGCACAATCCAGCCCAGAGGTAACTGCACTTCAGTGTCTGCAAATTGGTTCATTTATGCTATGCTTGTAACCCGCAATGAGCTCACCAGATAAGAGCTGCCATTTATGACTGCAATGTAATTCATTCCTTCATCATTCCCATGCCAGTTCTGCTACCAGGCTTTGCTCCTGCATTTGGCAACAGAACAAGCAGCTACTGTGCTACTGGCCAGCAAGAGACCCTCACTGGAAACAAATGCTTTAATGTTGTTTTCCAAGTGATTGGCAAGATTGCATGTTATTCAACAATATTGCTAATGAAGTTCCTTATTGATGTTCCAGCTGTGCTTTATCATCGCTGGGGAAATCTTGACTTGGCAAAGAAGCACTACGAAGTCTCTCTGAAGCTTGATCCTATGGCACCCGGGACCAAGGAAAACTACAACCTCTTAAGAAGAAAACTAGAGCAATTGCAAAAGAAAGGCGGTGCCTGATGTTTCTTTTCAGGTTTTCCGTGCATGCTGTTTACGATTAATGTTACATGGGTACTTTTGGCCATGTAAAGGATTCAGTCATTATATCTCAAGAATAACAACACCACCAGCAATGCACACTTGAATGTCCAATTAATGCTCTCCTACAGATCCTAACATTTCAGCTGCAGTTTGGGGGACCATTTTGTTTTTACTCTTGAACTGCTTTTAAAGTCCCTTAGAACATTTTTATAGGTATATGAAAGCAATGCAGATAGCATTTCACAGCTTTCACATGTAATTTGATGTCTTCATGTGACTTTTTAGTAGCAGGAGGCAGGCAGTTTTATTTCTGAAAGTGATTCTGTGTGAAAAAAGTGCAATTTCCTGTTTAGATCCTGATCTTTTCAAGTATGAAGAATGTATGTCCACTTCAGTTATATAAATGCTTTCTACTGCATAGACAGTTGGGGAGTGGATTGTTTCCAGCACATCAGTCTACTCTTGTAATTTGAGTTATGCCCTTGTTCTTGTTTCTGGCTGCACCTTTCAAAGTGTCAGATTTGTACAGGAGTAAATGAGGACAGGGATTTGACCATAAACATTTGTCAGCCTGTGTACTGCTGAGATGTGCTTGGGTGGAGGAAATACTCTTAGATGAAGATGGAGATTTTAGCAAGCAGCAAAGGGAAGTGTGAGGTGACAGAGAAGTCAACTAGAGTTTCTGTTCTTGCAGGCAGCCCCATGTAGCATGAGCAACTCGGGCAACAAGTCAGAACTGTGTTAGCTCTTGCCACAGGTCAGTGATCTAAATATAGCATTGCATCTACAGGAGCCAGTTCCTCTTTTCTCAGGCATTTCAGTCCTTTCTGGTTAAGGGTATTACACCTTTCAACTTCTTTATTGTTGGTGAATAAGGAGAGAATTCATGTGAAAGAGTAACCAGGCAGAGCACCTGACCTTGGCTGTTGAAACTTTCAACTTCTTTATTGTTGGTGAATAAGGAGAGAATTCATGTGAAAGAGTAACCAGGCAGAGCACCTGACCTTGGCTGTTGACCTATTAACTGGAAGGAACTCGGATTCACCTTTGTCTCCCATGTGTTTGCTGAAGTGGCAGTTAAATAAACATAGCTGTTAATGCATAAACTGATCACATTGATGTGAGAGGATGCAGATATTGATACAATGTCACTTTTTAAAATGTGCTATGCTTTAATACATGTTTAAACTCTGGCTGTCCAGAACTGTTTCTCATGTGCTAATATTTACATTGCTGCTTCAGGAAGTGGTCATATGTCTATTTATTTGTTGAGGTTTTCTTTCCTGAGATTGGAAGATTGCTAGTGGACATGAAAACTGAAGAACTTTACCTCTCTTTTCATATTCCTTTATCATCTCTTTCTGTCCTATCTCGCAGGGAAAAAGGATCAATGTGGTGTTCGCAGTTTTCCTAATTTGTCCAGTGATTATTGTACAGAGATTGTGGTATGTTCTCCATACACAACTCACCATTTCAAGTGTAGAGGGGATGTCTGCTGTAGGACAAAATGTTGTGTGACCTTGCCATCTGACCATCCTGTAACCAGTCTACATCTATACCATGTTCTGAACCTAGGCTACTTTTACATTAGAAATTCACAGTTGTTCTTGGAAGTTGCTTCAAGAACCATGTGTGCCTACAGAGCACATTGCAATACTGCAGAGCCACCAAAGCATCCTCTGACAAAGCTAGTTTGGGTACTACCAGTAGTGCAGCTGCTTTAATGACATATGCTTGCCAGGCTAACTATAAATCAAGGCAGCAAGGCTGTGGCAGTGTGGTGCTGTCCACAAATTTGGCTTTGAATGAATTAATATGCCTACATTATATAATATGTTGCCATACTGATTTTAGTTGAGGTACCAGAGGTGCACATATTTGTGCTAGTGCAGTGCTCATCTCCTGCTAGCAAACCTTGATTCTCAACAGGACCTAAGTTGATGCCTTTGTCTCAATTTCTTCTGGTTTCTGAACAAAGTTTTCATAAACTAGTTTCTGAATATCTTTGCAGGGTATAAACAAGTATCTGTACTGATCCAGCAGTACACTGCACCGGTATGGCTAACCGTCTTCTGATAAGCAGCATAGTTTAGTCAATACCAACATTTGTATCTAAAACATGCTGAAATAGGTAACACCCTTTCAGTACAAACAGCAGACTTTCAAGGCTTTCCGTAGCCTATTATTCATCAAATACACATAACACCTGCTTCAGTCTTGAGGCATTACGGAACTGGGATCTGGCCTGAAAAATAGCAGAAGTCTATAGCAAAAGATAAATGTGTTTAATATGATCAGATCTTTTCTGTATATTTGGTATATGATATACTGAGTTTAAATTATTATTCTCATCCTGAAGTTCACCTGTATATTTTTCCCTATTGCCTGCCATAATAGCTTTACAGAAATCTAGTAGCTTAATTTTATGTATGGGGTATGAATTTTCTCTAGGTTATTATGAACCAAAGTCGTTGTAGGAATTCCTCTGTGGAAGTCAGTTTGTCCTTTAATCAAGAGTCTTAAATGCAAGAGACATGCCAACAGCTTGGATGTTTTATATCACTTGTATCATTTTCAGTGCTATAGAAATTCAATGTGGTTACTTGTATGATGGTAATAAGGATACACTTATGTCTGAATCTAAGGTTGAGACAGAATTGTGTCTAAAAGAACAAACAAACAAAACCACTTTTTTAATAAAATATCCTTAAGACTTTCAAGAATGCTAAATATTTTTTTACTTCATTTTCAGAAATATTTTGAGAGGGAAAATAATAGTGAGTTTTGTTAAAATGGTTATAATGTTAACTTTTTGCTTATTTTGTCATACCTCATAACTGACTCCTGGAATAGCGGAGAACACATAACCTGGAAGAAAGGAAGGTGGAGAAAAAGTAGTTTAGTACATAACTCTCGTTGCAAACATTGTCTGTTTTTTCAGTGCGCTAGATTTATTCCCCATGTTGCTTTTCCAACGTCGCTCATTAAGGAATATTAAAGTTTCGTCCTTGTCAGCTACCCTGCTTGATTCTGTAGTGCAATTAAAAAACTGGGTACAATTTTTTTCAAAGATTGTTTGTTCAAATGCATTTCTGAGGACAGAACAGAATGATTCAACGCACAGGGTGGAGTCATAAAAATATTCACAATGACTGCTATGGATAAGTCTCATCACCAAAAACTTCGAATGGAGTTCCCTAACTGTGATTCTGTCATATTTAGATCAATGCCATGTACATGAAGTTTCCTGTTATTTAATACCATACTTAATATTTAACCTTTAGAGATTGTGGGTTATGTGTGTTTACAAGCACTCAGAAGTGTTAAATCTTTTGAGTGATTTGTTAAAAATATTGGGCCTATTCACTGGGAACTTGTTTCCCTGGTATTTGAGCTATCTGCATCCAAGATATTCATCCTGGGTTTTCTGTATAGTCATTGGGAAAAAAAACAGCAGGTAATTTGAAGCATGATTTGTCTCCTAAAGAAAGCACATTCAGGATGCAAGGTGTCACGTACTTGAAGCAGGTATTCTCTTCACTAATGTCAAAGGGTAACTAAGGTGATTGGCTCTGATGAATACCTCAAAGAAAAATCTGCTGCTTTCCATCGAAGTAATCTGGACCCCTACACCTCTAGCATTGTCATATGCTATTTGCACCAAGAATATTAAAAGACTGGCATTAAAGCAAATTGGCAGGAACTTGCCTTGAAAGTCCAAGAGTTCTAGTAGCTGGATCATGGAATGAGATGAGATAAATTGAGAGCTTTGTGCAGATAGTTCAATTTATATGACTGATAAAGCATCCAAACATCAAATCTCTGCAAATGGAAACAGAACATTCTGGTCCAGTTCAATTCATTGTTAGCTTGTCTGTGATCGCAAGAAATGATAATAGCTTCTATTGAATTGACTTTTGGTGTCCTTCACTTTGTTTTAAAAGCAATCTAAAGCAACTGTAAATGTGCAAAGGTAAGATTTTTTTCTTTTTCTTAAATTGAAGTTACTATTTCAATTAGTAGCTGTTGGAATGTTACATGTGATGGCACAGCCCATTTCTTTACAGTGAGGGTTTTTTAGTTTAAATATCTTAATATTTCTTTGCTGGTTCCTGCTTGTCTTCCACATTTCATGTGAACATGGCTACATTTACATACCTATCATGACATTTAGATTCCCACAGGATTCTTCATTTGACCCATAAACCGAACAGTGCTTCCTTCCGCAGCTCTTGGTATGCCTCTACCAAACCTGTGTTTTATGAGGGCATGTTTAACTTGAAAAGACTAGCATCTGCTAGAAACAAAAGTGAGATCAGATGTTTTAGTTTGTGATGTAAATGCCAAGGGAGCAAAACTTCTGTCATGTACCACCCATATGCAGCAGGTACCACTAGTGAAGGCCACTTAAGACTGTGAGACAGGCTCCACGGTAATGTGAAGTGGTTGTACGCAGGTGTCATGTTACGAACACAGCAACTCGGATCCTGTACTTTAAGGAAAAAGAACTGTACAGCCAGTCTGTAGAAGAGGATGTGCACAGCTGTATGGGCTATCAAGCACGGGAGGACTGATGGATGACAGGATGACCTTTGTATTGGAAGGCTTCACTGGAGTATCATGGCATGGGTGTTCAGTGCGTGTCAGACAATACATGACAAGTGCTTCAAGGCTTTTTAAAATAAGTATGTTTGTTAGAAAAAAAGAATCCCTACTGATATTGAAATTGGTAGCTTGTGATTGCTGCGTTGAACTGTTTTTTAATGTAGTGTTAATAATTTAGATTGCCAATGGTACGTTCCAATTTATTTTCAGCTGAGAAGTAAATACATTTGTAATGAAGCCATGTAATAAATCAGTGTTTTGCTATCTTTTTGCATAGATTTTAATCATGATAATGGTGTTTATTTTTGTAGTAAGCTTTTGCTTCAGTGTTCTGCTATAAGCTAGAAAATAATTCAATGGTCATGATAGGAATGTTTGGACTCTGATCCAGTGGGTCCTTTCCAACCTAGTGATTCTGTGATTCTATGAAAGAGTGGTATTGTGATATAACAACATTATTCCCCTTGGAGTAACAGAAACTCATAGTTCAAAATCTCCATTCTGCACAAGTGTATTGATGTTGAATGCCTATGCCTAAAAAAACCAAAAAGCAGCATTTGAGCAAAGTGATGGAATACCTGACTAGTTGCACCTTGAATACTGTGTTCAGTTTTGGGCCCCTCAGTACAAGAAAGACATTCTGCTGCTAGACCATGTCCAGAGGAGGGCAACGAGGCTGGTGAAGGGTCTGGAGAACAAGTCTTAAGAGGATCAGCTGAAGGAACTGGAATTGTTTAGCTTGGAGAAATGGAGGCTGAGGGAAAACCTTGCTAAAAGGAGTTTGTAAGGAGGTGGATGCTGGTCTTTTCTCCCAAGTAAAAAGTGATATGACGAGAGGAAATGGCATCGAGTTGCTCCAGGGGAGGTTTAGGTTGGACATTAGGAAATAAGTCTTTACTGGAAGAGTGCCAATGCATTGGAACAGGCTGTCTGGGCAAGCAGTGTAGTCACCATCCCTGGTGTTAAAGGATTTTCACCAGACTGTGGGTGATAATAAAGCAACTCTAGGCTTGCTTTATTAACAACTCGGAGTTGGGCCATCACCTCAGTGAGTGGCAAAGGCCCACACAAAATCATCAGATACTTATATACATTGTACAATAGGTATTCCTTCAAAAAGTCCTTGGCGTTTTTCCACGGGCTCTTAGTTCTCTGTTGTTCATTATCCTTCAAAGTCCACCTTGATAATTTGTCTCCGCTGTCTCATTTTCATTCTCCCTCAGAAGTGATGCTTCAAGTTTCTCCACCGATCATAAAAATAGCTTTTCTTCTTTCCTGAAACACTTCTATTTATTCCATAAAACTTTTAAAGACAAAACCTCAAGCAGTTCTACTAACTTATAACTATACTTAATCTATGCCTATACTCAAAGTAGTTTAACTTTTTAATCATTAGTTATCATTAAATCTAATATGTATCCTAGGTCTGACATTTCCTGTACAACCTGTTGATTCAGCTGCACTGGGCTTAAAACCAGCCATAGAGAAGGCTCTGCATAACTGAACAGTATTCAGCATAACTGAACAGTATTCAGGGCTGTGCATAACTGAGCAGTGTTCTTATAACTTCCATAAAGATTACTTTCCAAACACCAGTTCTGATTATACTCTTAACACAAAACTCTATCACAATCAGCTAATAATAATATCTAAGTTTTACATTGTTATAGTCATCATACCTCTTTATTTTCTGTAATACCTGGAGGTGTTCAAAAACTGCGTAGACATGGTGCTTTGGGACATGGTTTAGTAGGCAAAGTGGTGTTGGGCTGACAGTTGGTCTTTTCCAACCTTAATGATTCTATGATTAATTCAACTTTTAAAACAATAAACTATAGAAAGGCTGGAGATAGAGCCTCAAACTCTGATCAGTGCTACCCTACTTTAGAGCTGGAATAGAGTTATTGAATGCTAATTTTGTAAGACAAAGAATAGTCTGTAATGCATGCAATTCAACATTCAACTTGGTGACTAGTCAAGTAGGAGGAACTGAAACCAAAACAATTCTTTGTGGAGTCTTAGCTTGCTTTACTAAACAGCAGACAGATCCCTTCAGAGCCCAGCTTCTTCAGCTAGGAACTGGGAAGCTGCCTGAGGAGGAGGTAAACAGAAACCTACGTGGCACGCTCTGAGTTTTAAAACTTTTGCTTCAGCAGGCTCAAGATCACTGGCTATAGGCCAAATCCCTTCAATAGAGCAATCAATATCATTTATAAAATAATAAGGGGTTTCAGAAGTTCTCTAAAACCCAGATTATCTGCCTGAGGTTTTGCATCTGTGGAGATGCATGGGGGCTGTTACTTTCCCAGTGCGTACTGGTCTCTTCTCCCAAGTGAAAGGATGAGAGCGAATGGCCTCAAGTTGCACCAAGATTGGACATTAGGAAAAATTTTGTCTCTGAAAGGGTCATGGGGCACTGGCACAGGCTTCCCAGGGAGGTGGCTGAGTTGCCATCCCTGGAGCTGTTTAAAAGACAGGATATGAGTGTACCCTGAGCAAGTTTGCAGATGCTGCCAAGCTGAGTGGTGCAGTTGTTACACGGGAAGGAGGGAATGTCATCCAGAGGGACCTGGACAGGCTGGAGCAGTGAGCCTCTGAGAGCCTTATGAGGTTTAACAAGGCCAAGTGCAAGGTCCTACACCTGGGTTGGGGCAATCCCCCATTTCAATACATGATGGGGGATGATGTGATTAAGAGGTGCCCTGCAGAGAAGGACTTGGAGGTGCTGGTCGATGGGAAGCTTGATATGAGCCAACAGTGTGTGCTCATAGCCCAGAAGGCCAACTGTATCCTGGGCTGCATCAAAAGAAGCGTGGCCAGCAGAGTGAGGGAGGTGATTCTGCCCCTCTATTCCTCTCCTGTGGGACCTCATCTGGACTACTGTGTCCACTTCTGGAATCCTCAACATAAGAAGCACCAGGTTGGAAAAGACCTCCATTATCACTGAGTCCAACCATTTCTATCAAGCACTAAAACATGCCCCTCAGCACCTTATCCACCCTTCTTTTAAATACCTCTGGGGAAGTTGACTCAACCACCTCCCTCCCTGGGCAACCTGTTCCAGTGACCCTTCCTGTGAAAAATTTTTTTCTGATGTCCAGCCTGAACCTTCCCTGGCAGAGCTTGAGGCCATTCCCCCTTGTCCTGTCCCCTGTCACTTTCAGGTAGTTGTAGAGAGCAATAAAGTCTCCCCTCAGCCTCCTCTTCTCAAGGCTAAACAGCCCCAGCTCCCTCAGCCGCTCCTCATAAGGCCTGTTCTCCAGCCCCTTCACCAGCTTAATTGCTTTTCTGGATGTGGAGCTGCTGGAACGGGTCCAGAGGCGGCTACAAAGATGATCAGAGGGCTGGAGCGCCTCCCATAGGAGGACAGGCTGAGAGATTTGGGCTTGTTCAGCGTGGAGAAGAGAAGGTTCTGAGGACACCTTATAGCGACCTCGCAGTACCTGAAGGGGCTACAAGAAAGCTGTGGAGGGACAGTTTAACAAAGGTTTGTAGTGCCAGGACAAGGGGGAATGGTTATAAACTGGAGAGGGGCAGATGTAGGCTTGATATGAGGAGGAATTTCTTTGCTATGAGGGCCGTGAGGCACTGGCACAGGTTGCCCAGGGAAGCTGTGGCTGCCCCATCCCTGGAGGTGTTCAAGGCCAGGCTGGGGGAGGCCTTGGGCAGCCTGATCTAGTGGGAGGTGTCCCTGCAGTAGAGAAGCGACCCAATGCCTCCTTCCCACGCCACTGGCCCTGCGCCTGCCCCTCTCCCGCCGGCTCCGCCCCTCGGGCCGCCCCGCCCCGCCGCCTACACCCCGGCGCGGCGCCCCGGGACCGGCAGAAGCGGGCGGCGAGCGGAGGAGGAGGCGACGCGGGCGGGCGGGCGGGTGAGTGAGGGAGTAAGTTCGGCAGGGCGGGCGGGCGGGCGCTAGGACCGCGCGGCGCCGGGCGGGGCGAGGCGAGCGGCCAATGAGCGGCGGGGACGGGGCTGGCGCCTCCCCCGCCCTCGGGTTCCGGGCTTGGGGCGGGCGAGGAAGCGTCTGTGACGGTGTGTTCCGTTTAGAAGTTAGAATGTCCCTCTGACAGCGTGTTTTCTTTCGAACAGCGTTTTTTCGTGGACACTTCGCTCTTTGCAGGTGATAACTTCTTGTGTTCAGTCTCATCCCCGCTGAACGAATGTCTCTCCTCCCTCTGTTTGCAGCCTTTCCCCGTCCCAAACACAAGGTCAGGCAGAGCTGGCTCCAGAGCTCCCAGTTTGAACGAGTTTTCGCTCTTGGGAATTCCATAATATCATAGAATCACCAGGTTGGAAAAGACCCACTGGATCATCGAGTCCAACCACTCCTATCAAACACTAAACATGCCCCTTAGCACCTCATCCAGTCGTGCCTTAAACACCTCCCTGGGCAGCCTGTTCCAGTGCCCAGTGACCCTTCCCATGAAAATTTTTTTCCTAATGTCCAGCCTAAACCTCCCCTTGCAGAGCTTGAGGCCATTCCCTCTTGTCCTGTCCGCTGTCAGTTGGGAGAAGAGGCCAGCTCCTTCCTCTCTACAACCTCCTTTCATAATAACATTAAGATTATTCCTAGGGAAGCAGTAGAATGTGCACAGGACTAATGGAGAAATACATCCGTATGTATCCAAGTGGGAAATACTCTCTGCCCCCAGCTCTTGTCTGGCTGCACGCCATGGATGGAGATCCCTCCATTGCATTGCCCAGGCCTGATGAAGGATGCTCACTCTCTAAATCTCCAAAACTAGTCTTAAGAATGTTCATTTGCCAGCATGGTCAATATCGCAGTGCCTGCTGCTCCCTGGCCAGGTACCACACTGCCCATCCACCACAGAGCCCCTGTAAGATTGCAGCCATGTGCCAGGGGTTGCTGGAGCCATTGGCTTCAGTAAAACAACCTTATCAAGGAGAGCTCTCCACGCCTCTGAACACAAAACAGTGCTGGTGACAGGTGACGGGACAAAAGGGAATGGCCTCAAGTTGCGCCAGGAGAGGTTCAGATTAGGCATTAGGAAAAATTTCTTCTCCTAAAGGGTTATGGGGCACTGGCAGATGCTGCCCAGGGGGAGTGACTGAGTCCCCATCCCCGGAGGTATTTAAAAGTTGGGTAGGTGAAGTGCGGAGGGATTGATTTTGTAGTGGACAGGTACGGTTGAACTCAATGATCTCAAAGTTCTTTTCCAACTAAGTGGTTCTATGATTCTGGGGTGGGCGACGGTAGCGAGCACCGTGCCTTTTCCTGATGGTTGGGTGCTTGAAGTGTCCTCGATATAGTCATTCATTATGATCCAAATTCTCACTTTAGTAACATACCTTTATCTTGCAAAGATCGATGACGTGAATTTGAAGAACAGATAAGTAGAGGGAAAACAGAAAGAAAATAGAAATGGTCTCAAGTTGCACCAGGGGATGTTTACATTGGATATTAGGGAAAATTTGTTTACTGAAAGAGTGGTGTGAATCATTAGAACAGTCTGCCCACAGAAGTGGTGGAATCTCCATCCCTGGAGGTGTTCAAAAAACATTTAGATGTTGTGCTTCAGGACATGGTCTAGTAGGCATGTTGGTATTGTGCTGATGGTTTAACTTGGTTATTTTAGAGGTCTTTCCCAACCCTAGTGATTCTGTGATTTTATTTCAGGTATCTTAGATGAAGAGAAGCTGTCACTTTTGATTCCAGTATTCTTACAAGATAACACTTAAGAGCAACTGTCTTTTTGCTTACATTTCTTGCACCAGATTAGGGTTTTTTTCTCTTTTTTTATCCTCTTAAGGATTTCATTTCACTATTTTCATTTCCTGATTTATCTGCATCCTTTTCCATTTTAGAGTCGTGTTATCCTTTTGCTTTTGAGTTTAGGTTAATTTAGTTGTATCTGTGTTAGCTCCAGACAATTAACTTCCTCATTTCTTGCTTCAGGGCTTTTTAATTTGCTAGTTCTGTAGTTTTTGCCATGCTTTGAAAATACCAAGGTAGCAACTTATATAGAGCTTAGCATACAGAGGCACAGCTACAAATGCATCTCCACGACTGAGTTGTTTCATGTAGGACTGTGAAGAGCAGACTGGTTTTATATACACTTTAGTTTATGCAGGCAGTCAGCCTGGAAAAGTATTTTCTTGACAATTAAAATTTTTCAGTAGGTCATAAGCCATTAAAAGAAGCTTTAAATTTCAGATGTCTAAATGAAAAATGGACATATTTCTATCATTCTTCTCCCCCCTCCCTGAGAAAAGCCTTAAAAACCTAGACTGTCTTTGTAAAGTGTGTGTATCCTCAGCTAACGCTCATCTCCTGCCCTTGCTCCATCATAGCTGTCAAAGTCATATGAAAATTAGCGGGTTTTAGGTCTTTTTACCTAAATGTATTACAGCATTCTATTGCCATCGGTAAAGAAAAGCTAAACAGAATGTCTCTGTTACCGTCTCTCTCAAACCTTCAGTTGTCAGGAGTGTTAGATGTTAACCAAAAAATGGACTTCCCATACGTTTCCAGTGCTGTAAAATCTGCACCCTATTGCTGACAAATATTAACTACTTTATATGTGTGTCATGCTTCATTTTGCTCGAGTTCTTGCAGCCTTGTTCGCTCCCCACTTTCCGAATTACTGCTGTGTTCTGCATCAGCTTTGCAAACAAGTTTCTTTGAGCTTGTTCCCAAGTTTGTTTTGAGACCACTGGAATATTGAACAAAGCTTCGCTTCATCACAGAAAAGAATGGGTCATGTTTTTGCTGTCTGTCATGTCACTTGCTCCTTGTAAATTTTCTTTTGGCAACTTCTCTATACCTGTGATCAGAGGGTTTTGGTGATTATTTTCTCGCATCAGTTCAAGGCATAATGTACTGCTTTGAATGCTTCATGACGGTTCATTCTTCCCTTAGCTGACCTTTCACATGGAGTGCTAGGTGCAAACCAAGCACAAACCACACCTGGTTTTGCACCAGATATCCTGCTGTCTCTCCCACCCACTGTTGCTCTGAGCACAGCCTCTTCGCTTGAAAAGGCCCTAGTCTGAGGAGAAGCCTGTGCTAGGTGACCTTCAAAGGTCCGTTTCAGCCAACTTTTCTCTGTCTCCGTCAACGTGTTTTCAGAATGCACAATAGTAACCCAACCACCTATTTTGTAATAAGTTCACCTTAAATGACTTTGATCTGACAGCTGATGTAACCATGATTTTTGCCTGTCCTGCCTCTGTTGTTTATATGGTTGCGTTTGCTCTTCTTGGGTAGTGAGATTACATGGCTGCCTGATCTACGTTTTGAATTTGTGAGTGTAGGTATGGGCACAAATACGCTGTCATGAGGGTGTCATGAAGTGAAATAAATAAATAATAAATTCCAGGAATATGTTGTGGCATTTGCTTTCTGCTGCTAGAGTACACTTCTACTCTCTGATGGATTAGCCAAATTATTCTTCTGTGTAATGATAGGCAACATTAATAGTTGCCCTTCATAGTTAAAAAAATACCCTTCATTTCACTGCAGTTTTTGTCATCTCTCTTTTGGAGCAATGTACTTCTTTTTTTTTTCTAATCTTATTCAAGTCTTACTGTATGTCTCTCATGCTCTAAAACGATATGCTCTCTGAACTTCAACCTGGTCAAATAATTCTTATAACTCTCTTGATTTAAGTAGAATTGAATGTGAAACTTGCGTGACGTTTTAAGTGATGTGAACCACTTAAGCAGAGAACACTTGCTGTGATAAGATGCATTTTCTATATGAACTGATGCTGCTTTTCTTATTCTCATCTTTCAAAATACTTTTTTTGCAGGATTCTGACAGAGAGGGTAAGTATTACATAGGTAATTGAGTAAGAGACAGGGAAATGCATGGATGTAGCCATATCACTGAGTTTGCAAATGTAATATCTTTTTCATTCTGTCTCTCTAAAGAGTGTGCTTAATACCTTTTTTCTTCATAAATAGAACTATCCAGGCAGTACTAAATCACTGTTCTTACATCAAAATCTATAGCTCTTTAGAATTTTCTGCTCTCTTTCACTCCAGAAGTTTAATTGCATTTTATGGACCATGTAAAATTCAGCTTTCTTTTTCCTCACTTCCAAAACCCAATTAATGCTAAAGGAGGACAGACCCAGGATATATAACATTATTGATTTACCATTACAATGTTTTTCAAGAATGCCCTTTATGTTAAGACTTTTTCGCCATTGTAATTTCTTTAAGTGTGTCAGCTCCTAATGTCTTCAGAAAGCATACTGAATATCACTGTCACTCCTGATTTCTCTGTCGTATTACAAGACACCTTTTCCTTTGGAATTGCCCATATAACCAGCTCTCTCTGCAGCGTTTTGACTGTAATTGCTCGTGTCCTTTACCACAGCTGGAGTTACTCTCATATTGCTGATATCCTGACAGAAATTCTTGGTCATATAGTATTGCTTTTTGTCATCCCTTCCCTGAAGTGCTGCCTCTTTCCAGTGCTTTGTGTTCCCATTCTAACTGTAAGGGAGATCGTCCTGTCTGCAAAGGCTTCAGCTGTGCAGGAGTATCTGCATTAGAACAACACTGCCATTTTAAATGTTTGTGCTATGAAATAACACGAGAGTAATTACAAGTCTGTTTATATTTTATCTCCCTCCTGATACAGTCCCACAACTTTATCGTAGTATAATTCAGGTTGGAAGAGATCTCAGGAGTCTCTAGTCCAACCTCTTATTCAAAGCAGGGTTACCTGTGTGGGGGGACCGGATTGTTCAGGCCTTTATCCTATGTGTTTCAAAACCCGACAGGAATAGAGATTACACAGCCCCTCTGGGCAGTTTGCTTCGGTGTCTGCATCACGAAGACCCATTCCCTTGAATCAAGTCCAGGCCTCTCTTGATTTGTTTTTTTGCCTGTTGCTTGTTTTTGTTGTTTCTCCACCTCCCACATGCACCATGGTGAAGAGCTGAGCTGTGTTTTCTAGGTAACCTCCTCATATGCAAAGACTGCTATTAGGTTACCCCAAATCCATCTCTTCCAAAGCTGAACGAACTCAATTTGCTGCACAAACTCAATTTCCTGAACTTCTTCCCACAGAGCAAGTGTTCCTGCCTCATGACTGTCTGAATTCACTGCAGTTTATTGATATCATTCTTGTGTTGGGTGGCCCAGAACTGGAAGCCATATTGTATATGTGATTTAATGAGTGTCAAGTACAGGGAGATCATTGCTTCCTTCAATCTGCTGATTGTGGTTCTCATTAATACATTACAGAATGCTCTCTGCCTTTGCTACTTTCTTGATCAGCAAGGTGTATTTATGAGTCTTAAAGTGAGGATGAGAAAGCTAAATCCTTGAGATGTCAGAAGGGACATGGAGACCAGTCAGGGGTTTAGCCTTCCTGTTAGTGAGGAAGGAGATGGAGATGTTTTACTGCTGATTTGTACTCTATTTTCTACAGTTCTCTGCTGTCTCTCCATATCCTGTGTACCAAGCTGTACCTGCAGCCTTCTGCATCACAAGTATTAAAAGTTTTCTATATATCTCATGAAATATGTCATTTGATACATTTTGCATTCTGGTAAGCAGACCGGTTTGTGCACAGGACTTTAAATCAAATATTTTATTGTTCCTACTGACACAACACTGACAAGAATCATGGGGTTTTACCTCACCACTGCCCTCCTCTTTCATCTACTTCTATAGATGACAGACTTGCACTTGAAATGTGAGTTTCATTTGTAGTTGGTGGCAAGAGATTCACCTTACATCTCATTCATTACATCAGCTGGTGAGGCCTGGGTGACTACCTTAGAATCTGAACTTCAGAGAATTAAAGTTGAGTGAGGTTCATAAGAAGTTATTGACAGCATTCTTTCTGAAATTTTTACGTTGAACCCAAGCATTTGTTGTTTAGTCACATCTAAACCAGACTACAGTATGGACACTGGATTTTGTCAGTAAAATCAGTATGTCATTTTAATTATATCTGTGGATTCCATCCAATTTAAGTTCTGCAAATAAACACTTCTGTTGTTGCTTGGATCTTGGAATATGTAAATTTCTCTAGAAGTCAAAGATAACAGATTGGATTATTTTGCATCAGGAGAGGCACAGTCCACATATACAATAATACTGAAAGCTAGAAGGGAAATAGAAATAAACCAATTTTCTTCAAAACATTGCTGAGAAAAATTATATTGGAAGTGAGACTGTAAGTAATGAGCGAGAAATAAGGGTCTTGTTTTGGTTTTCTGTTGGATTGTGGTGGGTTTCGATGATGTTTAGACCTAGTGATAAACAAGGGATTCATGTGATAAACAAGGGATTCATGTTAGTTGCGATATGGAGTAAGGCCATGACAGAACTTCATTAGCTAACAAACTTTGTTAGAAGAAATATGGTTTGTTTAATGTAGAGAGAAATGGTAAGTAGACAGACCAAAGTACATAAAAGGCCCTCCTTGAAGTTGTAATCCTCTTGTCTATAATTTTCTTGTTATTCTTTAAATTAACTCTTTTAATTCTTTTGTTAGCTTTGTCTTTTTTTTAAGTTAATATAAGTAATTGCATGACCTGCAATTCCCTGCAGGTGCTGGAATAAAACATTTCAGATCCTGATAGCACATAGCATGTGCTTCAAACTTGAAAACAAGTGTTTAAGGATGTATAGTAATTTATTTTGCATCTATAGTTGCAGTTCCTGAACTAAAAATCAGAAAATAATTGGTATCACAAGAAAGCAAACTTGGAGGCTCAAGTGGTTTCCAAGTCCAGAAATGCAGTTGAAAGATGTTGCCCAGTAAAGTTAACTGGTTATGTCAACATCTTTACAGGTGTCCAGTGAAGGGTTATTGACCCCTACTTTGGCATCTCTCATTTTCAGCTTGTAAGACAGTACATAATTGCTTTTCACCAGGTAGTCCGTCTCCATACTGCTAGGCACCATCCTTCTGTTTGTCCTTCTCCATAATTCCTGCCTCCTTTCTGTGATGTTGTTCTGTCTTCTGGTTTTTATTTATTTTTTGGTGTTCAGGGAGTTATGGGGCAGTATGCTGGTGAAATGTTGGATGAGTGCTAGAACACACTCTCTTGTCTGGATTCATCCAACCCAGCTCACCTGGACTGAGAGGACATTGTTCAGCAGTGTTTCAGCCTGGGGAAAGATGGGAATCCTTCATGGGATTTGTGAAAAATCCATGGAAAAGGAAGAGAAATGTAAGGAAGAGAAAGGGATATATAACATAAGCATCCATTGCAACAAATTGAAGGGAAAATAATTGGATTTTTTTTATCATTGAGATAGTTATGCTCGCAATAGGATTTGTTGAGAGATGAACTAGTATCAGAATATATGGGTGGAAAAAATGGAGCCAACTAAAGAAAGGAGTTTTAAGCAGTAGCAGTTGGGTACAGATGAGGGATGAAAAAAAAAAAAACTTGCCATGGCTGTCAGCTGAGATGTGCTGGTCTTGGATTTATAGATAGAAGAAGGATATAGGCACTAGGTTTCCTTATTTCCTTAACTACTTGTCTGCACAGTTGCTCAAGGGAGATTGTGGTTTGAAGAATAACTTAAGCCCAAACTTAGTCTTAGCAAACAGATACCTCTAAAGAGGACACGACAGCCCTACAGATATTAGAAAAGTGAGGCGAAAAGATTACGGGAGATTACCAGCTGGAAAATATAATCTTGGAATGAATGTCAGCATCTATTATGTTCAAGAGTGTATATCCGTTGCTATTGATTTTCTTTGAGGCTATAGTTTAGTGAAGTCACCAAAACTTAGATTTTCCCTAGAATGAGTAAGTGGGAATCTGAGCTCAGTGTTGCATAATATTGGGATGGAGTATGGCACGCGTACAAAGTATAGCAACATATACTGTGAACCAGTGCTTTGAAACTATACCACTTTGCACAACACTTAAGTACTGCTTTGTCTTGTGTTGCCTATGAGGTGTGGAGATACTCTTTGGTAAGTACTACATTTGGATGTTGGCATAGGAAAATAACTAAATTAAATTTAGATAGGATTGCACAGAACTAAGCATTGCACCATTTTAGGAGAATGTCTAAATAACTGAGAAAATATATGAATGAGAGAAGTGTTTTGAGGTAGTTTATAGAGTGGAGCCCCAGGCTTAATTTTACCTTAGCTGAAAATGACATAGATAATAAATCCCAGCAAGACACTTGCCGTACACTTTTGCATATCAAACTACTAACCTGCTCCAAGGCTGCAGTGCTTGCTGTTCCAGTATACTGGCTATGAAAACTTTCAGAATATTGACCCAGCCATTGGCCAAATCTTACTGAAGTTTCTGCAGCTGATATCAAACATGAAAAGTAACACAGTTTCATGCTTAGGAGCTTAAGTTGGGAAGAGTGTCTTTTCAGAAGGAAGATTCCCTGCCTTCTGTGGCCTCTGTAGATAGAAACCTATTGTCTTAACTGTTACTTAACAGGAGTAAAATTCAAGGGAGGATAAGCATAGAATAAAATCAACATTTAAGAGATTTAAATTACATTTTAGGTTAATGATCTCTTTCTTTTGATTAAACTGCCCTAAGGCAGTGGGCCTTATTTCATGATTGTGGTTCCAGATACAATCAATTTCTCAGTAATGTCATTGTTTATGTAGATATGTGAAGCTTTAGGAAACCTGCTTAACAGAAAAAAAATCTAGGAGAAGACAAACAGGTGCTGTAAAGAGAGAAAAGAGGTTGTTGCTATTTTTTCCTCTTTCTGGTATATGGGACTTCTTAATGAGATACACTGGCTAGCTGTTTTTTCCTATCCCTACTATTCTTGTTTATATTTACCTTTATCTTGTCGAAATATCAAGAAATTTAGGTCAAAATATATCTGGATCCATCTGCTCATCTAGTCTGTTCTTTTACTGCTAGTAGTTATTATATCTTTTAATTAACTACACTTCATAACAGTTTACTACATTAATGGTTGGCTTCAAGCATCTTCAATTTTGTAGATAATGAACTTACCAATACAGAGACGTTTCTTTCCAGATTTCTATATACCAAAACAATTATTTAATGTCTTTAATTTGTCAGATTGTAGTCTATATGTCTTGCCTGTAACTTCTATTTTGTTTTAGATGAAAATTCAACTAGACTCTAGAATTTACCTGCCTCTAGCAGAGTTGTTGTTATTATCACAGTCATCTTATGAATACAGCAAATGTTTATTCATTGACACAGTGATCCATTTCGGTTGATGCAGTGATCCATTTCAGGTTTGAATCTTGTTAATTGCAGTTAATCTTTTTGATATAAGTACTTTGTGCTCTAAGTCAGACTTAGAAAAATTATCAAGTCTGTAACTGACCTTTCATTAAAGGTTTATCAAATATATTTCACTTTTAATTTCGATTTTTTTGTGGTTGACCATCAGAGTTGATGTAATCTGATTTTAAACAAGGGTCTGCAGTATGGTGCAGTAGACACTTAACCTGATTGGTGTGATATTCGAAGGAAGGAGCAGATGATAATGCCTTTAGGATAATTTGCCTTTTATGACCCTGCCAGATCAGGTAATTTTGAGTTTCACATCAGACAGGTCAAAAATGAATCTACTGGGCTAATTTTTGATATTATATATGGGATGAATTATTTCTTTAACATTCCCACAACCACTCTCTGGTTGTCTACACCACCTCACTATGCCCATCAGCCCATCTACATTATCACCTGGATTTTTACTTTAGGTAGTAGTGATCCTTTGGGAATGTGTATAGGGAAGTGTTGTGTTAGGAAATATTTTCAGGGACAGTGGAACAAACAGTCTTAAGATTACTTATTTTGTGTTCTAGCAGAAATAAACTCCCCAGTAATACTGTAGTTTTGTTATCTGTAAAAAAAATCAGCAGTATTAGCAGCATGCACGAATGTAGTATTTACTTAAGCAGCTCTTATTGGATTCTAACTGATTATTTCTGTGTTGGAGGCAGAGCTGCTGTGAATGAAAATTGTGTAGCATGTTGTCTGGGCTACCACAAAGTCTTCGCTTACTTAACTAAGATGTATTAGCTCACATTGTTATGTTTGGTAAGACCTATGCTCTAGATTCCACCACATGCATGTGTGATGATTTTTCTGTGAATCTCCAGTGAGAACACATGTGCAAAAAACAGTCTGTGAAGAAATGTGTGCGCAATTGTTTGTTTCCTGTAGGTCTGGAAAAATTGTGGCATGTCTTGCCTACAGTTGCCACATTTACAGCTTGGAGGAAAACTGCATGAACTTAGAGATTTTCAGTTATTCTTTATCAAAGTGATTAATCTCACCAGCTTGCTGTGAGTAGAACAAATAAGATAGAGCATATACATATAAACAAAATATATATTTTAAAAATCTCTAATAAATAGCAATTATTTCAGAGTTTCTTGAGATTAAAATTTCATGTGTCATCTGCACACAGTGTTTAAGAAGAAAAATAGACATAATACAAAGAAGGCTTGGTTTTTAAGTTTGGATTTGTGGCTACTTTTACATACAGTAAGTAAAGGTGGATGGTTGTATTGCAAGCCCTGTGGGGCACAAGCCTTGGTAGCTTCCTACCTAAGAAGCAGAAGCTTCAAAGAAGGAATGGTGACAGTGAACTGTTTTTGAGGCTTCCACAATGCAGTCTTGGGTCGTTTTCACACTGCATTCTTTCAGTGCTTCTATCAGCCAAAGTATTACCTGGCGCTGCTCTGCATTTGAGCCAGACGTATCTCATGTGTGCCACATCCAGCCAAAGGCAGCTTCAGGACTATCAACAGTCTTTGCACTGTCTCCTAGAAAGCAGAAAAATTAGATTCATGCCCTCTGTCTCAAGGGCTCTAACACATGTCCCTTAGGAGCACGTGGTCTTGTTTGGCTTTTTGAAGCTGGATCACAGTACAGAAAGCAATGCAAGTTTCACGAGGTCAGAGTGTATTCAATGTAGTACCTCAAGATTATATCTCGGAGTGTGTTAGGTGGAGCAGGAATAGGTGGGAATCCAGCATTTCTTTCTCTGTTTTCAGCGTTATTGCTTTTTGAGGGAGAAACTTTCCAAAATCAAGTAATTGCATAGTGTACCATCTATTAACAGGCTAAAGTGCAGGGAGTGAGATCTAGAAGCTCTTCTTGAGGCAGCAAGAATATGACTGGAAAAAATAAGCAGTCTCCATGAGTCTAGCATTCCTTTCCATGCCCAGCTCATGAGTCAAATTGACTTAATTTTTAAAGGAGACCTAAGGGTTTGTCCACTCCAGTTCCTTGGCAACAGGTGAGTTTGGCAGATGTGTGATTTCTAATAGAGATTTGGCTAACATGCCTATGATAGTCAACGGTGAAGGTTTCCTAGCCTTCCTAGATATTTTAGGCTCTTCATAGGCACTGTGTTTAGCAGTAGATGGTTAGTCTTTCCTAATGTCCATCTTTGGAATTTAAGCTCTTCGAGTCTCCTGTCCAAGTAGACGTGGAAGAGTTTACCACCTCCCTTGCTCTATTAGCAATATGCTTTCACATACTTAAAGGCACAACCTTATTTCCTCTAAAATATCACAGTACCATCTCTTTTTTTTTTTCCCTCTGTAGATTGTGGTTTCTCGACCTACGATTGTTCTCTCTTTTCTTTCTCTCCAACTGAACACATTTCTCCAGAACTATGGTGCTCAAAGCTGGACAAACTACTCAGTTTGTGACCAGATCAGAGCGGAAAATTATGTTCACATATCTTACTAATGATGCACTTAATTGTATGTAAATATTAGGATATTGTTTTACCAAGACTACCACAGCATTGACTCACATTGAGTTCATGATCATTATAACTGCCAAATCTCTTTCTGCAGAACTGTTGTCACGCTAATCGTTCTCCAGATTTTGTTTATGCAGTTGATTATTCCTGGTAGTCAGCACTGGCATTACTTGAATGGGTCTGGGACAATTCTCCACAGGAACAAACCTGAGCCTAAACCTAAGCCTAACCCTAACGGCTCCTTGTGAAGACTTGTCCCTTCCTGCACTTGAATGGCTGCTTGCAGGTGTGACAGGTGCCATGTGCACAGGCTTCTGTCTTGTGCCATCTTTCACATCAGTGAGTGTTTTCATTACTGCTATTTCCCTGCTACTGGAATGAATATAAATAATATTGTACATATGTCCAGTTTGAGATGAACCTCTGATAAATATTCAAGTCTTTCCAAACATTTTTTTTACCTAAGTACTAACAGTTCTTGTTAAATTTTGGGTTTCTATCTTGCTTGTGGGGATATCACAAGCAACAGCATCTAATGTTCTACCAAGGTCAAGATAAATAACTAGTATAGATCAAGATAGATGATTGCTTTTCAGCATCCACACATCTTACCAGCTGTAGAGGTTGGAAACTACCTCTGTATGTGTTGTAGTTTGAGCTAAATTAGAGTCAGTTTTCTGACTCAAACTCAGCCTCGCCTAAATAACTTTGTTTTCTGAATGCAAACTGCATGTTTTTCAGACAGGTTCTCTGTAGAAGTGATAACATAGGGCACTGGTATGCAGAAAGGCCAGCGTTTATACTTATTCCTACAGGAACCAAGTCCATCCTGGAGCTGGCAAAAAAAGGGCCACGCCTGCAGGGAGGTGGACAGGACAGGTGACCCTAAACTCACCAACAGAGTATTCCATCCCATATACGTCACACTCAGAATAAAATTGAGCAATCACAAGAGTCTTGCCCTCTTCTGTTATGGCTGATGTCCAGTGAGGACCTCGTTTGTCTGGTTACTCCTGATCCCAGATCAATGCATTCCTGAATCCAGTTCCTGGGTCCAGCTCCCTCCTAACTGCAGACCTATTTCCTTGTGTCTGCTCTATGTATTGTGGTGACATACAGTCATCGAGAGGTGGTGGCACGATCTCATATATTTGTATATATTTCATTACTTTCTAATTATTTTCATCATTATTATTACTATTATTATTATTTCACTAAAACTGTAGTTTTAGTTTCCAACCCACAAGTCTTTGTCCTCTCATTTTCCTTTCCCTAGGGATGGGGAGAAGGGGATTTAGAGTCTAACTGCGTGTTTTTAGCTGCCATAATTAGCCAGATTGGGGCTAAACCATGACAGTATTCTGAATATTAGTTAATAGAAGGTCTGCATCCCTTCTTTCTTCCATGGGAACTGACATTGGAAATAGTGAGTTTCTCCATCTAAGCAGTATCTCCTAGGTCTGTCATTTCCTCATCAGGCTCCCCTAGGTGGTTTGGGCTGCTCAGCCTCTCCTTCTGAGTGCAGGTCAGGCATGAGATGTCAGGCAGCTCTGCACAAACCTTTTTGACGTATGTATTACTTCATCAGTTGTACTTCTGCTCCTCTTCATATCACATGTAAACACATTCTGGTTCAGTGACCACTGAAACCTTGTATCTTTTAGGAGAAAATGGGAAAAGGGGGTCCTTCAAGACATGTTGTTTTGTTTGGGGTTTTGTCCTCTTTTTAAAGGACGTGGTGGGTTAGGAAGTCCTAAAATAACTGACACTGTGTTTTACAGAAAACTTCTGGTGTGTGTTTCTTTGTTTTATTTTTTATTGGGCTTTTTGTTCTGAAATGCTGAAGAAGCTGGAGAGAACAAGCGGTGGTGTTACAGTAAGTAAATCATGCATGTAAAACCTGTCTAACTCCATTAGCTCACCAGACTTAGGATAGTCTCTTTTAAAAATTACTTGTGTGTGTTAACATCTGTTTAAATCAAACAAATGGGAGAAAAACTCCTGTCTGTTAATGACTCAGCATCCCTCTTTTCAGGCTTCAGCTTTTTTTTCTGCTTTCCATTACTTTTTTTTTTTCTTATAGGTGTTCATATGGGGTTATGTTACTTGATAGCAGTATTCAGGGTTGTGTTGCTTGCATGTCTTCCTTTTATGTGATTTGTTCTTCTGGCATCAAAAAGCTTGCCCCTCAAATCAGCTGAGAGGGTGTAAGTGCCTTGCTGGAGCATAGGGATCTCCTCCAAACCTTTTCTCCAGATCCTACAGTAGATATGTGTTTACCTGAAAATAGTTCCTGTACTAGTGCTAACCTTTCTGTTCCAGCTTCAAAGTTCACAAAGGCTGGACAAAAAGCTGAAAACCCCAGGCCAGTGGAAGTCCCTATATCTTACTGAAAAAAAACCTGAAAGACACTATGACGTTTGGAAAGTCTGCTGTAGAAAACTTATGCACAATTAATATAAGGGAAGACTTATTCTGAATATGTTTTTACAAAATGAATTACAAATATCTTGACAATATTTTCCTCTGTTTCCTGGTACAGAATTTTCTTCCAAAATAGAATCAAAATGATCTGAATTCTATGAAGTATTGCAGTCATTTGTTATAATACAGTAATTTCTCCTTGTATAACAAGCTTATGACTCTTCTTTCAAAAGTTCAGGATTATTTCGCTTATTTATTTGAGAAGCTGTATTTAAAAAAGAAAAACATCTTATATCAGTTGACCTAACTGCCATAATTCTGTTCGGGTTTTGAAACAAGCATCAAAAGCTGAGAAAGCTTTAATTCTCTTATGCCCATTATCTCCAGTTTAAAGCAAACATATACATGTACTTTCTCATTATTTTAATTAAATATATGATCACCAATTCTGACTCTCTTTGCATACTGCATGAATTTGCCAAATTTGTATTGACTCTGTCTTGCTGATAGAGTGGAGGGAAGGAGAGACTGAGGTTAACTAAATCTGCTTAGATTGTTTGTTTGTTTGTTTGTTTAGTTATCTTGGAGATTCAAGGATCTCCAAACAATAATCAATCAAAATCACTCCCCTCTGTCTATTCTCCATGGAACCATCATCATAACCAATTAATACAGCCCTAGACTGGGTGGAAAACTAGTGATTAGCCAGGACAATAATTGATTGCAATTAGCTAAATTCCAGTGTGTAGCAGAAGTTACCAGTTAAAGCCTTTCAGCAAAACAGGTGTACGATTTAGCTTGCTCAAAATATGGAGCAGAATTTTCACTTTGCTTCAGGCCTTTTTTGACCTTGACTGAGGGATGAAGGGTTTTAGACACTTTGAGTTTAATTTTTTAAATTACCTGTCATGATCAGTTAACTGATATTGTATCAATTAACCACTAAAAATCATCTGTGTGCATCACTACCCATAAATTTCTATGGTTCCACTTCTTTTGAAGTATTAACTGTGCTGAAATCAAAGCACACACAACTGCAGAGCATTTTAGAAATGTATGGCGTTATTCTGGTGACACCAGGTGTTGAAAGTAAAAAATGTAATACATTACGTATTCAGAAGCATGCCTCTATTAATTGATAGTTATCAAGCAGTAAGCAGTGAACTAGTGAAGGTTTGTAATTTGCTAATAATTTATCTCTTTTAAAGGAAATGTTCACATGCTAAAAATGAGAAGTGATTTATTACCTATTTTAAGCCATGTCAAAAAGACAAAATGACATTCTTATACAGGTTTTCTTCTTCCTGTGTCTTAAATAATGCACTGTTTCTTTATTTACATCTAGTATAACTCTCTAACTATATTATTTAATTTTCTTTAGTTAATTAATGAGTGTTTGCTTAAAGAATGCGACTGGTATTTCCAAATGTCCCTAGATGCTGTTTTTCCAATCTAGGAGAAATTATGTTAACCGTAATAACGTATTTCTGGTTTTGCGGGTTAGGAGTTATCAGAGGCTGCTCTACTAGAGGATATTTGGGCAGGAGGAGTGGCATTGGGAGGGTAGCAATTGATTTGTTGAAGAGCTGAAATGTAGCTTTCTATGATCAAGTTGGACTAGGCAGTTATTTAATAGTGTTTCATGTACCTTCAGCGTTGTATGCATAATGTTTATCTTTAAAATTTTCAGTTAACATAATCTTAAACAAAGAAATTTATATTGGATCAATCTGTAAAACTATCCCTTCTTATTTCAGCTTTCCATTGTGAAATGTATCTGTTATGAAGGAGAGCAAATGTTTAGCCAGAGCTACCTCTTGAAACTGTCAAGCCATAGTAGCTATGAGCCAAGACCTTTCAGTGGAATCATAGTCCTGACTTCTTCATGGTATCTAATGGTGGCTGTTCTCTTTAGTTGTGGCACAAAAATAAATAATAATGGTGGTTATAAATTTACTTTGAATTAAGAGGAAAGTTGCTGACAAGAAGAGCAGTTGCTTTTGTATCATGTATTGGTTTGTGCTGAGAGAAGGTATGTGTTGAAAATATCTGTTGATCCCAATGCAAGAAGAAACTTTTCAGTTAGAAGGATGGAGAATTCGTAGGATTTTCTATTCTTGTTGTAATAATCCTGTTCACTGACACTGAAATTGGAAAAAGTAAAGCATAAGGAAGTGAATTGGGAGGACACTGTACATACTACAGGGTATTTGAGATCTATTTGGAAAGGTGGGATCCAGTAAGGCAGAGAAATAAAATAAAGCTGATTGCAGCAGGTATGAATTGTTTTCTCATTTCCAGAGCAAACCCTGGAAAAGGGTGAATATAGTGTTTCCATTGTCACTTCTGCCTCACATCCCAGGGTATAGGCAGCAGATACTACTTTGGCAGTTACCTTTTTCAGACCGAAATCGATGCATCCCCTTCAGTGTGCTCTGTTGACAACTCTTTTTCTCATAATTATCTCACCTGTTTGGGCTGTGTGAGGAGGCTCTTGTGGGGAGATATTAAAGCTCATCAAAGGATATGCTAATTTATATTTGAGGCTTAATCACCTTTGCTTGGGATCTGCTCCAATCCTAAATTGGCTATAACTTCAAATCTAACTTGAGGCATTTAGAACATTTTATATTGTGATATTGCCATGTCTTCTGTTCCTCTTTTCCCAACACAAAATCTAGGTTGATGGATAGTTGTACTTGGACACTCTGCTAGGTAACTGAATGTCTTAAGGTATGAGAGTTTGCTCTGGTGTGCACCCAAAGTAACTCTGAAGATTTATGTCCCTAGAATACTGTTTTTATAAAAGAAGGAACACTTTTTCAGCTACTCTATATGCTGCAGGAATGTTGCAGATGGAAACCACCTGGTTCATAGAAGTAAAATCCTTCACCAAATTACCTGGCACTGGTAAATACAAAACTTTTAGGTGCATAGGACCACCTTCAAATCATTAAATACAGACATCCGTGACTGCAGAAAAAGAAGTAATAGATGCAGCTCTCACAACTGTAAAATACACAGTCTGTATTTGCAGATCCAAGCCATTCCATCTCTTTATTTTTAACCCTATAAAACAGAGTGATCAAGGAAACAAAAGACTTCCCCATATGCGCACTTGTTGAACCTTTCATTGATGTTTCTGAATAGAGATGATGTCACTTTCTTACAATTTTTCTAATTTTTTTTTTTACCTCTGTGGTGTCTCCAGTGTTTCCTTTGAATACTTGTTCCTGTTGTGCTGTTGTCTTACAATCATGTCATTTTGGTGGCTGGCACATGTGTTTCTTGTAGCTGATGAGGATGATACCCTATACTGGTGTTTATTTCCAACATCCATGCACACATTTATGAGAGAAGGGGAAATCTCTGAATGGGAGTGGTTGGAAAGTGAGCATGTTCTATGTGTCTTTCTGAGGACTGTAAAATGGACATAATTCTTCTTGAGTATTGTTTTCTCGTGGCCTACAGCTTGGTTTCATTCACTCACCATTCTGTGATTTTTAAGAGTGTTTCCTTTTATGACAGTCACCCATCTAGTTGATGACGGGAAGGCAGTAGATGTGGTGTTTGGGGATTTTAGCAAAGCTTTTGATACTGTCTCTCACAGTATCCTTCTGGGTAAACTGTCCAGCTTACAACTAGACACATCCATAATACGTTGGGTGAGCAGCTGGCTGAAGGGCCAGGCTCAAAGAGCTATAGTACGTGAGACTGCATCAGTCTGGTGGCGAATCACTAGTGGGGTTCCTCGGGGCTCAATGGTCTTTAGTGGTTTTATATATGATCTGGACACAAGAACTGAATGTACATTAAGTTTGCTGATACTAATAAACTAGGAGGAGCTGTAGACTCCTGTGAGGGTAGAGAGGCCTTACAAAGAGAACTGGATAAACCAGAAAGCTGAGCAGTTACCACCTGTATGAAATCTAACAAGACCAAGTGCTGGATTCTCCTCCTGGGGTGGGGTAATCCTCTTTATATGTACAGACTGGGAGACAAAAGGCTGAAGAGCGGAACTGTGGAAAGAGATCTGGGGTTTAGGTTGGTGGCAAACTGAATAGGAGTCAACAGTGTGCCCTGGCAACCAGAAGGGCCAACCATGTCCTGGGGTGCATGAGGCACAGCATAGGAATGGTTGGACTCGATGATCCGATGGGTCTTTTCCAACCTGGTGATTCTGTGATTCTGTGATAGCTAGCCAGTCAAGGGAGGTGATTGTCTCACTCTACACTGCAATGGTGCAGCCCAGCCTCAAGTACTGTATGCAGTTTTGGGCACCTCAGTACAAGAAGGACATCGAATTATTTGAGTATGTCTAGAGGAGGACGACCAAGATGGTGAAAAGTCTCAAGGGAAAGATTTACAGGGAGTAGCTGAGGTCACTTGGTTTGCTTGGAGAAGATAAGGCTTAGGTATGACCTCATTGCAGTCTACCCTCTTCCATAAATGGGGCAGTAGAGAAGAGCTGCTGATCTCCTATTTCTGGTGACCAGCAATAGAATGCAAGGAAATGGAATGAAGTCAGGGAAAGTTCAGATTGGACATCAGAAGAAGGTTCTTCACTGAGAGGGCAATTGGTCATTGGAATAGGCTCCTCAGGGAAGCAGTCATGGCACCAAGCCTATCAGAGTTCAAGGAGCATCTAGAGCTCTTAGTCATATGGTATAGTTCTATGTAGTCCTATGAGAAGCAAGGAGTTAGACTCCGTGATCCTTATGGGTCCCTTCCAGCTTGATATATTCTGAATTCCTTTGTTGCCGTTAAATGGTGAGTTCCCAGAAGTTCTTGTCAGTGGTCCCTAAGCACGTGTTTTTACACATTGTATCATTAAAAGCCATCTTATTTCAAATACACAATTCATAGGTCATCTATTATGTCTGTAGCATGAACCAGTCCTCAGGATGTATCATGCACAGATGTGGCAGGCACACAACCTTTTGCTGTAGCAGAGCCACTAATAAATGAAATACAATTGATTCCTGAAGAATAAGAGTGGTAACTTCTAACAGTGTTTATGACTCTGTATTTTAATATAGTCCATTGTAATCTTCCCTTAACTAACTCCTTATTCCTGTATAGTTCTTGCCTGTGACTTGATCTGGAGATATTTTCACTGCATATTAGAGAAAATATTTTTACTTGACTCCAGTTCCATTGCATTCTCCATATTAATGGAGGTTGTTTTAATGACATTGGTCTGGCTTTTTTGCATTCAGAATCACATTTCCTATCATTACCCTTCTTATTTACTTTCAGTTATTTCTTCTGTTGTTCTTCTTTTTTCCAAGTTGCTAACAGAAATTCCTTCTCTAAAGTCATGGAAAAGAGGCTACACGGCATGTATAAAGCTATTTTCAGTTATATAAATATTTTATTTGCAAATAATTGTCTCATATAAATATCTGTATAATTCAGATTAATATTATATAATGTTTTCCTATTATAGACAGACCTCTGGTTTAAGATGCCTCTCATTAAGGCTTCCTTTCAGGCATCCTGGACACAACCAAGGAGACCTTTAACTAGAGTAAATTCTGCATGGCATCATAAAACTAAAATAGCTTTTTTTTATTATTGTAAATGTATATCTAAGTAGAGACACAATTATTTTCATCAGTATTTCCTGTGAACCTCTTGTAGCTCCAGAAGATTTAAGGGCTCGCGTAGCTGATTTTTATCGTTGTTCAGTAAACACAGTCCTGTGTTAAATTTTGCATTGAACTACAGAACCTCTTTCTGCATCAGAGGCCAAACCACTCCTTACCTGAAATTAACCATTTCAATCAACACACACTTACAGGATGCACATAAACAGCTTGGGACTTTCTTGTCTCCTTGCTTATCTTTGACTCTACCAGACAGAAGAATATTTGAGATTCGGGTCAGTACATTTTCTAGATCTGAAAACAATCATTCCAGTGCCTTACCAAGAGCCTTTTCAGGCTTTTTTTTGGATGCTCCCAGACTATGTGTTTGTTTCTTCTGTGTAGAATACAGCAAGGCCAGTAAGCATATTTACTTTGAGATAAGGACACTTTTCCAGCTGATGAAGAATGAAGTGAGGTATGTTTCAGATTTCATTTGCAGGACTTTGCAAGCCTGTCTTGGAGAACAAAAATCAAGACCAGGACAGTTGAAGTAACTCATTAGTTTTCTTTTCGTGATGATTTGGGACTTTTTATCGTTTATTTAATAAACTCAGTGCTAATTTCTAAACAGAAGTGATATGCCTCAGTGGGACTGGAGTAACTGCATACATCTGTTCATGGTTCTTTGTAGTTTTGATCTGGTGTTTTGTTTTGGCTTGTATTTTCTTACCTTTTACTATATTAGAAAATGGTGGAAGAGATTTGTTGCTGAGATATGGATTGGGATTGGATTTTTTACTTGTATTGAGCTGCAAGATGAAATTCACTTTAAATAAAGGATTTTTTTTATTAAATAAAACTACCTGCATAGCTTATCGAAGTAAGATTTGCATGTATATTTAATTAATTAAGCAAATAAAACAACTGCAGTTAGTGAATTAGAATACAGTAGAATCACAGAATAATTTAGGTTCAAAAAGACCCTTAAGAACATTAATCATAGAATCATAGAATCACCAAGTTGGAAAAGACCCACCGGATCATCCGAGTCCAACCATTCCTATCAAACACTAAACCATGCCCCTCAGCACCTCATCCACCCATCCCTTAAACACCTCCAGGGAAGGTGACCCAACCACAACCCTGAGCAGCCTGTTCCAGTGCCCAGTGACCCTTTCCATGAAATATTTTGTTCCTAATGTTCAGCCTAAACCACAGGAGAGGCTCAGCGAGAGATGCACACCTCTAGTGCCCTGCACCTGCCTCCCTACACCACGTGGCGTTGTCTGCACTGCAACTTCTTGGACCTGTCATTCCCACAGCTGCACCTTCAAGTCCAACCTTTAATCTAGCACTGCCAAGCTCACCGCTAAACCGTGTCCCTAAGCAGCACATCTACATGTCTTCTAAATATATCCGAGGTAGTGACTCAACTGCTTCTCTGGGCAGCCTGTTGAGCTGATTTGTTTTATTATCAGTATGTTCCATGTTAAATATTATGCTTTTCCACAAATTTGAGTCATAGACTGAGAAGATGGTTTAAGCCTCTCTTTTCCCAAAAAAAAAGGCAAAAAAACTCCCCCAAAAAATATTGTTAGTTTCTTAGCTTTAAAAAATTTGACCTGAACAAATTAAGTAGAAGCAAATTATTTCTGTGTATCTCAGAACGGAGATCTGTTGAATTCTTTTCACCTCGTCACATTTTTCCCTGTTTGCCCAATGGCTTTCTCCACTCGAGTGTTTTGGCTTACTTCAGAGCTGTAGCTGCAATTCAGTGATTCTGCAGTTCTTCATTATTATAGAAACACTCCACTTTTCCTTTTGTGCACCTTTAGTAACCTCAGCTGTGGTCCTCCTTCTGTGACTGCTGCCTAGTGGCATACATACAAATAAGAAAACATTTATCTTGGTGTATTTTCTATGAGTATAGATGTATATATCTTGTTATCCACCCCCTTCGGAACCTCACGGATTTTGCATGACCCAGCTTCTGAGCAAATATGCTTGGCCATTACCCCATGCCGTCTGTAACCTCCCTGATGGAATACTTACAATATTGTTTGGCTTTAAGTCTGGTGGTTCCTCTAGTACAGCTGGTTTTAATCTTCATCTATCTTCATCTCTCTCCTATTCTGTGGCCACTAACACTTTACAAACCGTGACTCTGTGTAGAAATTGTACAGCCTGGAAAAAAAAAAAAACAATCTTTTGGGATTTCCTGATGCTTCATTTCTGCCACATTGGTCAAAAGTTTGTGTTTCAGTAGCTGGTTCACGCTGTGGTGGGTAGGTGGTTTCTGGAGGAGAAGTAGTGCAGTTATGTGATAATGTTCCCAAATTTATACCTGGATTTACTGTTTGGCTCATTTAGCAGAGCAGATTTTGTTCCCTGAACATCTGTGGTTTTGTTTGTGTTTTAGGGAGGTTTGAGGAGCATCATGTTGCGGCAACCCTTCTGTGTGGTGCTGCAAGACTACGGCACCTTGGCTCATCCCAGTGAGCCATCCTGCTGCTATATGCAGCGCTGCTGCTTGGAGCAGCTTCCAGCTGTTCGATTGGGACATCTAACTGCTGCTTGCCCAGCCAGCTGCATGGCAAGGACTAAGAGGCAGTGCCAGGCATTCATGGAGCTGCTCTGTCTCACGTGGGCACAGCACATCTCACCATCAGCCCAGTGCTGTGACACCTCTGTGATGGCCAGAGCAAAGGCATAAAATGGACTCCAGAGCCACAGGCTCCTGCTGGTGGGAGGCTTCTATTGGCAGGAGGTTCCTATTGCTGGACGGCAGGGTTTAATTTAATATCTCCTTTCTAGGCTCAGTCACACTTCTGAGGGACGAGGGGATGGTGCTGTGCCATGGCCTGGGTACCTCTCCCCTCCTTACAGATCATTATGCAACCATTCCCTCATTTCCCTTGTGGAAAGGCACCTCACGATCTTGCACGGATCCCATCTTTTCTCTCTTCCCCTTCTCTCTCTCTCTCACCATCTTTTCAGTGTAGAAAAATATGTTCCCATGCCTAGGTACTCAAAAGCGTTTGCCATGTTTTGCAGGCTGGGATGCTCTTCTTGGTCGAAAACAGCGAACTGACTGCTCTGAGTATTGGCATGTAAATCAGTGTGCTGACCTTACAGGGAACCCATCCAAGCTACAGGCTGTGTCCTGAGTTTCAGGATGTCGATGGTTTGAAACCCTGGGCTATGCTCTGCATGTCAATGACAAAAACCACTTCAAATTCACGGTAGCATCCCAAATGGTGCTGGCAAAGCAGGGCTGCCCTATCAAAAGTTGTTTTCCTTTTTTCCTCTAATGGTCCCGGTAGCATCCCAAATGGTGCTGGCAAAGCAGAGCTGCCCTATCAAAAGTTGTTTTCCCTTTTTCCTCTAATGGTGGTTTGACATTTGAAGTTAATGCTTCATTTTGGAGTTGTTTCTTTCCTTTTATGTAGATATAACAGTTTAAGCATCTAGGGTAAAGATGAAAAAAATGAGATGTTTCTATGTATGTCATTTAATTGTTGTGTACTGGAAACAGCATCATAAGGACCAGCTATGCTGAGTGGGATATTGAGAAGCCATCATCTAATCTGCTACCTTTCCCTAAGGTGAGATTAACTATAGCTGCCTGGTGGAAAAGGACCTGGTGGATGCTGGTTGACAGCTAGCGGAACATGAGCCAGCAGTGTGCCCAGGTGGCCAAGAAGGCCAACAGCATCCTGGCCTATATCAGAAACAGCATGGCCAGCAGGAGTAGGGAAATGATTGTGCCCCTGTACTGGGCACTGGTGAGGCCGCACCCCAAATACTGTGTTCAATTTTGGGCCCTGCCCCCAGTACAAGAAAGACATTGAGGTCCAGAGAAGGGTAATGAAGCTGGCGAAGGGTCTGGAGCTCAAGTCTTAGGAGGAGCAACTGAGGGAACTGGGATTCTTTAGCCTGGAGAAAAAGAGACAGAGGGGAGGAGGTTGTAGCTAGGTGGTTGCTGATCTCTTCTCCCAAGTGACAAATGACAGGATGAGAGGAAATGGCCTCAGGTAGTCCCAGGAGATGTTTAGACTGGCTATTGGGAAACATTTCTCTACCAAAAGAGTGGCAAAGCACTGTGACAGGCTACCCAGGGAAGTGGTGGAATCTCCTTCCCTGAAGGCATTCAAACCAAATGTGTAGACATAGCACTTCAGGACATGATTTAGTCAGCACGGTGATTTTAGGCTGGTGATTGGACTTGATTATCTTAGAAGTCTCTTCCAGCCTTAATAATCCATGGTTGTTTGGACAAATAGGTATTTTTCAATAGTTCCAGTTTTCAAGCCTTCCGACACTGTTGGATTTTCAGTAAATGCTTCACACCCCAGTTGCCACTTGAGAATAAGATGCTTGAGATATAGTTGTGCTCTTGCAAAACATCAGTCTGTTGCTCAATGGGAGTCAAAAAGGCACTGGAGGGAAGGAGGGTGAACAAAACAAGAGAGAGGTGATTTATATCTCTCTATAAATGCATGGTTTATCCATTCTAAAATATTTCAGTTCTGGTTTCCCTATCTCAAAAATCTACAGGAGAACCAGAGAAAGAGGTGGCAAAGATGATTGTGGTAAGGACTTGTTTCGGGTTTTTTTTCCATTCTGTTAAATACACATAGACTCACAGAATCACTAGGTTGGAAAGGACTCACAAGATCATTGAGTACAACCATTCCTGTCAGCCACAAAACCATGCCCCTCAGCACTTCATCTACCTGTCTATTAAATACCTCCCAGGATGGTGATTCAACCACCTCCCTGGGCAGCCTCTGCCAGTGCCCAATGACCCTTTCTGTGAAAAATTTTTTCCTAATGTCCAGCCTGAACCTCCCCTGGCGGAGCTTGAGGCCATTCCCCCTTGTCCTGTCCACTGTCACTTGGGAGAAGAGGCCAGCACCCTCCTCTCCACAACCTCCTTCCAGGTAGTTATAGAGAGCAATGAGGTCTCCTCTGAGCCTCCTCTTCTCCAAGCTAAACAACCCCACCTCCCTCAGTTGTTCGTCATAAGGCCTGTTCTCCAGCCCCTTCACCAGCTTTGTTGCTCTTCTCTGGACTCGCTCCAGAGCCTCAACATCCTTCTTGTGGTGAGGGGCCCAGAACTGAACACAGGATTCGAGGTGCGGTCTCACCAGTGCCGAGTAGAGGGAGAATAACCTCCCCGGACCTGCTGGTCACGCCAGTTCTGATACAGGCCAATATGCCCTTGGCCTTCTTGTCCAGAAATAAGATGCCATTGGCCTTCTTGGCCACTCATTGGCCTAGAAGAGAGCAAGAGTTGAAAAAGTATCTGGTGGCACAGAGGAGGTGCACAGGGACCCCCTGACTCAGAGGAAGAGCCATCAGATGAAGCAAGCAGGGAAAAAAGCCCCAAAGCAATTTGCATGTTGTGGACCTGTGTGGAGTCAAGGTGTGGGACTGCCTGCCACTGGCTGCTGCCCTTGCTGACCCTTCGCAAAAACAGTCCTGTGCGCTCACAGGAGGAAAAGACCTTTATGCACCACAGTGCTTAGGAAAGGGTCTGGACCAAAGTCTGCAAATGTGTTGCTGTTGCCCTTCCCTGCTCTTGCGCTCTTGCTGAAGTGTCTGGTATTGATCACGCTCAAACAGGGGACGATAGGCTCACAGGACATTGTTGTGGTGTTTACTATGGTTGTTCCTGCACCCTGTCTGTTCCTGTGATTAGAAAGCTGTTCCTATACACGTTTAATTATTCTGTCCAGAGATTTTGCCTGGCTGTGTGTTCATGTATGTAGAGAATCAATTGTCCCTTCTCTAATGCCTTCACCTGTGTTTGTAGGTGACTATGTCTCATCTCCCGGCTCCTGGTTAAACTGAAGAGCTTCGACTTGTTCAGTCTGTGCCCCAAAGTAACAGTCCTGGACTCCTTTTCTTAGTGTTCTGCCCTGAGCTCTTTTTAACTATTTTTGTAATCAACAAGTTTCTGAATTGTGCTAGCAAGAAGTTGATATCACATTCTGTTTGAGGCTCTTACAAGAATACTTAAAATTATTACTTAATATTAAGGTGAAACAGTCAATAATGGTGATATATTCTCCTGAAAGGGCAACTTCCACATCTACCCCAACTCAAATTTGTCTACATCCATTGACTTTCCATTTTTTTCATCCTCCTTTTCTTGTCCTAATGTGCTGGCAATCCTCTCTTGCCTTTGCAGTGTCTAGAAATTTTTGTCTGTTAATCAATCTAGTGGTGTATCCAGCATGTTTCTGCATCGCATTCCCAGCATCTCTTTGTACGTGGTGGTTTTATCTGATTGTCGCTTGGAGGCCTCTGTAGCATCTCCCAACAGTCACTTTGTGACTGAAACTCTTTCTGGCAATAGTAAAAAAATCAATTTAACTAAGTTTCTGTATGCAGTAGAGTTGAAAGTGATTTGAATGTTTCAAACAGACAAAAGGCAAATGTTTGCTGTGATGCTGAATGAATGTGAGGCACCTGAGCAGTGCTGTGATTGATGCTTGTCTAGAGGGAGGGCATCCTCGCTCTGCCTCCTGGCAAATACTCCAAGATACTCCAGCTTAAGTGCAGGCATATTTGTTGGTTTGGGGATGTAAACTATCTAAGGGTGAAATGAAAAGTATCTGCAAAATAGGTTAAGTGGCAGGTGGTGCCCGGTAGCATTCAGCATGGCACTGGTTACTCTAATACTCTTGTTTGTTTTCACAAACCAGCACCTCAGTGTTTCAGAGCAGACGACTGCTGCGAGGAGACCATAACCTCTTGATTTCAAAGGAGCCATCATTTCACTGGTTCCTCTGTGGTTAATGTAAGAAAGGTGTCTTGCCATAAACTTTTTCCGAGGTATTCAGCAAGGTTGGAAAGGGGTCGGCCCGGGCAGGAAGCCCTTGTCTGCGCTATAAAGAAAATAGCAAGGAACAAAATGAAAGCATCAAAGGACCAACAGGATGCAGTCCCAGGAGTCCTCTCTGGCATGTTAGTCCTTCTTGAAAGTTAGCATTGAGTGAAGAGTGACCTTAAAACTCGCTTCATTCAAACAGATTGGGCTCAAGTTTAAAGTTCAAGGCATTTTGTTTTTTCACCTGTTTCCTACAGTTTTAAGAAACTTCTGAAGAATTAATGTGTAACTATATCTGGTCACTGAGCCAACATGGAGAATTTTTCTCAAGGGAAAATAATGTTACTGTATAGAACAAGGGAAATAGATACTTTCTGAGTTGGGAGAAAAAGTTTCAACAAAATAAACCCCCAAACCACTGCTTCTGTGATTGTAAACAGCTCTGGAGCCAGTGTATTGCACACACTGTTTCTTATTCTGTTTGCCAGAGAAGCTGGTAGGATCCTGTAATTGTCTGAATCATGGTGAAAGGATGTTTTTTTGTCAAAGCTGCTGCTTGGGAATCAAAGTCTTGTTTTAGGCAAAATCTGTGAGCAAAGAGCCTGGTTGCAGCAGTTCAGCTTCATCTGCGAGTTCGTGTTGACTGAGCCAGCAGTTGATTCTCGTGGCCACCCATTCCTCTCACACCATACTGGAGCTGTTGGACCTCGAAAGGGAAGAACTAAGGCCCTGACCTGAAACTTCATCTCAGCAGGCAAGGGCAGACATGGATCTGCTGATGCAGCCCTGTGGCTGCTAATGCTGAGTGGCAGCCTGGGCTGCTGGCTGCTACTGGTTATGAGTCACTTTTATTTTTACTCAACAGCATAGAATCATTAGGGTTGGAAGGGACCTTAAAGATCATCTAGTTCCAACTCGCCGTGCTGTGGGCAGAGACATCCCACTAGATCTGGCTGCCCAAGGCCCCATCCAACCTGCCCTTGAACACCTCCAACAATGAAGCATCCACAACTTCCCTGGGCAACCTGTGCCAGCGCCTCATCACCCCCATGGTGAAGAAATTCTTCCTTATATCAAGCCTAAATCTGCCCCTCTCCAGTTTATACCTGTTCCCCCTTGTCCTGTCACCACAAGCCTTTATGAATAGTCCCTTTCCAGCTTTCTTGTAGGCCCCTTAGCATCATCTGCCTTCTTGATCCTGAAATAGGTACTTTATTTTTCTGGTCTTTGCATGTCACGTAACAAAGCAACATGTAGTCATTGATCCCATGAGGAGTTTGGCAAGTCATCTTTCATAGCTAATAGAAATAGTTTGAAGAGATGACATATAGGTTTTGCTCATATTTCTCTGTGTTGTTAAATTTTAATGATTCTGGCATGAATATTTCATGAAAGTACCTTCTGAATGGGTTTGTTTTGTCCTGGCAGCTAGTACTCAGTAGAGAGCCTGGGGCGGAGGGGTTTGTTTGGGTTTTGGTGGGTTGCCTTTTCCTCTTAGGTGGTTTAGTGCAGGTAAGAAGTGTCAGACTGGATTGAGTGAGAAAAGGCAACTTTTTCTTGGTGAGTCATCAAAGGGATGCTGTCTGTAACGCTTTCAGCTGCTTAGTGTAGAAGTCTCTGAAATGACCCATCAGATAAAATTCTGCTCTTAACTCTCCTGCCACAAGGTGGCTAAAAATGTTTTGAAAAGCCACGATATGCAAAGAAATGGTACTAATTCATTTAATACCCTTTCTGCAACTCAATGCTTAGGTCACAGAAGAACAGATTTACTGCACAGAAAATTGTGCATATCTTAATTATGTGGTGCTACGTTCAGAAATCGTTTTCACCAAGTTTATTTCACTCCCTCCTCAGCTGGGTTTGTCCAGGCTTGACTCTGGGTTGTGTAATTTTTTATTTTAACTAGAAGAAGAAATCATTGCACCCATTGCATCCCACAGGAGGTGCAATGGGAGCTCAGAGGCCGCCTGCCCGCAAAGTCACAACTCCATCACTGCATCAGCCTCGTGGCTCAACCCAGACGGAGCCTGAAACTTCAAATTCCCACTCTGCCTCTATTTGTACTGCCTGCTGAATCCATCTACGCCCGTGCTAAATCGGAAGCATTTAGTCAAACCTGGATTAGCAAGTTCTTCTGTTGTTGTAGTTGAATTTTGTGGGCCATGCACTAGGGTAATGGATGTGTTTCTTTAAATCAGTAACGTTTCTGAAGAGCCAACTGTTGCACCATCAGAAACACACACTTTGTTTTCATCGATTTTAGGAGGGGTAACACTTTCCTGCAAACTTTTCGGAAGCTTATCTCCAGCTGTACAGTAGGGACAGAGCTTTTGTTTCATGGAAATGAAGCGTATCTTTTTCTTACAGATTCATCACTCACTATTGAGCTTTTTATGTGCATTTTAGGTTTCGCTTTTTATTTTTTAACTTATTAACTCTGACAAGTAACCTCTTGGTTGTGAACAATTTAATTCACAATTCGTTTTTCTGATTCAAAGTGAATACGAGTGCCCTAATCCCCTAATGGGAATTAATTGCATGTTTCAGTGCTTAACTCTGATCCTTTCTCAATCCCCACTGGGACAAGTTTCTTCCTGAAGGATCTGTGTTTGTTATTCAAAACACAATCTGAAAGGTAATGATTTTTCTTATAAATGAGAGCCAGACTGACTGAATATTAATGCACGTTTTATTGTGAGGGAATGAGCTGCATCCAAAAAAACCCAACTCATTTATGTCATGATAGATAAATTATGCTGAAGTATATCTGATAAAAAAACAGGGGTGGGGGGAAATCAGCGATGTCTTTTTTCCTTAAGTGAAAGCTGTCTGACAGTAAATAAAGGCACACATTTTTGCTTTGAAAACTGTATTCTGTTACAAAGAAAAACTGTTTACTTCACCAAGGGGGAAATTGCTTTGCTACTGAGTATTTTAAATGGCACTCCTCTTGGCCAGAAATATACCCCTTTGATAACCCACCTGAACTAACAGTTTACTAAAATAAGAGTAAATAGCAGAAAATAGATTGAAAGTTTCTACTTCCAGTTTGTTTCTAAAGATACTTCATATTTGAAAAACATTGTTCGATCACCCTCTTTCCTTAAGGATCTGCACATGCTCTTCTGATGTTGGGTGTCTGGCGAGTAGCCGCCAGACAGCAAAACACAAGAAACCATCAAACAGTGCAAGAACTGCTTCTGCCTTACGGAAACAGTGGGGGATGAACAGGGCACAGCATGAAAAGTGACCCAGGAACTATGAAGATACCTTTTTTTTTTGTTGTTAATCTTTCAGTAAAGCCAGCCTTTTATCCCATTTAAACCAGTTTTGAGTGGTTTACGTTCAGAGATAGAACAAATACTGAACAATTTTGTTAAGGGTCTGTATTCAAGAGAGGGCTACCACGTGTGCAGATCGGTTCCTTCAGGTTACGTAGCACTTTGAGGCATCTATCTGGGAAAGAGGGCAGGAGCACAGCATTACCTGGTCTTTCTGCCAGCAGCCCTAGCTGCCAGTTTTGTTGGGGCTGATCAGCGGCTCCAAGGAGAGCCACCATCACTCCCCTCCCCTAAAGGAGCAGGGCAGACCTCTCCTTTCCCACAGCACCCACTGGCCACCCCACTTCTCTCCTTGGAGCCGCAGCTTGCTCTTAGGCGCTTGTCAGTCGGTCAGCAAGCATGACCTCAGTGCTGGGGTTACCGAAAACTCTTCAGTGGGTCTGCGAAATGACACAACGCCAGGTTAAACATGTCCTGCTGCCACACTACTGGGCCTCGCTTTGGTCTGGCGTGAAAGCCTTTTCATCTCTCTTTGTGACAGGCAGGTCTGTTCGTCTTGGTGATGTCCCAGTTTAACTTGCTGCAACTACAATCATTGTGCTGCTTGCTTTTCTTTTCCCCTTTTTTAAGGTTGTGACCAAACTAGCGTCACTGTTTGAAAAAACACTATTGAATGGGCACAACCGCAGCACACAATGACCTAAAGTTTGAAGGCATTAAGTTGCTTTCAGATGATTAATGCCACTGTGCTTTATCTTGCCACGAAACAAGATGACACCTGAACTTCCAAACTGCAGCTGGGCTCTTCTGTCACTGAATAAAATGCTGTTCATTAAATACTGAGTGCTGCCACGGTGAAAGGAGACCCCGAGCAGAAGAGGGGGGGAAGCAGGCGTTTCCCAGGGTGTGTTGAACCGCACGCTGAGATGGCAACGCCAGGTGTCCCAGGTAGCGTGTGACCATCAGCTCAGGCTTTAGAAAACAACACCCCACACCAGCAAGGGAAAACACACTTACTGCGGTTTCACAGCTGCAAGTTTTAATTATTGGGGTTGATCTGGGCGAGTTAAACCAAAAATGCAGTGAGGCAGCATAGGAGAGCATCTGCTTAGCCGAACTGAACCATGATTTTATTTTAAAACCCTTCCCCCCATCCTAAAGGACAGGCTGATTGGAGTTCGTTTCCATCACTAGAATAGCTCCCATAATAGTGAGAGGGAAAAAAGAATATCTAAGAAAGGCTCAGCCTTTTTCCCAGGGCTCAGGGATGTGTAGGCTGATGCTGAGGATTCCTTAGAGGAAATCATGGTCTGTAATTTGATTACAGCAAAGAACCGTAAGCGTGACTTTCTCCTGGTATCTGTTTTTCACTGTTAGCATTTTTGACTGAAAAGCTTGAATTTAATATGTACTCAGCACTGGTGAGACCGCTCCTTGAATCCTGTGTTCAGTTCTGGGCCCCTCACCACAAGAAGGATGTTGAGGCTCTGGAGCGAGTCCAGAGAAGAGCAACGAATCTGGTGAAGGGGCTGGAGAACAGGCCTTATGAGGAGCGACTGAGAGAGCTGGGGTTGTTCAGCCTGGAGAAGAGGAGGCTGAGGGGAGACCTCATTGCTCTCTATAACTACCTGAGGGGAGGTTGTGGAGAGGAGGGTAATGGCTTCTTCTGCCAGGTGACGGGACAGGACAAGGGGGAATGGCCTCAGTTTCTGCCAGGGGAGATTTAGGCTGGACATTAGGAAAAAATTTTTCACAGAAAGGGTCATTGTGCACTGGCACAGGCTGCCCAGGGAGGTGGTTGAGTCACCTTCCCTAGAGTTGTTTAAGGCATGGGTGGACGAGGTGCTGAGGGACATGGTTTAGTGTTTGATAGGAGTGGTTGGACTCAATGATCCAGTGGGTCTTTTCCAGCATGGTGATTCTATGATTCTATGATATTTAAATAGGGTGTAGGACTATGAGACTTTTGCACACGCCTCTTGTCTCGCGGTTCTCCAGAGCACTGGCCAAAGTAGCCACATGGGTAATGTCCGTCTTTGTCTTCCATCTGCTTTTGCAGGTACAATGGCTCGTGTGTTTGTGTACGGCACGCTGAAGAAGGGCCAGCCCAACTATAAGCACATGATCAACACAGCCAAGGGCCTAGCCAAATTCCAAGGAAGGGGCCGCACGGTGGAGAAATACCCACTAGTGATAGCAGGAAAATACAACATCCCTTACATGCTGAACATCCCGGGAACAGGACACCACGTTGCTGGTGAGATTTACTCAGTTGACGAGCAGATGTTGCAGTTCCTGGATGAGTTTGAAGGCTGCCCAGACATGTACCAGCGCACCCTGAAGAGAATCGAGGTGGTGGAATGGGAAGGGAAGGGCGGCACAGGCGAGCCACGGGCGACTGCTGAAGGCATCCTGGAATGCTTCGTGTACAGCACAACGACGTACCCGCCTGAGTGGGTCGGTCTCCCCTACCATGACAGTTACGACTCTTCAGGGAAACACGGCCTCTCCTACGTTCTACGCGAAAGCCGGGATTAGAAACGGGGGATAATGCAGCCCAGCCGAAGACGTAGTACTAAGCACATGTTGATCAGTAACTTTTCCAGGAAAGCTGTAATACCTTTGTATTAAAACACAAGATCCCTTGTAACCGTCCCAACCCAGGAGCCTTGGCGGGCGCTAGCGTTGAAGACTTGTAGGCCCAGAGATGGGGACTCATCCCTAGCTGTTCGGTGTCCTCCTCACTCCTGCTAACCTGCTGCAAGTAATCAGGTTTGCATGAAGTATAAAATAACTGTAGTATCTGTGCACAACAGGCTTGGGGTCTCATTATTTGCTCCATCCCTCCCTTTGCCTCAGACCATGACCGAGGTCAGTGAAAGGCAGATGACCAGACTAATTTTTGGTTTTTACCTGAATTTACAAATTTTCTTGTGTAGTTCTCCAAGGTGGGTGGAATAATGCTGATACTATTGCACTAACGGCTGAAACTGATTTTTAAAAATCGTGTCTGCAAACAAAGTAAAGCAAAACTTGCATTGAATATTGACATGTAATGGTGTCTAGCAGGTTACTGAATGTAAACAGGGAGAGATAACCATATAGATACTACACACTTCAAGATAAATATTAAATTGCTGGAGAAATAGAGAAAATGTGAAGACTTATCTTACTGTCTGGCGATGTTTTCCTGAGCTGGACAAGCATACTCTTTAAAACCTGTTTAGTTTTAGAAGGTACTGTGAAGAAATATTTAAAGAGTATAAGAGAATTACATTTAAAATTGTGTTTTTAATTTACCAATCTAAGCACTTTAGGTACCACTTCAGTTCACTGAGTGACTGTGGGGTTGGCTATGGGTGTCAGGGACCTGATTTCAGCCGCCCATCAGACGACAGCAGCTGCAGCTGTTGTGGGCACTTCAAATCACGGTGATTTTTAGCCAAGCACTTTAACGCAGAACTTGAAACCATATGCAGACTGAATTTCTTATTGGGAAAAAGATTTAATACACATTATAAACATTATCCAAAGGACCTGTGGTGTGATTATTGCAACATTAAACTGGAAAAAAAAATGTAATGAAGACTACTGTCCCCCTGACCCAACCAACTCTGCTGGTTTCTGTACAATCTGGGAAAATCAGGGCTTTCTGTTGTTCCATTACTGTGCTTTCGATTTTCGTTCAGATGCAGCGTTTGATACGTATCGATTGTGCAGTAATCAAAGTTGCCAAAGGGACGTGAGCAGAGAACGTGCCATGCAGTGAGACGAAGTACAATCAAATGTACTAAGGATGCCATTAAGAGCAATATTGTACTTTTGCTTCATTGCCTGGTGGTGGCCAAAGATCTGAGGGAGGGAATTCATGAAGACAGGCTGAGAGAGTTGAGGCTGTTCAGCTTGAGAAGAGAAGGCTCTGCGGAGGCTTTATAGTGACCTTCCAGTACTTAAAGGTGGCTACAGAACAGTTAGGGAGAGGCTCTTTGTTAGGGAGCGCAGCGACAGGAGGAAGGGTAACAGTTTTAAGATGAAAGACGGGGGATTTAGATTAGGTAGTGTGAAGAAATTTCTTCCTGTGAGGGTGGTGAGGCACTGGAACAGGTTTCCCTGAGAAGTTTTGGATGCCCCATCCCTGGAGGTGGTCAAGGCCAGTTTTTCTTTGAGTAACCTGATCTAGTGGAATGTGTCCCTGTCCATGTCGGGGGTCTTGGAACTGGATGGGCTTTGAGGTTCCTCCCAGTGCAAACTGTTCTGCAATTCTATGAATTAGCCCACGGATCCAGGGTAAGGAATCAGCCTAAACGTACCAAGTGATGGGCACTGCTACATCTCGTTTAGAAAGAGACTGAAAGCTTGGGTTGCTGCAGCAGACAAATTAAGTGATTTTAAAGTACAATAGTCATGTCTCCTTACCATACTTTTGTTTAGAACTGTGCTTCTTTTGGAAGGGGCAAGACAGCATTAAGGAGATTCATTGGAAGATCTCCAGGGTGTCTGCCTCAGTTTCTCCAAATGAAAAAGCATTCATTTTCCTGGATGGCAGGTACTACTCAAACGCTCTCCTTATTCATCTTGATGGGTTTCGTGAACTACTTAACAAAGCAGTTCCTTGTACTACATTATTCCATTACTGGCTGTGTGATTTAGTTGGCAGCTTCTCAATAACATGAAAAAATGCCTCTTCAATGGAAGGTTTCAAGCAGAATGAACCTTTCTGGCTGAACGTGAGTCACTAGCCCAGTCACAGACTGTTTTCGTCCTTCACCTTCCAGTAAAGGGCTCAGGTGCCTCTCAGCAGAGTTTTTTTTCTGGGAAGTAGCATGACACTGCAGTCCTAGGCAAGAACAGGAGAGCAGGACCCTCCTGTCTGGGGCAGCAGTCAAGTCAAAGCAGGTACGGTAACTTCGGTGCGTGTAAAACCTGCTAAAGGAGGTGAGAGCAAGGTATCCTGGCCCAGGGGGAGGCGGCAGCAGAGGCCTAGGCGAGAGCAGAGGGACAGAGATGATGCCTACAGTGCATGGACTGCAGGTCCCTCTGCATCTAGTGAGCAGTGAGCTTCACCTGCTGACTTACTGAGATCAACGAATTAATGGAAAAGAGAGCTTCTGTTAACCACACACTAACATTTAGAACCCAGTAAAAGTCTGCTACCATCACCATCCTGTGGCACTGAGTTCCCGAGTGAGGAGGGGGAAAATACATCGTCTTACCTGTTCTTAACAGGTCACCAGCCCTGTCCCTTCCCTTCAAGTCTCTTAAATCTTCCTCCTCTCCAGGTCCTCTCTGGCTTCACATACTGGATACATGGTTCTTCCAGCAGGATATTGTTATTATGTATTAGGAACAGTCCTAGTTCTTCACCCATTTTTAGTAAAAGCCTCTGCACAACAAAAGATCAGACACCTGGGTCTCCATCGCCTGTGAGAGCCCAGGAGGCAGCACGTCTGGCCTGAGGGACAGCAAGTGTCTCTAGTGATACCTTGGGGTGGCTAAGGGGATTCGAGGACAGTGACAGCTCCTTCTGGAAGGATCTGCATCCAGTAATCAAATCAAAGAAGATGAAGGGATGGGAGGATAAGTGTCTGAATAAAAGAAGAAATTTCCCATATAATTAAAAATGAAAATACACAGAGAAAGTCTTCACTAGCAAAATAAAATATCTGACCTATCATTTAAATCTAGTCTATACAAAATCTTTGAAATATTAAAATAAACCTGATCAGAATTGAAGCCATTGGCAGTACTTGTTCAGTGCTTACACAGAGCGCAGGGGAACAGCTCAGTTCATGCAGTGGTGATTTTTTCACTCTTACCAATCATTCTGTACAGTTTGGCTGGAGCCTCAAACCAATGATATCACCATGAAGAAGACAAACTGGATCTGGAATCTGGGCTTTTGTTGTGTTTTCTTTTTTTTTTTTAAAAAAGAGGCTTTTCCTGTTTTAAAGCAGAAATTGTATTTTATTGATTTCATTTGATCCTGAAAAATCAAAGAATTACAAAGGTTATGTACAAGTATTTCTGGAAGTAAAAATCTGGGATCTGTTGCCAAGGTTTAACATCTGTGTTTGCTGTCTTAACCTCTGATACAATAAATATGACTGTATAAAATCTTGTATATAGGGTTGTCCATTTTCTGTGTTGAATCGCCTTAGTCTTACTGTACGGATGAAAATAACAAAGGCTTAGCTAATTCAACAGTGTGGAGACAACCTTTCATTCCAGTTCCACCAGCAGATCTCCTTCGCCAACAGTATCCCCAGCTTTGCAGTGCACAGCTTTCACCTGCAGTACAGAAACAGAAATAACTTCAAACCTTCCTCAACAGCACAGTTAAATAAACGGTTAGGTTGACGGTGCTTATATAGAGTAGCACATCTGCATGCACAGGGTAGATGACCACTATGCAAGATTATTACCACCGTGGGGATCACAAATCCATGTACGCTGGAAGGGCCTCAAGAGTCTGACAGCTCGGCCTCCAATGTTCGGAGCCCAGCTAAGTTTTGAGCATCTCTGAGACTGGAGGCCACCACCTCTCCACTGTTTGACCAAATCACATACAAATCCATCAAGGTATTTAGGGTTCCTACCACTAGCTGGTTCTCTTATGACTTCAAGTGGTTGAAGATCTGAACATCACAGAATCACAGAATTACCAGGTTGGAAGAGACCCACCAGATCGTCGAGTCCAACCATTCCCACCAATCCCTAAAGCATGCCCCTAAGTACCTCATCCACCCTCACCTTAAACACCTCCAGGGACGGTGACTCAACCACCTCCCTGGGCAGACCATTCCAATGCCTAACCACCCTCTCCGTGAAGAACTTTTTCCTAATCTCAAGCCTAAATGGCACTTCTAGCAATTAAAAAGCATCTTTCAGCCATCTGTTTGCACTGCTGTTCATTTATTACTAAAATTTTAAATCTTTTAGAGGACAGGCTGATACTTCAACACTCACACTCGGATGTTTCAGTGAAATATTCCAGTATATCCTGCATTACAGTATAACTGAATTTGGGGACTGCAGCCATGAAGTGGGTTTCCCTCAATCCCCAGATTCAAATCTGGGATTGATTCAAATTTGAATTGGGGTCCTTTAACATAACTGAACTTGGCAAAGGGCTGCCACTGCTGTACCTTAATTATATACTGATGTACAGATTCCCAAATTTTAGTTCACAAAGAGCTCATTCTAGTCCCTCGTTTCCTTTCTGAAAGGCCGTAGCATGCGTGAATTCCCTTTCAGCGCATGGAGCTCCACAAAACATTTGAAGCTGTATATCAGAGTTTGCTTGCAATATTAATTCAGAGCTCACACTGACATGTGCCCAAATCCCTGCTCAAAACCTTGTTCAGCTCAGTTTAGTTATCCAAACGTTCCCACCTCAGGCTCCTAAAGGAAAACTGCAGCAAATCCTAAATACCAGGCTGCTACACCATTGGCCATGTCTGAGTTCGACAGTCTGAAATGCGTATGCTTTAAGCGTATCTCGGGCTCTGTAGCGCAGGCATGTTCATAGAATCACTAGGTTGGAAAGGACCCACTGGATCACTGAGTCCAACCATTCCTATCAAATTCTATGCAATTCACAGCATTGCCCAAGAAACGAAGCTGAACACCGTACGCGGGCAAAGACACCACGAGACGTACCAAAGAAAGGGCTTTATTTCTAAGTCAATAGGTAGGCAGCCTAACCCATTCCCGAGTCTCAATCTTTTAAGGGATGAAAGCAGTGTGAAAAATACTCTCCTCCTTTCTTTCCTTTTTCTACAAAGCCAAGATTTGGCAAACACTGTAGCTGGTGAGTGTTTCAAACTCCCCAGTGACTTCTGATACGCAGCGGGGCCAGCTCCCTGTTCCGACCCACGCGCAGCTGTCCCGTAGGAGACAGGAGACACGCCAGTTCCTCTCCATCTTGCCTTCATTTTTAAACCACCTGCAGCTGGAGTAAACTCCAAATAGATAAAACTAAGCCACTTTTCTCACAATTATAAACAGGAAGATGGGGTTTGATGCAGGAAAGGAATTCAGCCTGGAATAAAAATGGGAACATATTCCAGCTGAAGACAAACAAACTGAGTTTCAAGACACAGTTTCAAAGCATCAAAACATGGATGAAAATTGCCAGCGTCAAACAACCCATTCCTGTGGAGAAGCCAAGTTATTTTAGCACTCAGAGCCATGACTTTGCACTGCAGAACAGGGTGAGTTCTGTTCAGCAGCTTCATTTCCACACAGCCCTAAACTTAGAATTCTTAGAATTCTAAAGAACCAAATAATTTGCTTACTATTAAAATGGAGACACCAGGGGGACACTGCAGGGTGCACGACCGGCCCACTGAATGGCCTGTGCACCATTCAAATCCCAATTTGAAGAGTTAATAAGCCAAATGTGGGGTTTATGTGGCATCTGTGCAGAGCAAGTGGGTGATATTTATTATTTGGAGACGTGCAAATAGGATTTTAAGGAAAAGGCCCATGGGTTGCAGCATGGCTTGGTGGGAAAGGGAAGGTTAAAGTTAAAAATAAAGGGGAGCGGGTAGGAGGGGGATGGCATTTTAATTACAAATACTCACTAGTTAAAATCAGTGGATGCAAAGAGCAGCAATCAGGGGTTAAACAAAAGAAGCAAGGATGACAGAAATAAATGCTAGGAAATATTAATCAAGTGAGAAAATAAATTATACAGAAATTAATGCATGAAAGAAAAGAATAAAATGGCAATGTTAGAGCAACAGAGGAAGGTATGTTCTCCCTCTTAGTGTATTTATTTTCCTCCAGACCCAGTTCTGCACTAGATGCACTGGAAGAGGCAAGCCCTGGGTCCCAGCCTCAGTGACACTTCTCGTGCTGTGCCAAATAAGCCTTTCTTGTAAACACACAAACAGTCCTTGGCATAGAGACCCATCCTGAGATCTCAGTGAATTTTGCCAGTGGCTAACCTCCTCCCAGCCCGGGCGAGTCAGGCTCCTTGCTGCCTCCCTCTGGGCTGAGGGATCTTGCCTTGGGGTTTGATTTATTACTTTTAGTGGCGAAAAGGCAGTGCTTCAGGGAGAGCAGAGGGGCCTTTCTCCAGACAGAGAAGGGCTAGGACACGCTAGGAAATATGAGATAGAAGGGAATATGTAATCCAGATGCAGACTCTACTTTCCCTTTTGAAAGGATGGATCAGTGGCTTGTGCCTAGGTGATGGTTTCAGGCTGTGAATTATAACCTGGCACAGGGATGCTCTGAGGCCCTGACACAGGGGCTGACAGTCCCCAAACCAGAGGGGGTTTAAGTCACGTCCTTGCCACGTAAGCTTAACCAGTTCCCCAGCCAGAGGGCTGGGTTTGGTACACTCCGCACTGCAGGAGCAGAGTCCCAGTTCAGGGACTGTGATGCAAGATGCCACTGGAAGATGCCACTGCAAGATGCCCTGGAAGCAAGATGCCACATTGCACAGCCTTGCAAAGGTTAACAGGTTTGCAGATCCAGGCTTCATATTTAACAGTCACAGTAATAAATAAAATCGCTTTTCTCATCTTCCTGAAAAAGCACTTTCTATGCCTCATTCTAAGTGTTTTTTTTAATGTCAAATTGTTTGCCATTAATGAATTAACTGGCAAAGAGATCTCTCCTGTTCAGTTGCTCTCTGGAAAAATGGAATTTGGAGAAATGGTCTGCAACACCTTTCAATTCAACTTGGCATTGTAACATCATAGAAAACAAATCATTTAGGAGAAAGAGAGTTATGAATTTCTGAAGCCAGTAAAACTATTTCCTGCTGTGCTATCTAAGGCTTGGAACTACTTAACAGCATTCACAGCAGATGCAAATGTTAAAAATTAAAGACACCTCACTTTGAAAGACTTACAACAATCAGACTTAATTCCTTAACAACCAGAATCTTCCTTTTTTCCTTTTTAAATTCTATCCTATTTGACAAGTTGCATATGGTTTTAAGTGACCCAAGGTAGCTTACCTTGCCTGTTTTAGCAGCAATCATACTGTTCTGCATTTTCATTGCTTCAATTACACAAATCTCTTGACCTTCTGAAACCTGGTAAAATTAAAGCAGTTCAAAATGAGGACTGAAGATTTGAAATGTTCTAAGTATGCATGATTCTTCTGGAAAATAAAGGGATTATTTCATTAAATACTAAATAGACTTCCATGGCATAAGTCGAATCAGCCAGCTACACAGTCAGGACACAAACCACAATCACAGATCGTGTTTGCCCAGACAAAGCTGAAAGGCTTCTCTCCCATCCATACACTGAGCTCCAACTTCTACGGTTCATGTTTCACAGCCATTGCAATTCAACATAAAATCCAGAGTAGAAATTTAATCTGTGCAGTTTTGGCTGGGGAGCCTTTGCTTTGCTTCCAATGGCACAGATCCCACAAGATAGTAATCCCGATTCAGAAGTCACAAGTTTTTTGGCACACATCTCAGGGATCATGGGCTAGATGCTTCAGCAATACCCAATGGGCTAATACTGAGAACATCACACCTCTGAGTACATCAGTATCCGGATATGGGCTGATGATTTTGGACTGATGTAAGGGAGCACGTCTGCAAGGAGCCACCATCTCTCATCCACAAGGGAGGCATCATGAGGCAAACCCATCATTTTAATTACAGCTGATAGCCCTTAAAAGGAAACATCCAAGTTCCTCTTCCTGCTTGTTTGCACACTGATACCAGGCATGTTCAACTCAAGGTCACCAGTAACCCACTGGGCTGCTCTGCTGGGGCTCCCTGTTGCTTCCCAGACAGATCCTCCTTCCAATGCCTTGGACCACACTGCGCAGAGGAAACAGCTGCTTGAGGCTTTACAGTAGTTGGGGTGGGGGCTGCCTGCCTATATATGAGGGGAGAACCACGGGATTCAGGATTTATCTGTTGTGTAACCCAGTCATTAGCCAGTCATCCTATGAAGACGATGTATCCTGGAGAGGGAAGGGTGCTGGGCCCTACCTGCCAGTACTCAGGACTTGTGCAGGGACATTTCTCTAGGACACCTAGCTCCATGTGCTCACTGCAAGTCTTTTCATTAGACTCTTCTGCAGATGTAGTCTGCCATTCACTCATTATCCCAGCAAATCTGGGATGCTTTCACTTTGATGTCAAAGTTTCATTAAAGGTGGTGATTTCAGACCTGCAGAGATCTGGTCTATGAATTGTTATATGTGCTTGTTCCCTCAAAATGTGTTTGTTTATATACATGCATGTATACACACATACATCTCTCTACATATATGAAAAATGAATAATGGATATTTTTAAAATAAATGTGTACCACTTTGGAGGAATAAACTGTATAATAGACAAGTGTGAAGTCAGAGATCAAATATACATTGCACGAAGTACATTCTGAAAATTGAAATAAAGCTTTTTTGCCCCTATAGTGTGCACTAGTGTTAAGCATTTCCCAGTGCTACTCTTGGATAATGTCAACTGTACATCTTAAGCAATGATTGAGAAGCATTGATATCTGTCTATGAATTCTGAGCAAGACAGAAGATGTTATGTTAAAAGGTGCTTATGCCCCATTTTTCCAACAGCAGCACAATAAGCTATTTGGGGTAAATAAGGAAAGCGTTTGCTATGGGAACATGGCATGCTAACCGGATACAGGGGAATAACCAACACCAAACATTTCACCTGCAGAAATTCCATCCCAGGCTTCAGGTTAGTATTTAAGTCATTAGCAGTTGTCAAATTCAGTGAATAGTATCGAAGACTTGTTCTTTGTCCCCATTTGCTTCCCTTCTATTCCATTTCCCCACCTTTTGTCTCCCTCCTTCCACACCTGCCTGTAGCCTGTCCCAGCGGCTCCTCCTTTCCTTCCTCGCGTTTCCTTTTCTTCTCCCTACCTCACTGCCGAGCTCTTCCATTCACTGTGCATCTTCCAGCCATTTCTGAGTTTAAGATGATGCTATGAATATCAACTACTGCTTGATTTTTTAAAAAGAGAAGGCAAGAATGTTTGTTGGAGGGCTTCTTTTACAGCATATTTAGAAATAAATTTGCCATTCTCTGGTTAAACTCAGCTACCAGAACGCCAAGAATATGGGCCTTTAAAGGTTGCTGAAGATTGAGATGCTAAGGAGTGCAGATCTGAGCTGAGTGGTCTAATTTCAAGAGCACAAGAAAATCTCCTCTTGAGCCCCAGTGTGCCTCAGTTTGCCTAAGTGTAACACGGCTTTATCAGGTGGATGGTGTGCAACTGAGCCAGTCTGCAATTATCTGAACAGAGGTCTGGAAATAAATCTACTGCAAAGTACAGAATTGTCTCTGTAGATCTTAATTACAGCGCCAAAATGCCAGGAATTGTTTGCAGCTGTGGTACAGAAATGCCCATAAATCCGAATTTCTCTTCAGTTTTGCCCCTGTTTTCAAAAAGAAAGGTTTTGTGGTTTATATAATACTTGCCGAGTTGATGACAAAGGACGTGGTGTCTGGAAAAGAAATAACCGACCCAACACAAAAAAATAGGTAGACAAAGTGTCCAGTTAACATATAGCCTTACTAATTTGGAAGGAAGGAGGCACTTGCAACATGTACCATGTGTGAAAACACTGTGTCAGTACTTTTGATGATGTGCAATTTGTTGAAAATTACCTTGATAAAAGTGTTACTTAAGCACAGAAGTTTAATTACTGTTCTTATGTTAAACCTCTACAGCTCCACTCATTGTGCTGCAAAGCGACAAATCCTAAAATTAGGCACTTGTATCTCCCTTTTCTCTTTTTCAGTCTTTTGGGCATTGTCCAATTTCTTTCATTTTGTAATTGCACATATCCTTTTGCCTGTTATTTAGGTTGCAAAGGAAAACCACAGTGATGTGTACAAGTTCTTGCTTTCTAACTTATTTAAGGATTTATCTGGCCCATTTTTAATGTTGCATTTTCATTGTATAATTTATTCCTTTCAGTGGATGGTAAGCCAATGTAAACCACTGTCTTTACATTTCAATGTAGAGTGATGACCTAAATCTGTCAAAATAAGCAAATAATATCAAACAAAAAATCAGATCGATTGGAACCAAGTAAAATAAAAGGGCTCCGTTTCCTAAAATAAATACAACTCAGGTGTCTGTCTCACAAAGTTACACTATACAAAAATCTACCTTTACATAGCTTCGAATCACAGACTCACAGAATAACCAGGTTGGAAGAGACCCATTGGATCGTCGAGTCCAACCATTCCCGCCAGTCCCTAAATCAAAGGAATTAACTGTCTGTATTTTAGTAGTTTATTTCTGTATGGCACAGTTCAGTGTGTCCTGTTCACAGAGTAAAAAGGAAAAAAGGGAAAGAGAGAGGAAGAGAGAGAGAGGGAAAGGAAGGGAGGGAGGGAGGAGGGGAAAGAAGGAGAAAGAAAGAAAGAGAGAAAAAGAGAAAAAAGAGAGAAAAAAGAGAGAGAAAGGGAGAGAAAAAGGGAGAGAGAAAGGGAGAGGAAAAGAGAGGAAAAAGAGAGAGGAAAAAGAAAGAAAGAAAGAAAGAAAAGGAAGAGAGAAAGAAAAGAAAAATCATTGAAGAGGAAGGCACTTAACATCTTGATGTTGCTAACAATTCTGATGTGGGAACAGTCAATAGCCCTGTCTGAATAACTCGAGAACACTGTGGTTGTTACCTCCTCTGGCTGAAAGGTTACACATAGGACAGGAAACTGTCTCCAGTCATTTCCCAACCAAGCAATTCATGGCACCGGATAGAAGCAGAAACTGAGAAGCAGCAACCCTGAGCCGTTTCCACTGCACCTACAGGAGGACTATAAAGACTAACTGCACTTATAGATAGGTCACTTTAAAATTCAGAAACACGAAAAGACAGTGCACAGCCGAGGGCATCGCTACTGCGGGATCTCTGTGAATATGGTTCACTTTCCTCGGACTCTTGTGCATCATTGGATAAAGACTTAATGCCTGTGACAGGACGTCTTCAATGTTAGGCTTACAAAATGGTCACAAGGCCCACAAGTCTTTCTGATAAACCCAATCGGCACTGATGTATTTCCCCGCTCTCAGTCTAATTGGTGTAAAGTTTGCAGATCTGAATCCCCTATCTTTTATCCAGCTTGCTGCGTCCTCTCCTTTGACATGAGGTCAGGGTTCACATTCGCATCCGATTATCGAAGTGGCACTCATTAACCGGCAGCCTGCCTCGCACCAAAATGAGTTCGCTGGAAGGGGAACTCGGCCCATTTACTCAGCAGATTTTAGCATTTTAAGGAGGCCTGAATGTCACACAGTATTGCTACGTTTTGAGGAGTTTCAGATATCTCCAGCTGATGATTAATTGTGAGTGATGGGAAATAAAATCCAGTAAAGCCAGCTGCTTGCCATGGTCGGCAAAATTACTATAATGGATATAGGCTGCCAATTTTCCAGTTTTACTGGCAAGTCTTCCAAGTGTAATTAAGGGAAGTTATAAATGATATGGAAATCTATCAAGTCCCATTTATTTTCAGAGGACTCTTTCCCCTGAGACTTTTATCTTCAAGCTTATAGTTTGCTTTGTTGTGCTAATGATTTAAACCACTTCTTATTTCTGATTAAAGCCCCCAATATCCTTCGTAAGAAGTTAGATCCACTTTATTCAGAAGGATTTAAAGAAACAGAAACCTTTTTACAGTTGCGTTTGCCAACCGTACTGAGCATTCACTTCCTCTGTGGAGGCGTAACAGAGCATCCTCCATCTTAGGCACCTCACTACCATCTGGATTTCTGCTTCTGACAAATTCTGGCAACTGGGAAAGATCTGGTGGGCAAGAGGAAGGAGGGAGGGAAAAAAGGGAATGAAAAAAATAAATAAAATTATTAAAATCCACTGTCAACAAAACCCCAACTTCCTTCCAAACTCTAAATCCTTCAAAAAACAAAGACTGTAGGTGCTGCCTTAGACACCAGGCATTTAGCACAGGGTGGTGTTGCTCGCTAATGTTGTTTGATTTGGAATAAAAGCATGACAATGATGTGCAAAGGCCTAAAATTGGAGATGTAAAGGATGACTGCACAGTATTCCATTTCTCAATTTCATCCTTCAGAGCCACAAAATGGGGGTGATACAGTTACTGGATGAGATTTACAGTAACAGCTGTGGTCTTCCCACACAAGGGAGGACCTTCTAATGGGCTAAGGTCTGTTTTGAACAGACGGGGAGTAGCAAAACAAGGTTCCCTATTAAGGGTGTGCAGTAATATTCCGGATAAAGAAAATGAATGGTGGTAGTCAGATTGCTTTAAAAGACCTAAATCTCCTTTCGCTGTTCAAAAAAAAAAATAGAGCTATTTTAGAAAGTGCTAACTGCTAAATAAATGAAAGACATGTAAATGTGAGGGTTTGGTTTTACTTTAATCTCCTCGCTACTGTAAAGAATGCATAGGAACCAGTGCCAGGGGCATATGGCTTTCTCCTGTGCTGAACATTCATACAAAAGACAGGTTCATCAGTCATTGGAGTATCTGGATAAAAAATTAGCTCCTGATGGATGGTATTTAGAGCTTACCTGCTGCTAGTACATTACCAGAGAAACACAGGTTTTGAAACCCACATGACATTAGAAACTGCAGACCGTGAAATACCCCACGTGCAAGCGCACTCATAATGTACGCCAGGTTATGCAAAATAAGAAATAAGCTATTTAAACCCTCTGCCTAAAATTGGGCCGGCTGCAAGGAACCCTGGGTCAGCCCTACACAGGCCAATTAATGCACAGCATCTGCTGTATAGAAGCTGTGCATGAAGCACTTCCGAATGATTTCAGCAATTAAAAGAAAACTGTTTCCTGCCTGTTCTGACAGCAACTGTTTCAATGCAAGAGTGAGCACCAAATCATTGTGTGCAGCTGAAAAAATTAAGTCTTTTTCTTCTTCTTCTTCTTTTTTTTTTTTAATCTTGTGAAAAGGAGGTGGGAGGGATGAAGATTTCTTACAGAATCGGATCATTCTTTTGTTGTCCGACATTCTGTGGTTTTCTGCCAAATTAGACAGAAGGCTCTGAGGGTTTACGGGGCCCTCTGCAGTATCACCTTCTGGTGCACTGTGGCTCCTTAAAAAGATGGATCAATATCAACCCTGCTGATTTGCCTACAAAAGTGAAAATCCCTCAATTACACTTTTAAGACCATTACATTTAGAACACAGGTGCTCCGATGCGTAACATTTGTGAGGCTCTTGTAACTGAAGGGAAAAAACCCCAAAACAATGACAGTCGTAAGCAAAAAGGATCTTTGATTTAGTTAAAAGTGAAGTAAGAATTGGATTTTATCAATATCTCCTCTTTCAGCTTTGGGGAGACACCAGAAAATATCCCTCACAATTTCCACTGCACTAAGACTTGTGTCCCTACTGATCCCTGTAAGTAAGACCAGGCAATGCGAGACGATGCCGTATGAAATCCAGTTACCTTCTCTGATAACCTTCTGCAAAACGATTAGAAACATTCATCATGTTTATGCTTGTGCAAAACAGAGAATTAAGTACCCATTCCCCATTTAAACTCCTGTGAAGATACTGGGGCGGGCAGGGGGTGTTTGTTTGTTGTTTAAACTTAGTCCATGCTGGTATCATTCTCTTCCCAGATTTTTTTCTCTACGACTTGTAGGCAATCTGGCAGCAAAGCACCCAACAAGAAAACAAATCAAGAGGAATTGGATGAGCAGCAATTGAAATTCCTTGACATTGTCCATTACCATGTAAAATAATTAGTGCAGGTTTTCCCTTCTTTCCAAATTAACTTTGAAACCGGAGCTACAGAGCTGCAAGTATAATTAGCAGCAATTAATAGTACTTGACAAACCATTATGAAAGTTTTTTTGCCACACTCCTTTAATGAAGATAGCACATCCCAAATAGTGTGACCTCTGACTAACCAAAGGTCAGCAATGTCCCCCTGACAGCAATAAGCGCTGGCCATTGCACTCCCACTTATCCAAAACACACTTCCCCAACTCCTTCTGAGATCCCAGCGTGTTGGGAAGTGATACACATGCAGAGTGCATCTGGGGCCAATTCTTGTGCTACTCAGCGCAAGTCGAGTCTTAGTTTCCATCACAGCAATCTTTACCGGTCAACTTGTCTAATAATGGCTAAAAGGTTGCTTGTCATTCAAAAAGACAAAGCACACCAATTAAGAAGAAAAAACATCTATGATTTCTTTACAAAGCACAGTAGCATTTTTCTCCTTGGAGGAAATTCTAATCGTGTTGACTATTTGTACCTCATTGTCTGAATAGGATTTCATTCTTAATTACACCACACTCGAACACAAATCTAAGGCTGTGCAATTGTATAAAGATCTAGAAGAAAAATTATTCGGGTACTATAAAATTTACATAAATATTTTATGAGCCATTACTATACCTAGGGTTTTTTTTAATATAACCACAAGTATTACTTGAAGCCTCATGCTATAAGAATGGTGAAATATTTGAACACTTTTACTCTTGAAATATCACAATTGTGAAAATTCCCTGTTTACCAATGTTTTCCCCCCCCACAAAATGACAAACCCCAAAAATTATTTAATACACAGAAACATAAAAACTACATGAGATTTGTGACTACATTTGGTCAAGTTTACAGACTCCTTTTAATGGGAAAAAGGCAGTTGATGTTTGCTCTGGGATCACTGAAGACCAGGAGGGATGAAAGGAGGTAAAGGGGAAAAAAAACAAAAACAGAACAATAAAAGAAAAAACTGTTCACACACAAGAGAAAAATCTTACTTGAATTAAGAATACCTTATTAAACTGTTAATTTATATACCCATTTATATTTACGGCCTATTGAAAATCTAAAACTGTTACTTAAGCAAATAAATTTTCATGGTTTTTCCTGGTTGTTATTTCTCTGTTATAAAGTCTGACCAGTATAATTACGGGTATAAGATAAAATGAAATATTTTTATAATGAGATTTTGAGATCTGAAGAGCAAATACAATTTCAAACAACACATAACTGGCTGACGGCAACAGGTAACTTTATAACTTCACCATTTCCTTCACAAGAATGAACAGTGGAGTGAGGAACAGAATTTAGGAAGCATTTTTTTAATGTTTTTTTAGAGGTGAACATTTCAGCAGTAGAGGTTGAGAAAAACTTATCTTCCTAGGTTTGTGAAATGCAAAACTGTCAATAAAAAATATTTTTAAACTATTTTTCTAGAGAATAACAAGAAATTGAAATAACGTGTATGGAAGTGAACTAGAAGATGAATGCAGTTTAGAAGAACTGGAATGCTGCTTAAAACGTCTTCCTCAGTTGTTTTTCAGCTGTGGAATCACTGGCAGGAATCTGTTTTGTAAGTTAACCAACTAAAAAAGCAGCCTTCAAGATACCAGATTTTGAAATTACTGAGATAATTAGCATATAGATTTTGAAATTACTGAGATAAATTAGCATATAGATTTAACAGCTGACATCTTGGTAGGAAAAAATCATCCCTTGCAGTATCAACACCCGTGGCTGCACTAGCACCAAGGTGAAATCATAATAAATTTTTATGAGTAAAGTCTATTTAAAGAATGGTTTGAGTGGTGTTAACTTTCAAAATCTGGGGTAATCTTGAATTACTGGCAAGAAGAAAGGAAATTTAGAAACTTAGGTCAAAATATTTTAAACTGCCCTCTTCTTTTGGCCAGATTCCTACAAAGATTGGGTGATGCTGAGTTGTTTACCTAGAGGTGCTTCGTTTTTACATATTTATGGATGTGGGGAAACATTAAAGTGATTTAGTCTATCAGCAATGGTGTTAGCTTATTGACCAATGCTTGGCTTAATAATGCCACCTGTTCTGCCTAATTGAATTAAAAAGGAAAAACAACCCACAGAAACATACAGAGAATAGAAAACCACCTTTGCATCTGGCATTGTGAAAATACAGCAAAGGCTGCAAGACAATCAGGATAGTTAAGACCTTTTCTGTTGCTGGGCTCTGTTCAGACTGCAAAATTTGGAACCAGTTGAGGGAGCACTGGGTGGTTTGCTTTAAGTGGGTACGACAACAGTGCTTTACCTACTCAGACATTAGGATTTTAGGCTTCCCCGGCTCTTGCAGTTTCAGTGCACAAAAAAATCAATCCAAATAACTCAAGCAGCACAACAAATATCTCCAAGTACCTGCCTATTTCCTACCTCAAAGTAAAGCAATGGACTCGTGCAGCTTTAGTAGTTTTTATGGTGCTGTATTTGCAGTAGTTGGTCCTTAGATAAAAACCGCATGCAGTGCCATCTCCACACTCTGGCATAAACACACTGCTGTGTGTTAGCACGACTGGCTTGCGCTGCCATCAGTGTCAGCAGAAACAGAGCAAGTCCCACGCTTGCACTCTCGAAGCCCAGTGGTTTTTCTTGCCCCTGGCACCATGGGGAACCAAAAAGTAACTCTCCCAAAACAGAATCTCCTCCTAACGCATCATTAAGAAGCTATGTACAAAATTAACATGCAAACACACCCTCACCCTCCAAAATGGGTATTTCCTGTATAGCATGACCATGTTATCACAAAGAATGTAAGCTAAATTTAAATCTTCTTTCCCTAAATAATATTAACCATCTTGCCAGTCAGCGAGATTTCAAATTGTTTTGTTGTTCATGTTGCTTTCTGCTTCTGAGTGCCTTCATTGTATGTTCGAGGAATAAATGAGTGACAACTAATTACAGTCTTCTGATCACATGAAGGAAAATAAAGAAAGTAGAAAGTAACTAAAAAGCTAAAAAAATTGGCAGCATCACAAGTTCTGCTTCTCTCTAAACGACAAACAGCACTTCCCCACTGTGTTCCTAAAATCTATAGATCATCTTACAGACAAAAGAAAATACATTCCGTGCATAGGCAGTACCTTTTGGCAAAAATTAATTGAAAACTGCTTATCAGAGCAGCTGGATAGAGGATGCTCATACAGTCTTCTACCAGGCTTCATCAGACCAATGTATTTTTCAGCACAGCAGCCAAATGAGAACACTATGCTTCAAGGAAAAAAGACAACACATCGAGTGAGGAAAACTAACGCAGAGATCAGTGTCACCTTCTCATTTGGCTAAGGACACACAGAGAGGGACTAACAAACACCATATGCTTTACCTGACCAGGCGTGATGCCCTATAGCTGAACCGCTGACAATAAACACAAGTTTGCAAATGGGGCCATTCAGACATAGATGAGATGTTCCTCTCTAGGAATTTTGTAAATTTACACCCAAAGGAGGGGTACAGCAGCCCAGCTTCCCATGCTGCTGACTGCTCTGAGAGCGTCTCTCTATGAGCACAGCAGTGTTGCAGGGACTGTGCTGCACCAACACTATTTAACATAGACCACAAGTTAGGAGAAAACAATCTTGGAGTAGCAAATCACCAGGCAGCTTTATTGCTAGAAGCAGCAACACCCGAGCCAGAGGATGGACAACTACCTCATGCCCTTCCACTTTTCAGCTGCGCTGTTTTCACATGCCATGCAAATTTGAGCTGCCGAACCCAGTTGCAATCAGAGAATAGGAGCTACTTAAATTCCCATTTCTCCAGCAGACTAAAGAAATCAGACTTTCCCCAAGCAGTGCAACAAAACCAGCTGTATTTATCAGGGAGCTACAGTTGCCTGCACATCATGCCTTGAACAGCTGTAGTGGGCGAGCTGGTTTCTGACGGACAGCCAAGAAGTGTAATCTGAATCACACCATCCCACTGCTTATTCAGTACCGATAGCTGATGCTACCCTCATCTCTCTTGCTGGCTTGCTTTTTTTAAACGTTTTGACACTAGTCCTGAAAAGGAAGGATTTAAGTTAAACCCTTTTCAATAAAGCAAATGTGTTTTTGCAATTAAAGCCACACAATTAGCACTGACAAGCTCAGGTCAGCAGAACACAGATTATGCCGTTCAAATGCTCTGCCACTCAGTGCCTCCAGGAAAAAGCTGCAGGAGGAGAAAAGGAAAAAGAAATCTACACACATTATTTAACAACTCGTGCTCTGATGCACTGCACCACTTGTGGATTTGTGGAGGAAGGTTCATTTATTTATTGACTTAAAATCCCTTTGGCTCTGGCCTCCTTCTCCACTGCTTCTATTCCTTCAAGAAAACAAGAGCTAGAAGGCTGGTAAAATTTAGCAAAATTAACTTCTCAAAAAAATCTTAAACAAATTTTAAAAGGTTCAAAATCTTTGCCTTAATTTTTCCTCCTTGATTCTTCACAAAAAAAAACCAAAAAACACATTTGCTTAAGATCTCACTCATTCAGGCACTCTTACTGCCTAGACACAGAAATCACAGGTTTCTCTGTCCATACAATGACATAGTGATTGATTTTAATTGAATATTGTTGGTTTTAAAGGTATAAACAGTGTGTGCATGCATGCATAGATCACAAAATTAGAAATCTAAGTGTGGAAGCTAAAAGAATTTCTCTCTTGCTAATTTTTACTCAGCTGTACCTAGTTCTGTTTTCTCACAAATCTCTTTATGTCAATAATACAAACATTTGCACCTACAGATCTTCAGTATTAACATGATGACTCCCTTCTCCCTGTAAATATCAATATATTCTAAAAACAAGAGTGGCATGACAGAAAAATATAAGCAAATAGATCACTCTACAACTGATGAGCACCACCACGTAGGAAATGCAGTGCTAATTTTGGACTTATGATCTTCTACATTTCTACATCATCTCTCAAGAAAATCTGGGTTTCACTGCCATAAATTATTAAGTCTGTGACTAAAGCTTTCTGTTTGCATCCAAATGCTGCATACATGTTTATGACACCACTTATCTGACAACAGTACTTCAAAATTAATCTGCACAATCTGATTCAAATATTCCTGTGTCTGCATCAAGTCTATTGCTTTCAGAGATTATGAGAGAAATAACAGATCATACAATGTGGTAGAATTTCATATAAAGCTGAGGTCAAGCGGCCGTAAAATGTGGTAGAATTTCATATAAAGCTGAGGTCAAGCGGCCGTAACTCTAAAACACTGTATTTACATTTGTTTCCAACTCAGTGTGAGGCAAGAATCACTGGAAATCCCCAGGACAGCAACAGCATGTTCTGTTGCTCTTCTCTGTGTCAAGTTTATTCCTTCTGTAGGACAAGAGGATTCCCCTAAGAGACTGGGAATTCCCAGCATGGAATTCCCAGTTCAGGAAATTCATATGTCTTACAAAATGCTAACACAGGGATTCTTAAAAAATAAAAAAAAATAGGGGGAGGTGGAAGAGAAGGAAAAGAAAGTTAAATATCTATACTGTGCCCCTTGTGTTTAGTAATATTTTCATAGCTTTGGGCAGAAATTGAACAATTCCCTCCTACCAGCTATAACAGCATATATATACTTAGGTATATTTACATGTTTATAGACACACCATTTTTTACCCCTGCCAAGGATTCTGTGATAGAAAACCAAGCTCTTTGTTGAGTTTCAGCTGTGGACTTGTACCCAACTGAAAACTTTCCTTTTAAAGCCAGTTTAATTTGAATTGTGCTTCCTTATTAGTTTTTATAATTCAAATGAAAAGCAGCACACATCCTTTAGTACACTTTATTCTACAGGTGATGTAAAAAAAAAACAACAAAAAGTCAACCCTACGACCTGCAGTTTCAGTTGCACCAAGGAGAAATTTGCGTGGAATATATAATGAAAATGCAGATATATAGATCATGTTTCTTACCGTGTCCCCAGGCTTGACAGAAACTGCCACAACTGCTCCAGGCATGGGAGATCTCAAAATGCTGGAGGTGTCCTCTGCTGCTTTCTCTGGCATGTATTTGCTCAGCTCTGCCGCAACCTTCGTCAGTATTTGTATTTTGTACTAAAGAATAGGAAGAGGAATATTTTAGAAAACTGCACTTTAATTCAAGTCGGCAATCTGTGCTGTTTTATGGTGTGTTTTATATAATACATCTGTTAATGTATGCTTCACGGGAGTGGCTGAAAATCACTGTTTGAAATCTTTATTCAGAGTTTCGTTTTCAGGATACAGAAAAAAAATATGCAACCCCAATCTGCAGCAATGAGCAAATAAAAGGAAAGAATCAAGGGCAGTAAAGAAATGTCAGCTTCATTTATACAGCAGGACTAGAGAGGGAAGATACACATTTTAAAAAAAAATACCCTTATGTTTACTGCACTTCAGAGGATTTGTGCTGTGCTGAATTGGAAACTGACCTTTTGGGAAAGTCTGCCAGATATTTTTACTGACATGACTGATTTTAAACATCCTATTCACTTTTTCAACCTTTCTTTTTATCACATACTTAATGTTTAAAGTTAATAACTTGCTTAGATTTTGTGATTAAAACATACTAAGCCATTTCGATGCCTTTTTTTTTCATGCCCAGACAGAATAATGGAACATTGTGGTTGTCCTGAATATACTTCACCTGTAATTGAAACTGCTCAGCAGCTGTTATCTACCTTGAGGAAAAGGAGTGTTTTCTCCAGTATATTTTATAGCAATTAGAAATATTAGAACATGAGGAACCTCGAGTGTCTGCGAGCATCCCTTTAAACAAAACCTCTCTGAAAACAGACAAGTGTGCAGGCTAATTTCAGCTCCCTGCTTTTGGTGTTTAAAAACTTGTGAGCGCTTTGACAGCACTCGGATCGCCTTCACGGTTGTCCCAGTGCACTTGAAACCGAATGGCAAGTGCCAGTAGATGGCAGTAGGTCTCTGCGTGAAACTCCAGCCTCACCAGGGCCAGCGCAAGACCAGCACCACGCTTCATCAATAATTTAAACAAAGGTTTTAATAATAAGCAATGGGTGAACTGCATTTACAATTCAAATGTGTATTTTGCTGATGTAAAGTTCAACACCTTGCTTTGAACAGTATGTTTTCCTCCAAAACAATTAGCTATTGTTTTATCAGCAATAAAGTGTCTTTACATTTCATTTTTACGTGGACAGAAAAAATGTGATATCCTTATGGTGAAGGTAAAGGGAGGCTCTACCTTCTGCTTCTGTAGAGAGCAGAACAAGTATTTAGAAATACATGCAGAAAGGTGAATAATTCTGCAATGACATCCTTAAAAGGCAGCTTTCAAAGCCAAATTAAAAATACATAACAGAGGATTATCATCCTCCGTAAATGGCGTTTGGACACACAAGATTATGTGCAATGAACAGTGCAGCCATTCAGTTAGAAACACTTGCTTCTGATCAGAAACACAAGCAAACGGTTAAATGAACCGATCTCCCACCATCACCTTAGTACATGTAACAAAATGCCACGAGAGTATCCCCAGAAGCTGTAAGTGGCACCCAAAGATCTGAGAACCCCTTGCCAAACACGTCCCTTGGTTCCAATTGCCATGGCACAGGGAAACCAGCCCCATTTTGTATGCAAAAGGCTGCTTTAACTCCCAGCCTCCTGCAGGCATCATCACGACAATTAAGACCGTGGTACTCACATTTTCCAACCCAACATACTGCTAGTTCTCCCCCTGCACAAGCAACTACATTCACTGTGGTGTGTTCCCTCCAGTTTCTTTTCCTACAAGTAAATGCGCGCTTGCATGTACGCTGTAGGGAGAGGGGAGGCGATGCCTATAGGAGATTTGATGACAGAAGTTGCAAATAGAATTGCAGCAGTGTGACAAGTCAAATAATAACATCTTATGTGTGTTTCTTTACTCTTGAGTGTCTGTTTTGCAATCAAGACATACAAGTGTCTGCCAGTTTCTGAAGGATATGATCCTTAAGTGAAATTACTGTGCAAATAAAAGCTTTTTACTCCTATTAAAATTCATCTGAGTCATAAGTGGCAAGGAAAAAAAGCTTGCAGAGTGTATTCTGCTGTCAATCTAATAAACATTCTGTGCAGAGGGACTATTTATCAAAGATAAATTGTACTTAAAAGTCCTTCATTAAATCTATGGGGGGGAATATAATTACACCAAATTGCACAGTTTCAGTATCCATGGTTAGTGTCTTCTTTGTATTCAGAGTTTGAAAATAAAGAAAAGAAGAAAAAAGGAAGAACACAGAAATAAGTTACATTTGTTGACCATATTGTCGCCTCTTTCAAGAGACTATTTTGATATGATTTCAAGGGATTGGGGTTAGATGCCATTTAGTTTTTTTAAGCCACACACAACCCTTCTGAGCTGCCCACTTTCAAAATTTAATCTTGAAGTGAATGCTAGACCATACACATTCATCTAGGTTACAGTGTTTCGCAGGGACTGAAATACAGAATTCCCCATGCACTCCACAACATACAGCAGGGGCAGGGGGGGAGGGATATATTCCTCAGTATGCTGCACTTTAAAGCTCAGTTCTCCACACCAAGTTAAAATATCCCTACCAAACATTGTTTTTACTATCTTTATAATTTTCATATCTTTTAGATTCCTTTCTCTGCAGGACTCCTGCTTTGCTTGGAGTGAGATGTAAGAGTCAGTACACTCAAAGCTTTTAAAACACAGGTCTTTGTTATTGATGAGATGTTCCTTTTCTTTTTGTATTTGTTTATTGTTCTTTAGTCTGTTTGGGGGATAAGCAAGTTATTGTAATCAAAAAGGAAAAAATAACAACAGTAAACTTCTGAGGAAAGGCCTTTTTTGGCACAGTTGCTTCACGAATGACCTTTCAGAATATAAAAAGACAGAGCCCAAAGAAAGGTTCCTTCTTTAAGATTAGCTTTGATGTGTTTCTGCTGCCGGCTGGACCCCACTAAATACCCACACAAGTGTCCCTTTGTAAGGCTGTTTCTTATTTCTGGGAGCTGAGTTGCGCAGAGCGGGTGCAGGGAGCTGAGCACCTAACAGAAGGTGCATCTTGTGGGCACCACCGAGGGTCTCTGGGAGATCACATCAAACAACGCCTGCCAGTGTCACTTAAAGATAATTGAGAATATACCCCACTTTTCCATTCCATAATTAACACTGCCGCTGTGCCTTTGATTTAGTGAGGAAAATGCTGTACATACAAAGCAGTAGTTTTGATACGCTACTAATGGACTGCAGATGAGGCTCAAGTTTTTTTTCTCCATCCTCACAAGGAGGAGGCAGAGATGGGAGAAAGAAGGGGCATAAAATGGGGAAGGCTGTAAAGTTTGGGTTATAAATAGGGACCAGAAGGTTTGCACTGGCCTAAACCAGAAGAAACATCTGTTGGAGTCATAAATAGATGGCAGGTGGACTCTCAAAGCAAGGAAATCTGCTAGCCATCGGATCTGAGCTGATGAGTAGTTGTCACCAGCCACTGCTTCACTCCACAGGGTTTCAGAGCCTAATTCTGCCAACCAAAGTAAAGTAAATAAAGAGGTACCAAAAAGGAGCCATACAGATTTTGATGGCATTGAAAACAGGTGCTTTTCTTCCTCAAGACTGCTGGAGTCCATAATCAGTTATCAAAAATTATAGTAGGGAAAAGCAACGTTAATAGTTTTTTAAGGGTAACAGTATCCTGTCCTGCCTCTCCCACTAACTGAATTGGATGTTTTATGTAACACAAAGCTACCTCTTAGAGTGAAATCACTGTGACAAAATAAAAGAAAACAAAACCGTGCAATAATGGCAATGCAAAGGAGCCTAAGGGGAATGGGGGTGAAAGCAAGTACAGCGAAAATTATGCCTTGGGTCTTGTAGATAAAGTCCATACCCATGCCTCAAATGTGAGTAGACAAGTAGATCAGGTGCTACAAAAAAGGTGGCCAGGCCACATATGACCCCACTTTTGCTTAAAGACAAGTTCTGTAGTTTTCACAGATATAGTTCCCTTGCTGTGTACAACAGAATATTATAAAGCTTCACTGTGTATTCAAAACTGCATTCTGTTACATCTCACATTAGTTTATCGAATATGATCTTCCCTGTACACCTGAAACTTGCGTCCGCAGAAGCTGTAAGTGTTCAAACTCCACTGGAGATTTTATAGAGCCATCTAATGTATCACCACCCGTGTGTTACTTACAGCAGTGTTTGGACTACTGACCAGATGTGAATTTTCCATACGCTCTACCTAAATGTTCAACCATGTTCCTCAAACGTCTCTCATTCTCGTGGCCAGAAGAGCAAAAACCTGATGTAGCTCAGATTTCAGTAGAGAAAACTGTCTGCTGTGAGTCTTCATTATTTTCGCTACAGTCTCATTTCTGGAATCAGTGAAATTTATTAACTGTGGTTACATAATTTCCCTTTAACATTCCTAATCCACATCCTGCCTCAAGCCAGTTAACTGTTCTTACCTGGGGTTGGACAGTCAAAGATCAAAGCAATACTGAGCAATGTTCCAGCGCTGAACACAATGAGCACGCTGGGTGTTTTTTTTATTAACCATTGTACATTTTAACACCGTGACCACACCCTTGCCTAGATTTCCACCATGGCATCTAAACAGGAAAATGATGTATTTATTCCATACTACTTGAAGGTGTCAGGCAGCAGCTTTTTTCTTACTCAACAAGGAGATAATGACATTTTGCAAATCACAGAGGGTTTCTTCCCAGCTCTGAGTTCTAGACCTAATGTGCTTCCACAGGGTGGTGGTGAGGACTGGCATGAACACCTGCACAAAATCATGGCGCTTATAGTCTAGAGGAGGAACAAACACTCAACATGCTACGGAGACAGTTAAAAATAAATAAATATTTAAAAAAAACCCCACAAAAATAACGAGGCAAGAGGGAAAGAAAAGAGAGAAGCCTCACCACCATATAGCACACGCTCCCGCAGCAGAAACTTAATTAGAATTGTAATTCAGCCACATTTCCCACTTTCCATCCCTTGTGTGATGCATAATTAACACTCCAGAGAAACCTACCAAGGGTTAGAGCTGGGCAAAAATACATCCCCCTCCGCTTCAGACTCGGGCTGAACAGGCAGAAGCCAAAAAAGAAAAAAAAGAAAACCAAACCCGAACAGACTGAAAGCTTGGAGACGTCCTTCTCCTGGAGGCAGCATGCGGGCTGGAAGGTGCAGGGAGCGCCCGCTCGCCCCGGGCTTTGACATCTCCATCAGCGCAGTCTCAAGGTAGCTGTCAATCAGGATGCATCATTTCATACAACAGCTCACTAAGGATTTTTTTTTCTCCCGCAACCCACATGACAGCGGAGCTACAGCTCTATTTATACCAGCGCCCAGTTGTGTTTACAGCGCTGGTGTAATTAGGAAAGATGCAACAGGCAGCAAATATTATTCGGATTCCCGGTTTGCAGCGCAGCCGCGTAAAGTGCGATCTCGCTTCACAAAGTCACGCTAAATGACAAAAGCGCTATTTTCTTCCGTCCCCGCGCTCAGACAGCACTTCATTTGCAGCTATCTATAATTAGATTAATGGTGTAGTGCCGTACAAAGCGAGCCCACTTCACATCAGATAGCATATGAATTAGGACAAACACTTATTTCAATTCCAGGCAGAGAAAGCAGTGACTGGGGTATTTAGCATACCCTTTATGGTGGAATGAGATGTTAATTGTGTACCATTACCTCTAAACTGCTTGCTTGTTGTATAAATCACTGTGCTAATTGATGCAGAGATAGAAACGTAGCCACAGGCAAGAAAGCAACGGAATGAGAGCTGAAGATGGTGGATAAAGGATTATCGAGTACAACCATATGGAGATGAGGTTCCTTTGAAACCTGCCCACAAGCAGCACCACTATGAACTACAGGGGGAAAAGTGCTGCACTGATGCGTAAGAAAAAAACAAATTATCTTTTACATCATCGTTTCAGAACGGATTCTTAGTAGTGTACTCGAGCCAAGCAGAAAACTGAAGAATAAACGTGTGTAATGAGCCTCAACACACGCTTCCAAAGAGAAGTAGCAGGCTAAGCATGCCCTGGGAATAGTCACCACATGGCCTGGATTTCAGGGGCCCGAGTTAATAAGTAACACTTGCAAACTATCCAGAGCAGATGTTCCCCTGACCCATCGGAGGACTAGAAATGCACATTTTCTAAACAGAAACTCTGTCTGTGCTAATAAACAAACAGCCCAAGAAATTCAAGTGGCTACATTCAAGTGGTTAGATGTCCTGAAGGGAAGAAAGAAGGAAAGCAGCTTTTACACACCTTTAGTAACGACTACACGTATTTTCGCCCACGCACAAGAAAATCCCCAAAGATCCCCCTGCGAGCAGGAGAGGAGAATCTCTCAGAAGTAACAAGTAGCTGTGCAAGCAGCACCATGACAAACGAAGCCTGGAATTGGAGTTATTTCTACATTTAAAGCAGCACCATAGCCACGAGGGCATTCATAGAATCATAGAATCACTAAGTTGGAAAAGACCCACTGGATCATCGAGTCCAACCATTCGTAACCGCATTCCCCAGTGTTGATTCTCTCACCTTAAATAAATGGTGAGTTTGACCAAACCCTCTGCCCATACTCTCTAACACACAGATTTGCAGCTTTCCCTTCTAGCTGGACGCCTTTTATTCGCGAAACAGATTGGACCATAATGTTTTTAGGACCCTCCCCCTTCTGCTGTGTTTGCCCTACGGTGATAAAATGAATCAAAGTTAGTGGGCCGTCGGGAGAAAAAAGTGCACACAACAGACATCCAAGCACAACTGCCTGGGCCTTAATTTCTTAGCAAAGGTGCTTAAAAATAGCATTCGAAAAGGAGATGAGGTACAATTCCATCTTGAACACTGCATTCAAGGGCAAGCCAACATGCTCACCTTCGAGCCATGTTTCCTCCCATACAGACACTGCAAATCAATTTGGCTCTAGTATGCACAATGGAGTCTACACCGCTGGACTCCAAATCATCTCCCCTCTGCCCCCAAATTATTATAAAAACTTTTTTTACAAGCTTCTTGTTCAGAAAACTTGGTTGAACTTGCACACACCTAAGACTTAGCTTCATACTTTGATCATTAACTAGCAACTGAAATACTACTCAGTGTCCTGTTCTAAGAAAATATGTTTCCCTCACTCAACACGATACTTGAGCAAATGCTGACTTTCAGCCATGAGCTCTAAGATCTTAGCACGGTGAAATAAACTTCTGAAAAATACAAGTTATCTTCCCCTTAAGTGTTCAATCCCCACTATTCAAGTGTTTGATACTGCCTTAGCTTAAAAGAGCAAAGGGAATGCATAATATCTCCTAGATATCTCACTGTCCTAAGGTTCATTAAAACGAGCAAGATAGGCATTTTCTAACCTCATTTTACATTTTCTTTTGGAACTACTTATTTTTCCTACATATGCTAATTATTAATGGGCGAGGGCGTACAGTTTTTCAGGACTGTTTAGTGACCTCAGTTGCCAAAGAAATACACTTAACAAATATATATGTGTATATGTATCCATGGATATGAGGGAGGGCTTAGGGGTGGACAGTTACTCATTACAAACAAGCAGTGCTAATGTACAAATTACTGCTTGCTGCAAAATCAAGTGAATAGCAGAAGAGCAACGCATATTGGCTGATGAAGCGCTTCAATTACTTTGAGGGGAACCTTTAAATTATTTCCAACACAGTATACCAAACAGGAATGAGTAGAGTGATGTTAAAGACAGCATCCACCGTTTTGAAATGACTCAACAGTTTAGGTTTTGGTCACCAGACTTAAAAAGCCTGTGTATTATCCTCCTTTATCACTGAAGCTTACAACTTTAAGAAAACACTAGCTATACTTGGCCAACCAAAGGGACCTGTGAAACAAATGGCAGTAAGAGGTTTTTTCCTGTGTTGACTACTTCGAAATAACACCTCCCAGGTGTGGCTAGCTGACATAAATAGAAACGTATTGAAGAAAAGAGCTGTGAAGGTCTGTAATAGTCCTGTTCCTAATCATTAATCATGTTTTTTTAGATCATTTAAACTAGCCCATTAGAGCCTGCAGCAAAATGCCAACACTCCCATCACTCGCCTGTCAGCAGTGCTGGTGTTAACAGAGCAAAATATATGGTTTCCATGACCGTGCCCCAATTCTACAGCATTTGCTACCTTTAATTGAAAAAGGCAGTTAAACACAAGGTAAATCATTCAGTTAACTAAGCTGTTTAATAACACATAATTGATAACGTCAATATGTTACAGTGACATAATGCATCACTTTCATCACTCTTATGCTTCAAATACAGTCAACTTATACTTCAAACATTTATTTTATATCTACTATTTAATGAAAAACCAAGGGAGAACCACTTTCAGTACCAGATGTGGAACACACTTCCAATATACAGCACTGCCTTAACTTATCTGTGTGTTGGTTAGAAATAGGTTCCTTCCACAACGCTTGCAAGTTTGTGAAAATGGTTTAGTTATGTCATTAGCAACTTGCTTTTTGTCTCAAAACACCAGAAGCTCCTACTGAAATAACACATATTTCTTCGATAAAATCTGTTGAAAAAAAGAGCATGAAAATCTGCACAAGAAAAAGCAGCTACTTGTTTCCTGAAACGTGTCCCAGTCTTGCAAGCTTTTGGCTACCTTTTCACATGTAGCCAGGCCAACACTAGAAATCAGGACTTGTTGTTATTATATGGCAAATCACATGCTTAAGTGTTTACAAAATCATACCTCCTAAAATATGGAATATGAACTGGTGCAGGAAAAAATACAGACAGTGAACTTAAACGTGACTAACCTCATCATACAGTACACTGGGGTTTAACATGCATTAATTAAAAAAATATTTCTATGAGTATCTTAAATGGGCAAGAACATTTGGCCTGTTTATTACATAGCGGTTAAAATGCGACCACTGACAAGAACCACGTAATTCTCTCTTGATCATGAAGCAGAGAACAAGCAGATGGTTGCAAAGTGGGACAGGTTTTGGGTAAAAAAAAAAAGAGACATCTTTCCTCCAAAAAAAACCCAAATAAACAAACAAACACAAGTGCAATAATTTTTAGTGACCACTACTACAGGATGCATGCAGGAAAAGAAGCTGATGGTACCAGGCAAGACAAAGCCGTGCTGCCACTTTGAACCTCCATTACCTGCATGCAATATATAATGTTTCTTTGCTCTGAAATTTGTATTGTATCATAGCCAAAATGGCTAGGAAGACTCAGTACTCTGAAAATGAAAATATGCTGCCTCATAAGTAGCCACTTGCCCTCCTCCTGTTCTTATAATTGAAAAGTAGCTGTAGGTGGTGGTAATGATTTCACTACAAGCAAGCCTTTAAACATCTTTCAGAGAGCAGTTTGGTTCAGCCGTCCTGGAGTTCACTCTTCAAGGAGAAAAGTTACGCAGACATCCAACTAATAAAGGTTGCAATGAACTGCACTGGCCACAGGTGATTGCCAAGTTGTCTGTATGTCTTGCTAAGGTAACTTGTTAGACTAATGGACCCTCACAACCATAAGAAGCAAGTCCAGTGATAATGAACTGCACAAGGCTCTCAAAAGCATCCTGTAGAGTCTGGTTTGACTAGAGATCTGGATGATATATGTAAGGGAATGCATTATAAAAAGGGAAAAGCCAACAAAGTTGTGTAAAACTAGTACCAATTATATAGCAACCCAATACTTGTTGGATACTAGCTATTTTTTAGTCTGGTTCATTTTGGTTAACTACAAATTTGCAAATTATTCAATAAGGAAGCCCTTTTTGAAAAGTAGTACCTGATTTGGGGTACAATACATCCCACCCTAGGAAAAAACAAACTATTGAGTAGAACTGATTTAGAGAAGTGTCAACAATATGCTACAATTTCTAGACATCAATGTTTTTCCTCCTCTGAGTGGCCAAGGAATAATAAATGTTTGACTCCTCTTCCCTTTAAGCTCAGCATTACTTTTGGCATTCACTTAAGCGGAAGAAAAACCAGAGCACAGAGGCCTTTCCTTCGCTGTCAGGCTACCTACAACTACGTACAACATTTAGATGTCTTATTTTCCACTGACTGCAAAATGGTTTTAGCTTGCGTGTTTCATATGGAGAAAATTGCAGAGCAAACTGCATTCTTTCACAGCTTACAAAGTTTTCTAATGGTTGAGCAAGCACTGGTTAGAGCTCAGTCTGTTAATTTGCCTTGGAGTGCTTCCAAATATTACTTGGTAAACTACGGCACCTTTCTGTTTTGTTATGTACAGCAGGTAGCATAATGACATCTACAACTGGAGAAAAATGCATGAAGGAAGCCAAAGTTTTTTTACAAAGGTTAGATTCAGACTTCAAAGCTCTCTGGATTGAAATATGGATTTAATGAAGTTAACATATGAATCCTCTTGAGCCTGGGCAAGTCCAGATGCATTAGGAAGGCTGTTGCAAACCCAAAATTCAAAGCAGGAATCTAGCTGGTATGAAGGGAAGCTGTGAGCATATAAGAACTCTAGTCATATAAGATGGTGCAGATTTACATAAACTGTGTGATAATTTCTTCCGTACACCTTCCTGACATACTCTCTGCTCTCACCTCATAGCAATTACACAGCCTGGCAATTGATTTAGGTATTTTAGTATCATGACTGTTCAGGCTAGAGATAGAGATGCTTTAAATCCTGGATCTAGGTTTGTCCTGGACTTGTTTCTGTCAGCAGTCCCACTGATTTCAGTAAGTTTATGGTTTTGTTCAAGATACTTCAGTGAGAACTTTAAATTCAGTAAGAACTAAGTGAGCTGCTGTACTGAATGTTAATATAGATGTACCTGCCTGGAAAAAATTTGTTTGAGAAATTAATCCCTTATCCTTACCATCTTCCTCAGAGTGGGCCTGGTAAAAAACTACTATGTATGGGGAAAGTTGTGCTCTCCTTTTCCATTCTTCAGTTTACAAAAACATATTTTATTTCAGATGCAATAAAATCACCAAAAAGACTGATGAAAATCCACAAATACTTTGTAAGTATTATGACATGTAATAAACCAGTTTTAAATTATGTTTCTCAATTATTGTGGATATTAAATCATCATAAAAGTCTTAGCAATAGCACTGTTACAGCACAAGTATTATACCTGTTTCCTAGCATCAAATTTCCAGGGATCATTTCATCGCATTAAGATGGATATCTACACTAGCAATAGATGCATATTCTCTAATATTTGTAATTTAAAAAAAAAATGCTATTGCATCTGTAATAACTAGCAGCACTGTTCATTTAGGACTTAAAATGCTCTTTCATGTTACAGACTAGTGCTGTTTTAATTCAAGCCTTACAGGACAATCTTTGCTAACACCTAAGGGCTAGATCCAAGCCTTGCATATTGACATAGACTTGCATATCCAAAGCAGGACACTTAGGCAGAATGGAAACACCTAAATCCAAAATGGCAATATAAACCCCTGATCATCTGTCACCTAACCCTGAAGGTACTTACATTATGTGCTCCTCCCTGATGCAAAATACATGTTTAGAGTCCTGCTACTTCCTTCTCTGAACCCAGATGTGACCCAGAAGCCAGAAAAGCAGTGTCCAGTTCTGCCCTAGGGACCATTTCTACATTTTTCTTTCAACTGACATTGCATATCATACATAAAATATTGGAGAGCAGACAGGAATAAAAATAGAAAATTTGAGATCAGATGGATAGTAAAAATTGAAAAAAACCAAAACTCTCAAAGACTACCCTCTTATTTTTCAGCTTTAAGCACTCATGAACATATCCCTTATGTGTGCTGAAGAATTGGAGCAGCTAGTTCAAAAACAGACTTATATTTATAAATATTTCACTCACACAGATACAAAGTTAATTGTCAAATACTCATTAGACAATTTATGACTGAGCTGTCTTAGCCCAAAGCCGTAAGAGTCATGTAAGAGGCTCAGGTAAGAAGTAAGACCTGGGAGTCCTTTACCAGTCAACAGTAACATTATTCAGTGGATTTGGGGATGAAGTGATGAACATTACCACGTGCATTTATACCTGATAGGGCAGTAGGATGAAATTACCCAAAGATTCGAGTAGAACACCTCAGTTAACAACTCATAACCAGCCTCCCAAAGTCATTAATGTGTGAGCTTTGGCCACTACTTCATAATCGATTTAACCTCTTTCCTCAGTGGAATATTTAGAAGTTGTTGGTTAAAGTGATTTAGTATTTATTTTTTTAATTAGACTAATTTTTGTGAGACATTCAGAGCACAGAGTATATTGATCTCAGTATTTTCATCTGCTTCTGAGTCAATTTTTCACATAACAATTAAAGGATCATGTGAAACTATTTCAGATGATCCCAATGAAAACAGTGGAGAAAAAAAGCTAGAAATGTTTCTTTAAATGCAAATGAAACTCAAAGATAACGGATTTTGAATAAATATTTTATCAGTCCTACTCTTCACTTCACTGAACAATCATTTTTTAATGTCATGGGAAATATATCTGCAATTGCCATTACAGGATTTCTTTTTGAGGTGCATTTTATACATCTGTTCTATCTTATTACATTTCTAAACTATGTTTACTTCTCACATCACCATTTATCTGAGTGTAATCCAACAAAATGATTACTCAACCTACTGTAGATTTGGACTATTACACATGCAGCTACTACTGGTTTAGGCCTCAGAGCTATTTTCCAAGGTTACCATGCTAACTTCTACGCTAGTTTAAAAGGTGACATGCAACTTACAGAGCACTTCGATGACTGGCAAACTTGGTCAAGTTTCTTTAACTGTCAGACTTTGCATCCAAATAAAGCAAACCATTTTTCACAAGAAACCTGGACTGAACTTTGTTGTTAATTATACAGTGAATTTCTCTACTCTTTGAGAAGACTAGGAGTGATCCACTGGCCACAAGGTGAAAACCAGTCAACTGGGAAGAATTTTCGCAGTGATAACATGGTAGGGTAAGGCATCCATAGTTACATTTTTTTTTCAACATACCAGGTAATCACATTTGGCATAAATAGCACCCTGAGTGAGTCTGTGTATCAATAATTATATAAACCTGGTGTGGAAACAGGAAAAGAAACTAGTAACAACAAAGAATGTTGCTGAGAAATACAAATTCCAGAACACTGCTGTGAGGAGTAGAATGAGGACAAAGAGAAAGAAAGGGTTATAAGACTGGAAATAACTAGTACTGATTTTATCCATCATAATATTCTCATTACTCAGTATAACATTAGGAAGAAACACTCAGGTTATCCTGATGCTTTAAAGCTTCTCAATTTCTCTGTCAAATTTGCGAAGAACTAGAACTGAGAATGTTTCACTGTAGGATAAGATCAAAGTTGAACAGATCAATCCTGTAATATTATTTATGAATAAAATTTTAAAAAGAGAGACATCATTAAATTTTTTTTTTTTTTTAAACTGAAATGTATCCAACATAGCTGAATTTGGCTGACAAGGCAATCCTGTTCTGGATGCTAAAGAAGGGCTGTCAGCAGTAGATTACTAAAACTGCAACACACTTGACCAAACAGGGTACATGCATTGAAAGGACAATCAAGATGCAGCATTAAATAAGTCCAAATGGACTCAGTAATTTAAATATTTACAAAATATTTGTAAATAGACCACTCCTCCTGTGTAAGGCAGGCCATTTACAGTCACAGGTGGAGAAAGGGGACAAGAAAGTAACAAAACTGGTTCTGTGGCTTAAAGGCTAAGGAACTCAGCTGAGGAGAAAATTGCCTTATGGTCTCTTCTCCCAGAGTTATCTGGTTGCCTAGTCTAACACAGGGAAATGGTTCTGAAAACAGGGACCAGAATCTGCCTTCCCAGCAGAATGGCTCGAGCAGTAGGTTTATCCTTCTATCCCCTTAAGACTTGGTAATTACAATATACTGCAGGAACAGAGCAGATATTAATTCCTCATGTGGAAGTCAGCACAGAACCCCCGTCTCCGGCCTTCTAGACAAGCACTATCTGGCAGCCACGGGAGACACAAAAAGTGAGCATCTCTGTCTTCTGCTGCTATGAAATCTGATGAATGTGGACACAGCTACTAGGCTTTGGATTAAACTCAATGCTGCCCACCCAAGCTAGATGTTTTCCGAAGACTATTCTTTCAGAAGACTTGAGATGCGTTTAAGTACTTCGTTTCAGCAGCACAGTGAGAATAGGTGAACGTTTGATACATAGTTCCCCACTATCTTGAATTAGACAGTGTGGTGGTGCTACAACTTGGTTGCAAGTTATTTGATCTTAAGTATTTAAAATGACACAAGCCACAGTGCACTGGCAGAATTCTCAGTGTCTCCTGCTCTCTTCATATGGAATATGATAATTGATAACTTATTTTTTCATATACTAAGACTTCAAGATTAATTGTACAGGCTATGAAGATCACATTTGGGGTATATGATCAATGTCTAAATCTCAGTTGTATGGTTTCCTGTAAAAGGATTCCGTGTTTCACAGTTTTGTTGCTTTAGCTTCTGCTGTTTAACACCTTTACTTTAATACAGTTTGCCATCACTATAAAGGAGTAGATGCAAGAGCAATTATGAGACAAATCTCCATGGCTTACTCATGTTTGTGGGAGCTGTTCTTTTTGTACTTTTCCTTCTTTCTACTCTTTCACAGGGCCAATCCCCTGAAAGATGATCAAGCAAAAAGGTATAATCAACACAACTCCCTTCTCCCATTCCTGGTTATTTGCTTGTTTTGGAAGATAATGAGTTTTGACAGCCGAGTACATTAGTCAGAATAATATTTGAAGCTTCAAAATCTGCTGACCTACAACATAACCAAGGACCTGGTTTGCTGCTGCCAGTGAAGACTACAGTTCCACTTACAGAAACTCAGAGGATTTGGTACCAATTGGGATCCTACCTTAAGATCAATTACAGGCATTGGATTTCTCTTCCTCCTTTAATACAAAACAAAACCAAAATTTGTTTACTGCCATTATGAAGGGGTAACCTTGCTAAAGCTTGCAGCTGTAAGTTGCCTCATGATATCATATTACTACATGCCCTTCACTGTTTACAGAGTCGATAGATCATAATTACATGACTTCATAGAATCAAATTAATTTCTCCTATGTGGTATACATTTTAAAATGGAATCAATGTTGTTTACCCTACCTGACAATAATGCCCTGTGCTTCACATAAGACTGATTCAATACCAGCAGGTAGTTATCAATAAATGCACTTTGCTGTGGCAAATGAACACAATCAATACTCAGAAATGCAATTTTGACAGAATTGTAACTGAAGTGAAGGCTAAGTTTTGTTCAGCTCTTTTTACTTCTTTTAAGTTTCCTGAACTTCATAGCCGGCACCAGTACAGTAACCATTTGAAAAATGGCAGCACCACTGCACATTGAACAGTTACCCTTGGACAAGGTTACACTGCACGAGATAGCAGACAAAATAAAAAGGAAAACACCAGAAAAGAAATATCAGAGATTCTCAGCACTTCTTGAAAAACATGATTTTTTTTAACTCTTAAGCATCACATGAGTATCATGTGAAAGACAACTCTGTACAGTGAAGGGCATGTTGCATTAATTCCAATTTGTTCTGTTCAACACAGAGTAAGAATGAAAAGCTATAGTTCTAGGTAGGATATCCCAACACATCATTTCTCATTTTGAAAAAAAATGTATGACTGTAATATGAGTTAATAAATGGTAAAAATAATTTTAGGTTATGTTACGTGTATTGGGAAAAAACCACAACCTAATGTCAATTAGATTGATGTAATTTCTCTGTTAACTTCAAATGAATTACAAATAGGTACTTGGGCAAAGTCATTTCATTTAAGGCCATTTTAAAGTAAAACATGTGAAAAGGAGATCAGAAGACAATAACGATATGGGTACTCATGATCATTCACTTTCAGTTGCAGCTGGTCTTCTGGTTGCTTTTTCTTTTATAAAATGTGTCTTTGAATCCCCAACATCCTTCAGCATTTTCATCTTTTTAAGACAGTCCTCACTTTTCCTGGAGTAACCTAACCTAACCTAGTGTGCGCTATTTCTGAAGTCATGCTGCAGCAGCTTCTCAGCTACCAAGATACTGCTTCTTTCCAGCAAGTTCCTCAACCTTTACATGTATGGAGTAATCCTGCTTTTGCTTTATATAAAATTCTAGGTTGTACACTGAAGAAAAGCACTTCTATAGCACGCTGAATCTCATCTTTTACTGCTGATTTAGTATTCAGGCGTTCTTTGTGAAAGGGGCAAGAAAACAAAAGCAGAATGCTTTAGAATAACATTGGTACATTTTGATATGTTTAGTGAAAGAGAGGTGAATGGCAATTTTAAATACAAACAGACCTTATAGTTCACATCTTTCAGAAATCAACTACAACTTCACAGTTTTTAAACAAGCGTATGAAGGCTGAAGTTGGCTTTCTTGGAAAAAAAATCTCTGAATTTATGAAAATATAAAGTATTCTTTTCCTTAAAAAAATATAATAACTTGATCATATACAACATCAACTATTGTTTTGATGTCTGCTTGTGACAAATACAGCAAGCCAGCATGCATCATCCATCTTTCCTCTGCTTTACTTGAGCTTCATAAAAACAGCCTTATGTCAACCATAATGAACTGCAGTTCTCCCCAAAATCCAAAAGAAAGAGAAAACCGAAACAAACTCAGTGATTATAACCTACGTTGAAAGTTATTTCCCCTAAAATATTAAACCACAAGCAGAAGAAAAGCTTCTGTAATTTACATTTCAAGTGCATGTAAGGACAAACAGTAAATCAATACAACACATGTTCAGTGTGGCAGAGTTACTGTAACTGCTGGAGTCCACAAAACTGAAGGTTTGCCCATGAGGGAATTTAATAGGTAGAAGTCAACAACCACCAGAGAATACTTCTTCTTTTCTCTGCTGTTTTATCTTTTTGTGACTACTTCCCCCAGATCCATTTCCCCAGCATTTTACTATTTCAGGCAAAATACTAGTTATTAATTTGCTTTATAATTTCACTTATTCATTTAACATTCACATTAACAAAGTTACAGGCAGGAAATAAAAAAAACAATCTAGGCTTTCCTATCACATGCTGAACCTTTATAAACAATTTTGTATATGATATATGCACATAAATCTACACCATGTATGTACAAATTATATACATATTTACATAAGAAGATATCTATGTAAGAATTTGGTTCTGTTTTGAGGCTTACAAAACTTTTTTTCTCTTACAGTTTTAAGAGTTCTTTCCTGTGCAAGAATGTATTTAGGAGGCTAAAGAGAGAAATGCTTTTTTTAATTGTGATCAGCAAGATGAAACATGGAACACAACAATGCTTTCTCTTGTTTTCATACATTTTGAACACACTCTAAAGGAAATTTTGGTCTCCAGTTAAGGCATTAGAGAAGCTGTTGTCAATGCTCTAGGTAAATTCTAAGGTCTAACAAACTTTTTGTAATATCTCACTCAAGCTCTAGGGGTGAGGTTCAGGTACCATTGCCATTTTGGATGCTTTAAACTGTCCCACCTAGCTTCTACATGCTGCTCCAGAAAGCTACAGGGCACCTGCAAGTCCTGCATTATAGCTGACAGCCCCAAAGAGATGCCTTGTGTACACTATACGCATGAAAGTTAGAAAACAAAGTTTGAACGTGGGAATTTAGACCCCTTTAAAGTCAAAGCAGAGAAGTACATGGAAGAGAATCACCCTGGAAGTACCTGATCCTCTCTAGTGACCACATAATCTCTGATTGTGATGTCTAATTTTCTGCTGCTTCCATTAGGGCAGGTAAAACTCAGAATTCTCTGTGTTGCTGTTTCCTGTGTAAAACATATGAGAACAACATAGCCAGACACCTCAGCAACGTTTCAAGGGCACATTCACAAGTTAGTATGAAGAACACCAGAATGTAGCAGGTATCAGTTTCAGTTCTGGAAAATGCTGTCCCTGATTCGAGAAACATTAGCAAAAGACATGGGACAGGAAAACACAACTATATTCTCCTTTAAAAGGAAGCACAGCTATGTAGTTTTATCACAGTGGGATAATGAAAACCTGTGCGCAAAAGGCCTGGAGTGGGGGGAGGGAATTAGAAAAGTCACACTCTGATTAATTTTCTGGTGGATGGTTGGGAGGGAGTTGCCTGGCTTTTCTCCAGGGCAGCTGAGTTTGCTTAAGACAAAACACATCAAATCGTTTCTGAATTTCCTGCAGGCAGTTTGTCTGCCTTACTGGACCCAGAGAGGTGGAAAGTCCCTCAGACCGTGAAGGCAGGCAGATCAAAACTTATCTATAAGGTATACACCAAAGACCTTTGCATAGTCTTTAAGTAAGGAAGAGCAGGTAGGAGTCAGGTTGGAGCTTGGCAGAATGTGAACACGCACACACGTGGTGAAGGAGAACTGGGCTGAAAGGGTCCATGGTCATAAGAAGGCACAATTTTCCTCAAGCTTCTTGGCAGTTCTGGTCATCACCACAGTGTAGATCCTCTCCCTTCAAACAACTGCGTGAAGCACAGAGGATCTGTCTGAGTGGCAGGGCAGTATAAATACATAAGTGACCATATATTATTTCTGATTCAAGCAATACATCATTTACTCACTGCTCAATGTGGAATTCCAAACAGGCAAGTTTAATCATTTTAATTTCTAGTTATTTTACCCACTTTACTAATTACCATTACAGCACTGATTAGTTTGTAATAGTTATTCATTAGCTGTAAATTGAACAAGAGCTGATTTGAGGTAATTGCTTCCTCGACACGTTCTGGGGACTACGTATTTATTTCATAGTCAACACATAATGACTCTGATGAATTGCACAGTGAATAGGAAAGACTTAAAGAATCACTGGCGAAGCTCTAAAATATTCTCAGAATCACCTCTACTTTTCTGTGTGTGGATTATTCGGTAAAAAACAGCTTTCTTCTAGCCAGAGTAACCAAGGAAGTTACTGTATATCAAACATTATGGAATAGAAAAATAAGACTTTAAGACATCTCAGTATTATGCTTTACAAATTTGTCTTGGAGAAAGACTGTATTTTGCCTGTGTGAAGCCCTCTTTACAGATGATTACAGTGTCTAGTTTCTGGAGAACAGTTGTTTGCCTTTGCACTCAGCCTTCTTCTCCTTACCTCATTGGTCCTCAGCAACAAAAACATCTTCCTCAGAGACAAAAAGCACACGAGGAGAATATTTCTTGCTTCATTGATCTGGAGTTGCTGTGACTGGAAATGCAGGACATTTCACAGGGAAGACATGGAAATCAGGGCCAGAGGATGTGTCTCAAACATCTCCAGGCATCTTCCTTATCCCGTTTGGCCCATTTACATGTTTAGCTTACTCTTGCCACTTTGTTGATGCCTGTGTTTTAGATCTCATCTTGAGGAAGCATTGATCAAGCTCCATCATTCTTATTACCTACCATTTAACTGGAAAGCAAATGCAGGATACAATAAGAGAGACACTCCTAGAGACAAGATATGGATCCTTTTTACCACTAGCAGTGATTTTTTATCCATGGGATATTCTTATATCCACTTGTGGAAACTCATGAAATTTCTGACTTTGATGTGGCCATGCGAACAGGATGAGCAGCCCTCAGACTGATCCCAATAAATCTCCAAGCAGAGCAAGCTGCTGTAGTGGTTACGTTATCTTAAACATCACATGCGATGTCAGGAAAATGTATTACCAGGGAGGAATGAGTTAAACCCTGTTAAAAACCATCCATGATTAATCATCTAAGAACTTTTGTGAAGTAAAAGTAGCCCCAGCAGAATTTCCTTGCCTTTACTGCTCAGATTTCTTTCCAAGTCCTTTCACTTACAGTTATGGCTACAATGGGACCCAAATTGAAGACTGGAACTTTACAATTCTGTTTCATGATCCTTACCTTAGAGACTGAATGGTTTTATTTTCAGATCCAGACTGTGCCCCCACAGATGGGAATTCACAGTGAGGGACAAACAAAAAACTTAGAAGGGTGGCAGTAACATAACACCACTCCCTCAAATTATTTGAATCAACTCAGAAGTAAAAACAGTGGAAGAAAACAAAACCGTAGTTTAGTTCATATGGCCAAAACTAGAACACCTAAGATGTAATTATTTGGGAAACACCCAAGCCTTTTCCTTTAAGCCTTGAGTCATTGCTTTAGTTGATGGAACACAAATAGAAAGCACAATATTTAGCAGAAACAAAACAATACAGAAATACCAAAATGGATACAGGACAGGTCAGAAGAACTTCAGACAGGAATGGGTTTTGTTATAGCTTATCATCACACCAAAGACAGATCAAATGACCTCCCAATATATCTTATACCCTATGAAACTTCAACAATGCTTGGAGGAAAAAAAAGTGTGGTGGGGGAAGATGGAAGTGAAGAATTAACTTTAGACACTTGTCTTAGCAACTTCTATTTTTACATGATCTGATCTGTCGCCTTTGCTCATCACCCAAAATACACTCCTCTCCTCCCATGCCCAAATCACCCTCCCAAGTTCCACAATGAGTTCCATTGATTTTTGAGACATATTGTCAACTACCTAATAATTTAACTGGTGGTACAGATCTTTTGGTTGAAGCTTCAGTTCCCCAAACAAAAGCTAACCACCTGAGACCACAGAGGACAGGATATGAGCTACTTATAGCAACACTGGACCAGTGAACAAGAATAGCAGGAAAGCTGCTTATTTTATTTTTTTTTTCTTCCAGCAAAGGCCTTTGAAGTAAACTATTTATTAAACATTATAATACTCGAAACAAAAATCTTTGAAGGCAAGTTATCCTCCTCTGCACCATGTCCCATTGTGAATGAATTGCTTCCTTTTCCTTTTCAGATTTTTTTCACTTGTGAAACTGACACTCAAATTGTTCTCTGAAGCTACTTGGGTGAGCCCTCGCCTTGTGGAAAGGAATAATCCATCCATCAACAAAGGGATCATTAAAAATATTTATAACTCAAACTACTTCAATATCATCGCACGGTAAGCAGCCAGCCTCTTCATCAGGCACCGTTATATAAATACAATAAATAAGTTCCTTCTATAGAGAAAAATTGTAACGATTAATAAGTAATGATGCAGTCAGATCATTTGAAACAGAAGCAAGCGGTCTAACTGGAAGACTTAATTTTTCACTTTTTTAATTAAAAAAAATTAAATTCTCCCCACTAACCCTGGTGCTGATTGAGTACACATGGGTCTTCTTTGTTATTCTGATTAAAACATTTGTCTCTCTCCTTCTCTGTTGTTGAAGGAACTAATTTTCCTCTGTAGTATCACCAAGAACATTGGGAGTTTCAAAATAAGACTTACAGAACCGCCTTTTCAAATATTCATATATAAGCATCGGAGACAGAAATGTCATTCATTTGGCGGCACTTGCATCTTTGAAAATCTGGCACTGATGTGCAGTGAAGAAAGGGATTGCACTGAAACAATCGCTAAGAAACATCTAAGCCTGAGAAGTCCTCTGGCCAGAGCCTGGGAAATAGAAGTGAATTGAAACTCACTGGTCCACCATGCATGCCTGCCTCCTACAGATGTCTCTGGCAAGCTACTGACAAATTCACATTAAAAAAGGTCTTAATAATTCTCCACTGAGAGAAATGCTCCAAGTGAGAATGGAGGAACCTAAACTGCCAGGATCCCGTTTCCTGAAAGAGGTAAGAATTTGCAGCTTCCCCTGATTTGCATAGAAGTAGTAGTGATCTACCAGTTCAGAAAATCTAATCACTGACACGACTCAGAATTTCTCAGTATTTTCTTAACTAGAGAGCAGACCCAGCCTTTATTCATGCAAAATAAGGCACTCTTCACTGACTAGGCACATTTTCTCCATTTGTTCTGCTTTCAGCTGCAGCCTGGCACGAGTACAAGTGATGATCAAGCACTACTAATTCTGAATCATCTTCTTCCTCATCTTTGAAACTTCTGTCCATTTGACAATACATTTCTAGATTGCAACATATATTTGCATTTCAACTTCCATAAACACCTACAAACAATTTTTAAAACATATATAAGGAGTTGGTGAGTTTTTTTTAATCAAAGTAAAGATCTCCTTGCATAAAAAGAGCAGAGCTAGCCTACAACAAATGCTCTTGCATCTGGAAGTATTCTAGATGCCTCCTACTTGAAGTCTGCCACCACTAGAACAGCCTTAATTTATCACTGGTATGCATAAATCTAATTCATCTCCATGAGTGTGCAAGTGACTCCCTTTGTATTCCCATCAGGCTAAGCCAAAATTTGTAGACTTATTCAGTTTCACAATACTAACATTTGAAGAAAAAGAATCCACGCTTTAACCATTGACCTTGCTATTGTAGGGCATCAAGAAGTCTGTAGCAACGTTATTGCCCTATCCTAAGGACACAGTGTCAAGAAGCAGGATGAATTACACAGACTCATAAAATCTGTACCAGTGGCAATCACTGAAGTTCTGGAGAATTTGGAGAAGGATTCTGTCTGGTGGGGAAAAACAGTGTGTCAGCTCATAATTCGCTGGAGATTTTACAGGCTTTCTACAGAACTGAAGTACAGAGAGGACTCTGAAAATAAACTGTTATAAATGAAGAAAAATTCCTTGGGCATTCATAATTCTTATGTATCCTTATTCTCATGTAAATTACTGGGAAAAGCAATCCATAACCTGGAAGGTGTGTCATATCCTCCTCTGACTAACTGAGCTCACTCAAATAGGCTTTGAGTAGGGAAGAAACTATAATGAACACATGGATCATGACAGAAAAGTCTATACAGATCTCAGCTCACAAAAACGTGTCAGTATTTTAAGTGCTCTTTACATCACATTTTAAGCATTTTCAAGGATAGGGACATACAGAATCTTATACTTTAGCACTTTCCTAAGAGGGTGAAATGTGTCAGCAGACTGTAGTTCTACCAGCACTAAAGTATAACTAATAGTCTGGAGTCACACTCCTGAATGGACATCTTCAGTAGTTCCGTTCCCAAATCTTTTAAAGCCTAGTAAGTTTGTTGGAGAAATTTGTTCATTTATTTTTAGTGAACTCAGGAACAGCCATAAGATTAAAACTCTTCAGCTCCACTGTCAACGTGCTTAGCTTCAAAATTCAGTTATGTCTAAGTCAAAGGGAAAAGAAGGTGGTTGTAGGCTCTTCCTTCCCAAAGAGTCTCCCATTTGAAGATTTTTCAGCAGTTTGCCTTCACGCCTCCTAGAGAAATGGATCTCATTCACGAGCTCTCCCATAATATGCCTCATTTATTCCAGCTGTTTAAATCTGATCCTGAATTTCAGAATCAGCTCAAACTCTGGCAACACAGGCACAAAGTGAGTAAGGAACTTGCAGAGTAAAAACAATAAATTAATAGAAGACTTCCACGACTTGCCAAAGATCGTTCAGTTAAGTTTCAGAATGCATGGACTAAATGTTGCACCTGCACAGCAAATATCATTTTTTTTTTAATTTATAACGCTGAATTTATTTTTATAATCTTTTTTGTGTTTCCATTTTGTTATAAAGTAAATAAAACGGTTTTGGCTATTATTTTAAAAAACACTTTTCCAGTCATGTGTTGAGCTGCAATCAAGAGCTGCAGTTTACTTAGCTCCTATACTGTACACCTCATCACTGCCCATTCTGCATATCTTCGACATCACAATAGTGGGGTGTGTCCACAACTGTCAAAACTTTAAATTAAGTTTCATCTGTCTTTCCCACTTCTTTGCAACCCTCACAGAATCAGCTGCAAAGCCAACATGTGTTCAATAACTGTGGTCTCAAACTGCAGTGGGGAGGTGGCAGTCATTCAAGGAAAATAAGAGGGCAAACTGAGGGCTGGGTGAAAGTAATTCACAACTATCAAAGCAGCTAACTGGAAAGATGTTCCATTCATACTTTTAGCTTTGTTGGTAAAATCAATTAGGGATATTTTCCTAGTAATATAAGCAGAATCTGGGCCTTAATACGCATACACCTTTGCAAAATCCTTGCAAGTGTATGAAAAAGAGCTTTGAAATAAAGGCAAAACCAGCTCATTACATCACTTTCAGACATCATTTATATCACCTAGTGCCATCTCCAAGATTCATAATAGCATGATTTTATTAATTCTCATAAAGCCTGATTTTGCATTCAGGCAGTCAACATGATTTTAAGTGCCAATATATCCACCTGAAAGTCAGCAAAATATAAAATAACATCAGTAGAATATTAAAATCTCCCACTGAGATAAATAGAAATATGAAGGTTCAGACAGAGCCAAATAGATTAGCGTACGTTTCCTACTCATTATGTGCTTTCAGCTAGCACAGTACAGTTTTATAATTTGATGGGAAAAAAATTACACTTTTTAGCAATTTTCCAGCCTAACTTTCTAAGGCTGTTTGCCCCTTTAGAAATGGCACAGTATTATTACCCACAAAATAAACACTGAAGAGAAACACTGAAACCGGGGGAAGAAGGGGAAATTGTTCTTTGACATCTTCCTTACTTCAGAACTTATTTGCAGTTCAGGATGAAGTCAAATGTCGTATCAGCAATTAAACTTTGAGTCTTACTAGAGCAATATTAATGTAGAATGAGTCCCAGAGCAGCACTGCCAAGCCCTGCGCTTGGGGTTAGCTTCAGTGCTAAACTGCACGTTGCTGACCGACACAGGAAATCCCTCTCCTGTTCCTTGAGTTGAACTGAAGGGCTGGCATAAAGAAAATGTCCTAAGTATTAACAGCAACAAAAACTGCAGGCTCAGAGCCAGATTTCAAAGGCATTTAGGTGCCTAACTTGCATTAATTTTAGTGGGACTAAGTTTCCTCTGAAAATCTGGCCTTCAGTCTTCATTCTTCTTAAGCCACTCCAGATCCTGTGGCTCTGTCAGGATGCAGAAGCAATTACATTTCACAGCTTTGAATCCAACAATATATTTTGGAAATCATTCAAAGTACAGTGCTTTTTTACCATGAAGTTTCCTCATCCAGTAAAATACATTGGAATTTTACATACTTGGTATTTGCAGATCTCACTCCTTTTTATTTAGATTGAAGCCACAAGCTAGCAGAACATCAAAACCACTGACATCCAAATAAACTCTGTTTTCTTCCTTCAGATGGGAGAAGTGGTAATGGATACCAACACCTTGACAAATACTCTATTAAGAGTAGAATATATAATTCCAGCCTTACTGAACACTAATATAAATGCTCCTGTACAAAAGCATTGCCTAAAGAATGCTAATCCCAGAAGAAATAATGTAGGTGTTATACTGCAAATAAAAATCAGAAATTAGCATTTCAGGTGTCCATTCCCACTACAACTCCAAAATGAACTCAGTCAAAATATCAGCTTGGCTTGTAAAGGAATCCAGTGTAATGAAACACATTGAAAATGAGAAAACCAAATCCTCATTTTGATTCACAAGGCAGATGTGCATACACTTGAGCTAACAAAAGTGATCTAAGAAGGTTTTAATAAAAATAAACACAGGTAGCTGTAATATCTAAGCACAAGTAGCTGCAATATATGTTAATGCTAGGCCATTTCACACGATGATGCTCACACTGCACTGACAGATCATACTATGTCAACTCAACACAGCAGGAACTGCAATTCCCCTTCTCACCCATGCCTACATTTGGTTTGTCTTTTGCACTGGTTCCAGCTCCCCAACATCAAAGTATATGGATGAAGCTTGTAAAAAGGTCTCAGACAAAACTTTATCTACCTTCCCCACTGAAGCTGCAACAGGGAACCAGCAAAGATCTTAGGTGCTGCCTTCCCCCCCTTCAACATCACCAGTTGGTCTGATAAAAGATACTAGTTTTCTCAGTGGAATTTGCCTGTCTGATTTATACTAGTCAGTTGTTTTCATTTCAGCAAGTCTTGCTTTTAATATCTATCAATATTATACAAAGAAAACACACTGAAAACACATATATTAGCTTATTTAAACACTCATTTTTCCCCAACAGAAAAGGGTCTGTGGGCCGGTACATTAACATCCTCCAAAGCACAACACACACCGCCTCTCGCAGGGAAGAGCAGAAATCTTGTATTCTAAGAGCACGCTACTTTCTCCCCAACTCGACAAGGAGTTCCGCCAAGGAATTTCTTTCTCTCAAACCTCTCAGACCTCCTCATAGCTGGCTCACACACTTCTAAAAATCACTCCTTAAGAGAATAACCCACCTCCCTTTAAGCACCTGCTTGAGTATAATTTCAGGAAACTCATTCCTGACTCAGGCTAATCCTTCCTGGCTAGTCATCTTCCCTTTCCTTCCCAACTCACTATTATCCTCTAATTGTTGATTTGATCCCTTACGTCCCAAGTCATTGCAGTTCTTTCCCCATTCCTGTGCAGGACTGGTTCAGCAGGAATCCCTAGGATGGTTAACACATGGTCAGCCTTATGTCAGTTTATGAGGAAACCTCATTTCAAGTAGAAGCTCGGTAGTTTTGGCTTAGAGAAGGCAAGGTTTTATTCTTTTAATAAGGTGTAAAACTAGAAAAAATACTGCTTTTTATGTAACGTAACAGTTATTGAGGTTTTTAGTCCTTTGCTCTGGTTTAACCTTCGACAAGATACCTGTTGGGGAGATGGAACTCAAAAAATGTAAAGTAGCTGCATTTTCTTGCATCTTTCTGGAAAGCAAACAAAACTATAAGCTGAAGAATGGCCATTTGAAACAGATGTTAATGCAATACTAAATGAGACACTGATGCAGTTGGCAAAGGCTCTCTGTGATGTACAGTCATCAGGCAACACTGAGACCAGCACAATTCTAAATGGGCTTCACCTACACAACCAATACATGGTTCATTATTAATTTTAATGTTCTTATCACACTCAGTTGGATTAATTGAATGTAACAACGATAACATTCCCCCAAACTGTACCAAAAACATAGATGGCCTTTGAGGCAGGTACTAGCAACATCCAAAGGAAACACTCGAGATGCTTTCACAGGCAATTTTACAACCTGTACTTGCAAGGTGAAGTACCTGTTACTGGTAGAATGTAAGGAGAGGCCGTCCAGCACATTAAAAAAACAGTTTAAGCCATCATTTGGCTCGATTCGCAACACATTCCAGGAACCTCATAAACAAAGACAACATGTGCAATGTTAACTTTCTCTTTTATGCTGACAGCTTTTTTTCTGCCGTATAATGACCTTCCTGCACAGTGTGTGTTACCATAAAAAGAAACAGAGCCCAGTAAAATTAGAGGAACTGCTTAATATCAAAACGTTTTATCTGAGGAAGACACCACCGCCAGTGTAAATATAAAAAGCACAAGAATTGAAAAGTATTTGTTTTGCTGTCTCTTCTTTAAGTTTAGATTGTTCAAACAAACCTAGCTCGAGTTTTCAGTTACTCTGCACTAGACGGTCCTCTCAAAGGCTGAAATGGTACTCCAGAGAATGTGAACTTGGCTCCAATTTCAGACAATTTTCATCTTCTTCTTTTGACAAAGAGAAAACTATTGGAATGCTTTGTCTGTAGCCAAGAATTTGGATATGAAAGACACACCGTAAACAAGTCACCAAAATGGGCCACCACAACAGAGACTGTAATGCATACTTTTTTTTAAAAAAAAAAAGCTTTTCTGGCCCAAAGGACACTGTTTTATTTTACAAGCAGAATGCTAATGTGAAATTTTAGTTAGAGATTATCTCTCTCATCTAAGTACAAAAGAAAAGCCACATGCATTTTTGATAGACAGAGCCTAAGTTTGCTATTTTGTTTGTACAAAGTAAAAATGAACCAAAAACAAGAACCTCACAGCTAGTAAAATACCTCACAGCTTAGTAAATGCTGCACCAAACTGAATTAGTCTTTTACAGTTTTATTGGAACTACTACAGACAGCCAACAACCTTTATTCATAGCATTCGCCTTTCTATCTGCATTCCCAGAATGAAAACTGAAACTTTACAAATATCATTGCTTTGCACCAAAGGCACACAAGCTTCTACCATGGCAACTATCCCACAAAACTCAGGCAAGGATAATCACAGCTCCCTAGGTTTATTATCTTTTATATCAGGCAGGCATTCAAAAGCACTACAGCTGCCTGGCAGCTAAGACAGATATCCTCACCCAAAAGAGTTTGAATTTTAGCCTCGTACATTCAGTAAAAATACATTTCTGAAAATCAGAGAATATGTCAGGCAAAAACTGAGACCACTTCCAGTACAGAGCTTCTTGCTCTACAAAGTATATACAGCATATACGAGAATGGAGCAATAATTTGGCAATGCCAGGGAGACTCCACTGAACATGCCAGTAAAGTCTCCCTAAGCCAGCCAGAAACCCAAGGGAAGGAAATGAGAGTGATTATATACAGCTGAGCAAGCACAGTACAGAGAGTCCTAAATCAGTGATATGGCGTTCGCTGCTGGTGTTCTGTGGTAAAAATGTTTACCATCTGTGTAACTCTCTCTTTGTTATGGACACTAATGGAGCCTCCAAACATAAAAGCAAGGGGGTGGGAAACAAAAACACGATTAAGCCCAAGTACTTTAAAATCAGTTTTAGTTGTATATTACATAAGGAAATCCTGGCACTAAATGAAAAATGGATCAAAACCAAAACAGTGCAGTTTCAGGCTAAGCTCAGAAAGGCTACACAGAGCTGGGTTACTCTGCCCTGGAGGTCCTAGACAGATCCTTTAGGTACTGAGAAGCGGATCTAGTCTGGATGTGAGAGCAAGGTATGCTCCAATAGCTGCAAAGCCTTTCAGCCCCATCCTCACACTGAGCATGCCTGTGGCAGTGAGTTTCCTAGGAAGCAGCTGTGTTTGTATAAAGCTTTTCTGCAGAGGAACTTCTCCGCTGCTCATCTCCCACTGCAGAGCAGCCGTGATGGCCCAGGGAGTAAGAGAGTCTGTAATGAAATCGAAAACTAATATATGCCGTTCGGTTTGCAGTCTGTGCATAAAACCAAGTATCTGATTTGCTTGTGCTAGACATGTCACATCGTCACATATGAAAACAGGAGGAAATCACAAACCCCAGCCTCACTTCCATCTCAGGTATTTTTTACTCTACTCTTCAAAATCTATGTAAGGGAAAGGAGTTCCAGTGACCTGATACCTCCACTACACCTCAAGTAACTGCCTCACCATTGTCTTCTGATAGTGCCTTCCTCCCTCGCTGCCCAGAATGACACTGCAGACCATCTGTAATAATAGGAGTCCACACTGCTTCCTTGAAGCCTGAGGAAAAGAGCTTGGCTCAGAGTGCCCTACTACCACACAACATAACTAGCTATTGGGGCACCTATTCTCCAACTCCCAGTACATCCAAATTCTTTGGCAGCCTGTGCCCAGTTTCAGCAGTAATTTGAGGCTAGCATATGCACACAGCACAGCCCCAAAACAACACAAGATCATCTGTCACTAAGAAAAATGCATTTTCAGATGAGATGTTCCAGGTAAGCTGTTACATGTCTCATGTCGCTGGTGCTGGTATGAATGTTACTCTAGCAGAGCAGGAGTGGACATCATGAAGCACAAATCAAGCCAGGAAGAAGAAATGAAATAGTAGTTTGCTTTATCTACAGCAGGAGGGGCCTCTCAGCAGTGTCTCAATGGTGAAAGTAATTTTGGAATTGATTTGTGCCACCTGTAACATGACCAAAACTGAAATACCGCGTGGGTTTGAAAAAAGCTTCCAGAGATGGCACAAAGTTGAAGGAGCTTTCCCACTTGAAAAAAATACAAGTGAATCAGTCTCTAGCCTAAAATTCACCACTGCTTATGCATGGCCTACGCAGATGAACCACTGAGGGTGGATCAGCCAGTGATGCACTGGTGGAAACTCCTTCCTGAACTCCATGGAACTCAGTGACTTTTGGTTCCTTATTCCTCTCAGCAGGTGCTCTACAATTAGAGTTGAAAGTGAAAAGGGTAAAAGGTGCTGCTTGCCACAAGTAGAGCTGCTTCTAGAGTGCACCAAATAACAATGTAGGAAAACCTGCATGGACACAAGCCAGCAATCATAATCCTAACAATAAAGGAAAACTATGTAACTAAAAGAGTAAAGAACAACCCACTCACTCTTCAGATCACGAAGGGAAATTAATCAGACAGCGTCGATACTACTTTTCTAATTCTTACCTTCTCAGTGAACCCTCATGTTACTGAAGTATGTACCCAAGATTCCTGAAGTCATTCACTTTTTCTCTGTAATAATTTACCTGCCATCCAAGAGAAAAGTGGTGAACTTGGACATATCTACTAAAAACAAGCCTTTACTTTTCAGCATTTAACCATGACATGGTTATAAAAGTGTTTACTGTGCAAGGGCTGGGAGGGGAAGCCCTCTGTTTTGCATATAAATTCCCTTTGCTTGACACTTTGGCTCTAATACTGTTTCCTGCATACCTTACAGGTACGAGAGCTCAAATTATCTCTGATGATAATCTTTTTTTAACCTTTTCTACAGCTTCCATCACTGCTTTCCCACTGGATTTCAATAGGTTAAGAGACATCAACCTGTCAGAGCTCTCTTGATCTTCAAAACTCTACAACACTACCAGTGCATTCTGCTCTGTGACTGTGTTTCTACCACAAGTACCCATCTTTATTCAGATTAGAAATGGAAGTTCTGACCTCTCCTCAATGAGATATTTCTCACTGCAGTCATACAAGCCCTTGCAAAGAGTGGTTATTCCCTTTTATATTCAGCATTAGCTCAGACCTCTGGGACTGCCTGTCCTTGTTTTCTCCATCTATACTACTTCTGTGTCACTACCCTGTAAAGCCCAAAAATTTGCAAAATCACTGAACACATTGTTAAGATGTGGAGTTGCATGTGTTAAGAGATATTCAAAACGCAGCTGGACACAGCCCTGATCAGCCTGCTTTAGTTGACCCTGCTTTGGACGTGTCAGGGATATGTGTTGTCCCTTCCATTCTCAAACATTCTATGACTACAAGAGTCTTCTCTGGCCACTAAGAGTGCAAGTGTGTTTATACACTTACTTAGAATCATAGAATCATAAAATCATTACGTTGGAAGAGACCCACCAGATCGTCGAGTCCAACCATTCCCACCAATCTCTAAACCATGCCCCTAAGCACCTCATCCACCCTCACCTTAAACACCTCCATCGAAGGCAAGTCAATCACCTCCCTGGGCAGATTGCTCCAATGCTTAACGACCCTTTCCATGAAGAATTTTTTCCTTATCTCAAGCCTGAATCTCCCCTGGCGGAGCTTGAGGCCATTCCCTCTCCTCCTGTCCCCTGTAACTTGGGAGAAGAGGCCAGCACCCTCCTCTCCACAATCTCCCTTCAGGTAGTTGTAGAGAGTAATAAGGTCTCCCCTCAGTCTCCTCTTCTCCAGGATAAACAACCCCAGCTCTCTCAGTCGCTCCTCATAAGGCCTGTTCTCCAGCCCCTTCACCAGCTTCATTGCTCTTCTCTGGACTCGCTCCAGAGCCTCAACATCCTTCTTGGGGTGAGGGGCCCAGAACTGAACACAGGATTCGAGGTGCGGTCTCACCAGTGCTGAGTACAGGGGGAGAATGGCCTCCCTGGAACAGCTGGTGATGCCGTTTCTGATACAGGCCAAGATGCCATTGGCCTTCTTGGCCACCTGGGCACACTGCTGGCTCATGTTCAGTCGGCTGTCGACCAACACCCCCAGGTCTTTCTCCTCCTGGCAGCTTTCCAGACAGACTTCTCCTAGTCTGTAGCACAGCACAGGGTTGTTGTGTCCCAAGTGCAGGACCCGGCATTTGGCCTTGTTAAGCCTCATGCCATTGGTCTCAGCCCAGAGGTCCAGCCTGTTCAGATCCCTAACACTTCACATTTAACATTGCATTTCTCTTTAGCTATTTAAGACAAATTAGGAAACAGTAACATTCTGGGGTTTCATTTTGCCAACAGAGTGGTAGGAAGTATTTTAAGGGTGTAGAAACTGAGTGCCTCTCTTGCACCCTGAGATGCTTCCCAACTTCTTAAAGTTATCTTCTGCTTTATAGGAAATATTAGCACAGTTTGTGCCTCATAAAAAACACCACTTGATACAATAAACCAGGATATTTCCATTACCACATTATACTTTTCTCAGCCGGTGTGTCAAAAAATGAACTGTGGGACAGATGCCTTTTAGAATGTAGCTCTGATCTTCTTAATGCAGTGTCCAGATCTGGCCTTGGTACAGTGACCACACATTGGGTTGTTCTGCTTGCTGAGTATTTGCTAAATGCTAACAGTGGGCTTGGAACTTAGAAGGCTAAGGGAGGGCTTCCCTACGGCTCTTTTACAACTAAAAGATAAACCTAGGAAGAAAAAAACAAAATAACACAGAACCCTCACAAAAAAAAACAAGGCACGCCCAAAGACTTGTAACAGAACACTAGTATAAGTAGATCAAATTCAAACATCTTTGTTTTTCCTCATATGAAGACTGACCTCGAAGACAGCAGTGAGACCTGGTTCTGAGGGCACGTGAGGAGAAATCACTCTGAAGTAGGGAACAGAAGGAGGTAGCAGTGGAAACACAGGACATCACTACAGCTTAACTACCCATAGGGCTTTTCGGCCTCAATGGAATATTCCCACACCCCGCTCAGCGCTGCTGTGTCACACACACCAAAGATCTCTGGCACAGGGGCAGTTTGTTTTCACTATCCTTACAACTGAGCAGGCCTTTTCTTTTCATCCATGGTGCCCTGACCTCCCTTTTCTCCCTCCCCCCAATCAAACAATTATCATCAGATGCAGGAAGAACCTTGTTGTGGTTCTGCTGCTCATAACACAATTTGCTATGTGAATGCTTCCTGTGCACCCTGCCAACGTGGCATCTCTCCAAGTCATAAGACTGGTGTGTGGGAGATGGTCACACAAGCACGATACTTCCTACTACAACTGCTCTGCCCTTCACCTTCCTTCACCTTACAGTGGGCAAGGGCTATAAATATCAACTTGCATGAATGAAATTAAGATGGAAGCCGCCTGTTTGTACCAGGATGCATCTTTGCAGCAGCACAGATTGCTATCCTCCAGATAAGCAAGGACGCACAAGATCTCTGTTAAAACTTCACTAATGTGATTTTCTATGTACTTTACACAGAAAAGAATTTATGTGAAGCTTTAGTTTCATAAAAAAGTGAAATAAATTGTCTGTTCCAGCTTGGTAAAGCCAGTTCCCCTGTTACCTGCACAGAGCCTTAAATGATCATCAGGAAAAATCTGCAAAGCTTTGAAATATCAACTGAAGGCTAATAGCAGTTTTTACGAGCAATGAATAGACTGGACCCAGACACTGTGAGATACACAACAGGGATAAAGAAAGAATGCATGAGTCCTTGGTGTTCCCTGTCTGTAATACTTACATCTTAACTTCAGTAGCTGTATGACTTCCTGATGCATAGCAATTATTCTGTAGTTTATTCTTACCCTCACACTTCACCTAAATAATACTTATGGAACAACATGACAGTTAATGTCAGATTAATACTAGTACCTCTCTTCTCCACCCGTTCATCTGTCTAGCAAAAAAAACCCAAGTGTGCCTAAAAAAAACCTGACACAGAAAACACACAAGAGAAGCAATCTGAGAAAAGACTGAGAAGATAAATATGGCAGAAAAAAAAAATAAAAGATGACTAGAAAGAACAAATGGAATATCAGGAAAAAGACTTGACATGGCATAAGACAAAATAATATAAAGCTTTGGTGATGAAGACTGGACTTCATGTATAAGGCAATAAATCCCATCAAAAGACACAACACAGAAGCAGACCATTTTAAAGAAAGCATGGTTGAACATGCATTCTGGAGTCCATGAAAGGCATCTGGAAAGAGGAACTGAAACCAATTTTAGTTAAGAGACAAATGCACAGGCAAGGGGTTCAGCTGTGGGAACAAAAAAGTATAGAACACAAGTAAAAGCCAACTGAACGCATGATGACAGCACTTAGAGCCCCATACTGGCTTCCTACCTGCTTCAAAGCACCGTGCAGCATGTTAAGTTTGACCTCTGACATGGTCTGAGAGTTGGCCTTTCCCTCAGTGACGGTGCTAGCAGTAGAGAGATTTTAGCTCACAGACAACCAAAAGGCAATGAAATAGGAAAGCAAAAAAATTAGAGCTATTTCATCGGTTTGTGAATTTAATTACATATCCTTCTGTTTACTCTTCTTTTGTCAAATGTTACGGTGCTTTAACAATGAGAAAACAAAATTCACTAAAGTAATTTACAGGAATCTATTTATTTGAGCTTAGGATACAACCCACAGTCATAATGAGCAGCATGTTGCAATATTTTCACTATTTAAGACACGAAGTGAAAAATACCAAACACATCTAAAATTGCATTAGGGATTTGTGCAGACAGAAGGTAATTACACAAAGTGGACTTTGGCCAAGACTTCAGAATATGAAGCAATCTCAGAACCTTGTGGAAATTACCATGGGATCTTTAATGATAAGTGGCACAAATCTTCATTTAAACTGTCCTAAAGAAGATGCCTCCTCTAACTGCACATTGTCCCTTTGCTACGTGGACTCACAGCACCATCATACTCCAAAATTAGATGGCACGTCCAACACTTTGACACACAAGTGGAAACATAAAAACAAACAAACAAAACCAAACCCAAAGCACAGCCTTTTTAAAAATCAATCAGGAGTAGACATCTCGAGTATTTCACATGCACAGAATTATTTCCTTCCCCCTCTGTCTGATCTATTTCAGATTAGTAAGAGATCCCTTATTTTAGGTCAATGCTATGACAATCAAAGTATGCCAACATAACCTTCCTTTTCTTAATTAGCATTTAACAAGAAGTTTGTCATCCTCTAGAAATATTTCTTTCCATAAGGGAGAATAACCTTGAACAGAAACAAAACTAAGCCGAGGAGAAGAGAAAAACAAAACTGAAGCTCTCAACATACTTACATGCCTTTAAAATACATTTGTTTAAATACCTTTAAAATTTAAATAAAAACATCTAAATAAAAATGTACTTCATCTCTCAGAAGCAAGCACAGCACTGTATCTGTATTCATAACTACTTGGGGAAAACTATCCACAAAGAAAGTCCCTCTTTTGTACATGCTTCCTACCATGGACCACGTGCTCATGAAACTCATTGTTTATCTAGTCTGGAAACAAAAAAATGCCATGAAAAAGCAATCATAAGGCAGATGGCCAGTTTCACTAATCTGACCCTATTTCTTCCAAGTAAATCTAGTCAACTGTTACAATAGTGATGCCCCAAATAATCCATCATTCCTATAATACTTAGATTTGCATATTTAGGTTAGAAATGCCCAGCATAGCTGGATTAAGACTTTTCTCCCCAGTAAAACAATGCTTTGTCATAAATTCTGCTCAAGAGATCATGTTGATTCTTAAACCAGACGTGTCCACACACTGAAAACCTGAGTGGAAGCAATCTCGCAAACCATTCTTACCAATGCTCCCCTCTATAGCCAAAATGTGTTTGGAAATTTCCTCTTGTTTTACCTAAACACAACCGTAAAGAGTGACAAATGCAAAGAATCTCTCTGTAGCCACCCTCATGATAACAGATGACAAGACGCAGCACAAGCTTCATCTCTTGCTAATTAAACGAATCAATTAAGAGACTATTGTTGCAACTGTGTAACTGCTGTTCTACAGTGGCAATAACAACCCCACGGGGAGGTCTTTTACTACATTAAAATGCTGTCCTCCACAACTCCATTTGATATTATTAGAAACAGTTATTTGCGTCTTGCTGTCATATTAGTAGCAAAGGCAAATTATGGAAATATGCAGACCAGAATGGTCCCAGTATGAGATCAGGTTTGGGTTTCAGCCTCCAAGGGAACAATTGCTGAAATTCCAAAGTTCCCTAAAGTTCTTTAATGGAACTGATAAATCTATCAGCACAGCATCCATTTAGATTCTAGGTAAGGGTCACATATTTGCATACTTTCCTGCTAAGCTGATACAATTCAACTAGATAAATTATCATATTAAGTTTACCCTCCTGAGTTAAACTGATGGAGTTCAAAATTGTTTTCGATGGTTGTCATTAATCGCTGTTACATCCTAAATGCTCACTTTGAAATCTAATTGTGCTGGTGCACCAAGGGTCATATTAATAGCATTTTTAATGTTAAATCTTTGTAAAACATGTTTATTTTACTGATATTATCACTGAAGCCTAGAAGACTAATGAGGAACAAAGTATATTTATTATCAATGAAAACTTCATTTAAAATTTACATTCAGAGACTTCAGTTAGCTTTACTAACTTCATCATGCCTTTGTTTCATTAAGATTTCTGGTTAAGCTTCAAAGCCATAAAAATTAATACCTACTAAACAGTTCTTGGGTATATGCCAAAGTTGTAGCCATCAAAAACCTGTTTAAAAACATAGGCTACACATATATTTATTACTTGGCAGAAGACATCATCTTCAGAAGAAAACACCAGATCTTCACTACGAGGTAACAATCTTGATACAGTTAAAAAAAAAAAAATCAAAACCAAAAACCAAAAACCAAACAAAGCAACTAATAATTATTCTAACACTAGTAAATCTTATTCTACCCAAGGAAATGACTTGTGTTACCCTTGGGTAACCTGTCCATTTGTGGTCCAAAAAGCAACAGGCAAACCAACCAAGTTCAGTCCTCATCCTTAAAGCATTACTGAGCTCAAAAAGAAACTTGTCAATTGAAGAATGGAAAATCCTTACTTTTACATTTGGTTATTGCCAAGGGATAATGGGCATAATTTCTTATATGCAAAGCCTACAGATGGCACACACATTACAGAATCCACTAACATTAAGGATGTTCACGGGAATTCTGACTTACATATGATGTTATCACACATTTTTTCTCTGCAAATTAAAACTTTAATTGAAAACAGAAGAAAAGGCCAAGATGCAAAAAAGAACAAACAAAAAGCAAAACACTGTATAATAATAGCCCATTTCCAGCTTGGTCTTGCAGGGAAAAAAAAAGCTTGCCATCCAGATTTGTAAGGGTGAAGGAAGTAGGTTGTTAAACATTTGTCACTGTGAGCTTAATCATACAGTCAAAGCTTCCATCTTTATTGCTATTTAATTGGTCTTTTTAAGAATAGCAGAGAAAGAAAAAAAAAAGGAGGAAGCTGTCTGGAAGCTCATGAGATCACATACAGACTGAAAAGTTCCAGGACAATCTGTAAGCCTCAGCAATGGTACAGAAAGCTGGAAGCGTGCAGATAATTCATGTCAGGAGGGAGTGGGAAGTAAAATCAGCAGTGAGAAGTAAAGTTAGTATCCTGACATGTAGCTCCTAGAATTACCTTAGATACATAAACGATGAACACACAATAAGCCAGGACACAAAGGCAAAGATTTTGATGAATACCTCTACATAAAGATCTCAATTTCTGACACTCTTCATAAACAACATACAAGGTCCAACACAAAAAAATAAGACTGTGCCTATAACTCTTTTTATTTAGCAAACTAAGAGAGTTAACTACTATCACCTTCTGAGTTCCTTTCTGAGCTGACACACAGCTGCATACCATGCTGACAATGTTCAAAGCAATTCTGCAGGTTTTCTGAAAGGCTGTATAGGATCTCCATCAGTTTTGCTTTCACATCTTCTACATCTATTCTACATAAAATGGGTTCCTTTGAGTCCCGACTTAATCTTTGTGATCTATTCACCATAAACCTCCCTCAATAATCAAAAAGTTTCCATTGTGATTTCTTCAGTTTCCCGAGAAACTGGATATTAACTCGCTGTTTACTCTTGCACACCAACATTTTCTGAGCGAGAGTAAGAAAACATTTATATTTGAACATGCGTACACTGAGTGAAGCGATCGAGCTGAGCCTTGTCTCACTGTGACAGGTTAGAATACATTCTGTAATCATCTTCTTTGTCTCTCCCCTTCCACTCTTAGTTCCCAAGCTACAGTATCAGGTTTGAGTTTTTTGTGTCAGACTTTGTACATAACTAATAACCCTGATTGTGTATGAAAAAACCTTTTGCCAATCTACCTGGAAGTAGCTAAATAATAATCAAAAAGTCATTAAGTGATCACATCTGTAATAGAACACATGCCAGTTACACTAAAGAGCATGGCCAGGGCTTGACAGAGACTAGTTTTTCTAAATTCAGTGTTCTCAACCTGGAGTTTGCAGATCCAGTTGTGGCAGTGGGTTATTTCAACTGGGTCTACAAAAAGGCTGAAGAACAGAAAGTGTAGCATTAACAAGCTAGTAGTAATCGTAAGAGAGCTTAAGCTTCCCCAGCAGAACTTCAAATATTTTGTAAATCAAAGGTGGCAAAAAAGCACTCCATCAGCGATGAGACTGAAGCAATGGAAGAATCTCCAGTGAGAAGGTTGAACCAAGAAAGCAGTGGGAGGAAACTCCTATACAGATGGCTTGATTCTTAGGCCAGAGCAATTCCAATCTGTTCCACATGGGTTTGTATATCGTGTTCACCACTGAAGGAACACTGTAAAGCAATATACTGATCAACACGACTAACATGTCACATACATGTCCTTTCATCCTTCCCCAGGGGAAAGAAAAAACTGCTTTTCAAACAACAAAGCTGGTGAAGGGGCTGGAGAACAGGCCTTATGAGGAAAGGCTGAGTGAGCTGGGGTTGTTTAGCCTGGAGAAGAGGAGGCTGAGGGGAGACCTCATTGCTCTCTATAACTACCTGAAAGGAGGTTGTGGAGAGGAGGGTGCTGGCCTCTTCTCCCAAGTGACAGGGGACAGGACAAGAGGGAATGGCCTCAAGCTCCACCAGGGGAGGTTTAGGCTGAATATTAGGAAAAAATTTTTCACAGAAAGGGTCACTGGGCACTGGCACAGGCTGCCCAGGGAGGTGGTTGATTCACCTTCCCTGGAGGTGTTTAAGGCACGGGTGGACAAGGTGCTAAGGGGCATGGTTTAGTGTTTGATAGGAATGGTTGGACTCGATGATCCGGTGAGTCTCTTCCAACCTGGTGATTCTATGATTCTATATTGCTGGTCGGAAGTTGCAGAACATAAGATCAGAAAAATGGCACAAATGTCAAACAGAATACAGAGAAATTTCCCACTAGGGCTGGGAACTTCTTGCTGTTTGGACTGTCTCTTTCAAGCGAAGTGTTCCACCGGCTCAGCAGACCATCACTGTTAAGCATGGCCTGTAGCCCAAAGCTGACAATGACATAACAGACGTGATGGAGCCAGGCCACTCATTAACCGAGAATACAGACAGTATTTCTTTATTTGAAATTCTGCACAGAGGCCATTATGTACAGTCTAGAATAGGTTTAATGCTTCTATAATAATCTAAAGTTCCCTGTTTACTTAAAGCTTTTTTAGCATTATGGGCTGCCTGCCCAGATGTATTTCATTGCTGAAGTCCAGCTGACAGAGGTGTGAATAACCAGCAAATGACTGAGGCCATCACTGGGCCCGCAAAACACATTCCTCTCGTGTAAGAGCACAGAAGGTGGAATGAAGAGACAAGAGAAATGACAGAAACTGGAGGCTAACTAGAAAGTGAGGAATGAAGGGTGGTGGGCTTTGGTCCTGTGAAAGACTACTCAAACATACAGGCTTTTGAACTGCAGAGGCTGAAGCAGAATCTCTGTGTATATATCTTAGTATTTTTCTATACATCTTTGTGTTTCTTATAAACCTACTTCTGTCAGCTGCCTACAGGCAGGAGACAACCCATACAGGACTGCTTCCTTGTTTCATGGTACTCTTGCTTTTGGGCACAGTTTTGGACAATAATCTGAAGCACGGATTATCTTGTTTCCTTTTTCTTTGTACAATAAATATACTGCACAATAAGATTCCTTGGTGTTATAGTTATGCTATTTATAAATACACTATCTGATTAGTTCTAGTTTAAAATAACAGAATAGCAGGACCCCGTGAGCACATGACATGTAGTCATGTCCACAAGAGAGATCAATGAATAAAACCTCATATAAGTCTCAATTACAGCAATACGCCACAATCTGCTCTGAAATAATTTAATTAGGACTCAAAATGTTATCATCCCAAGCAAATTAAACCAAATCAGTGTAGTTTCCCATTTACCAATCACTTCTTCCAGCTAAAGGTATACAGAAATTGCTTGCTCCTTCGGGAAACGTCTTTGTATGCTCTCCAACAGCGCAAGTCCTATGTCGTATCTGAGACTTGTAACCCTCTACTGAAAAACAATCCAGAAAAAATAAGCTATCTAACACCATTACAATTTGAAAAAAATGCTCAAGGAGCAAAGAATTTCTACTCATGATCAGAAACAAACAAATATGTTATTACAAATCCATATAGATCCCTAAATGATGCTAACAGTGTGCACTGAAAGCTATGATTTCACTGGGGAAAGCAATGTGTTTTTTTCCTGTTGTCTACTAAAACAACAGAAATATGCTGCTGAACACCAGCAGAAACATTTGTCCTACTGTCTGCGTGTTTACCATACGTTATGCAGCAGAATTCATATTAAGCTGTGGTCTTTCTGCTGCAGAGTAGTTTTCTCTGTCCTTCACCTAGCTAACTGGGACAGCAAGGATGTTTCTAATAGAGGAGCATATCTTTCACTTCTCCTTTGAGCGTCAGGTAGCTTCCTGAAGCAAGGACTTGTGTTTTACCAAAAACCAGTAGCAGGATTGTTTCTACTGTCCAACATCAAAAAAATCGAGTGAAGCCATTTATCGAAGCTGATGCCCTCCTGACAAGCCGGGGAGCTGTGCTCCTTATCACCTGGTTCTAAAAATACGTTCTGATGGACAGGTCAGCGGTGTGTACACTCAGTAGCATCGTGCCGCCTGCCACCACTGAAGCATCATCAACATTTGCCCCTGTCAAAAGTAACACAGAATGCTCAAAGCTTTCTGTAATGTTTTCTATTACGAAAAAAAGCGCAGAGCAATAATTTCATAAGCTGTTTCTTACATTAATAACAATAAGAAATATATAATGGTGAGCTCAAAATTTATTTTCAGGACCTTTATTAAGATGATATTCTTTTCTTTCTTTGAACATTTATACTTGTGCATGTGTACTTATAAACATGCTGATATGCACATACAGACTGTGTATCTATATATTTGTAGGGGATATCATTGTAAGGAAAAGCCATCCTTCCCCCCACACTGCCTAGCTTGAGTGTATTAAGTTGAAACAAAAGAGTACAAGGACATCTGAAGAGCAAAAGACAAATTAAATAAAGACAAGGACTTAGGGGAAAGGAGAAGGACAGTAGGTTGGAGGAACTGGTAGGAACACAGGTGCAGACCCTGACTTGGATTCTATGGGAAAATTGCTATCAGAGCAAACCCTGGGAAGCAGACTTCATTACTGCTTCTCCACCCCCTCACTGAAGTTTTCTCTCTGGATTTGATCAGCAAAACATGTGCATAATTTATATTAAATAAAAATGGTGGTTAGCGTACTACAGGCTTTTCTTTTTAGTTCTCTTGAGAATTTTAGTTGTAATCACATACTTGATTTCCCAAAATACGTAGGATCCAAGAAACACATATAAGCTAGTCAGTAAGATCTGATATATATGACAAGCCATTAGCCGTTTCATCATCAATTCTTTTAAGGCTAAAACCCACATCAATACTATACCCTCTTTTGTCTTCTGCTGTTGCACAAGGCCCAGCACAAGAGTTCTAGTCTGTAAGTGAGACTCTGAAGCACTTCTAACTTATGAATACAAACTCTTTTCATATCTAACTTAACGGCAAATTCAATTTTTAACGTCACTAAATGCACAAATCAGAATTTTCTCTGCTACAGCACCCACTTACAGGGGACCAATTAAAATATTTTCAATATTATGTTATCAAGTTGCATTTGTGGTTTTATCTTATCTCTTGGATTATTGTTTTCTTCTCACACCAAGGCTATTGTATCAGTCAGCTAGCAGCAATCTCACATATGCAGGATGATGTGTCAGCTCTGGAGTCGCATTACAAATGCCACAGTGCAGAAAAACTTTTATTTTGTGTCTTATTTGCAACTGCTGCTTTGCTTGATATTGAATAGACAAATAAATGTAGATGCATATGTAGAAATATATCCATAGAAGCAAAAAATATTATGGGCACTTTTCATCTCTTAAAAATAACATGCACGTCTACAAGTGTTCTTGGTAAGTTCACTCTTACCGTGTTGTGTTTTCCCTCCCAAAAAATAGCTTCATGTGACTTGCACAAGAACTAATCAGAAGTAGAATGAAAGCATTATCATATGCAACCTTAATCTACTTTTGTCCAAAACAGTGCACAGAGATGTCAGGACTAAATTCCAAAGGGAACGTTTCATTCCTAGGCTTTCCACTGTTAATGTCATAACAGGTAAACCTGTTGGCAGCAATTACGATGACTTACTTTAAAGGATACTTCAAATTTATTTCATTTTCAGAACTACTTTTAGGGGCATAAGGAACTTGTAAAAATGCAATGACTGCATTTTAATCATGTGAATCATGGAATCTGATGCTGCTTCAATTACATGTCTGTTTGTAAGCATCCATCATCTAACACAGATTTTTAGTTTCTACATTATAGACAATTGCTCAAAGTAATAGCAAATAAAAAAAAAAAATCTATTTTATGGAGTAAATTCCGTCCAATGGTGTAAAATCTGATTAGGATTTTAAAACTAGTTCACTCCAACAAAGTCTGGGAGAACCACAGAACAATTTGTATCACTATACAGTCTTTTTATGAAACAGTTACTGACCAACCTCTGGCATATGACGGTATGTGGTATGGAGAAGCATCAGAGATAAAAAAGTTAAGGTGGTGGTGAAGAGTGGGTTTGATCCTGATATGGATCAAACTCGACTATGTTGCTATAAACTTACAAATCCACAACCAGTTACTTTTAAATCCCATATAAACAAAACAGATGCAGACCTGAATCACTTGAAATGTGGAATGCAGATACTGTGCACCACGTCTGGTAACTTAGCTTCAGAAATTTACCTGAATTCAGCTGTTAAGTTCAGAGTATTTACACATAATACAAACCTTCACAAATATAAGCAGAAATGTGCTGCCAGTGCCATTTACCTATTTTCTGTTTAGATTATATTCTTCCATCAACATAATTCTTGACAATAGTTATACATACTTACCACTGTGCCCAGAAACTGAATGCTTGTATCTCCAGAGGCATTCCGAGAAAGCCGCTGGAAAAAAAGAAAAGAAAATATATATGTAAAAACTGATTAGAAGCTTCTCCAGAATTTGAAACGATTCCATTTTCTTTCTGTCACATCACTGTAAAGTAATCAAAACTAATCAAGTACACAAAACTATACATAAAACAGATGACGTATAACAGTTTCCTTCAAGAATTTCAGTACTATAAATCTAATTCATATTTCAACTCAGAATTAGGTTTTGTTTCAGTCAACTCAATAGAATTTATTTCTGAAGAACAATGAAAACAAATATGGCCAAATATAACACAGAACAACCTTGGGCTTGCAGAAAGACAAATGTCATGAATAATGAGACGTTTGTGATTCTGTATTCCTGTTACTCACATTTAGTATTATCTTCATTCTCTCCTAATGAGAGACATTTTAATCTCTCTTTAAAATGCAAACCTCCAATGATGCTACTTTGAAAACAGGGGAGAAAAAATGACCTTATGAAAATGTCTGGTCACCTACTGTGGTTCAGGAGTTGATTGAAGTTATTAAACAGTTTTCAAATATTACACTGTCAGTAAGCCACAAGACAATGCAGAAAATACATTACTGATTTAACACAGTACTATCCGTAATCTAAATATGCCAAACGCAAAAAATATTCCTTCTTCTTGTGAATCATCCCCTTTTTCAAAGCGAAAAGCTTTTCTCCCTTTTTCTTCCTGTTCTTAAATTATGGCCCCAGTCACAGAATACAGCCCTAATACACAATGCCAGGTGCACATTATGAGTACAGAAACACAGATTTAAGAAGGTGCATATAAGACACAGAGATCTGCATGGAGATCTTTGGCATTTTAAAGACAACAAATCCTAGGAACAGGGCTGCAAATCATCTTGAGAGAACTCCTGGTCAAGTATCCCTGGCAGACTCAAAACACACCCTTATCGCTCCCAAATGATGTGTTTCCATAACCCATTCTTCAAATCTCACCATTGAAGAGATTTCACAGTCTTCCCAAGCAATTTATCCCAGTGTTCAGCACCCTTACCATTAGGAAGATGTGACTAAAAGAACCCTTACTGTAACTGCAGGGCGTTAGTTCTCTTTTTCATCCCACACAGGAAATATAGATTATTCCCTTTCTTTTTAAAGCTGTGTACAAGTATGTTAACAACCATTATCACGGCTCCTTTTAGTTTTGTCTTCTCTATGCTAGTGAGAAAGTGCTATACAACAACAGCTAGATATCCCCCAAAACAATATTAACAGCAATACATCAAATCCGGGGCCCTTTTCAATAACAGTGCATGTTCATAAGCTACACTTTATGAAGTAATAATTACTACACCCCAAACATGCTTATTTTTTGACTTAACAGGTCACACACTGACACTGCAATCTGTACAATCATATGAAAACAAAGGATGATGTGCCAAAGCCTGACATATTTCAACAATAACGATTAATGGAATGGAAAATATGGGAAATTAAATTTCATACAAAACCTGACGTTTACTTTTATAAAGGAAACAGGAATATACACTTTTCCCACAGTCTAGGATAAACACAATCAGGTTTTGGAAACCACAAAGAAGAACAAAGTACCGGCTGCCTACAATGAATGAACCGCATGCCAAAACAAACAAGTCCCAACCACTTGATAAGCTGTCAGAAAATGGCAAGCCGAAAAAAATTAAAGGATTTAATTTCTTTTTTTCCTGGAATGCCCTCCACCCTTGTTAGAGTTCTGTCACTTATTGTACTACCCTTTTGTCCACTTTCAAGGGTCATTAGAGACCTTTTCATGTCCTAATAAAAATTCCATTTTTTTTTTGGCTAATCTCCTCGTCACACAGAAAAACACAACTTAAAAAACAAAACAAAATGAAAAATGCAGCCCTTTTGTCATTTTCTTTAAAGACTTTCAAAGTAAAGCCAGGTATTTTGACAACTTGACTTACTTTTCACAACTGAAAACCAAATCATTGAAGTATTTCCTCACACAGATTCTCTTTACTCACAACTAAATAAGCTAGCATAGCAATAACCAAGTCCTTTCAAAACTAATTTAATAACTATTTTAATAAAGCCAAATATACATGTATATCAAGAAGGCACCTTTTAAAGTCACATAGTCTCAAGGCAAGACAAAAATGTAAGCAGCCTTTTTCCTGCTCTGACGTTGTGTTGAAGTGCACTGGTATCACAGCACAGTAAAACCGCACTGCTACTGTTTGTTATGTCCAAGATACAAAGCATTACATTCAGTTGTTGATAGCATCAAGAGTCTAAAATCTAAAAGATTCTAGAGGTACTAAAATCTATCCCTTGAACTAACAGCCAGCAGGGCGGGGGAGGAGAGGGGAAATTGGGGAAGGCAACTAAAACAGTTGAACAGAGGAGAAAAAGAAATCACCCTTCTGGGTATATTTAAGGAAAAAAAAACAAAAAAAACCAAAAAAAAACCAAAACCAAAAAAAAACCCCAAGAAAGAAAGGTACAGAATTCTCCAAGTGACAAAACATATGTTGCACCAAGACCAAAAAAGAGAACTGCCAGGCTTTAGAGAACCACGTTACAAAAGAAGTCAGCACATTATCATAATTAATGTTTCAAATTACAGTTGTAAATAAATTGTTAGATGTGATTAGATTTTTTTTTTTTTAAGTATATTGAAAGGAGTTATTTCTTTTCCACTGGCGGGCTTGTGTTTCTGGGATTTATAAATGTAATTGATGTTTTCAAGAAAATGAAAGGACATGGTTAACAATTATTCTTTTATTTTCCACCTCTTTAGAAAAAGGACTAGTCTCCAGTTTCTCTTGTAAAGTTAGATATTTACATATTCTGTACCCCATAATAGAGGGTTTCATATTGCATGCAATAGCAGGAAAGTAATCAAATAGAGGTAACAAAAGAGAACAGCTAATTATATGCAGTCATTATTTTTCTAATAAATTGCAAATTATTTACTAGGAGGTTTACACTGAAAAGCAAAGGAAGTCTACCACCTGATCAAAGACAAAACAACACTGTATGCTTACCTACTAAAATTACATTGTTGGCTTCAATTATGTGATCGTAGACATAACCAATGCTCTTCTGGTTGATTCAACACATAGAGCTTCAGACTAACTTAATTAGCATAACATGAGTTAGAAGTATAATCTTTTTCCTTATGATAAAGTAACAAGCTAAATCAAATCTGAAAAAAAAATCACAACTTAAAAAAATCCATCTGCAGTCTCAAAGCTGTCAAATGGGCGTGAGTGTTACATAAATATTATATGTATTTTTACACACACAGGTTACAGAATGCTATACTGCATATGCTATGTATATACAAACAAAATACTTATGCACACATGAAAAAATAGACAAGTGTACAGAACCATACAAAATGTGTTTGATTTTCCTCTTCTAGCTTAAGTGTATGCCATGCCACAGTCATTTCACAAATAATCGTTTTAATCTGTAAATCCCAGTAAATTACCAGAGGTTAGTGTGATATGACTTTAAATTCTTCTGCTTTGCCATAGAAAATTATTTCCACTTAGTTGGGTACCAATGATCTATTCATTGTAAAATGCAGTAGGGTTACAATCAGCTTTGCATTAAGCCTGCAGTGGATGAGCACTTGCAGATAAAAATACTAACAACCTTTTTACATGAAGGAGGATGAAGTAGCTCAGCAAAACATAAAATATATATTATTGAAAGAGATACTAAACCGACATATATATTTTTAGGCAACAACAAGATCGCAGAGTACTTTCTACAGTTCTTCTGGTGTCTTTGCCTCCCCAAGCTATCAGAGGGGGCAGCTGCAGGGAAGGAATGATACCAAAACAAAGAAAATCCCACCGACCAAAGCAATTTTTTTGCGTTGTTTACAAATTAAAAAGTAACGTGTCAAGTCAAAATGAATATGAACTGGCCAAGAAAAACTTACATATAAGTTTCTCAAACTCGTTTCACTTGAACTACTATATAGCACCCATATTTGTTGAAAGTAAAACTGGAGACCATTTGCTCCAGAAAATGTACAGATTGTCATTTGGCAACATATTTTTCCAGCTTTTTCAAGCCATGGCATGATTACATTAGCAGTCACACAACATGTATCAGACTGTACAGAACAAAAAAAATAACAAGCCCTGAAAACCTACAGATAGACTATGGGCAAAATTTTGAGCGAAACACTGTAGTTTCTCAGCATGGGGCTGTTTTTCAGAATGCAGGAGTTCTTGCAGTCCCTGGTGCTTCATTTCAACTGCTTGCTACCAGAAATTCTGAACAACTTATGCCATGAATTTCAGAAGGAGAACGCTGTCCACTTTTTGGCCAATAATTATAAATACAATCTAGCAAAATACAGGTCAGAATCATCCGCTGATAGGTTTAATTAAAAAAAATATTCCCACAATAGGGAAATCAGGGGAAGATACTACAGTATTTTGCCTTGTAAAGTTATGGCATGTTCATCTGCTAATACCTCATCTATTAGATTTTGTACATTATAGCGTGCTTGGAAATTTGGAAAGCTCCATCATCCACTTACGTCACTGCCATTTTTGGAGTCTAATGCTTGGATCAGGGAGGAGGAGAAGCTGCAAAAGTAGCTGTGAAATCATCTTGTCAAAACGTGAGGATTATTTAGGCTTTAACCCCCACTTCTAGTACCTCTTCAGAAAACAGGACTTCATTTCAGCACTCCCTTTCCACTATGCAAAATCCCAGTCTAGGGATGCATTCCCAGACGAACAATGTGACCAAGCCTTCTTGTATGTTGGAGACTGGATCCATTGCACTATAAGTTCAGACTCATGCAGCCTCACAAGCCTTTCCACTTTAGGGGGCAACTCTACTTTTGTCACAATTTAGCATTCTCCACTGGTGGTGCCATAATTTCCTCCCCCTGGTGCATTAAAGTACAGATGGAAACGTAACTCAATTGCATGTGCTGCTCTGCCCTTAGTCATTATCAGTTTTAGATTATACTTGATAGAAAATGAATCCTCCGTTAGCTGTTCTTTCTCAGGGCACATCTGCATCTTCCAGGTTCTTACAAGGGCAGCAGTCACCCAGTAGGGAACAAGATGATCAAGTCTTGCTGCATATGAAGTGTTTTCACATGTGAAAGAAGTCTAAGACTGGCATAAATTGTACTATGCTGAAGTATTCTTCCCCTTTAAAAGGGATCCTGTTGAGATGCTGAGATACTGGCTTTCCCCAGCACCTGTTGCAAGCTCAGTCCTTTCCCAGGGACTAAATGAAATCTGTTCCCAAATAGTACAAATATGGATGTTGAACACATTGTGAATGGCTTACAGGGCATCAATCCACACAGGGAAACTGCACCTGCACCTTTGTAAGAGGATGAGGCACTATCTCACTGCTTCTAAAAGAAGAACCATCCTCTGCATACCCGGGATTTAATTATAGTAGATGGCTTAGGAATGTTGTGTCCTCCCATAAACAGAAAAAAGGGAAACACAGAACCTTCTCATTATTTCTTTAGGTGATATCCAGCATTACTATCACTTATCACTTCTTTTTCTCAAGCTTTAGAGATGCATACATTTAATATTAATACCACTGCAGTAATGCCATTGTATATGCATAGAGCACCTTCCAAAAACGCCCATGTGCTCCTTTAAAACAAACAAAAAACATAGGGAAGTGTTTATTTGGTGTTGGTAAGTAATGAATCTAAAAGACATTTACTCCAAGTTAACACTTCCAGCTACTTTACATTTACAATAATGAAGAGTTTAATAATCCCTGTGAACTTCTAAACTTTTGCTGTTGTTAATGTTAAATCACAAAATGACTAAGACTTTCAGAAACTTTACCTCTATTTTGACATGCTGTAGTGTGTTTTGCTCTTATAGAGGGACAGTGCACAAGTAATATGCTGCCATATGATTGTAAATTGATAATGTTTATGACTGCCCTGAGACAGATACCTTGCAAGACCTCTAGTCCTTCCTCACCCTTTCACATCCTTCCTCTTCCTTCCCCTTTGCTCTCTGAATGCGTTGCCATATTCAATAGGACATCAGGTAATGGCTTTAAATGGAAAACGGGGAGATTCAGACTAGAGATTAGGAAGACATTTTACAGGTGGGGAGGCACTGGGACAGGCTGCTCATAGGAGTCGTGGATGCCTCATCCCTGGAAGTATTCAAGGCCAGGCTGGAAGGGGCTTTGAGCAACCTGATCTAAAGGAAGGTGCAGGGGCATCGGAACTGGAGGATCTTGAGGTCTCTTCCAACCCAAACCATTCTATGATTCTATTCCATTTTTCAAGAGCACCATTCCTTGTCTTTCAAGGTTTAGATATCATAAAATTGCAATGTCTGTCAACAACTGAATTGAATGCTTTGGTCTCTGAACATATATAGAATTCTTCGTTTTACAGAATTCTATAGAATCCTAAGCATTATCTGTCATTAAAATTTTTAGCTCTTCCAGAAAAAAATACAGCATAAGATATGCCGAGAACTAACATTATCTGATAAACCCTATGAGTAGCACAGGATATTACTAACCCCTTTACATTAAAGAAAGGGAGAAATATGTTGCTTGTAGATAGAACTTTATTGTGAGAGACTTCTATCTGAAAAGTTGGATTGATTTGGCATAGCAGACAATCACTGATTTCCTTCTCGGCTACAAAAAAAAGAAATTCCCTTTCATGAAAAAATCAGTGAAGGCTTTTTGCTTCTGCTGCTCAGTTTTGTGGTTTTTTTTTTAAGGTAGTAGTAATCTGTAATGTCATGATTTTTATCTCCTTGAATTTCCCCCTTCCTTTCACGCGTTTCTCCATTCAAACCATGGACAAGAATGTGGAGTCAGCCTTGAGTTAAACCGATTTCATGCAAAATACAGACCACTCATGAGATTTGGGTACTTGCTGTTTGAAGTAGACGTTAATACAAATGCTCTAGTACAACAATAATGGATAACTGATATTTCTAAAGGCTTCATGACTCATGTATTCAGGGCTCATTTTAAAACGTATCCATGTCAGCAAAGCCATAATTTGTTTTACTATGTATTATTGGCAATTACAGCAACAAGCAGCAAAAAGGCTGGTTTTATATAACCTCCCTTCCCCAACACCCCACAGATGTAAAGGAAGTCTCGGTCCTTCCTTAGATCACCCATGATCAAATGATGAAACCTAAGTGATACAACTACTAATCCTCCTGTATAGAATCTTTCACTAACTCAGCAAGCTGAATTACCTAAAGGAGATCACTCAGGTCTTTCCGAATAACACCCAAGAGATATGCACTGAATCATGTATGCAGACTTTTCTCTGCTTTTGTGTTTGGTCCTTTGGGTAGGATCCACCTCTAATTACAAGAACAGATACACTGTTTGCCAAATGTGTGACAGCAGGACCTCTAGAATGCTGCACAACTTCAAAGTTTCCTGGTAAAGCCTCCTTGCCAAGAGTTTGTCTTTTTTTTCTCTAGCCCGCATTGTTTTCCTTTTCTCCTCAGTCATTACCAATCAGCAGTGATCATTCAATAGGAACATCAGCTCCATGCTTGGTTTTGGTCAAAAAAAGGCAAAGGAAATATTTGACATTATTAACAAGAACAGATAACAGACCAATGAATACCATTAAGTTGTGGCAGAAGTCTAAGTTTTGCCCATGCTTTTAGCACAAAGCACCATTTTGGTCCTCACAGCTCAGAAAGGAGATGACAGAAATGGAAGATGTTCAGAAAGCAACACAAAGAGAAGGTTCTCTGCAAGGAACATCACTGAAGAGAGGCAACTCAGCAAGGATGGACAGTGTGGACACAGTGGGCAAGGATCAAATGCTTACAGTCTCCTCCAATACAGGAACTACAATAAATTCAAATGATGCTAAAGGTCACTGCCACAGCAATAATTAGGCAATAAGTAACTTGCCAAAATCTATAGTTCTCCTTGAGCAACTGCAGGGAAAGAATTAACAATAATGTCATCCTGATCAACAGATACTAACACTTCCCAAAAAAAGTTTAAAAGCCTGAAACACAGCAAGGCATACTGCACTGTATGCAATAGGCTTTCATATTTGTCTTCTACTAGGGGGGATTTGAGTCCCTGTTTGTACTTCTCTCAAGTGCTAAGAGAGTGTCAAGCAAGGCAATAAAAGTCAGTTTCTCTGTATCATGTCCACTGATCATTTTTTAGAGTCTCAAGGGTGAGCTCTTTTTTCACAGATGACTGTGGCTGGATGAGCAAACAGGAAAACATGGGCAGCCTGTGCTTCTACCCTGCTAAATAAAGGAGAGCCTTGGACTGATGGCTGCTCCCAAGCCAAATGGCAAGGACTATCTCAGTCCCATTGCTCAGTTCTATGGAGCAAGGTATAAACCTACACCAGATTTGCATACGTCAGCCACAACTGGAACAGGCTGAAGCAAAGCATGGAGTGAGCTAGCAATTAATTAATACAAGACATCAGGAATACAGTGCTGGAGCTCACACTGTGGCTTTTCTTTACCCAATAGTGTACCTATTCGGATATGGCACATCCAAACGTGTATCCCTGTTTGCAAGTTATTGTGTGTCCCTCTTCCAGAGACCACCTAGCAAAAATAATTCTGAAATCATGGGTAAATAACAAAAGCAGAGTGTGCACAGTAATTGCACAGCACTAAAGAACAGCACACAGCTTACTAACACTTCCCAAAATCATTTGCAGGGTCTAAGAAAATGAGCATGCTGAAGTAATTGTACTTTAGAGCTGAAATCTACATAATATATCATTATCACAGATTACATTTGAGATCTCAAAACAGTTAAAAAATATATAGGCAATTTTTCTAAAAAATAAAAAAAATTTTAAAAATTACACATATTTTTGAAAAAAGTCTCCACAGGGTTGAAGGAAATGAATACTTGAGCATAGGCTTTGTTCTCCTGTCAGACATTTCCCAGAATGTCAGACATCATTTCCCAGGAACAAAGCCTTCATAACCTACAGCATTTTAGGTTTTTCTGTTCTTATAAACCAAAATAATAATCAAAAAAACCGACTGAATCAGAGGAGTACTTAAATTTGTCATATCCCAGGATTCAGAATATACTCCTCCTGCTGCAATTGTGGATGCAATAAATAAATTAAATAATAACGTGAAGCCTTCACTGAATTCCCTGTAGCACTGTAAGAGGAGAAAGCTCCACTGATAAATCTTCATCTATTTCATTCACAAAAATACTTGAAGCTTGAGACTGATGATTTCAGCTTTACAGGATCATGTTCTTGTTTAGTAACTCCATTACTCTCTTAATTACACCTTTTTACTGTAGAGTTTGGGATGTCCAACAGAGTCGCGGAACAGTCAGGCTGGAAGGGACCTGTGGAAATCAGGTAGTCATATTCCCTGTTCAAAGCAAGGCTAACGTCAAAGTAATATTAAGCTGCTCACGACCTTGTTCAATTGAGTTCTGTCTATGTTTTAAAGAGTTTCAGTTCAGTAGAGACCAATCCTCCAAAAACCAGGAAATAAATAGAAGGTACCACCAGTGCCACCATAAAATTTCTTTCTGACGCTGCCAAAAGCCATGAAGAGTTTTCCAGGCTCCACGCAGAATGCCTGCACTACCTTTAGAGGGTGGGAGGGTTCATTACAGCAAGCTAGCAAAGCTGTGAAACCACTGTGGGTCAACAATATGCCAGCAGACAGGCTGGGTGCATCTGATACAGCAAAGAGGTACAAAAGTGTTCGTAAAAGACTGTTACAAGTAATTTACTCTGGCTCAGAATCCTTTTGCTACAGGGGACTGTCTACAAGCAAACAGTATATAAGGATGCACTGAACATGAAAGCAGAGCATTTAACAGCATTAAAATCTGCCCATGAGGTGTTGCTATAGAGCAGCCTCAGAATCTGAATAGTCGATGGGGTGGTTTGTGAGAACCTGCCCAAGGCATCAAAGCAAAGAAGGCTCTGAGGATCTCATGCATGTGGTTTTTTTCTTGGGCAGCTTGCTGTGTCTGCAGATATCGGATCTTCCTGTGCAGTGTCCCAGCAGAAGACATCTACTTGCAACCTGACTGTAGTAATAAGGACAGACTTACAGTTAAGTTCAAGTTCATCTGCTGGACTTCACGGATTCATTGATTTATCTTGAGGTCCCCTTGGATTCTGGTTCATATGATGGAATAAAAGATGTCCACCTCTGTGGAAAAGGCATCTGATTCCCTTCTTTCCTTCCACCTGCTCCCCAGTTCATATGCACAGGGAGAGAGAAGAGATCACAGACGATGACTTCAGCAGGCACAGGGCTCACCACAGTCCAGCTTACTCATCCACGGGAGCAGAGGCAAAGGGATAAAAATGCCCTCCTTGTCTCAAAATATGCCTGCTGACTTTCTTCCAACTGTTTTTACTTTCCAGGATACCATTCAGAACCACTTTTCTCCCTTCTAGTTTCCACTGGAGTTGTCATTCTCTACAACTCAACCAACCTCCTCTTTTCCACTCACTCTTCAAAGGAATCATTAAGCACCTCATTTATTTGCTTATTTTTACCTTAAATAACTGCCTGAAATGCTACATCATATTCAAATCATGTTTTATATATATATATTTTTTAAAATACGTATATTCAATTAAGTAACAGCCAATCCTTTCAAATCTGAATCCTCAGGAAGACACATAGTATGCCTATAGTTACTTCTCGGATTTTCAGCAAAGGTAGACACCAAATTCACAATAGCTAGGTCTAAATCAGATTCTGAGCCACAAATATCTTTGGAAACAGCTAGGAGAAACTATTTTGGCCAACTGTTTCTCCACACAAAAATTTCATTTGCTTGATGAACAAAGCTCTACGCTTCATAACGTATAAGATTCAGCTTCTCCCAGTGGTTCGTATAGTCTAGTGGAGGAAATGCTGAGAAACTAGGATTAGCTGAGGAATTACTAATTACAACTACACAAATCCATGATGGACTCTGCATACTTCAAGAAATGCCACGAGGTCGGCCCATATCCTCACCCTCGGAGACTATATCACAGAAATCTCTTGCTCAGATGATCCAAAGTTTTCATGAGTTCATGCCTTTCCAGAGCACCCTATGGATTTCGCAGTAATCCAAAGCAGCACAAAGATACTAGAGTCTTTATGCTGCAGCCAAATGGACCTGAAGTACACCCCAGGGTTCTGGTCCCTCTATCATCTGGGGACCTGGCCAGACACTCCACAGCGTCCATCTGCCGCACACAGATGGGCTTCCTAGCAAAAGAAACAAAAGTGGGAGGGAGGAGGCTGCCACACATCTTAGTTGTGCCCTGATATGCCCTAGTCAGACTACGTATCTGGGCATATATGAGGGCATATACCTCTTATCAGGCACTCAGATGCACTTCCCGGTCCTGTACTCTAGAAACAGTCTTAGAAAACCTGGCTTTTAAACTCATAGGTCCTCTTAACTCTGCAGCGGAGTTGGAGATCTGCTTTGCTCTAATACACACTGAGCCTTCAGTAGAGGAGTGGAAATAAAGGAGCATGCTTAATTACTTATTTTTAAATGTGTGACAGATATGCAACAATTTGAATGTCTAGACTATAATTTACATAAATACATTTTAAACCAAAACATTTTAAAATTATTTATTTCCTGCTTCTATGCTTAAGTGCTTTGCTGGATTGGGGCCAGACTGCAGGATCGAGCCGAAGGTGCATAAATCAAACCTTCAAAGAAATATAATGTTCACAAAGACTGTATTTGGTTGAGCAAATTTAGAAGAATGAAACCAACTATGAAGAGAAATTAGATTGGCTGAAAATTAATAAAGCACAGCTGGAATTATTTTATTCATCCATATTTGTTGCTTAAACGGCTCTAGGGCTAAGTCTTGCTGAAAGAAGATACTTCAAGACTCAAGGGTCAATTGCTTTTGGAGACAAATTGACCTACAGGAATACACTTGTCTAATTTGGTTCTTGCAGCGGGGCAAGTCTACAGAAATATATAACCAAAAAACCAATTTAGATTCCAACGAGTGGATATCAGAGGTCAAGTTTAAGGTTCCCATAAATTTACATACATACAGTAAAAGATTAATAACTTTTCAGGCTACTGGGTTTCTTTGCTAAAAGCAAAGACTTATAGATAACATCTGAGAAAGAAACAACATATGTGCTTATTCCACATTCTGTTGGATAGATAGCATGCAGCCAGCTCATTGCTTTTTGCTGTGGTTAGCCCTGCCGTATTTCATACTCAGGGAGTGGAAGTATCACTGTTGCTGGCTCAGCTCCTAGAAGAAAGCATGAAAGCATGTTCGGATCACACGATCATTAATTCTGAAGCTAATTTTATGTGCCAGTTCAAATATTATACTTTCAGTTAACTGGCCTTACTGGTATTAGTATATGGAGACCTGTATCCAGCACACAATTATTAATCATATACTTTGCAATGAAGCCTTCTGAATACAGTTATGTGTTCTAAATACAATATTTTTCTCCTACGCAGATTTTATATGTTCATACATCAGTACTGTTTCCTATTCAAAATAAGCAATTTCATTTATAAAGCAGAAAAATGGATCAGCATTAAAATACAAAAATACACTTTAGAACATTGAATTATATTTGATATACATAAACTCTGATGATGCCACTAACCTTCCGAGAAACCTACAAAACTTACAACCAGAATTTACTTGGGTGTGTTCTGAAATTTTCACTCTCAGTCAATACGATCTTTGAAAGATAGAATATTTTTTATCTTCAAGTTGCAGTCTTATCAATTCAGTCACAACAAAAATAACATTTCCATTTGGGTGGTTTACCAGGGTGAAAATGAAAAAATAAATTCATACATTTCACCATAAATTATCGGAAATCTGACCACTGAAACCTGTATAGAAAATAAACAGATGATGTTTTACGTAGGAAAATACTTTTAAAAACTAAAAAGGTTTTTATTTTTTTGTTTCCATTCACTACTTCCAGAATCAGTAGATATTTACAGATGAATGACTCCTCAACAAATATATAAATCCTGACTGGCATTTCCTTCAGAAAAAATGCATGGCAGTTAAAGGTATGTTCTATTATTTGGAGTTGTTTGCAAACACATTAGTGGTCAGAAGGAACGATGTACATCAATCTTTTTAGACCTCCTTTCTTAGAAACACATAGGTTTGGAATGTTTTCTACATTTTTCTTTTCATGTGATGGATATTATCATATTTCATAAAAACCTGTCACATGGAAGATGCACCACACAATGCAAATATGAGGAAGAGAATAATTTTACTGCAGGACCCCACCTTTTTGTAAACAGTAATTTGTTCTCTCTCTCTTAATTGACTAAGAATCTGCATCTCAACACATCCATTAAGTAAAGAGATCCTAGAAACTGGAGTGAATTTTGGTCTAAAATAAGCAACTTTGGGACAAGTCACTCCACTGAAGCTCTGAATGTTTTCAGAGTAGAAAGATTATGTTATTTGCACAAAATAAACATAATTTTTATCATGCAGCAAGTTTAGACCCCACATATCAGCATTTATACACCCAAAGGCTCTGCTTATCTCAGCTCTACAAACAGAGAACAGAGCATTGGTGAGTTTACCTGTATAGTCCTCCGAGTGCCATCAATGGTGACAGACAACAAGGGTGAAGCCAGGTTCCACTCGCTGGTCACGTTTAGTTTCATCCCATCAACTTCCACCTGTTGTGACACCAAACAAGGCTGTTACTATGAAGACAGACAGAAAACTGATCTCAAGTTCATTACTGCATACAAAGCAGCAACCATTTTAAAACAGATGGCTCCCAAACAACCTGTCATGTTTACTGCTTCTGCCATAAAAGACAGGGTCCAACAACAGAGTCTTCCAGCTATCTCTGGGGAGAGGTGAAGGACCTGTGAACAGCTGCCTCTGAGTAGCAAGGTTTCAAGTGATTTCCAGCAAGTAACAAACCGCCATCCAACTTTTAAACCTATCTGGACATGCTACATTTACTGCAATTAGACAAGTAATGCATATAAATTCCAGTGACACCTTGCAACCCACACAACAGGGCTTGCATATAATATTCTCTCCAAGGACCAAGGAAGAACTTTTCCTATGCTTCTAATGAAGGGTTTTGCATTGTTATCTTAATTAATATGAGGCAGTAATTAATTCTTCAGTATTTTGCCTCAAAGTCTAGAAAAACTTTGCAAATTCTGTCATGTATTCTTCCAGTATACAGCAGATCAGAGGAATACAATTTCTGACATGCATGCCAATATATTTATCCAAAAATATTTTTTAAAAAATACCCTATATTCTTTATACAGACATAGTTCTATGTGAAGAGCAAAAATCCTGAGTTCTGAAGAAAGTGTAGATGAGAAGCTGTAATGTCACTTCACTTATTCTTCTACTGTATAACACTGTTTAAAAACACATATTACACACCCAGCATTAACAGCCTCAAAAGAAGAGCTCGATTATGAAAAAAAAAATCACTATACACCGACCAATAGAACCAATGATTAATATTTGTGGATGATTTGAACACTCATCATGTCAGCCAAGGTAAGCATATATTATTTCTGTTATATATTTTACTGTAAACAGAAGAAAAGTCATAGTTTGATGATTTCCTTCCTCTCTTAAAATTTTCAAAATGTTTTCACTCTCACTTACAGACAATACTGATAATGACACAAACATTGCATACATTCTTAGTAATCTAGAAGAAAATTGCTGCATTTTGAATAAAAGCTGAACCCACGTTCTGCAAAATAAAACTTAGAAAGCCTGCTCTTTTAGATCTCAGACTAATCATTATTTCATCTGACAACAAGAACAGGCAACTGTAATCCTTAGTGTAACTTAAAAGAAATCCATAACAGACAAGTGCAGAGGAGCAATGTGTAATTTGAAAATTTTATTTCAGTTAAGAGAAAAACTCCAGCTTAAAACCCCTCAATTTTTATAGACTTCAGTTTGGAACACAGAATCTGTCTTTCAGTGAGACAATCTACTCAGTTTCTACAGGCATTAACTATAAATAAAGTCACATGTAAAGAATGCAAACCCCCCCCAAGTCATTTATAATGGTTCACCAGCAGGCCAGATTAGCTGGCATGCTTCAGGTACTTTACACTGCTCCAGTGATGCAAACCAGCCATAAACCTGTCCTGAGTTAAACCAGACCTGCAGCTGGTTTGCATTGCCAGAGCACTGCAGAGCAGCTGGAACACACCAGCGAACCCAGGCTGCTCTCAGCAAACCTGATTCAGCAAATACTGTCTTTATTGAGAATAGCAGAAACATCCAAAAAAAAGAAGACTTTCCAAATGAAGAAAAGCAAATCCAATGCTCTGTCTCATCTCTCTTTGATTAGCAACAGAACCTTGATAAGGCAATCGTTTAAAAAGCTGTCTGTCACTATCGCTGTAACTAAAGACTGTCTGCATTGGAGCCTTGGTCTGAAAACATCATTTCCATGTTCCTCCAGGGAAGAAGGGGTGATGGCATGAAAGCACACCAGGCTACCGGCCACCAAAAACCCTTCAACTGTAGACCGTGCCGGTTGCATTGTGGGATTTAGACATAGCCTCAAAGAAAATCTATAGCCAATACCCATAGACCTAGTGGGAAGATGCAAGTCAATACCTCCACAACAAACCAAATTTAATCATTAGCTCTTTTGTCACTGTACATATGAACAAATGAAAAGTAAACCAAGTATGTCACAGCAGTAAATGACCCGCTTAAAATCCGTCACAAAGGCCTATCCGTGTTCAGCCATCACTGATTCCAGATTATGTTAGTATCAAAAAATTTCTGGTGGAAACCACCCTGAAATACGAGACGCAAGTAGCCAGATGGTAAGTCTAAACAAATCATGGTATTCTAGGAAAGCCATGCCTGCTTACGTGCAATAATAAAACCAGTAGACAATATGTTGCCTCTACTACGTTTCCCCTGTTCAAGAAAGTATTTGGGATTCACCTGGGGCTCCCCACAGTATGTGCAACTAGGGAAGATGATGTAAAGCCAAGAGGATCACAAGGAAGCTGGCTATCTCTGTTCCGATGGGTAAGATGACGAAGCCAGGAGGTCAAGCCACCAGAGAAAAAGAACAAGGAATGAGGGTAAGAGATTTAACATGTAGTGAATGTATTACTTTCACTACAAACAAGGGGAAAGCCAGGGGGGAGGGACAGGGACAGATGGGGGTTTAAATCAAACCAATATTTTACCTAATAGAGCAAATCTTCCTTCTGCAGCTCAGCATCTAAGCATGGTTAGTTGACAGAGGTAGAGGAATAAAGAAGATGTTTGAAGAACTTGTCAGAAGTTTGCTTTGCCTTCATGCTTCCTCTAGCAATCGATATGATAATAGAACCTAACAAATACTGCAATAAAATCAGGGCCTTTTTGCTTTAGTCTTGAGGGGGTGAAGAGGGACATGGGACAACTAACGAACAGTTACATTAGCTATTACCTGTTTTATTTTGTTTCTGGGCTTGTAAGACAGCTAGGAACAAATCAGTAGCTAGTACTCTCAACAGGTACTAACATTTAAACTGGAGGGAGAAAATCCTAGTTTCATCACCCATGCAGTGCTTTACACCATAGCTGTATATACAAGCTTCACCTTCAACTACTCAGTTCCAAATATATGCCTGTGTGTGTATGTGTGCATACACACATTGTGTTGGAGAATTACTCTATAGTAACTACGGTTGTTAGAACCACTGCTACACTACCTCAGTGTGACGTGGTGGTGGATTTCTTTCTTTTTTTTAAAAAACAGGATTGTTTGTCCTGTGTAAGGTCATAAAAGATAAAAGCAGCCATGGTTCTCCTTTACAGTTATTTCCAATTCAAAAGCTATTGTAAATGAGGTCTCAGAAAGAAGAATGACAAGTCCAAGACACAAAGCTAGAAAAAGGTCAACAGCTTACCCTACTGTCATAACTTTGCAGACTTTCACTGGCATGCACCTGAACTAACCCAAGTAGCAGCCCCTTCACCTCTTGCGGACTGAGTTCCTGATGTTCAGCATGATAGGTACCAGCTAACTAATAGTGCAAAGAGCTGCAAAGCATAATCTGCATTCAGTTTCCTTTAGAAAACATCATTTGGCATTCTATATGCATGTCAGGCAATTAAAGGAGGCAGCACAAGCCTGAGTGTTATAGCCCTGTTAATTTACTAATGCAGAGTCTCGCATACATCTGGCACATGTCACTTCTTTTCTCCTGGAAATGAAGGTGGTTTTCCAGGAGACTGGAGGGCACTCAAGCAGTTGTTTCCTGCCTGATGTTTCAAAACACTATGCCTGAAGTTCCTCATGCCAGCCTTGAATCTGACTAACTTAAATCTGCTGCCTTAATCCCATAATTACAAATTTGCCTCCCAACACTGTTTAACTGAGCTTTAACTTGATGCTTTTGGTTTAACTTCTGGCCTAGAGAGTTCTGGCCCTGCCTGCTGGGTTATACCACCCCTACTCTGTTTCCTTACAACCCTTAACGCTACCTCTTTCTATTGCAGAAGAGATGGCTTTTGCTAGTTGATTAGCTCAGCCAAACGAAAAAATGAAAGTCATCTTCTGTGGACCTGTCTTGCTGAAATAATTTTCTGATCAAGGTAGTTGTCCATGAAAATGTTACGTTTCAGAAAAACAGACATTAATATTCACTACAGATTTATGAATATCCAGTGTCATTGACTCTAATACCTTCAATTTGCGTTAATTTAGCTGTAAATCTAAACACATCCAGTGGGAAGCATGGTCTTTACAAACTGAAATCTTAGAATAACCCTACACTGAAGGAATAGCAACCATCACTTTTGCATAAAGGTGACGTATCATATATGTTTGAGGAATTTACTCAAGTCTACACAAAGTAAAGGCATCCTTTTCTCTGGGAAAAGTAACTGTCTCGAGCAGAAGCCTCTTCACCTCCGTTACTGCTACATAGCATCACCCATGCCAAGAGAGTAAGGAGATTCCTTTCATTTTCATGAGTAAGGTACAGAGTAGGTATTGCTTCTTGTGCAGAAGAGGGGCAGGCAGAGGACTCACAGCACTGTGTGGTCCAGCTGTAAGGCAGCAGTATTCAGTAAGTTAGACTACAGCAATCTCGGACTGAGCCAAATTGGACAAAGTGGCCTTTGCTTCTCAAGCAGTTTTCACAACATTTATGCAATTCTCATGTAATCTACTTTCCTGGTAATGAAGAAGCACGTGGAATGGAAAAGGCAAGTAAAAACTGTCCTACGCCAAAGCCATCATCTCCTACTTTTTGCAGTCCCGTGTATCTTCAGGAATGAGAGAAAAGTCTTTATGGGATTGATGAGTCTAAGGCTTCCTTTAGAATGATGCATGAAACCCCAAGCATTTTGTAAAGTATTTTGATGGTCCTCAAAGTAAAAATGTTTTCCCAGTCAGGATAAGAGCTCAAACACTGTCTTGCATCTCTCTGTATATTTCCAAAATTAAAAACCACAACACACTTCCTTATCGTGACAATTACCAGCCACCTGGAAGCTGTAAGGACTTGTGGGATTTTCTCCAATTCTCCCACATAGTCTTCAAGTACCTTGAATAAAAAAGGAGTCATATCTGCCACATAAGGAAATAGTATCAACCAAATAGTACTTCACATGTTGCCATTCACAAATACAAAGAAATCCATAAAGATTTCCCACGTGGGCAGTTCTTATTAGTTAAACTTCTTGTTTATGCTTTCTCTCCAGTTCTTAATTGTATTTACCAGTGACCCTGGGTCTGATGACCCATCAAGCATTTAACAGTTTTCAGGGCCATATGATGGAAAACGTGACAGTTTACTCCCATCAGCCCATTCCTCTTACCTGTCTAGGTCCCACTGGGTGGCAGCATTGCCCTTGACTGTATTGACTAACTTCCCCAATTCTATGCCTTCTGTAAATGTTACGATCATGCATTCCCATTGCCTCCTGCAGGTCACCAATAAGGTTATTGAACAGGACCGATCACAATATAGACCCTTGGCAACCTCCAAGTAGAGTACAACCTAAACAATGATCTGCTGGGCCTGACCACTCAACTGGCTTTTTGTCCATCCAATTGTCCAAGATGGCATCAAAAGACTTGTTAAAGTCAAGGTAAATGACAATCACCACTCTCCCCTAGTCCACAAATCCTGTCTATTTACCATAGAAGTCTGTCAAGTTGATCAGCACTCAGTAAATTCATGTTGACAGTTCCCTACATCTTCCTCATATGCCCAGAAACATGTTCCAAGAGGACTCACTTCATGAATTTCCCAGAGATCAGAATGAGGCTCATCAGACCTCCACGGGGTTTGCTTTTGGCCTTTTCTGAAGACTGGCGCAACATTTAGTTTTCTCCAGTAATAAGAGACCTCCTTCAACCTTCACAACCTTTCAAAGGTATAGAGTGCAGGCTTGCTACCATATCAGTCAGGTCTCCTGGTGCTCTTGGATGAAGTCTGTGAGGTCCCAAAAGGTTCCATGCGTTGAACACTCACAGTAGCTGACTTGATCTGCACCTGCCTTCTCCTTGAACTCTTTCACTAATAACAGAGGCTTGGGAGAACTTGGTTGGTGAAGACTGAAGCAAAGAAGTCAGTAGACCTCTCAGGTGTATCTGTGTTTGCTGTTCCTAAATCACTTGTGATCCCTTTGTTAATGTAGCATTACCCTTTGTCAGGTTTTTATAACTAATACCATGGTAGAAGTTCTTGTTACTCCTAACGCTCCTTGCAATTGCAAGGAAAGCTTTGGCTTTCCTAACACCATCCTTCCATGCCTGTACATTTTCTAAATTCTTCTTTTCTATCCTGTCCCTGCTTCCACTTGTCAAACGCTGCCTTTTTGCGCTGGAGCTTTGCCACTATACCTGTTATTAACGAAGCTGTTTTCCTGATAAAGTGCGTATTTTCCTGAGTATTCTTGCACTTAGAGGACCTGAGTTCTTTTGCCTTCACAGCTGTCTCCCATCAGACTCTATTTGCTGAAAAAAATAAGAATAAGCTGAAGTCCACTAGTCTGAAGTCTGAGGTTTGTGCCTTGTTAATCTCATTCTGACTCCCTTCAGGATTCTGAAGGCCAAACACTTATTTCATGGTTGCCATGGCCAATGCTGTCATTGATTATCATGTCTTCAACCAGTTCTTCCTTGATAGTGAATAGCAGATCTGGCTGTGCCAATACTCATTCACCCATCCAGTACCAATAACAACCAGTTATACCAAACACCCTTCAGAAACCATCCTCCCTGCATCCCACCATGATGCCCCTCCAGGTGATGCCAGTGTCTTCAGTGAGGACCACATTCTGCGACACTGAGATTTCATCCAGTTGTTTAAAGAAGCCTTCATTTACTTTGTAACCTACATTGGGGGTCTGTAACATACTCGCACTACATTACTTTAATTTTGTTTCACTGATCAAGTCAGTACCCTTCACCTGTCCAGGTGATTACATAGTCTTGCCTTCCAACTTCTCCGTAGAATCCGAACAATTTGCTGTCCAAAATCCCAGGGCAAATCTATTAGCACAGATGGTCTTCTCATTCTGGGGAAGGATCCTTCTGTCCTTCAGGCACTCGCAGTCACACTTTCATGGCTTAAGATCTGCCCAGTCATATTTGCACACAACATACTCGCTGGTGCTTGTACTGGCTGTGGTGCAGACACATACTAAGTACATATCTGAAGACACCGATGGGATCAACATCCACACCAGCAACATGTACTAATCCTTTGCACGCATGCAACACTGTCACTAAAACCCCAGTTTTACATGCACGTCATACAGGTTTATTTCAGGAAAACCCACACTGGTACCAAGATGACTGGCTTCACCTCAGTGAAAAAAGAATCAAAGTTGAAAATGCCATAAAGAGGGAGGCTTCTTCCTTTTGTTTCCACAGATAACTTCTCTTGTGCTTTCTTCTGAGGATGACACAAGAAGAAACTTTGTAGATGGATGCTTCCTTAAAATGTCTTAGAAGTTTTGCTTATCTCAGTTAACAAAGGTCTAAAGACCTGCAATATCAGCTGCCAAAAAAGTACATAAAAGAGCAAGTAGGACAGAGAGACACTGCGGCCAACAGTGCAGCATATCGACAAATTCATTAAAATGTCATAAAGAGAAGTTCCTTTAAGCCTGAAACAGTGGCTTTCAAACACAAACTGAATTCACTGGTGCTTAGATGACAGCAATTTCTTTGATTCAAATTAACCACTTGTTTCAGCTTGCATTTTCAGCTTGCAGTTATTGACAATATATTCCAATCAGATTAATGGACTGACTTTTTATCTTTTCTTCAAGTGACTGTAAGGTTAGCTCTTTGGACTTTTGAAGTGGTCAGCCAGAAGCTTTCAAAAGGAACTTAAAGTATGTGACTTTCAGTCTCATTAAAAAGGCCTCTCTTTTTTTTAAAACAAACTTTCCTTTTGTTCATATCAGCACTTACTTTTTTAAAAGACCCCAAGAGAGAGTTCCAGCCTCTAGATCACTTGTCCTGAAGAAAGCTCTGTTAACTATTTATAGAATATATCCTTTTGTACCAAACTAGATCAAGCAATTTATTCAGTGCATGACTGCAGGAGAGAAATTCATTTGCTCTAAGTGTCATCAAGGCAGCCTTTTACCTGCTATGAACAAGACCAGAAGATCTGAATTGCTGGGCTTTTACTTCAAATGCACATTTTGACATTGTGTGGGGTGCCATCATTTCTTTCAAGTTTTCAAAGTATTAAGCACATTCATAGATTGGGCAGTCCTTAATCACAAGACGAGCAAATAGCCCATAACCACTAGAATAAAGCAAACACATGTGCACACATCCAAATTATTGCTCTTTTCTTTAAAGTAGCACATATAGATGCAAATTACCATTAGCCGCTTTGATATATCTCACTTTAGAAATGGGAGCACGCCAGCCTAAAGACCAAGGAGAGGAGAACACAACAGGCATTGGCTCCTCAGCTTAAGAACAACAGAATCAAAACAAAATAAGAGAGAGAAGCAATGACCTTCATCACCTCTAATCAGCAAGGGCTTTCTTCGAGCATTCACCAGGGAAGCGATCTTCTCTCTAAAGCCTAGTAGAGAGGCTGCACGCAGCAAAAAAACTCCATTTGTTTTATTCCTTCAGTTTTCTTTGTGGAGTCACTACTAGGATGTCATCTCGTATTTGTAACCTGCCTAAGCCCACTGAAATTTAAAAAAAAATACATGAAAGAAAAGAGAAGTTAAAAATAAAGAAAATAAATGCGCTATTAAACATCATTTACATTTGCTGGCCACAGCTCCAGACACAAAAAGCACAGCTGGTTTGGGGAATACGTGTCTATTGCTAACAGGACCAATGCAGAGAAGTGGAAGAAAGAACATGCCTTGCTTCCCTTTTCCAGTTACTCTGCTTAGCTAAATACATTCCAGCCTGGCTAGAGGTATTGCTCCTAGATGCCTGGAAAATGATGCATGTGGTTCAAACAGTATTACTACTATCAGGCACACACAGGGTACTTTCAAAGTTGCACCGCAGTCCAACTCTTCTTGGCCAACAAGATAATGTGTTGGGGATATTCTCATTTTCCAGTTTGAAACTGGGGTCTAGCATAGAGATCAATGACAGAATCCAGGTCATTGAGAGTATTACACTGGAAGTTAAAACTACATTGGTAAAATAAATAATAGTGATAAGGTAGACACTGCTGTTCTACCAGGTTTTGAGTCATGATTCACGCCTGTATACTAAAATCACTACACAAGCCTGATTCCTAAATGACTGTCAGCTGCGGACTTTCCATTTTTTCCCTTGAGGCACACAGGGATCCAAAACCTTATTCCCACTTGATAGTATAAATTCTCAAAAAGTAGAATGACATTATCATACCAAAGCACCACTATGAAACATGACAGACTAAACCTCACACTACTATTTTAGACAAAGAACATATTTTGGAACAGGTTTGTCACATTTTTCAAAAGCATTCATCTAATACATACATTCATTTGGTGAAAGTTATACAGTAAGGATACAGAAGCTAAGGAGAGATTTTTTGAAAAAGAAATAGGGAGAGCATATCACCGGCAGCTGGATCTCAAGCTTTAAGTCAAGAATTAATGAATTCCTGCCTTAACTGCCAACCTGCTGCTGACAAGTCACACCAACTCTGAAGTCTCTAATTTTCATTTCCTTAATTGGGAGAGAGGTGGAAATTAATACTGGCTATCAAGGAACTCCCAGTATCACTACCAAGATAGCTATTTTGAAAAATATCAGCAGCAAATATAAATTAGGAAGATGACTTCTAAAACAAGCCTTTATTTTATTCAAATAAGAAGACCAGCAGACCAATATATGCACATCCCTAACACAAAAAAAAGCCCCCAAAAAACCTAAAAAAACCATCTATGGGCCGCCTATCTCATTTCTAAACTGAGAATTATGTATTAGACAGACTTGTACAGCTGGTCTATACAAAGCATACCACAGCAATTTGAAGAGCATTTGAAATTACGTGGACTATATCCATCAACTGAGAAGTGTTTTATTTCACACACCATTTACAGCTTGATATAGAGATCCAACAAAACCAGCAGGCTTCAAAATGGCTAATGAGAAAGAAAAGCATCACTTTATTGTATTTGGAAGTTGCATTTCACCTCAGCCTAGTTATGTAGGATGGATGCCCATACTGAACAGAGCCTGCCACTGATTCAATCACTTTTTACATTGAACTACCATGGCAGCAAGGGTATCCTCTCTTCAAATTAGTACACAGTTAATTTTTTTAAAAAGAAGAGGGGAAAAGCATCTTTGATTTGACATTGTGCAGTGACAAGAAGAAAGTACAGTGGGCAACTGGGTATGGATTTCATCCAGCAGTTCCAACCTGCTGCTGTCAGCTGTCACAACAGGATATAAGTCACCAGTAGTCTTTTGGCTATCCCCAGCCCAAGGTTATACAACACTTAAACGAGGCTTCACAAGCAAAATATCTGCTGTTGCATATCTTCCCCAAACTGTCCCAGATGCTTCAGGAGAATAAGCATATCATGGGATCAAATCCAATTCTTTTTAAAGCCTAATCTACTTTGATATCATCTGCAATCCAGCTTATGTCCTTTAATCAAAAAGCCAAGGGAACACTTCTGTTTGCTCTATCAATCTACTGAATTAAGAGGTGGGGGGAGGTAACAGCTAGACTACTTCTAAGGTTTACCAAGTATGAGCACAATAGTGGTTGTAGGAGACCTTTCTTACAGCCAGAAGATAAAAAGCTATAAACACTGGAGAAGACTAGATGCAATAAAAAATACCTGTAAAGTTATTGCCATTGTTTGCTTTGTTTCAAAGTTTAGAGTCTTTAGAATCAAAGTAAGTGTTTTAACTGATGAGTTTCAAGAAGCTGGTCAGAAGTAAAAGCATCATCAGAAGCTCACGAAATCCCTTCCACCGCTCCTTGCTCCTCAATCATCTCTCTCAGTCAGCACCAAGACAACAATACCCTATCAAACACACCAGCTATCTTGCAGAGAGAAGAAAGAAGCGTAGGGAATTATCAGAAGTAATAGTAGGCATATTCTTAAAAGAATTTAAGATAAACCCAGAGAAGGGAGGAAGAACTTCACCACTCCAGAGGTGTCAGTGATAAACAGAAATGAGAAGAACACAGGCCAGTACACAAGGGATAGGGATGCAAAGCTTACGCAGCAGGGAGAAGATGAGATTTCAGAAGAGTCATAAGCCATTTACACAAAAGAAGAAATGCTAAAAACTTTTGAAGTGTTTCTGTAAGCAGAACAAATCATGTAGCAATGTAAATAAGATGTTTACATCTGATGCTATTTAGCTTAGCAGTTAATAGGACTGCACTGTTTATGTTAACAAACTGATTACCATGAATTCACTCAAAAGGCATAAAAATACTGTTTGCGAGCAGACACCTTTTCAAATTCACTATTTCCTCATGGTTCCAGCTACGTGATAGTGCTTTGTTACTTTTACCAGGGTAAACTCACATTCACCATGGTAACATAATCAGTTAAGCAAGAAGCAGTATTTTCTTTAAAAATGCCATATAAATTAAATTTTAGTTCTTTTTTATGTTTTGGGTTAAACAAACTTAATTACATTTTTAGCACATAAAAGCTGATGTGGAAACTGTTCCACAAGTTGTTTTGAAAATTCAGTTTTCCGATCTACGTAACTGTAGGGGAAAAAGTGAAGTGCACACCCTGAAATAATTTGGCATTGGAGACAGATTACCTACATCCTTTAGCATTAAACAAAGATATTTTCTCAACAGAGAAACCTCATGAAGTGATTACAATACTAAATACAAAATTGCAGTCAGCACCTGCTAAACAGCCTCTTTACTTTAACCACCTATAAATATTCAGACTTTGGGTAAATCAAAAATATATTTAACAGCTGTCAACAAGAACAGAACAAGTTTTATATTGTCCTAAATAAAACATGCAATTGCCACACATTAAGCAGTATATTTACAACACTGTGAAATTCTACAGATATGAATTAGATGTCAATTAAATACTAGATCAGAAGAAACTGCACAAAGAACACAAAACAAACATGAGATCTGCTTCTCAGGCAGCAATGAATGGGGCATCCTGACACCACAGTTTCTATTGCCTTTGGCAGTTTAGATACCATGGGAACATTAACATTCCTTGCATATAAGTAATTATTAACCTTATTTTTCTAACATATTTTTCTAAAAATCTTAGAAGACAGAATCTTTCAGTCTAATAACTATAATTGCATATTGTCCAATGTAGCCACAAAACATCAGTGAAATTACAAAACCAGGAAAATACAGCAAGTTTACTCGCAGATCATGAGTCCATATCCAAAGCCCTACCGGCCCTAAGAGATTCTAACATTTTCCTGCTTTTCCCTAACATTACAGGAAAGTTCCTGAACCCAGTAAACCTGGCTGGGCTCTGTCTAACATGCATTGAAGAAAACATCCAATGTAGCATATGGTGACCCTCGTATGCTCATTGTACACAGGTTCCACTATCCAAGTCATTTAAAATGGTCCTCACCCCAGAGTGCAGAGATGCTCCAGCCAGGGAGAAATTCTCTACAGGAGAACTTCCTTCTTCTGTTTACAGAGAGAAGAGCTCAACACAGGGAATGCAAAGCTCCTGAACTAATTCTGCTCCCATTTTCACAGTAAACTCTCTGTCAGAGGCATTCTTTGCTCTTAAAGCAATGAGCCAGTCCAAATCATTCAACCAGATATTACAAAGACAGTATATGCACACAGTGTACAAACAACTGGAGTTTACTTCCAGTGATAAGACATGGAGAGTGATCAGGTGATCTTAATTTCTTTTAAGATGCATGAAATCCATTCTTTCTCACTAAGAAGCAAGATTTAATTTTGACATTATAGCACGAAGAAGTAGTTGGAAGCATTACAGAAACTGGAAGGTACAAGAGAAAAGATGACATTAAAGATTTTGTTCTGTACTAGCTTTAATTCAGGAAAATAAAGGAAAATATAACTGCACAAGGCATTATTTGGAGAAGTAGGCTGCACCTAAAAGCCAAAGAATAAATGAAGCTCAGGTGGGAAAGTTAGGAGATGGTCAACGAAACAGAGCAAAGCCAAAACAAAAATTTTAAGAATTTCCTAATACTTTTAAAGAGATTAAGAGAGGTCTATGCAAGTATACCAACAGAAATGTTATATAGTACTAGGGCAAAAGTAGGTAAAATGAAAAATGAAGAAGCAGACAAAGTGTTTAAGAGCTATACAATATTTTCTAAAGAGTACAAAAGCATGTTAGAATCACTGGGGGAGAACTCCAGTAAAGTTAAAAGAAAACACTAAGAAACAAACAAAAAAATTGGGATTCAATAAAGCACCAAAACAGCTAGTGCAACCCCAGGTCAAAAAGGCCAGGATCTTGGAGCAGAGGAATCAGAGTTCCTGTCTATACTAGAAAACCATGTTAACAAAGCTAACTTTACACATTAAACAATGAAATGTATTATAAGTGGTGGGGACAAGGCTATAAAGAGCCTGGTATAATCATATATCCATAATTCAAGGCCTTATTATTCACAAGTTGGTGATGAATTGAGGACAGCACAGAAAAAGTGACAAGGCTTGAAGGTGGGCTTGAATGTACTGTTATAAAAACCAGCAAAAAAGTTGAAAGGGTCAGTGGTCAAATTATTATCTTTTAAGTGAATGAACAAGAAACTTCCCTTGGGAGCAAATGCTGCCTCCGCTTCGCTGATCAGGGCTTCCCCTGCCAGCTGTGGGATTTAGCCAAGAAGGAAGGTAGCACTGTCCCTTCAGATTTTCTTCCACTGTCTTTCCCAAGCTCAAGTATACAGATATTTTGCAGCACTATTTCTCATGTACGAGGTACTGGGATGATCCTAAGATCTGAGAGCCAGGAGAGTCTGGGCTCCTTTACCCTCAGTACCAGGTGGAACGCAGCAAAGGGCAGCCAGGAAACACAAATAACATCCAAGTCCTGATTCTTCCCGAAGGGCTCCTCACAACAGAGCCCTGTGTCAATTTTACACACAATTTTGGAAGACAGGCTTCCAAACTTAACACTAACAGTATTTAGTGTGCTTTAAAACATACATATTTTTGCCCTAACAATAATTTCAGTTTATCCAGTACTTTAAGAACTTTCAAAGTTGAAGAACTTCCTTCTACATCTTATCTGCTGTACCAAGTTACAAGCTGTATCTGTACACACTCCTTTAAAGCAAGCCAGTTAACCTAGAGTTGCATGTACAGAGGGTCAGATACAAGTGGGAGATCCGGATGGCCTCAAATATTTAAAATAAAACTGCTATCCAGATCTAAACAATGATGCTAGCGTGGTCTTTTAACCTCCAAAAGAATCCAATAAGCTTTTGTGAATGTCATTGATAGAATGGCACATGATACTACATGAGCTATTAGGAAGCTACTTCTTGGAAATGAATGATAGGGCAAATCACAGACAAGCCCCGGTTTTCACAGGGCCATTAAATACAGGTCATTTTCAACTTGCCACTACTTGCACCTCCTGTAACAATTATTCTCAATTTCTTTTCATCTGTCCCATAAAAAATGATTGCTTCTGCTTTACTTAATCCTCCACTTACATCAACCCTATTGTTCGTTTCCTTCCCTTTCATCTTCTGCACATTAATTCCCCACATCGCTTTTGATCTAGCTTTTTGTTTCCTTTTTTTTCCCCTACAGATTCTTCCTGATGAAGAATTTACAGCCATAATGTTCATCTGACATGCATAGTGATATTTTATTGATTTGATACTCTGTCTATTAGTTTTGTATAACGAATAGCATTATACAAAACACAAGATGGGTTGCCTATGCCTATGTCTTGGATCTTAAAAATCAGTTTCACCGAACTTGAAAAATGCAATTTTATTGGTAAATGTTCATATTTAATTACAACTGGAGCAGCATATACAAGAAGTAGCCAGAGAAAACAAACATTTCCTCCTCACAGCCCAAAGAATTACTCTTTTCCATAGTGGAAAGCCAAGTAAATAGAATAATTGTCATTTTCACTGCTGCTAAATAAGAAATGGGAAACCTCTCCAGGAACTGTTCTGTGTGGCTTTAATAATGCCCACAAAACAAGCTAACCTACATTATTCATCCCCCTGAAGAAAGTATGGTCCTTTTAGAACTGCAAAGACTGCAGGAAGTGGAGCAGTTGATTTTAGCTGATATAAACCATAAGTTGTATTTTAAATAGATGCTATATTTAATTTTTAAGGGGAAAAATTGGTACTTAGTTCAGGCAATTCTTAAAATAAATGCTGAACAAGTGCAAGTTTTACATTTACAAATCAATAACAATACCCAAGTAAATAAATCTCTCAAAAGGGTGTTTTACTTACCAACTGTAAGATCATATAATCTAAGCTAAATTTTGTGTTTACCAAGTTGTATCAAAACTAGTCACTGGATAAAATCTCTGAGTAGTCTCAGAAGTAGAAGCCAGGGCCAGGACTCCCTTGCATTCAGCCTCACGGCCCCAAAGCTGCCCTGCTGCTACATCTCTCCTTCAACATTCGGTCTCCAGCCTCATGAATCTTGTATTCTTCATTGTACCAGCAGAGCTTCAACAAAAGGGCTTTAATTGCTCCCTGCTACCTGAGATGGGCTGAAGGGAGAGTGGTTGCTAGCTCTTATGCTGAACTCAACACTAGTAGCATTTGCCAGTCCACAGCTGCCTCTGATCCTTCAAAGAAGGCAGGTGTAGAAACACCCAATCCATTATGCAGCTGCAGCAATCGGTACAAAAGGGAAGCCAATGCTTCAGCCCATGCAAGATCCTGCAAACTCTAGGCATGTGCAAGGACCAACCCTCTACATAGATCTACTGGCTAAAAAAAAAAAAACCTAAACTAAAATTAAGCACCTTAAGTCTTTCAGATACATTAAAAGTTAATTCTGGGTTTTGATGAAGGCACCCTGAGAACTAAAGATCAACATACCATCTGCATCCAACACTGAGCTCTTCCACAGACCTCAACCGGTTCTTCAATATGCACAGTGAATCATTTGTGATGTTTGCCATCACACAATCACAGAAACCTTGAGAAATCTTGAGAATTAAACTCAACCATTCTTCCTCTGCCCCAACTACTAGCTGAGGAAAGTGAAATGTTCCTTCATTAAGGAAAATAATAATGCTTCCCTAAGGGAAAAAGATTAAAAATAGAGGCTTTAGGTTTCTTCACCTTTTTATTCTCCCTGCTAGGGTTATTTTCACAAAAACAGAGCCTTGCATTCGGCCATATCCATCATCTCCCTAATCCAGAAATTAAGGTCTCCCCATAACATGAACATTCCACATCTGCCCCTACAAGGCGAAGACTTGGCAGGGGCACCATTTCGTACAATAAGAAAAAAAACTCTGTTTTGCCAGCATCCTAACAGAAAAGCTTTGGGGAAGGACTGGAAAATGAGAAGAAAGTAACATTTTAATGGGTAAACTGGAACAATGTCTGTTATCTTTCTAGTCAATAGATGGCAGAATGGAAAATTTAAGCATCCCTGAATGCAGAATCATAGAATGGTTTGGGTTGGAAGAGACCTTAAAGATCATCCAGTTCCAAACCCCCTGCCATGGGCAGGGACACCTCCCACTAGATCAGGCTGCTCAAACTGCTCAGGTTGCTTATTAATTTTTATTTAGAAACAATAACTAACAGTAAAAATCCTTCAGTGCAGACAACTGAAGTTGACAAAAAAAAACCCAAATTTTTTTCTGCTTTTAAGAAAACCCAGTAAACAAAACTTTTTTATCTATCTACTCCAATTTCCAAAGTATTCACACTCATCATCTTCCAACAGTCCTGGATGACTGGGGAGGTTCCGCTGGACTGCAGGCTGGCTGATGTCGTGCCCATCTATAAGAAGGGGTGCAGGGAGGATCCGGGGAACTACAGGCCGGTCAGTCTGACCTCAGTACCGGGGAAAGTCATGGAGCGGGTGATCTTGAGTGCGATCATGAAGCACTTGCAAGAGAACCGGGTGATCAGGCCCAGTCGACACGGGTTCATGAAAGGCAGGTCTTGCCAGAGTAATCTGATCACCTTCTATGACAAAGTGACTAAACTCTTGGACAAGGGAAAGGCTGTGGATGTATCTTCCTGGACTTCAGTAAAGCCTTTGATACGGCTTCTCACAGCATTCTGCTTCGGAAACTGTCGGCCCCTGGCCTGGACGGGCGCACACTCTCCTGGGTGGAAAACTGGTTGGATGGCCGGGCCCAGAGGGTGATGGTAAATGGAGTTAAATCCAGCTGGAGGCCAGTGACAAGTGGGGTTCCCCAGGGCTCAGTCCTGGGTCCAGTCCTGTTTAATGTCTTTATCAATGACCTGGATGAAGGCATCAAGTGCACCCTTAGCAAGTTTGCAGACGACACTAAGCTGGGTGGAAGTGTGGATCTGCTGGAGGGTCGGGAGGCTCTGCAAAGGGACCTGAACAGGCTGGACCGCTGGGCTGAGACCAACGGCATGAGGTTTAACAAAGCCAAATGCCGGGTCCTGCACTTGGGGCACAACAACCCTAAGCAGAGGTACAAATTAGGAGAAGCCTGGCTGGAAAGCTGCCAGGAGGAGAAGGACCTGGGGGTGTTGGTTGACAACCAACTGAACATGAGCCAGCAGTGTGCCCAGGTGGCCAAGAAGGCCAATGGCATCTTGGCTTGTATCAGAAACGGCATGACCAGCAGGTCCAGGAGGTTATTCTCCCTCTGTACTCGGCACTGGTGAGACTGCTCCTCAAATACTGTGTTCAGTTCTGGGCCCCTCACCCCAAGAAGGATGTTGAGGCTCTGGAGCGAGTCCAGAGAAGAGCAATGAAGCTGGTGAAGGGGCTGGAGAACAAATCTTATGAGGAGCGACTGAGAGAGCTGGGGTTGTTTAGCCTGGAGAAGAGGAGGCTGAGGGGAGACCTTATTACCCTCTACAACTACCTGAAGGGAGGTTGTGGAGAGGAGGGAGCTGGCCTCTTCTCCCAAGTGACAGTGGACAGGACAAGAGGGAATGGCCTCAAGCTCCGCCAGGGGAGATTCAGGCTTGAGATAAGGAAAAAATTCTTCATGGAAAGAGTTGCCAGGGGAGATTCAGGCTTGAGATAAGGAAAAAATTCTTCATGGAAAGAGTCGTTAGGCTTTGGAACAGTCTGCCCAGGGAGGTGATTGACTCACCTTCCCTGAAGGTGTTTAAGGTGAGGGTGGATAAGGTGCTTCTGGGCATGGTTTAGAGATTGGTGGGAATGGTTGGACTCGACGATCTGGTGGGTCTCTTCCAACCTGGTTATTCTATGATTCTATGATTACTACCAGCTATGAAGACTAACATATACACACCTTTGACAGTTCACAGGTGAAGTATGTATGAAAGGTCAAAATACCTAGAACAATCAACAAGATCAGTTGTCAAAACCCTAAACGCATAATGAAATGCTAAATTCTAACACTGGACCTATTATAACTACAAAGTGATGACACAATAAAGCAAACCAGATCTACTTTATGGATTTTCTCATCAGTCTTGAAAAATTTTTAGCACATTCCTGAATAATAATTCTATGGAAACTGAATTCAGACAGGCTCACGTTGTGACCATAGACCCCCATGAGCTAGAGCACCCATCACTCGAGTTTACTGTTATCTCCCATTCTCTACAATCAATAAGCTCTGCTTTTTCCACAGAAGTAGTTTAAAATTTCAGATATTTTAAAAAGTTAAGGAAGCCCCTATTTATATGAGTCTCACAAAAGATTCTAAGAAACTCACAAAATCCTGGACCTCGATGGAATTTTTATCCAAGAAGGTGCCACTGAATGCAATGTTTACAGGTCTTCTTGTTAATAATTGCAATATTTGATAATTTTGAGGCTTTGCACATCTCCTTGTAGGAATCTAATATCTCCTAGGCCATGAAGTAGGGATTGTTCATGTTGAATTAGCTTTGATGATGCAAGGCCTTGGGCATAGATATTTCTGGTAAAGAACTTCAGCCACCTCACAACAGAAACTTCTCATACATTTTTTCCTCTAAGCAGGCATAAGATATAAAACAAAGAAGGACCTTTTCTCAAATTCTCCAATTCTTTCAAGGTATCAAGCCATTAAAACTACTTGCTGCTTCAGAAAAAAATCACAATATAAATAAATTAGTAGTACATTTTGTATCAAATATGTGCCAATTTTTTCTTTTTCACACATTTTTTTTCCAGACAAAAGACAGCAGAACTGTCTTATGAGCGATAAAAACTGAATATACTTTCTGTGCAGACACACATTCTGTATCTGCACCCTTGCTGAAGGTATTACTTCAGTGAATAAAGCTCAAACTTGCAAAATCCTCCTTATCATTATATTATGTAGAAAGGAACCTTAAGTCTTCAGAAGCAGAGAAATACTAAATAAAGCAGTTCACCTATGTAGAAAAGAGGTTTGAAGTACTTACCTCATGTAGTTAGCCTAGTTGTGAATTAGGAGCATGTCAAGATCAAGCTGTATCAACAGGAACCCTGGTTTAACTGTTTTTACTTTATCTATTGCTGTGACTTTGACATGTGAGGAAATGGGTACTATTTGGAATTAATCAATCCTTTTATGTAATTCCAAACTCTGTATGTCAAACTACATGCCTTTATTATCTTTTTTTCTTGAGGTGCATCCTGCTTTATCATACTCTTAAAAATGAAATTTCTGTTTTATACAGTTTGCTCATTGTAGGATTTATGCAACCAAACATGGTTGAACTGAGACTTCCATCAACAGGTGTCTGCTGTGACAGAAACTATAGCTGTTTAGTTCTACTTTAAATTTAGGCAGTCACAAAACTATAGTAGCAGTTTTAGAAGAAAATATTTGTAGGTCTTATGAATTGTTGCCAGAATTATAGCAATTACAGGGATAGAAAAAAACAGCCCTTACTGTCAGAGAGTAAATTTCTACTCAATTTCACAGATCTCCTATTAGAAATAAAATAGACTTCTGTTATTTTGACAGCAAATACTTTAACATTAACTTTCACAATTACAATACCACTTGCAGTGAAGGAGTCTGCCAGCCCTTTGCATCCCTGGAAACGAAGCGTGCATTCTCTTGTCAAGCTTTCAAAGGCTTAAAATTTTCTTGAATACGGCCACAACATGGTTCCAGCCCCCTTAATCCAGGTTCTCAGTGCTGAGTCCATTTGCCTGGGAGATCTGCCTGCTTCTGGTGTGACCAGTTCACTGACAAAGATTCCTCTCCACAAGAAGGCACCATTAGTCCCTTCTTGAAATGACATGATTGTACCATTTACATAGATCCTGCTGTTGTGTTGTGGACCACATTACAAGCATACTTTTCCTCAAAAAAAAAAGGAGTTTTAGAGTCCTGATAATGACAGTGTGGTATCCTTCAATCCAAACTAGGCAAAGCTCCCTTTCTGATCCAGCATGAACAGTGCCCTCTGTGTAGGGCTGCCTGCTGGCAGGCTCGCCAGCATAAAAAGCTGGTGGCTGTTGTTACACATTCACCATGGTTTCAGCCTTAGATGATGAAAAGAATCTCCAATAAAGTAAATACTATGAAAAATGGAAGGGGAAATGGAGAAGTTTTCAACTTACACCTGCTCTGACAGAACCTCTCTCTTCCCACTCCCTAGTGGACTCAAGCCAGACCAGAGCATGGGGTGTTGAATGTTTTGTACCCTTCACACTCAACAGGGTCTTTGCTTCTATACATGCAGGGTAATGTATGGATGCTGACATTAGGCAGACAGACACCAGCTATCAGAAGAGCTCTTTCAGCAGTGAAGATGGATCTCATCTTTGGCATGGAGACCGCAAAGTACAGTACCCACAAGCAATATCAAATACTATAATGGGCTTTCTTTTCATTGTCACTCAGGAATCTGGGGAGCACTGAACAAAAGCAGTTGCTCAGGCATATTTCATAGAAGGTTGGCATCATATGGACTTTTCGATATGGAATTATACAGTTCCTACAAGACTTCATATGTTGAAGCACTTTGGAGGAAAAAAAAAAACCCAGCTTCTGCTGAAAGAAACGCTGGACAGGCTTTTCCTAGAAGACAGGTACACTTCTGGTCAACCAAGTAACAAATGCCAGACAGCCAGGAGTTCCTCGGTGAGAAGAGAAAGACTTTGGTATCATTAGAATCCTTTCACCAATCGGCAACAGATTACTAACTAAAAGAATATTTAAATACTTTCTCATGCAATTAAAACCACTAATCACCTATTTCTAGTAAAACAGATAACAAAACAATAAAGCTGCGTGTACCATGAAGTTTCAGTAACAGCACAAGAGTTTTAGAGCTCCCCATGATCCTAATGAGCCATTTCATTGCATTAGATCTGATATCTAAACTGTCGATAGCTCATATTTATAAAATCCCCATTTCCTCTGTCATGCAACCTAATGCAGAACGATTTAATAAAATCATATTACCCTTAAATTTACAGAAATAAAACAAAAACATCAAGCCTAGAATAATAAAAAAATTTATGTCTTATCCCTAGTGTTGCAAAAATCACTTCTTTGAAAGTAAGACATTTCAACCACCACTATTAGTCCAATAAATACTTCTTAGCCTTGGATGTATGCAATCATATTGGAGATTACCTCTACTATTTTATATACAGATGACTTACACTGGAACATGGAGAAAAAACATCCTAGTTTTCCACAGCAGGCTGTGCTAATGACAAAGTTTCCACCTAAGTTAAAGGACATCATGCAACTCAGGGCAGAATTCCTGCAGTACTGCAGCTGAGGGTTATCTCAACCCAAAAGACAGATTACACAATATTTCCTTAGAAAGGCCAAAAGGTGCAACTAGGGAAAGAAAGAAAAGTATGCAAAAAAAATATCACAGTTCTCTGATTGAGAGATTTGAGATACTATGAAATACTATACTTTTTTAATAATGTGCTGAAATATTATTAAATGGGATGCATACTTTTATAGAAGTGTGCACTTAAACACAAGTAGCAAAGTTTTAAAGATAATAATACAAGCATTAATACCATGTGATACAAAGAGCATTTATGTATAATATCAGCACAAACAGAATGATCCCCTGTATCGCTTTCTTGCAAATCACATATCTTTATCATTAGCAAAACATTAAATAACAACAATTAAAACAAGCCAGATAGTTCCATCATGCACTAATCATCACCACATAAGGAAACCATTCATTAAGAGAACCCTTGTCTATATAACCCATTTCATCCCTTCAAATCAAGCCCAGATAGCTACTTGAGTATACAAAGGCCACCCACAGATGGGCACCATAAAGCCATATCAAAGCTGTATGCAGAATCCTCCTTGCATAAGTTTGTTCTCACAGAAAATAACAAATACCCTCTTTGTAAATAGCAGTTATAAGAAAAGCATTATAATATATAGGCCTTAATTCTGTATTTACAACATCCTTAAAATTGAGAATACACATTTTATCTTCATTAAAATCTCCCTTAAATTAACATTTTATAAAAAGAAGTATACACCAGTTAAATGAATGTGACTTTATTTTTTTGCTTACACCAAACAACTGTTCAAAGTCTTCAGCGGGGAAGGATAACAGACTAATAGATGGTATTGGGATTACAGGAGTCATCCAAAGTATAAAGGGCAGTGTGGAAAAAAAATATCAAGTATCATGAAGATGACAAATAGCAATAAAGGCTGGCAAACTCAGCTGGAGATAAAGGGGACCTTACAGGTGAAAGGCTTAGACATCTCTTTTCTTCCCAATGTTAATTAATCTTCTACGTGCTTTGCACAGATTGGGTTCTAATGTCATAATTTAACAAGAAAAGATTTATACTCAGAGATTATATGAAGTCATGAAGCTGTATCTAAACTTTACTGTTCTCAAAGTTACCTGTGCCTCCAATTTACTCTTCAGGCATTTCTTAGAGATAAGAACAAATTGCAAAATTAACATTGAATTTTCTTCAGTACTGGCACTACTGACAGGCACCACTGATACAGGTTCAGAGCCGTTCCAGTTCAAACACTATGCAGGCTAGCGCTGTTTTAACAACAGGAAAAAAAAACCCAACAATAGCTTAATTGAAAAAGCCACCAAACTATGTAATATGGATTAAAACAATTATTGATTTAATATTTTAAAGAGATAATTAAGTCTAAATAAGAGAAAATACATTATCACATTTTTAAGAAATAATGTAACAAGGCCGCCCATGTTGTTTTTAATTCTGATCTAGAGGAAATGAATAAAACATGCTTTAAAATTCCGGTTTTAAGTACTGATATATGCTGGTAATTAGGAAAGCATACAACAGAGATGAAATATAACCTAGAAAACCAAATGAGAATTTATAGTCTGAAGTAATTTCATCTGTTAATCACTCCAGCTAACTGTACCAGAAGCAAACTTGCCACAATGATAAACTAATGAAGACCTTAAATTCCAGCTTAAAGAATAAAAAAAAAAAAAAAAAAAAAAAGAAGAAGAAAAATACAGCATATATCGAGAGAAAGAGCTAAGCAGGTCAAGAAAAGCAGATTAAGAATTCCAAATCACTGAAAATGCCAGAGTTGTGTGTAACATCGAACATACTTCCTGCTGCCATTTTCAAAATACTTTCCCACCTATTCTGGAAAGCATTACTAATGTTGAACTTTCAGGGGCACACACCTAGATGTTGAAACAGCTTCTGCTGGCAATGTGAACTGTTCGACAGAGTCAAAAGATCCCACTCAGTAATGTTCCTAAAAGCATTTATTCTTAAGGTCATCTAGGACTTCAGTTGTTTCAAGCACATTTTACAAAACAAAATCACATATTGGGAATTGGGATTTATAACATAAATTACAATAAACCAAATTACGGGTATTGTTACTCCACAGGGTCAGCTTGAGCAATTTTAAATCACTTTTGGTTCAGTTTGGATTGCAGATGTACCCAAACACTGGTCCAACATGATTTGGTCTCGCCATGAACTCTGGCTGGGTAGACTAACAGACAAACTGATGGCGACTGTCAGTGACCATCCCATCCCTTGGCCCTTTCCACTCCATCCCTTCTAACTCTCCTATTTCAATAAGTTTTCCTTTGCCAATGCCAGGAAAAATCCATTAGCTGTGTAAGGGAGAGGGTCTCTTTTCTTCTGTTTTATTTTAAGAGTTGCTGCTGTCCTTTTCAAGGGCATCCTATTCTGGCTGGTTTTGTTCTTGGTCTGTTAAAGTGTTAAACAAACGAGGCCCAGGCTCTCAGTTTCTTGAGATTCGGATATACTATCCATCTCTGTTCTTCTCTTTGTTTATTGCCACTATCGAACAAAAAATTGGTCTTCTTTCTTGCTTATTGCATATTATGTGTTCATGTTGGACAGGGCTTTAAGTGACCTGATCTAGTGAAAGATGTCCCTGCCTATGGCAGGGGGAGTGGATTAGATGATCTTTAACAGTCCTTTCCAACCCAAACCATTCTATGATTCTGTTATGCTGACTGGCCATCAATGTAGCTTTCCTTTGGGAGTTCAGATGATAAACCCAGCATAAAAGACCCTAACCTACTCAAAACTAGGTTCATATAAATTAACAATATGCAAAGCTAGCCACCATCAAAATAAAGATGTCAGTTTAACCAAACTATCTCCTTCCTTCCTTATCAAATAGGAGAAAATATTAAATAAACTGCGCATGCAAACTAGACTGTTAGCATCAAACAGCTGGGCTGCTCCAACAGTGACAAAGAGGTCACTGTGTGAAAATACACAGTGATTACAGCAATAAAGGAAACAGCTGATAGAGGTTAGATGGTAGAAACAAGAGGGCAGCCACAACAGAAAGACAAGGTTGGAATGAAGACAGAAGGAGCACGGGAGGAGCCTGCCAAAAGGCATGGGGCTGGGATACAGAGCTCCAGCATGACGGGGGGTAGGGGAGAGCCTTAGTGCCAAAGTCATCTATTTCCTCCCATCTTACAATTCACATGGACTCTATTTAGGCTGAAAACTCACTTAGAAATTATTTCAGAAAGGGGAACTTTCAGAGAGAAACATACAGCCATTTCTGACACAGAACAAGAATACAGTTTTGGCCACGACACTAAATTCTAATGACCTCTCTATGAAAGGCTGTAACATCTTTTATTATTTGGAACAGAGGGCTGACAATCTGCCTAGGAAGTGAAACTGTTGGAATCTTTACCATCCTCTGGACAAGCTCTAGACATTTCACAGCTACATAAGAAAAGGTTCTGTAGAAGAGAACCTAAACTGATTGCTAAGTGATGTAGAAATCCACAAAGGAGACTCAAACTGGCCAAACAATGAACATGGACCAGGCAAGAAGACTGAGGGATGGAAACCAGGACTAGCCAAAAGAAAGAAACCAGGACTAGCCAAAAGAAAGAAACCAGGACTAGCCAAAAGAAGGAAACCAGGACTAGCCAAAAGAAAGAAACCAGGACTAGCCAAAAGAAGGAAACCAGGACTAGCCAAAAGAAGGAAACCAGGACTAGCCAAAAGAAAGAAACCAGAACAAAGAGAAAAACTGGGGAAAGGCAGGACTTGAAAAATGACACTTTAGTAGCAGCAAGCAAAAAGAAGCAAGCACATAGAAGGCACAATGTTGGAATGCTTGATCATCCTTTAGAAATGGGGTCTGGAATAAAACTCAAATTCCTGACCTTTACTCTTCATTTCCCTTGCTGTGCCATGCAGAAAATGGCAATCTTACCAGCAATTAACACTCTCAGCTCAATACCCATGCAATGATCTCAATGGATCCAGTCCAGATAAATTCTTGGAAACCTTGTAGCAGCCTTCCAGTAGGGGGCCTATAGGAACATTAGGGAGGGGCTCTTCATCAGGGAATGCAGAGACAGGACATGGGGTGAGGGTTTTAATCTGAAAGAGGGGAGATTTAGATTAGACATCAGGAAGAAATCTTTTGCAGTGAGGGTGGTGAGGCACTGGAACAGGTTGCCCAGAGAAATTATGGATGCCACATCCCTGGAGGTGTTCAAGGCCTGGCTGAAAGAGGCTTTGAGCACCGTGATCCAGTGGAAAGTGCCCCTGCCTCCAGCAGGGTGGCTGGAACTGGATGATCCTTAAGGTCCTTTCCAATCCAAACCATTCTATGATTACATTACAAAGCAAATTGGTGATGGAAAAAAGAGGAAGAAGTATTACATAAGAACACAGGGAATTCTCTCTTAAACACAGAGCTACTAAATTCGGACACAACTTTCTGTGAACATGAGTATCATGAACTGATAAAATCTGAGGTATGAAGCACTACCTGGCTTCATATCCTTTGTATACATATTGTAAACAGATTCAAATGCTTTGGGCATATTACTGAACAATACTCATTAATTAAATTAGTCTCTAAATAGTTCAGGTAGGTTTACCACATGCAGCTCAAGTCAACACATAGAAGTATTGTTTTCCTCATCATACTTTTCACGTCTTCCTTAGCATGTAGTATTTCATTCTTTCACGTTAGAGACAGATCATTTTATTTCCACCATGTTCCCATCACCCCACACCATCTAGCAGAGGAGAGACATCAGCACATTACAATTTAAAAAGACCCTACAAAACACGATGCACGTGAAACCTGATAATACATAGTTTGTTTTGTAACTTTAAATGTTCTGATAGCAGTGATTTCTCAGCAGCTGCAAGTATTCACTATTTCCATGAACAATTCTAGAGCAAAGTTTGAGGCCCAGAGAACGAAGACTGCATTTACAGAAAGTGTGGTTTCAAAGCAGTTTAAAAAGACTTTGGCAGAGCCAAAGATAGCAAAGAGGCAAAGTCAGCACACAGCCCCATTGACCACAAAGCTGACCCTTCTCTTCCTTATCCTCCCCTTACACATTCCCAGAACAAACAAAGCAAAGGTCTAAAGACAACAGTCCTCATCACAACACATACTATGGGAAAGGCTCGGAGATGGCCTATGTAACATTCTGAACAGTGGAGGGATTCTGCATTCAGTCACATAGCTAACACTATTGTGAAATGTGCACCTGACATCTGGCATTTCTTAAATCTGAGTGATTTTGGAACTGTAACAATAGTCTTTGAAATAAAGATCAGTACATACAATATTACCTGAAAAAAAACTAGCATTATGTAGCTATAGGTCTATTTTGGCTTTCAGTTCATCTCGTTTTATTGTATGTCCTTGAGATCTGCAGATTTTCCCTGGAAAATGAAATAAACCATTGGCAGTACATTATGGCTACTTAAATCTGGGGTTTTTTTTATTCTTTATACGAGCCACAGAAAGCCAAGTAATTAATTTTTAATCATTTAAAATAATATCCCTCCTCCCATATAAAGAATAACCTTTTCCTTTATTAGCTCTTTCAGTAACAGTACCTTTAGCCTGATCTCAGAAAGAAAAAAGCAGTTAACAAAATGCACTATTTATTTTTCAGTCCCTCCTCTAAATCCTCACCACACACTCAATTTCCGAGTCAAATGGCCAGTCCGTATTATCCAGGTATATTAAAATCCCTTTAAGTTTTATGAAAATGACAAGCTGCACAGAGAACAAATTGAGTGGCCCATTTCAGCTCGTGGGCAGACAAGGACAATTTGATGGTCACCCAGCAGCTGAGTTGCCCAATCTGTACGTGAGTGACAGCACAGCAGACTCAGATCTGCTTTCTGGAATGACAAACAGGGAATATGAAGCTGCCTGTGGACAAACAGAGGATTTAAGAAAGGAGGGTGACACAGGGAGAGGCAAATGGAGGAAATTACTGGATGAGGCTAGGGGCAGGAAGATGTATTGTAGTGAGAGTTTCCTAGCAGACATGCAGCTTTGCTGGAGTTACTGATGTCAATGAGTTACAGGGACCTGAGAGACAATCCTGTACAGCAACCAGTTCCACCAATGCCAGACAGCTCACAGCCTACCACACCACGCTCTCCTCTCTTATGAACATATTGAATTTATTGACAGGCTGAGAGCATTGGGATTGTTCAGCTTGGAGAAGAGCAGGCTCCAAGGAGACCTTATAGTGACCTTCCGGTGCCCAAAAGGGGCTACAAGAAAGCTGAGGAGGGACTGTTCACAAAGGCATATAGTGATAGGATGAGGGGCAATGGCTATAAATTGGAGAGGGACAGATTTAGACTAGACATAAGGAGGAATTTCTCCACAATGAGAGCGGGGAGACACTGGCACAGGCTGCCCAGGGAAGTTGTGGCTGCCCCATCCATGGAAGCATTCAAGGCCAGGTTGGATGGGGCCTTGGGCAACCTGGTCTAGTAGGAGGCATCCCTGTCCATGGAAGGGGGGCTGGAATTAGATGATCTTTAAGATCTCTTCCAACCGAAACTATTCTATGAAAACATGCCCCAGGTGCCACCACTTGAGGCAGTTGGACTGGACTGTCCTGGATTTCACAGGAAAGGGAAGAGGTGAATGCAAATTGCCAGAGGTAAAACCAGCTCAGCTACATTACTGAGAAGTAGACCAGTAAAGCCAGCACCATCAGCCTGTTTCTGCAAACAAAGTCTCCATCGTCTAAAGGACATCATGACCCCAAAGTGGCTAGTGGTGAATAGACACCGGTGAAGCATCTATCACATTGCCTTCCTTCCATTCACACTCCTTAAGCAACAACCACTGCAGTATCTTGAGTATTTTTCACTGAATACTTTACATTGACCAATAAGACACTTCCACTACAGCTTTTGCAATATTTTTTGTCATAGAGGCATCACAACATGGCATAATCAGCATCATGTGGAATTGTGCATGCCAGGTCTGAACAAGTTAGTTCCACAAGGAGCAGTACAGCTGCATTAACTACAGCACTGCCCAAACCAGGTTAGGCAGCACAGCTTCCTTTGCACTGTGCCGTGTAAAAGTATCCTAAATGGGGCACAGTACAGAGTACAATGCCTCTTGGGTGACTAATGTATATAATAACAAATAGGAATGCTCTCCATTGATGACCCTGATCATTTGTACCCCAATCCCAATTTTCATCCTCCCGCAAACTGAGGTTCCTTGGTTGTATAAGAACATCCTGCTTGCATTCAAATCTTCCTTACAGCAAGCTTAATAGCCAGACATACAGCTGTCCCACTAGTCTCATATAGCAAGATCTATTCCACAGATCTCTGACTTCTACCAATAGCCAACGCTGTTATGGAATGAACTCTCATGAACAAAGCTATGTTTTCTTAATAATAACAGTTGTATAAACATAAGGTCTTCTCAGTTAAAGGGAAACCAACATCAAAAAGCAGTAAAACATGGAACCCTAAACCCTTCTTTCTTTGAAGAAACACGTTTGAAGCGAGGTGTTTCTAGTTATGGGTGAATGAAATGAGAATTCAGCTGCAACAAACGGACATCCAGTCCGTATGAAAGACTAATTAGATCCATCTGAGAAGCTGTGTCTAAAACGCTTCACATATTTCAAAGGAAAGCTCTTCTAGTCTATCTTTTGAGAAGACTACATCAAAACATTTAGTCACAGCTGACGCACATCTATCCACAACAGCAGCATTATTTTTCATAAGCCATAAAAGCTACATTAAAGTAATGTTAATAGTCTGGCTTACTTAAAAATTAAATTAAAGGGGGAAAAAGCAGCAAAGAAATTTAGAGCTAAGAAAGCAACTCAAAGCAGCAACGACCTTATAGTTCCCCCCCTATGCCAGAGCATCAAGAGATTCCAAAGTACAGTGTCATACTGAATATTAAATGTGCTGAGACTTGCTCAGAGAACAGAATTAAAGATGAAACACCATCCAGAAGCTGCAGAGTTAACTACAGCTTTTGTGCTAATAAGGCAGGCTCTTAACGTTACATGAGCGTGCTCGCAAATGTAACTATTGCTACTGCTGAACCAGCAGGAGGAGCTCACTACATTTTTTAATCTATTCATCCCACAAAATTTGGGGAGAGGGGTTGGGAAGCTGGAGGGGGTTTTGAGGGCAGGGAGGAGTTGGCAGGGCTTTTTTTCCTCAGTTCTGCTGGATGCAAAATAAACAGTAAAGAAAAGCATTCAAGTGATGTTCACATAAGCACTGTTTCAGAAACTAGAAGATAATGATATGAAAATTGTGGTGAAGGATCTGAAGTGTGCAGGGCACACAAATCAGCGGAAGACAACACTCATGTCCCAAGGAGTTTTCAGTCTTACACCAAAAGACCACAGGACTGGAAGAGTGGTGTTACACATTAAATGCTGTTATACCAGAAACAAGACTTTCTGAAGAAAGAAAAAGTTATTGTTCTGCACCATTACAGATATTTCATTTATAATTCAGTTTATTGTTCAATGGAATTCTTGGAATTATTGGATCATGACCCATGGCAGAGCATAGTGCCCATTTTCATACCACAGGAATTCATCCTGTGAAGCCACGTGTGTGGGTAAAACTCTTCATTAGATAATTTAGAATTAATAATTGTGAAAACCTAGCTCCTTCTCTGCCTTCTAAAAACTATGCCTTAAAACAATGAAGTTTCATTCTAACACAGACAAGAAAAGTAAATATCCAAACTGACCATGCATGCTTTTAGAACACTTTACATTTTAGCATTACAGTTTTTTCATTGCATTACCTTTTTAAACAGTTCCTGTAGGCTACATACCAGCGTGAGACCATATGCTACTGTGAGTTTTGTAGCAGAACTACATATCTCCAAAAAATACTATAACCAAGCTATTACACTGCCCTGCAATAGAGGAAAACACTGCCATGACATGGAGGGAAGAGCATATTTAGAACACCACAATTAATTCATTACTTTTCAAGTAATTTCAGTTCTCAACATTGTAGATATTTTCTCTGTACGCTTGTGGAGCACTATATGAGTAAACTAATCCAAGATATACAAATCCACACCAACAATCTCTCTTTACAAAGCAAACACACACCTATTGTACTACTCCCTTATACATATTTACTGTTAAACTGGTTTGGTGTTTAAAAAAAAGCACGCACTCCAGATACACTCTGCTTCTCTTTTTGCTTAATACACAAGCACACCTAATACAAATACATACAAATATAAGTGTTCTTAATATTTACCTCAGCATTTTTAACTTTATCTCTTCTAACATGTCCCAACATCTAAATCCTCTGAGAGACTCAGTGCAGCAGAGTGGAAATACCTAACAGAAACACTCAGTTCACAACAAGATACTGAGGTCAAGGCCACTTTCATTTAAAAAACACAATGTCAGCAGCCACAGAAAGGTAGCAATTAAAGCATTCGTCCACCGAGTCAGAACACAAGGATCAATGCTGTCCTTAGACTGAAGGATTTAAGCACACAGTCCTGGCCTCCCAGCAGAACCTGTCCCCACCCCTTCAGGTGGCACAGCCTCTACCTTTCCAGTATATCTTCCACTGTACAGAAAGGAATGCAGGAGCTATAAAGTCTCAGAGTAAGTCAACAAGTAGGAGCACTTCTATAGCCCACAGGTAAGAGTAGTGCTTTGCAAGGGTAGAAATAGTAAGTTCTGCTCCCACCACAGGGTTAGCTCATGTGTTCTGCACTAAAATGCCATTATACAAAACATACAAGTCCTACAAACAGAAAAAGCTCTGCATTTGAACCTGAATCAAAAGAGTAAAAGTAGCTACACAACCTCTGGAACTCTAGGTTCTATAGGAATAAAACTTAAGAACTTGCTAGTGAAGTGTTTTGTTTGTACAACTGCAGGTGGACTGCAATATAGAATTTGTGTGCTACTCTGCAAGTAAAATATCAACCACTTGGAAAAATGCAAGGGAAGTTTTCTGTTTAGAGCTGTAAGGAATATCTAACTCGTCTGCACCCATCAGTTCTGCCTTTACATGGACCCTTTCCCATCATTCAAACTAATATTGGAATAACAGTGTATTTTATTCCATATATATATAACAATATAACATTTATACATTTCTGATATACAACAATATCTATTTAGAACTAGACTAACCAGAAAAACCTTCGTTTACTGCTCCTGGGGATATGTGTTAATGTGTATTTCTACTAGCTACCCCTCTTACAGTTTCAATTCCTACATGTATTTGCTTTTCGTCCTTATTAATACAGCCCTCATATTTCTTTTATAAGACCAATTAGTTATATATTATTATCTGCCTGAAGCATATTGGAAATGTAAACCACTAGTAATAATAATTCTGGTATTTTAATGATCCTTTTAACAAGATTATTAATTTTACACTGATAGGGCTGGGCAATGTTGTTCTACATAGATCACTGGAAAGACAGAACTTAATACACACTGAATTATGATCCTTCTCCATTCACATTTGTGTTTAAGGAACTAAGCGTGGACTAAGTTTGCTTACAGCAATTTTCTGTATCATTGCTCTGATTTTATAGTACGCTACCCCTTTTTACAGTTGGTGCTTCACATACTTCAGCTGCACCTCATTTGATTGCGAGGTGATTTCTTCTTAGGCATTTTTTTCCTCCCTCTGAAGTGAATTTACAAAACAAAGAAAAAAATTCCTGGAGTAATTTTAAAACCAACTTACCCTTCAGTCATAAAATTTACAGCAAATGAATACTGCAGAGCTCTCCTAATTAAATTTTTATTACATTCTAATTTGAAGTCAAAGCTTAATCATAACTAGATATACATTTATTCACTTATTAAATTAAAGCATACGGATAACTACTTATCTACTCTGTTCTGATGATACAGGAAGCATTCAAATAATGATGACAATGCCTTAGATTTTTATTTTTATGCTCTCATTTACGTACTATACAATACATTTCCTCTTGCAAATATTAAGTGGTGCACAGGCCATTTTTTACCTAAATAGATATCTAACAAATTCCTAACTTCTCTTGAAAAAAGATAAGGATAAAAATGGCCTGAACAAGCTTCACAAATTTTTCACAGACATTTCATGTCTGTACTGCACATTTGCCTGCTCCGAAATCTGAGCTTAGGAAGTGATCCATTATTTTGTAAAAATGGTAGTCCATTCTAGTAGCAATCTTAAATAAGTAATTAAGCTTTTTCCACTTTTCTTATTCAGCATCTGACCTATATAGGTCCCTCTAGAAATATATCATATTTCCATTTGCTCACAGTAACTTCTGAACTATTTCACCTTAACCTTTACAAAAAAACCACAAAAAACAAACAACTATCATTCACCACAACTTCAATGATAAGAAGCTACTTTATAACTGAAAACATCTGGAAATTCTTTGTCAACTGAAATGATGAGAAGATCAGGCTAAGGCTAAGTGCTCTGGGAAGGTATGCATCTACTGCAGAGATGAAGAACCCTAAGAGAAAGAGCTGTTTTCAAACATGAAAAGGAGGGTAAACAGCAATTACTTGCAGAGAAACTGCACAAATCTGCAATATTAAATTTTCAAACCAGAGGATTCCTACACTATAGCAAAGAATCAGAAGATACATTACACTAAAAAGGCTTTCAAGTACATAGCTTACTGCATAAAATACAGCTACAAATTCCTTGTACAACTAAAATTACATCTTCAACCTATGCATACAGCAATGAACTTCCAAAAAAAAAAGAAACATTACTATCTCCTGAACTGTAATTACTTACTGTTGGTATTCACTGTTTAAGCCCTCAGATTCATCCATTGCTTTTGTGAAAGCAGAGGTGTAGACAAAAATTGAGATGACCTATCCCTTTTCTTTGACCAAAGATACTAATACAAATCATTCTTTAGTTGTCTAATTCCAGTTATGTTCATAACAGAAAAATAAAAGTGAAGAATATTGAAGGAAATAAGAAGGGTGGGTTATAGCAATGAAAAGTTTGCATTGCAGTCACATAATTACTTATCTTTCATTGTTTTCTTGAATGAAAATTATATAGTGGTGGATGCAATAAATTGAACTTTATCATGGGACACCTGGTCCAATGTATTTATGCTCTCCCTTGCTCAGGCCACTTACATTCTTTGTTATTATTTTTATTATATGTTAAGTGTATTACCTTCATGAAATCCATCCACTTTGGAGCACACTGTTTCATGGCTGTGACACCAAAGTCCTAGAAACACTGGTGGTTAAGGGGCTGCTCACAGTGCAGCTGAGGAGGGCAGAACCCATCCTGCACACCATTAGCAAAGGGAACCCACACTAGCTGTGAGCAGCCAGGAGTGGAAATCTGCAAACAGGCAACAAAGCCACCATCACTTGGAACCAGAGCATTCTTGATGGTCGAAATCTGGCTTTGAGGGGGCCTACGCCAAAGCTGAGGAGAGACTGTTTACAAAGGCACATAGTGATAGAATGAGTGGCAATGGCTACGAATTGAAGAGGGGCAGATTTAGACTAGACATAAGGAGGAATTTCTTCACAATGAGAGTGGTGAGGCACTGGAACACGTTGCCCAGGGAAGTTGTGGGTACAACATCCCTCAAGGTGTTCAAGGCCAGGTTGGATGGCGCCTTGGGCAGTCTGGTCTTGTGGGAGGTGTCCCTGCCCATGGCAGGGGGGCTGGAACTGGATGATCTTGTGGGTCCCTTTCAACTCAGGTCATCTTTAAGGTCCCTTCCAACCCAACCTATTCTATGATTCTAATTTAGTACAATGCAGAGAAACCACGCAGACACCAAGTTTGCTCAATATATGCAGGATCCCATTTGCTTTTGTCTCTCCTACCCTTTGGTACTCTACAGAATACTCAAGCCTTGTAGACTTCAATTATCATAAACAAAAACTGGATCAAGGCTTTGTACCAACGAAACCATAAAATAAACACATTTCACAGCCAGACTGGCAATCAAACGTGGTTAACATGAAAACAGTTCCTGTCTGAAATTGAACTAAACAAAAGATTCCAGAGTTTAGCAGTGGGATGGCTTCTAGGTTGTTCATTGTCAGCTTACATTAGCCTCATGTGAAGCAGGGCATTCTCCTTCAAATTCTATTTTAACAGTCATCTTTAACGGATCTTTAACTCCATTGATGAGAGAAAAAAAAATTAAGCATAAGAATACAAGTCAAAGGACTATCTGTCCTCCAAAGAATTAAGTGGATATATGTGACAAGCAGTTAGCTTAAAGATTCTTCTAGCAATTAATATATAGAACAAAGAACACCAGGAAAAAAAAAAAGAATAATTTGCATTTATATAAATTTAGTTGGTGAGTTCTTGGTACACAATCAAGCAGACCTCCAAGTTGCTAAATTTTAATTCTCAAGTCAGGTCATTAGAATCTTAATTGTGAACGTGTTTGTTGTTATATTAAAAGGATATCACCAGAAACAACGGCCTGATACTGAAAATTCTAATACAACCATTTTATTCAAACCTAAGTATTAGTACATATGTTACTGGCTTCAGAGTAACAACATAGTTACTTCTACTTTAAATGAAAAAAAATCATATTAGGATTTACAAAAGTTTTAACCTCTACTGGAAAGAAGAGAACTGATATTTTTGTTTGCACCACTCCAGGCAAATAATATTGCTCACACTTGACCACTTATCTTTTAAGTTCTTCAGTTTGGGGAAGCAAGGCCTCTAAAGTGGCCCAAAGCCAGCTTGTATCAGGGACCTCTGTTACCAATAAAGTGGTTAAAAACAGATGCTTAGGAAAAAATAGAGAGCAGCAAAGAGGAGTTAACACTGCACAATTCATTAAGATTCTCATGACAAAGGAAGAAAACCACAGATGACCCATAGACTGAGATGCTGACGAATGATCTGCTCGCAAACAGCGGGAACCATGGAGAAGCCTGCTGCTCACACTCCCTGCACAGAGAGCAAAGCGCTGCGCACTGTGAGGTGGTGAGGTTTCGGCTGGCTAGAGTAGAAGAGTTAAGGAAGAAAGAAAGGAGTCACTGTTGGAAGAGTCCCAGCGGTAAACAAAGTAAATCAGAATGCGAGCTCCGCTGCTGCAACGCACAGTTTGCAGCGGGAGCAAACTTCTGAAGGGGAATGTGAAGGTGGCCCTCCCACTGGGCTACCCAACCACACCACAGATTCAGCTACCTTTGTCACAAGCCACGAGGGGACAAAACCCATAAAGTCAGGAGCCTGTGTCATACCAACTTAACAGAAAAAAGTAAAGGTAGAAGTTCAAAAAGTGTTTCTGACAGCAAAGTTAATAAAGCAGGCTTTGAATTTCCCCATTTTTTCTGATGGTAGGGTATAATTCCTGATCAGAAACCAGATTTCTTGTTCTTAGTCCTTGACTTTTCTTCTTTGAAGTTTTAAAGCAATTGTTTTTCCATTGTAGAGCTTTGAATAATAATTTGGAAGATTTTTGACTGTGTTGTATTTATTATATTCTCTTATCCACACCACAGTCACAGAAGCTGCCCAGCAAAAAGAAAATTTATTAATAAAGAATAACATGTCCTCTGCTATTTACCCAGAGACAATGGAAAAGTAATTGTAATGCTAAACAATCCAGGTGTTCAAAAACAGTTAACTACTTTTTAGAAACTCAAGCTCAGGAGTTAATTTTAGTACACATTACCTCAAGGTTTAAGGAGACAGACTTCTGGTCACAGTGACATCCACCTACTGTGATTTATTTCCCCAGCTAAGGAATTTTCCAGATATAAAAAAATAAGGAATTATCTCTCCCCAAGTGTGCAGCCTCAGGTAGGGTAGAATCAGAATGCAAAAGCTTCTCTTGCCAATCCCTGTGGCCCAACCCTTAGGGCAGCGGCCCATCCTATCTGCCCCCCTGCTTCTTCCCTATTGCTTACGCATCCCTTCACTCGTGACACTCGGGGTGCTCAGCTCCCCGGGGGTGCTCCTGCCTCCTTACCTCGCAGTGGCAGGTAACAGCAGTAGCAGACTGCAGGGATACAAAGATGCAAGCAGGAACCTTCACATTTGTTGTTTGTTGTTGTTTGAGTAACAAACCACAGGACTAGAAATCAGACTCCATATCTGCCTCATTAAACTGGGCTCATACTAGCTGCAATGCTCATACTGCTGCAAGACATCAGAACTTTTGAGCAGTCCCACTTAAACTGAAACATGAGTTTGAGCTATGGTACAGGTTGGAATGATTTTCTGTATGTTAAAATGATAAACCATCAGCAATAGTATTATGTGTTCAGCATCCTTTCTTCGAGTCTGGAATAAACACAGTGTAGTTTGCAACTCAGCTGTTCAACTGCAAGTGGAGCCTAGGGCTGACTCATATATGAGCTTGTATGTCCAGTTGCCTTCACAATCGATAGAGACAAAAGCATAAAAAGATGTTTAGGCCTCCTGCATCTGTAAACCTTCCACACTCTGATTTAAAGATGTATCCTTATTGAATTATGTAAGCAAGTAGTGAGAGCCTCGGTAACTAAACAAAACTGAATTACGTCTCTCAAAAAATACAGGTGCACATATGCCGACAGCTGCATGTCTGTCTAATTAGTTGTGCTAAACAAAACTCCTATTGGGGATGTCCAGCTATGGGAATTTGATTTCTGAGCTCACTGCAGAAAGGGCCTACGCAACACACACAGCTACCAGCAGCCGCTCTGCATCTTCCTCAAAGGAGCAGGCAGCTCCGGGCTGACCACTGCTAGACAACAACATCGCTACAAAAAGGTGGAAAAGCAATGACTGCTCCTGGGAAGGGCGATCTCTGTCAAACAAACCAGTGCCAGACTAACTCTAAATCCAGCTGAAATCTGGCAGAGATGCTTTGTTGTTCGAGCAGTGGGTGGATCCAAGTTCACAGGATGCCTGTTAGGCCACAATACAAATTTAATTCAGTAAAAAGCTGCATGCTCCACTCCTGAAGCACCATTCCACAAGTAGTGTGAGCATCAGTGCCATGATGCAACTCCATAACTTATGTACTGAGTAAGCAATTGTTCAAGACTTCCTGGAATTCTTTCTGAAGGAAACACTACAACTAAAATGACCACCTTCTTTCATGCTTAGAAGTAATACACTAGCAAGAGAAAATTTTTAAAGACGCTGACCACGACAACTGATCTTCTCCATATCTTTTTTACGGTGCACCTATGATGCACATGGAACAGAAAGTATCCCTGCTCTTGCATTCATCCTGAGTATATGTAAAACATAGTGTGACAGAGGTAAAGGTAGTATTAAAAGGATATAGGCAAAGAACTTTCTTGCTCAAGTTAGGCCCACAAAAGGATTTCTAAAAAAAGTAGAAACACAGCTACATTTTCATTACCATCAGTGAAAACCACCATAAAAAGATGATCAGTTTCAACTGCAAATCATGTCTCTTACATTGAAATTTTAGTAGAGCAAAACAAAAGCAAATCACTGAGACAATACTGTCTTCATTATATGAAATACCAATTTAAATATTTTTTTCAAAGAAATCTTACAATTCTCAATGCAACATAGGTGTGAACATCACAGCTATAAAAAAGTTGAGGAGCAGATGTTGCCAAACTTTCTTCAATGAAGACATGCAAGAAGAGGAAATAGCTGTCAGAGGTAAACTAGAGGACTTCTGGGATTCCTCATAGCCCTGCTTCTCAATGGCTAAGAAAAGCCGACTTCTTTAGACTTTTTAAAACTTTTGCATAAGTCAAAAGATGCCATGCAAGTCAGTTGTCTATTTTAACCAAAAAAAAAAACCCAGAAACTTCAGTTTGGTTATAAAATTACCCTTAACAGACTTTAAAAATAGCTCTTTCTATATATCTCCCTTCTCAATACTGCCAATCAGATTGCGTCTTGGCTTTATTCTGCTGAAGAGCTGAACTACTGAACCCAGCATTACTGTTCCTCTACTGTCATGGTCCGTCCTCCCGCCTTTCATATTGAAAACATTAAGTGCTTAAGTAATTATCTTAGAATATTTGTAAAAGCAGTAGTGTGTACTCATTTGTCTGAAATGACCTAGGCACATCTTGAAACACTAGCATTTTACTATGACCACATATGGCTTTACCACTGAGGTGCTGAATAATTCCATTCCAGCATGACTACACATTCAACTTGCTTGGTTCTTTGATTTGTTTTTTTAATTACTAAGTTAAGCTAATGTAATTTTTGTTGACATGGCACTTATTTTCTTGCTCTTGTGCATCTACAGTGGAGTATAAGACCTAACTTCTAAACAAGACAATAAACAGGATCATGAGTTAGAAAACTCATTTCATAAACAAGTAGATATAAAACATTACACAGGCATGAACACAGAAAAAACTTTGTGCACAAGCACTCTTTAATTAACATAGAGAGTGTTGTTTTGTAATTCACAGCAATGCCTGCTAAAGACAAAAACATCGGTGTTCGGTCACTGAACAGATCGAGACGTTCAGTAAGTGTCAAGAATAATATACATTGACTTAGTATATCAAATATCTTAGAAAATAAGAACTTACTGAAAACGATGAGCCATCCTTCAAAACTACAACTGGGTGAACTCCATCTCCCAGACGCACAGAGAGCTCCCAGCTATTTCTCTTTGATTTAGCAATGGGAATTCTAAAAAAGAAACAGACAGAAGAAGAATTTTTAACAGAGATTTCATGCTTCTCCCATTTTAACCAGAAGCGCTTGCCTCATAGGATAGTCATGAAGGATATAAAATACCATTAACCTATAGACACAGTTGGAGAGCATACTTAAAAAAAAAAAAAAAAAAAAAACTTAAATACATTTTTCTGTCAAATGGCATATAAGGAGAAAATACACTCTCCTTTCTTTCTAGATTTGCCTTGACACATTGGGTATGCTGATAAAGTTATAGGAAGCTCTTGAATGTAGCCAGCACTCGATGCAGAATTAACTCAAACAGGATGAAAAGCAGATGAGAAAGCAGATTGGCAGGAGTCTAGCAACAGTGATAGCTGGAGCATCCTTTTTAAGGGCAAAATATAATCACTATTTCTGTCATCTCACCCTCAGCAAATCTCAATTTAAGGCCAATTATGGACAAAAGATACAGCCAAACAAGTAACACAATTAATTTTATAATTAATGTACGTTTTAGAGCATCTCATCCACAGATTCCTTCAAGCAAACTGAAAAAAATGATATATCAGAGCTCATATGCATGATTATACCTATTCTTGCAGCATTCTGTGGCTGCATCAGTTATCAGGTAATAAGAGAAACCTGAATCTTTTTAACTTTAGCTTGAAGAAGCACATTTGAAAGCAAAGGAATGAGACCTGAGTCTCCATTCTTGGAAGATCAGAGCGAAACAAGTAATTTTCAGCTATTTTGTATAAATGCATATTTGATTTCAGCTTCCTCATCCTTAACTTCAAGCCTGTTCTACTTTGTTGTAACAGCTGGTGTCCAAAGTTATGCTACAACTTTTCTGATGAGTGGTTGCCATTTATCAGCACCAGCAAGCCTCATGTAGCCTAAAGAGAAGGTACAAAGGTGGAGTTTAAACCCCATTAAAACAAAGATACGTTACTTTGGTAGAGATTTTCTTCTATGCTCACTCTTACGCAAGTTTAGATTCCCTTTAAGAAATCTATAAAGATATTAAGTCCACCACCTTTTGGTCTCTTCTTAAGGATAACTCCTGCTATAATGTTCATATGTTGTTCATTATAGAGCTTAACTACACCAATTTACCAGAGCCTTCAGTCTTAAAATGTGGAAACATGCGTCCTCCTGAGGATTCAAGGTGCCCAGTGAACCACAACTTCCCAAAGGGAGTGCTCACTTTCCCTGTGGAATCAACAGGGAGAAGCACCTGTGAGGCCTCCTGACACCACAGGAAGAACAATTATCTGCCTAAGCCTAGGATAACATGCTGACTTACTAAGGATTTCAACAATTATTTTAAGAAGGTTGGGTTTTTAGACACCTGAAATCTAAGGAAATACAAATTCAGGTACCTCATTAAGCAAGGAGTTCCCAAAAACTGTGCCTTGTAACATGCCTGAAAAGGGGGAATGGAAGCACTAACATATGAGCTAGGCAAATAGGTGCATACTTATCATTAGGTACTTCTGGATCCAAGCCATGTAAAGCCTCCACCAGATTTCACCAAACGTCTTAACCCACCTCCAACTATCACTACCCACAAAGTTCATGAAAACAGATAACAAACAGAAAATAATCTATTCCCAAGTGTTACCTTTCGCAGTTAATATACAGTGACAACTGCCAAAACAACAAATCTGAGGAAATATCTATGGCTTATTGGGTTCAGTGACAGTGCTCAGCACCTCGTCTAGAAATTCCGTATGCCACCAAAAGGTTTAGACTGGCTGATAGGAAACGCGACAGACACAGGAGTTCCTGAAGGGGAGGAACAGGAATTTCCTGCACAGGTAGCAGGCAGCAAGCTGAGAGATGTTTTCATTGCACTTCCTGGTGTAAGAGCACCAGTAAGGAGGAACATAGCTGGGTTTTGGCACAGCTTGGTTAAATTCTTCATGGTACTCCACTACAATAACCAAGAGGATTTAGTGGTTTATAGCAACTTCATATTTCTTGTATAAAAGGTAAGACCTCATCTCAAACACAACTTAACAGACCCATTTCACTGGCGGCATGAGATTCCTTGTAACCTTGCTGGCATGGCCCTGCTTCACATTGCATTTGACTGGAAGTGACCTCATGAATCTGGCTGCTGGCCATCAAAGGAAAGACAGCCTTGTTCTCCAGCAGGGATTATTTTTGTTCAGTCCTGTCTTGCTGAGCTTTGTCAAGTGTATCTCCAAACAGGATGCATGCCTCTTGAAAGGCATGACTATGATCACTGCTTTGCCTGGGTTTCAAACAGCCACGCAGGCACATCATTCCTCTCTCTGCAACACTGGTGGTCAGGAGGGCAAGGCCTGGAGCTACACCTAATACCAAGTACGTGGCAAGTCGAATTTCCCTCCTGGAATTGCTAGATCCATTTGCACAGGGACATTTTTCAGCTTTGTTAATCAAACGCCTGTGGTTCTGTAACTGTAACCTACCGTTACACTGAAAGACAGATACTTTCATTAGCTCATGGGAATCCTACTTTTTCTTCATTAAATCAAATTCCTTTCACATAAATTACCTTGCAATAGACTCCATTCTGACAGGATTCAGAGAGTTTTTTTCTTCATATTACTATGGATCACAAAGTACAAAAGTGAGGATCGAAGTCCACATTTCTTGGATATGGAAAGGAAGTTTACAGTGTCAAATCTAGAAACTATTTTAGAAATGCAGAGGTTTCTATCAGGCTATGTAAAGGACTTTTTGGTGGAGGTTTTGTTGCTGTTTTGGTTTAGGGAGGTGTGAGGAGGGGGATGTTAATGTCCAAGAAGTCCCTCTGCGTGGGAAATAATCCCTTTGTTCTTGGCCAAGGTTGCTTCCTTAGCTGAGAACTCTTCTAAGCCCTCCAAAGGGAAAACATCTGGACTTTTGAATGTATTTTCCACTAATTCATGGGAAAGTCCCAAAATTCTAGCTATTTTTAAAAATGTATAACATTTAAAATTCTACTTACTGGGCTAAAATCTGAAATATTCTATTTACAGGGAAAAAAGACACTGAAAGAAAAAAAATGTCATTTTTTGCCATCATAAAAGACAAAAAAAAAGTTAAGGCGCTTCCCCTTCCATCCCTAGATTCAGAATCCATGCCATATGTCTTTCATAGGGTTCAACATATCCTCGCTTTCTTCTCCCAGTTCTGGTAAATGACGCATCATCAAAAAATTACTTTCTACACATGAAAAGATCACCAGCTGCAGGAAGAAAAGCACGTTCGGCAGCAAGACAAGTGCCAGGTGAACAGGAAGGAGGGCGACACAGAGCTGGGAGCTGTTGTCCCTTGCCAGGAGTATCTCACAAAAGGAGGAGAGAGCAGCACTGAGGCCACAGCAACAGGGGGTGGGTAGGAGAAGGGTATTACGAAATCCCTCTGTGCAGAAACAGGCAATTCTGAACCTCTCTACTCGACATTGCCTTCTAGAGGTAAATAACACAAGCAATAAGGGCACATACGAAGAGTACGAGGATGGCCTGGCTCTGCATCATATTCTAGAGCACCGATGTTACAAAAACACGTAAGCAGTGTGAGAACAAAACCAGGAGTGTTTGACTGCTTAGTTATTTATTTTCTATCTGTCACTGTTTGACTACAGATGATGCCATGGTCCCATAATTTATTTCATACATTGCACAGCATATTATGTCCCTTTTACCCCCAGCTGCCATAAGAGACACAGAGAGATACTCCGTAATAATACAGCAATTACAGCCTCTGCTTTCTTTGCAAGTTTTCAGTGAGGAAAGCAGACAACTGCTAAAAATTTTAGTTCGACACACACTTACTGTGCTCGTGGAAAACAGACACTAGTTAAACTATTATCTATTCTAGTCAAAACCCAATAACGAAAGAAAACAGACATTCACAAAAGCACATCAAGTAATAACTCTGCCCCAGCCTGTCTATTTTGATTGTCATCAACCAATCAGATAGAAGGAACTCAATAAAGCTACAATTTTCTGCAGTTTATGGCAAAGAAACTTCCCTCTCCTGATTACTGTTGATGATGTAATGAGCTATGATAAATGTCACCAGCTCCTAAAGGGTCAGGAAATTGAGTATAGATTTTTTTTACTTCCAATTCAAAATGTGAATTCTAACACTGGGGAGAAAAACAACTTACAAATTCACTTCAGTTCTGATATTTTTGCTGCATAATACTTTACGCAAACACAGCGAAATCCCAAACTATCATAACAAATTTTCCTCTTATGAAAGATTATAAGCGGTTGAAAACCACATCATACAGCACTCTGTAAAGCTGTTTTTCAATTGTGCAATTACGTATTCAGCAGTTAAATAAAAGTGAAATATTGACTTAAAACAATGTTAATGGTCAAAGAATCATTAAGAAATCCTTCATCATAACTTTCACAGCAGGTGGCCTGTAAAATGATCAAGAATAATGTGCTGGATTCTGTAGTCACCAAGGTCAGTTTCTGCATACAAATCTTTGCAGGGGGAGAAAAAGAGACCTTCAGAAAGTGGGCCATTCATCTGAACCAAGTTCAGAGAATTTCCAGCACTGTGAAAAGATATGTTATGCAAGCACATAGATGTATTCAGTGGGGGTAGACTGAACCAGCTACATGGAGACTACAAAGGAGCCCTCCCATGGCTCATGAATAAGTCGAGGAAATGATCAGAAAAAAATGGAGAGATGTTTAGACAGATGGCCCACTTAAAATGCCTGGGACAGGGCATAAGCAATTTTAATGAAACTTTAGATCTACCATATAAATTGTTTCTTATTTTCTCTGCACTCCCCCCCAAAATTTAACAACTCAAACAAGAGCCTATTTTACAATGAAAAAAAAAAAAAAGGTAAAAGGGAAGTAAATCTCACACTTTTGAGCATTATTGGTTTAATAAGTTCATATACAAAGAAATAGCCTTCACAGAACCTTCAACTATCAGATGAACATAAAAGCAGGGAATGGATAGATTAAAAGAATTCTAAACAGAAGTGTACTGCCAAAGAAAACAAAAATCTAAGCTTTACTATCTGAGTACTTTCAACACTTTCCAACATAAAAGTTTATCATTGCACAGAAAAGATAAAAGCAGCACTTTCACAGGATTATTTTAAGAACTAGAAATTATGTGAAAGGAACCTAGGAATCTGGGAATATTTTATTCAGCAATTTGAAGTATTTTCTACATCTATGCACACACATTTCCTACACGTACTCAGATTGACCCATGTCACATACACTTTTACATAAAAATGGGGTTTCCTTCTTTCTCCTTCATGTATGTATACGTATACATATACACCTTCTGCTAGGAGTATGAAAATATACCATAATTAGAGTAAATTGTAGTTCTGCATATATCATACAAAATAATAACCTCTACTAGCCTGTGTGCCAGTTGTTCAGACAAAGGCTGAAAGAATTAATGGTTATGTCAAAATGGGTTTCATTACATTTTCTTACATATTATGTTTAGCTCAATAACAAATATGTACATTTATAGGCATGCACTCTACCTGAATAGTGGCCACAGGAAAAAAATAAATTACATGGAAGGTAAACTATAAAATGAAAAGGACTGCTTTAAAAGGATATTAGGGAGTGAACTGTGCTTTGATGCAAAACAGCATGCATCTGAATGCTTCCTTTCCCTTTAACAGGAGCCTTTTGGAGGATTTGCACTGACACAAGGGCCTGCAGTCCAGTGCTCAATGAAAACCTCCAGTGCCTTCATCAGCGAACCCCAAATCAAAGCTAAATAAAGAAACGGTTAAAGACAGATCTTATAAATGTAGGGTGAATTCAGCTGCCTAGATCTAAGTGTGTGGGCTCAACCCCTTTCATCTTTGTTTAACTGGCAAGTAACCCAACCCTGCAGACAACCTGAGCTCACCCTGGCTCACTGTCTTCCACTCGGAAGGTCTTTAAGCATGCAGAGGTTGGCTTCTAACTCAATGGCTTTGCGGCTAGCTTCAGCAACAGCCTGGCAGGGGTCAGCAACTAGGGGCTCCACTGCCAAAGTGATCTCCAGAGCCTTAAGGAAAGGTGTGCTCCAAGCATGCAGGCAAACATCAACAATTCTAAGGCTCTTGAAAAAAACTTCTATGACTCTTATATCTTTATGTCTACCAGGCAAAGGAAGGAGGATTGCTGCTATTGCTCATCTTGCTATAACAAGTTTATGCTTGCAGCATATACATCCAGAGAACGAGAGACCTGGGTTATTAGTCTTCCTCCACCTGTCAGGCTTCAAATCTACCTCCCACTTCTCAAGAGAAAGAGTCAGGACCCAAGCAGGCATAGGGAACTTGCCGTTCTACCCTGCTGACAGGTGGAAGGAATGAGAGACTCATGGAGACTCGGAGAACACAGCTCTGCAGCCTGACAATGCATCCTCTGGAACAATGAGTTTGGGCATTTGGTTTTACTCCAGGAAATTTCAAAGCGCTTTGCATTTAACAAACCTGATGAAACACAAAGCAATCCTGGGAGCTGCAAGTACGGCCCAAGACCTCTGTGTTTTGGAGGAGGGTCAGTCTGCCCAATCCTTCATCAGATGCCAGCATACCTTGAAAATTACAAATAAATAAATGCAAAATGTGATATCTGAAACTCACTTCCTCTCCTATAGTATGTCAGATCTGCATTAGCATTTGGTTCTTCTTGGCAAAAAGAGACGTCACGTGTGTTAACACAGGATAAGGGACGTTGCTCCTTGTCTCATTGCAAGTCTTTGTGAGATGAGAAGAAAGGAAGCTTCAAATAATGTGTCTGTTCGTTCAAACCATTTCCTAAATCAGTAAAACTATTTACCAAAGAAAGAACGACTTGCAAAGAGGTGTTTTTAATTAGATTTTAGTCAACAATATTGATTTGTATGTGCTAACAACTATCAGAATATGTTCATCATAAAAAATTTTGGGCTATTTCTCTGCCATCAAAGTACTTTAATTTTACAATTGTGAATTTCTCTAACATCCTTTGTTTTAATAAGGGTTTACTTTGGACAGTTGGTAAAACTAATAATAACACACCCCACAAAAGGAAAATTACAAACTCTATTTCCTGTAAAAATTCTCCAGTATTTCCTTAAACAAGGAAATTTATTGTGCAGATACTTAAGAATAATCTTACAACAACTATCTCATTCCTTTTTAATGTTGAAAAAGCTTCATCACAAACCACTATCATGTAGTGGGGATGACTACAGCTCTTCTTTTGGAATCACTCAGTAACTGTTACATCTTCCTATATAACATGATTGTATTGGGATATAGCAGTTTGTTGAGCAGTCTGCTTCCAGTATCTTCATTCAAGAAATGACTATGACCAGTAATAAAGTGCCATTTTTTATTTAATAAAGTTTAGAATATTCCAGGGTTCCTGCACATGTTAAAAATAGGCAGGAAGCAACTTCTAAACTAGTAATATGAAAATGGAGATGAAATTATTAGAAGATTACATACTGGTAAGTTTGATAACATAGTCAGTTTAACATCTACACATAAGTCAATCTTCCATAATTATTTTTTGAAACATCTAAGCAAACTCTGTATTAAGTTTGCTCTACTAATCCCAGTAGTGAAGTCTGCCTGCCTTGGAGCCTAATAATCACAAACTAGATTCCACTAACCACTGTAAACCTGAATTCAAAACACATTTGCTGCTTTAATCCATCATCACTTCTGTCAGAATTTAAAATTTCAGTTATCCATGCACTTTGTCAGTAGAAGTTCTGGAGGGTATCATAGAATCACAGAATAGTTTGGGCTGGAAGAGACATTAAAGATCATCCAGTTCCAAACCCTCTGCCGTGGGCAGGGACATCCCACTAGACCAGGCTGCCCAATGCCCCATCCAACCTGGCCTTGAACACCTCTAGGGACAAGGCAGCCACAGCTTCCCTGGGCAACCGGTGCCAGTGCCTCACCACTCTCATTGTGAAGAAATTCCTTCTTATATCTGGTCTAAATCTGCCCCTCTCCAGTTTATAGTCATTGCCCCTCATCCTATCACTACAAGCCTTTGTGAACACTCCCTCCCCAGCTTCCTTGTAGGCGCTCTGCGGGTGCTGGAAGGTCACTATAAGGTCTCCTCCCCAGAGCCTTCTCTTCTCCAGTCTGAACAGCCCCAACTCTCTCAGCCTGAAGAACCTTTTCTTCACATAAAGAGAATTTGATCTTCATGATAGTTTCTGGAATTACTTTCCCTCAATACCATAACCTCGGTATTTAGTTCAGATACTGGGCCGTAGTTTAAAAGGTAAAAAAAAACCTGATACTTAAATTTAGGCTTCAAACTCCATGCTTAGTTGCCCCAGCAAAGAACATTTATGGTGAGAAGTGCTTAGCATCTGCCACCTCCTCTCAGTTGAAAACAATGCGAATACTGCACAACGCAGCATATTTCAAAAATCATTCTGCCAAGCTGAAGGACAAAATACATATATTAGAATCAAATTTAAAACTTGCAATTTGAAGAAATCTTGGCCTGACACACAGTGCTATCTCTATTCTGTTAAATACTTTCTTGAACACATCACTGTTTTTCCAGCTATCAGTCATTTATAAGGTTAATCCTCCAAAAACAACATTAATCCATCTATTTTGTTCTACAGCTGCACCCATTGACTGCCATCACAATCATTAAAGGCAGTAACATCTGACTAAAATCATAGAATCAGACAATGGTTTGGAATGGAAGGGACCTTAAAGATAATCTCGAATGCATCATTTCTTGAAAGCACAAAGTTAATAAGAGCCAGTACAGTGAAACCTGTCAGCACCTGCTTAACTTACTAAATCAAGAACCAGATAAGGAGTAGACACAACTCCTACAGTCAAGAGAAAAGGAAAGACATTAGAATAAGGCCATGTCTGAGGAAATTTGGCAACAGCACTGAGAGCAAGAACATCGGACTTCTCCAAGGCTCACAAAGAATGCACTGTGCAAACTAATTAAGAATTATAAACTATATTAAGATAACAAAAAGCCCAAACTGTCTTAGAGCCAAAGTGAAAATACCTCCTTATAGAACATCACCTGCAAATATCTTTAAGGTTATTAAGAATTACGTATTGAATGCTTCCTTCTCTGCTTTTTGTAGTTTCATTTAGCTCTCTCCTAAGACTTACTACTGAACTGACCAGATGATATTGCTAGAAATATAGACTGATTTTCTTTCTACCACACTTTGTAGAACCAATGCTTTGACTTGGTCTCTCTGAAGCCTGTCAGATGTAACACATGCCAGACGCTGTTATTTAAAACAGAATTCTACTCATCTTGGAAAACAAAATGCTTGCACCAGACTTCAGCTGGCTCCCAGACTATTCTAAGAGCTCACCCATTGCACAGAGCTTACCATCTCCTGCAAACTTGGTTTCAGCAGAACCAAAAGAGCACATCAAGAGCTTAACCATCTCATGCCAATGAGACCAGTTCTGTAATACAGCTGAACTGATCACAGTGGTTCTGTTGTTATTTTTCCTCTTAGAAACTTAATTCAGGAAATTACATAGAATGCAGCTTCAGGATGACACACAGTCCCAGAAGAGGATGGTCAGTTTTTCCCCTACCAGTCATCCTATATGCCATAGTCTAAGAAACAAAAGCTGGCTAAAAGCAGTGGTTAATTTGCAACAATATATTTTTTTTCTAGACTGTGGCTGGGCTTTTCAAAAAGAAGCTTATTCACTGCATACATAGGATCTAGTGATGGGTGACAGCACAAATATCAATGATGCATCTACCCATCAGAGACAACGTGATCAGAGTGTTTGGCCAGAGGCACTCAAGTCAGTTCCCAACAGGTTACTTCCTCTCCCTACCAAGTAAAAAATATGGCATTTTTCATGGTTTCTAAGGCTTTGTTCTCCATTCCTTCTACACTAGATTCCTATGGAATAAATTAATGCCACTAATTCTGTTGAGTTAAAGAGAAAAAAACAGCAGATGAGAAAAACTCCAAGAGTTCATTAAAATTATATTAGATAATATAAACCACGCATATCTTCAATAGGTACTAATCCTTCATGTCTGGACAATTATAGCATATAGTAGAGCTCCAGTGCCTCATGTTACCTTCAATACATCTCCTACTGCACTTTCAGCTTACATCCGGAGAACACGCCACTCAGCTTTTGCCATCTTTTCCCTTTGTAACTAATGGAAACAGAAAGACCCCTCTCCACAATGAGTTAGCCCTTAGATAAGCTGAACTACCTTGAGGTGACGCTTACCTTTATTATATTACTTAAGCACTACAAATCTGGGCCACACAAACCCAGGCTCAAACTGTTATTTAACAAAATCATATGTATTCAAAGGAAGATAAAACTCTATTGTCTTCCACATCATTTTCATCTTTTTAATAGCACACCTGCTATTGTTCATGCTATGGTCTTGCAAGTAAAGAGAAGAAAGCCCAGTAAGAAATAAATTGTGTTGGTTTCCTACTTAGCTAATGTCATATGCATCAGATGTGAATGAAAGAATTTACTAGCTAAATTAGAATTGATTGTGAAGGACAAAAAATTTGTGACAGCTAGTGCCTCATGCTCAGCGTTAATAAAAGAGACTTTTGCCCAGTAAGTTTCCTGCTGACTAAAGTCCAAGTAGAGAAGCCAGGCTGTGTAGGTGGGTTGGAACCAAGGATTGGCAGTAACACAACTGCACATAAAGTTCAACACAAAATGGATTGTTGTCTTATAATTTTCTTCTGCTTTTTCTAGGAGACTCACAATGAATAGAGATCGGGAACATAGAAATGGCCATACTAGATGGTTCAATATCCAACTAGTCTAATATTCAGTTATCAACAGTAGATAGTTAAATAAGGTATAAGAACAGTACAAGAATGTAGTCACGCTTACATGATGTACTTAAATAGAACACAATTAGCACTAATCAAAGTAGTTCAGTAATTCACAAAGCAAAGAAATAATTCTCCTAAACACAAAATATTTTTCACAGACATGCACAATATAAATGAGTAACATGACCCATACATAACCTGCCATACAGGTATTTCTTTATATGCTATTTATATGCTACATTTCTTACACATCCAATTATTATTTAATGAATATGATTACACATTGTTTAAAAAGACTGTAGCATCTCTCTTTCCCGGTAAGGTAATATGTGAAACTATATTTTCTAGTGAATGTTCCTATTCCGTAAACAGTCATGAGCAAACATCTTGTCTGTGGTGAAGAAGATATTCAAAAATAACATCAAGAGTATTTTATCTGACACAGAGAAAAGAGATACATTTTGAACAAAAAATGTAAAGTAAAACTGTTGCACAAACATGACATGACATACATTACCTAGCTGATTTTGATCCAGTGTCTGCAACGTACCAGCACACTGGTATCTCCTGAAAATTTAGATGGTTAACTACCAATAACAAGTAAAGAAACAAACAAATAGCAAGGGAAAAGCCAAAGTAGTTTCAAAACACACTTTCAGAAGTAATGTATGGCAGCTGAGAGAAGATACCATAGAAAGATGTTCAGAAACAGCTCTCACAATTTGGCTTTCAACCTCAACCCTTTCTTCGTGCTCTACCACTCCTGCTGAGAGAATCCATACACAACAACAGCCACATTCCCTCTAAGCCCAAAGTCTCACCCATATCCAATATAATTCCTCTGAAATGCAAATGACTGCAACACCTTCTGGGCCTTCCTGTCTGAGGACAAGCTGGCCCTGTCTCTGGAGAGTTGGATTCCACCTTTTAAGGGCTCTAAAATGCAATCCCAGCAATCCCAACTTTTTTTAAACTGTGAAACGGCAAAATGCTATCAGCTTTTGCAATGCCTTGCTTCTGGTAAGACATATGAATGGCTGAATACTGAGGAAGTTGAAGGAAGTTCTGGAATGGTGCTGCAATGCCTGATGTAAGGAGACTGAAGCTTAAATGGACATAAGGCTACCAGGATTGTGGAAACTGCTGGAACAGAGATTCACTCTATTCCCTCAGAAGGGCTCACTTAAAGTAGGTGTTAAGACCTGGGAAAAGGAAGCCTGTGCTAGAGTCAGACATGCAATGTCCGAGATCAAAGAGTGGAAAAATCACAGCTAATAGAGGAATAAGGTGGACTTAATGTTAGTAAACATCTTTAAATGATCGTGATTTGCCTGAGGATATGAGTAACAAGAAAAAAGGATTTGCTGCAGGGGAGTGTGGGGAAACTGTAGGATTTAGAAGAGAAGTGCTCTCACCAGTTCAAGGCAACAAACAAAATCTGATGGTTTATGGCATCTCCCTTGTCTGAGGACATTAAGGGCTGGGAGCAGCCAGATGATGAACTGTTTTAAATTTCAGTGTCTGGTAGAAAAGTGGGCAGCAGGGCCTGGAGAAAATTGTTACTGTCTTTCAGATCATCATCCATGGCAGAGAAAGGAGCCTTAGAAACGCATATCGCAACACTGATGTAAAGACAGAATCTTAGTGTCTAGGAAAGATAACATTTAATTTTTTGAGGTGCTTTTTAACTCTGGAATTCAATAGGCAAAAAAATTATTTGTATTGTCACACTAACTGCAGCAAGACTAATTTTACTAAGCACCATAGAGACACAGGATAAAGACCTGTCATCTTCTTTCTATGTCAATGGGTAAACATCCCTGGTTTCAAAAGAACCAGGTCCTGCACCGTTCTTTCCTGCCCAGTCTTTCTCACACTACGAGCTTTGAAGATACATGTTGAAGGGAAACCACAGCCAAAACAAACTCCAAGTACCACATTTAATTACACAGAGAAGTAAACCACTAAAGAATGGTCAGTAAAAGACTAATTAAAGAATTCTCCGTAATCACAAAAGGAAAAGTCATCTCCATAGTCTCAATAGAGATCCAGGGAAAAATATCCAGGCCTCCAAATGCTTATTTATATGCCAAGGCACCATCAATCTCAAGTATCCCATACGAAATATAATGACATATCCATGTAGTTTTTCTTTTAAGATTCCCAACACCATAAGTTACAAAGACATAAACATACAGCCTCTAACATGCTACAAAGAGGGTTACCACAAATGCAGGTAGCAGATTTTGAGTTGTGAGAGATTCAGGCATGAGATTCAACTCCAAGACAACAAACAGTAGTACAATTAGCAATGTTACCTCTCAAATACTTCTCCTATTAGAAATAGAGAAAACTACATTGTCACAGAGCCCATGGTCTTATATAAAAAAAAATTTTAAATGTTCTTTTTGTCATTATCATTTGATAATGCACATACCAGGAAATGTCATATCAAGAAAGCAAAGAAAGAGATCTCTAAGACTTCTGAGAGAAAGTCAGGCCTCAATTTTGTACTGAAGATGTTTCTTCAATATTTTCACTTAAACACACACAAACACACTCTAAGAGTATATGCAGAAGTCACCCACCTCTCTAAAAGCTGAAAAGAAAGAAGGCTTCGCTCAAATCTTATATGTTTACACTATTAGTATTACCCTTAAACAAGACTGAATTGAGTATAACCGCAGTGAAGGTCAACTTCTACACTGGCATATCAGATTTCAAGCCAACAGCTCTTTTATTTAAAATATGTTAGATAAAAAGGTAATATGCTCTCTGTAAGAGTTCCCTTGAGCTTAGAAGGACCAATAAATTAACTGTTACCATATGTTTGGCCCCTTTTGGCAAAATTCAGTAATAAAACACTGCCAAACCTCTTTTGGCAGGTAATAATATTTGGTAGCTTATAGTACAACTTGGGGGAAAAGAAAACTGGACAGAAAGCTTGGAAATTAATAGAAGAAACTGCATTTCCATCCTTGTAGTTTAATATACACCACTGAAAGAAAATTGTAACAAAGTCAGCTCTATGGGTCTGATCCATAATAAGCAGCTGTCTCCTCAGAAAGAACTGTATCAAATGCAATCCCAAACACTCCAGCTAGTACAGCAACACAAATATTCTGCATATGCTTTTTTTAAACAATGCTAGATATCTATGATCTATTTTGCAAATAAAAAGCTTCATAAAATTTGTATTCCAAAGCGTTAAAATGCATATTATTAGTACTTTCATTACAGTAAGTTTATTTCATTATAAATGAGCAAAGTAGGGGCTTACCTGCCATGCCGTGCTCTTAAGTTTCACTTATATTCACTTATAAACTAAATACTTCTTCACACCACACCTTTTATACCTAAATAATTGAGAATAGGATGTGACACACGGAAAGCCTTTAACGCTACACCTCTAAGTGTAATTACAATCATAGGATATGAAATTGTGGTTATTTTAAGGACACCTACTATAGACTTCTTTTAAATTCCAGCTAAACAGGTGGAGGTGAACCTATCTGGACCTACTCCTTTACCAAGACAAGCAGGACTTGCTCTGTAAAGTCACAGTTACATTAAACCGATGCTTTTTCAGATACGAAAATGTCCATGTCATTTTGTCTTTGTTATTATCTATGTTAATGTATTCTACATTCATTATTATTCTCATTTTCAATAAAATGAATACAGCCTGTTGTTCATGCCATCGTGGTTTGTATGTATAGGAAAAATAGACATTTGAAAATTCCATAGTCCTTTAATCAGTTGCATCATCTATTAAATTCTTATTTTTATGTATATCAATCACTTGCTACTCAGCTTACAGTCCAACACACACATCTGGCAAGCAGTTTGACACAGGTTGACAGGTACAGGCCAGACATTTCACTTCTTAAAGTCACGTCATTGCATGGTTAATCCTATATTTGCATTAATTTGATTACAAGCACTTACAGGTAAAAGTAATCCTTACGTGTAAATCTAAGGATTATAATATAAGCTTCTGGAAGGTTTTTCCAGAAGAAAAACATTTTTGCTATTCTACGCATGCTTGCCTCATGCAGCCATTCGGGATTTTATTAATAGCCTTCTCATTACTGTATCCATCTTCTGATTTCTTATTTTTTATTTTAAGTAAGGCAATTTCTGTGAAGACTTGACACAGAAATCAGAGACTTCATTACCCTGCAAAATATATTCCCGGTTCAAAGTATTTAAGAGGGTTAAACAAAATGCAAACATTTAATGCAACATTAAGCATGAGAAATAAAAACCTGATTGCCTAAAGAAAGCATGCTATGCTGTTACCCTGGTGACAGGTTAAAAAAGGATTGTGAGCTGAATGGCTGTATGATATGAAATTAAAATGTTTCACATTGAACAATCCAAAATGAATTGGGAAAGGTTAGAGCAGAGGAGGGAGAAATCAATTCTCCAATGGCAATGGTGAATGGAAGTGAAGTCTGAATAGGATTTGCCAGTGGGGTGCAACAGCTGCCAAATATCCTGCAGCCAAAGAATTACAATAATACTGATGAAGTGTGCAAGAGCTTTTGGAATCATTGCAGGGAACAGAGAAATACTCCTACAATAATGAGGCTGTTCTGTGTCCCGTCCCACTTTCGTAGCTGAATCAATGGAAAAAGAAACGGTTGAAAACTGTAATACTCAATAACAAAGGTATAAATTAATTACCTATCCCTTCAATCAATATCTTATATTTAACTACAGTCTTTGTGAACCATGAATGAAGCAAGCACGCTAAAGACTGCACAAATCAAAACACATGCATGTAAAAGTACGCAGACAATATTGAATGAGAGATCTGTTCTTCCCATACATTTTGTTGACAACATCTCTACAGCAACGGCATCTGGAATAAGCTATACACTACACAAACAAACAGCAGGACACAGCCAGTGCCTCAAGGAAATTCACCAGATAAAGTCCTGACATTCCTGCTTCTCTTTTTTATGCTAATAATCCTAGGAAACAAACATCAGTAAAACTCCTCAGATTAATGCAGTTACACATGTATTTACTGAGTTAGTCTCCCAAAGTCAAGAACAACTTTGCCCTTCTATAAAAATCTCCAAAAAAATTTCATGTCTGCCCTTCAGAATCCCAAATAAAATATACAGATGGAGAGGAAAAACTATGCTATTATTACAATAGCTGTAAAATGATCAAGGAGCATGTGAAGATTAGCATGCACCTTGTTAGTTCTACAGTTTCACGCATACGCTTTTTACACAGAAATATTAAAGGTTTAGGAGGTATAAACTTGCGTGTGAGGAAATAATCATCAGGCTTATAAAAGGGATCAAAGTAAAGGGAAGAGAACGAGGCTTTGTTGTGAAGAGAAGATCTCGCAGAAGAAGAGGTCATAACCAAAGCACAGATGAGAAAAGGGCCAGATTCACAACCAAAACCGGCCAGGAATATAGCAGCATAACAGAAAACATTCGCATGTGCATACTAGGTAAATTCAAGTTTGAACATTAAGGGAACAGTAGCCACAGAACCTATATGTTCTATGGCAGCTGTTACCTTCCCAGCAGACATAGTGAAAATGAAAAACATAGGAACTTTGCCAGGTCCATTTACTTTAGCGAACAGCGTTCCCAAAGCAATCGCGACAGTAAGATGTAGGCCACTGCTCTGGGATCTTCCTAAGAGATGCTCAGCAAGATTCAAACTTTCTGTAATCATTACCTTCATAATGATTTTGTAATGGTTATCAGTGCTAAAAACTGAGTAAGCATGGATTCCTGAGTGCCTAGGACACATTTTTCCCTACAAGTGACACAGGGATGACAGGCTATGAAAATTTCCCGTAACAAACCATTTTGTTGCTGGAATATATGCTTATGATATGAAATGAGCACAGAGTCACAGAATGGTTGGGGTTGGAAGGGACCTCTGGACACCATCTAATCCAACCACCCTGCTAAAGCAGGTTCACCTACATTAGGTTGCACAGGAATGCGTCCAGGAGGGGTCTGAGTAACTCCTGAGGAGAAGATTCCACAGCCTCTCTGGGCAGCCTGTTCCAGTGCTCTGTCACCTTCACAGTAAAGAGGTTTTTCTCATAGTCAGGGGTAAATTCCAGTGTTCCAGTATGTAGCCACTGCTCCTTGTCCTGTCACTGGGCACTGCTGAGGAGGGTCTGGCCCTATCCTCTTCACACTCATCCTTTAGATATTTATAAGCATTGATAAGATCCCCCCTCAATCTTTTCTTCTCCAGGCTAAACAGACCCAAGTCTTTCAGTTTTTCCTAATAGGAGAGATGCTCCAGTCCCCGGGTTATCTTCATGGCCTTCCTTGTCTTCCTTGAGCTGAGGAGACCCAGAATTGAACACAGCACTCCAGATGCAGCTTCACTTAGGGCAGAGTAGATGTGGAGGATAACCTCCCTCAACCTGCTGGCCATGCACCCCAGGATACCACTGCCCTTCTTGGCCATGAGGGCACATTGCTGGCCCATCATCAACTTAGGGTCCACCAAGACTCCCTGCTTCTTCTCCACAGAGTTGCTTTCCAGCCAGTCAACACCAACCCATGGGAGTTTTCCTCCCGAGATGCAGAACTCTACACTTCCTTTTGTTGAACTTCGTTAAGTTCCTCTCTGCCCAGCTCTCTAGCCTGTCCAGGTCCCTCTGAATGGCAGCACAGCCTTCTCGTGTATCAGCCACTCCTCCTAGTTTTACATCATCAGCAAACTTGCTGGGAGTACACTCTGTCCCCTCATCCAGGTCACTGATGAACAAGACCAGGCCTGGTACTTACCCCTGGAGAACACAACTGGCCACAGGCTTCCAGCTAGATTCTGCACTGCTAATCAGCCTCTGAGCTCTGCTGTCCAGCTAGTTCTCAATCCACCTCACTGTCCGCTCATCTAATCCACACTTCCTGACCTCAACTCTGCTTTCAAACATCTAACTAAATAACGTATTACTTATCATTTCCAATTCCATTAATTTAATCCAATCAAAGAAAAAATTCCACGTACATTCTGTAGAAGCGGTCATAAATGCTACCTTGAAATGTTCAGTTTCAACTGGGCAAAAATCACTGTTTCATGTATTTGCATCTACTTGTTTGTCTCTAGCACACATAATCTTCTTTCTGTAACACACAACCGAACAATGCAGAAGGGTAAGTAACAGTAGATATTAAAGACAGCGAGAATATTATATCAGGCAGCTGGCTTAGCAGTGATTAAGCAACATTACAAAAATATAAAAACATGTAATCATGTAGGGGTCAAAAGAACAACATCAAGTAACACCTAAAGAGACAAGAGAGGGTTGTCATCATCAGAAAATCCCCTTATAAACAAGGACATCACACTTTAAAAAAAAGGGGAGAGTCTTAGTAACTTGCTGGGCTATGGGGAAAGAAAAAACACATTGTGGAATAATGGCCTGAAGCTGCAGTAGTTACATAAACACATCGAGAACGTCCAAAGGTATAACATGAAAAGAACACTTGACTTGTTGACCAGGGGACTAGAACGTTAAGGGAAAGACAGTGTTATTTTCATGAGCTAAGGATGACTGCATAACTCCAAAGCAAGGGAATGAAGAAAGCCACAAGCAGGCTGGACCAAATGAACACAGAGGGTTTTATCTTCACATATCACACTAGAGGGTATTTGTAGGATAACACAAAGTATAAATATTTTACTATACTTGCAACAAGTGTTCCTGTTGTTACTGTGGTTTGGGAGGTGGTAATAAAAATCACAGTGCAATTGATACAATTCAGCAGTGGCTATGTCTGTGCTGCAAGTAAGAGTTCTCCCTCTTTCCAAGTAGCCAGTTTGGATGATTCCAGTGAATTTTCCTGACATCATCTCTCTTCTTAAAATTAATGTAACATAACCTTATTTTGTGCTGCTCCAGCAGAGCAGGAGCACCAGAAAGCTCTCCTATTGGGCAGCTGGCCACCCTTCCATATGGGGAAGCCCTAGGCTGGCGAAGAGCTGGCTCCATCCCAGACTCCAGCAGAGTAATAGGTGTAGCCGGTGTGAAAGCAAGCATGCCTGAGAGGCACAGGGCTCCACTGCTCTCTGAGTAGTTCCCTCACTGCCCTAGCCATTCAATAGCAAGGCAAAGCAGGCATCTGAGCCATCACTACTAAATGTACCTGAGGATTTATGTCAACACATCTATACTGAAACAACCTAGACACAAGCTTACAATAACTCATTAAATAAAAAGCTAAATTGTGTCCTGCCCGGTGCACTGTACCCCTCAGCTTTCAGAATTTTACAACAGCTTGGCTATTTCAGAACTTGACAAAAACTTGCTTGTATTTTATCTGTAATTTCTCACTATATGCTTACCTTTCCTGTGAAAGTATTATTTTCTGCTCAGAAAGCATCATCCATTTTAGGTCTCAAAATACTTTATAAGTGTTGATAAATATTTACAAAGCCTCAATTATGTAGTAAAGTATTAAGGCCATTTTGCCTTCTTGAAAACTGAGGCCAAATCTAACTGACTTCTCTAAGGTCCCACAAGAACAGTTAGGAGTTTAACTCAAGGCTCCCTAATCCCAGTCTTCTATATTAAAAACACACGCGCAAGCAAAATCTTTAGGGTTTTCACCAGCAATATAAAATATTTTCCAGTGCGTTACCATCTTTCTGCACGCAGTATCAGGTAATATGGGCATGCAGCCTCACTGTTTTTTTCCAAGTCATAAATGATGAAAGGGTATAACCCATAGAAAAATTAGGAAAATACCTTTAGTGGCCAACACAAGCAACGCATAGGAAGTGCTGCAGGCAATTGGGTTTAGAAGTATAAACATCACATTAGTAGACCCATGAGATAGCATGATGTAGCCACACCTGGAGAGTCACTCTCCTATTCCCCTCCCAACCCACTAATGAAAACAAGTCTGAAGCCAAAATTTGAAGATTCAACTGTACAACATCGTTTCTGGTCTCCAAGGCTAACTACATCAAACAGACATAAAATAAGCTGGATTGACTTCAGCCAAAATATGTTTCCACTTGAAACAAGATCGAGGTCTGTCTAGAAGACCTTGGGATTTTACTAGATGCTGTAAATCTGTTCAGCAGCTGTGGGTGGCACCAGTTCCACAATAAACTAGATCATAGAATAAGTAGGAAAAGTCCTAGGCAAAATAACTGAAAGCTGAACAATGAAATAATCATCAGTCATTCATGGCTCTTTCCTGTAGGAAACATGTGCCCCTATTATCTCAATACCATGGAGAAATATTCACACTAATATCTGGCTCACAAAATATCAAGCATTTTCATTAGCTAATTATCTTTAACAAAAAAAAAATCCAAACCCCACACGCCACAACCACCGTTTTCCCCAGAAAAAAATGGTTAAATAACCTGTTAAACAAGTAAATAAACAAACAAAGGGTTTCACAGAAAATGCTCTAAATATTAGATTGTATAGCAAAAGTAAATGTCTGCATTCCTGTAACTCTGAGCAAACAGTGGTCTCCAGCAGCTGTTCTAGCTAAAGGCTGGAAAATTAATCCTAGGAGACTCTTGGTGAGAGCAGGGGCACATACCAATGCAGACAGTGGAAACTCACCTATGGGTGCTCCACCCAAATTACAATACAATTTCTTCTAACACAGGAAAGGCAAACTGACTTTCAGCTTGTGGCCCATATTAACCTCAACACCACACAAACTACTACAACAAAGAATCCTGCTACTCCGGTCACATCTAATGGAAACTAGCTGAAGAAAGTTGAGTGTTAATTGAATGAAGCAATAGGTCGCTGATCACCAGAGTGTATTCAAGCAAGAACATTACACTTGATGATTTACAGGTATAAACTGGAGATGGGCAGATTTACACTAGACATAAGGAAGAATTTCTTCACCATGAGAGTGGTGAGGCACTGGCACAAGTTGCCCCATCCCTAGAGGTGTTCAAGGCCAGGCTGGATGGGGCACTGAGCAGCCTGATCTAGCGGGAAGTGTCCCTGCCCATGGCAGGGGGGGTGGAACTAGATGATCTTTAAGGTCCTTTCCAACTCAAACCATTCTATGATTCAGTCACCCAGGGGATCGCAATATATATTTTTTCCAGTTACATCTCTGCAAATATCATTGACTGTAGAGAACCCCTCTCATGATGATGATGCTACTCTGATCTGTAGCACAGAGATAAAGCCCACTTCTGCAACCTTTCCACAAGCCATCTTTTGCCTATCTCTTCCTTCTTGCTACACATTCCACCTTTCTATCTGCTGACAAATAATTTCACATTACAAGTACTTAAGCTTGTTCTGTCAGAATCATCTAAACTCTTATTGTTTCTAGGCTAATATGGGTCATTTTAGCAGAAGCGCAGTAGAAAGCAACTACGCAGAAAATCATGCCTGCATATCTGGAGGAGGAAGGAAAGAAAAGTCAGAGGCCAAAGAAGGAGCAGGCTTGAACAACAATTCCTTAATCTGGCTCAGCTCCATTTCATTTGATCACAGTCTTAGCACCACTAGTGAAAGGTGGAGCTTCTGTGAAGACTTCCAAGCTCAGCTCTTTGTATCTATCTGGCTAGAATAACAATCCTGAATTTAGACTGAATAAATCATGGGGGGAAAAGGGAACTCAAAATATCCCTGCAGTTGTGAAAGGTATGCATATTATACATACGGTTCCCAAAAGGGAAAAGAAAACAAACCAAAACCAAGGATAAGCATATAACTCAAGTTCAGCAAAAAAGAAACCCACTTGTCTCTTTGGCAGCTGTAACAAGTTTAGAAGAAATAATGCATTATTTCAAAACACTACTTTCCAGTGCAATTACTCACACAAAAATTTCTCAATTGCTTTCATAGCATGCAAAAGCAAAAAAATGCCGTCAACATAAATAGCGCCAGAAAGGTGACATTTTGAAGATGAACATCAACATGTCGGTATAGTTTTCCAAACTGTTAGGAGAATGTTACAGATCAACTCTGGAACGTGCACAGTCTGTTTAACCCACTTACAGCCTCCAACATGGATTTAAAATTCACACAGACTCCAAATGCCCAATTCTGCCACAGTGAACTGCATCCAAGATTACAACTGGCCTTTTTGATTTGTTGCCAGTAGCACAGGTTCCTACCCTGCACTTCTTTACTAATATTTTTCAAACAGATTGCAGCCATACCAATAAAGATGCGCTTTCTGTGGCCACAATCCTGCTCTGCAGAAAGCACTCATGACACAGAACACCTTCAAAAACAAGTCAGATGCAGCTTGAGTAAGTTAAGGAGATGCTGTGAGGGATCCTTGATGGGACTACAGTAACTTGTGTGCTCTACAGTCCTCAGTTCCCTCTAGAGGGAGTCCACTAGCCGGTCTAAGAAGTGGAGAAGCTGTTCAGGACACTGCTCAATCCTTTGACCTCATTTTGCCTTTGTTTCTTTGACTTTCCCTCTGGTGGATCTGCATGATATTGGGGAAAGGGTATCATTATCAGGTTTGGATTTCTGCATAAGTTACATACCAGTAAGCCCTTTGCATTAACCTCACCCTTATTTGGCCTCAATACAAGCAGCTTTACCATCACTGAGACAGTAGATACAACAATATATGTGGACTAAAACAATGACCTATTCACTAGGAACCACACTCAGATGCCACTTTGAGAAAATTAAGGCTCAGCTTCTGAAGGATTCATTCCAGAGCTGCATATGTCACAACAGATGGAAAAGATCATCTTTTGAAAGCTGAGCTGAATTTAAGCACATCCCTGTGCTTACCTGTACTGAAAAGATCTGTTAGCTCCACCATTTAAAATCTGCAAAATTAGAACTTAATCTAGTCTTAGCAAACACAAACTTCATGTGGTCAGAAGACTCTGCTATATTCTATGTTCACGCTGGAACAGAGGGATTTAGGTTAGAAGGTCCCAATAAAATTAGTTCTTTTTTTTTTTCCTAAGCAGGAGTGCATTTGTGTCCTTGATACAGAACGAAGACATGAATGACAATACCTGACTGCTTGATGCATTATTTTGTTTACGTATTTTGACGTTTCAGTTAATAGTTGTATGTATCTTTTTTTATTAAGACACACTGATACCTAGTACTGAAAAAAATACTTGCAATAGAAAGAAAACATTAAAGGATTCCTCAACAATTGGACTCCTTTTCTTTTCTTGATAGCATGTAAGAACACTTTATCACAGAATCACAGAATAACCAGGTTGCAAGAGACCCACTGGATCGTCGAGTCCAACCATTCCCACCAATCCCTAAATCGAAAAAAAACCATCTCAAATCAGAGCAGGGAATGCAACAGCAGTTCAAGAATCACTAAATTCAACAATTCTTATCCTTACTCTATGTACAAAGTAATCCATTACTTCTCTCTAGAAGTACCAGACTACTTAACTTCCTATGCTGGCCAGTAAAAACTATAGCCAAGGTTACTCCTCATTTTCCATGTTCATCTTTTATTTAGGGAACAGTGGCCATGAGGTATCTGTTCTTCTCCTTATGCCATTTGCCATGGAGGATGTAACTTGTGGAAGGAAATAAAAAGGTGCTTTACTTTCCCCTGCAGATGCATAAGGCAAGCAATGACCTAGCCCTACATATGCTATATATTACAAAGCCGTTATGCTTGCTCTAAGTGTCTCCTCTTTTCTGTTTTTTTTTAACACCATATGGTAGTATTTATCTTTGTGGGTACAAATAAAAATAAAGACTTCTTGAAACCACATTTGATTTATTCCTGACCACTGTAAAATCAGTAATAGAATACACTGTCAAACCACTGGTATGGAATGTGAATTATGTCTATCCTGCACTTTGCCTTCCCTCTCTCTCTCTCACAAATGCACAAACACGCATTTATATTAAAGAACGTGAGGCAAGAAGAAACCACCACACTGAAATTATGATTCACTGTACACAGCCACTACAAACCCCAGCTACCCAAGCAAGGTTCACAAATTTAGCTGTTCTAACAGAAGGTCTCAAGGCATTGACAATGATCGACCAGAGGACAATGAAAGCTAGAAACATCCTAGAGGAAAAAAGCACTGTTCCAAAAAGCAAAGGTGGGAATTAGTGTTCTGACAAAAGGTGCTGCAATGGCTGGCCAATTAACAGTACTACCTAGGTTCCAAAAGAATGAGGGAGTGGTGGATACAAAGTAGCAAAAAACATACTTAAAGCAAGGTGCTGACTCTTCCAGCATTTACCAGCCAAAGCGTTTTCAAAATTAGACCCTAAACTATTAAGGTTCTTATCAAGGTAGCAAATTACTCATGAATCCACAATATTTTAAAGCTCTGTAGCTGAATATTCATATTATCCTAAAGTGCTTAGATCACTTCAAATGGGCACATGGGAAATTTGTGATGCTCAATTTGTGGTTAGTTACTAATGCAGCAACATTTTGCATTAATGAAACTCCTGATGTGCATTAATTACTGTACTGGTGTGTAACACATTTTTGTGCCTATTAGTTTGCTAATACGTAGAATAAAAATAATCATGTATGACTTGTGTGAGTAGGGAAATGTAAGCCGCAGCTCATTTGAATTTAGAAAAAACAGACTATATTAAGAAACCATGCAGTTTCTCACCAGTGTCTCTTGTGCATGAGAAGATGCCATTAACAAAACGCATCAGCACATCTGAGTTCCTAGAAATGAACTTACCTCTGAGTCCCTAGAAATCGCTGTGATCTCAGTTGTTCAGCCACATACAAAGACGCTGCTGTCGCCAGTAGTTCTCTTCTTTCAAGATCTGTCAGTTCGTGTCCTAGTTTTCAAAAAGAAGTAAAAAAAAATAGATACCAGAGACCAACAGGCACAAAAAAGTAATAACTACCAGTGAAGATACTGTTCAGTCCTTATATGTGAAACCTACATTTTTCCCCTGCTAAATTAAGATGAGATTCACCATAGCAGAAGCTCTGAGTTTCAGACTTTAAATTGCATGTTTTCATAGAGATCAGATCAGCACTAATGCTAACACTGGTATCTCTGTTAAAAACAATTTGACAACTGAAAGGAAAAAACCTGAACTATGCTGAAGCATCTTTATTTTGCTACTGAAATGCCACTGATTGTCATATTGTGCCTCATGCTGGTAAGGAAACCATCTGTATGTTAGAACTTACTCAAAATATATAGCACTCTTTCTCAGTATTTTACCTCACAAAGGCTACAGATCTTTCAGGCAAAAGGGATAACACAACAATGCAAACCTCAGTAATAAATGTGGATAAAACTACTAGTCAGCCCTGGGTCATTTAATGCCAATTGTGTCATCATTAGTTTGTGACCAATGGAGTCAAAGTCATGTTTGGCACTCCATAAGCAGAAAATGGTTCAAAGTAGCCTACAATCTAAAGGCAAGCAAGTTAATAAAGGTTTAGACAATAATGCAGAAGCCAGGGTGATTGGAAGCAGGTTTTCTCCCAACCTGGTCTTGTTCCAGAAAGTGAATTTATTTAGAAATTCAATTGCCCATTCAGCAGGCAAAAAGACAGAGCAGTATCAGAACTTTGAGGACAGAATCATAGAATCATTTCCATCCTACACCTCCACTCTCCCATCGCCTCGGCACTACTGCATGTAATGTTAACTCACATTCCCCAGTACTGGTCACTAGTGAGCGACAGCTTCAATCAGTATCATAAATTAAGACTAACACGATCCTCAGGAAAATCCAGAATGGAGACCTCTGAAAAGGACTGGAGCAGACTTTACAGTAAGAAGTGCACAATTTCAAACCAGGATGTCTTCTGCACAGGACCTATCCTTCCACTGAGCACATTACACATGGATAGGTTATGAGGCTGCTCAGAGTCCACCTCAGCAATGCAATCATGACATGGTGATGGAAACACACGCATTGCCGTTCCAGCTAACATTACAAAGGAGTTGTCATAGGCCAAAAAATGTAAATTAAAAATCAACAAAAGCCAGCAAATCTGCATCAATTTATTTTTAATTTAGATCACATTAACATATTCTGGCTAAAGATAACTGCAACTTCCTTCACCCAGTGTTTATTATTTTTTATTTGCCTTGAAATGGAAACTGTCTTTAACAAACGTATGCAGAAATACACATACTGAAAGGTTGAGAAACTGGCTTGAGAAACAAACTTGATCTTTGTTTTGCCAGTTATTAGAAAAACTGATTGCAAAGTGAAAGTCAAAACACACTGAACTTTTGTACTATTTGTGTATATATGCAAACACATACACATGTACATAGAAGCCTTATACCACAGAATCAGAGAGTGGTTCGGGTTGGAAGGAGCCTTAAAGATCATTCAGCTCCAACGCCCCTGACATGGGCAGGGAAACCTCCTACCGGATCAAGCTGCCCAAGGCCCCATCCAACCTGGCCTCGAACACCTCCAGAGAAGGGGCAGCCACAGCTCCCCTGGGCAACCAGTGCAGCATAATTATACAATGCAATAACATCAAGTTTCTGTCCTTGAAACGTGCTGTTTTCCAGCTGCCTACACACAGTGAAGATACTCCAAGACAATGCTTCCAAAATGTTCTATTTAAAATTGGCAATTTGTCTACACGTTTCATCTAAAGATACATCAGGAAACCTATCCTAAAATCTTCGCTTTTCAGCCACCCATCCCACACGACCAAAATTGCATGTTCCCACCTGTTCCAACACACACTGGTACTATCAACTCATAAAAAAGAACGAGGTAAACTAGAAAGATCCCAGTTTGAAGATTTACTGCATGACCTTCATCTTGGATGAAATCAATAACTGCTTTTGCACTTGCTGTGCTGCAGAAAGTATATTCTCCCTGTATCTTCGATAAAAATTCAACTCGAAACAGTGAACAAAGGCCAGTAATTTGAAACAGGTTAACAACCAAGGGTTACATTCACCTCTTCATTATCACAAACATGAAAAAAATGTTTATCCACTTTCTCTGTTTGTCACTATTTGTATTAGCTGCGGCAGAGTGCCAAGAAGAAAAAAGTCTCCCATCTGAAAGGAGGTTGTTCATTGCTCTCTACAACTACCTGAAAGGAGGTTGTGGAGAGGAGGGTGCTGGCCTCTTTTCTCAAGTGCCAGGGGACAGGACAAGAGGGAATGTCCTCAAGCTCCACCAGGGGAGGTTCAGGCTGGATGTTAGGAAAAAGTTTTTCATGGAAAGGGTCATTGGGCACTGGAACAGGCTGCCCAGGGAGGTGGTTGAGTCACCATCCCTGGAGGTGTTTAAGGGACAGGTGGACAAGGTGCTGAGGGCCATGGTTTAGTGATTGATAGGAATGGTTGGACCTGATGATCCGGTGAGTCTTCCCCAACCTGGTGATTCTATAAAGAAAACCAGTCATGACTCTAGTTTCCAATATGGGTGATTTACATTTATTTTCCTAAGTCTCAGAGATAATATAAACTGTTAACAAGAACACAATGAAATTATATTTTGGTCTTCAGCTCTTCGGCATTAAAGATATAATCCTACCTCAGGATGTTACTAGCATAACTGTGGAGGCATAGCTCAGAAGCTTCATTAAAGGCTGCTTCCTAAGGATGGCAAATTTATCTTTATTATATAAGACAGACTCATGCCTTAGTTCTCTGAACTCCAGCCCCTTCACTGCTGTCACCTGCCTTTGCTCTGCTGCTACGCTCAGCAGAATTTTAAGTCTTTTTAAAGTTATACTTTCAATTACATTACTATATTCAGAAATACACAAATGCACCAAATCACAATACCTTTGTTTCACTTCGAGTCTTATTTTACCTTACAAGGTACGCCTCAGGATTTCAGCTGGATGTCCTGAGGTATAAGCTAATATTTACCATTAATAAAGATACAACACAGTCTTTCATGTTCACCATTCAGAAGAACAACCTGAAAAGCAACAAAGATACACTCGTCCAAGTGCTACCTTGACAGGACGTGAAATGAGTAAGTAGCGACGGTTCTGCAGCTTCCAACATGGGAAGTTCTGTCATTGCTCTTCCCTGTCCTGCATGGAGATTTCATCTCCACCATAAAACTTAAACTGACTTCCAAATCTCTGTTCACAACAGGGGATATACTTTTGCATTCTCACTACCATCACTGATCTGAATTATATAAGATGAACATAAAACAGGGTTAATGGCTATAAAATTAAGTCACAACTGAAGGAGTGGAAGCACTTTTGTTCATACTACTTAAAACTAGACCGCACACATCTATTACTACTAAATGACAAAACCCTGGTCAGAAGGGAGACAAGAAAAAAGTATTTCTCTCTCATTTCCCTAATGTTATGATTGCTTAAATCAATATTATCCCAATATCCCCCAAGCTGAGTCATAAAGGTTCGTGCAATTACTTTACATAACCAACTTCAAATTAAATTACATAAAAGGTCATTTTTCCCATAAGAGTCTCATTTGCATTTTGTCCTAGAAATGTGTTTCCCACTATCAATTACAGAGGAAAAAAATCTCAAAACAAACAAGCCCTGGTTACGTGCCTAGGTCTGTTACTTAATACTTGAAAAGTATTTTTCTGATTGGGAAGAAAAAAACTTAAACGCAAAATGGGTAAGATAGAGCATAAAATATAATTCAGATCTATACCAATGCACACAATGCTTATGCTATATCTCGTTACTGTTTTGGTTTCAGTTTTTCTCCGATGGAGCTAGGCTGAGCCAGAAAACAAAGCTGCATGTTCTGAAGTTCCACAGAGCTCTACTCCATCCAAATGGTCATGATAAGAGACAGACAATATTGTCCATGTATGCAACCTCAAACCATTCAGAGTAGTGAAGAGATCTCTTAGAGAGCTCATGATCATTTATCAGATAGATGGTACAGAATACAGAAAGGAAACCACTATTTTGAATTAAGGGGATTAGTGACAGACAAGGAAATATTTCTTGGCTTCACCTGTCAGAAAGAAAGTCAAGGAAGCTATTGGGTAAGTCAATTTTATAATCCAGTAGCTTCACAAAATGAAGACAAAGATTAGTTTCCAGCATGGACAAAATGAATGGAATTAATAGCAACAGTCCTCTTTCTCTTCTAACAGTAACACTGCCATAGGAAGCTGCATTCCTCCCTGCAACTAATAACAAAATGTCATATCTACAGTGCAAATTTACCTAAAAAATGCTTTGGGTCATAACAGAACCATGAAAAGACTGAGGTCAAAGAGACCTTGGGAGGTCTTAAGTTTATTCAGTGTGCCTCTCTTCCTCACTGAGCCAGCTCAACATCAAATTCAGACCAGGTTGCTCAGAGGTTTGTACAGTCAAGTCTTGAAAATCTTCAATGTACGTGAACATCACTGAAAAGCCTGGCTCTGTCTTCCTCAGAACTCCCTTAGAGGGATGAGAAAGCTGCCATTGGGTCCACTCTCAGCTTTCCAGACTAAACAACTCTGATTCTTCCAGCCTCTCTGTTCATAGGTTCTCTGTTCCAGCTCCACCCTGGTGGCTCTTAGCTAGACTTACTGAAGTTTATTGATATCTTATACGCATGAGGAGGTTAAATCTGGACATGGTATTTCAGAAGCAGTTTAGTAAGTGTTGAGTAAAGTGGAATAATCAATCTCTTCAACCCACACAATTATAACAAGCCTAATTTATCTAAAAGCCTTCACCTCATATAAGCTCTCTGAAGCCAATACACAACTGCAGGAAAGAGGTGTTTCCTCTTCCTTCTCTTCTTTATTAGAAATCAGTTAACACAAAGGGTTGTCCATCAGAACTTCTGCTCTTCCTCTCCACCCAAATGAGGTAAATGTGCTAGAAGAGGGGCAAGTAAAGGATTCTTTTTCCTTTTTTCCCTGTCTTTTGGTGTGGCTTTTGTGATAATCTCTTGGAAAATGCCTCATTTCTCATTTGCACAGGATGTCTCTCCCAAAGTGACTGACCAAGCATTTGAGATGTCATTTAATACCCACAAAATGCAAACCATAAAAAAACCAAAAAACGCATCACCACCAAAACAAAACCCTCAGTATTTACACAGATATCCAGGAAAAGATGGATTAACTGCAAAACAGATTGAACCACAAAGAACAATCAAATGGATAGGGCTCTAACCTAAGAATCCTTGAGTTTAATTTGCTCCTTGTCAAGGACACCTCTTAGATCTTTGTGTAAAACAAAATACTTTCTGTGCCCATAAGATAGGGATAATAGGTAGTATATTCCTTTCTCATCAGGCAGGTTAGGAAGTACAGAAGCATTCCAGGCTGCTTGGAAGCTGCATAAGGACAGCTCGTCAGATGATACTCTATTGAACAGTACGGGCTACTCCTGCACGCTTGGCAAACATTTTTATCCCAAGCAAAGTCCTTGGAGACCACTCTAAGACAGATGTATTTGTGTCATCTGACCTAATCAGTGTTGCTCTACCCACCGTCAGGTCTGTGCTCCTCCCAAAACATGCATGGGTGCTCAGAGCAATAACGCACTCCAACTGACCCGCTGTCAGCCTGCATCCTCACCACCCATCCCTCCGAGAGACAACAAAAGGGTACAACAGCAGCTGTTTTCCCACGCTAATCGTACCCTGAGCAAGGCTAGTTTCAGCACAGCAATATTTTACAATAACTTGTAATAAACAAACTGGTTTTGTTAATGAATGCTTATTTAAAGAAGGTGAGAGAAAAAAACTAATCATGAAAATTACTAAACATACCCGGTCTAGATGTAATTTGAAGTGGGCATCACAGGTTAATGGAAAAGCTGCCAAGATATTTCTAATATTTATTTTTTTCTTAACTTATAGTAAAAGCCCGATAATAAAGGACTTATAATTAAAACCTTGGAAACGAGACTGGAAAACAAAGCATCTCTTCTTTCACTCTTAAGCAAGACTAAAGTTAATATTTATATTTGAAGAAAAACGCACATAAGAAATGGGCCAGTACTTCATGCAGCCACCAGAAAGAACACAGCTGACACTTACTATTTACCATCAATGTAAACCAACAGTGGTGATTGCGTAGTTTATAAAAGAAACACCTGGATTGTGTGCAAGGGTTAATATTGCATAACATTGAGAGGTTTTCATTTCTTAGGTTTTCCAAATTTAAAATACTTCTCGTATTGATTTCTTAACAACAGCATGTATTTCTAGGTATTTCCAAATCCACTTTGGCTACATATTGCTCTAAATTTCCAGATTATCCTAGATCTTGTTTTAACCTAGGTATTGGTGTAAAAAAGGTTATCTGAAATGAATTGTGGACTTGCATAAGTTAATTTGGCTTTGTTTCTCCTGCTGAGCTTCTACCCATCATCCGCCCACCACCCTTGCTTGCCTTCAACAGTTGCTATTAGAGTCTTTGCATTTGCAGGCATATTCTTCAATAGGTACTTAAAAATTAACCTGTAATTCACATCAATTTTTTTTAAGCCAGAAAGGCCTGACCCAGAGCAATAAAAGGGGTCTCAATTACTTCAGATAGCTTTGAATCAGTATCCTTGAATAAGTACTCTTGACTTGAAATTCAAATGCTTTAGAATAACGATATCCACACTTTTTAATCATTAAGAAGGCTAACGTATTTTTCTATAAGACACAAAAGGAGAAGACTGAAACTTCTCATACTGTAGGAACAAATTCCAGTTATTTTGCATGTCTTGTTTATTAGTTTCTATTATGAGATGTCATCTCTTCATGTGTCTTCTGGTGTCTAGAGCAAAAGCTTTAAGACTCTGTCAATACAATATTACTATTTACCTAAGACTGTGAACCATTTGCATCAGTGAGTATGTCACACAAAGATATGCACATACAGATCAAGTCAAATGACCCCAAAATAAGTTTCTTATCACCCAGCAATTTGTGGGCCAACAAGTAATTAACTGATTATATAGCGGTTAACATTGTAGTATAAAACTTTGAAACAAGAATAAAAGAACAAGGTGATCATGCCTTTCCATTGTCAAAAAAGGGTCATCTCCTGGGTTAGCAAAACCTGTCCCAGCTTCTTACAAGTGATCAAAGGCCCCCACAGACACATTATCACAAATAAGGGTAGAATGGTTTATGTTTTTGTTGTTCCCAGTTGTGTGTTAAATGAGGCTGCTTTTTCGCAAGATGGTATAAACCTATCCAGCATCTTGCATCCTCACCTTTCTTCTCCATTCCCTTCTTTGCATTCCTAGCCTGCCACTCACTCTGTACATCTGTTGAAGTTCCCCAGATTCCTCATGAGCTAAGTTGACCCAAGAACTCTCAAAAAACCACCTGAACAAAAGTAGCAACAAGAAAATAACATAGTTTTCTGGTTGTTTAGGGAACTGCCTTCACTCAGAACAAAGACTGAAAAGTCCCAAGCTGTCACAAGACAGGACATGGGATTTCATATGGAAGTGTCAGGGAAGACAAAGAGGCCAGCACTGAGCCTTCAGAGCAGACCCTCAGGTCTATGCTGGATGAAAGCCAAGTGAGTTACCTGAGGATTAGTTAACTATGCTTCAGCAAAGATGACAAAGGAACACTTGAGCTTCAACGATCAAAAGCTTCCTGCCACCCAAGGTGACTAACTCCTATTGCTTTCATTGCAGTCAGGAGCCAATAACAAGCTGGACACATTAGATTCCTTACGTAGGACTTTTATCACATAGCGTTGCTAATTACATCATGATATAAAGTAGATCTGTGGATGCATATTCTTTGCACCAAACTCACACTGAGTCCTGAGGTAAGAAAAATCTGTTCTTCTCCTTAATGAGACTAGAATTTGGCAAGGTGCCACAGTCATGCCCAGCGACTGCCAATCTGGCCGTGTGGTCTCCAAAGGGGGATGAGGATTCTGCCACATTGGATTAATGATGAATGGGGGGGAGAAGGCATCTCCATGGGATTCATAAAGGATCCACAAATGATGAGCAGTAAACACTGTCTTCTTATTAATAAGGAAGAAGATCTGCCTGGTGAATGCCAGCTGAGGTGCAAGGCCTGCGTGGAAGAACTGAGTCTCTGACCACAAAGGTCAAGAAAGCATTCACAGCAGATTGCCTGAGAGAGAAAGCAAGGTTTTAAAATTTGATCCTTGTGAAAGGAAACCAATCTATTTGTTTACTTACATTTCTCTACCAACTGTTGTTTCACATTTTTAACTGAGTTGTTTAGAAAGTCATAAAGAAGCATTTGCATTTGGGTTTATGTCAACCTCATGTATAAGTTAATAATTTCAAGGTGATGTCCATTACTAGATGTAACAAGTATAAAGATTAAACTACTGAAATACTCTCTTAAAATGCTAGATCCTCCAACAATGCTACAATGAATACATAGAATGCCAAAAGGTGATTCAAGATGCTGCACAAACTCACTGGAGAAGCAATAGTGTTGAGCAAAGAGAAATCTTATCTTCAGTGAAGAGAAATCTTATCTTCAGTGAACAGCAGGAGCATTGTCTGTGAAGAAGCACGGTACCATGGCAGAGTTGAACTGATGTTTATTTTATGTATTTTGTGTCATGTACAAATTGTTTTTCTTAAATTTGGATGTACTTCATTTACTATTTTGCCACTAGAAGTACGTATCTGCCTTCTTGAAAGTAAAGAAAGCAACTGTTTCAGTTATATTATGCATTATTTTAAAACTCTAATTGTGTGCATGCATAGATATATTTAAGGGGGAAAAAATAAAGTCTGATTAGGGAACGTGTCAGTTCATAAATATAAAAGAATAATAATAAGAAATGACATCCCTCAAGAAATAAAAAAAACAATCCCAAAAGGAACCAACCTTTAAAACCATCAGGATAGACTTCAGGAAGGAATTTAGTGCTGATGTCTCCTTGAACAAAGCGTGGATGAACGATCACTTCTCGCAATAAAGAAATACTGTGAGCCACACCTGAGAACAAAGTATTGATACAAAAATCACTTAAACATATTAATCACTAATCACAAGAGGAAATATTTTTTAAAAAATATGAGATTTTATCTCTATAGAATAAATACTTTTTGACAACTTACAGATCATTGTACCCCTGCAGTCAATGTAGATTTACCAGTTTTGTTCAACTCCTGCCTCAAGATACTTTCCTTAAACACTCAGTTTAATTAAGAAGTAAACCTTATAAATTTTCACCTCACCAAGCCTAATTCAGACACCTAGTTAAATCAATGTCAGCAAGCACAACCGAAACGCTTCTGGTTCAGTCCTAGCAGACGTATCCAAGACCAGAGCCATCGCCTTGAAATGACCACTTAGTCATGACTGTAAGTACCAGCTCAATTCCAGTGAACCCAGTCCCACCTTGCCATCCTGCCACCTTATTCGCACACTCTCCTGCGGAAGATATGTACCGTGTTACACCCTATTCAAAGTAATGAAAGAGAGTAAAAAGTTTTATCACATACATGATTTTATAACTCTTTAATTTTTAAGTCATAAGAAACTCCTGTGGAGCTTAGAAAACAAAGAACCCTACTGCTCATTTTATATATACCCTTATCCAACCTTGCCGGGTCAACTCTTTTCTTGAATGCCCTGTTCCTCCTTTTGCACTCTTTCATGACCTTACTAGGCATATAGCACCCCCCCTAATATTTCTTTTATTAAAAAATTACCTATCATATAGCCACTGGTCCTTCAATATTTTTTAATATTAAGATTTTTTCTTTCTTTTTTCTGAATTTCTTCATCACCTTTCATTCCACTTCCCAGCCTGTCACCTGTCTTTCTTTGTTTCATATTTGTCATTCCTTTCTTTTCTCCTGCTTTTTGCGCCAAAGACACAACTTCTAACAAATGCAATCTAACACTACCCAGCCCAAAGGATGCTGCCAGCATTAGTTCAGTACTTGCACATAAGGCTGTAAGCCCTCTGTCCCTTTCTCACAGATAAAAGATAGACCTTTTTTTTTATCAGAGAGGAAAAGAATAAACCATATTCCATTTCCAGCATAGGCTGAAAAAAAACATAATCAGAAGTAGATTTCAGCACAAGATATGTACTCAGCATAGCTAACATTGGAAAAAGATTGTCCAGGGGAAGATTCTCGAGTCAGTGAAAGCGTTTAACCTGTGGTTAAACACCTGTTAGGATGCAAATATAGTTAGTATGCCTTGGTTTAAGCAATGCGATTAGAGGACTTTCTGAAATTCTTCCAGCTTTATTCTTCTTTGAATTTAACAGGGCTGTGTAAGTAAGCTGGCAGCTCAATGCTAAATTGCACTTTGCCGGCAGTACTTGCAGTTTAGCACCGACTACAATTACATTAAGTCATTTCACCGAAGTAATAAATAAGTCTTTACAGGAGGTGGGAGAGGAAAAGAGGCACAAAAATATCCCTAGGAAAAAAATGCCCAAATAATTTAAGTTCTCTTTTGCTTCCTGTACTCCAAACAATTTTCAAAGAGAAGATTTTTTTTTTATTTGAGAGTAGCACACAGCTCTGCTCTGGAAAGTTTAAGATAATGCAGGTTAAGAAAAAAGTACCATCTTTATCTTGACTCTCTTCTCAATTTTGGAAAGAGATCGTAACAGAAAATTTGAAAAGCCACCACAGTACAATCCCAATATGACTACAAATAAAACTGCCTCATAAACATTTATATTTCTTAAGTTAAGCTGAAACAGACATGCAATTCAGGAGCACTATAAACACTGGCTGCAGTTGTTGCATCCATTCCAGGTATGGATAAATGAGGAAGGTGCTACAGGAAAGAGGTTATCCAGCCTCAGCTCTGTGGTGTGCACATTCTCATCCATCAGGAAATACAAAGTAATTCAAATTCTTTCCTCTCAGTATCAGAGGGAAAAGCAGCTCCAAACCACACTGCATTTTCCAGGTTACATGAACTTCGGTTTTAGTTGCACACCATGAAGCCTAAAACATGCAGCACATCACTTTTCTGTGCATCAATCTCTTGTAAAGTGTAAGAACTTGAACTTCAACTTGAAATACATATAGTTACAAGTCATTATATACAGCGTGAAGACCTGACTCTGAAATTTATTTGCAAGTTTTTTTCTCATAGCTCTAGTTAAAAATAATGTGAAAAAGAATTCATGGTAAACTCAGGTCTCTCAACTGTAAATTAAGCTATTTTAATTTTTTCCCTTATCGAGATCTCACCAACACAAAAACACTAGCAGTACAGTAACTGCAAACTGCTGTAGCTACAGAAGGAGATCCTTTTATGGTTTTCCAATTTAGAAGTATGAATAACCTTCTTGTTATTTTACATGCAGACCAGTTCAAATGGTTTCAAAACTTTTTGCCCCTACAGTTTGCTGCTGGTGTGACTTTTCAGGCTCTCTGTGTGGCCGTCACTGATACCACTTTGAACACACCGAGTCAGACTCAGTCGCACTGAATCATGAAGTCATAGCTTTAAAGACAAGTTCAGGAGTCATTAAGTAGCACATTACAAAACCAGTTCAATGATGACAAGACAAAACTTTGACCATTTGATTAAAAGAGAATCAGCCTCCTTGCTGCCTGTGACTTAGCATTCACAGAACCTGATTTCATAAACACTGGAAGAAATTTACATTGCATCGACACTAAACAAAATTTTTTTTTTAAAATCTTATGCTAAATGACTATAACTTTGAAATAAATGTCTGTCTTTGCTACAAAATTCCCTCAAAATTTCCCATTTGAATAGTAAGATGAAAATCTGTGAAATTTCAGCTTTTAAGTACAGTTTTATGACTATGATTAGAAGACAAAGAGGAGCCCTTCAATGCTTCCCAAATTTGAATCCAGGAGTTAAGCGCCTTACAATGTGTAACCAGATCATCTCATGTTTTTCTTTCCTAAACTGCTATAAGATCCCTGGTGAGATGATGGCCGATGACAGATGACAGAGTTTGGTGTCTCAACTGACTGCCCCAAAAGACCTGAAATAAAAAAAAATACTGAAAATATCTTAATTATTTTGAACTCACGTGCATCAGAAATATCAAAGACTTCTACAATGTTTTAAGCCCCAAAAATTCCTTGAACAAGTACAATAGGGCAGACAAGCCTAGGTATTAGGGAAGCGGTATAACGTATGGATTTTACATATGCCAATTAAAACTTAATACACAGCAGTTTCCCTTTACGGTATGAAGAAAGGCTGTCTTTATCAGTCCTCATGATCATTATGTGCGCAGCGACTGTGTGGTTGATCTACTTCTCAAAATGGAGTTGATAACTTCAGCGATGTTCCAAATCATATGGCTTTCAAAAAAACACAGTACCAGCGTAATCCTTCAGAAGTCTAGAAGTTTTAGATTCGCAATTTAGCATGACCTCTGTCAAAGTTCATAAGGTCTCCATCTGTGTGTGAGTAACTGCTAGGCTACAGAAATATGGACCCCTAGAGCAGCTTGCTCCTGACTACCTGCTGCTTCCAAAACACTGGCCAGACATTAGCTCCACGCTCTCACAGGATCAAACAGAGGCTAACAGGCAGGGCTTATTTCATGCAAAGTTAGACACTAAACTGAAGTATATTGTATTTATGTTGCGGTGGTTTTCAGAGAATTTTTCTTTTCTTGACCAGGTCTCCAGTCTGCCAGGAACAAAATCACATTTGTTAACCTGACAAGCCATGACATTTCCAACAAACAAACAAAATCCTAAAACTATATCAATTTATTTCCCCTCCAGAAAATAAAATTTCATTTCAGTATCATTTTTTTACACTGTTACAACTGAGGCAGATCTGCAGCTGCAGTAATATTCTTCTAAGTCAAAATATAATAAAAATAATAATCAATGTCCCTTGCACCTCCAGTTTTTTATTTCACTTGGCTGTATTCTTCATACAATATTACATCAGCAGAAGCTCAATTTCACTTCTTGGATTTCAATTTTGACACAGTATTTCCCAGAATACATTTGTAAAAGAGAGCAGACTAGCATTTAACTTATGGAGATGTAATGAAATAAATATATGTGTATTTGTATGCTTTATATGTAACAAACACTTATCCCTGAGGTTTAATTAATTTTCCAGTTAAATTGTTACTGCCTAGTGAATACAGGAGGAAACTAAAAAAAACCATTGTTCACCAGACCTATTCTGTTAACAATTTGAAGAAGCCTTCACTTAAAAAAAAACAAAATAAAATTATAATCAGAAGAAATTACCTCCCATACTGCCTGTCTCTTTAACATTCCTCCTTTCCTTCTTCATTCTCTGGATTACATCTGCCTAAAACCTTGCTAAATATACCAGATTTTTCATTAACGTAAGAACTGCAGCCTAACTCCTAACCTGCTTTTCTAAGAAAAGCTCAAAGACGAAAAAGAAAGTAAAATTAATTTTATAGAAAACAAAATTTTTATCGCAGGTTTATGGGCAGGATAGCATACCACATTTTTACTCAAAAAAAAAAATCAGAACTTGAAATGGCAAGGCAAAAAACCACGGGCAATGTTTTCACTATAAATATTTACTGACACTAAACATATTCAGTGTTGATTAGCCTCTTTACAGTATTAAGCTTCTGTCATCTTGACGTCTGCAAACACAAATCTGCATTTATCCATGTAAACTTAACTGCAGTCCGACATGCCTCTCTGTAGATAAGCAGTTGAATGTACTTAACTCGCTGATAATTTCAAGTTGTGCTAAGTGGAATAGAAAGAACTTTATCTGCATACTTGCTGATTGCAAAAACATGTGGAATACAGTACTAGCAGTTTCTCTTTTTGAAAAAAAAGCAAAGCTAAATTATCACCAATCAATTTAAATGCTGAATAAGTGCTATGAAGTTTAAGAGGCATTCCAGTTGATTTCTCTAACCAAAAAATAATAAAAAAAATTAACCAAGCTCTGCACTGAGCATTATGAAACACTGATTATGTTACTCTCCACTTAAAACAAGAACATTATCATCGATTTGCATAGACTATGAAAATACCACTTTCAACACATGAAATTTTCAAAGTCCACAATTACTGCCCAGCTAGTCTCCGTGTTTGCAATTCCAAAAGTTGTCATATTGTTCCCTAAAACTCTCAACATTCAACTGTCTGTCTTTCAAAGCTTGTGGTTTGCTTCAATTCACTTCAGAGAAGGCTACTGCATACAAAGTCCCATCCCAAAAGTGAGAAGACAGGCTTTTGTAGCTTTGCAGTTTTAATACACAGACATCCACACAAAATTCTCGCATAGGATCAGTACATCAGTGCCCCTCAGAGCTGAACATGTATTGTCAATGAAAACATTAATTCTTTTAGATATTAAAGTTTGGAGCTCACAGAACTCACAGACCAGAATAGAGGGGGAAAAGAAGGGAGGAGAAAAGCAGATAATATATGGTAACATCTTACTGTAAAAATTGTTAATTCAAACAAATTTTGTACTGCACGCACTTCTAAACAAGATTAAGTAGTCCATGCTGGAGTGTGTCCAAAGGAAAGCAATGAAGCTGGTGAAGAGTCTGGAGCACAAGCCTCATGAGGAGCAGCTGAGGGATCTGGGGTTGCTTAGCTTGGAGAAGAGGAGGCTGAGGGGACACCTGAAAGGAGGTTGTAATGAAGTGGGTGCCGGTCTCTTCTCCCCGGTAACTTGTTAAAGCAACAAGTTGCTTGTTAAAGCAACAGGACAAGAGGAAATGGCCTCAACCTGTGCCAGGGGAGGTTTATGTCAGATGTTAGGAAATATTACTAAAATGAAGGGGTTTTCAAGCACTGGAACAGGCTGTCCAGGGAAGTAGTTGAGTCATTGCCCCGGAGGGATTTAAATGCCTAGTAGATGTCATGCTTAGGGACACAGTTTTGTGGTGAACTTGGCAGTATTAGGCTAAGGGTTGGACTTGATCTTAGAGGTCTTTTCCAACCTAATCATAGAATCATTTATTCATGGTATTAGCAAACATGTACAAATGTTTGAGTAAGCAGAATAACTGGAAGAAGTTAAGCAGTTCAGTTCAAGAACAACTGATAGTAAATGGATGGCCATCCTGCCATCACACTCTCCTCAGCCATCCCTTTACTCCAAAAAAGGGGAATGAAACACCAGGACAGCGTTACACCTGAGGAACATAGATAGAAATAAAGGCGCTTGTCTTTCAATGCCTTGTCAACCTGGCACACTGCATTTCTTGCAGTTTTCCACTGCCAGAACTCTTTTTCTTAATTAATAAAAAAAAAAGTTCTCCTGAGAGAAAAACGTACCTTATTTGCCTTCTCCTGTACCAGTAACACTGCCTTCCTTTTTAACCTGATCAGCATATTTTTTCCTCCACAATGTAGTAGTCTATAGCCCTTCCTAAACTTACAGGCCATAATGTTCCACTTCCTCCTTTGCAATTGGCTTATGAAAAAAAAATTATAGGAGCAAGAAGCAGACAATCTTCCTTTGTGCCAATACCTACGCTCCAAGCTGATGTAACATTGCAGTCTTCCCTTATAGAAGTTTTGAACTAAATTCGTTGCTTTCCCTTTTCCAATTTCAGTTTCCATGCTGACACACTTGGGGAACCACTGGTCCCTGTTGCAAAGGGTCAGAGAATAGAGCCTCTTGCAGAACTCCCAGCTCCTGCTCCCTCTGCTAGGCAAAGGGGAGGAAACTCACCATTCAGTCGAATGACCTGTTGCAGCACTTTTTTCAAAGCACAATCAGGAAAACAAGGTCCTTTTCATGCTATTTTAAAAAAAAAACAGATGCTATGTGCCTTCTGCACGAAAACTGTCTTATGCACAAAGATTGTTTTGTTCGTAATACCAAGGAGCACACTTGCATACCTGCACGCAATCAGAATACAGGAGAGTATAAAACTTAAAAACATCACTGGCACTGAGAAGCATCTTTTAAGTTAGTATGTACAAGACAAAATCATTCAATAATTCAGTTTATTGTGAAAACCTTTGTACCTGAAAATTGATTTCTTTGGAATACATGATAAAATACTAGAAGGTTTTTTTTTTTTCTTATGGGTGCTTTTTCTTGGAAACCCAGGGCCTTCTCCACAATACAAAGCACAACCCTCTTTTCTTCCCAGTTAGTGTGTTTACAGCTGCAAAAACTCAAGACAACAGTTTCTGTTGACACTGTTCTGGCACATCTCCATTCATATCAGAGAGTTAACTTCTATATTTCCATTCTCCCTCAAACGTTCACCATGCTTACTTACTACTCTTCTATTTTCTTTTCTATGATTGCTCTTTTAGCCCACGCTGGAAGATTCCCCCCGCTACTCCAGCTGGTGGCTCCCTTATTTCCCCCTCATTTCTACTCCTTCTTGTTCTACGTGCTGATCACTCTTCCCTCAGACGCTCCTTTTGCCACTCTTCTTTCTCCAAAATTGTCTACTACATTCCTCTCTCCTCACAGTAAGCAGAATCTCAACAGATAACAGCTGACTTTACACAAAGATTGTTAATTTCATGTCACTGCATTCTGTTTGAATCAGCAGGGAAGATTAAAAGCAACTGGAGGTAGAAGGAAAGCTTACAGGAATCTTGCACTCAAGCATATGAGTTATCTGCCCAATCAGACCTCTGGTAAACTGATAATCAGTTCTACTTGCAGCATAAGTATGTCAATTCCTTCTACTTAAACAGATTAAAAAAAAATACATACAAAAACATTCCAGAACTTCATATTATATTGTATATACACCTTCAGATGAACAGATTATTCAGCACTATAAATTACATGACAAAGACATGCTAAAATCTTAGAAAAACTAAGAGGGAAATCACACATCACGCTTACACATACAGCAGACACATTGAAAGGCATTCTTCCAAAGCCTTACTTATGTTGTTCAAATTAAAAAGAAGATACAAATCTTCAAGTTTCTGAGGAAAAGTGGCATAAAACAAGAGGAAGACAAACTACTAACAACAGTGCGAGCTCACAGAAAATAAATCATGCCTCATCCCAATGAGCAACACCACTTCTATGCATGACCAATGTCTTGAGCTTATTAGTATTCACAAAATCTCCAGTAACTGCTGGATAAAATAAAAAATTTGTCTCCGCTTGAGACAAATATGGGTTAGGCTTCAAACACTAATCTTGGTTGCTTAAAATATTTTGCATCTTCCTAACTGAGGACCTAACTGAGAGGGACAGCTGAACCACGTACTTGAACCAAGTCCAAGTATCCGGTCCTAGAAAACAAGTCAATAAAGATTGTAGTCTGAGAACTTGTTCTCCAAGTGGAGCGGAGCTAAAAGGGAATGGATGACTCTTGGACAGCCTCAAGTCACAGCAGTAGAAATCGAATGTCTACTCATATGGCCAGCAGACAAGGTATGTGAGAGTAAGTCCTTGCACTTCACACCGTCAGCATGCCTCAAAACTCAGCCTGGATGAGTCACCTTCTGAAGGGTCACTGCTCCATTTCAGTCACTGGATTCACTGCTGGGACTGCCACGAATGACATTACACGGTGGCATTTGTTCCAAGAGGACATTTGTCTTCTAGGAACTGGATAAAGACCACTGATTTCACCCAGGTCAGTGAGCAACCATCATAATATTAGTGACTAAAAGTCCTTACCAACTTTTGCCTGGTTTGAACTGGTGACACAGAAGTGATGGAAAAGACTCCATCTTCCATTAGCAGTCCCTAAGCTACCCGTTAGATGGTCCTTGACCTGTTACCCAGTCACCCCATCCCATTCCCACCCTACATGAGTGAATAAGCATTAAAATAAGCTTAGAGAAATGTTGCAATTCTTGGTAATTTAAATCTAAATTTTCACAGTGTAGATTATCTGTACAATTCACACTGACTTCATCTGGTAATTATTAGCTAAAATGCTCTGTAACTCAGAAGAGGCTTGTTACTTACAGGGCAAAATACGCTGTCCTAAAACACAAAGCAAACAGAAAAGCTGCCTCCAAGAAAACTGGGGGCATGGTGTGTTTCAGAAATAGGAATATGGAGCACACTGTTCAGGAAGACTAAGGTGATCTCTAAACAGTTATTGTACAGCCTCACTATTCAAATATAAAACCAAGTAACTTCAAAGATAAGTAAAAATCTATTCAGTATCTTTTACTACTAATACCGACTCAATTGTGGAGAAGACTTCACGCGAGACTCTTTACATGAGATGAAGGTGGTTTAATACTGTTTTACATAGCACCTAACATTTTCAAGCAAAAATATACTAAATTTTAGGCAAAAATAATCATGAAATTGCTTTTACTTTCCTGATGTTTAATTATTTTTGCCCATTTAAATATCAATATATTACTACTTCTGTAGCACCTGTTAAGCTTACTCGAACTTATTAGAGACCACTCTGAATAAGGAGGAGTTCTGCACATGTCAAAGCAGTTCAGAACATTATAGATAGGACAGTTTCTACAACTTACCCTACCCAGCATGATCCACACTAGGCAGGAGAAGAAATTCCTGAACATCCATGAATGTTACATTTTAAATAAGCCCTGAGAAGAAACCATCAGCTGTATAAAACTACACAAAAATCAAATGGAAATCACTGCTCACCATAACTAAAACCACATTATGGAAATTCATCTATTTTTGAAACCTGCAGTAAGTGAAAATTTGTCCTTTCTAAGTCTTTAAGAAACGCATTGCCCCCCGTGGCTCATTTATTATCTCTTTCAATGTTTTTAATAGATGAGCTTTTTCACAGGTAGAAATACTACAGCAATATCAAGTATGAACATTTAAATGCATACACATATACCAATAAAAGCCTGAAAATACCAAGAAGGTGAATTAATAATTTTCATATGTAAGATAGCATATCCACTGTAGGCATTTACATATCTGTGCAACTGTTCTTAGGTATATGTACATCTGTATAAAACACTTAAGAACAAACAATTAGGTTCCATCCCATAATACAGCACACAATAAAAGACCATGCTCTATATACAATTCCAATATGCTCATTAACTATAAGCCTCCTAGCATAATTCTCTATGAATTCAGAGTTTGAATCCAGAGTCTCTCTCCACTAAAAACTACCAAAACCCCACCTCACATCAGTTTAGCAGTAGTGCTATCAGTTTCTGACTCTTATAAATTTACTCGGCTGATACACAGGAGGGATTTACAACAGCACATTATACTGCAATTATCTAATGGCTCAAGTTGCACCAGTATAAATTAAGAGTTATGCCGTTCATTTACAAAGGCTAATCCTACCACCTATCTAGCTCCACTGTGGTAGAGGGATGCTCATTTTCCCCTAGACAGATAAATCGTTCTAGTTTGATATGGCATCTGCTGCATTCAGCAGACAGCACCAAAGCCAAACCAAGTTTTACAGAAATAGTCATATGAATGTTTGCTCTACAAGGGCTCTTCTGTTCCTCCTCCCAGCCATTCAGAGAAGGAATTAAGCGTTCCAAGTCGTTCTCCCATCTCAAACCAGGGAACAACCTGTCCAGTAACTAAAATAAGGAACAAAGTCAGCAAATCCTTCAACGGTTTTCTTCCTGCCTACCCTGTTTCTTCAAGTATACTGACTGGTAATGAAAAAAACTCTCCAAACACCCCACACAGTTACGGCGTTAAACAAAGACTTTTTTGCCACGTTACAGTTCTCTTCTCTAATCATTCCCAGGAAGAGAAAGGAAAGAAATCCCATCTTCCCGCTGCCATGAGTTTCCCTTCCTATTTTCCATAAGACACAGAGGAAGATCTAATGATTTCTACTACACACACCATGACTTCTCCCTCTAAAACTTAAAAGGAGTTATAGCAGTCATTGCTGATTCACCTCAGCTGCTTGGAAAGGCTAGAAGAACAGCTACTTTCTCCGAGGCCAGTAATGAGAGCTGAAACACATTCTGATCATCACTCTACATCTGTATTTGCTCAAACCTAAACAACCACCTTGAAAAAAAATACACATACATAATCAAATACTGAATTATGATATTTTTTGGCTATAATCAATATAATAAACTGCTATAAAACAGGAACTATTTTAGATTTCTTAGTGTAGTGGCCGTTTTTTCCCCTCCACAACATAATAAATGAATTATGTCCTACCATTTTGTAAAAATTCTTATAAGTTTAAGGAAATTATTTAACTACTTCTCTCATAATATTCAAGCAAAATCAATGGAGGAAAAAAAAAAAGAAGTCTCTTTAGATTTGATGTATCTTCTCAGCTTAATTAACACAAGCTTTTCCTACTTTAATTTGCACTTAAGAAGTGGGAACTTTACTCAATTTGCTAATTAATACATTTTCAAGCTGTTTTCTTGAAACAGATGACAGTCTATCACACTAGGAAACCCAAACTTCTATAGTTACCTCGAATTACGTAATTGTCCAAAGCCTCTTCCATTCTTTTCAGTGCTTCAGCTCTATTAGAGCCATATGTAATCAGCTAAAAAAGAAAAAAAAAATTAAGGTACCTAGAAAGGAGATAATTGGTCGCTTCTTAGATTCTGAATAGCATTGAAAGTAAAAATAGTTTGTAAAACTACTGCAATCACAGAGGCTCTCTAAAACATCAAGAGAAAACTAATATCTCTTAACCCATTGAAAGAAAGAATGCAAATCACTTTTCCTTTACAGAACTTAAGGCATCTAAACAAGCTCTCTCTTTTTCTTTAGGCACATAGAAAATTAGAACAGAAGTTCAGTATCTACTTGGCTCCCCTGACTTCTAAAGCCCAACTGACTTCTTTTTTAACAATTGAATTCTGACTATAATGTCATATTTTTATTTTACCAATAGACTACTGGTGAATAAGAACTAATACTAAGAGATGCTATCAACCAATTCTTTCTCTGCTTCTTTTCAGGATCCAGAATTATTGACATTTTAGTTCTGGCTAGGTTACATTAAAAAAGATAGACTGGCAGCACCTAAGTCTGAAAGTCATGGCTCCTGTTTAAATCAGAATCCTTTTGATAAACAGAAACTGCAAGACTATTACAGTGTCAAAAGATTTAAATATTTTGTTTAGAAGAGAGGCTAAATTTCCCCTACTACACATTTTCCTTTTCTTCTTCCATATTCCCTTGAGGCATGTTATGCCTAGCACCCTTTACAATACTGATTTCTCAGTCCTTTAATATAATCTCCTTCTTTTAAAAGATCTGTGTATAAAATTAGTGGTTTATACCTATAGAATATTGAAAAGTAATCAACTCACTTTTGATATCATAGGATCATAATAAATGCTAATATCACTTCCTTGTTGTATGCCACTGTCAACTCGTACCTTCAAAAAATAAGAAACAAAAATAATTATATATTGTTAAAAAATTTTTTTCAACGTAAGATCAGATCTATCTGGATGGCTAAAATATAACATCCATTAAGCTTACCATATACAGGGTTTCCCCTTAAAAAATTGAATAATTATTTGATTTCAGAGAAGCTGAGGAGGGGGGGAAGGGGAGCTTTTTTTCTCCACCAGGAAAAATACTTGCAAGTTACTCTCTCCTTTATAAGAAACCCAATTGCAATCCAGTTGATAGTCAAAATTCTCCTTTGTTCTCCTAGAATGCACAGTAAACACATCAAATTCAATCTAACAATTTAGGTTGTGTTACACACTCTAAACTTCAACCCTGAACATATCCAATTCCTATTTAATCCCTGTAATAAAATACACTTGTAATTATTCTTCTGACTGGCACCTGGCATGAAGGATGCCCCTTATAATCACACCCCTTCTGCATCCACACATAATCACATCCCCCAAGTTCTGCTACAGCCCTTCCAGGGGCTCCAGCAGGAATACAAGTAGGGAACATTCAGCAGGAACTACGGAGCTCTGCTTATCAGCTCCATAGGAATACTAATCCTGTGGTTTTCATGTCTGTAACACTTTCCTGCTTTGCCTCGCCCTCTCAACTGTAAAACATTTTTTTTCTGTTGCTGCTGTTCCCTTGAGGCTTTAATGTTTACACAGCTTTTTCCATGGCTTTGCTTTGTAAGGACACAGCCCCAATTAAAGCTCTGATTCTGCAATATTTACGGAAAAAAATAACACAAGTTCAAAAATTTCTTTTGAAGAGGCTGATTGCTGTTAACCAGCCAACAAGTTAGTTAGTGTATTGCTGATTCTTGTTTTCATCTCTCAGTTTGATTTCATCACCGTAGCAATGAGGTTAGCCATATAAAACTTTTCAAATGAGCAATTTCTGGGGAATAAATATTTATTAAATAACTGCTTTTGAGTGCTAGAATCTGAAATATTTTTTAAAAACTAATCAAAATAACTTGAGAGTGATAAATGCACTCCAAGGATCATAAGGATGGAGGGCTCTAATCAAAGCTGTTGAAGCAGCAGGGCTTCGACATACTACATTGTAAAAGGGGGTAGGAAAGAGAGTCCTGGAATCTCACTTAAATCTTCACCTGTGAGAAGGAACCTTTGTAATAAACAGCAGCTCATCTGTCTGCAGCAAGGCAGAAAAAGGTCAACGCAACGGCTGTTAGGCCTTTAATATTTTAATTTAGGCAATTATCAAGGGACCACATGTAGAAACTCTTGTCTACAGAATCCACATGAGGGCACGGTGATGACTTTATTATCCAAATGACATAAAAAGATACCCTAGCAAGTACGCTCACTTTCTTTAGTAAGAAACACTGTATGACCATTTTTTATCATGTTATACTCTTTTTATTTAAAAAAGCATATACTTATTTGTGTATTTGTGTTTACATATTTACACTTAGATATATTTATATGTTTTCTTCTATATGTACTTTCATTTGTATACCATATTTATGCATATGTAAAAGTACTGGCACTTCTGTAGCATTTTTATCACATCTTATCTGAATTTGCTTTATCCATGCTTAACTAGCTCTCCGCCCCCTACCCATTTTGGGTACATTTAATATTAATTACTGACAAAAAGGTAGCTTAGACGTGTCACGATTACAGAAGAAATGCAGTGTATTTCCCAGCTCCCCTTGTACCTGTTAAACCTTCCTTTTGCCCAGGATGTCTGCCTACATATAAAGTCAATGCATACATTCTCACATTCAAATCAGGATAAAAAAAAATACCTACTCAATCCCAGATAAACCTTGGTTTTTTGTAGTTTACAATAAATACATATATAAGATGTGAAGGTATGATATACATACTCCACGCATACTTGAATTATAGTGTGCTTTTATCTCCAATGTAGCACCTATAATGCAATTACACACAAGTGTTCATGAGTACTTTACATACACAAACATGTGCAAGTACTTATAGATGTAAACCATGTTTTAACAGAGAAAAGAAAAAACATATGAAAAGAACACAAATCAGACCCAGTGTAAGCAGTTTAGTCAAACCTTGAAGTTAGTCTAAGGCTTCTGAGGCTACCGACTACATGCTCCACTTGCTCTGTGGGTTCTCTTGGTCCACAACATACACGCATACATACCACTATACAATCTACACTTTTTGCTAAATGAAGTATCTTGAAAAATTAGTGAGAATTGAAAATTCTTTAAAAGCTACAGCATAACTTCCTTTAGGAAAAAAAATCTCTGGAGGCCTCTGTAGAAGTTTAATTTTCATAAAACAAGCTGAAGACTATTAAAAAAATGGCAGCAGAAAAGAAATACATTTACAATCTCCAGTTCTCTCTGTGATGCTTATGTTTTCAGAGCCTAGTAACAGTAGGTGATTTTATAAACTATGTGGTATGACAGAACTTAATGAATATTGGATGAAAAAAAACCTAATTCAATAGATGCTCGCTATAATATGCTAAACTTGATAAATAACAGCAATACTTACTCGACCTCCAGCACTTACTTCAGTTTAACATATTTATTTTCTTTTACTCAGTATTCAAAACACCAAAGAAAGGCTATAGCCTTCTTTTCCAGTAGAAATATCCTACTGTACCCTACAGATCACCGTACTACAGCTCTCAACACTTTCATTACTGTTGTACTATTAATACCATTATAGAATCATAGGATAGTTTGGGTTGGAAGGGACATTAAAGATCACCTAGTTCCAGACCCCTGCCAGGGGCAGGGACACCTCCCACTAGACCAGGCTGCCCAAAGCCCCATCTAACCTGGACCTGAACACCTCCAGGGATGGGGCAGCCACAACTTCCCCTGGCAACCTGTGCCACTGCCTCATCACTCTCATGGTGAAGAAATTCTTCCTTATGTCTAGTTTTTTATTTATCAGAGTCTGAGTTTACCCTTTCTCTAAAAGTTCTTAAAAGACCAGATTGCTCATCATACCAGCGAAGAGCAATGCTGGAGCTCTTCAAATATGGCAGTAGAGTTGCTGTGTTGTGTAAAAGCATTGCACATGAGAGTTCACTATCATGACATGGAGTTCCATTGTTACTCATCATAAGCGTCATTACAAAAGATTTTATGTTAACAAAACTGATATTTGAGTACCATGTTCTAAGAAAATTACAGACTACATGATCACAAAACCAGGCAATATACTCCTGTCTGTGGCTAAGAAAAATCTCTCACACAGCCACGCACACCAGTTCCACCGGCATGAGCAGCTGACACACATGCACAGGTTGACAATCAGAAGTAATGTGAGACACAGGAGATATTAATTGAAAATGCATTTGGCGATACACTACTCATAAGCCAAACTCACTGCGACACGCTACAACTCTCCGCTATTTTTTTTAAACCAACTTCTTGATAATTCTGCAATCAAAAATGCAGAAAACAAACACTGTGGCACAATGGGCCTGTAAAGCTGAACTTTTTTTAGGCATATTAATTCTGTTCTTAGCGGCATGACATTCTCAGGAGAGAAATTAGTTTCACAGTGGCAGAAAAGACATATTAAGACACCAAACCATGAGTGTCTACATAAAAATAGCTGTTCTATTTTTAATACGACAATAGAAGTGAAGAAAGAGAACAGCCTAGACACTCCATATGAGCTCCTCAAACCATTGCTCCGAAGCCTCTAGCGTAATTAAAATTTCTTTCTTTGGTACCACGATGGACCATGTGAAGCGATCAGGCATCTCCCACCCTTCATTTTCAATTCACCTCTCCCCCTAAGCACAACTCCCAGCCCACCCTGTCTACCTGACAAGTGACAGCCCTATCTGATTAAATGCTTGCAAGGGAGGGGACTCACAGGCCTCCATGACAGGCCAAAAGTGATCACCATGGAGATACGTAATTACAGCTGTCAACGCGTCTACTGTCCTGCTGGCATCAATTTGATTGCTCCCAGCAATAATGATAGACAAAGCTTAGTGTGCACTCTCCTGCACCCAATCACTTTATCTATTCCGTGGTCCATTTAGCTGACATGCAACATTCACACAAGCAAATAACAGCAGTAAGCAGAACATTTAAGGCATTTTAATTGTTTTTTCTTTGTATGGATGGCTCACAAGCGCAAATGTTATTACATAAAACTCCTGCTGCAGCATTAATTGAAGAAAGATTTGGTGGGACAAAGACTGTAGGGGGTATAGCGTGTCCATTATCACTTGTACTTTCAACAGGTCTCACGTTTGGAAAATTGCAAATTGCAAAAACTTGCAAGGGCAAAATGTTTGACATCCTGTTAGCTATAACAACATGGTGAAAACTTCTAACAATCACTGGAGTATTCATTATAAATTATTATTAAATATATTCTTTGTTTCATTAAAGAAAAAAAAAGTTTAGATACATCCAGTGATACCTTTTTCCCTCATTTCCTCTTTAAGATCACATAATGCCTTTTAGATCTTCACAATTTTTTTCTGCTTTCAGGCTTTGAACACAGCATGAAGCCTCAAAGACCAGAAAGGGTCAGGTCCCTTTGGAAAGTACACAGGCAAAAACAATTTAAGAAGCGAAATAAATCATATATCCAATAACATCTCCACATTTAAGATTCCTCCTGTAATCTTTCACTATTTTCCGAGCAAGCAATCAGACTGAATAATCGTATTCACAGATGGTACAGCCTTGTCATTCCACTAACTGACACAGTGTCAAGAATATGTGCGCTTATGACTTGGACTACATTCATTTTACAGAAAGGAGGTGTCCCTGCTCTGTATACGCAGCAAAAAATACTGTTTGTTAAACAGCTGTTCCATATCGTTAAGCTGTATCCTGAAACGTGTAATAATTGCTGTAACAAATTCCCTCTTTAAAGTCTACAAAGCTACACAGAAAGCATGGGCAGTTTCTCACTGGTGTTCCCAGTTCTCTGTGCTTAAAGAGCTGACTCAACATTGCACTGTCCCTTCCAACCACCACAGTATTTAATAGTAAAGTTGTTTGAAATACTTAAGCTGAAAGTTACAGAACGTAACAGAATATTTCAACACTAACGTCGTTCTGTTACACCCAATTTGAATATTTCAAACCCAGTTTGGAACTGTCCACCTTTAATCAGTTTTTCAACTTGCTCAAATAAGTATTGCCATGTCCTGTGCCCCTTCCCAGCAAAACGCTGGAAAAAAGGCCCACTTTACAAAGCTGCTGAGTACTTATAGTCTGCAACTATAAAAGAAACACTCTGCGCTTATGAAAACCAGAACCAAGTTACTTACACTTGGCAAGTGCAATGGTTCCTGATACTGAGACAGTCTTCCAATGGATGGCAGGCCAAAAGATTTGTAGGGGTCCTGAAATAAAATTCAACAAGAGAAAGCATTAAGCTTTTACAGATGAGAAGACGATATTAAAAAGCTTGAAGCCTAACAGAAACCACTGCTGGAATAACTTTGTTTTCTTCCCCAGAATTACATGCATAGAAGTACATTTCTTTCTCCACCTACCCCTGCTACTCCAAATAGAGAAATGGAGTACATAAATTATCTTGCACTACATTCAGAAAGCAGGAAAGAATTGCTCTGCGCATAGCTCCAGTAAGCCACCAAAACATATAAAGATGATGTTCTCATTTGGTACATTGTGCCTTGGAAGAAGGATGGGAAATATTCACAAGGCCGAGTTGAGAAAGGTATATGGAAAAAAACTTTCAGAGATAAAAAGGGCAGTTAGAAATGCAATTATCTTAAAAAAATCAAACTGACCTTTGGAAATCTCTGGCATAATGCAAGACCAATACAGACTTAACGAAAAATATATGGCCTACAGAACAGCCAAACTCATGGCAAAATAGCTGGATCTATTACTTACAAACATGAGGGAATTAAGTTGAAAAAAAAATACCCTAAGCATCAGTTACTCCTTGGCTCATCCTCGAATAGCTTCCATGCCAACCACAGGGCAAAATTTATTCTTCATCAAAATAGTTCATATAACTTGTAATCATTAAAGCACACTGAAGATTATGTGCACATCACGAAGAGAAGAAAAAAAACCAACATGAAGTATGATGCCTCAGGTTACAAAAGTCACAATAGTTACGCAAGATGGAAAAACATCTCAAGGTGTTGAATGATTTTTGAAAAGCACAGTCAAATAAAATCTTTCTTAAGCTAAGCAAAGCAAGCTAAGCATCATTTTTCATTAAGAAATTTTCATTTTCTTGTATCAAAAATGACAGTAAAAAGATGTTACCTTGAAATGTCCTAAACATGCTTGGAAATGGGTTCTATACTTTAGTAAGCTTTTTTAATGTGAGATAGAGAGTCATACCATAGTTATAAAGTTATTGCCTTTGTGTGCACAGTTTCAGAAGAGATAACTTGCCTTTTTAGCAACCTCTTGAAGTGTTCTCATACAACAACAAAAATTCTCTAAGCCATTGAATCCCAACTGTTGTTTCAAGCCAAATGTCAAGTAGACAAGTTAAGAAACCTGGAAACACTAGCTAAATGTAGCAAATTATAAGAGAACTGCATCATTAAACGTGACCAGAGCAAATATCCTTAGAAGTAAAGTGTTCTCTTTTACCTCTTTTAATTTTGATTTTTGGAAAAAAGGTAAGTTCAAATATGTACTGTATTTTTAATTACAAAATAAAAATTCTATAATTCTACAAATCCTCATTAAACATCTGTTTTACAAACTCTAAATTGTGACTTTCATGTGACATTCGTATCATAGTCCTTGACTTCACCTTGGCATCTATCCACACCTGGGCATTATTACTCCACAATTCAACCACCTACCCTCCTCCCCATTATCGCTCATTTACCTCAGCATATACTCGACATTCAACCGCCCAGCCGTTGATGGGAATATCAGCCTGTTTGTGCCTGAGAGGGTAACCCTTAGCAACACGGATCATTTCTTGGACTAAGTCCAGGCCGGTAATGCATTCTGTGACGGGATGTTCAACCTGCAAGGTCAAGAACTGTCAGTCAGTAGGTAACAAAAACAACAAAAAAAACCCCACCCCACTCTCCACAAACAGATAAACAAGACATGAGGCCAACCAAAAACCAGAAAAAGAATACATTCCCATCTTGATCTTTTTCCCAAAAAAATTCTATTTGAAAAACTCCAGCAACCACCATCTTTGCATTGAAAACCCCAAAAACAAAATAATTAGCAGATTACAATAACTAGGAGCAGCATACAAAAGGAAAACTATAGAGGAGACCTAGGAGGGTTTCGGGGTTTGGAGGAGAGGGCTTTTTTTGTCCATTTATTTTACAAATTCAAATGCACCTGCTGATGCGGAGTTAATTTTTTTGTTCACAAGCTTTTCCCCACTCAATTTTGTTTTGAAAAGACTCACACTGTAGCCATAAATATATTTTAACTGAAAATCTCAAAGTAGCTGATAATCAACCCATTCTGCTACACTTAACATGGCACATGCAGGAGCCGCTCACAATTTTCCATAGAACTAGCCTACTCTAAATCTCACCCATTCGCCTGCTTTCACTAACCTGTCCTGACAAGCAACCAGATTAGCGTAATCTTGCATCAGCGCAGTGTAGCAGAAATGAGCAGATGGATCCTTCAATTTTCTACCCCCCCTCCTCCTCCAGACTTATCTGTTTAGTGCTTAGCATGCACAATAGCTGGGCTGGACCAGCAGAGTCACTCTGCTGCTCTCAGCAAATTGCTGCTAACGGCTTTGGATGATGCTGCCATGGGAATACCCGTCGTTCACACTAACCCCAGCATGTGCGTACAAGCATGCACACATGTGCACACATATGCACATACACACTTCTTTCCTTGAAGCGGGGATATAAATGGACTCGTTTATTAACTTTAAAAAAACCTTTAACTAGGCATAGTACAGTAAAAAAGCACCTAAGGACAGGAAAGATGCACTTAAGGACAGGAAAGATACACCATATCGATGGAGTAAGAGTCAGGCATGCTAAAAGCACGTTCTTCGCACAGAGATGGCTGTAAGACTTTCCAAATAGAAATTATGACAGAACTGCCATTTTTATTATAAAGCGTTTGTGTTCCAAGGGCCAAAACACACAATAGTTTCTCTATCGTGAGATGTCATATTTCGTGACACAAGAAAAGGTCAGTGACTAAACCACTTGTCTTTCTTCCTTCAACTACGAGAGTATTAAGAAAAATATTCAGTCATTAAAATAATCTTGTAACAGAACAAGAAGATGCTTTGGTCTTTAAGAAAAAAAGCTTTGCAAAATAAACAGATGGCATCCATAATTAGCCCTCTGTGTGCTGTGAGTTTGTGTAGAGTTTCAACAACATTTTAAGACGTTTTGACATAATTTTAATGACAAATCATCACTGAAACAAGCATCTATTCTTTGAAGGAAAAAAGTGACATTGAGAAGGGAATATGATTATACAGTTTAAGGATTTTCCTTTGGGATTCAATCTTTATTCTGCCTAACACATGATATTCTCCAGCACATCGAGCTTAATAACAGTATTTGAAGAAACTATGAAACATCTCAGTGTCCACCCTGCGGTGCTAAATTGAAGCAATTCAATTTCTATTAAGTTCTGAAGTTTCTATTAAAACTCCCCAAGTTTTAATAGAAAGTTACTTATCACACATTCATATTTGGATAACAGAACTTCTCTTATTTTGGAATTTGAGCTTTAAAAAATTACCCTCAAGTTTAGAATACGTTTGGAATTATAATGTTCCAGATAACTAAAATACAATATTTTCTCTTTTTTTCCCCAAAATATATTTGCATTATTTAGTTAAACTGACATTTTTCTTGGATTGCAATTGGCATTCCAGATTCAATAGCTTCATTGTTGTTTTCCGCTTTATTGTTGATGATCAAAATAGGATGGAATGTTTCTGGAAAGAAAAATATTTTTGTTGTTTGGTTCTTACAACTCACAAACATTTACTTAAGCCATTCTTCAATATAGATCTTTGACTTGGTCAATATTTTCTTGTGTTTCTTCAAAATACTCCCTTTGTGTTTGCACACAAAACAGCATTCAGAAAATACGAGGAGGAAAACTTTTTGAGGGTTTTGGGGGGTGGGAAGAAGTTGTTCTACTTTCTCTTATAACTGTGCTTCAAGCACTTATGTTTAGGAACAACAAAGATAGCACCAATCATATCATTAAGTTTAGGGTACCAAATGCATTTTAAATGCATTTTACTACACATTAAGATCATCAGATCACCAAAACACAGGAGAGTTTTAACTCTGAAATCCTAGTCACCTTCTTTGTAACGTTAACTTTTCACAGCTCAAACTGCTTTTCTTTTAGCATCTGCAGTTTTCCAAGGGGAGGTGCAGGAGGGAATCAGTATTTTTAGCATTATATGGAATATGTTCCAATGTACAGTACAAAAGGATGTTAACAAAGCAGTAATGCCATATCCTGGTTCAACAAGCACCCTGCAACGAGGTTCTGGAGGTGCAGGAATCTACCCACAGAGAGATACATGCAGGACATGATATTAAAGCTCTAATCTTCTATGAAGCAAAGAAGGAAAGAGATAGAAGTAAAGAAATTAGACCCCTCTTCTCTCTGCCCTCCCAAAAAAAGAAAACACAGGCATCCTCATTCCCTACTTATGAAAACTCTAGAACAACCGTTACAGCTATTTGACTAAGGTAACTGTCGTACTTATTTTTAAATATATTAAGAGCTAGGCTTTAAAAGTTTTCCTTTTTTTATTTTTTCAGTTTCATACTTCAGGTGTCACTCTTATTTCACTTGCCTGTTCTATTTTCTTCTATCAGTTCTATGCTATGCCTCTTCTCCATCAAGAGCCTTACCACCTATAAAACGGCAAGTCAAGGACTAAATTTTTAAATAAATGAATGCAAATATGCTCACAAACAGAGCTGAATCAGACTCAACTGATCAACTCTTCTAGCTCTGGGCCATATTGAGATTTTGTAGTCAGATCTAAGATCTTGCCAGTGAAGCCCTTTTCAATAACGTAAGAGCCAGCAGTGGTATGGTTATATGACAGTGCGTAAATTCACACATTATCTCTGCTCTTAATACAAGGGGCAAAACCAGACATGTTTGCAGTAAGCAATCTACAGATTGTAGCCATATCAAGACAGCTGTATCTTCTCCACAGGATAAACAGAAAAATTGATCAGTTAGAACTCTCAATTATTAACTGCCAAAAGCATCACCTTTTCTACCAGCTCCTTTACTTTTACAAGTTTGGTTACAAACAATGTGTAACAAATCATCACTTCAATGCATATATACAATACATACCTCCTTTAAAAAGTCTTACTTCCCATTTTCTGTAACACGCACACACCTCTTGGTCTGAAAAATGCAACTTCTGTCCACGAACCTGTAGCTGTCATGGCCAACAACATCCACATAGGTTGTAAAGGGAAAGTGGTTGCCCCTCATACTGGATCTGCTCTTCTTCAGACACCTCACAGCAGTCAGCTTCCCTGCGCCCACTACAAGTGTATTTCCTTCCCTAACCTCTTTCAGTTTACACAGCAAGTGACACTGGTGGCAAAGCCTATGAGAAAATAACAGCTAAGTCCCAGTATATGCACAGTGAAGCGGGTACAAAAAAGCCAAGGGAACCGGCCAACATCACCGTTCAGTGAGCATCCATCCCCAGAACAGTTCAAAGAGGCAGCTAACTTTTGTTCTGTTCTGCGACTGCCAACGGTCTTAAAGGTTCACCATACTGAGCTTCATCCACAGGTACAACAAGAGCCACACAATTTTTATGAACAGTTGGAGCAAAGAGTTAAACTAGCGATGACTGTTCCCCTTATATTTAGGGGACACAATTTCAGGGCGCATTAGTCTCAAGACCATTAAGGTACTGAAATCTAATAGCAAACGCTTCTGGGTACTCTCACAGATTGGTCTCTTGCCCCTGTGTGCACAGGGCATCAGGTTACTCACACACTAGTTGGAGCATTCAAGCAGACCACAGAGGCCAAGAAAATCTAAATTTCAGTAGACTTAAAACTACAGCCTGTGTCACCCCTGCTACTGTAAGTCCCTAGTTGGTGTCATATACTCCTTTAACATTCAGATAAATAATCTCAAAACTAACTTTCAACATCCACTTCAGTTTCCAGGAAACATGATTCACCTAGAACCCCACGGGCTTTTCTGCAGCAGCCAAATCCAGTATAAACTGACCCAAACCTAGCAACTTACATATAGTCCTCAGCCCCCTTTATTTCAATAAGCCTGGTTTTTCTGTTTCAGAGAACTGAACAGCAACAGAGGTGCACACATGTTCTGCTCTTCAGGCATGCCAGCTTCATGAATGCTATAAGAAGGAGCAATCTAAAGTTACATCATCTCCGTGCAAAATAGCTCGTAACAGCCATATATACAGGGTTTGGAGGCACATGGTAAAAAGCAGCTTTTCAAAAAGGCTGCTGGAGAACAGACAATGTTCAGATTAATGTATAAAATGAAAACATAGAAATACACAACAGGCAGTCTCCTACATTGCCCTTTTCTATAGATATACTACATAATGAGTTGCTGCTTATTTTCCAATTTATTAGTAAGTGACTGAAGAACAGAGAGCAACCAGATCTACAAAAATTTCCATAAACTAAGATGTTCTGGCAAACTTCTTTTATTTTTTTCTAAGTAGGATGTTTAAGAAATAAAAACTAGTGCACAGACATTTGGTACCAACTAACTTTTTAATAACAACATATAATAACTTGAAAAAATATTTAATCTATTTCCTCTTGGGAAGTTATCTTCCAATAAACATTGATGCAGTTTTGTCAGTTTTTCTTTGCAAGGATTTCTTTCTTTAGTGTACCGGACAGACGTGGGTAAGAAACCACTTATACAGCCTATGAATACTGAATCTGTCTTTTCAGTGTTTTAAACAAACAGCACGCACTTCATATCAACAAGTTATTTAGCTCACAATTTTGAAATAACTTTCTCATTTAACATCCTGCACTTCAAAAAACAACCCAAAAAATCTCACAATTCAGTAATTAGACACAATTTCCTTTCTACTACGTACTCCAGATAAGGAAATTAAGAAACTTGCATCCACAAAACCCGCATTTTTTGTCCTGAAGATATAATTCCTGCTTTCACTATATTTAGCAGCACTCTTAAAGCCCTCTCAGAGTACTTCATTCAAGGTGGCTCTGGTCAAACTGCACCCATTCTTGGGTTTTCTTTACATCAAATTCAAAGTAAAGAAACTAATGTACCCTTTTGAAGAATGATCTTTTGTTTCTCTACTTATTAAAACCGAGAGAAGCCTCCTTTTTCTCTACTTCTTTAAATAGTATTCTATGATAGTTACGTGGTAATGTTGTCTCTAAGATATCACTCCATGCCTTGGCAGCACTGTTAATGGCATCTTTCAGATTCAATGACTTACACAAACAATGTCGTTCTCTTCTGTCAACAACAATTAGCAATGCTTTTCTATAGTTCTTTCGGGAAGCCTGAAAAGCAGACAACCACTAGCTACATAATGGAAGTTGCATTAGGAGGCAAGAATGTGGCAAAAATCTGGTTAACTGTTGTCGGCTGACCCTCTTGTGTGAAGTGTTGTTTGGTAGGAAAATCACCTTTTCTTTCGGTTCTAAAAATGGCCATGAGCAGCTGGTATAAACTGTGTGCAGAATGGATTCTGGTGGGCTTAGGGGATTGGTAATGGGATAAGAGACCTTTCACCTTTAGGTCAGTAGTTCAAATTCAGCCCAGGTTAGCAGCAATTGAAAGTCTTTACCATCTGACACTGTTCGTTAGCCTATTTAAAATGACTGAAGCAAAGTGTCACAGTAAAACAAGATTCCAGTATTAAGAAATATTAAGAGTCTCGGCAAACAGCAGAAACAGTCGCTTGAGGCTTTACTTTGAAATGCCGCCATTCAGACTTTGTAGAAAATCTACTCCCCTGACTCCTGACAGCCCCTTTCACTGCTTCCAGACTCCTGCCCACCTATCACAATTCATCCTCCAGGCACTTACATGCACTAAGATAACAAAAACCACTCCTTGCCATCCCATGGGTCTGCTACGGATACCAAAGTCACTACCTCTCTGTAGTTTTAGCTGGCAATCCAGATTCAGCTCATCACTTGGCTATTTATATTGTGCTGCTACTGTTTATATAGTGCAGCTGCAGTATTTTCCAGCACTTCTTCACTGAGTAAACATGTAGCAGGTGCTGCCTCATGATGTGCAACAGAATACAGATATTATTAAAAGACTGTTTGAACCAGGAGTTCCAAGCAGCGGAGCTGCAGAAAAGCACGAACAGGACTTCCACAAACTCCTATATGTTTCTTAGTCATGCTTTTTTGTGAGTGAACAAACATGAATGGAGAGGTTGAGAGAGAAATGGTGCATGTAAAACCTCTTCCTCTGTCTTCTACATTGGACACAGCCCATTCTGTATAAGGCAAAAGCTCTGGAACTCAACACTTTCCAGAGGTCAATAAAATCTGACGAAAACTTGGAAAGCAGAGAACAAAAAACACTGGATAATATTTTATGAAGTTGATTCTCAGGCACAAGACAAAAGTAAATAAAGATAGAAACATACAGATATGACATTTGCTTTCAATAAACCTCTTACAAACACATCAGCAGAGTATTCTACAAATTAATTTCTAGTCCCTAAAAAGTTATTACAAAAATTTTCAAACTCACAGGAGGCGAAAACACACTGCTATTCAAATTACTATATTTCTTACCTCCACCATGCTGAATGCAGTTCATACAAATGATCTTTTCAAATTTGGCCGTGTTTTGAGGAGGAAGGGAATGCTCACTTGTTATTTAAATTGCACGATGTGCGAGGGAAGCAGTAGGTTAGGAATAGACCTGAGACACAGATGTACAAGCTGTACGCCGGGCAAGTGCTTTTTTCATACTGCATGTGGCACTTCCCTCAGTTCTCCTCAAGCCAACAAAAGATGCTTCTCATTTCAAGGCACTATAAACTTCTAGAATACATGATATATCCCCTTCGCTGTCACCAGCTGATTCACATGTAAGAAGCATAGCCACACTGCACACTCACAATTTTTTATAGATAGTAGACTCTATTCATATAGAGTCAAAGAGGAACATTTCCAGTCTTCCAGTAAAATACAGAAGATTTTTTCCTAGTGAAAGCCAACATTTGTGATAGATAAGGAGATTTTGACAAAATTTGGAAGTTAAAAAGCCTATCAATCTAATGGGTTAGAAACCTTTTATTTATTTCAAAGCTCTTGTTTGGCTGCTTTGGACTACGACTGCCTTTGAGCAGGCTGATGACAGCTACGTAACACAAAGTGCATTGCAGGGTGAGCAGCTATTAAGAATCAGATATTCAACATCTGGTCTGCCTCAACAGTCCTAACAGTGGTAGCTGCCTGAAAACCACTCCAAAAGAGCCCTAAATAACAATGTACATAAGTTGTCTTGTATCTGCTATGTCAGACATTTCTGTGGTTTCTTGTGAAAAGCAAGAATAACTAGTTTTGCTATGCAATTATCCAATCGCTTATCTCGTACTTATCAGCTAGACTAGATGGCAAATTAGGAGATACAGCAAAAAGTACATTGCCAACAGCAATGAATAAATCATTCTAGTCAACTCACTTGGAGAGAGTCAAACATCTGCAACAGATTTGTGTAGCATACAAGAGACACAATGGAGCTGATTCACCAACTTCTTTCACTTTCCAACCTCGTATTGTATTGCAGCAACACTTAACACAAAAATTAAATAAAATATAAACTTCCTTTAAGGTGCTACTTATATTTTTTTTGCAGAACTATATAGCAGAAAAGGTATACTCCCAAAGAGATCCCCTAAAAGACAGCCAAATAATAGTACAACTCTCTATTACTACAAAATAATTTACAAAAATCACTGGAAGCTATCTGACAGATACACCAAAGGGAGGGGAGAAGTCAGCCTGCAGTGTGAAGTATTGGACATGGTTTAGTTACCTTTAGGCAACCATATTTTGAATCTCTGTCCAAAGTAAAACTGCTACAGTGATGTGATCAGGGATTGCTGAAATGTTAAAACAGACACAAGAAATTGCATAATTTAGTATATATGTCCTGATGATGCTGACACATAGCTGTGTCTGTAAAGCACACTTGATAAAGAATTTAGGAGCATCATTTACTGATCAGATGTCCATCATTTAAGAAAGTTCTTCCAACTGAGGAGCATTCAGCAGAAACAGGGCAGGTAAGCCTGTTGGACACTGTTTGCAGTTAGGAGATGCAAAAGGAAAAGGCTGAAGCAATATAGGAAAATCTGGACAAGCTTCATGAAAGTTTCTAATTTTGGCTCTTAATAGAAGGGAGCAAGAACGAGACGTTAGTTGCATAACCATTAGCTGAAGAGAAAGTAAAGCTTGAGACCCGGGAGAAGTGACAAATCTTTTGGGTAAGCCTGAGGAAGAATGAGAGAAAATTACTACTCTCCAGCCTTAAGCTGAAATGCTAATTAGAGACAATACACAGTCAAGATAGAGGAATTAGAGAATAACTACACAAGTACCGTAATTTAAGATTAGTAAATTTCTTTAAGAGTTGGAAAGAATGAGTCTGCTATTATAGGGGATTGTCAAACTGCTTAGGCTATATTTCAAAAGAAGTCCTTAAAGATGGAATTGTGAAAGCTTTCTTACTGTCTACATAGATACCTCTACAATTAAGCAAGTTTGAGGTTTGGTAATTTGAACATTTACCACTACGCACTGTGGGGGAAGACACCACAATACAGCAAAGATAACATCTTAAAAAACAAATTGCAAAAAGAGTAACCTCCAAAGATAATCCATTACTATGTCCCTTTAGGGACTGACATACTACAGCAAGGAAATGTTTTTGAACTTCTGGTGGGTTATGTAGAAAACCACAAATTCGTTTTCTTCTACGTAAAAAAGAACATGGAAAGTCACTAAAAAGTGCTCTGTCAAAAACTACAAGACTTGGGAAAATGTGAAGGATATAACCAGAGAGACAGAAATTTTTCATAATATTTTAATGAACTATACACTGCTTTGAACCACCACTCTCTCTAACTGAATCTAAGGTGGCTCAGGCTGTGCCTAGTAAACTCATGAAAAAATTGTGTGAAGTGTAACTGTTACAACTAATTCCTAAAACACTGCTGTCCTGCAAGGCAAGGCAAATTTTATCAGCAGTCTTCCCCTGGCACGAGGGAAGATTCCAACACCCTCACAGTTCCTTCGTATCACAAATCCTCTCTCTCTTGCATTTCTTTACCCAAAGCATAAACTTATCCAGCTATTATACGAAGTCAGGCAAAGATCTTGAAATGATGTCTCTATGCTCTGTCACTGCCTACATGCACAAGTAGCTGGCAGGACACAGCCCCAACAAAATGAAACTAAAACATTATGAGAAGCTAATCACTATTGCTTGATTTCCCCATTTCAGTATTTCTGGTATTATTTAACGAAGTGAGAAAAAGGAGGATAAGGATGACAGAATTTACTTGCATACAAGTTCCAACTTTCTTCCCATCTTTGAGAATGATATTCAGACATTAAGTTATGTGCCTGTTTTCTTAGGCTTTGGCCAGAAATGCATTGTAACAGTCAAATAAGAGGTAAAGAATTTTTCCAGGAAACACTCTTTGTCCATTGATTTGCAGTACACATGGTAACATCTAATACTGACTGCACAGAATCATCATAGACTCATAGAATCACTAGGTTGGAAAAGACTTTTGAGATCAAAGCCCAACTGTGCCTGTCCACTACTAAATCATATCCTTAAGCACACAGGAATTGTTACAAAAATCTTTTACTATGTCAGGATGCTTTTTACAAAGTTGTATCGCAGTCACATTTCAATCCCATGCAGATTGCTAGAGTTTTTACTGCCGATATACACATATAGCATACATCACCCTCCTAGAGAAACTCAGCAAGCCATCAAAGTATAAAAAAATATAAAAGAAACTTCAGGGACCAGTGGGGAAAAGCATCAGAGCACAGTGACTAGTTACATACTGTGAACTCACAGTGGCACTTAACAGTGACCTCTTGCAAGGTCTTTAGGTCAAGTGTAACAAAGAGCAAAAGCTCCTTGAGAGCTATGCAAGGACTCACTGCTGCAAAGTCTTGGGTACACAGGCTTATTTAAGTGAGCAGATCATCTAAGTTCAGTAGGAAGTGCTCACATGCATCAAGTTAGTTATATGAAAGCCTTAGCAGGAGCAGACCCCCAAAGTATGGAACTTCTGTTTTTTTAAATAACACTTTTTCTGAATCTGTAGAGCTGTTTTTCTTACCTGAAGTCTAGTATTCATTTCCAAGAAGTAGAAATTCTTACTGGAGTCCACAAGGAATTCTACTGTTCCAGCAGAGGAATATTTTACTGCTTTGGCAAGAGCTACTGCTTGTTCTCCCATAGCTCTTCGAGTTTCAGGGTCTAGAAAAGTGCTGCAATACAGAAACAATGCCTTTCTTTAGTTAATAATAATAATAATTAAATAATTTAATCTTTTGTTTGAACTATCAGCAAAAGAGGACAGTATTATTTAAGTTTCAAAAACATGTCAGGACTGTCAAGTGTATGCCTTTACATTTATATTGCTCCTGAATAGCTGTAACTGCATGCTTTGCAATTACTGTTAACATACAGAAAATTCAGGATAAATAACAGTACTCTCTAATATATAAAATCACAGAACACAACTTTTTTAGAACACTAAGATCTGTAATAATGAAAGTTAAACAAAAATAAAACATACAAATACATGCCTCAAGCTCCACCAGGGGAAGTTTAGGCTGGACATTAGGAAAAGATTTTTCACAGAAAGGGTCATTGGGCACTGGCAGAGGCTGCCCAGGGAGGTGGTTGATTCACCTTCCCTGGAGGTGTTTAAGGCACAGGTGGACGATGCACTGAGGGGCATGGTTTAGTGTTTGATAGGAATGGTTGGACTCGATGATCCGGTGGGTCTCTTACAACCTGGTTATTCTGTGATTCTATGATTCTATTTTAGAAGGCATATCAATTTGCAACAACAAAAAAAAAAGTTACTAAAACAACTTTCAATGAGAATATGAATGCCAAAATACAAGACAGGAGGTCTATGTGGGATTTGTTTTCTGATTCCGAATTAAAACACCATGGATATTTCATTGATATTCTGTGCAATAAAGAAGTTGTGCAAATCAATGAAATATTTATTCGTAACAACTTATGTGAGTCAGATTGCAATGAAGAAAATCTGGATGTTCACAGTATTTAATTAAAACACCATCACCAATTTCTTGACTTAAACCTTCATATCCTGCCTTTCCTCTCTCAGCTTTACTTGTAAGGTGTAGATCAGTTATCCATCTTTGTTAATTGCAACCGCTTCCTTTCCACAAATCACAGACACACTCAAGAGCACCTAAAGAGCAGCTCATCTACCGCCTTGGTAGCCACTGTGAATGCTGCGCAAATGCTGAGCGTTCTTCTGAGAGAGCAACGTGCCATTTCCACTGGTCCAGTGACTCGGGAGACTCCAAGATATATATTCTGCTTGTTACTTTCCTCTGTATCACAAATTCAGATTTAGATTAGGTATACAGACTTAATTTAGACCTACATAAGTTTCTACGGCTTTCCATCAAAGCTGTGAAACTGGTTGCCCGTCTCCCTGTGTCACACACTGAGAGAGACAGAGTAGAACCCAGAACTGCATTTAAACATTTAGTTTATTACCCGTAATGTTACAATTACAAGGATATAAGCTTAAGTCTAGACGAATATTAGCATCCTATAAGGGTTTGTGAGAGACTTTAAGACCTGTCTGGAGTTCAGTGATAAAGTCTTTTAAGATGTTGCCACGAGGTTGATGCAGGTTTTTGCAGACACTCCAATGCTCGGAGGGATTTGATCCAGGATGCTATGTTGATATTGATGGGGGTCACAGACCACCTGCGAGGGAGCCACAATTATGACCCACTCCTCTCACCCTCTTATAGTCCCTTCTGGAGTGATATCAGCTGGGTATCAGTTGGCCCAGCTCCTTATCTTTTTTACCTCTGGCCAGTGGCACTGCCAGTAAGGGACACAGCATGTTGCTTTGGTCCTCCGACCAGTGCAACCTCCACCAGTGTGTAGGGATCCAAAAACCTCCATGGTCAAACATCAAGCCATTTCCAACACAGAAAACTCATGGTTTCCACATCCTTAAGCCATCCAAGTATAACATATATCGGTTTCTATTCATGAATCTTATTAATACTTCTGTTTTCATGATCACCTCTGATTCTTTGTTCTGTGGCTATGGTGTAACTCTACATACTGTGTTGATATGCGGGAGGGGGTGACCTGGGGCCAGTTTGGTCATCCTGATAGGCAAACGAGTGGTGGAGACAACGGCTAGGCTCATTCTCCCCAACTCATCCTTGCTGGGCTTTGATGTGGCCACTGATGTGGAGTGGCCACCACACCTTCATCTCACTCCTCTCCACCCCATGGCTCAGCAATGCAGCAGCCCTCTTCAGCAGTTTCAAGGGGAGGAGGGATATGTCACCCTGACACACTGACCTTCAATGAAAGGTAGCATGTAGCGGTTCATCTTATATGAGCTTATAAATATGCTTATTATACTTCTGTGTTGACTTACACTAGGCATGTAACTCAGATATCATCTTTAAAGTACTTTAAGGAAATAGGAAGTCATTTCTACCTTACCTTTAAGTTACTGTTTGAAAAGAAAATACCAAATGTTGTGTATTTCTTGAGGTGCCCTCAACAGAGGGTTCTAATTCTGCAAAAGAACAATCAGGAACCTCCACATATCTGAAGAAGCCTCATCAGGGTCAGTGAAGCTCCACCTGGAGCCCAGAAGCCAGTGCTGGGACAGGATTTATCTTTCAGTACTTGCTACAAGATTTTTCACTGAGACCTGAACTCACAGAACAGCTAGAGACTTCTGCCACAACAAACCATATTTGATATGACACAAAAAGTGAGGAAATACCTAGGCAAAGTGTGAGACAATGCCACTCTTTTCTTCATGGGAATAAGCGCACCTTAGCATTTCTGTCCTTCCAGGAACCTCACAGGCAAATTCTGATGGTCAGCAAGGCAAGTATTTGCATAATTTAGGAAAAAAATTACTTTCTTGGCAAACATCAGATCAATAGGAAGTCAAGTCTGATTCCAAGAAAGCTATTGGGTCCTACATGAGATCAAAGGCAAAAACTGACATGGAAAACTGTGTCACACATCAAAAACAGACACGGGTAACATAGAAGTGTTTCATAATTGTTCTTATTTTGAATCAACAAAAGGATAGAATCATAGAATCATTGAGGCTGAAGAAACCTCTAAGATCATCCAGACCAACTATCAGCTGAACACCACCGTACCTAATAATCTATGTCCCAAAGTGCCACGTCTACACGTTTTTTGAATACCCACAGGAAGAGAGACTCCACCACCTGCCTAAGCAGCCTGTTCCAATGCTTGACCACTCTTTGGGTAAAGAATTTTTTCCCAATATCCAGTCTAAACATCCCCTATTGCAACTAGAAGCCACTTCCTTTCATTCTATCACTTACTACTTGGGAGAAGAAACCAGCACCCACCTTGCTACAACCTCCTTTCATTACACAATACATTACACAAAATCAACAACCTATAATGCAGTTTGGGGTTTCTGCAGGGCTTTGATCATGAAAGGTCAATAAGTGGCTTATGAAGATCAGAACTTTTCAATAATGGCTTTATTCTCTACATCTACAATAACGATTTTTACTTCTCACATGGATGAAAGACAGCTACTCCCCCTTATTACAGTGGTGTCTTCCAATATTTGTTAAATGTAGGTCTGAGATCTCTCTGTTCACCCCCTGTTGTAGCCAAAGAATGAAACAGAGGTGTCACACTGCTTAACTTGATCTCTGCCACGTAGTTAAGATTTATGCTCTAAAATGACTGGATCATCCCTGCAATCAGATAGGTTAATTAACCAAAGTTCTTCTATTCCCCTCTGCTGCTTTACTTTTCATATATTGTTTCTCCCTTCTTTAACAAGGCACCTTTTACAAGTGAAATAACTCTTCCCCAATCTAATTAGGTATCACTTGAAAACACAGCATTTTAAACCTGACTTCAAATCTTTTTCTCACATATATACTTTCAACCAAACAGCTTCTATGGTAGCATGAAGGCTGCAAAATAAAAAGGATTCACAAGATAACAGGACCAAAATAAGATCAGACTTGACATTTCACTCATAAGACCTTCTTCAAGCTATTGTAGAGTTGATCGAAGACAATAAAGGTAGCTTGTTCCATTGTTTCTGCATCCAGAGAGATAACCACATGTGCGAGGCATTACCTCTCCACTTCTAGGACATCAGAAAATGTTTCCCAAAATACATCCATCATCTTCACTCACAGATAAGGCTGAGATTTTGAGAAGTACCAATAGTTACACTGTTAGTGGAAAATTACTGCTCTGCTTAGACCAAAAAAATAGTCCTAAAAAACAGTCAATAACATTTACCATTCCACTACACTGGGAGAAAACAGTACCTTCATTTTCAAAACGTCAAAGTCAGCATACTTGCTCTTAGGAAACAGTCAGGCATATTGTTAATTTAAAAGAACTACTTACCTAAAAAAAACATTCTTCTTCGAGATACACATTATGTACTACCACACCATGAGCACAAATATGCTAAAGTATTTGAGAATTCAAGAAGTATTTGTACAAGACCCTCAGATACATGGTATAAATTTGGGGGGTTTTCCTGTGTAGAGAGACAGGAGTTGGACTTGATGATCCTTGTGAGTTCCTTACAGCTCACGACATTCTATGATAACACACTTTTCCTCCCACATGTTAACTGTACCCACTTGTGAATCATGTCAGAACAAGCTCACTGTTTCTCTTAACCCTAAATCCTTAAGGATTTCTAAACAGGGTGATAGGAAATGTGGAGTCTGATACACACACATGCAGCGTAACCCTATGGAGAACTTCTAGAAGATAATCTAATTCAGTAACATACCTTTCTGCTAAGTTCTTGTCTATTCAAATTGTTGGTGGCTTCAAGGAGCACCTTGGCAGTCAATCCGAAATGTGATCCTAAAGTACTTGACATGCTACTGAGATCTTTCAGAGACAGCTTAGTGCTTGGAGAAAGTTAAAGATGTTGTTGTCTGTGCAACTTCCAAGGACAGAAATATTCCTGAGAGAAGCTAACAAGGGAACATGTAAAGAAGGTCACAAAGATAGTTTAACTGTTTCACTTGTGTTTCCTTACTGGTTAAACAATCTCCCTTTTACAACTCCTGTCTCTTAGATGTTTCTGTCACAGGCAGGAACAGAAAGAAATATTTTTGTCCTTTGGAAAGAACATCTTCCAGTTTAAAAAGACACCACAACACTAACATGTAGGATAGATAAGGTTATCTCAACTCTGAATGTAGGTAGATACAAAGAAAAAAAAAAAAAAACTAATTATTTCCTGCCTGAGAGGAAACTTGGGGAAATTTCAGGAAATTGTCAAAAGACTGTACTAAGAATCACCTTATTCTGAAAGTCTAGGATGCTATGGTTTAACCCAAAGGACATGGATTTGCTGGAAAAAGTAGGTACAATAAATAAGAAGGCAGCTACCAAGTTTCAAGGACTTGGTCACTGTGGATGCTAATACTGATCTTGGATGCTAGTATGGAATACAATGGCAGAGCACTGTTCCATCATTACATGTCCAGGAAAAGCCTGAAGATGTAGAGAGAAGGCTTAACAGTCAGTCTTCTGACGTTCAGCATCATTTTGAGATATGATAGTTAGAGACAACACCTTAAGCACTGTGTTCAGTTTGGGCCCCTCACTCCAAGAAAGACCTTCAGGTGCTACAGCATGGGCAAAAAAGATCAATGAAGCTGGTGAAGAGTCCAGAGCACAAGTCCAATGCGGAGCAGCTGAGGGAACTGGCGTCGTCTAGTCTGAATAAAAGGAGGCTCAGAGGAGATCTTATCACTCTCTAAAGTTACTTTAAAGGAGGTTGTAATGAGAGAGATGTTGATCTCTTCTCCCTAGTAACAAGCAACAGGACGAAAGGAAATGGTCTGATATTGTGCCAGGGGAGGTTTAGATTAGGTATTATGAAAAAATTCTTCACCAAATGGGTTGTCAACCATTGGAACAGGCTGCCCTGGGAAATGGTGGAGTCACCAGCCCTGAAGGTATTCAAAAGACATGTAGATGTGGAACTAAAGGACATGATTTAGTGGTGGACTTGGAAGTGTTTAGAGTCGGAATCAATCTTAAAAGGTCCTTTCCAGCCAAAATGACTCTATGATTAAAAATGGAGTATCATATATTTAATTCCTTTGACTACTCCAACAAAGGATAATCATGGTGAGCGCAAGGGCCTTTGCATAGCACTTCTCTGTAACATCTTTCTAAAACCTTAACTTTGGGCATCAAGTAATATGGATAATCAAGTGCCTCTGAATAGATAGACATTCCTCCACCCAAGTGCTGAGGCAAAAGTTAATGTGCTTTATAAAGCTCCTAACAGGTTCTGAAATGGTTAGAAAGGACACCTGCTCATGAAGTTTAAGAGCACTTCTTTGAGCTCCACTTATTGAATAGGAAGTCAGCTAGGACTCCTGTACATTTACTTCCCATTGATCCATTTATTTTAGACTGATCTTAAAAGATTAATGGATTTTCTGATAGGCTTATGGGCCTTGCTTCTCCACACAGGGAAGAATCCCTTATTTAATCACTCTAGCAGACAGGAAAATACAGCCACACCCTTGCATTCCTTCTTGTGAAGTACACTGTCTCATAGCAACTGCCTCTAAAGATGAAACTCTGAAAGGAGTTTGAACAAAAAAATGAACTATGGAACAGACTATTAAATGTTACTCATCTATTTAAATTTCAGCCTCTGTATTGAAAGGAGAAGCAAACTGTATCTTCGAAAGAGATGTGAAGCTCAAAGCAAAGCAAATTACTGTAAATCACTGGAAGTTTTGCACAGTACTAACTTTGCACAGCACTAAAAAAACAGGCGATGATCAGATGTGTCTTATTACTCCTGCTTCCCAGAACAGCGTAAGACAATTGACTATGTTAAGAAGGGTATTAGTGAAGTTTGTTGGTCCTCTATTTAAAACTGAGGGACTGACCACAGCGAACGCCAGGGCTCTCTTAAAAACTTAGGGTGTGAACTAGAGAGCTTTCTCTCTCCTTAAAAGATACTTTTTTGTTTCTTTGTTTTTCACAAGAGACTGAACTGCCCTAGAAAAACTGGAGATTTAAACATGAAATAATCCCATAAGGGTAACTTCAACAGTTCTAGCTTTAAGAAAACCATAGAGCTTATTCTCAAAGCCAAAAGGCCTTCAGCCACAGCCTCTTAAACTTAGAAAAACACCATCACAGGAAAAAAAGTAATTCAGAAGAGGCTTGAGAAGAGGCCAGATCCCTAAATTGTACAAAAGACAAACAAACGTTTTTGTCCACAGCATCCTTGTCTTCTGGGCTTGATGAAAGGCAGGTTAAAAAAAAAAGCTTCAACCTATCCAGTACCTGAAGAAAGCCAGGGAGGGACTTTTTACAAAGGCTTGTAGTGATAAGGACACGGGGGAATGGCTATAAACTGGATAGGGGCAGATTTGGACTAGACATAAGGAAGATTTTCTTCACAATGAGGGTGGTGAGGCACTGGCACAGGTTGTCCAGGGAAGCTGTGTCTGCCCCATCCCTGGAGGTGTTCAAGGCCAGGTTGGATGGGGCCTTGGGCAGCCTGATCTAGTGGGATGTCCCTGCCCATGGCAGAGGGGTTGGAACTGGATGATCTTCAAGGTCCCTTCCAACCCAAACTGTCTGTGTATGTCAGAGCTCTTAATGGCAGCTACTATTTAAAATAAAAGAAAAAAAAATTACTATTGAGGGCTTCATATTCCTTGCATCCAGCTGTAAAAGAAAAGGTGTTTTCAAAAGTCATTAATCAATGAGACTAAGTGAAACAGCATTCACAGGAAGGGCCATCTTCAGGCTTTAGCGTCTCTACAGCGTCTCACAGAAGTTAGTGCCCTGCTTATCTGCAGCAGTCTTGCAACCCTTTTTAAATAAATGAATTCTGCAGCCAACTGCAAATGGCTGTAAGGCTTCCAAAGCTGTCAGTAAAAGTCTGGCAGAGTCTAAAACATTCAACAACAAGAAGGAAGAAGAGTTTTCACGCCAAATTTTGGAAGCTATTGACTTGCCCACACTCTATAGGAAGTGATGAGAGAACTTAATGGCAACTCCAACAGAGAAGCCCAAAACAGTTAAAAGGCTGATATTTCTGATGAAAGAAAACACTCTGATCACAGTTGGCTGTGAGAGAAAGACATATCACTCCCTTTCATTTACCATAGCCATGGAGAATGAGCAGGCAGTAGTGGCAGGCAGCGCCTTTCATGTATTCCTGAGGCGCAAGAATCCTGTCTCAAGTGCTTAGATATACATATGTGCACTCACACATTATATTGGGACATGAAGACTTCGCATTTCACAAACAAAAATACTAAAATATTTAGGCATAAGGCTTCCGAGAAATCCACAAGCGTTACCAGGAAGCAACAAGAGCTATTTAAGCATTTATTAGTGGGTTTGCATCCTGACATTTAAGCTTTGCTTAATTTAAAATCTAGGTCATAAGCAGTGCCAGTACCACAACTGTAATTCAACATTAACTTATACGCTGCCTCTACATAAACATAATAGGAACGACAGGCTTTACCTCCCATCCTAAACTGTTTCATCACATAATTATGTTACAAAATAACAGCAAACCCATCCCATCTGGAATCACAGAATCATATGGTTGGAAAAGACCTTTGAGATCATCAACTCCAACCATACCTGTCCACTGGTATCAATGGATCATATCCCCAAGCACCTCATCTACCCATCTTTTAAACACCTCCAGGGATAGCGACTCAATCACCTTCCAGGGCAGCCTGTGCCAGTGCTTGATAACCCTTTCTGTGAAGAAAGTTTTCCTAATGTCCCATCTAAACTTCCCCTGACACAGTCTATGGCCATTCTCTCTTGTCCTATCACCTGGGAGAAGAAACTAATACCCACCTCTATGCAACCTCCTTTTAGGCAGTTGTAGAGAGCAATAGGGTTTCCCCTTAGCCTCCTCTTCTCCAGGCTAAACAACCCCAGTTCCCTCAGCTGCTCCTCATAAGACTTGTTCTCCAGCCCCTTCATCAGCTTCTTTGCTCTTCTCTGGACACACTCCAGGACCTCAATGTCTTTCTTAGAGTGAGGACCCCAAAACCGAACACAGTATTCAAGGTACGGCCTCACCAGTGCTGAGTACAGGGGTAGAATCACTTTCCTAGTCCTGCTGGCCACACTGCTTCTGATACAAGTCAAGATGCTGTCAGCTTTCTTGGCCACCTGGGCATATTGTTGGCTCATGTTCAGTCAGCTGTCAACCAACAGCCCCAGTGAACACAATACACTGGGAATTCCCACAGTGATACACCTATGTCTCATTTTCTGAAATCAGAACTTCCTTCTGCCCTTTTTTTTCTGCACATATTCTCTGACGAATGCCATTCAACAGAAACCACAGTAAGACCATACTTTGCACAGCAGCAATGTATTTCAGCTCTATTTTAAATCACTGGGATTAAGATAGTTTAGTTCTTCTGTGTTACTGGACACCTACATCTATAATTCACTGCCATGAATGGTACTTCAAACACAAAATAATCCCATAAGGATAAGTTCTATACTGGCACGGAGAACCTAGTTTTCCTTTTCTTTGCCATTCAACTTTTGGACTTGAGAGTAAAATAAAGTAAGGAATAAGTATTCATTTTACCGTGGATACTTGACTGTGTTATAGTAACTGTGAGCAGGCCAGATGATACTCTTTATTTCTATTTGAAATGGAACATGAAGTACTATCTCAGATATGTTAAGAAAGCCATCTTATACACTACATATATTTGATTGGTAAGATCCATACCAATTTTATACAAGATCATGAAAAACATTAACAACACATCTGTTTTCTTTCTACATCATGAAGCAAGATCAAGACACCCTCAAGTACAACATCAAAATTGCATTACAGACAAATGTCTAACTTAGACATTTAATTTCTTTGTCATTTTTAATAGAATAATATTTGTTTGCATTTGTACAATAAATAAAATCAGCAGCTTTCCAAAAATGCTTTCAGTAACTATGAAGCTGCAGTTAGAGCCTGGGTGCACGCTTACCTCGGTGCTTCCTCCACAACTTTTTGGTTTCTTCTTTGAATGGAGCACTCTCTCTCATTCAACCACAAGGCATTACCGTGTTTATCTGCCAAAACCTGAAACAATAAAACAGTATCAACAGATGTATGCAAATGGCCTTTTCAAATCGTACGATTATCCAGCATTCGGTTAGTTCAATTTCATTTTTTTTCCAATCTAGAAATGAAGAAAAATGCTAGTATAGAATATTAATTGTATGTGAAATACTAACTGAATGCTCCTTCAAATTCTGAACAGGATTTCAAAGTCTTTATATAGAGGCTATATATAGCAGGAAAAAAATCCCTTCGCTTTAAAATTTCTAAGCGGTTCCCAAAAGTTAAAAAATCAGAAATTGAAAGACAGAAATAAGATTAAGACTATGTTTTCAAACAATTAAAATTGCATCGCATAATGAAATTACTCAGAAGCACATTGTTAAGGAATATCTTGTGTCAATAGTGAAAAATCTCAAAGTATGCCAAATTCTACTCCCGAATTACACACCAGTTTTCGGAAACAATGGCTAATGGAGCCTTCCTTAAGCAAACCACAGCACTCTGGCTTCGATGAAAAAGAAAAAAATCTTTGGAAACTTTGCAATGCCTTATCAAGGAGGATAAAATTTTCTACTTCTTCAGTATTTCAACAGAAATTGAAGCAGTAGTTTCAAAGAATTTCTTAGAAATCAGATGTCAACTACAATTCTTGGCTGCAGCTTCAGTTCATGGAAGAGTTAAACATGCAGCCAAGCATCTAGATCCAACTACCTAAATTACATGGTAGAAAAAACACAAGTTCAACATAAAACTCTCAACTGATTCTGCAAGTTCAAACTGGAAGGTAAAGTTAAAAAAAAAAAAAAAAGAAAAGAAAGAAAAGAAACTCTATCCCTTTATGAAACAAACTGTACAATACAGTCAATTCCAATAGCAGGATACTGAATGTGAGGATTCAAGTTGACTTCTTCCAATCTTATGATGTTATATACTCTACACTTAACCTTGGAACATTTTCTTTCACTGCAGACCACACCTGCTGCCTTTCTTCCTTATAAAATTTTCCCTCTAATCCATTTTTTAACATTTATCTTCCTATTCTGATCTGCAGCAACCTGTGCCAATATTCATGCTTCATTCTTAAATACTGCAGGTCTACACTGAAAGCAGACAAGATAATAAAGGTGGACAACCTTCTTCGAACCATGTGAACTCAACCATATCTACTCACATTAGTGACAATGAATCTGTATTATTCATTATTCCTTTTAGCACCACAGAGCGAGTATGGCATTAAGCAAAATGAATTCCTGCATCTATGACACCAATGTTTGCTGATGCGTGAATAAGCTGGGTAGATGTGACTGCACTGATCTCATGAAGACAACTCACGTGCGCTGTGTAACCATCAGATCCAGAGTGCTCCACATGCTGTAGGAACAGACATATCCCTTCCTCAGAAATTCTGTTGCACTCCCATACATCTATGAAGCTTTCCACAGAAAAAAAAATCCCCTCCACAGAGTTCTGCAAGACCAATGACTTTGGATTTCCTAAACGACAATGAGTTCAGAACTCTGTTCCCTGCCCAGAGAAGGTTTCCCAGCAGTAGCACCAGGGTATGCCAGCTAGAGGCCAGATTCTGTAACAGGAATCTCAATACCAGATAAACAAGCAAAAACCAAACAACAGCATCTAAAGCAACTTCTTATCTGAGTCCTAATTCATCCACTCCAGAACTAAACAGAGCTCTACAGAAACTCATTTGGGAAGAATTTTTTGTGTGTTCTTTAATATTAAAACAGTGTCTCTAAGGCATAGCACGGTACTCAGGTGGAAAATCACTGCCCTGTAAGAAGACATCAATAGGAAGAGGAGGGTCTACGACCTCTGGAGGAAGGGGCAGGCATCCCGGGTGGACTATAAGGAGGAAGTGAGAACGTGCAGGGAAAAAATCAGGAGGGCTAAGGCCCAACTAGAGATGCGATTGGCCAAGACTGTGAAAGACAACAAAAAGTCTTTCTACAAATACGTCAACAGCAAAAGGAGGGCTAGGGAGAATCTCCAGTCCCTAGTAGATGCAGAGGGAACAACAGTAACAGGGGACGAAGACAAGGCTGAAGTGCTCAATGCCTACTTTGCCTCAGTCTTTAACAGTAAGGAAAATTGTTCCCTCTGTGCACAACCCCAGGGGTTGGATGAGAAGTATGAGATTCCCAAGGTCCAAGAGGAGGTGGTTAGAGACTTGCTTGCCCAGCTAGATGCCCACAAGTCTATGGGGCTGGATGGAGTCCACCCAAGAGTTTTGAGGGAACTGGCGGATGTGCTGGCCAAACCCCTTTCCATCATCTTCCAACAGTCCTGGATGACTGGGGAGGTTCCGCTGGACTGGAGGCTGGCTGATGTCGTGCCCATCTATAAGAAGGGGCGCAGGGAGGATCCGGGGAACTATAGGCCGGTCAGTCTGACCTCGGTACTGGGGAAAGTCATGGAGCGGGTGATCTTGAGTGCGATCATGAAGCACTTGCAAGAGAACCGGGTGATCAGGCCCAGTCAACACGGGTTCATGAAAGGCAGGTCTTGCCAGAGTAATCTGATCACCTTCTATGACCAAGTGACTAAACTCTTGGACGAGGGAAAGGCTGTGGATGTATCTTCCTGGACTTCAGTAAAGCCTTTGATACAGTTTCTCACAGCATTCTGCTTCGGAAACTGTCGGCCTCTGGCCTGGACAGGCGCACACTCATCTGGGTGAAAAACTGGTTGAATGACCGGGCCCAGAGGGTGGTGGTAAATGGAGTTAAATCCAGCTGGAGGCCAGTTACAAGTGGGGTTCCCCAGGGCTCAGTCCTGAGTCCAGTCCTGTTTAATGTCTTTATCAACGACCTGGATGAAGGCATTGAATCCTCGCTTAGCAAGTTTGCAGATGACACCAAGCTGGGTGGAAGTGTGGATCTGCTGGAGGGTCGGGAAGCTCTGCAAAGGGATCTGAACAGGCTGGACTGCTGGGCTGAGACCAACGGCATGAGGTTTAACACAGCCAAATGCCGGGTCCTGCACTTGGGGCACAACGACCCTAAGCAGAGCTACAAATTAGGAGAGACCTGGCTGGAAAGCTGCCAGGAGGAGAAGGACCTGGGGGTGCTGGTTGACAACCGACTGAACATGAGCCAGCAGTGTGCCCAGGTGGCCAAAAAGGCCAATGGCATCTTGGCTTGTATCAGGAACGGTGTGACCAGCAGGTCCAGGGAGGTTATTCTCCCCCTGTACTTGGCACTGGTGAGACCGCACCTCGAGTACTGTGTTCAGTTCTGGGCCCCTCACCACAAGAAGGATGTTGAGGCTCTGGAGCGAGTCCAGAGAAGGGCAATGAAGCTGGTGAAGGGGCTGGAGAACAGGCCTTATGAGGAGCGGCTGAGAGAGCTGGGGTTGTTCAGCCTGGAGAAGAGGAGGCTGAGGGGAGACCTTATTGCTCTCTACAACTACCTGAAGGGAGGTTGTGGAGAGGAGGGAGCTGGCCTCTTCTCCCAAGTGACAGGGGACAGGATGAAAGGGAATGGCCTCAAGCTCCGCCAGGAGAGATTTAGGCTTGAGATTAGGAAAAAGTTCTTCACGGAGAGGGTGGTTAGGCATTGGAACGGTCTGCCAAGGGAGGTGGTTGAGTCACCGTCCCTGGAGGTGTTTAAGGTTAGGGTAGATGACGTGCTTAGGAGCATGATTTAGGGATTGATGGGAATGGTTGGACTCGACGATCCAGTGGGTCTCTTCCAACCTGGTCATTCTGTGATTCTGTGAAGAACAATTCCTTGTGAGCACTTCTGTTTCATTGCCACAAAGCCTACAACTTTTCACAGATCCAGCATCACCAAAACAAACCAAAAACTATTGGAATACTTCATTAAAATTAGGTTTTGTTTCTTTTCTCTCTCTCTTTCTATTTTCCTCAAGAGGATAATAAAATATTTTTAAAGGCAACTAATAAATACTTTTTTTTCACTTTAGGACATTTCTTGTATCCTACTTAATAGCTGCAACCTGGATCTTAAAAATAAACACTTTCCATTATCAGCTAAAATGGCTCAGAGACAAACATGAACATTCACTATGAAAAGCTAATTATAAAAAAAAAATAAGCCAAAAATCACCTAGTGTTAAGCTGTTACTTTCATTTTAGGCCCACTGTTTTCATTATAAGAAACCAAAGAAGATACTTCATAAAACAATTCTATTTCAGATGACACAGAATGCTGAAATCATCATGTCTGAGATGACATGTCATTCCAGTACACATTTCACAAAAAATGCATGTCACAGCTACTGCTTTTTTTCTAAATATCTAGATATTCCTAAAAGAAAACATCCTGGTTTGTGTAATTAGGTGATTAGAACATTAGTAGGTGCTGTGCTATACACATCTATATGTCAAAATAAGTAAATACAATGTATTGCTATCTCTCCTGCATGTTTCAGCTAAATTCTGTTTCCGAATATAAGACTGCTATTAACCCAAGTACATTCAATGTACCCTTACTTTAAACTCAGGTCATTTATATCAGATATTTCAGGAGGAACAAGACTTCAAATCAGTTCAAGTATAAAGTCTATTTGGACTCTATTTTCCTGTTAATTGTTTCAGTCTTTTCTCATGTTTTACAAAGTGATTGTTTTATAGTTAGACACAGGAAACCCCTTAGTTAACAATTTTAAGTACCAATGCTTTGGAGCTATATGAGAATGTTAAAAAAATGTTCTATTTAAAAGTTACTGCTAAATTAATAAATATTTGGCATCTGGTTTCAAAGTGTCTGTATATTTAGCAGTCTGAAAATTAACCAAGGTCAACGTCCTAAAGCTGATTAGAACATGAAGTAAAAATGATACACTACGACACTGCTAAACAGTACCATCAAAGTGTTTGTCCAAGGAAAACAACATTCATTCTACACTTATTATAAATGAATAATTTATAGTTTTACGGCAAAGCTACATTGTTTAGCTAGATGAAATTATCTGACTGTTCTTAAATTCACTACTGCATAATTTTTCCAAGGTAAATTTTCGAAACCTAAAGGAATCAAGACAACATAAAATCTGGTCCCAACTCATGAGAGCATGGAGGAATCAATCTCATCTAACTTTAGCCATCAAAGACTTCGTAGAAAGTTGCTGAAGCTCCTAAATCTGCAAGCACCAAAAAGGAACAGATTGATAAGATGTACGGATTTGCACACAAAATAAAGAAAAAGACATAGGTAGCCAAAAATTGTAAGCCATGGCAGAAGAACATAGGAAGATGCTCCAGCAATCCAACATCTTCTGTAACCTAAGATCAACACTGAAACTGAATGTTCATTATATAGCTTTCTGTGACCTTTCAAAAGGGAACACGTTGGGGTTTAAATTATTATTTATAAACTGCTTTTTCATTTCACATATGCAACAGTTTAGCCTGCGCACAGTCAAGTGTTATATGGAAATCTAAAATAAACAAAAACATAGGAAGTATCAGGTTTGAGTGGGCACATACCTGGCAGAGTTAAAAATTATAAATATTTCTCCCTGACAAACCATTCTGCACTATCAAATTTATTGTTGTTGGTTCATTCAGTTATTGAGCTACTTTCAAAATACTTCAGGCTCTCAGTATAAGAGAAAATATACCAAAACAATGAAAGAGTTTAAGTTTTGGACAAAAATAAATAAAATGTCTATTGTAGAAACTGACATAGTCCATAGAGATTTCTTGTCAAGAAAGATTATTTAAAGGCTGTTGACAAACCCAATTTAGTTACCTATGTAAGATCTAACACATCGCAAATTTTTAAATCCTAACTTTGTTAAAGAGCCTGCCTGAAACAAACAAGTCTAGTTTTGCATTAGCATATCTGGCTTAAGACTAGATCCTATAAAAGAACTTCTGGATCATAACCACTTGTATGAGGAGAATATACCTGATTTTGAACTTCAAACTGCCCCAGATGGGACACAAATTCTCCCAAGTTCCCAGGGAGCATTAGATACTTCAGAACAGAATCCAAAATGTTGACAAAACCATCTAGAGCTTGCAAGAAAAATGTTAAGCATGGTGGTACTTGAACTCCTACATCCTCTGCTGCACATAAGCGCTGCAATCAGGATCCAGAGTTCAAGCTCCAGCCCTCAGGACAGATGCTTACAACTTTCCCCCCCAACCAGTACCAAACTGAGCTTGGTTCATTGTCCTCCTGGCCAAAGGCAGACTACAGAATAAAAACAGGAAGGCTGTATTGTGCATGATAGCCACGTAGTTTGAGCAGCGGCTCAAGACACAGGAAAACAAGAAATTCTAGGGCCTTTTTTAGTGGAGTGCTTGAAATATTTTGAACTTTGATTAGGTTAGGAATTCATATGTTATTAACAACGTTATATGTTATAACAACAACAACAAGAGAAATAATAACACAAACCTGGATTTCTATGTGACGAGGGTTATCAATGAACTTTTCTATCAGCAAGCGATCATCACCAAAACTTGAAGCAGCTTCTTGAGATGAAAACCTAAAACCTTCCCTTAAATAATGAAAAAAAAAAAGGGTAATCTGTATTTTAAAAGTTAAGTCAAGTTCTGAAGCATACAAGAAGGAACACTTATTCATCTCAGTCATTCAGTAGTTTTCATCAATCAGCACACACATCCAAAAACCAAGTTCCTATATTAGCATTTGATTCTTTCATGAGTATTTTTTAATTTCTTTCTTTTCCTACAAGGACAAAAAAAATACACACTCAAAGCACAGATAATTTCAGAGCATTTAAGAAGTACGGTACTTACAACAATTATTTGTATAAATTTTCTTTGTTAGTATTTTCCTCTGCAAAAGTAATAGTCAACAATTTTTTAAAATCATTAATTACAAAGCACTTGTTACGCAGAAGTAAAGGTCACACTCACCATTATTTAAGGTACACAGCCCTCTTAATACCCGAGAACAGCAGAGGTCAGTTGGCACATGAATTAGATGAAAGAACTGCAGATATTATACTACAGATCTTGTAAATTCAATCACCAGATATACAACCTGAAGATGCAGTACTTCACATTATAAAGCACACCAGCTGTACTAGGTTTCCCCTGCAATAAAGTATAACTGCACATTCTGCATACTTCCCTCTGTTTTCTTTTCCATATATACAGTTACTCAAACAAATAAGAGCCTGTAAGATGCCATATTTATTGACTTTATTTTTCACGGCAGAAAGATTACATCTATGGGGCATAACTGCTAACAAATTTTATGTACAGCTTTCTCGGGGTGAAACATGCCATTATGCAGGGACTCAAAGGCTCCACAGAGGTTTTCTACAGGCTTAGTCGAGCCATTTGTGTTGATACACATGGAAAGGTTAGGGTAAATTTCTGTGGGCTTGACTACTCGATATTTGTGCCCTGAATAAGAACTACAGCACAACTGAGTTGAAGTCGCCATATGCTTTCCATCTCTCGAACATAGTTCAATTCCATAAACAAAATCTGACAATAGTAACATGAGATAGGTACATCTACAGTATACAGATGTGTATGCTTAAAGGTATTTCCTCACCCCTTTCAAGACCGTGGAATAGTTCATGATATATTTTTGAGATTAGGAAAGATTGTACATTTAACATAAATTCAAATTCTACTTCAACATATGTAATCAGCTAATAAAGAGAAAAAATGAACATCAAAATCTGTGCTTCCGCACACTACTGCTCTGTCAAAAAAACATAGTGAGGTAACAAATAGCCATACACAGTACCTGAGTTTACTGAAACAGATTTAGATCTATTTTAAGTCCTATATCAAAGGCTCCATTTCCTTTTGTAAACATTCTATCAGACAGTTTTACGCACAACTGAATATTTTTCCTTCATTGAAGTATGTACTAATTAGAAATATAAACTGCAATACTTGTTAAAAAAAAAAAAAGTCAGGTGCCCAATTATCTAAGCCACGCATCTGTAAATCTTTTTTAAATTATATAACAGAAACAATTGTCTCTGGTATTCTGACCTTGTTTGTACCTTACAAATGTGTGCACTTGCATTTGCTCAGTGACAAAAACTACCTTAAACACTTCACCTTCCTTAAGGAGATCATACTTACCTAATGGAGATGGGTTTGAGTCTCTCTATGAATAATTAAAATTTATGAAAAAAACAAAAAAGATGTTTCAGTTAGAAAAGAACTTGCACTTGAACCAGTATCCTTTCAGCAAGAAGCAGCCCTACCGAGCCTCACTGCGAGGAATACACTCCCCATACAGCTCAACTGCGCCAATATGTGCGACCTAGTCCAAAACTTTACTGTTCGTGCTGACCCTAGAAGAGAAGCACAGGGGAATTTGGGACAGGGAAACCTGAGCTTACTGCCCCTGGGCCCAGGCACAGTTAGCCATACAAGAAACATCCTGTCTGCAGCGTAATTAAGCCTTAATGTTTGATAAGACAATCGCTCAGGCTGATGCACTCACATATACGAAGACCATCACCGATAGCTCTATGCTATGACTCAAAGTAAAGGAGGCACTCTGCTCAGAGGATTCCTCAGCAGGGGCTCTGCCAGACCCACAATCCAAATACTCACTGCCTACTAACACAGCCAATCTTCACGGTGTTCCAGTGGGAGCCACCCGCACTAGACCGAAGGGGCAGGGAATGGGGAGGATGTCCATTAGACACTACTGGGTGCCCTGTGCTACAGGGACACCAGCCGAGCCACTAAGCAAGGAGCACAGCGAACAGCAGCAGCTAAGAAGGCCTGTGGCAGAAGATATTTTTAGTAGTTTCTCACAAGGAGGTGGTGGTAGAGGTAGTGCTGAAAGCAGGGTTTGTCAAGGGACGAGGAGGGGGGCGCTGGCATTTTGGTTGCAAGCTATTTATTTATTCAGGCAAGTTTTTCTGTTAAGTTTTTTCTTAGGTTCTCAGTAACTTGCAGCAGCGGTTTTCATTTTTTTCCTACATGCAGATTTCCTGCTTTTAGGTATTCCACCAGCTTCTGCTAGCTGGCGGAGTACCTTTCACACATCAGATGCCTTGATCCAAATTGGTCTTGGAGCTGGTGAGCTTAAAGGCCACCACAGCCCACGCCTACGGCAGGCAACGAACGCCACTGCCTCGCCTCTGGGGCATGGTGGGTCATTCTGGGGGGAGCAGCACACTAGTCAGAGCATGGAGGCATCAAAGGGGAAAAATAAAATAAAATAAAATAGAGGCCCACCTCAAGCATCTGTACAGGAAAACATGGGGGCAAGGAAACAAAGCGGAGCTGGAGTCTGCATGCAGACACACAACTGCAACACCCTTAGCATAACTGACTTGGTGGGACAAGCCACACAGCAGCAGTGCTGCAATGAACACTACCAATCTTTATGACAGGCAGCAGGATGGGCTTGCCCCTTTTGTGAAAAGACAGGCCCAATACATGGTTCTCCTCTTGAGAAATTAGGCAATAGAGTGAGAGCTGAAAGGTCTGGATCGGCAAAGATGCCACTCACGGTAATAAGTGCAGCGCAAATTTGTGAACAGCTCACCTGCTTAAGTGGACAAAGTGGACAAATTCTTTTTTAAGTTCATGTGGTTTTGTTTCAGGTTTTGGGGGTCGTGGGTTTTTTTTCTTTGTTAGTGGCTTGGGGTGACTGGTTGTATTTTTTATTTTGGGGACGGGGGTCTGTTGGCATGGGTTTTTCAGAGGAAACCATCCTCCCTGACATCAGTTGGAAAAGCAGCACAGACGACCACAAGCAAGTTGGGAGGTTTCTGACAGATGTTGGGGACAACTTTTCAACACAGACATTAGGTGAGCTGAAGAAGAGGAATTACCACTAGCAGAAGAGAATGGAAACAAGGACCTCTTGAGAAATCAACCCATAGTTAGTGGTCTCAAACAATACACAAAATTCCACAGTAGAACGTGACCAAAATTTCAAAATCAGCAATGGGAGTGAGAGCTGGAGGGATTCGTATCAGAAGAAGTACAACAGCAGCCCTACCCAGATAAAGGGGCAGTGGGCAACCAGGGGGCCATCCACTCTGAGGGGTGCATGAAGAGCTGTTTTAAGAAACAAAAATAATTCTAACACTGGTAAAACTATTCTAGTACTTCTAACTAGAAATATTAGCCGAAAGTTACAGAAATCGGATATGGCTGGAATAACATCACAATATTCAGAGAATCCAGCAAAAATTTCATCACTGGGGATATTTAAGGGATGTGAAGGATGAAGCAACAGTAAGTTACCACAGTGAATAATTCTGTAACTGTAGCAGTTAAATCATTCACATCAGTCTTTTTAATTTCCCCTGGCAATTTTCACATCACATCACACAATACATTGAAACCTTCTTTAAATTTTATGCAGAGTCAGTTGAAATAAGGAAAATTTTCAACTATCCTGAAAATCCAAAATTATGTTCCAAAAAAATTAGTCTAAAGGGTGTTTTTAATAGCACTTAGAATTAATCCCACATAAAGTCAAAACACAGTTACAAACCAAAATATTATCAACAATTCTTCACATGTCTTGCATCTATGAACCCTGAAGCACAAAAGGCAATTTAGTTACTGGCTTCTCAGAGCCTGCCAACAACTGAAAATTGCTTTTTTAGGATTATATGGATTTGGAATCAGCAAGGTGATACATGAAGTCAACAAACTTTCATTAAATATTAGAAATATCAGATATCATCATTTTTCCAGTAACAAGTTGAGTCACCTTCCAAACACTCAGTCTGTTGTTCTTCAGATATGTAAAAATGAACAATCTTAGTTCCATAACACAATTAATGGGCATGCACAAGAATTTTACAACCTCAGATATTTCTTCAAGACTGACTACAAGACAAACACAAGTGCTTTACTTCATATGTTAATTCAAAGCAATTATGCTTCTACTTTCAATTCTCTTAATCTCACCTTTATCCTCCCACAAGTACTTTGCTAACTTATTTTTGCCTTCATTACTGCTTGCCTGTAAATGTTAAAATAAGTATTACTACTTGGTATGGGATTAGTAAGTAGTGTTGATCTGTGACTCGGTCCAGGTGCTCTTTCTATAAAATTACATTGTAAAGACAAGACTTGCATAACTAACCAGAAGTATTATTCTAAGAGCACCACTGGCAAATAAAGAGCTGAATTGTATTGCAAAGACTTTCCAAAAAAACAAGGCAAGCATCTCAAAGCAATATCACTAATTTAATTTTGTATGCAAATATACGAAAAAGAACACATGTAGCTGGCTTCTGTTTATACCGATCAGCTCTGTCAGGTGACCTTCTAAACAACAACTACAACTCTTCTCCAAAACAAAACAGCGATCATGATTTTGGATCCAGTTTTCACTTTTTGAACAGTTACTTTCATTGAGCTCCCCTGCTCCTTTCGGAGCAAAACAAGAAAGGAAAGCCTTCCCTTTAAGTCCAACAGATGCAATTGCTGACTGAACAACACCAAGGCAGTAATTTTGGATTCTAAAGCAGTGGGAACAAAGCATCCTTGTATGAAAACAGGTTATTCTAGATCTTCATTCTAAAGTGTAAAGCTTTATTTATTTAGATTTGAATATAAGTAGACTAGAGGTAGCAAGGTACAATAAGCTACCACCTCATGTTTTCTTTAAATCTAAAATTTAACTGCTAGCCATTCATTATTCTTTTTTCCAATTTTTAGGTTTTGACAAACAAAATTAATAGGGAACACAAATACAATAGGGAAATCTTACAGGCTACTAAATTAAAGTAATAACTTTAGTTGTACTTTGAGTTGATTCCAACATAAGTGCTGCTCTCCCTATGTGGAAAGGAAAACATTTAAGAGGTTATCTAGTTTTGGATCAAATAGGCTTTTTCTTACAAGTCTGAAAAGTCCCAAAAGGATTTTTCTGTAATATCAGTGGCATACGGGATCAAAACCAGGCTCCTCACTGCCACAGTATCAGCAGAGAATGGATTGTAAAACTTCACATCAATAACGAAGTACCTTGAAGTGTTCAGGATTCAGGCAATCATTAAGAGACATGAAAATACCTATGTTTATACTAGCATTGTTTCAAACAGGCAAAAGCACAATAGTTTACCGAGACAAATATTTTAAACACAAGTATGTAACTTATTAGAGCACATTCTGGAAACACTGTATGTGTTTTCACACATGAATAATCAGTTTCATCAACTTTAACAGAACTAATGGCACACATTAACGTTTGAGAATCAAGAATCAAGGCTAATAATTATTCCACCTAACACAGAAACAATAGATCAGCACTCTGAAAGGCATACAGCAAAATGTTATTTACAGTCTACATTTATAGTATATCACTGTATTAAAGACAGTTTTAAGCGTCAGGTTTCTACTCAAATTAATATTTTTTAAGTTTTATGCAAAAAAAAAATTTAAATAGGCACACACAATGTTCCAAAGTACTCCATTTGCTGTACAAAAGGGATAAAAACCAAATAATATCCAATTTCTCTGTCTAACATTTCATATCTGCTCAACTGTCAGCTCACAGAGGCTTAATGGGACTTTAGTAACTGCAGCATTCATCACGGCAAGCTTTTGGACAGCATCTCACCTGGTCTCTTCATCATCCCAAGCGATTCTCATGCCTTTCCCACCACCACCTGCTGAGGCCTTGATCATGACAGGGTAGCCTAACAGCGGGGAACAATTAGACAGAAGTTCAAACTTTGTTCAGTTGGTCAGAAGAACATGACAACTGACCACATGTCCAATAACGCCAGTAGACAATAACTTCGTTTATAAAACACTTTGTTTGGAAGAAGACGAGGAGAGATTTTTCTTTTCAAGACTCAGCTGTCAGTGCAGTGATTTCTGAAGCCAAGAAAGGTTGTCTTCTCCATTTCATTTATACCAAAAAAAAGCTCTGAATGAATTAATCCCAAGTAACGAAGTGATTTATGAATAAAAGCGTTTGACCTTTTTAAGCTCACATTTCTTGTGGAACAAAATTTTATTCCTTTGTTACCGATTAAATAAGCTATAGCTGTGATAAAATTATTTAAAAGCTTACTAGCAAAAAAAAAGCAGGAGATTTGAGAAACTACTCAAGAGATTTAGAAATCAAACCTGTAACTCATTGATACCTACACTATTTATAACAGTATATTTTAAATAACAGAGCGCCTCAGAAGAACTGTGCTGTTCTGTGCTGTTATTATGTGATAACACATATCACAGAAAAGATTTTTTTTTTTCTTAACAGTAAAGAAGGATTTTCCCCAAACTGACAAGTAGCAAGGAAAAATGGGCAGCACAAGTCTGACATGACCATGCATAACTGGCAATATTTTACTCTCAGAAGAAGATGCCTTAATGTAAGTATGAGTCAGGACCTTTGTTGTACTTTTCTAGCTTTCTGAAAACTAAGTATGCACTTTAAAGGCAGACTTAGTAATAACTGTTTATCTTGTAGTACAATATTTTAATTCAAAGCAACTTCCTAAAATAATTTCCTATTCATACCAGTAAATTTCACTTCTCTCCCACCTGAACATACAGGAATGTGAAAATTAAGGATCTGATTAGAAAGTCTTTGACACTTCTAGGATAGCAGGTAATTCTTTGAGCCCTTGGTCTCCAGTATATTTAATACAACCGATAACATTAAGCAAAATATCAGACTAGCTGATACTGTCTGCCAAGAAAAAGTCCATCAGTCCCTGTAAATTATAAAAGGCTTTGATCTAAGGACAGGAATAGATGTCTCAATATGGTTCCCAACAGAAAGTCTGCTATCACATATGTAACTAAAGCTTACAGTTTCTTTCTAGAATGTAGGTCTAGTCTTGTTCTGTCCAGTGACAGCAATTCAATGTGCCTACCTTCTCCCTAATGTCCTTTGACTGAAACGAGGTTCGGGAGAAGATAGTTAAACCCATCAAGATCTCAAAAACTTTTGCTTAAAAAGACTGAAGTGGACACAAAAAAAAAACAAGTGGCATCATGCAAACCAGCATTGACTGGAAGGTAGGAGAGCAGCAACAGTACAGGATAATATTAAAGTAACAAACAAACAGCAAAAATCAACAAAATAGTTAACAACATAATGTGTTATTGAACTGTGGAACTCCATGCTACAGAGCATTCACATGGTTGAAAGCTGCAGAAAGGTAATAGATAAGTGCAGGCAGAGCAAAAATCATGTTCCTCTAGGCCAGGATGACCAAAAGGCTATAAATCTTCATGCTTTACCATCTAAAGTAATCTAATTACTAACTAGGTAAAGGGGTAAATCAAAATAGACCCATGCAAATAAGCTTCCTAGAGCATCTTTACATTTTCCTATGAAATATCTGATGCTACCACAGAGAGGTAAGAGACAACCCACAGAGGAACAATGAAGTTGATCCAGAACTATACTAAGTATTTTTAAGGCCCCTATAATCTCAGAGGTAAAAGGGCATGCACAAGATAACTCTAGATTGCATGCACCAAACAATGAAGTTCAACTTAGTTTTGTGAGATGCAGTATAGGCAATATTTACACGAGTACAATTGATCTGTGCTGTAGCTGCTTTTCCAGATCCCTGGCAACTGCCAGGCTCTCAGATGAGCCACTAGCTGTCTTAAAGTAAAGCAAAAAAGCACATCTTGTATGGTTTTCATGCAAGGAATGATATTTAATTGCATAACACTAGTGAACTTACACCTCTGGCAACATTACCACCAGCTGGAGACTCTCTCCAACTCAAGAGGCTGCAAGTCTGAAATTCTGAAATAAGCATTGTTTTAAGCCTTATTATGGCAAACTCACTATAGCAATTTCCATCACCTAATCTATCTCATTCAGTGTTATATGTACTTGAAAAAAAATCATCATCAATTATGCTAACAATTTCAGTCTAACAATATCAGTCTCTTGAATGGCTTGCTGATTTAAATCCTGTAAGCAGAGTCTAGTCCTAATTTACTGTTCTTTCACTTCAACAGCAAAATAGGGATGCTGGCAGTGAGCCTTGGTGAGTCTTTATATGCTACAGAATATAAAAGTTCATATACCACAACTCACATGGTTAATTATCAGTTAGGATACATGGGTTACAGTATCACTCACCAAGTGTAGAACACTGCTTCCCAACCCCTACTCCATCTTTTATGTATACTGATGACATGCCACCCATACTTTTATGCAAGGCACTTAAAGATTCCAGAAAACTACAAGGCCACAAGGTAGGTTTTTTAAAACTTTTAAACCAAAGTAAGGCCTGTTTTGAAAAGATAAATACAACTCTGTAGGTTGAGAAGAAAAAATACTCTGCAACAGACCTCTACAAGTTAGGATGATAATTAGCCAGTCCCCTGAAAATAAGGGGAAAATATGATTTTTGTCAAATATGCCTTTATACACTACTTGCTCTCTGAGACACCAAACCAGGCAGTTCTTCAGCCAGTATCAAAGACTGACGTGTGCTCAGACAAGGAAGGCTTTGTAGAATCTAAGTTTTGCTTACATATTGGGTACAAGATACTGGGATCGAGATACATTACTCATCATTCTCCTAACCACTTTTGCATTATTCAGCAGCAATCACAATTGCTGGAGTACGCTCATATGGATTGGCTGGACTAGGCATAGAAAGGAGACGCATGCAAACAATTTCTAATAGCCTTTATGAAGAAGATTCACAACAACAATGGAGTCTCACAAAGCAGGCATGTTTTTTTAGTAGGTGTTAGGGTTTTAGCCTCTCTCTCAAATTAGATGCCAATTCACATCTAAGAATAAAAACTACTCTTGTTCTGTAGTTTTAGACTCGCATGACGGATCTGAAGGATGGGTCTAAAAATATGAAGATCATCAAATAAACTGTTATTGTTAAATAGGTACCATTAACGTAGGGCTGCTTTGTTTCCAGGGTGGTTACTGTTCTGAGAATCTGAATGGTAAATGGAGTAAGTAAACTTCTAGTGTCTCACAGTTGTTAGTTCTCACCCTTTGCCACCATGGTTTTAGATGTCATTTAACTATTTTTATAAAGCTGCAGGTAGCAGGCCACAGAATGCATTGTGCAATATCAGTCTGAGCAATACCGCTTGCGGCAATAGTACTAATTAAACCCCTTCCAAAGGAAACACGACAAGAACATGTTCTTCATCTCTTCAGTTTTGCATAGACTTCTAGGTGCAACTGTTTAAGCTTCACAGTCGTTCAATTCTTTCAAATAAATTGAAGAGTAAAACTTCCTGGAGTTTCATTGATGCTTCACAAACTAAGAAGCCAACAGTTTTAATGTAAACTTAAGCGGCCTTAAAAGCAGCATGGGGAAAAAACCAGCATGATTAAGAACTACAGAAAGCATCACAAGAAGAGAACAGCCCACACACACAAACAGAGAGGAGAGACTACAGAAAGTAGCCTATATAGCAATTTATGCCTGAACTCCTTCCAATTCCACATTTAGCCTAATATCTGTCACACTCTCTCGACTGTTTGAGAGAGCACATCTCAAATGAGGGGTAAAAGGTAGATTTTACTCCCACTCTTACAAAATTTGTGTCCATAAACAGCAGTCCCTGAAACAGGTAAAGGCAGCGCCTCAACCCTCAAGTGCCATGTTCCACAACTACTGAATCTTTGGTGAGAAAAAGCAGGGAGAAGCAGGACAACATGCAGGCAGCAAGAGAATATCACATAGAATTTTAGAGATGTAAGCATTGACTCGATTATTTATTTTTTTAGCAATTACTTAAGCATTTTTGAAAGACTGAGCTCTGGGTAAGTGAAATTAAAAATAATCTGTAAGTATTCCATTAGATATCAAATGCCTTATATAAAAGGACACATGCATTATATATATACACACAAGAGACTTTAATTCCATCCTACATTAGATCCTTTGAAATCACGTATCATTGGGTTTTATTCTGACCAGTGGTCATGATTAGACTGAAACTTAACCAAACTGATCAACTCATCAAAGATGGGTGGGGAAAAAGCTAGAAAGGACATTTTTCTTCCACTAGGTGACACAGGACAAAGCCTCTTTTGCATCAAAATGGTTTAAGAATTTGCCATCTAAATAAAGCATCACCCAGCTGTCTCCAAGTGACTTCAATATATCTCCCTATGTAAACCTGTAGCTATACCTATATCAATAAATACAGTGCTTTATGTAATGACCTCCAAAGTGCTACTGATACCAAAGGCTGGAACACCAGAAGAACTCAATAAAATTCGGGAAGAACACATTCTAAAGGGTATCTAGGAAGCCACTGAATGCCTTCACACTTAAATTTTTTAAAAATGCTTTAAAAATACTTGAAGGACATCTTTAAAAAACAAGAGCAATAAATCTATTTCAGTTTAGTCTCATTTCAATAAAGTCACAACACTATGCAGAGGGTTTTTTAAGGACTAAAATCAGTTTTATTTACAGTTCTCCAAATGTTCCAGTCTGATTGATAACCTCTTCCTTTTGTTTCTGCTCCCATGACAGGGATCAGTAACCACTTGATTTCCCAACTGGGACATAAAGGCTGACCCACAGAAACGCTGACTTCCATTGTGTCAGCCTCAAAGCCAGACAAGCCTGTACTGAGGGGTTTCAGGGCAGCTAACGAGAGCTGGGTAAGAAACTTAAACTCAAACTGGAAAGGTGTTACACTGAGGAAAAGGCAACTGCAGCAGTACAAGGCCCAATTTCTACTTGGCACATAAGGCACAACCATAGCTTTTGACACAGGTGAGATGTATTTGTAGCAACATCAGTAAAAGCATCTTCAAACAAAGATAAATCCTTCCCATTATGTACCTGTGATGAACCTAAATAGCTTCTCATGTCTATTGTTTCTTAAAGTGAAAATTGAGGGAAAAAAAACCCAAGAAAAATCTTATTTTATTAGATTCTTCTTCTAGAAAGCATTTAAGAACATGTGTAGTTTCAAGCATATGGTTAAATATTTTCCCTAATATTATGCTTCAGTAAATAAAAGCCAAAGCTCATTAGGCACATATTACACTTAACCTTCATCAGAATGAGTCCCAGACAGTTTGCTGGTTGCTCTTTTCACCATTCTGTAAGATATTTAGAAGCCTAATAGTGATTTTATTCCAAAAAGCACAGAAGAAAGGCTGGTGGTCTGAATGATGTTCAAGCTAACTGCAGTCCACACAGTGATGAAGACACAGATCACAACAGCACTAGTGTTAGCAAGTCAGAGAAACCTGTCATGTCTAACTTCTGACTATCATGTCTAATTGCAGATATACTTTGAATTAAATCCTCGAGCAAGGTACCCATTATTGCATATTACATGCATTCCACAAATCACAGCTGCACTTGTTCTGTAGAGACCAGTTTGTAAAGCTAAAATGTGATGACTTAAGAGATAGAGCGTTAATGCCTAGATTCTTCCAGCTCTATAGGCAACAGGGAACTTAAAAACTATTAAAACATTATTTGTTCTATAGGGATTACTTATCACACATTCAATTTAGTCAACCATGTCTGCTGAGAGGCACACAAATCCCACCATAGCTAATTTAAGAACTTACCAATTTCCCTTGCAATTCTGACAGCTTCATCTGCATCCTGTAAAAGCAGGAAATGAGACCCAACATTAATCCCATCAGCCACTGCACTATGTCCTGAGGGCAGTCATATATTGCACTACTGTCTCCTCTGATTCATTTAATGTTTGATTTTACAACCTTCTGACCCTTTTCAGCCAGAGGAATGTAAAATTAATACCATAAGTGGAATGTAAATTCTACCTCATCATTAGTATACCAAGAAACTCAAAGCAATGAAGAATCAGCTGACAGGAAACACAACCGGGATCGCAAAATGATTTTCTGCAGTTTGTAGGAATTTAATGCTAGAATTTAGAAGTTTACAATCAATAATGGACCATAAATCAGATCGTTAAAGTTTGTCCACTGCCAGCCTGTTTCTGTCCTCACACGTATTCCTTGTGTTTTCCTGGTTGCTGTCAGTAGGGGGAGTTGATTCTCTATTGTTTGGGAGAGATTTGGGTTCAGAAAACTTGCAGATCTACTTTAAGACGAATCTTTTTTTTTTTGTCTACGAAGAAAGAACAACGAGCATTTCATTTTTCTAAGTTTCTCATTCTAAAGGCACAATAAACCTTAAACGCATCACTTGAAACCGTACCTGAAATGAGATGGTGCACGTAATTGTTTCTGTGTAAGAGTCCACACATTACTGGTTCACGACAACTAGAAAAATCCTTCTGTTGATGGTACCTATTGCTTCAGCTGACCCACACAACTATAGCCTGGTACAGAAAAGAGTACTAGGAAACTCAGAGAATAAAAAAAAAAAAAACCACAAACCAAAGTACCTGAATTGCTTACTTTTTAGTAACCACTGCTCTTATGCAGTAGTTATTTCTGGTTTCTTCTACTAATAACAATATATTTCCACTATACAAGACTTGAAAGAAAAGGGGTTAAATTACAGTGGCATGGGTTAAATTCGAAAATTCCATCCAAATTTGCTAGTATTTATACTATTCTGTGACATGCATTAAAACATTTGTACAGAAGGCTGTAATGTCTGGAAACCACCAGCTGCTAAGTGTGTCTGAAACTATGGGGGCTGACTTACGAACATTAAAATGAAACCTGATATTTTTAAAGCTTTCAAGGCAATCCGTTTTAAAAGCACCCAGGTCAGAACTTTTTTAAAAAAATATATAAATAAGAGATGTTCATACCTGGTTCATTTATGTCCGATAATAAAACAAAATCCTCTTTAAAAGTCTTCAGTACCTAGTAACAGCCCCATGAAGAATAAGGGGGCTGGCAGGGGAAGTTGTCAGAAAATTTAATTTCCTTTCATTAGCTAGTCTGCTCCACAAATCGGTGCTTGTTAAGTTCAAAGCAGTCCTGAAAGCAACATCAGTTTTAAGTCTTTTTACTCCAGTCACATCTGTTAATGAGATTTTTCCCAAATAACAATTGTTTTTAAGTCAAGAGATAAATCTAGCAAAAAAAAAAAAAAAAACCTTCCTTGGCAAACTCCCCCCCCCCCCCAAAAAAAAAAAAATCAAGTTTACTGTTTTATTACACCTTGCTGCTTTCTATGACCCTGCACCCTCCAAATTTTAGCTTAAAGGGATAAAATGCATGAAAAGGGTCATTTAAGAATGTTAGTGGTTTCCACACATTGAGTTTGAAGGTTCTTTGTTCCTGCCTGTGACAGTTATGCGAGAATACTTCCCCTTAATAGCCTCTCTGTCAGGAAGTGTTAAAGCTGCCAAATGCAGACAATTAGAGCCTCTCGAACAAAATGCAGGAAGAGTGATGACTGATGAAGAGCCACGATTATAGCCGAGAAGGAAACTTTTACATTTCTTTTCTCTTGCAAATTCCCTCATATACTTGCAAAATAGAATTAAAGGGAGGGGGGGGAAGCAAACAGGGTAATTTTTTTTCACTTAGTTACCTGCAAAAAAAAAAAAGTGGCCAAGCGATACATGGCAGCCCACAGGAAGACAAGTTGCAAATGACTACAGGGGAACTTTTCACTGCCATGGGATTTTTATACACGCATACAACAACTTAAAGTAATAAGCGATATTGTAGCAGCAGCACTAATTGTCTCAGTTCTGGCTTCAATGGGCTGAAGTCATCTTCTCAGCACAGTTATTAATTTATACTATTTTCAGCATCTGTTGCTTTTATGGTTCTAATATTAGAACTTAAACTCTAAAATACAAAAAAAGAATGAATGCATATTCAAAATCTTTAGCCTTCAAAGTGTGTTTCTCATACAGAAACAAAAAAAATTCCAGTGCTTTAAAGAAAAAAGCTAATAAACAAAAATTAAACAACTGACACTGAGATCTCTGGTAAGTCTTTTGATCTTTTTCCCTAAGAAAGTACATATTAGTATCACGCTTTTCACTTGCAAATTGCACAAATGCAGCAGCAGTTTGAGTACTCAATAAAAGTTAGGACTGGTATTTTAGATTTCTAGTGCAAAGATCTTATGATGTATTTACGGAGGGGAGGACACGACAACACATGACAAAAAAAAAATGCTATGACACTGCGTAACACACAAATCCATATGTGCAAAATATACAAAACCACACTGGCTCTAAAAGCATTTTGAATTATTTTTTAAAAGCAAAAGTCCTCAATGATTGACTGCCATTTCCTCCAAAAACACATTAGCTACACTACCATTTTCCCAAAATAAAACAGAGATTGTAAAGAAATATATAATTTTAACACCACTTTTTATGGGACAAATAAAAATGTTCAAGTAACAGTACAAGTTTATAAAAATCATAAGAGTTATAAAATGATGTCATAGTGTTACAAATGGATGATTTCATTAAGTTAAAAAGAAATAAAAAATACTGATGTTGCATAAATTTTTCTAACCTCCTAAATTCACACACATGCCTCTCTCTCAGGTTACCAGCAGGTGGAGACAAAAAAGCAAAACTATTCTGATGTCGAGGAATGCCAGAATAAAGCTGTTAAAGAGACTCCTAGAGCCGTGTAAAATCGCATTAATTACAAAGAACTACATAACAGTTTTCATGATAATGAGTGTTGGGCTTAGAGAACCTCCAAGTTCATGTCTACTCTCCAACAACCTCTCCAGCAATTCAGGGAACATTTATAACAATGTCAACACCCCAATGTAAGCATAAAGCTGAAAGAGATACCCAAAACTTAAATACAGTAAATTCGTAAATTCACAGCCTTGCTGAATACCTTCAACCTATCTGCTGACATCAATGAAACCAAGCAGATACCTAGAGACTTTAATCTGGGTCTACATCCAGCTGTGTTCTACCAGCCATAAAACCAACCTGGCTGGACATGGTGAAAATCTTTCTTCTCATGCCATTCCCTTGCCAGTTTTTCACCATGGCATCTCCTTATACTCATTACTCTGCCTCCACTTTCTTCTTGTTGCTTATTCCTCTCCCCTTGTTTACAGACAATACATCTCATATCTAACTGCAGTATAACCATTACTCACAGGGATTAACACTAATTCTTTTGATTAAGAATATTTACCAGTATTTCTCCCAATCGGGTTTTAGGAACCCAATTGTAATTGTAATTACAGATTTTGAAATTCACTACCTTTGAATGCTTTTGTTGGCTCTCTAGCTGACAGCACCAGACTCGGATCCCTTACACATGTAGACCGGATAATCCTGGCCTCAGCCAACTGACAAATTGAACCAGGGATGGAAGAAAACAGTCTCCTGTAAAACTATCCTCTCCATTCTCTCTCCCTATCTTTCCAGTCTCAGTATCATATTTATTACAGCATTTGCCTGTATGAGAACAGTTAGTTGTTTCTGATGCAAAGCATCTTCCTCTTCAGTCCTTCCAGGTTCTTAAATATACTGTTGAAGGGTTTCTTGCTCCTAAATTTCTAATTTAATTCCTACATATTAGGAATTTTTCTGCATGTAACTTCTCCAAAGTGTTATTACAAAAGCTGGGCAACTCCACTGTCTACTATGTGTGAGTAAATAAGAAGGGGAAAACACCCTTTATCCATTAAAGGACCAGTGTACCTGAAGAAGTATTTAAGAAGTGTTGGATAAACACAACTCTTCAACTAACGATGATTTTCAGTGCAGTCCTGAGCTGACTAAGGAAGCACTATAAGTTGTACTCTATATTCACTGTTCTTCCATAACTTCTGGCATTGTCAAAGGCATGAATGCTGTTTTCTTCCAGCTCTATTGGACTCTACAGTAAAGATGAAGACACCTCTCATCACATCAAGTATCACGACATTTAACTCCTTCCTAGGATCTCTAAAAATTTTATTTCTCAAGAAAAAGAATGCTCAGATTTTGAAAGCTTTTTAACTCTGACTAAAACGGGTCTTCCACAGAATGGCTGAAATCCTATAGTCTCCAATTCCTTGCACGTTGCTCTTCTGATTGTACCTGGTCTCAACACAGCGTTCCTCTTCCTATCTTAGTCTGAATTAGCAAAATAGTACATCAAGCTCCAACCAAAGATCAGGCATCCTGTGTGACCTAATTATTCTGGTATTCATCTGAGCAAGAGACATTATCACAGAAAGTAGATCAGAGGACAAATGCAGGCACACATTTAGATCCATAGCAAAGATGAGAATATCAGAAGCTTTATTTCCTAGAACTAGTAACCAAAGCACTAGTTAAGCTAAAATGTTCAACTCCCCTTTCTGATGGGAACTACAACACCGGCAATGTCTGTGGAGTCTCCTTATTTGGTGGGTACATTGCAGAGTTGCTTTTTTTTAATCTCATGTTCTTTTTCATCAATGCTCTTCAGATAATCAGAAGTAGTGCAAGGCTGAGGTATGTGAAATTGATATGATATGGACACTTCCGGATTAAACAACTACTGCATAGTTCCTTTCAATAGCTGAGGATTTGACTTGTCAACTCAATCCTGCATTCCAGTTCATTTAGTGTTAAGACTATCACTGCATATAGCCAGTTGTCAACCAGATCACTTACATTCCTTCATTTTGTGTCAGGAACTTCAAGATAATTGTCAAAAAACAGTGCAATTAAAGGTCTCAAAACAAGTGCACACAGGTAAGCAGCTCAATTTCACTGGTTATATGGCTTTCTGTTCATTAACCATTATCTTACTTTGCCAGGTTTGTTTCTTCAAATTAGCTGAATAACAGACTTTCATATAAGTTTTGGCTCGAGACAGTGATAAAACCTGCATTTTGAGTATTTGATTCTGCAGTACAGAAAGTTTTGTGGAGTTTAGATGATTAATTCAAAGTTAACTCCTAATTAAATGTTTTTCCTAGAAGTTATCTTCAGGTTTCTAGAAGAAGGCAGAGGAACGTATACACAGTAGCTTGGCTGCTCTTAAATCTTATCAGTGCTAAAGGACCATATACACAAGGACTGCTAAAACACACAAAAACCTGAAGGAATGCTGCATCCAATTTATCACTGACAGACTTCAACATTGCCACAACTGTCAGCTTAACACTCACATGGAGCCCTTCAGAAAAGAAATTAGTCCTGGCACTGTTCCTGTTGTGGCATATCCTACTGCCACTCTACTTCCACCAGGCATTTCCATCACGAGTACTGAAAAATTCTCTTCTGCATTTTGACCTCAGCTATTTCATGATTTTATCATTCTCTCTCACTAGCCAAGCTCATCAGAACAGAAATTTCTGGAGGCCTAGCCCCCTTGGCACTCTATTCACCTTCCTCATTTAGTTTGGTTTGTGTTTTTTCCTCCTAAGAGTTTAAAATCCAGCTTAGTTGACAACACTGAACACCACTGCCTTGGTATATGGTACTCCTTAAAATACAATCTGCATTCCATCAATATATTCAGTTGTTCCCAATTATCTTGACATTTCCTATTTTATCATGTAAATAAGATTTATGATGATCAGAGGTCAACAACATTAGTCATAAATAAAAACTTTCCCTTCAACTACATTAAAGTGTCATTGAAAAACTTTTCACTTCTGCCAACAACTCAAAGTTTTATTCAAATTTTATTTGAAAAAAAATCTAACCTGACATGTCAAGCATACATTCCAGCCTAGCAGGTCAATGTTTTACAATAAAAAGCTTTAGGCATATACAATGAAGATTTCAAGGGGAGAAAAAAAAAAACTTATTTACCTGCTTTAACAGAGACAATAAATAAAGATACAAAGGAAGGCTTCTAAGAGCCCAATACTTAATCACTATAGCAGAAAATAAACCAAAACCAAGACATACTTTATTTCACCTTACAAACCATAAAGAAATTAACAAAATATTTTTAGAAAACTGTTGGAAATCATTCCCTTCTAAAAGCCCAGAAAAACACTGACTACGGGTTTGGACAAAGAGCCACCAATTTTCCTTGACCCTCGCCCCAAGTTCTGCAACACCTGGAAATCTACACCATCAGCACACGCTATAAAATGGAAACTTCATACAGTGCAAATAACTTCACTGTTAACTTAAGGATGTCAAGATCTTGGCCAACAAGAAGTAAAGACCTGAGTAATATAAAGACATGCAGACAGTCAAATCCACACCTGATACTTAACATATTTATCTGCCTTCCTGTTAAATTTAAAACAAAGTGTTAAGGACTCTACAGAAACAGTCCTTAATAAATACATCATTTATAACAGACTTCCTCCTATTCTCCAAAGTTTTCTTGTTAATAAAAATCTCTACATTTACATCTTTTCAAGGAAGAAATTGGAATCATGATTATATTCTGCATCAGAGCTTCAATAGGTGTACCTTGATTAGACACTGTTCCTACAGTGGGCACACAGTAATTAAGTGATTTTTCACCTTGACTACTCCATCAAAGCCGGGGATCGTGTTGACCTTTGCATTCTTGGCTAACAATTTGCTTTCAATCTTGTCTCCCATAGCTTGAATAGCATGTGTGTCAGGTCCAATGAAGGTGACACCTTCTGATGCCTGCAAAGACAATGAAGATAAGTTTAGAAGACAAAACTAAAAGGCAGCTTTACACAGGTATTGTTATTTACTCTTTTTTCTCTTTTCGAGCTGATTAATGAAAGAACATTTAGAAGACACAGTGGTCTATTTATGTAGCAACCTAACAACATATAAGCAGTATTTCTGCCAGTTCATAAAAAATGTGTATGACCTTGTGATCCTAGATATACATACAGATTCAAAGCCCCTATAATTAGCATTTGTATAAATCAAAGGCAGGCCAAGGAAACATAGCTGAAAGTGGAAGTACTCCAGCTTGAAAGTCAGAAATATCCCCTGAGAAAAGATGCTCACCATTGAAATAGCAGCAAGCGATTTACAAAGACGTTTGCTAAAACCATAACGCAGTTGAAAATTCTGTTGTATTCCTAAAACCAGACTTTAATGAAACATCAAAATTAAAGCGCAGTCTCCTACTAGACATATTTAAATATCTTGACAACAAGGTAACAAACGAAATACCATTTCCCCAATTCTTTCAGGCAACACTTTTACAATTCTTTCCAATACTAATGTGGAAATAGGTTAACACAAAAATACTTTTATACTTCAACACTTTAATACGTAAGTAGAACACTGAGCTGCATTTCCGCTCTTCCTATTCTCTATGCCAGCAACAGACTTCAGTGATGAAGTTAACAGACATCTTTTCAAACCTCTCTAGGGTCAGGACTATATAGAAGTAAAGGCAACTCTATCAGAATTGTTTCACTGAAAGTTACTGATGCATCAGAAAGTACACACATTTAAGGTACCTTAACACCTTTTATACCATAGCATCAAAAGAATAAGCATACCAGCCTTGCACAATTTTTCCAACTGTTTCATTGATGGTTTTTTTTTTTTTTTTGCCTGATGCTGACACTTGGAAAATGCTTAAAAACAACTTGTTACCAACTGATAGGCAGTTTACTTCATACCAACACTAACACAATGGCAAATATTCAATTTCTTACATCAGAGTTTGCACGTCAATGTTTTGCATCTTTGACATACACTTGTGCTGCATATGTTACGGTTGCCAGAGAATTACAGTCACTAACAATAAAAAGTAATATTATAAAGCTTTGCGTATTTATGTGATGGTAGTAAATCACAAACAGACATAGAAAAATGTGCTTTAAGTTGGAGAACAAAGTTCTCCTATTCATGATCTTAAGATTTCCCAACAAGCTTGGGAGTCACAGTTTTCACAGTAAGCAGTTTATTAGCAGGAAGAGTGTAATAGCAGAAGCTCAGCATAGACAACTTCTTATCATCCCAGCTAACAAGGCATTATAGGTAACAGAAAAGACCAAATAAGCATTACAGATGCGTTAGGAAATTCAGTGCAAAGACATTCAATCCAAATGCAAAGCATTAGTTTAGCTACATCAAAGGCTTGTTAGCTTCAACTCACAGTGAGCCCTTCAGATTTTTCCTCAGCCCACCTCTTCTCTAGTACAGTAGGCTAATTAACTCAGCAACTCAGAAATATTAGTGGGATCAAGAGCTGTCTTACAGACACAGAGTTGTGAAGGCGCCAATAGGAGGGAGGAAGGGATAGGAAGACAGACGTGAAGGCGTAGATTTATAATATTTTGGTGCCTAAAGATCTGACCACTAAAGGAACTGACATGGAGGTGATTAACGGCAGGAAGCACAGCTTCACCAGGGGCAAATCCTGCATGACCAACTTAGTGGCTTTCTACAATGGGGTAACTGCAGCAGTGCACACAGGTAAACTGACAGATGTGATCTATCTGGACTTCTGTAAAGCCTTTGACACAGTCCCCCACAACATCCTCCTCTCTAACTTGGACACAAATGGATTTGATGGATGGACGGTATGGTGGTTAAGAAACTGGTTAGATGGTCATATTCAAAGAGTAGTGGTCAATGGCTCACAGTCCAGATGGAGATCCATGACAAGTGGTGCCCCTTTAATGTCTTCATCAATGACATTTACAGCAAGATTGAGTGCATTCTCAGCAAGTTTGCAGATGACACCAAGCTGAGTGGTGTAGTTGTCATCCAGAGGGACCTGGACAAGCTGGAGAAGTGGGCCTGTGAGAACCTCATGAGATTCAACAAGGCCACATGCAAGGTCCTACACCTGGGTCAGGGCAATCCCCAATTTCAGTACAGGTTGGGGGATGATGTGATTGAGAGCTGCCCTGCAGAGAAGGACTTGGGTGTGCTGGTCAATGAGAAGCTCGACATAAGCAGCAATCTGCACTCACAGCCCAGAAGGCCAGCTGTATCCTGGGCTGCATCAAAAGAAGTGTGGCCAGGAGAACGAGGGAAGTGATTCTGACCCTCTATTCCTCTCTTGTGAGACCTCATCTGGAGTACTGTGTCCAGTTCTGGAATCTTTAACATAAGAAGAACATGGAGCTGTTGGAATGGATCCAGAGGAGGGCCAGGAAGATGATCAGAAAACTAAAGCACCTCCCATATGAGGACAGGCTGAGAGAGTTGGGATTGTTCAGCCTGGAGAAGAGAAAGCGCTGAGGAGATTTTATAGCGACCTTCTAGTATCTGAAAAAGGCCTACAAGAAAGCTGGAGATGGACTATTCATAAAGGCTTGCAGTGATAGGACAAGGGGGAATGAGTATAAACTGGAGAGGGGCAGATATAGGCTTGATATAAGGAAGAATTTCTTCACCACGAGAGTGATGAGGCGCTGGCACAGGTTGCCCAGGGAAGCTGCGGCTGCCCCCTCCCTGGAGGTGTTCAAGGCCAGGTTGGATGGGGCCTTGGGCAGCCTGATCTAGTGGGATTTCCCTGCCCATGGCAGGGGGTTTGGAATTGGATGATCATTACGCTCCCTTCCAATGCAAACCATTCTATGAATTAGCTTTTTATAGGAGAAGAGAAGAAGTGATGTCTGAAATTATAGTGACAAAGTTTGGAGCTGACCATTTTAGAAACAACCCCAGATTACAACCTGAAAACTGATACTTTGTTCCCTCTTAACATGAGAACTCCATGCAACACTACAGCCTTGGAGAAGAGTGGCTGGAAAGCTACCTGGCTGAGAAGGACCTTGGGGCGTTGGTTGACAGCCAGCTGAACATGAGCCAGCAGTGTGCCCAGCTGGCCAAGAAGGCCAAGGGCATCTTAGCTTGCATCAGAAACAACATGGCCAGCAGGAAAGAAAAAAAAAATCTTCCTTCCCCCAAACTCAGCACTGGTGAGGCTGCACCTCAACTACCATGTTCAGTTTTGGGCTTCTTCCCTACAAGGAGGACATTGAGGTGCTGGAGTGTGTCCAGAGAAGGGCAACACAGCTGCTAAAAGGGGCTGGAGAACAAGCCCTGTGAGAGGTGGCTGAGAGATTGTGGTTGTTCAGCCTGGAGAAAAGGAGACTGAGAGAAGGTCCTTATCACTGTCTACAACTATGTGAAAGGAAGTTGTAAAGAGGGAGGGTGTTGATCTCTTCCCCCAGGTAACAAAACAAAAGGAAAGGGAACTAAGTTGCACCAGGGGAGGTTCAGATTAGACAAAAAGTAACCTTTATTCACTGAAAGGGTTATCAGACAGTGGAAGAGGTTGCCCAGGAAGGTGGCCGAGTCACAATCACTAGTCACCTTTCAAATATCATGGAGATATTTAAAAGATAGGTTCATTAGGTGCTCAGGGATAGGGTTGAGCAGTGGACAGGTACAGTCGGACCAATTTTATAAAAGTCAAGTAAGTATTGGGAATAAAGAAGATGGAGTATCTTTTGCTGAGAAGTGTTGACAGAGGACTTGAGCAAACATTTTCAAGTAACAGGAAACTTAAACTATTGTAGCAAGACTTGCAAGAGTTTGTCTAGTCATGCCTTAAGGCAACAGTCTGTTTTGTGAGCTCAGCTGAAGTGAGGCATTGAGTCATGTCAGTGAATGCTTACCTTTTTGACGTAAGAGACAGTTTAACATATTGGATCGAAACCAGCGAATTTCCCCATGGTTTGTCAACTTATTTTTTACTTGCTAATGGTGCAGCATTAAGAATTACATGGTTTCAGGTACATTATCGTATCACAGAGTTAAACTACTGTTTCAGATGTTGGTGGGAAATAACTGGATATGCTGACTGTCCCCTGTTGACTGAGCATTTGGAGGAGTAGCTGATGGTACTAAGCTGCTGCTTGCTCACAATTAAAGAGCACTTCTGTGTAAAGTAAGAAGAGTCAAAAGTAGTTAAAGCAAAGAGGTGCATGCATAGACAAGTGCTGTTTGTAAATTGTGGACATTTAAATACTTTCAAAGATAAAGATGTAGGTTGCAGTAGGTGATGGTTGCATTACAGTAATGTGAGACTGCTGTACATCAACTAGTACTCCAACAGTATTGTTTAGATACACAGAATATTACAACTCTGCAGCAGATTAATTTCTTGAAATGGCCTGGAGTATTCCTTCCTGGGTGGCTCATGAATTTCCCTTGAATGGTGCTGTCATCGCCTTTTCCAACTACCTGTTTGGAGAGGAGACTGGAACAAACTGGGCATTTTGAAAGTCCATGCCACAAGCTACTGAGAGGAGACAGTAAATCAAGCAAGATGTCACCTATGTGACATCTTTCAAGATTACTCCAACTCAGAGCATCACTTATTGTAAGATATTAACAGTAGTTCACTTAGGAGACAAAGGCTTAACCCCAGCACTGCTAGCTGGGTAGGCTCAGAGACCTCAATGACCAGAGAAATAACTGAGCCAACCTAGTTGCTTCCCACCCCCCCCCTTTGCTCTCCTGCTCTTCTCTTCCAACAGTCCTACGTATTCCCCTCCTCTAGGACAGGCTCTGGCACCCATTTCACCAGCCGACCAACTTGGCAGACTATGACCTAGGTTTTGTTTGGGGTTTTTTTGCAAGAAGTGTTTCCCATTGCTTTCATGACCTCAAATTAACTAAACAGAGAAGTTGAACTGGGCACTGGAGGAAGGACCACACAAGCCGCTGGAGCACGTAACTGGTAACGGGAACTTTTTTGGGGGAGAAGGCACATCCTCAAACTGTCAAGTGTGCAGGGGGGACTGCACACCGCCCCATCAGCCTGCTTTTGTGTCAGAGCACAATATTACACATCAATTCAAAAAACTGCGCCCTATTGCTGCTGCTACCCTGAAGGCTCAGAATAAATGTACACAGGCACAGCCAGGGATCTGCTCGAGCATCAACCTGTAAGTTTAGTACCAACAGAGAATTTCATCCTATGCAGTCTTTAAGTTAGAAAAAAAGCTTAAAACAGCAGGATGCCCAGGTATTGTCATGGATCATCAAGAGCAGTAACTCTCCAGAAGTTTAGCAAACAAGCCAAAATATTTATATACACACACAAGCAAAGACGTTTAGAGTAACATCATTTATGTCTTCAAGCAGCTCCAGGGAAAGTTCAGATTGGACATTAGGAAAAATTTCTTCACAGAAAGGGTAATCAAGCACTGGCAGAGGCTGCCCAGGGTGGTGGTTGAGTCACCATCCCTGGCGGTGTTTAAAAGGCAGGTAGGTGAGGCTGCTTGGGGCATGATTTAGTAGTGGACAGGTACAGTTGGAGTTGATCTCAAAGGTCTTTTCCAACCTAATGATTATTTGATCAGAACAAATATTTTAATATAATGAGCCGTGCTAAAGAAAAGCAAACTATAGCCTTCTCCACAGGTTTACAACAGAACCACACAGCAGCACCTATTGAATACAGTATGTGATACATGCAGATGGATAAATATGCTAGAGAGGAAAGGGCTGTGGTATCCTGCTTTTCTCTGACTCCACTCACCTTTGGCTACTATAGTTCCTTCTGGAGATTTGGCTTTTGTTTTGTTTGACAGTTTAGGAAAGAGTATTGCAAGGTAGACTGAGATCAAAAGCAACCTCGGGAGTAACAGGTTAATTGGCAGTTTGGAAAATGACAGAGACCAATGCAACTTGTTAAAGGAAGGAAGAGGTGGTGAAGACCTGTCCTCCACAGCCTGACAGACCTCATGGTTTGCTCCAAGCTATGTTTTGAAATAACCTACTGTTATTTGGGTCCAAACTACACTGCATTTTAGAGGCTAGACCCATCACACAAGCTGTGTCACCCTGTGACTTTATACTGTGCCATTTTAAATACCTGTACTCACTGTCTCAAATTAGGAGTACACACTGTAATAAAAAGTGAACACTGGAAGTGTTTCTGTAGGAAAGAACATGGTAGTAGAATGGGAAAAACTCAACCTAAAATTCATAGAATCGTAAAAGTTGGAAAAGATCTAAGATCATCCAGTTCAATGGCCAGCCAAACACCACTGTACCTACTAAACCATGTCTGAAAGCACCATGTCTACACATTTTTGAACACCTCCAGGGATGGTGATTCCACCACTTCCCTAGGCAACCTATTCCAACACTTCACCACTCTTTCAGTAAAGAGATTTTTCCTAGTGTCTTAAGAAATTATTCTTAATATCCAATTGAATGATATTTTTCCCAACATGCATTTTTTCCTAAGAATTTAGATAACACTGATCTTCCTAATATCCAGTTTTTCCAGCTGAATCGTTTTTCCTAATTCCTATTGAAAACAGCTCCAAGAAGTTTGTCTCACTTCAAACTGAATTTAAGGAACAATAAAGCATTTTCATAACAACTATCTTAGGTAAGAAAAAAAAAAAAAGATGATTGCTGAGGAGCAACACCAAAGAGACTGAGAACTTGAACACTAATTTACTTGGAGACGAACCAACAGATGCCAGTTTCCACATTTAGCCCTTGGCACAGGGAGGGAGACGTGTTAACAAACTCCCTTTTAGTCAACATTCTAAGAAACATTACCCAATTTCTTTAATCCCAGTATGAATCTGTTCATATTAGTCTCCAAAATATAGTTGGCAGAGCCATGAAAATACATTAAGCCCTTACCAGAGAATCTTGTATTATGTTTAAGCTCTACCAATGTGGCCAAACTTTGAAGGATCAAATGAAGAGAGAGCTTATCCAGGCCCCAAGCACGCTTTCTCTTACACAGGCCAGGAGTAGAAAGCAGGAACAAAATATTCTTTATATCATAGGGACAGAAAGGCGCATTTGTTTTACAAAATTTAGTATACTTATTCAGACATTGGGAGTGGGAAGAGATAAATCAATCTATTAGACAACTATAAAGCGCAACTTAAAAGACACAGCTGCTGAACCAGTATAAACGCAATCTACTTAACTCCCCCGTCCCAAAAAAGCATACACCCCTCAGAAAAGGTGAAGAACTTCCTGCATAAACATCAGGGAGCAGCCAGGATAAATCTTGATGGCCAGCATCACCTTAAGCATAAATCCTGCACAGAAGAGCTTTTAAATAAAATTCAGTGGCATCTCCTCTTTAATTCCACTAAGTGGTAAATTTACAAAGGAAAAGCTATAAGAATCAGGCTGATCTGTAGGTATCATCCTTAACAAGATACTTTAAAATTAAAAAGCCTTGTTAAACAAACATTTCAATGTATGCCGTATACTTCTAAGTGGGGAAAAAACAGTATTCAGTTTCCAAGGTCATATTTTTGCAAGCGAGAAGAAGCACAGAAGGAGCTTTTTCCAAGGACTCAAAGCCACAAGACACTGAGAAGAACAAGTACCACCTCTGGGGCTCTATACTTAGAGGTTTTCACTTTGGATCTGATCGTTTTAAACGTTTTCACTTTAAAACAGTTTAAAGCTTCAGATGGTCCATATAATATTTTTACATCTTTGTCCAGAACCCAAATGCACTATTGAGTTTTTAGAAGCATTTCTCAAATACAAACGATAAAATTTGAACCTACACTAGTAGGTTCACATTATGCCACTATCAATGATGAATTACTTCTTCACTTATAAAATGTTACACACAAACCCTGCCCAATGCACAACCCCAGGAACCTAGCCCTGCTGCGTTGCAAAACGTTTAAGTATTCTGCTATATCAGTGGTAATGAATACCCAGAAAAATTTAGGGAGGAACACAAAACTCAAGAATTTTCCCTGGATGGTTTCCATATTGCTTTTCTTCACCTCACGGCATTGAAACCACCCTTGATTTTTACATGATAAAAGAAATCTGTGGAACTAATCCTAGAAACCTCTTTCTGTTTCCTTGCTTAACACCTCCAGGCGACTGAAAAGACAAAATGCTTCATTTGCATCCTTAAACATTAGAAACTGCGAATGAGCCTTTTCAGCTGCAAATGTTATTGCATCTACATTTCCAGAAGAGAAAGAAGGTTAAACAGCCTACTCAGGTTTATGTTAACTCATCTCTTTTTAGCACAGTGAGCAGTACAAAGAGCACAGAATGTGGAAGCTTAACAGCCCAACCTCTTTCTTCATTACGTTCAATTAGATCCTGGAAATGGATATAGCTGCTGATTACACGAAGATAAAGAGAAGAAATCAGGTATGCACAAAGGAAATGGCAAACACTAACAAGTGTAATCTTACTCTTCCTAGTCACCTAGCCTAGTAAAGACCACTTCATTTTTCATGAAAAATGTTCTACCAGTTAAATGACCACAGAAGATATTCCCCCGATGTAAAAGCAGCATTTGTTTAATCATTAATACAAACCTCTTAGTTTAAAAATGTAACATCAGCGTTACACAAAGCCATCCTGAAGATGTTACTAAGCTCCCTGGCTTGGTGTGCTACACATTACTACATCTAATCAAATAAAGACTCAATTTGAGCCACAGTCAGGTAGTCGAACAACACTATTAAGCTACTTTATTTCAGAATACAACTAAGTATAATTTATTCCTCAAAAGTACTAGAGCTCTTAAATTACAGTATTTCTTCAAATCGAATTCTGTCCACATGGTATTTTTAATCTGTCTGGAGTGAAAAAAAGCACCTGAAATTACTGTACTAAATTCAGTAGAGAAAGGTAGTAGCGCTATCTTCTAGGCCATTTGGTTTTCAGTTTGGAAGAAAGTCTTCAGCTTGACAGAGAACATTTCATGGGATGTTTAACACAAAATATACATTAGCTCTAAATGAAAACCAGGCATTCGCAGAAAAGAGATGGGACAAACTGATGAGAGGGACAAAGAAGCATCCTTCCAGCCAACACTTCACATTACCAGGGACTCAAATTTATGACATATACAAAATTTTCTCTATTAAACTGTCAGACTGAAGGTTCAGTAGGGAAAACAAATGGTATAGCACACACTTCAAAAACATGAATGCTAGAGCAGATTAAGAAAATGCACAGGCACAAGATATTATACAGCAATGCTATTTCTCCTGTCCTACAGATGAAGCTCTGCAAACAAATACAGAACACAAGTGTACCAAGTCCACTTTGCAATGCCTTAGCTTATGTTTTTCAAGGATGGGAGAAATTAAAAAGACATAAGAATACACTTAGAGGTCAACAAGTAATGGAAATATTAGCACTGTGTAATTAAGATGTTACATTGGCCTTGCAGTCAAAGGACATTAATTTTTGCCTGTAAAAAAAGACGCTTAAATCACAACGTGAAAGGAAAAAAAAATCATGTTGACAACAGTCTGATATTTTTCCAGATATTCTATAACACTTCAAAGTTAGGTGATCATCATTATATTTATACTGCATATTCAAAAACTAAATAAAAAAACCTTATGACTGTCCAAGCACACACCACCCTGAATTGACTGATGAGTTATGCATCAGGAACCCTGTTATTGATAGCCAGGAAGCTGATTCTAGCGTCACTTATGTTCCAAATAACTCTGCATATTGAAAAAGAGTTGAGTAAAGCAGAAAACTACTGAAAAGTGTCATTTCTCAAGCACTGTAGAAGGCAGACGCAGAATAAACACTTCACAAACAAGGGTGTTACGCCCACTGCCCTGATCAAATTCTCACACAGATAATTCCATTCTATTCACCCACAGCTCCATTTTCTCAGCTGATTTGCGTAATTGAGGATCTTGGCTGCCCTCACATGAAGGCTACTAAGTTGCTTCCTGTTAAACAGCTGCTGATGTAAGACAAGGTGGTTATTTCTTCAGTGGATGCAGACATCCTCAGACATATTTTATAAAGACTGCTTTGAAAACCTTCAGTAAAAGTTAATAAAGATGCCAAGAACTGCAGTATGAGATGAGGAGAACAGCGAGTTCACTTTAGAAAACTGGTACTGTCTGTATCACATTAGTAAGTTTGAGTTATTTTCCCCACAGTCATTAAACACCAGTAGAATTAATCTGACCAAAAAAACAAACATCATATGGTAAAGAGGCATATTTATTCAAAAATATACATCAATATGTCAATCACATTCATAGATATTAGGCAAAGAGCTAAACTTAGCAGTAAATCAATCATACAAACAAAGTACACATGTACATATTTGTTCGGGTTGGTTTGAGAGTTAGTTTTTCACTTACAAACCAGGTTTAATTCACTGAAACACCACCGTCTTCTACCAAAGTCAGCAACCTTACAGTTACTAAGAAAGCCCCACCAGTAAAGGAAAGATAGGACTGGGGCAACAGTTGCTCAAGATGAAAAGCTATTAATCTCCGGTCAGAGCAAACTGTCACAGAGAAGTGACTCGAAGAAACAGCGCCCACACTCCAGGGCTCAACTCCCCCTGCCTCTCTCATACCACAAGCAGCATCCATGCAGCTGCACAGTCATCAGTTCAAGAACCACACCAGCTGAAAGGGCAAGGGGCACTTAGAGGATTGCTGAGGGACAGCCCCCACGAGGGACAGTGACAGAGGTGACAACTAAACAAATACACCGGCACCCAACAGATAATGGAGTGCATAGGGGAAAGCGTGCAGAAAGAGCATAAGCAGGACTGAACGATGCAGGCTGCCTGGCCTGAAGTGATATTTGTGGCAGAGATCCTGTGGCAGTGAGTCACTAACAGGCAAGAACTGGCGGCTACAGAGGTGCTGCCATGGCAATGATATGATCAACACTGGAACTGGCTGCAGTCCACCGCTGCAAGGAATACTGGAAGAAGTGGTGAAACACAGAAATGAGTAGCCCAGAGAGGCTATGAAGTTCCAAACCCAACTTGACATGGTCCTAAACAATCTGATGCAGCTGATCCTTTGAGATAGAGCCAAGATCCCCAGAGATACTTTCCAAATGCATTGATTCTATACCTCCAAATGCAGAAATTATAGATTATCATAATCTTTGGCTAGGTGAGGAGGGTTACAACAACCAGTCCAGAGAACTTGGCATAATCCTTGTTGTTAAAAAATAAAACCCTCTTGACTGCCTGGGATAAAGGGATATGGATCTTCCTACTCAAACTCACACCATCTATTTGTTTAAGGGAAGACCCTAGTCATACTGATACTTCTTCTCTAATAACTGGTAGTGGTGTTGTCTCTACCCGTTTCTTTCTACCTCTATACTAAAGTAAATTCTTCCCTTAGTTGTGCAGACAGAAGTGATACCTATTAGTTCTGTGAAGTAATTGTTTTCAACAGAAAATCCTGTCCAAACATCCCTATCTCTGAAAGACAAGCTCATCCAATTATATTAGGAGGTCACCACAGGATGCAGCACAGGGCTCAGAAGACACAGCTGGAGACAAGCAGGGACAAGAAGGAACTCCCCACACCAGCACTACTGCAAAAGCACTTGGGAGAAGCAGCTAGTGTGAAGGAGGAAGGACAGTAAAGTGTGTGGGTATGTATACATATATATTTATATACACACACACTCTACATACTACAATGCCCTCATCAGCTGATTGCATCAAGCATTAGAGTACATATGGGACTAACAACATCAAACAACACAGCCATAGTAAAAGATACCACTTCACAGAATTCTGTTAAGCACTAATGTCTTTTCTTCACTAGTTATTTGTAAAAGGATGCATGTAATAGTACTACTAATAGAAAATGTTATTTAAATCTTGCACACAGTTCCTTGGAGAGAACTGTGGACTAATTACCCTGAATGAAAGATAACTAGCTGTTAGAGCTGCCTACTGAGAGAAGTCCAATACACTGCATTTAAGTAAATGAAAAATTCATTGACTTTTTCCTTTGGGAAGTGTTCTAAGAAAATTTTGAGGTTTTTTCTTTATGTTCTAACAACTGTTCTAGTTCTTCAGTATTTACGTAGTTCTCCCTCCAATTTCTATTTATGCTCAACTAATACAATGAAGTTTACATTAGCTATTACGAGCCGAGATGTGTGTGATTGTTTTGTCCTTTTAAAGGTGGATTTTGAAATAAAGTTAAGAGACAATGCTCGAGTGCTTTTGTAGCCAAACTATGGAAAAAAATTACTCAAAGATAAAAAATTTAGGAGTAATGAAACTTGTCCACACAAATTCTGAATTTCCAACAAACTCTGGTCTTTGTCTCCCATATTCCTACATGAATCAAACAAGCAGATTTGGTCCCTCGTTTTTATTTTTAAACTAAAGGCAAAGAACTACATGTGACCATCAACAGCATTAAATATTACAAAAGACTCCGACACTTGCACCAACAAAACCTTAAAAAGTTTAAGAAGGGGGAAGAGGTGGCTTTGTGTTTTGTTTCCATTTTTTTGAGTTAAAGGACAAAAATTTCTTCACCATGAGAGTGGTGAGGCACTGGCACAGGCTGCCCAGGGAAGTCATAGATGCCCCATCCCTGGAGGTGTTCAGGGCCAGGCTGGATGGGGCCTTGGGCAGCCTGATTTAGTGGGATATGTCCCTGCCCAGAGCAGGGGGGTTAGAGCTGGATGATTTTTAAGGTCCCTTCCAACCCAAACTGTTCTATGATTTTAAAAGTTTCAAACTATTTTAAGGCTGTGTGTTTTTTAATTCTTGGTTAGCATCTGGAAATAAGTGGAACTAGGCATATTTAAATCTATCAAACAAAATGTGATGGAACAGTGGTTTTATGACATTCAATGCTACAGCTTCTGGATAACAGCCTCTCATTAGCTCAGAATCATAAATAAAGCAAGTCAATATCTATTGATACATACTACTAGAGAGTTCATAAGTACTTACTGTGCAGCAATCTGAGATTCCCTCGTGGCCCTGCTCTACAAGAACCACAATAACTCTGAGTTCAACAATGTACCATGGCAAAAATATCTACCACACCTTCAGGCTTAAAGAGTTGGGGCTGTTCAGGCTGAGAGAGTTAGGATCATTCAGCCTGGAGAACAGAAGGCTCTGAGAAGACCTTATAGTGACCTTTATTACCTGAAGGGGGCCTACAAGAAAGCTGGAGAAGGACTTTTTACAAAGGTTTGTAGTGATAGGACTAGGGGCAATGGGTAAAAACTGGAGAGGGGCAGATTTAGACTAGGCATAAGGAGGAATTTCTTCACCATGAGTGGTGAGGCCCTGGCACAGGCTGCCCAGGGAAGCTGTAGATGCCCCATCCCTAGAGGTGTCCAAGGCCAGGTTGGATGGGGCCTTGGGCAGCTTCATCTAATGGGACATGCCCCTGCCTACCACAGCAGGGTTGGAACTGGATGACCTTTAAGGTTTTTTCCCAACTCAAACCATTCTATGAGTAACAAAACCTCTGGATCAGAAAGATAAATTTGGTCTGATGACTGAGGGTGGAACAGCTTTTTGGAACACAGACATCAAGTTCCTCCCACCCCCTTCCCAACAGATGGGCCTGAGAGTTGAAGAGTCTGGCTTCACTCCTGCTGCAAAGTAATTAGGCAAACAAATCTGGATCCTGTAAATAAGCATGTGCTTGAAATTAAGCATGCTTAAACAGTTGCAGGATGAGGGCCTAAATTCCAAAATCTTAGCCTGCAGAGGAAAATCAGAGTGTTAGACGGCCACAATCTTGCTAAAGGCTGACATTTCTTTTCAAAGGTCCCTAACAGAAATGGGGACAGCAAGGGGTGAGAGAAACTTCAGTATGCTGAGACTGGTCAACTGCTGCATCATTTTTTAATGCAAATAGATGTCTCAGGAGTGCTTAAGATGGTAAACAAGACCACACTACCCTGAAAAACATTTTCTATTTCAGCTAAGTTACATGAAAATGGTGAAATGCTACAAATTATACAAGTGCAACCTCTAATTTATCCTCTGGGCTACAATTACTTGGAAATTCTTAGCAAACTGTATTACAATTTGTGAATTGGATGCTGAAAACTCTGTCCAACTAAATTATGTTCCTCAAAGCTACAGGAAAACATGTAATCCTTAAAATTCAAGGCAGAACATACTCAGGTTCATAGTTAAAAAGCAGCCATAGGTATATACAAAAGGTTACCCCTAGAGAAAATTACTCTGTAAGTTTATCTGGAGCAAATACACCAGAAGTTTCTTATGCTGCTTTATACACAACATCATTGCATAAAACATCCCTAATTCACACATCCTGGATTAAAACAAATCACCTTCAAACAGCTTTTCAGAATCCGCCACCTCCTTTACCACTTCTCTTGCACCCAGGAGAGGGAATGAAACAAGAAGAGGCTGCAAGAAACACAAAGGAGCAAACACAGGATGCCACAGCAACTAACCCCAACACACGAACTCCTGAAAGCATGATTTTATAGTCTCAAAGTTCTTTTGACACCCCTGTGGTCACCTGCTAACAATAACAGGTGGCAATCAGAGGCTTGTTCCGATGGCCTCAAAGACAGAATTAATAGGAAATTTAATTGCCATAGGCTAGAAGTGCTGCATCACAGTAGCCAAGTTGATCCAGTGCACATTCTGCCATAAGAGTGGGGTCCTGACCTCCAGGCTTTCATTTTTTTCCATGCTTAGTCCACTGCATTTTGCCAGCGCTAGCACTCCTCTTTCTAGATTACTTTCAAGCTTGCTTTAGACAACTACATAAATAACAGTCCCAGCACAAGGGAGATGGCAGGAACACCTGACCAGGGCCAACATCTCCTTGCAACAGCAAAGATTTGAGATAATGGACACTGGAATTGCATCTTTGCACAAATATCCACGAGATGGAAGAGGTTATTACGGCTCATGGTTACTCTTTTCAAGAGCAGCCCAGGTACCACTGTCAGCATAAGCTACAGCAGGACTTGAAATATTCTCTGGAGTCCCAAGAGAAAGAAAGGCTAGAACAGCAAGGAATTTACCATGCAAGCTCTGTATCATCCTCCCAAAAAGTAACTAGATCACTGAAATAGCTAGAATTAACACTGGCTGTTAATCACTTGTTAAAATCTTACTCTAGTTCCCAAACAAGGATGCCCTTGTGAAAGGTGTGAGGAACCCACCCCACAACAGAGATTAAGAGGAGCTCAGAGTTATTGCTGAAAAGTATTTCCACATTGGCTGAACTCCTTCCCCAAGCCTTATCCTTAAGGCACTCCTGAACCTTAACTGAAACACGGCATACAAAAGTCTCAAACTGATGCAAGGCAAGCATGATACTCCAAACAAAGGATTGGCTCGGCAATGTTTTAAAACATGGAAGAATCACCACTTCTAGTGGGAAATACTTCATTTTAAATACAGTGCCACAACACACACTACACTCTTCCAATACATGATTTCATTAACAGCTCATAGGCAAGTTAAATTTATTCCTTTCCAATGCCAAAATTTCAGTCTGTGCATATTTTCTAACAAAAACAATCTGGAGTGTATTTATTAGCCTCTGCATGTAAAATTGATGCTCACCATCTCTCCCAACAAATTCTAAATTCAAAAACAAAAAAATCAAAACTCGAAGACTACTGACAAGAAAGCAAGAAATAGCAGCTATGCAAAAAAAAATTAGCTAATCTGACAGAAGATACTCACATATAGAAAACAGCTTATGAATTGGAGACGGTGCTAGAGATGGACATTTCTTGGAAGAATAAACAAAGATTCTGGCTCCCAAGATTTTCAATACAGAGAAATGCAAAAGTAAGGAACTCATTAACTCATGTCTGGAATAAATCATGGTTTTCAGTCTGAATATATTTCAAAAGAATTCAAAAATATTATGTATAGGAAGGGGAAATTCCAAAAATACAGAAACCAGGACCATTAGTATCACTCTTTTCCATGAAACTATGCCCTCTAATTTTAAGGACTACAGTCCAGATACCAGGACCTCTAATTCTGTACGGTTTTTATGAACTAATATCAAGAGCTTAAACTTCAAGAAAACAAAATCAAAGCTATGTAAAATAGTTAAAGCTTATATTGCACCACAGATTAAAATTCAGAAAATTCTTGGCCTTTGTTTTTTGCATTTAAAAATAATGTTTCTGCTGAAAAAAATCCTGCAAAAAGGATGCATAAGACTCTTCCTATTGGGAGAAACTTGACAGGTAACTTAGGAAAGAGGATAGGTAACTTAAAAATGCCTGTATCTTTGAATACTGCTCTGCCCAGCCACAATTGCTGCTTGCATTTCTCCATCTTCAAAGCCCACAGTGTGTGCTGAGACTTTTGTTTTGTGGGTGCAGGGATTAAGGTTTCCCCACTTAGAGCCCCAGGCTTTTCTTCCCCATTTATTTTTAGCTTTCTTCTTTCTATTTTCCTTTAGATGGAATTGGAGGAAGGGGAAAAGGCATAAACCAGCTTTTCACTACCCATACGCACAAGACACATTGCACAATAGGGGTTTGGTGAGTATAATTGGGTTCTTTGGCCTCTGTCCTACTACAGCTAAAGTCAGACATTAATGATACTGCAATATAATTATGCTTACTGTACTTTGCAATATCCACCGTCACGCTTAAACAGTCAAAAATCCGACTCATGTTACAATCTAGTTGTTTGTGGCTTTGAAGTAAATTTTTGTACCACTCCAGGACTAAGTCTTCCCTGCTATTTATTCTTCGGCATCACATCAGAAAATACAGATAGCTATCATGGTGCCAAGAGCAAATCTCTTCATAGCAGACATATAAACAGTTCATACAAAAGTTCTTGCTACTCACAAAATGAGAACTACATTCACTGTTTACATCTCAAGTTCTTCCAAAGTATTATATATCCACCATTTTATAAGTATACCTATTTAATAGGTATTTTACACTTTTGCTGTCTTATGACTATCACCTCATTGGTCCATTTATAACACTGCTTCATGAACAGGCTGAATACATTGCTGAAAGGATGCCTTCCACTTTACTCACTCATATGCAGCTCCAGTTCCATAATAAATCTAGAATCCATTACTTTAATCTCTTAAGAAAAATTGGACAATGTTTTAGTGTATTAAATATTCTTCTCTTGGTCTGAATAAAGACACCATTTATATATATTACAATATGCCTTTGTAATCCATAGAGTACATGGATCTCCACACATACTTCTCAACAGTCAGTTTAATTTTTAAAAAAAGCGTGGAGAATTAAGACCCCTAACTATTGTACAGAAACAACGCTATCATCCAGCACATGCCAGCTGCCTTAGTAATGGAAAATGACAGTTTATAAACAGCTTAGACTTTTTTAAATCACCATGACACATCTGAGCAGTTTCAAAACCCCCTGGAAGATCATACTGGATCCTTGTGGTAAGAAAGTGCCTCTGTTTATTGGCTGTTACTAAGTAGATAGTGTAGCTGGATGCAAAAACTCTTTAAAGTACACAATTTAAAGAAGTGACATACCAACTATTTCATGCCTAAACAGCTTTGCCTTTCCTGCTTACTAAAGAAAACCTCAGCTATTTTCCATTCTTCAAAAAACAATTGCTCAAAAGTTCACCTCCAAGTCATTACTCCAGAGATTTGTGACAATTTTAAGACAAAGGTTCAGGTTTCTTTAGTTTGCAGTTATATAGCATACCTGATCAATCTTGATTTTGGCATAAATAACACAAAGTTACTACATTAAAATGACACCTGTAGTTTTGACTGTATCCTTCAGAATATAGCCCAACGTGCATGTGAAATTTCAGGCTGTCAGATCAAAACCCATATCTTATAATCAAATAGGAGAGTAAGTAAAAGTTAAATACAAACTCTTTAATTGTAACAATTATTTTACTTCACTCATTTTCACTCAGCTACTACAGGACAGCAGGCCACAAAGTTTTATTTATCCATGTTGAAATCTAATTATTATGTAGCTTTTTCTTATGCCAAGTTCCAGCTCCATTTCAACTCCTCTCATTTATCCCTGTGGTAGCTTTTCTGTCCAAATATTTTAGGGGTGTTCATCATTCCAAGAATGGTATCAAATCAGATTTTATTGCACTCTAATAGAACAAGATACAAACACTAGAAAATCCTTGAAAGGGAATAGTATTTTACAATTCAGGAATGCTGTTTTCTTTCACTACTTTTTAGATGCAGCTGCAACAGCCGTATTTGTATAGTATTGTGTAGAGATTGATGTGCCATTACATGACATTGAAAATACCTGGCATTACAAATATTTCATTTGTGGAGTCACATATTCAGTAGAAAACCATTCCCACACTGATTGATAACGCAGACTTCATAGGAATTAGCTGAACTGGAATCTTAATTCAGACAAGAACTCTTCGGTGGCTGGGGCTGGGTTATTTTCCAGATGTTCCGTTGCTGCTCTTTACCCGATTTTAAGTTTTGGTCACAAATTTCCTAGTCTCCAGTTCCGTGAAAACAGACTTGTGTGTTTCTCCTAAATCATAGAGTATTCAAACTGAAAAAAAAAAGACTCAATGAGCAGAGGGAAAGATAATATTTGGGTTGAAATGCAAGAAGTGTTGAAGTCCTCACTAACAATACTTTTTCCACAGAAACATGATACAGACTTCAGTTCACTCATGAACATACTACATGATACTTTATTCTTACTACAATTTTAGGCTCTAGTGGAAAATTCAAATTGCAATTTCAAAGAAAAATAATTGTGTAGTTTTCTGCCACTTGGAGCTAGAACAATAGCTTGAATTATATTCAAAACATAATAAACAAATACATAATAACACCACTTCCACGGACACAATATCTGTACTCAATTCTTTAAGCTGTCACTTACAGAATTTTTTTTTTTTGTGCTGTAAGGTAGGCAGCGTGTCAGGCTTTATCTTTTATTCTTTAAAAAAAGCAGATGGTTTTGCATTAAGTATTTTACATTAGAAGAACAGATACTGCACTTAACACATTTAAGTTGCATTCGAGAGGAAAAGCACTCACAAAAGCAACAGGAAAATCAGCAGAAATAAGCAAAGCAAAGACACTCTAGCAAACCAAACACAATTTTATTTTTAAGAGAATCTTTAGCTTCTTGCCATAGGAGCTGTTTGAACCTCCCATCCTTTTAATTGTGGAGGCTACTTAAGAAATTCTATGTCAGTCAGGACCAACACTGAAATACAACTATAGCAGTCCACTTTCAAAATTCTTGAAAACCAATTTAAGGATATCGGTAGGGGGCAAATTAAAGCTGTACGCATTAGGAAGCTAATAATTTGAAAAATGTACAGGGGCAATGAACCCTAAAGTTATCAAGCACTGAAATGACTAGAAAAGTGTTTTATATAGTTGGAAGTAACTAAATACAGAAAAGCTGTTCTAAGAAAAAAAAGTATAATTATAATCTACTACACAACCTAACATAATATTTACATCTGAAGTGTAACAAAATCTTGTAGATAAAAAATTAATGTTTCATTGTACACACTTTTTGCTATATACCCATAGGTGTAGTGGAGATGCTGAGCTAGCCTATATGGTAGCAGAACTCAGACTGCCTTTTATTCAGTCTTCATGAGCAATGTTACTTGAACATATCTTTGACAAATTCTAGTCTTATTGGACTCAAAACTTCCACTCCAAGCATTTCTTGCACAAGAATTTCTCTTAGCATGTGCAAAAAGACTACAGCTTTAAGGGAAACAACTAAGAACACTTGTAACACTTTAAATTGTTATTTAGAGTAAAGGTAAAAAGGAGTTTCACAGAGAAATTGGAGGACTTGAATCAGCAACTCTGAAGTTGGAACAGAAGCCATGCTGTATCACACCAATCACGACACCATAAGTAACCCCTTTACCATTCTCATGAAAGTTAACTCATTTCATTTCACAAGCTACTGAAAACCTCAATTAGCACAACCTCCAGGAGTATTTGACAGCTCTAGCTGTTAGGTACTATGAAAACTCATTCTAGCCAGAGCAAGCCCCACCCACTGGACAGCAGATCCAAACATCAGTGCCTACACACACGGGACCTAAATGAAAGGAGGCTTCATTTGAGTATTTTTATCTTTTGGTAACCTGCTCTTTAAAAGCCTGATGTTATTTTAGCATAAGATTACGCACAGTTTGCCAGCAAGATGCCTTGCCTGAAAATCTGGGCAGGGAAAATATTCTTTCTAAACTCCAGACAGAGCAAATTAAATTGAACTTCTCTGGGTGGGATAGGCAGAAGCAGCACTGCAACACACCTGCTGCCTGCCTTTGAAAAGCAACTTACATGCTTGGTCCTTGTGTGCCAAGTAGCATGTTCTATACAGACAAACATGCACTTTCAGCTTTTGCACATGCAAAGCTCAGTGTTTGTACTTAGGCTGCCCAAAACCAATCATTTACCAAAAGAGGTCATAGTTAGATAAATCCTATAGTGGTCATATCATACATTTAGGTTATTAAAACAATTCCATGAACATAAGTATCAGTCTTGGAAAATTTAAGTGTTTGAGTTTGATACCACTTTAAAATAACACATTTTCCACAACATAAAAGTATGCACTGAAAAGGAGAGTGCAGTATCCCTTACAGATGTTGTTCACTGGCTTCCTAAAAGATACAGAAATTTATGCATACTTACTGTCCTCCAAAGACTAAAGTCAAGTTTTGGGACACAAATTAATGTCTAGAGCACCACATGTCACATCTATTACTTGAATTGAGCAACTTATCTTTCAAATACTGTTGTATGGGCTTCATTGGTGTTGAATTCACTAGATGCCTGCTAGCAAAAGTCTCCTTGAAGACAGATACAATTATGGACTATACCAGTTTGGCTGACAAGAGTGCCTCTCGCTCCTAATTCAAAATTTGGTCTAAGAACAACTCCCTCTACAGAACGACAAAAACAACCAACCTGCAGGAAAGTTTTTACATTTTAAGGCCAGATCCTGTTCCAATGATAGAAGAACCATTAATCTACTCAGAGCTACCTTTGGCACAGTAACAGCTTTCCCCTAGCATTCACAGTTAAAAACAATTCCTACCAGATCACACACACAGGTAGCTACAGACATCACAGCTCTTGCTCAATAAAGAAAAGGATCAAAGCACGGAAAAGCCACAACATCCAGAAAGCAAACAGTTGGCCTGCCTTTAAGCACTGCACAGCCCCGCACACAACTACATACAGTAGACAGCTCCTTAGAGTACAACTTAATCTTACTTAAATGACAAGGGCAGCAGCAGCACAATAGCCACCACTTGTTTAGTTAGCCATCAGGACGCACATTCAGCCAGGCAGCAGGAGATCAGCGAGAGGACCTATGCAGTAGAGATTGAACTCCCATCCCAGAATCCCAGAAGCCTGCCCCTCCATAAATTTGCAAGAGAGAATCTCAACTCAGTCTTCACCCCTCTCCTATTTGATCCATTCAGAACCACAGTCCAACACTCAGATATGAAGCTGCAAATAATTCTATGAGCTGCCACCAAAAAAAAAAAACCACAAAAAAAACCCCACAAAGCTAAAGCTATTCTAACACATAAAGCATTCTCCTCAGTTTTGTGCAAGCTCGATTATGGCATCCTCTTGACTTTTTTTTTTTTGCTGGTTCCAATCTTTTACATGCTTAGTTTTGAGTATCTCCAGCTTTTTGAAGGAATAAAAAACATGTAAGTTTCCTAAGCAAATGGCAAAATGTTTGTCACAAGTTTGTTTAGCAAAAAGCATAGTTTTCCCCAGTTTGTTTTATTACTATGAAAAACATCTTGGCTTAAATAAGAAAAAGTTTTTCCAGCAACACAAATCACTACCTGTTAGCTCAAACTACTAGTTGTCTTAAGTCCATCTCTATCAACTGAGGTTCTGAATTACCACTTTATATTCCTTCTCCATATTGGCACAGTGCTGAAGGTATTTATCTTCCCAGACAACCCAAGAAGTACCTATTTTCCAAACTGATATCAGGAAATCCAAATTTGACCGAGACATCTATGAAAATATTTCTAGCGTGTGAAAAACACTCAAATAACTTTCTGCAAACATTCTCATTTGAATATATGCACCTAGTGTTCACATAGGCTAATAAAAGGGTTCACAAGTTCTTACACAATGAACTGGCAGGTTTTATTCATAAGAATGTTCTGGAATATCTTTTGCTGTTTTTCCCCTAATTCTAAATGTTTAATGCATTCCCCACCCCCAAACTGTATAATAAGTAGCTTGACTATAAACAGTGTTCACAATACCTTAGAGTGGGAAAGAGTAAGCATCAGAGCTCTTTTGCTGGAGCTCTGAAGAACATGTCAGTATGATCCTAACGGGCATCTGGAATAAAAATGCTTAGCTGTCTGTGTACATATGTAAATTCAGCAATACCTATCCTTTCGGACAGAAAATATATGCAGGACTCTTCAAAGGAATGTATAATTCCACAGTATAAGTTTCTGCATAGTGCTCTGAAAATAGTTAGAGCAGCTTGGGAAACAGCAAGAATGCTGCTCCATCAAGAATACGTTCAGTAAATCATTCAGTTTTATCACCAAACTAGGCCGTTGTCACATGAAAGCATCAGTTTTCCCCCAAAAGCTAGCAACTTTTGTCTTGCATCTCAATTGCCAACCACAATGCTACTGCATTCCAATACACACATTTGCCACTATAGCAGTGAAGCACAAACACCTTCAAGGCACGATAAGTCAGTATTGGATAAGGCAGAGAAGAAAAAGGGCAAGAGCAAATATTCAGAGATCCCCATCACCATATTCTGATAGCAGGAAACGGTACAGCCCATAAAATCATTTGTTTCCAGGACTCACTGCGTAAGTGCCACCTCTGAATGAGTAAGTAACCTCTTTGGGATGTCTAACGTACCACATTCTCTTATTAAGAGAAGGCCTGCTAAGAGAGGAATTTTGAGGAGAATTACTGTAAACAGCAGTTAAAGAGGGGTTTGATGGTAAAACCTACCCGAAGTAACCTAACCTTTCTAGACATCACTGCTGCATTTTCTTGCTGCTCCATGCACTGCTAACCAGTGACCCACTGGAAACTTCGGCACCCACTGCAAAGCCTGGCAGGGTATTTGGCTTTCAATTCTTCTGCTCAGTTTGTTCCCAACACAAATATATTCATCAGGCTTAGAAACAACTCTTGAAAAAGGGCAGCCACTCAGCAATGAAATGTAAATTACTGACATGTGCTAAAACCTGGACTTGCCACTGCTAATGAGCACATTAAAGGAAAAAAGCTCACTAGATATTACTGCAACCTTTCCACTTAACCCTGTGTGTGCTGAAAGCCAGAATTTACTATCAAGTAAAGAACCCATCTCAGCGAGACACTGTTCAGTAGGTGTATGCTTCCTGCACAACTCTCATGTACAAATTATGAAGCTGGACAAGTGTGTAAAACATCATCAGGAATGCACACACACAGACAGCAGCCTTGTTTTTAATTTGAGTTATGAAACTGTCCCAGAGGCCTGTAAAAAAAGGAATCATACACATCCCAACATACATAAATTCATGGCAAGAAAACTTAAGAGAGCACATAAAACATGATTCACTATCAAAACCCAGTGTTAGGAACAACTTCCAGCAACTTTTCCCTTCCTGTTATGCTCACAGAGGGTTCAGACCCCAAGAAAATTCTGCAAACAGTTAACAGCCAGAATCAGGGAAAATATCATTGCTTCGGATATCATCTGTGCAATAAAAGCCCCATAAAATATACAGTCACTCCAAGTTTCAAAGCTTTTAATGATTCAGACCAGCAATACTGCAAGAAGCAACTGTAAACTGACATTCTGGATAAGTGGGAGAGAACACTTAGTAAGAACCATTTGCCCCACCTCTGTTTTTTGGGGTATGAAGGAAATCATTTAAAGACAATGTTAAGTTCTTGAAATGCTTCTATTACATGCTTACTGAAAGTCTTACATATCATAAACAGAAGTTGCACAGAACTGACTTTGAAAACTTATTTTAGGCTGATTTAGGTACCTAATTTAAGTACCTAAAATTCCTCTCACTAAGGTTTTAAATGCTAAGTAGCTATTAGCAGGCTAAAAGGTTGTCAAATTTAGTCCCTTGTTTTTCTCTCTTAACTCCTTATACCCCACTTCCCAAATTACCCTTCCTTTGAGTTTCACTCCATTTCTAGTCAGGTGGAAACTTCTTAGCTTGATTATACTGGAATCAACCACATTAGCTAAAAGACTTCAATAGGGGATTTGGGAGCAGGGAGGAGGAAGGCATGTCATTTAAATGAAGATAATTTTAACAGAACAAGGCTTCAAAGTGACCGCAAATACAGTCGCTCCAGTGCAACCAAGGAGAGCAATAACTCCTTATGGGAACAGACAACAAGCAGCCACTGGGAGCAGTTCTCCTCAGCCAGGTTGGTAGGAGAGCTGTCTGACCACAGGCTACTAACCTGATCTTCAGAAGCTGAACACAGGGATTGGCAATCAGGGAGCAAATGAGAAGCAGATGCTAGATACTACACAGAACAGATCAGTTAACTTTAGGAAAACAATTTTAATACTTGTGTTAATTCAAAACTTCATTGTTGACAACAGTCACACTGCCAAGTACCTTAACTGTTATTCCCAAAACACATGCATAACAACTCTAGCAGGAATTGCTCAGTCAATGCAGTACCCAGTTATCAGTGTTAATGAAACCTCACCTAGACAAGTCTTATTTGTAAGACAACCTTCAGACAGAATTAAAGGCAAAATGAAAAGACAAATGCATTCACATAATAATGAGTGGAAAATCTTTTAAAGTTCTAGAGAATTATTTAAAAGATCTATAAAATAAATTGCTAAACAACTAGGCAGCTGCAAGGCATTTATTAAATTCTTGCTCTTACCTGGGGGTCATCATTCCTGTTGCACTGGCAAACAGCTTAAATTAACAAAAATTGAGAAACCAGGTAAAACACTATCAAATAGTGCTTATGTTGACATGTCTTCATAGATTTTTTTTGTTTGTCTGCTTGAGCACTTCTTTGAGGAAAGGCTGAGAGAGCTGGGACTGTTCAGCCTGTAGAAGAGGGGGCTCAGCAAGATCTCTGTTTATGAAGTACCTGAAAGGAGGGCACAAAGAGGAGGAAGCCAGGCTGTGCTCAGTGGTGCCCAGCAACACAACCACAGGCAGGGGGCACAACCTGAAATATGGCAGCATCCCTCTGAACGTTGGGAAACACTTTTTTTACTGTGAGGATGGACAAACACTGGCACAGGCTGGTAAGCCAGGCTGTGGATTATCCATCCTTGGAGATACTCAAGCGCCACCTGGACATGGTCCTGACCACTAGCTCTGGGTGGCCCTGCTTGAGCAGAGGGGCTGGACCAGATGACCTCCTGAAGTCCTTCCAAGCTCAACCATTCTGTTGAAGTAGAGACTGTATTTGGTATCGACAGAAGAAACCAGGTCTAACTGCACCATGCATTCAACAACCATACAATAATAATAAGCCAGACTGAAGATATTATCTTCTACTTCATTACAGTAACCGAAAGGCAAAGAAGTTAAAGGCACCTTAAACAGTTTAAATATTGCAAAACGCTATTTAACCCTGACATGCCTGAATATAGCCTGCCCTGTATCCTTTACAGCTCCCACTGTTGCTGTAACTGGTAGATCTATGCAACAGTAAAAAATAAAACTGAGCTTTTCCCGTATTTCAATGTATTTCTAGTAACCAACCATGCCTGGCATATTAACAGTGATCCTTTCAACACAGAGGTTCTCAGATTAGAGAAAACAATGACTCCAGAGAGGCTAGACAACAACCTCTTGCCCAGAAAGCAATTCTAAAACAAGTGAATCCTGTCATATACTGAACAAAGAAGTAGGTTAAGTCTTGTTACTGTAGAAGCTATCCGAAACTATTCCAATACTTTACAGTAGCCACATAAAATACCATACAGACATTAAATTCCTATAGAAAAGTTTCAATCAAGATAGATACAACTTTATAAAAGGAATCAAAACAGCAGCATAATATAAATTCTGAGCTTATAGAACTTTAAGATCAAGATCTACTAATTCAACATGAACTCCAGCTTTAACTTCAAGAAAATACTTCCTCGATTAAGATCACAGCCAAAATACACACTGAAAAATAAAGCTCCCCCAAAAAAGTGACTGTCCCATCCAGAAGAATAGGTCATCTTTTAGAAGTGTATTAATAGAAAGACTTCCAGCTATTATCTGTTCCCACAGCTAATGTAAAAAAATCACTCAAATGCCTATAAGTTGTCAGTGATGATCCTCCCTTCACAAAGCTTGTTCCTGGTCTCAGCAGAATGGTCAAGTATCAGAATCGGGTCTAAAAGTGTCAAGAAAGCAGAAGACATCACCCCCTTAAAATTCAAACCAGAAAAGCCAGCCAAAGGGTATGAATTAGGAATGAAGACTCAGTAGATCACTTCCATTCTTGAGTCGCTAAGTTCTATAGTATGATGTTCTATAGTACATCATTGCTTCAATGTATTTAAACTCTGTACTAATACACAAAATATTCCATACTAAGTTGCATTCATCTAAAGTCAGAATTCATTTTATTGATATGCACATTTTAGGAAGAAATGCAGTTGCTGAAGATAAAGATTTGGAAGCTGCAATACAACAGAACCAGCACTGATTTGCTTTTTAGCAGAGGCAATCTTGAACAAGACACTGATGACAAAGTAAGCCATCATATGCTTCCAGCAAAGGTCTATGAAGTTTTTAAACAGTAAACAATCTTCCTACTTTCACTCTAGGAAATGTCAAAGCAGACAGTTCAGATGACTTGATTTTCTTAGCTCACATGCACTAGCAGAGGACTAGTAATACCTGACAAATACTGCCTGTGATCCAACACATGCACTATTTGACCCTCCTACGATTTCACAAAACCCAATACTGCAGAATTAGATAATTGAGGTTTTGTATGAAAGAAGTTTAATTGGTATTAAATACAAGAATACAAGCAACATCCAGAAGTGTTCCGCCTCAGAACAGTAAGAAATCTCACCCATTGACATTGCAGACTCAGAGGCGAAGCTTTTGTGAGGAGCAAACTCCTGACCTATTCACCTAAACGAGTCCATTGCCTAACCCTCCATCGGGCAGGAGGGACACTTTCTCCAGTCACCATCAGACAAAGCACCTTAAGCCACTCCAGGCAGTGGTGGTAGGCACTTTGCCACTTTAGTAGGCAATGACATACTAGGCATCGCAGGGCAGCAAGAAACCCACACTAAGCAGAGCAACTCTATCCGCCCTGCTTCTTGGAGAACGAAATCTCTATCAAAAGCAGCTACTTGACAAGCTTCCAAAACTGCCTTTTTTCAACCACCACTTTGCAATTAGGTAAACACAAACGCTAACCAGTCACTTGAATTGCCAGGTAGGGAGCCAACACACAAGGATCATACCAAATCCATCTCCAAAATGTAATGTCCATTGAATCATGACAAAGTAACACCATAATTTGCTTACAAAGAAAGCCATGCACAACAATTTTTATGGAAACACTGCTGCCATTAAGAGTTTATTTTAAAAGATGACAATACCAATTATAATAGCTGTGCATAGGGCTATGGATCCACCTGCACAAAGTTCTTCACAGGTCAGACGTGATCCCTTACAGAAGATTACAAATGCTGTTCTTGGTTTTACCTTTTCCATCTCAGACTTAACAGCCATTTACAAACATGTGATCAACCATTTCCATAAACACTGTTCTCCCATTTATTTCAGACAATACATTGTTTGGTTATTTAATTCCACCAGGAATGTTAATCTAGCTTCAAAGGTAAAGAGCAATAGCGCTGGTTGCTTTGTTCCCCCCTTAATCATTATGAACACTAGTGGCTAGAAGGGCACAAAAGATATAAAAATAGGTGTCACCAAGAACTCCTAAAGGGTCCATATCTTATTCCAGAACTGAGCCCGTTTGTCCCACCACATTTACAGCTCCTGTTGCAAGGAGGGAATTTTGGCAGAGGGTAGTGGCTAGCTTTCTGAGCATCATGAAATAGAACATCCAGACACTACTGTCAAGGCTGCATTGAACTGAAAACATAAAACCAGCAAGCTGGTGTTGTTCATACTAGACTTCAAAGGAACACATTCGTTTAGCTGATTTTTTTTAATTTTAACAGCAGCTTCCCCAAGGACTTTTGTGGCAAAGAGGGAAGAGCAAGTTCATTTGTGTGTTCTTTTAATTAAAACGTGGAAAATAGATCCTGTTAAGAGCAACTGCAACGCCAAATCACCATGCATCAAGGTCCATGGTTCTAACCATTATCAGAATGCAAAGACTACAGGATCAGAGTCATACCTGCTAACATCAGCTTAAACCCAGGAAGAAGCACTGACACTGGAATGACTGTGCAACCCACTCACATGTTTGCTTTCTTACTATTTTCTTCCTCATTCCCTTCTTCACCGAAGAAAAAGGGGGAGAAAAAAAGTCACTGGGACCATGGGACAATCCCAACCTATTCAACACACAGAGACCTGACTTAGCACTCACACCCTCACCACAACAGCCAGAGGTTTGTAAGCAAGGAAAAGAAAAATAGCAATTGAGCAAAATACATTTTTCAGCAACAGGCCAATCAAAAGGATCATCTTAGTCTCAGGGCCTTCTCTTTGCAAAATATCAAAGGCCTGCTGCAGACAGCAGAGGTGATGGAGCTTCCCAGAAAGGGTCTGCATTAATTTTATATGATTGGAAACATTAAGCAAGATAACCTGAATAGAGATGTCACCAGCAAATTCTTCTAAAGCATGGAACAAATTGTTTTTGCAGCTCTGCAAAGCACCTGGCAAAAGATAATAGCAATTTCTGCCCCCTTCCCCCTCCACAAAGTGGCAAGAGATTTTAACTGCACCTTTAGATTTATGTCAATGCTTAATATTGAGTGATGCCTTGAAGGAAGTAAACTGCTTACAGGCAAATATACATGCATGCATAAACTGCAAGTAACAGCTTACGCATTGATTTCACAACTTCAATGTACAGATCATTTTTATAATGCGCTACAAGGAGTTCCAAGTTGGACAACTCAAATTTCTGAATTAAAATGCAAAGTAAGATTCTAAGGAATTACATTCACTTGCACAAAATCATGTTTTATCAGCTTTATCTCAAAAGGTTTTCAAAACATTTCACTCTAAAATATCAGCCTTTAAGAAACTGACCTTTGGATTCAGGAAACCTTTGACAGACTCACTTGCTGTAAGTGCCATGGATCCCTTTTCTGTCAGCCATCAACAGCAACCAGAACAGACACACATGAAGAGGGGACTGAATGCAACAACTTTATTGGATCACAATGAACAACATGCCAGATATTCACTCACTGATTGCTTTTTGGAAATTTTGTTTAGGAAACAAGGGATCATTTACTTGTGCTCTCCCCCATTCTAAGAGGGAACAATAAGTTTCTAAAGAAAAAAAAATAAAGACTAGTAATTTCCAATACTCTAAATGTATCCACCAAATTCTTCACAGAGATTGTCTATAGCTGTGTGCTATTCCATGAATCATTTAAGCAATAATGAACAAAAAAGACATGCTTTTGTTCAAATCACGCACAGTGGGATTACATGTGAACTGGCCCTCCATGTGTTAATTGAAGACAAAGCTTTGCTTTGAGCTCATTACCGCTCTTACAGGCAGATTGGCAAGTTTAGAAAGTTTAGCGTATTTCTCCATTTCCGAATTTACGTAGCTTGTTTTAAAAGCACAGATGCATACCAGGAAACAAGGCCAGGTTTCAGAAGTTTCATCACTACTCGCAGCGTGAAAAACAATATACTGTGTGCAAAGAAAGGGATAGAGGGGAAAAACCAGAACAAAACCACATCTTTGGCAACTTCACAGCAGTTTTGTAACATGTTATAGGTTTTAACAAAGAAAAGAAACAGCAGGCAAGTTTTCCTCCTAAATATATTAATCAGGCTGTCTTGATAAAACACAAGCAGCCCTCAGTGATAAAAAGACAGATCATTTCACTAATTCTCACTAGGGGTTTGATATTCTAGAGCCACTGACAAAGAGAAGCATGATTATGTCTTAATTGAGCCTTTAAATAGTGCATTTCAGAAAGCAAATTAGAACTACCTTGTTTTATTATATTTTTAGAGAACAGAAAACACTGAGTTCTGAAACACAATTAAAAGCTATCTTGAGACTGCAGCATCAACTCAAACTTGAACATGTTTCTAGTCACCATGTTATTTCAGGAATTCAATGTTCCAAGCATGTCAGTGAAAAAATTAGAAATAGGAAGGGGGAGGGGATCTAGAAGAACGTATGTACTACTTCCATTTCTGTTAATCTTGGGGAAAAAAAAAAGCATTACAGATAGTCATGTAACCAATACTGTAATTTACAACACCAAGTAATAACCAGACTACTAGGAAATGTGCCTAGTTTAGAGCAACAACTATCAAATTTCAAAGTTTGGCAGAAAAATATAAAGCAAAAGAGCATGAGCAAGCACTTCATTTTCATTAATTTTGTTATTTAAAAAAAAAAAAAAACAACCAGGAACTGCCAACTAAAGCCAGTCATCCTGCTGGTCTAATCTAGTGTGAACACAATTTGTTATAAATTAAGCCAGGAATCTCCCCTCTAAAAAGATGCTCTGGCACATGAAGCACAATAGTGATAAAAGAAAGCTGCTAAACTGCATAAAAATAACATGTAAGAGATTACCCCAGATTTAGTAAATCCTGGCAAACGCCAAGTGTTTAGAATTCCTTTCAACTTTAACATCACCACCACCCAGCAACTGGTGGGATACATTCAGCATCACACAGAACCTGCACTTGTTTTTATCTGGCAGCTTTTAAAAAAGCACAGAGAATGGAAATTATAAAAAATTTGAAATTTCATTTCCAAATCATCTCCTTAATGAGAAGGTGGTATTCTCTAGCACCAAATAAGCTAAATAGAGTAAGGGTCTGTATTACAACTAGAACTTATACCAGAAGAGACATAAGTCAAGGAAGAGTGGAAATAATAACTATTCCACAAATGCTAAGACTAGAAGACTTATCATTTCATAGAATGGTGTTCTTCATCTGGTTTTCTTTACCCTTAATCAAAAGGTGCAAATAACTCAAAACCAGCAACAAGTTTACCTTACTGCTTGTAAAAAGATTTTTTTTCAGCTATGTGGTTCATCTACCCTGTAACAAATCTGATAGCCACAACAGTTTTTTACTGAAAATTGCTATGCAATCTGTGCTTGTCTTTATTCTCAGTGAAGCCAATAGATCATGTGTCATTGTCCGCAGTGACTATATATACAGCTTCCACTCAAGCCTTTGCTCAAACATTGCACATGTAACTTTCTCCTAGCGCTGCTCAAATTTACAAGCAGCCACATGAAAGATATTGCACAAAAAACTAAATCATTGAAAAGACCATATATCAGTTTCTGGGATATACAAAACCCCCACTGAAGTAAAGAGGTTGTGGATATTTTTTATAAATTCAGATACAAAGTGAAAACAGCACCCTCTTGACTCTTTGGTGCTTTCAGGGAATGCAGCTCAACAATACGTGACCACCAGCAGAGAAGCCAGTTTTTAAACAGCTCTCTATTCCCATCCTAAAAGTGCAGTTCAGCACCTTCTCAGAGCTGCTGATACAGCTGTTCAACAGCTGTGCTATGAATCACTAAAATGATCACTTAAAACCAGATACTTTTAACCTAGATGATTTCAGCGACCCACTTTTACAGGGCAGCCTCATAAACAGTACATGCACAAGTGAAAAAGCCAAAAGGTTCTTACAGCCCTAGTAAACTTCTAACTAACAGGTACCTCTCCTTTCTCCAAAAGAAAACACAGGTTGCAATTACACCCTCAAAATGCAAGAAATTCATACACACAAAACACATACTGAAGTCTCCTGTCTTACAGCCTTTCAGATCTGCCTTGAACTGGTATCCTAATCCTTCAGATACCTTGGAATGTCACAGAGCATCATTCACAGCTAAGCAAACAGAAATAACTTACCAAACGCCTAGCGAATTCTTTATTTTCTGAAAGAAATCCATATCCTGGGTGTACCTTAAAAACAAAAGGTTAAGTTGATTGAGTTCTGAAGCCAGGCAACAAACTTGCTACTCTTCAGGTACTGAGGGAGGTGAAGCAGACTATTAAGCATTTAAGTTAGTTGAAAACCTTAGGAAATTGTCTTAACACACTGATTTATCTATTCGAAGTCAAGCTGTAAAGACTCAGTGGTTGTCATATCTGAAATAAGCATCCTTTACTTCACTGGGAGTGATGTACACTCCCTTTGGTGTTTTGCCTTCTGCTCTTTTTAACTGCAGGAAAAAAATTCTCATTGCACACTTCCAACATGTGTGCTTATCCACACTCTTCTCACTATAAAGCACTCATTCCAAAATACTTCTAGCACTGATCACAACAGTGGTCTCAAGGCCCATAGACATAAGCCTTCTACCACTAGCAACCCTTGCTGGAGAATGTAATTCACTGTCTCATTAGTTTAAGTCACACATCTTTATGTACCTAGTTGTTATTTACACCCCAACACACACCTAGCATAATTACTCGATAGAAGCATTAGAAACTTTCTTTTACTTTACACAGTTCATAAGACTTGTGATCCAATATGCTCAGACTAAGCATAAGCCATCTTATTCTCCTCTTTTAAAGAGCCTAAACAATTGGGTTTCGTATTCAGAAACCCATGGGGAAGGAGAGTTTCTTTATAGGAAAGTTTTTGGCCCCTGAAAAAACTATACTGTAACATCTTTGAAAGAAATTACCACTTAATCCAAATTGTTTCAGGGTAATTAGTGTTGCTCAAATTAAAATAAAAACTGATAGGTGTATAAGTGCTCTGTGTACTGTAGCTCTGAATAATACATTTATTGCACTGACAGAACAAAGAACACTAGGCATATGAACATGACTACATATTAGTTTTTCCAACCTGTTAAGCATTTTCCAGTGCCTGTTAAGCTTTGAATCTCTGGCCATTTTGGATGGAGAAAGGCAGAATAGTCCACATTTATGCATACAAGCTAACACGCATTTTGAAAGCATTCTGAAACAAAAATAATTACAGGATGCACCATTTATCTTACTTTCTTGCAAATAACATTTATGTCTAGAAAGTGATTCCAACTAAGTTTAAGCAAAAGCCTTTTTGGATAGACTTGGTAAAACAGTCAAAAAAGCCATTATGGCATATAAAGGGTTAGTGCTCAAAACTAATTGGGATTTTTTTTCTTCCCCTCAGCAAATTTGGAAATGAACTGAAGCTGCTCCCTGGTGTGAAAGCTGAATCCAGCAGCCACCTGCAGGATCAGCGACCACTGCTGCCAGATGCTACAAAGCCTTTGATTTCCAGTAGCGATTCGGACACATTTAACTCATGTGACATGAACTAACTGGAATAGCATATTCAATCACTTCCCCACACACACACCTTCTTTTTTTTTTAAAAAAAAAAAACCCAGAAACTCTGGCTTTTCTGCTTTCTATATATGAAACAGCTGCAGCAGATAGACTCATTCAGACTCACAGCTTGGGCCCTGGTTTCCTTAATGACTTCCATGATGGCATCCATGTTGAGGTAGCTTTTGCTGGTGGGAGCTGGGCCAACACAGACAGCTTCATCCGCCATTTGCACGTGAACCTGAAGAGGCAATATTCTGCATTAACAGATGCTCCCAGCAAAAATAATTACCGTCACCCTGAAATGCGCACACAAATCTGATTGTTTCAAAGGTAATTTACATACCGTAACCACTCTAAAATACACACTGAAATTACCAACACTGACACAGGAGAACACACACGATAACATTCAATCTCATTTTATTTAACTCTGTGTTTAATTCACTGTCAAAACGTTTTATTGTTCTACTGTTATTTTGAATTTGACTAAATAAAATCATGACAAATACAATTCCAGCTTTCTACACTCATCTATATGTAAATTCAGACTAAAAACTACTTTGTTAAATGTAACCAGGGTAGTCTAATATCTTAATACTTAATAACAAACATTCATGACCAGTTCTGAGCAGGCTCCCCAGGAAGTTGGGGATAATTAGAGGGAATTGAATGAAGGGATGCAGTGAGTGTCCCTGCACAGCATCAGGTCAGCACCATGCACAAATTAAAGCCTATGACTTAAGAGTTCAATATCACTACACGTGAACCTGAAAATCCTGTGAATTATTTAAGCAGGCTCATGTTTGATTCCTAATCCATTGTATCCTCATTTATATGCATTTGCCAAACTTTTTTTAGTCACATCTGAACTATACAAAGTGAATACTTCCCACATTTCACCAGGAATAAAAACTAGCTTGGTTTGAAGCAAGAAGTTTGAATTCTACTTACAACTCATGTGCACATTTACCTTGAAGAAAAAGATAAAGTTTAATTAGGTTGGTTTTCAACATGTTTTCAGAGTTCTGAATACTTTTCCTTTGAATATAAACACAGATCCGAGAAACAAAACAGGTTTTCCTCATTCTGCTCTTTCGTAAACTCTACTTCAGTATGTAAAGAAATCGCATCATTGCTTAAAGTGTGTAAGATTCTATTAGCTATGTGTCAGTAAGACTTACTTATAATGATGGTTTGACATTTCCAATGCATACTAATTTTAAACGTTTTTTGAAGCATTTGATACCATCTTCAGTATTTAATAATATAGTTTTAAAAAATGTTCCTTTAGAAAATGAGTATTCACATGTGAAAACGAAAACAGTTTGAGTTTACAAATACAGTATTTAGTTATTCACAAAAACAATTTATTCGCAAGTAGCATGAAAGCTCTCGAGTATAACAAAGTAAAGTTAGAAGTAATGTAGCACACAAGCTATTGGCTCATTCAGAAGAAATAACGTCAGGAAAATGTCATCAAGAAAGTGACAAGCAGTAGTCAGAAAATTTTGACTACTACATTGAGAAAAATATTCAGGTAAGTATAACAAATGTGCAACAAGCACAGGAGTCGCATAAACATTTTTTTCTTCATTCTCATTGACATTTTTCTACATTTGGCAAAACTTAATTCTGCCACCAGGGAGAAACATTAACTTGCCACTAAATTCCAAGTTTCTTTCTGGGGATGTCAAATAGCTTCTGAATTTGCTGTATACAGGAGTTAATGTAACCTCCTGGAATCACATTTCACATTTTAATTATTGCTTCTGTCAAGTCACAACAGTTTTTACCACTACAGCATAAGCCACACATGAAAAACAATGGATGACAAAACTACAACCCCTAAGCACTCACACAATCACACAGCAGGATTTTAATGCCTTTTAGTAAGCACAATTCTGCAACTTAAGTCAGTAATCTATTTTGATTAAATGCTATCAAGATTAGCCTGTCTGTCATCCCTTCCTGAAGCAGAAAGTACAAGAAACAGCATAGCCCTTGAATACTTTTATTTGCAGGACGAACATATATCCTTAGAGTTATTTTGAATTCCACTATGGTTTACAAGTCTAAACAAAGTTACTCAAAGCTTAAGTATAGTTAAACATGTACATTTTTCAAAACTAAAAGCTTCCTCATAGAAAAGCACTAACTTAATATAGTTTGCTATATTTAGCTATCGAGATAAAAACCCACTCGTACTTCTCAGCTTCTCACACTGAATCACAGAATCACAGAATAACCAGGTTGGAAGAGACCCACTGGATCAGAGTCCAACCATTCCCACCAATCCCTTAAATCATGCTCCTAAGTACCTCATCCACCCTCACCTTAAACAGCTCCAGGGACGGTGACTCAACCACCTCCCTGGACAGACTGTTCCAATGCCTAACCACCCTCTCCGTGAAGAATTTCTTCCTTACCTCAAGCCTAAATCTCCCCTGGCGGAGCTTGAGGCCATTCCCTCGGAGCTTGAGGCCATTCCCTCTCGTCCTGTCCCCTGTCACCTGGGAGAAGAGGCCAGCTCCCTCCTCTCCACGACCTCCCTTCAGGTAGTTGTAGAGAGCAATGAGGTCTCCCCTCAGCCTCTTCTCCAGGCTAAACAACCCCAGCTCTCCCAGTCGCTCCTCATAAGATTTGTTCTCTAGCCCCTTCACCAGCTTCGTTGCTCTTCTCTGGACTCGCTCCAGAGCCTCAACATCCTTCTTGTGGTGAGGGGCCCAGAACTGAACACAGGACTCGAGGTGCGGTCTCACCAGTGCCGAGTACAGGGGGAGAAGAACCTCCCTAGACCTGCTGGTCACGCCATTTCTAATACAGGCCAAGATGCCATTGGCCTTTTTGGCCACCTGGGCACACTGCTGGCTCATGTTCAGTATCTCACACTGAGATACCAACAGTCCTATCAGTACCATAAGCAGAGTCGTAGACATTGCAAACCCATGGATTTTCTCAATAGTCTTCTGCGCTTTTTCCCTGCCATATTGTTCCCCTTTCTGAAATGTTTCCTTGTTCCTCCAACTACTCAGAGTTCTGACTCTTCCTTTCCCACATCCCCCTCTAATCTAACAAATACATTTCTCCTTGTTCACCTCAGTGAGTTAGTGCCTTGTCTCATCCAGTGCCTGTTCAGCTTTCCAAATATACCACACATGGATATAACAAACCAGCAGAACAGCAGCCATACCACACTCATGTGTTACCTAATATGCTGTGAGAGGCAAGAGTTCTCTATTCCTCCTCACTACTTCAAATTTCCAGATTACCAAGTTCTACTGGAAGCTCTTGAATCTATGAGTCCTTCTCTTCTCTACTTTTTTATAAATATGATAAAACTGGTCCACACATAAACCGGAAATTGATCTCTCTCAGTTAATCACAATGACCATTCCCCTAAGCATCTGATTTCTTTCATGATGCACTGTAGTTTATAAAGAACACTGAAAATATCATAACGCAAATACACTACAGAATCTATAGTACACTATATAGAAACAATTATACTAACCATCATTACTAGCAAACATTAAAACCATTATTTGAATCTACATGACACCTGAAACCTTCATGTTACTACAGAATCACAGAATCACCAGGCTAGAAAAGATCTCTTGGATCATTCAGTCTAGCCATTCCTGTCTGCCCCTAAAACACATCCCTGAGCACCTCCTCTACCCATCTTTAAAACACCTCCAGGGACAGCGACTCAACCACCTCCCTCGGCAGCCTCTGCCAGTGTCCAATGACCCCTTCTGTGAAAATATCTTTCCAATATCTAGTCTAAACCTCCCCTGACAGCTTGAGGCCATTCCTCCTTGTCCTGTCCCCTGTCACTTGGGAGAAGAGGCCAGCTCCCTCCTCTCCACAACCTCCTTCCAGGTACTTGTAGAGAGCAATAAGGTCTCCCCTCAGCCTTCTCTTCTCCAGGCTGAACACCCTCAGCTCTCTCAGCCACTCCTCATAAGGCCTGTTCTCCAGCCCCTTCACCAGCTTCATTCCTTTTCTTCAGACATGCTCCAGAGCCTCAATATCCTTCTTGTAACAAGGGGTACCAAGCAGTACATCATTTCGTAAAACTTTTCTTCTGCCGAAGCTGACAACACAATATTTCTAGACAGTCCAGAGAACTCAGTAACTCCCTTTCCTTAAGCACTACAAGTTTCAAATGCATTTGTTTTCAAATTCAAGGGTTTCTTAAGCTTTTGATTTAAATCCCACAATACTAGATATTCAAAACTTGTCCCTAATATACTGTATTTAAAGCTTCATAAGTATAATTTCTCCCTTTTCTGCTTCAGTTTACCAAAACAAAAGTCCCAAGAGGTTGCTGAGGAAGTGAAATTCCTTCATAAATACTAGAATTGATCCTGCAATCTCAAGCATGAATGGGGAACAAAAGCTAGAAAACCAGACAAACTATATGAAGTGCTTCATGATATATACTGCACGTTTTAATCACACTGGGCTATCTGTACCTCAATATATATATAATGTTTGAAGCAGCTACAAGTACCTGTGATATTTTGAAACAAACAGCTGGAAAACATAAAAGGAAATAATTTGTGTAGAAGCAGTTTGACTTCTCTGAAAGCAGCATATTTCTTAAGGGCTAATTATATCACAGCAACAGAAGGAATAGGATGATATTCATCAAAAAATATTCATCAAAACTTGCTGATCATTTCACAGAATCCTCACCTAATTCAAAACCTGCACACTATATTCAGTCCTCCAAAACCCTATGTAGGTTTTTTTACACCACTGGAAATCCAAAACCAAATCAGTCACAAACACCCAACCAGCCACTTCAGCTCCACATCTATGACAAGGTCCAGGAGCCACCTTTATAGCAAGGCACTTACACCAGTAAATCCTGCCAACTCTTTACACAGGATTAGCTCTGTGCTTCTCTACCACATTTCCAGCCAATAGGCACATCAAGTGAGGAGTTCTTCAGGGCTGATGTGCCAGCCCTTTTTGATCTGGACTGGTTCCAAGCACTACTCCCAGCTGCAGCAGCTCTCAGGGTGCAGAGTGTGATAAGGGGTAATCACAGTAGCAGCAACTGGGCTCGGAGGTCCTTCTTCTACATTACATTTCAGTATCTTGGGAATTTATAAACCAGGTCTGCTGCCAGAACCTGGCATCATAACCCAGAAGAGAAGTGCTCACAACCCAAAATTTTGGATATAGGCACCACAAAAATACTCAATATCCACTTTGAGGGAGATAACCCGATTTAGTAAGAAGGCTGCAGTGAATCAGAGCTACTAAGTATCCAAATTACCTAGATTACACGAGCTCTCCTTTACCCTGGAGGGTGGCACATGTACTCATTTGATAGCAGCACACTCTCTTGCCCAGCCATACTCTGAATTTACTGAATTATCCCCTTAATCAAACCCGTATCTCAGATAACAGTCATTTTGATCTCTAAATGAATAACTTTCCATGTAAAATACACGTAGTGCTCCTAGAGATGTTCTGTTTAACACAGCAGAATCTAAGTAACCTTCTCTAGGAGCCATTCAGATGCTGCTGATTGCTAGTTGAAATCTATATTATAAACAAGTCATATATCTTTATATATATGCATACCCTCAACATTTAAACACAAAACAAGTTATTTTGATATGGAAACAGAACGTATCAAGTTATTCTATGGTAAAGAACCAAAACATTTATTTTCAGTATTTATGCAATCCACAAAACAATTGAGACATTATTTAAAGATGCCTAGCATCATAATTGTTCAACAACTGCAAAAGTTTGTTTTCTTATTGATCTGATTCACAACAGAAGTGTTTTTCTCCCCAATTTGTTTTATAGTGATTCCATCTACTAATTAAAAAAAAAAAAAAAAAAAAAAAAGGCTGTAATAAGAGTGTAATAAGAGCCAGAAGAACAGAACGTACGTACATAGATATGTTTCCTCTCAGAGTGCTTACTATCACCCAGGTAGCTTCCACTGATGATTTTATGTACTTCAGCAGTTTGATGTTTATCATGTCACAGATGCCATTTACTTCAGTGCAAATGCTTAATTAACACACACTCCCCAGTCCTCCGTCTCTGAGGAGGTAAACATCTGGGATTCCCCAGTGTCCCAATTTTTCAGAGTAGGTCACCCTACACATCCCCAGGTCTCAACACAAGTTGATATTCATGCAGCAACACTGCGTTCCAAGATGCATTTTCTCTCCCCCAATTCTTCTGTACCGTTTCAGAATTTATATATAGGGAAACTTCTCTGCATATACAGTGTTAATCAAACCTAAGAAGCAATTGAAAAAAAAAAAACTCAGCAAAGAGAACACTTCTGTTTGGAACACTAGATAAGATCTTGAGCATTGTTTAGGCAAAGAAATCTAATCAAACAAGTCATTCTCCTTTTATAGCTCAAATCAATATTACACATTGGAACAACATCCGTTGGTGTAAGTGGATTCACTTAATTGGCCCAAACTGCATAATACCGCTCAGCAAGACAAACCACAATTAGCTCAACTCATAAAATAGGGCTAATGAGTAAATCCTTTGTAAGGTAGCTAAAAAAAAACCAAAACAACCAACTCAAATCTTGCTAGCACCACTGCCAGAAGAGACAGACAAAACAGAACAAAAAAGCTTGTGGCATTGAACAGTCTTAAATTAAAAAAAAAAAAATGGATGCAAAAAAAGGTTCAAATTTACTGCTTTACCAAAAAACACATCTTTCATCTGTCCTAAGTATCTTTAGCAGCTTCACACGAAAACACATACACACTAATAATATAATAGAACTGCGCACATATCAAGCGTGCAGAATTCACATAGCCTTTAAAGTGCTACCAGCAAAGAAATACCGCCACACAACTACAGCATTTAACCCTCAAATGAAATAATGGAAACATTTCTAAACCACATGAAAAGCAAAACTGTGAAGCCATAAACAGCATAACCATTCTATATATTCCACATTTATTTTTACTCAGCATATCAAAAAAATAAGTAAAAGTTTATGCAGATAAATAAGTCAACCTACAGAGTCAGCATTTCCCTACAATCTTATTAAAACTTTTATTTAATGGCCCTCAAGACAACTAAGGTAAAACAATTCCTCAGTGGACTTGAGGGTATTTTTACTTACTCCCCTTCAAGTCTACAAAGACTCTCAAAACAGCCCATCCATTAGCATTAGCATCTGTTCACATTTTCATTTAAACATGAATTTATTTTTGTAACCCTAAAAAATAGTAATCTCAATTCTCTCTCCCAGGAGCAAAGCTCTGGAAGTTTGTTGGCTTTTGTTAAAAAGACACAGGATTTCGCTTGACAAAGACCTCATCAACAGGAAAGGATTCCCTATTGTACTTTGAGGCTTGATCACTAGCATGGCTTGTTTTTCAGTGGTAAGGTTGTCATGCAGTGAGAACTCTGAAATCAAGTTCTGTTTGCTGAGATATGCAAGGAAATGCCTCCAGAGTCCTGAAGATAATACAGATAAGATTCCACAGCACAGTCTTCCAAAGCCTTTTCCTTCTTTATGCTTACTCTTTAACAAATGGTTTCCCAGGAGAACACTTTCTCTAACACTGGTGGGAAAGAAGGCTTCTCCATCAGAATTTTATTGCATGTGCTTACTGCATTTTACCCTCCCAAAACATTAAAGACCAGGAACTAGTAACTTAGTGCCTCACAAAGGTCAGAGCACAGAACTGAATCCAAGCCAGATCCAAGTAGTTGGATGTTGGGAAGCCCATCTAATTAGGCTGACTAAAAGAGAGTGGTGGGGGTTTTTTTGGCCAGACACAGAAAATTGCAAGTATGGTGGTTTTGTCTATAGTATGTTATTTTGGGTCTTTTATAGGAAAACTTCTCTACAGGCTTCTATCTAGAAGCATTCAACTGTTCTTAAAACAAGATTTTTTAGCCTATCAAGTTTATTTTTTAGCCTATCAAGTTTATCTGCAAATAAACAAGAACAAATACAAGGTTGCTTAACTTCTTTGAGAGTTCAAACAGCTTTTCTTGGAGTGGAAAACCTGCTTAAAGTTCTAGAAAACAAAGAAGGAAGTTTGTCACAGTTAATAGCCAATAAGCTATTGTTTGATATTGAACGTTTAGCAGAATAATATGGTAGGTTTGTATCAAAACCTTCCACATCTTTTAGTCAACACCAGCCAGGAACAATTATTCTTTCTTCGGTAGAATACCTGAAAAAGTAGAAGTGGAAAAAAAATATATCAGTCATCTTGTTTACTAATCTACCTTTGGATGAAGTGCAGGATTAACAGAGCTAGAGGAATTGGGAGAGAAAAGCCAACGTCCCATTCTCCAACTCATTGCATCAGTAGCAAAACACCATCCTGAGGGAAAAGCATTCCCCTGCCTCCTTCCATTCATGGCTCCCTTTGACAAAGGGCAATAGCTACCAAATTTCTTCACCCAAGTGAAATGCTGATTTAGGGGATGCTGTGAAGAAGCAGCCTGCAAGCACTCATACCCCTGCAGACTATTTTTACTTCGGAGCACATTATTTAAAGCAAGTCTCCAGGAGAAATGGGAGAATTTCACTTCAAAGCACAGACTAACAGTTTGGGATGATGATAAATCTGCTTACCAGAGAGCATACAACAGTTGAGCAACTCATTTAGAGCAGTCCACTACACTCTACCATGGATGAGTTTCATCTTTGCCAGTGTATGGCATTCTGGAGCTTCAAGTATTTTTAAAAATAGATTAAGTTTTTTGTGATGTTAACAAAACAGTGCCCTACAGTGGTTCTTGGTAGCCTCTTTACATTTCAAACACATCTGCACCCACAGTCAGCCTTCTCCTAATGGAATCTCAAGCTTTCTAAGCACATTAGCAAAGCAATAGAACAGATCTCACTCACGCTGTTTCTTTTTCCTGCCTCTCCCAAAAACAAGCTCACCGTGGAATGCATTTATTTGATGCACGTTTTTTATTTTGTTTTCTAAATGGGTAAGACATGTGGAAGACTGAAAAACAAGTACTTAGGCAGCTCTAGGAAACAGTATCAGGTGGTAGCAAGCATAGCCAACATCCACATAACTTCATATAGTAGAGGTATAGCTTCTAATTGATCTGGCTATCCCAGAAGATATACAGGATTTACAAAAAGTTAGCTCAAGCTGTGTTACAAAGCAACACATAGTATGCATTGGTAGCATACCCCTGTCTAGTATTTTCAGCTTAATTCAGATGGACGGGTATAGTACACCACAACCATTCCGATGAAGTTCCCATCTAATCTCCATATCTGCCTACCCATCCATGGAAGGGTTGCAGAAATTGCTTCTGGCATCAAAAGTGGCAATAAAGTCAGGGATCCCTGAAACCAGCACCAGGATTGAAACAACAGCCCACAGCAACAGAAGGGTGAATTCACAGCTACCTGGTATTTCAACTACATGACAGTATTGAAAATAAAGGTGAGAAGGAAAGCATGAACACCATCTTAAGCCAACACATTCTGCAGCAGCAGCTGGAAGACTTAAAAAGTATATCAGAAATGCAAGATACAACCCTACAGTAAATTAAGTTCCTCCCAATGTGGACTAACTCCTGGCCCAAAATTAACCATATATTGAGACAAAAGTGTCACAGTAAGCCTCCCTTCATGCAAACACAAGTTACCACTCAAAGAATGATCCCTCCCCTTACTCTCCTCCACATTCAACTTCAGCAACTACAATGGTGCTGAGACAGATGACTGGGCTGAACTGACCCAGTGGAAAGGTAAAGTAAGGGGAGGGGAATTCACCTTCTGTCACATCAGCAAGTTAATCTCCCAGCTACACAATCACTGCATCCAATACAGTGAATGAGAGGAGACAGCAAAGCACAAATGGCCCCTTTGGAAATATTTTGGACTTTGAGAAATTTAGATATAATATTAAACCAGATGTAAAATATCATCTAATTCATAGAAGAAAGTTCCAAAAATAACAGGCTGTGAATTAATGCTGAATATGTTAAGGATGAGAAACTTTCAGTGGAGGTATTGTAAAACAAACAGTTTACCTTATGTCTCTGCAATACACAAGAACACATGTAAATATAACATCCATACACACATCTCTTAGCAACTTTTGGGTACCTAGTGAGTGGAGGTTTTCCACCATGGTTAAGTACCAAAGTAGTACCTATAATAAGCCAAAAAACCTCAATCATGAAATATTCAGCCTTGAAACTCCAAAATTATCATCATACCCAGCGTAAGATTATGTTTTAAGAACAGAATCTTTAATACCTATAATCCTTACTAAATATTCATTTTATTACTCAACTTTCACACAAGGAGAGCACTTTTACTTCTAAATTCCACTAAAGCAAATATTCAGATTTCCTAAAAAATAGGCTTTGCCAGTTCAATACAATTGTCAGTTCTACAATAAAGTTACTTTTTCAGAAGTGTATTGAAGTTATTTATTACATTGTAGGACAACTCCTAGCTTCCTTCCCTCAAAAGTCCTATTTTGAAAGGCAAATCAGCTTTCCTCGTGACTAAATAATAATGGAGAAACGGCACCAAGCATGCTTGCTGCAGGAACTCCCAGAACAAAGTAAGCCAGAAAAATCTAAGAAATCTACCTGTTAAATAACTTTTCAGAACAGACTTACATTTAAAAAAAAACCAAAAAAACAAAAAAAACCCCCTCTTTTTTTAGCAAGAAACCACCCCTGCCCTTGCCAAAAGCATAAGCACTTCCACACTATCTGTCTGACAGCCACCTGGTCCTCTTACAATCAGTAAGCAAGAACAGAGCTGCATTTGTCAGTTGACTCGATGCAAACAGCCAGCAAACTTACATTAAAAAAGGATCTATACCAGAGCCTGCCAGTATTTGCAACCTTGTATTCAAGGCAAATTTAAGCAGATTTTCAAATAGTGCTAGATAAGAGCAACTGCAGAAGACCAAGGTCAAAGATTTACATAGGGAAAAAATGTATTCCATAGAAGGAGGATCAAACTATATCACAATCGGGGATCTCTAAAGACAAAAAAAAACCCCACATAGATTGGATCAGAACTAAATTACAGGATGAAGAGTTCCGTAGTCGATTAGTAGAAATGGTACAATATATATTTGCTGCATCAAAAAATCAGGGCCGATAAGGCAAAAGTATTTGTTTCATCTTACAGTGCAATGCTTTTAGAAAGGTATTTAACATTGTTCATTGGATCTCTGTAGCAACCTCTATTTCATCCTTTAGCAGAATTTATACATATATACTCTAGAAAGCTGAACGTATCTCTACATTAAGGGAAAAAGTACCTATCTGCTACCAGAAAGTACATCCATACACTTGAAAACGGTTGTATAGAGAACCAGCTGGCTCACCACATCTGTAAGGACTGTGCACAGTAACGAACAGGCAGGAACAGACAAACTTGTACTGTCTAAATAAGACACGGATGCCAGACTTCATGTGGCCCCATCCTCTCCCAAATCATCTGACAAGTATTTTCAACACTTTCTTTACACCCAGAAGAATCTCACCCCTCAGATTTCCACCACAGTTACATCTCAAATTGTAAAGAATTTGTTTTAGCATAAGGACAGGAAAATCCTTGATTTGCATTTTAGGTTACTGAGTATTTCCCCGGTAACATTTCCATCTCCCATCTGATTTCCCACCATACACAGTTTTCCAACTGAAGATAATTCAAGGACAAGCAGAATCTTAGTCTCTACTGTATCCCATTAATCTTACGGCAATATTATTTCAGCACATCAGGCAGATTTAGTCTAAAAACAGTGCACTGTATTGAGGAAACAAGGCTTGGTATATAAAAGCATCCTTCACAGGCCACTATGAAGTTCTACTCAGCAAGGGTTTAAGCACAGTTCCTGTTCAAACAAATAAAATTAGAGCAAAAACACCAGGTTCTCTCCCACACCTACTTCACACCCTTCTATAACAAGCCATCACTTCTGGGACTTTTCTTTGTATTTAAATTCTTGCTTACATAAAGTAAAGCACTCCGGATCTTTACCTTTGAAGACTAAATTAAAGAATAGAAGATATGGGAAGTATCACTATCTGACTAGTTCAATTACAGTATTCTAAATAGTTATGGCCTGTGAATTCTAATAAACATATTTAGATCTCAAATACAATGCATTTGATCGATAATATATTCAGTGCAGCAAAAAGATAATTACATTCTATACAAGCAACACTTGCACAACACTGAAGGAAAGAATTTGTGAGGCAACAACTGTCCCCATTTTTAAGAAAGGTACAAACTTCTGCATTCTTTAATATACAGATAACATTCACAAGTTTAACATACAAGCTCAAGTTCAGGTATTTTTTTATAAGATACTGGAGTAAACTTACTTATGTAAACAGATTCTTATTTTATAAAAAGCCTAGAATTAAGAAAAATCTTTCCAAATTTCCAAGAATATGCACAGCACAGCAACACATGCGCACACAATGGTTCCTTCTAAATCCTCTTTCCTGTTAGCATTTAGGTTTGGTTTTTTCACCCCTCCACACTGCTAAATAAAGCCATATTTCCTGCTGACAGCAAATGATTGGTTTACCTATAACTCCAGGGGGCTTAACTATCCATCCCGTAAGAAGCTTTGACAGTTTAACCTGCTGAGTTCACAGCACCCAAGGGATGGTCTTACTTGCAGTTTTACTTCTGCTGCTGCTGACCACTAATACTGACTCCACAGATAATGGATTTCAATAACAACCTCCTACAGGTTAACACTTTGGGTACTAGCCATGATACCACTTTAATTAAGTTAATACATGAAGGTCACAGTTTGGTAGAAAGTTTTATTACATTTGGCAGCGGTTACAATAGCGGGAAAAGCACATGCTCACCTGTCCAGTAGCTCCAGGATAAGTTTACCTACAGATATAACTCAGTTGGTTTACAGGTTTACAAAACTTAAGTGAGCTCAGCTTATTAATTCCATTTCCTCTAAATATACATTTTTTCAGCATAACTGATAATTTCATGATGGATATGAAACGGATGCCTCTAGCCATGCTGGGCACAGAATTTGTCTATTTGGCATATAAAGAGTCCATGCGTTACAGTTAAGGGGTGCTGGGTCTGAGTTTCCTCTTTGCAAGATATGGAGCATCGCAATGATAGACGAGATTAGCATTTTTATTTCCTTGAAACTAAGCTACTAGATTTTATATTTTAGCAAGCTATTAATTAAAAGGTTAAATATATTGAGAACATCTAGTTGAAATTGGGAAATAATTAACATTTACTGAAAGCAATCATTTGACAAAATAAAGTGTAGATTGGAGAGGCACATGTTTAAAATGCATTTGTTGGTAAGCACTCACTAATTCTTTTTCAACACGGCACTTGAAAGCACACATTCACTTCAAAAGCACAGGGGAAAGGATATACTTCATTAAAAACCTGGTACTAACTTTACCTGCAAAAACATCTATTTGGATTTCATTTTATTTTTTGTTAAAGTACACAGTCTGACAGGCACTCTACAGAGTAATAATGAAGCAGCATGGGAGCCATTTAATACACTTCTTGATTAACTCATTGCCTGTCCAGTTCTCATACAGACATGTGCTCACATGTCATAATCGTCATAACTCCCATCATCCCTACAGTTAACACACAAGCTCCTTGATTAGTGCACAACTCCCAGACGAGCCATTGCTAATGCTAAATAATTCCCTTCAGCCTCCTGCGACTATACCGCAGGCTCTCCAATTAAATATAATGTCTCTGATGAGCCATATTAATATGGACAAATTCCTACCAGGGATTCTAGCCTACTCATTTTCAAAGAAGCAACTGAAAAAGAGGAAAGCTGTATATATAAAAACTGTCCAAAAGAACAATTTTGCCATGAAGCTTTAATTATAATACTTTGTCTCAGGTATGTTATTTTTAGGAGGTATCCAGGAAGCTGGCATATTAATACAAAAGTTTAGTGACAAATAACAATGAGTAAATTACCATTTTAATAATTGAAAAGCAAGCATGAAGAGCTATCTGTTTTACAATCAGTTAATTATAATTAGCAATACCTAATCACATGTGATAAAATTAACTACAGAAACCCTCAGATTGCTTGCTGTTAGTATGCCAATTATACTCAGTGAGTCTTGCACATTAAGCATCATTTGAAACATTGACATAGCTGTACACACCTACACAAAAGGTTCTTCCAGGTTATGAAAACATTTCAATAACGACCCCTGCATAAAATATTCAAAACTTAAACCAAGAAATTATCATGCTTGTTGAAAGCCTGCTGCAGCACCACAAATTATACTGCAAAGTCTACATGTTTTAAGGTATTTTCATATGTATCAGGCAAAATTAAAACATTTTAATAACATAAAGGAGCCAGTCATGAGTTAAATATATAGAAGTCAAATTGCAGTAATTTCTCCCCTTTGAAATGGGAAGAGTTACTGGGAAGCCCAACCTTTTCAGTTTACACCAGGATTCCTTAACATCATTTAACTGAAAATTGCTGCCATCAGTCGGAAATCCACTATGTCAGATTTTATGAAAATCTTAAGCAGCTCCCAGTCCTTCCTGCAGAGTCTTATGTCCTTAACTCTACTGTTGACCCTCTCACTAGAAGGGATATCAAAGGACATGTAACTATACTGTTGCCAAAGTATCCTTTAGTAGTTTTAAATATTGCTTGTAACTGCACAAATTGTAAAATATTCAAATAACCCCCATGAAATTTTGATAAGCTCTTCCCCAAGGTCCTTGCACCTTCATCCTTACACTAATGCACTTCATCTTCATTTACCTGATCATTAGTTTCCAGTTTGTTCAGCTGGAAACCAACACACACTAATTACTTTGACACCACAAAGTCCTATCTGTCTTCACCACCTCCCCAGACAGCAGGGAGAAACTATCAAGGGTAGGCATGATAATGTCCTGATAAATGATGATTCACATCACCTCCCTGTCAATCATCCAAAAGTGCTCACGCAAGATACCACTCAATCTCATTACTGAATCCTAGGGCTAAGAGTACAATACACACCAGGAGTCATATTTCAAACAGCAGGCCACCTGAGCAAGATGCAGCTCAGATTTTCATGAGTTGCGTTGGCTTTTTGTTTTAACACGGTAAATGTCAACTATTCACATATTTTACCATGTCTATATAGGCTGGCAAAAACAAACGTGCTGAAAGCAAGGCAATTCATCTTGAGGGTTCAAGTAACAGGAAAAAAAAATAGGTTTTCTGGAGAGGAGGTGAAGGACAGTTAAGTTCAATTTAAGAAAATTAATAAACCTATCCAAAGTTTCAAAGTTCACTTTCATGATTTAAATACCCTTCCTGCTGAAACAATATAAATACATTCAGAACTCTGAAAGAAGAAGTGTTAACTTTGAACAGGCAAGGTTTGCTTTTTCTGTAACAGAAAGCCCATTTTTAAAAGCAACACTTCTGCTTCAGTAAATGGGGGGGGGAGGGGATCAGTCAAGAACCAAAACAAAAAAAATTAGTAAGAGCCACTTTCATCCAAAAGATGACCTCTTTCCCTACTTCCAGATTTGTACCATTATCCTTCCAGTTCTCAGGCCAATTAGACAAATAAAGCAGCATCCAACAGATAAAAGCCAAGAAGTTGCTGCTTAGTGCACAATCTAGGAGTTGGGGTTTTATGCCAAGGAATGGGCGAGAAAGCACCACACACCAGCACCTCCTAATTTGTAACAGACTTAGTCTTCTTGCTCAAGGACGATCATTCACCACTGCTAAGCTTGCCAATGATGAACCATACATTGAACAATAAGATCAACTGCTGTCAGAACAGATGCAGAAGAAAAGACTGAAAGAATGTGGGGAAAGTGACAGACAACAGGACAAGAGGAAATGGTCTCAATTTGCACCAGGGCAGGTTCAGATTGGACATCAGGAGATCTTCACCAAAACAGCTCTCAAGCATTTGCACAGGCTGCCCAGGGAGGTGGCTGAATCCCCATCTCTGGAGGTGTTTAAAAGACAGGTAGATGGAGTGCTTAGGGATTTGATCTCATAGTGGACAGGTACAGTTGGACTATCTCAAAGGTCTCTTCCAACCAGGCGAGTCCATGTTTCTATCAATATCACAACCATGTGAGGTTCTACTAGTTACTGCCAGGGGGAAGAAAACAGGTCAGAATTACAGACAAAAATTGAGCAGAGAGCACTGCAGAGACAAAAGAGCAGACAGCAAAATAACAAAAAAGTATGAAGATGCTCATTCTGCCATTCCACTGTATTTTTCTGACTGAAGACACTTTAAGCAATGCAAGAGTAAGCAGCAAAATACTACTGCAAGTATGAATGATACTACAGACGTGTTGGTACAGCATCCAGCAACCGCCTGCCCACACAACTGAGCCTGAACTTGGCAAGAACCCTCACATACATTTTCTTGCACCTCCGCTGCCCTAGAATGTTTGAAATAAGATCATAGGCTCACAGTGAAACCCTTGTCCCATTTCAAAGTAGTCCCCTGTGGGGCTACACAGGGCAGGCAGCAACTTACAGGCTCCTGTTCAGATATTAGCATAATGTTTTTCAAGGAGGAACTCAAGAGGACATGTTCTAAAGTATATGTAAATGCAAATATAACAGAAAAAAGCTCCATAGAAACACAGAGTGAAGTCATTTAGGTGTGGCTGCACTGCATTCCCAACACATACACTACTCAAAGCCTACCTATCAGAGCAGTTGCAAACCATGCATGTTCAAAAGCCAAGAGCTCCTCACAAGCTTCCTTTTGTTAGGGTTGGTATTTTCATAGAATCATGGTTATTCTATGGTTCTATGAAAATACCAACCCTAACAAAATCCAGCTCCTAGTTTAAATGTGCACACAGATTTCTCTCCCAAGTCTGTGAACACCATCACTCAAGTCTTCAGAGAAATTTGCATTAAGGTTGGCTTTTCAATATCACCCTACCAGCCTTACTTATGATCAATCAACAATTCTACAATTAGGTCAAAAAAAGATTAAACACCACATGCCTGGAAAACAGAACTCAAAGCATAGTTCCCCTCCAGAACCAAGTAGTATGAAAAGAAAACCCAACTTATTATCTCCACCACATTAAGTGGTAAAATTATGAGCAGAAACGGAGAACTTTTTTCCACTGAAAGCAACCTCAGTGCTTTCCTTCCCGTATTTAAAGGACTGCTAGAAGGAAACACCTAAAAGTGCTGGTTTAATTTACAGAAGTGGAGCACTTAAAGGAAGCAAGCAACACCAACCAGCAAATGTCACTCCAAACAAGCTTCAAAGATATAACATTTTAGAAACATTATTCAGTGATGAACTTCATATAGAAGTGTAGTAGTCTGGATTTTAACTTATAGACCCACCTTCGTCCCAGATTTACTGCATATCTTAAGGAATACACAATCTGACTACATGTGCCTTAAGGCAGCCACCGTTGGCTTCACTGCTTCAAGTCATACAATTCAAACTCCTTCTGCTGAAGACACAGGTGCAGCAAATACATAGGCATAGAAGCCTGAAAATTTTAGAGTGCTAGTTAATGTATACACCTTATTCCCAGAAATCCAAGGGCAAAATTTGTAATAGTGCTTGTATGTTTTAGTCCAGCCAATGGAAATACGACATTCCATCATTTGAAGGCTTTCTTGAACAGGTGTATCTTCATATCAAAAGTCTTGCTGAAATTTCTTTGTTCAGGCTATGACAATTGCTTTACAAAAGTGTTTTAACACAGCAGTGTCACTCCTTGACTCATTAGCCTAATTTAAAAAAAAAAAAAAAACACACACACACCAGCTTTTCAGAACTAATTCACACAGAAAACATGCTTGCTTGTTAGGTAAATCATAAAAACTCTCTGCAGAGAGCAAAAACATCTGGCATGAACTCACCATTGGCAAATAGTCTTAATGTGTCTAACACAGTTACTGAAATAACTTAAAAGATGTAGTTTTAACTTGCAATAGAAATACAGTATTTCCTTTGAAGGAAGAAAGAAAAACCTAGATAGGAAACTGCTGTCAACACGTATCACTACTGCAGAGCTGAACCTACAAGCTTATCTGTCAATCTTCAGCTCCACAGATACTGAACAAGAAGCACACAACAAAACTTCAGGCTCGATTTAACCTACACTCAAGACTGATTCTAAAAACTCCTCGAAACATTCACCAAGTAGAAATGAAATACAAACTACACTTGTACTGTAACTGTATCTTAACAACAAAATTGGTTTACCATTAAGATTCAGGTTATTACCAAAAATAAGTCATTCATACAGTTAAACTCTGAATCCCCAGAAGTTTATATTTACTGAGAACAGCAACATATTTAAGGTAGCTACAGACCATCTACATACTCTTGTTTTATCAAATAAAGCTAATATTGATCTAGAAGTATGAAAGAACATTAAATGACAAATACAAAGGCAAAATCTATTAGCACTATGGTGTCAAAATTAAGTCTCTGAATTCAGTATTTAATTACTGAATAAAGAATCACAAACTGCTGGATTTATTACACTCAGCATAAAAAACAGCCTCTCAAAACAGATGCACAACAGATTAGTACTTTCCAGCTCTCAAAACTGTTGCTATGCTTTACATATTTATGTTCACTTTGTTAACAGTCCAAAGTTTCAATCAATTTAAGAGCCAGGAGCAAGAAGAGCAGCACCTTTCTGAAAGTGTAAGAGGAGAAACAAAGGAACAGCTACGGTTTCTCAAGTCCCAGGAGCAGGTCACTGTGGCACACCGTGGGGCAGCCCATGCCTGACCATTCTGCATTTCATTCTCCTTGAGGAAAAGGAAAGTTCAGGACACTGGGGTCTGGCCTTATCAGGGAACATGGCCCAAAAGCACCTCCTCAGCCACTGTCCCTTCCCTCCACATATACAGTTTTCAGCGACTAGAAGTGTACAAACCACCCACTTCCAAAGGCCTTTGGAATCCTTTCTCACAGCATAAGCGAGTGGCCAAGCCAGGCAGGCTTCCAGCAGCACTAGGCAGCAGACCTGCCAGGATCTTAATGCTAGGGGAATGTCACAGTGCTTGAAGCTTGTTAACACAGCTTTTTTTTTTTTTTTGCCCTTTTTTTTTTTTTTTTAAATTGAAGACTGGACTTCTGTTAGTCTCCAACACATTCCAAGTCCCAGCTTCTCACCTCCATGGAGCACAATTAGCCAGGTAACAAAGCCACTTTCACATAATAGAAAAGACTTCAATAACAGTACCAGCAAATACCAGGACAGTTAAAAACACGTGGATACTTGAGTCTGCAGTCATGTAGCTTCCTCCAGCTTTCTAGAACTGGTTTCATTTGTTTCTCGTTCCTGACCAGGTCTGTTGCAGACACCCACCACAATACAGCCTTGCGGCAGAAATCCCAGCCTTCCCTATATCGAGGGTCTCTATTCTCCACTTACTCAAGGATAGCTACCTCCAAGTCTCTTGGCTCTGCAGGTTCTCTGCAAAGCCTCTATCAGTGTTTGCCCTTCCTGATCCTGCAGTCGGCACATCTCTCCCCTGCAGCTCCTTCACCTGCAACTCAGTCCCTGGTGCAGAGAGAACCTCCCACTTAGGGTCTTCAGCACCTAAATCGCAGCCTCGTGGAGAAGCAGCACCAGGCACATGCAACAGCCCAGGACACAGGAAACTGCAACCTCACTACCTCTGTGTACTTTCAATATTAATCTTAAATTTTGCCAGAATTCATGAATTAACACATTCACTTATTCAAAGTCGCTTTTCTTTCACACTTAACTGTATGGCATAATAAGGAAACAATAAGCCACAGAACAGCTTTTACAGTGAGTATCATAAACCAGTCCTCAATATTTAATTTTACTATTTCTAAAGCGACCTTCAGGAATGCAGTGTTGATGCTATTCAAGAACAGACAAACCACAGAATCCTAGAATTGCATTACACAAACAAGTTTTAAGCTCCTCTGACTTATTGCACAGAATCCCAGTTTGATGCAGGGCCCTCACCAAGGTCTGATTACAGAGTTTTTATTCACCAAACTGGCATTTTCATCATGCACACATGCCCACCCTCCATAAGCATATATGCTGAGAAACAGGATCAGTTACCCAGATGTTTATATACCCATTAGTGATAAGCAAGACCAAAATGAAAGCATTCCCTAAAGGGCTGATGCTGTATCCTTTAGAAGACTAGAAAGGAAAAGTTTTGAGTCACCCTTTGATACTCTACTGTCTTAAATCAGTGGAAGAATTTATTCCTAATAGAAATATGGTAGTCAAACGCACTTAAAATTTTCCTGTTTTAAACAGTGTTATTTAAGTCAATACCAAGACACATAGATTTTCATTAACTAGCCATTAGACATTTATGTGACCAGAACTTCATACAAGCCTTTCAATAACATCCTTCAGGATGTCCATTATCCAGCATCATGACAAAGCATTAGAAAAGATCACCACAAATACCAAGCACTCAGTTTGACACATCTGGAAAAGCAATACACTATTTGGGATCATATGAAAAAACAAAGCCACTCAGCAGAAATGTTAAAACTACCTTTCCCACTCCTCTCAGTTCTCAAGAAAGAACTGCCAAAGTAAACAAAGAAATATCACCATAATATCTGTACAAAGGCAGGCACTTTCAAGGATCAGGTGACCTATAACATACTTAGATATAGAACATGTCATAAGAAGTGCCTACCAACATAAGCTGGAAGATCATCTGGTCACACCCGCTTCTATGCAACACCACAAACCAACTGCAATCACTGGTCACGCACCAGCATCCCACACTGCTAACCAGAATCTTATCTCTACGCAATTCAGTTGCCTCAAATTCTGTCCACATTCTTCTCCCACAGGAATCCATGCTCCAACAGTTGCGTTACTGCAGGGCTGAAGCTTGATGCTTTTTCATTGCACTGAGGGTTGCGTGCACTTAAAGAGCTGCAATCCCTGATTATAATCCAAGATTACAAAGAAAATGCAAAGGGATATAAACCAAATGTATCAGTTCTTAACAGGCTTTCTAGAACAGCCATTAGCGTAGGCTAAGATTTTTGTACTATTGCAAAACAGGGTCTTTGAAGATCAAAAAGATTACATATCAACTTCAGTCAGGCAGCTCAGACTGCTCATGTGGAAGACAGGATGTCAAGAGCTGTGGCCCCTTCTTTTTCCCCACACCACCGCCTTCCAAAGCGCTAACATTCGCTGCCCCCAACAGGCATCACCAGCACCACACCAAATCCATGACTGCTCCTACACTTCATTCATAATGTTTCAGGAAACCACACATGGGAAAAAAACCCCATGAGAACAAAATTATAAAAGGTCAATCTTGGGGACATGCTTCCCAGACAGTGATGTTCCATTACTGCAGAAAGAAGACAAGGGAAATGACATCCTTTCACAAGCAATCAGCGTGTCACAAGTTTGTCAACAGCTAAGGCCACATGGAAAACATTTTTTGCTTTAAGAACTGCCAGCACCCTACCTGACAAGGTCTGTAACATTACAGGTCAACAGATGAGCCAACATTAAACACTAGCTACAAAGGGACTGCAAGAATTCCCACAATGCTAAACATCAAATTAACATCCAGGAATTAAACTCAGCATTGCCCAATAGGCACAGCAAGCCAGAAACTCAAAAAAAAAAAAAAAAAAAAAAAGTACTATATCTAAACAGAATAACCACATACCTATCAATCCAAGTCACCACTAAGTGTAGCAATTACCTTGCATCAACTCATCAACTTTTCAAACAGATTACCATGCTCTCCCACTATTGAACAAGATACTGGGTGAGGGGGTGGTTGGTTTGGTTGATCTTTTGTGTTAATTATTTTTGGTTTGGTTAGGGTTTTTTGAAGGTTTTTAGAGGTTTTGACTTGAGGAAAAAAAAAAAAGTCAAACCACTCTGTTACTCTTTGTTCAAATATTCCAGGGTATAAATCTATTCTGAAAAATATTAAGGAAACACCAGGGGTGTAAGCTGTTTCAGAGAAAATGTTTTTGGGAAGCAATTTCAAACACTTATAATTGACACTACCATTTGGAAGAATTGCTGTATTTCCAATGAAGACCTGAAATCAGGCTTCAAGGCTGAATATACTGACCTAAAAGATTAAACTTTGGCCAGATACCAAGAGACAGGTACATCATAGTAGTTATAACTCATATTGGCCAAGACATGAAAGAGGTTTCAGTACAGAATAGAAGTTTTAACATACAATTTGATATTTTACGACCTATTACCACAAAGATATATAAATACAGATCAACTCCTACATAGTCTGATTTTTCAGTCCTCGCTTATTCATTCATATTCAAAAGTACTTCCTGTCAACCTATGTCAAACTAAGTTTCGGTCAAGGTCTTCATAGTAATAAACACCATTTTAGGAAAACTCCGAAATAACACATGATCAGTCTGACTAGTAGGACAACATCCACATGTATGTAAGCATTCTAATTCAGGGAAAGACATGGAAGTTCCCTACTGGGGGGAAAAAAATCCCGTTACTGTCTATTTTCCTAGAGCAATATGTCTCCAAGAAAAAGTGGAAAATAATTTGTGTAGCAGTCACTTCAGAATTGAGCCATTTCTTCATAAAATTCAGCCTAGAGAAGGCTCCACAGAGACTGTATAGCAGCCTTCCTGCACTTAAAGGGGCCTAGAGGAAAGCTGGGGACAGACTTTTTGGAGGGCTTGTTGTGATAAGACAAGGATTAATCATTTTAAACTGAAAGAAGGCAGATTTAGACCAGATACGAGAAAGAAATTTTCGAAAGGGATAGTGGTGAAATACCAGAACAGGTTGCCCAGGGAGGCAGAGGAGGCCCTATCCCTGGAAACATTCAAGGTGAGGTTGAATGGGGCCCTGAACAACCTGATCCAGTGGTAGGTGTCCCTGCTTCTGGTGGAGATTGACCTGGATAACCTGTAAAGGTCACTTACAACCCAAAGCATCCTATAGTTTTATGTGAATCTGCACATAGAAACAGTTGCTGCTGAGAACCTGGGTGAAGAATGAAGTCAGGAAGAAGACAGGTTACTCAAAACCTCAAAGGAGAAGAGGGTCTAAAGGTATGACCTTGTCTGCACAGGAGTGAGGCAGCACAAAAACCACAGCACTACTGCACCTCTCAAACATAGTATAATTATTTTTCAGTCACACTGACAATGTTTAATTGCATAAGTAGTACATACAGCATTTTCACCCCCGTTTCTGGAAAGGTCTAGAGATTACCACAAGCAAAATAGTCTGCAATAGGCATACACCCACTTGGCTTCTTGTGGCAATTCACTGTAATAAGCGCAGTAAATCTAAGCCAGCATTAGGGCAGTAGGAGCCATTGATCCGGAGTTGCCAACGACGGTATTTCAAGCAGCATCCTCTGCAGACAGTCATGGCTTCAAAGGAAGGAGTTGCCTGCTCTTCCCTTGCTGCCCACAAGAGGCAACTCTCCAGAACAAGTGAAGCCTAGTGATTTCAGCCCTGCTAAGCCTGTAGCTTAGCCTTTAGAGTTGATTATTGAGGTGATTGTACATCTCTCCAGACCTCGAAGCTCTGGGTACAGTGTCAAAGCCCGGCAGCCAGCAAGGCAACAGAAGTCACTTTAACTGCTGTCTGACCTACTCCCAACTCAATCTTGCTTCCACACATGGCTCCAGCATCTGCCCTATGCACCACTGAAATATTTTAGCATACTAAATCAAGAGAAAAAATGTTAACCAACTTGACAAATAAGGTGTCTGATGTGTTCAGAGCACTGAAACGGCTCAGCATGACGTCAGAGAAGTGCTAGAGCAAGAAGGGCAGTACCATGCAAGCAATTAGAGCAGCTTCAGTATACATTTAAGTTCAAATCAGGACTGGGTTTTTTCAAGTTAATCTCGGCCATGTGCACTTACAACACATTTGTCTCCAACACAGCTCTCAAAGCACATGAGCTGGATATCTTTCCCAGCAAAACTCAACCAAAAGACACAGCCCAGCAAGCACAACAAACCACCACTAGCAGGCACTGAGTCCACAGCAGCAGACTAGAACCAAAGATACTTTTTAGGCAGCTAGGGCACCGTGTCTTTAGCACAAGTCATTTCAATCTACAGATCCACTACTCTTTCTCTACACTACCTACTGATGCAGGCGGTTGTCAGAACTCACAGAACCACGGCCTTGCTCTCCACAGTGCTGAGCACCTGCCTATACAAGTTGTAAATTTCCAACTGGGCTTCTACATTTATCTGCCCTAGGGATAATTCAGGACAAATTCTGATAACTATCTGCACCCACATGAACTTCTGGCTAAAAAATTAGTTTTAATCCATGTATTGATCCTTCAAATAAATTACCTTAGTAAGTAAATAACCTTTCCTGCAAAGGTCAAGAGATCTGGATTCAACTCCCTCTTCCAAATGCATACAAAAGGGCTGCAGCACGATGCTTAAAGCACTCTAAACTTTTCCTCTTAAAATAAGAGTTTTAACTAGAGTTCAGCAAGTGACATTTGAGCTTAGCCTAACTACACAAAAGGAGCCTGACCCATTCTGAAGGTCATATACACAGTTCTCATAACCCTGTCCAACTAACACAGCCAGCCTTTAGAGAACTGGCTGAAACTTTAGGACTCCAGAGCTTTGATGAGCCCATCAACTTATAAAATTCCAGATCAAGCTTGCATTGCTCCTCACAGCAAATGAAAAACTGATTCTTTCATCAAACAGAGCCCTCCACCAATCCACTCTGCTTTGAAGCAATGACACAGTTTTTAAAAGAACTACATTTGGCAGGCAAGAAAATTTTGAACAGAAGTACACTTGTTCCACAGAGGTAGTTGATCCTTCACAGGACGACCACTGGTTACGTACCTTATGCTTCACACAAGTGTTCAGTAACTTAGTGAATAAGACCAGGGGACAGGACAGTGACATCACCTCCATCGCTCATGAAGAACCAAACAATATGCTGGCTTGTATTTGAGATAAAAGGTAATTACATTGAAGGAAGAGCAGAAAATCAGTTGCAAACTTAACCCTAATGTTTTCTTGGTGTGATGTGGCACATCCCTATTCTGCACATCTTGCAAACAACATCATTTATGAAAAGCTAGTTTCTCCAGACAGTATGTAAAAGCAGGATCCATTCTACATGCTCTAAACAGTCTGTGAATTATATGTTTTAAAAAAGCATGAAAATAGTTTCCTTTTCATACAGGTACTCCAAATAGATCTCCCCTCCGGTTATCCAAGCACAAAGTCCTTAAGTGCCACTGGGAGGCAATGAGCTTTCAAAAATCAATGAATTTCCAGTTTTGTAGGAGGTTATGAAAGAAAGCTCGTATATTTAAAAAGTAAACAACAAGACAACTAGTAAACTGGAGTTTGCATAAACATTAAGACTTGTGTATTTTTAAGTTAAGTGTACATACAGAGACTCTTAAGTTTTGGATAAACTTCCAATTTTCACTATAATTGAAGGTGGGTTTTTTTTAGACCAAGACGTAAACACCATATTGCCTCCACAATATTTATTTTTGCCAGCTAGATTTCTTAAAGGAACCCGACAGCTTAAGCTACACAGAAGTCTTCAAAACTCAAAGTTCTTATTGTTCAATAAAAACTGGAGTTGTTCACCTGAATTCTCTTGGCTCAATACAGACTTGGCATAGAAGCTTACAAGTTCTGTCAACTTTTCAGTTTCCCTAAACCACATTTTCCTTCTGCTTCCCACTGAAATCCTGCCCCAGACATCAAGCTCAAAAAAAGGAAAACAGATCTTCCATTTGTAGGTCATTTTGGTTTTTTCTGTTTTCACCAACTCAGAAGGCTATGGACCCTGGAGAACAGCTGAATTCTGTGCAATTACTTTTACATTAATAAAAGCACTTGGATCATTCTTGTTTTTATATTTTCCAGCAGAACAAGATGATCTGCAAAAGTTAAAAACATTTGGAGGCAATTTAATACAATAACACCTGAAGTCTTGACTTACTTATAGGAAAAAAACATGTTAAAGGATTATAACTAACTGTCCACTACTCCATAAAGTTTTAGTAGTTTACATTACTTTCCCATGGGATTTTTTCAGTCATTTATAGTTCATTGCTTCGTATGGCTATAGAATCCCTGCTGTGTTAAAAAATGCCAAATAAAATTATATCTCACTCACTGCTTTATGCTATACCTTCTTTTGTTCAGATCTAATTAGTGAAAGCTTGTTCTTCATTTATCATACTTTTAGCTGATTACATTAGGCATTACAATAGTTCTCTAGCTTTCCTTGACAATGTTTGCACCATCAGTGTTACATTTATGGTTGAGGAGGCTCTTTCATCTTAACCCTCTATTCCAATCAGTTCAGGGGGAAAAGTACATACGATTACTCTTGTTCAGCCAAAAAACTTTCGCTTGTTTTCTCATCCCAAAAGTAATTCCACCAGATGTTTTAATTAAAAAAAAATACTAAATTCTATTGGTACTTTCCCTACTTTACCTATCCAAGTGTAAAGAATCACTGCTTTGCAAGCTGAACCATGACATTAAAAACAGCAATTTGAAAAGTACATGCCATCTTTCTTCCACTTTCCCAAAATAACAGATGCAATAATTATTAGCCAGAATTTGAGGCCATAAAAGCATCCATTATGACCTACTTTCCTCAATATACTCAGCACCACGTAAGCCAGTGTATGATTTATGAGGGTTTCCGTAACCATTTTGTCAGGCCGCTTTTCCTCAACCACCACAATGACTTTATTTCAAGACAGCTGTTAAAGCAGCACCTTCTACAGCACAAAACTTGGGATGTAATCTTTTCCCCAGTTCACACCACCTCCCATTCTCCACAAGGGTAAATATAATCCAATCTCATTTAATACCAGTTCCAGCTACCTGTAACTTCGCATTAATACACAAGAACCCAAAAGCCTCTGAAGTCACCAACCACCTTTTAAGTTTTGCTAACGTTCCCTTTCCTTCCACCTTAATCATAAACTATAGAAGTCCTTCAAATCTTCAGTTAATTTTTTAATTTAGGAGCACAAAACAGTATTCGGTTCCTTGTATTTTCCTTCATGTAAGCTTTATTTGGCTCTCAGCAGGCTGTTCAATTTTTGCCACATTCCCAATTTACTAGTACTTTCCACTGCTTCGTACTCGTAAGAGTTAGGTTTTGATTTTGAAATGACAACTCCTTTGTACCATTATAGTCTAGTTACTAGTTTTTATATATAAATGAAAAGTAGGCCAAAATTAATATTTTATAACAGCATACTCAAGACATTTGCCATGGTGCTCCAAAGAAACCAAGTCTGGAAAACAAGTAAGCTATTTCACTGAAAGCTATTCCCATCACTTCTATTCAGCACCAAACTCCACAAGAATCTGAAGGAATTTCAAAATTTAAAAATTAAGAGTTGAATATTCACAGAATCAAATAAAGTTATGGTTTGGAAAGGACCTTCAAAAGTCATCTAGTACAACCCCTGTACAACAAGGCAGGAACATCCTCAACTCAACCAGATTGCTGAGAGCCCTGTCGAACCTGACCTTGAATGTTTGCAGGGATGGAGCATCAACGGCCTCTCTGAACAACCCATTCCAGTGTTTCACCATCCTCATACTACAAAATTTCATTATATGTAGTCTAAATGTACCCTCTTTTAGTTTAAAGCCATTATTCCTTGTCCTGTCACTACAGGCCCTGCTAAAAAGTTCATCCCCACCTTTTTTTTTGCAGCCACCTTCTAAGTACTAAAAGGCCACTGTAAAGTCTACCTGGAGCCAACCCTAGGCTGAAGAACTCAAGGTCTCAGCCTTTCTTCATACAAGAGGTGTTCCAGCCCTCAGAACGGTTTTATGACCCTCTTCTGGACTCAAACCAACACAACCACTTCTTTCCTGCGATACAGACTCCAGAGCTGGAGGCAGTACTCCAGGTAAAGTATCACTTGATTAGAAGGGAAGGACCCACTTCCCACTAACCTGCTGGCAACATGTCTTTTGATGCAGCCCAGGATATGGTTGGTCACCTTGGCAGGACTCCTCTCAAACTCTTCATCCTCCAGTCTCTACTGATACTGAGGGTTGCCCCAACCCAGGTGCAGGGGCTTGCACTCAGCCTTGTTCAGCCTCACAAGGTTCACGCAAGACCACTTCTCAAGCTTGTCCACGTCTCTCTGGACCACAACACATCCCTCAGGCATGTCAAACAACTTGGTGTCATCTGCAGACTTGCTGAGGGTGCACTCGATCCCACTGTCTCTGGCATTGATGAAGGTACTAAACAGTACTGGTCCTAATACAAAACCCTTAGGGACACCACTTGTCACCAAGCTCCATCTGGACATTGAGCCGTTGACCACTACTCTCTGAATACAACCATCCAACCAATTCCTTATCCACCAAACAGTCCACCCACCAAATCCATCTCTCCACTTCAGAGAGGAGGATGATGTGGGAGACCACAAAAGCCTTACAAAAGTTGAGATAGATCACATCCATATCTCCCCCCTTTTCCACAGATGTAGTCACTCCAACCAAAAAAAAAAATCCAAAGTAAGTTTCTAGTATATTATTCACTAGTGAGTCTGAACAGTTTATTTATTCAGAGACCAATGATTTTAAGACTATGTATACCTTTCCCATCTAAGCAGAAATAAAAAAAGCCTACTTGGATCATTTATGCATATGACACTGGATAGGAAATAAAGTTGAAGTTATCAGTGGGGAGCCTGAATTGCTAGATATTTTGTCGTTGGGTTCCCCACACACACACTAAAGGAACTCTGCTTCAGTTCAATTTCAGTTTTGTTTTCAACTAGTATGACAGAAAAAGCTAGAGAGATGTAATATATTACCTGGTTTTCCCACCTTTTAAAGCTAATTGTAAAACTGAATTAGTATCAAGAGTATCAGTTTACCTATTTTTCAGCAAGTAGCTACATAGGTAATGTAATAAGGGGCTATTCCTACATCTCAAAGGCTACTCTAAGTTCTAAACAGAAAATGTACCTATTCCAATTAATGTTATTTCTAAACACTTTAATAAAAATATTTTTGTAAACCATCCCTACCTACTCCAGTCACTTAAAATGGGGTCAAGAAATAATAGGGTAAAGAAACAGCCTTGAGATGGGCAACTAGTTCAACCTCATGCCTTTACATTTATTTCTGGCTTTGGTTCACTGACTACTATCATCAGGGTAGCTGCTTATGACATTCATTGCCTTTGTGATACAAGTCTTAAAGGAGCAATGGATGTTTTGCCTAATTCTGCCAAGCACAAAAATCTAAAGGATATTCACAACCCTTTCACAGCATCCCACAACCTTTCAAACAAGTTTCTCCTAGCTACACAAGGACAGAGGATCCTTTGGCAGGTTGCATGAGGCTCAAGTTTGATTTCAGAGTGAGATTTCACTACTGCTGGTATAACCAAGAAAGTAGCTGTTGATGAAACCTGAACATAAACTAACATCAGGCAAATATGGTTTGTTACTTTATGGTAAGTAACAATCAATAACTTGGTAGCTAAACTCATCTATCAAGATCATCCAAACAGGACATCATACACTGCAACAGCCAGGTCACCCCCAAAAACAATGTATAGCTGGAGGCAAACACCTTTAAGACAGATTATGTTAGTTAAACTCTTTCCCAGTGCAAGCACCAAATGTAGTGATTAAAGGATGTGTGGCAGACATAAGCAACGTGTATAATTAGACAAAAACCCTAGCTTAGACTTAATTCTGCTACCCTGTTTTAAGCACACAGAACAGTGTTTCAAGTAGCCTCTCTCTCATTTTCTTTTAAATACCTGGAGCTTCTTCAATGCACAGTTAATGCTTAACCTCGTACAGATAGGTTTGATCAGTCTAAGTAAGGATCCAAAGAGCTAAGCAGACACTATTTCACCCTTACAGCATTTGTTAAACCCTTATCTCTAGTCCATGAACTCAAAATGACACTACCTTGTTTAACACACTTAATGTTATCTTTATTAACTGTTATAGTACACATTTCTGAGATACCAGCTTGCATTTCCTTTCTCTTATGAACTATTACAAATTAAAGATCCTATTTGTATCTTACATCTACAGTGCTGTCATAGCTTTAAGTAGCTATTATATTTTCAGTTTCCTAGTTGTAACACACTATTTTTATTTCCTTCCCTAAGACTGAGCTGCACTTTTTCTTGTCATTCTTATTCCCTCACTGTGTTCTTCAACCTTGTGGTTTACTTACTACTTTCAGATTTTTTTATAGTCTTCAGCTCACAGCAGAGTCCACAAAGCTATCCAGATACACTGGAGAAAAGGCCAATTCATTTTCTTAAGTCTTAGACTGGTAAAAACACAAGGCTTTTTTAAACAGTTTTTTTGTCTATTTTCAGAATGAATCCATGCCAGTGAACAAGGCTGTGCAGTGCTGCTAAACAACAAATCTGTTTATCTTAACAACAGATACCCCATACATAAGATAGAGTATAAGTACCCATCACCATGCTTCAGCATTACTAGAGAGATCGTAGATCAGATTAGCCTGTTTTCATAACCATTTAACCCTCGGCTTCCGAAAGGACTAGTATTTATCATGTCTGATACATATCCATTAAGAATTCATTTCACAGTCCATTGACCATTCAAAAGCTACTATACTCTTCCAGTTATGGCTACCAGTTAAAACTCAGACCAAATACACTCTTCATTCACCTCAAGGAATTACTTAAAATAGAAATCCAGCAGTAGGGCATTTGTCCCATCTCAAAGTTTAGTTCCAGTCTCTCACTGCACCTGTAACCTTTTAATATGAACTAAGTCGGTCATGTTGGAATAGAATCACAGAAGGACTTGGACAAAAGTGCTGTCAAAATCCAAAACTCCCAGCAGTTCTCACCTTTCACTTAACTCTAAAAACACCCAAGTTCTAAATACTTTCAGATTTCAACCACCACACTTCAGTTTTTCAATGCTGAGCAACTCCCCACAAGTCCCGTCCCAAATAAAACACACCATGTCCCCAATAGCTTGCTTGACAGACTGTCTATTAAATCCTAAGTGTTTCAATTCCCTTTGAGATTTCAATAAACTCTCCTGGAACATGGAGGGAACCCTCATCCCTTTCTTCTGTAGCAGTTCTTGCAGGCAAGGAATACGATTTTTTTCTCTAGTCAACAAGAATACACAAGTATGACTACACCTGCTGCTATATCAAAGGAAATTATCTTCCTATACTTGCTAGAAGTGACTTAATATTTCTAAAATAAAGTAGAGAAGAGACTAGAAAACATGAAAGTGGGCAGGTAGCTAGACAAGCACCTTCCTTGTCTAGACAGCTGTTTAACCACCTTCCTGCCACGCTGCCAAATATTCAAGACACCTTAATATCCTGAAAGGGGACACCTCCAGTAGACCCATTCAGCACATCTGGTAGAAGAGGCCATTCCTCTGGGAAGCAGGAAGCAATGAGGTGGATATACCCAGCACAAGAACAACTTATATCAAGTTCTATACCATCTCTTAAGATCCACTTTTCATTGCCTTTTGTGTGTACATTAGAAAAACAAAATTCAGGTTTCGCTGCCAGTCTTACGCTTACTTATGGGATGTTAGTATCTACCTTAATCCAAGGAAAAAGTAAGGCAACATTTACACAAGCAAAACACAGAGGAGTTCACACAAAAAAAACACACTAAATACTTGTCCAATCCCAACCCCCTTGGAATCTCTTCCCCTTTTAAGCATAGAGGAAAAGGACATACACAAAGACACTTCAGAACTGCCAACATGGCCACAGTAATCAACAAGCCTGCATAACAGTTGCAAATCTTGAGTTACTGAGACTCTCATCTACCATTTGAGTTCAAACAGTACTTACAGCGTTGGCATCGACATCACTGTGTATGGCAACTGTTTTAATCCCCATCTTCTTACACGTTTTGATGACCTACCACATAAGCAGTGACAATTATCAATATTTAAAATATCAATAGTTTAAGAATTAACTACAAAAAATGAAAACTTAGAAGACTAAATACTTACCCGGCATGCTATTTCTCCTCTGTTGGCAACAAGGAGTTTTTCAAAAGTCTGAAGGGAAAGAACGATAAGAAACTTGAGATATGAAAAAAACACAAGGTTTTCTCCCTCCAGAAACATCTTTTCTCCTCCTTTTCCACTAAAGCCCTGATTTATTCCATGAGCTAATGCCAAGATCATCTATTTTTAAAAGGGTTCTGCTGATTTAACAGTGATGACAGATCTAGTAGAGCATACCTTTTACACTCTACCTAGCATATACACATGTTCAGAAGAGAAACAGGTGTCAACTCTTCACACCAGCGTTCCCTGGATCGCCTCACCATGCACTGTGCAGAAACTAGAACTCTACGGAGGCTCTAGGAGACAGTCAAGTTCAGGGAAGAGACATAAGCACTGCTAAATGCACACTGGCCTTCTCTGCCCTAGCATTGCCTAAATTGCATGCCTTTAATGCAGGGAAGACATCCAAAAGCATATTTATCATACTTCCCAGGTCTCTGGTTTCTTTAAAGCTACACAAAGGCAAGGATCCTACATCATGGAAGTATTCTGAAGACCAAAGTTTATAAGCAGCATTCTCTGCTAGACAGATCAAATCCTATACCTATGTTGGCATCCTTCTGGTGGAAATTACCATGTTCCTATGAAAGCTCCCAAACCTACTTTGGGAAAGTAACTATATAAAACCCAAACCCAGCTGATTTTACTGCTACTCAGAGAATGCTAGTGGGTACCCATCATCAGTGCCTCTAATCAGCACAAATGACCTGGAATACAACACTCAACTGTTACAGAAGACCTTTAAAAGACATCCAATTTATAAGGAGAGGTTCCTCTCTGCCTAGGGCATGGAGGGCAAAATACCACCATTTCTACCCTGCACAGGCATGCTTGCTGAGTTTTACCAGCCTTGTCACCAAATGTCACCTGAAGAACCTGGTAAAACCCTGCACTGCTATCAGGATTGTCATACACTCAATACTAAGTAGCAATCAAAGTGCAACAGAACAGCAATTCATATTTAATACAAGCCCTGTAATTCACTGTCACCTTTTACACTGGAGTGTACTTAAGGTTGCAAATCTACCATTGCTATTCCTACCAGGCCTGTAAGAAGGGAATCACAAGCTGTCAGAAGTCAGTACGCCTGCCTTACACCTCAGACAAAAATTTCCCATTAAGGAAGAGCAGTGGAGGACTGGAGTTGAGGTCATTCAGCCTGGAGAAAAGAAGGCTCCTTTAAAGAGATCTTATAAAGACCTAACAGTACCTGAAGGGGGGCTACAAGAAAGCTGGAGACTGTCTACAATGGCATGTAGTGAGAAGACTAGGGAGAAGGGCTGTAAACTGAAGAGGGGCAGATTTTGACTCTACATAAGGAGGAATTTCTTCAATGAGGGTGGTGAGGCACTGGCACAGGTTGCCCAGGAAAGCTGTGGGTGCCCCATCCCTGGAGGTGTTCAAGGGCAGGCTGGAGGGAGTGTTGAGCAACCTGATCTAGTGGGAGGTGTCCTTGCACATTGCAGGGGGGTTAGAACTGGATGACCAGCAGGTCCAAGGAGGTTATTCTCCCCCTGTACTTGGCACTGGTGAGACCGCACCTCGAGTACTGTGTTCAGTTCTGGGCCCCTCACCACAAGAAGGATGTTGAGGCTCTGGAGCGAGTCCAGAGAAGAGCAACAAAGCTGGTGAAGGGGCTGGAGAACAGGCCTTATGAGGAGCGACTGGGAGAGCTGGGGTTGTTTAGCCTGGAGAAGAGGAGGCTGAGAGGAGACCTTATTACTCTCTACAACTACCTGAGGGGAGGTTGTGGAGAGGAGGGTGCTGGCCTCTTCTCCCAAGTAACAGGGGACAGGATGAGAGGGAATGGCCTCAAGCTCTGCCAGGGGAGATTTAGGCTTGAGGTAAGGAAAAAATTCTTCACGGAGAGGGTGGTTAGGCATTGGAACAGTCTGCCAAGGGAGGTGGTTGAGTCGCCGTCCCCAGAGGTGTTTAAGGTTAGGGTGGATGAGGTACTTAGGGGCATGATTTAAGGGATTGGTGGGAATGGTTGGACTTGACGATCCAGTGGGTCTCTTCCAACCTGGTTATTCTGTGATTCTGTGATCTTTAAGGTCCCTTCCAACCCAAATCACTCTATGATTCTACACAGCATAAAAATCTCATTGCTGCCCTTGCTTCTAAACATACAGGGCACTTTTATAGTGCACCTGTTTAGCTGTAAATGCAGGCTGCCACTGAAAGGGACAATCCTGCTTTACACACTTACCGCCTCTGATTTCCACATCAGACCTAGCAGGGATGCAGCTCCAGGACATATCGGTTCACCACACTAATCAAACAGTCCAGTCCTACTCTGCCTCCCACACTTCAAATACAAACACGGGATAAGGAACCAGCAGGCCTCTCCCCTTCAGGGACAGCCTGCAGTTACACCACATTAGGTTAATCAAACTGTGCCCCAAGACATTCAATAGCTCTTTCTCCCTCCCCTACATCAAGAAGCTGCTTTTCATAAGGATTGAGGGGAGAGAAAGCATTGCCACTGCAACAATGGAACTGTTTATCATTCCCACAGACATTGGTTACTTTGGGGAGAGGAAGACAGGTGTAAGAGGAGAGGAAGAAACACTGCAACACCCCAGCAGAAATTGCTACTAACAGACTAGGTCACATATTGTTTGCACTCCTACTCCATATATACTCAAGTTGCCCTTGATCAAATTTACTTTCTCAAAGTCAGGACGGAGCTAGTATCACAAGGCCAGTCTGCAAATACTACCATGTAATAACATATGGAAATTAAGTGATAAAACCCTCCAGGTAAGAACTGCAGCAAGCTTATGTGGCAAATTCAGCTAGACCTGCTGAGGAACACATATGACTGCCACGTACACAGGCACACCCACACCCCACTCAAAAGATGGACCTTTAACATCCTTAAGCAAGCTCAATTATCGTAAGTACAAATACTGCAAGAACACCAAAGGAGGTAGCAATTTGTTTGGAGAGGTTTAAGCTGGGGATCTGGTCTACAACGCAGTGAAAAAAATGGAGGGTTTCCATCATACTCGCATAAACTGTTACTGAATCCAAATTCCAGTGTTCTAGCTATCTAAAGCTGTTCAGATGTACAGACTAGAGAAGAAATTTTAAAAAAATGCTCCCAGATGTTTGGCACTGAAAAGTTCAGCAACTCTAGTACTTCATCGACTTAGTTCTTGGCATATAATAGTTACCTTATTAACCAAGTACAGCCCCAGTCCAAGACAAGACCTAACAGCAAAATGTTAAGAATAACTGGCATTCATTTTGATTTTCTAATTCCACAGAAAAATCACCAACAGCAAGACACTGGACTCTTGTCCCTGCTGTTAAAGGAAAGTCTCAAGTCCAGCACAAGAAAAAAATCAGATGCTGCTTTGAAGTAACATGCAGCATTTTTTTAATGTATTTTCCACTAATTAACTTTAAAAGGTCCAATATCAAGATCTTGTCATTATAAAGACAGTGGAAGTGGAAAACACAGAAAATAATTTAAACTATCTGCAGTAGTTACAGGTTAGAACAATATAGTTCCCAGTTAAGAGAGACCAAATACCCAATTACACCGTCTAAACAATTATGCCTTTAGACAAGGAAGAGAACCTTAATTACGCAAGGGCCTTAAGAATACATATTGCCTCAGAAGGTTTTAAGCCACAGTTTTAGGTACATAATATTTTTCCCTGTACTCTAATACTGTTTCACTCCTGGTTAATTGCTTCTACACTGGCACTCAAGGGCAAGCCTACCAGCGCTGAACTGTCAGCATTCTCACCCTCCAATACTAGCGTACCTTCAGCCACACTATTTTTCCAAGTGTTACTTCAGAAGCCATGCCAAAACAACCTCCCACAAGAAAAGTTTTTCTTGGCTTGTAGCTGTAAACTGAGATTGCTACTGCACAAATCCCAAGATGAGGACTCCCAAGACGAGGATTTACTACTCTCTGCAGGCCTTAAAGGCCCATCTTTATCCAGACTCTAAAGTTCTCACCCCTATGTCAGATCACCTAAATCATGCTGCCATTATTGCATACTTTTGTTTCTGTGAAAAGGTTTTGGCTAATTTAGCTCCCAGATGTTTTAACAAGCCAGTACCTCCCACAACATGCAAAATTATTAATAGTTTCATGATTACAACCTGTTCAGGCCAGTACGTAACTTTCCCAAGCTCACAATCACTTTTTCAACCCCTTAAGGTACGCACTTTAATCAGTATCAAAGCTTGACAAGTATACTGCAAAAGCAGCTTCTTTTTTAGTTTAAAGAAAAGGGAAGAAAAACACGCTACTACATCAGTGTAGGGGTTGTACTAGAAGAACTGCCATTATTAGTAGCAGCACAGGGCAGAGGATAGTGTTAAAAATCTAATGTCAGTTGTATAGTAAAACGTTAAAGAAAACATGTACCTTACTCACCTTTTCATTTGGATCATACAGAGATGAATACAGTTTATGTGAAGTTATAAGGCACCATCTTGAACGCAAGATTTCACACTACAAAAGAAAAGACGGAGTTAAACACTTCTCTCCTGCTACAGTACTCCTGTAAAATAAAACCAGTTCATATACTGACATCTTGAAACTCTTCCATATCCTTCCATTCCTCAAACAAGAGGATGAAAGCTTAGAGGTCAGACCCTCACCAAGCAAATACCCAACAAGCAGTAACCAAAGACACTTAAGAAGCGCTAGATACAAAGTTATTACCTTAGGTATAAATGATTTTTAATAAACTCTCTGCTATACAAGTTCCAAGAAACGCCTACCAAGAAGTTCTCAAGAGTACAGATGCATGTGCCTGCACACACTAGGAATAGGGAAGAGGACTTCACTGCTAGAGAGGAGTTTGGAATAGAACAAGAAATAGACTGGGCCAGTACAGAGAGCAACAATAGAACATACTTCAGATTCTAGTTCAGCTCCCAGTCTTCCCCCATCACAACCCCTAAGTTACCTGAGGACGAGGCCTTTTTTTTCTTATCTAAGACTTTCACTCTGAACTAACTTCCACAAAGACTTGGCTCCAACAGTTTAGCAATTTTCACGACACATTGGGAAAGAAAGCACACAGGCAATTTCAAAGAGAACACAACAGATGATACAGCAGATTTGCAAGTACATCAAAAAGATTCAGACAGGTACTTTTCAAGCAAGTCATTTCACAATGTAATGGCACTTAGTTAGCCACAAAAAAATAATCACATAAATGATCCCACAATGAAATTGCATCTACACAGATACAGATAGTTTGTACATAGGCTTGTTCACCCAGTTGGAATCACAGAGACTTTAAAAAACCTTAATATCGTCTACTATGAAGCACAAAACAGCAACGACTGGCAATTGCCAGAGTTAGCAGCTGCCAATTCTGCTTGAAAGACATGCCTTCAGGAGTTGCATTAATCCAAGTAATAAAGTTTAGTAGAAAGTAAAGGCTCTCCTGTGAGAAAAGCCAAAAAAAAAAAAAAAAAAAAATGAAGATGGACTATACTAGAAAGGAGATCAAACTCATAGAATGACCCGAGTTGGAAGGGATCCACAATGATCATAGAGTCCTTGTATACATATACATCAAGGAAGTATACATTCATATAAAGAAGTTCATTAGATGATTCAGCTGCCCCTTCCACAAGAGGAGTGAACATAAAATAATGGAAAAACTGGCAAAATTAATTTTACTGTAAGCTCAGAGTGAGTCTCAAGTACTAGTGGCTAGCAGTAACCAGAATGAGAACATTCCTTACACTATCCTCCAGTTTGAAGTTCTCTGGTCTGAAGATACATTTCATATCACGGGAAGCAGAAACCAGACAAGGATGGAGAAGGGCATCGCATTTGTGATATAGCTGATGTTATAAAGGAAAAAATACATTTTAATACAAGTCCTGTAATAGAGAACTGAAGGAAGCCTTAGAGCATACTACCTTACATGAGCTCAGACTGAGCTTTGAGTAGAAAGCTGCTACAGCCTCAAAAACCATTTAGATGCCATCATTAGTGACAGACACAGCACACACTGCCCAAGGTAATCTAGACAAATAATGAAGTTTAATTATTCTGGAACAACATCAGTGGAAAGCAACTGTTCTATCCTGGTTTTCTGGTCCTTCCATTTTTTTTTTTCAATTCACTCTCCACAAATAAAATCCAGAATAATAAGCTGAAATGGAAATCATCTTTTTTTCCTTTCCCTTTTTTTTTTTTTTTGCAAGATTATATCCAAAGATGTGACAATACAAGCTGTCTCAGGTATTAAAGGGGGAATATATAATTAAGAACTGAATTCTGCCAGCTGTAACTACACCTACCAACTGGATATTATCACAAGCTTACAGCAGGACTGTTACACCTTCAGGGACTGTACTGTAATATAGACCCTGTCCTAGGGTAGCTGCAGCAGAAGCTGAGTGCACTCCTCTGTTCCAGAATACACACAGTTAAACAGATTGAACCCCTCTCCTCTCAGATACTACTGACTGAGGGCTTGTGGTACCACAGCTAGTCTGAACAAGGTCATACAGGACCAAAAAATCTCAACCAAGTTAGTTACTCATTGAAGAAAGTGCTTGTTGTTAAGGGTCACTGGAGCTCATCTAAACACTTGAAGTTAGCTGGGACAGGGGGTGGGGGAGAGGCAAGGGAGAAAAAGCATCTCACCTTTCTTGTTAACACCTTTATACAAAGGTAGTTTTGAAAGAGTAAAGTTAAAGCAATTAAAAAAAAGGAAAAGCATTAAGCCACACTCACCTCTGTTTTTACACTACAGAACTGGATAGATTCCACATAAAAAATCTTGTAATTGCCTACCCTAATTATGAATCTATGTTTAAAAACTTAATTACCTCCTCCTCCCAACACACACTAGAATCATTTAGAGAACCAGTTTCAGCCCTGAATTGAATGCATCAAGTAATTTCCTAAAACAAATCAAGCATATTGCTCAACTCACATGCACAATTCCAACTCTAATTCATAGTTTTGGAAAGAAGAGACTGTTGGGTTTTTTATGTATCTGTACCAATATACACTAAGGTTTAGGAGCTTGCTTAGTCTAGAATTCACCTCAAGTAAAGGCTCTCTTAAGGTCTGCTCCCAGTCACTATGAGCAATTGAATAAGCACTTAAAAATAAACAGACATTATGTAAAAATGTACAGCCAGGACCACAAAGGAACACTGCTAAACTGCCATTTCCAAATCAACAGCTACTCAAGTGTCACCTGTCTCCCAGGGCTCCCAAGCTCCTGCTATAGGTAGCTTCATTAAAAGCTATACCAAAACCTCTAAAGAACTTTCAAACCACCAACCCAGCCAAGTCAAATTAACCCTCAAGCTACATTCCTAATTGGCTGCCTCCCCAAAACCACACACGCTCAAGGTATTATTTCTCACAAATTCCTCAGAAAAGAGCTCTGAGCGCTCACCTGACCTAGTGACTTTGTTGTATCTCCACAAACTAGGAGAGGGTAGTACAGTCATCAGGTATAATCTATTTTTGTCATGATTTGTTACTTAAATTTGATAAAGCTTTTTATCCTCAAGAGCCCAACACACACCAGAGCTCAATTCTGGGCTTCAGAGTTTCACTTGGAGTTTCCCCACTTCTATGGAATCCTCAAAGCCAGATAGTGTTAATATCTTATTTTGGAAAAGCATCCCGCTTTATGTACTAATTGCATAATAGCACAGCTGAGCTCAGATCTAAGTAGTTTTAACAGTTATAACTTTTTATAACTCAAACTATACAGTACGAAAACATTTTTCACAGAAAGGGTCACTGGGCACTGGAACAGGCTGCCCAGGGAGGTGGTTGATTCACCTTCCCTGGAGGTGTTTAAGGCACGGGTGGACCTGCTAAGGGGCATGGTTTAGTGATTGATAGGAATGGTTGGACTCGATGACCCGGTGGGTCTCTTCCAACCTGGTTATTCTATGATTCTAATTTGTAGAACAGTATGCTCATCACACAGCTATTTTGAAGCCTAGCTGAGAACCTGCCTCCCAGTGACCAGCACAGCCTGAGGAAACCTTTCAGGAAGCTTACGGACACAGAACAAGTTAACCTGTTATTTAGAGATGGCTTATGTGTGTGTTTGTAAAGGTTTGTATGTCCGTCATCAAGGAAGAGTATTTACATGCCATACGGGTCATCTTGGAAATAAACCATTGATACTAAGCTTTCTGGGCAGAAAAAGGTCTCAGTGTTGAAAGCGAGATGCAGACTTCCAGATTTCAGGCAGGAAAACCAACGTATCAACATTTGCTTAAAGAAGTCCAATATGGGAAGAAATGCATATTTTAACATAACTAGAAAATACAGTAAGCAATGCCCAACAGTAACATCTAGAGCAGCATACTGACTTCCACTAGTCGTAAGTTTTACCTCTTCCATCTCCTGCTGGCAATCCTACTAAGTTTTTTGCCAGTATAATTCCAGAAACTCAAGTTTAACCCCTTTATGTTTGTACGGTATTTCCTATTTGCCACAAATACTCCTGAGTAATTATAAATACAAAGATTAGGGATTTTTTTCCACATTTTTACTACACAGCAACAATTCCCAATTTTTTTTTCCCCCAACTCACCGGATATCCCAATCCCCTGTTTATGAACACCTACTGAGAGAGTACATATAAAGCTTGTAAGAAGCAGACACTTCCAAGTATCTGCAAGATTTTTTAATCTACAGTATTGAAAATATAGCTTATTAATACAAGACTGTACAAGTCTTGTAAACAGGAGACTTCCGTATTTTTTCCTCTGATGAAGCACTTGCCGTTCCCTTCTACTGAGTGTTGAACAGCCAAGCACCTGTAACTGTAAGCAGATCCTACTGAGGCCAACTGCAAACAAAAATATAGTACAAGGTTCTTTAAGGTACACTGCACTAGAAATAACTCCTTTCTTACACTCTTACTAGTTTTGAGAACCACTGGCAATACTAAGAGGGAGACAAAATAGATTTCATGTTTTACAACACAGCAAACAAACAAGGAAACATCCATCCACCCAAGGCTTTCTTCAAAAGAAAAACCGATTCCTACACCAAAGTACTTTCTCCCTTGTGCCAGCCCCAAAGGTCTGTACAGTCACACAGTGAACCAGACCAGTGAATAAATCCAGCTCAGAAGATACTCTCAAGGAGTAGGAAAAATGTGTTCTCAGCCAGATTTGAGTCCAGCATATCCACATATTTATTCAAGCAGCAGTGCTGGCACAAGCTGGAGGGAGACAGAAGCCCGAAAGGAATGGCTGTGATCAAGACTAGCAGCTGCAGAAAGTTGGAACATTTCTCACAGCAGCAGCTTAAACAGCTCCACCAAGGCTATTGCCTGTGAAACACATCACATCACTGCAACAATTCTGTGGAAACCATCACTGCAAGTTTGGGCCAGACAAAAAGCACAATAAAATTAAAAAACATACAATATTTCAGAGCACTGACTTTACTCAACATAAACTTTAATGAACTTCTAACATTTTCTTTCAGAACTAAGATTTGCCCATAACAGATGGCACATCATGCTTTGCCCACAGAATCCAAACAACTGCTCCTGAGAGCAAGGAGGAAACCATAAGTCTCTACCTGTGGTCTAATTTAAGAGTGTCAGTCAGTACTCAAACTCGTAGTTTACATACTAGACACAATCACTGAACTCTAGAAGTTTGTTCACCTCCCCAGACTGGTGAGGATTTCAACTCACTTCCCTAACAGCAGATGATACCAATCTTGCTACCATGTCAGCCTAATGCTGCTCTGCTCATAAACAAAGGAGAAGACATTTCCCTGGAATAACAGCATGGTAAAAAAAAAAAAATGTCACAAAAGACAGCAAGGAGCTCCCACAGCTGCCACTGTACAAATAACTTCAAAATGGTAGCTGTACAGAGAGAAACTTGTCATAACTTTTTTCTAACCATTGAAGTAAATCTTTCTACATTGATCGCATCAGCAGTTCACCTTTGATTTCACAATGTACAGTATTTATCACTTTCTCTTACATTATTTTAAACAGTCCAACAGCTATCTCAGAAGAGTTTTAAGACAGAGATATCAAAAGCTATCTCAGACTCATCCTAACTACAGCCTTCTTTAAGCATCAGATCTCCTCGCAGCTCCAGAAGGGCAAAGCACTGAAATTTTCTTCATATTCTAAAGAGAAGCAGCTCTACATAAAAGCTAAACATAAGTTATAAGCATTAGATTAGAAACACAACAATTAATTGAATCCCCAGCTCAGTATTTTTGCTCTGTCCTCTCTCAGGTCACTTATTGATTCTTGCATGAGAGGGGAAAGAGGTTAAGGGCAACCCACTATCTACTAGCTCTTGCAAAAGATACAAGAACTCCAAGCACATTAAAGTCTGAAGACATCAATTATTATTTGCCCATATAAAATATGAGCAGAATATAAAAGAATTTATGAAGGGAATTGACATACAAATTTGTTGGATTAAATCTTTTCTACTATACTGATGTCTTAAAGGTGACATCAATACATGGGTACTAAGGGCTTATCATTTCAGTTACCCAAGTCACAACTGCTGTTAACTAGCTATAAAGACATTTTAGTTTATGACAGTGCCACCAGTGTGCCACTTAAACTGACAGCCAGATCACACCCTTGATAGGTTAGAAGGAAGGAGACAACGCAAGCTTTCACAGGGAGACTCCATAAGGCTGACAGCAGTCTTTGGACTATCTAGGGGGAAGAGAAGTCTTCCACATCTATTTACACATAAAAACAGCTACCAAAAACAGTCCTCAAAGAGCATGAGCCCTCTGTAATTCCAGATCACCGTCTCAAATCATTCCCAAGATTCTTTTCTTCAAGAAGCTTCTCTTGCATACACCTTCACAACAAAACTGGTCTGCTATGCATCTTCCCTGAGAAAGAAATACTTGGGAACGCTTTATATCAAAATACTTTTTCCCCTCTAACCTCTTCTCAAAATGCCTTAGCTGTATAAATCACCTCTGTGACACAATCCCTAAAGGCATGAGGGGAGTTCTTCCCAGTATCATTACAGGGTTACATTTCTAGGGAGAAAGCTATCCCATACCCTTAGGGGTACAAAAGGGTAGAAGTTTTCCCCAAGTCCGTTCTGTCTTCACAGAATCACTAGGTTGGAAAAGACCCACAGGATCATGGAGTTCAACCATTCCTATCAATCACTAAACCATGCCCCTCAGCACCTCATCCACCGTCTTTTAAGTACCTCCATAGATGGTGACTCAACCACCTGCCTGGACAACCTGTGCCAGTGCCAAGGGACCCCTTCCATGAAAAGCTTTTTTCTGATGTCCAGAAAAAAAAAAATATTTCTGATGTCTTCTCCAGAGGAACTCACAGAATAACATGTATTTTTCTTCTCGGGAAAAATAATTACACATTCTTCCTATTGTAAGCAGATGCAGGTATTTTGCACCACTTTTCCCATATACAACCTATGCTGTAGTGTCATTCAGCCATTACTCAACACTTCAATAACGTGGCTGTTCTTACCCTAAATAATCTCTGCTTTCTTTCAAATCACTGAGGTTGGAAAAGTCCTCAAAGATCATCCAGTTCAACAGTCAGCCCAACACCACCATGCCTACTAAACCATGTCCTTGAGTGCCACTCTTGCATAGCTTTTTGAACACCTTCAGGGAAAGAGACTCCAACACTTCCCTGGGCAGCCTGTTCCAATGCTTCACCACACTTTTGGTAAGGACTTTTTTCTTAATATCTAATCTAGACCTCCCCTGGGGCAGCCTGAAACCCTTTCCCCTTGTCCTATCACTTGTTACTTGGGAGAACGGACCAATACCCACCTCACTATAAACTCAACACAACCTGTAGAAGAAATACAGAAGAAAACACACCAACTGTCCTGGAGAAGATATTCCATAGTTAAGGAATAAGGCTTCCTAGAAGTTTAAAACCTTAGTCACAAACACTAATATAGTTCTGCAGTGAGTTTATTGCATTTCGATGAAAAGGAGAATAAAAACCAAAGCTTTCAGTGACAGCTGAAACATCTAGAGCAAATGGGTGATGGTGGGCAAGTGTCACAAAGCAGCAGCCGTTTTTTAATAACTACTTATTGTATAAATAGAAAAAGTGGAATATCTTTGATTTAAGCAATAGTCGATTTAATCTAAGCAATTGTATTTTTTTGGAAGTTGGACAGAAGTCCCGGTAACAGCATGTTTTCTTTCAAACAGCATTTCTGCAGACACTCCATTCTTTGGAGATGATAACGCCTTACGTTCAGTCTGATCTGTGCTGTCCCTTCTTCTGTAAATCACCACAGTTCGTGGCCTTTCCACATCCCAAATCCAAGGTCAGGCAGAGAGCTGGAGCCGGCTCCAAACTAGCAGGAGTTTTGACCGTTGTGAAGTTCATAACAACACCCAAATCAGCCCTTGGAGAGCAACAGAACACGCATAAACTACCTGGGAACGTTTCCAGCTAGGCACCTAAGTGGGAAACATATTGTGCTCTCGGCTCTTGTCTGGCTGCAGAGGATGGATGGAGATCGCTGCCCGGGCCCAACGAAGGATGCTCCCTCCCTAGAACTCCAAAATGAATCTTAAGAGACTGGATTCTCCGGTAATTCTACCACTAAAATCAGCACAAACCCGCACTCTACGCCCCGGTTTTGACAGGCCGCCGTTCCCAGAAAGGCGAGAGCGGGGAAGAGAACAGGAGGCAGCGCGAGACCCTTCGCGGCAAAGGAAAAGCAGGTGAAACGTGAAAGAAAAAGGAAAAAAAAAAAAAAGACAAAACCAGTCAGCCCTGGGTGCACGCGGACGGGATGCGCGGAAGAACGGAGCCCCGGACGCCGCCAACCGAGCCTCAGGGCCCCGACCCGAACCACGCCGGCTGCCCCCGATCCCACCGCCGCTCACCTCCAGCCGGACCCCAGCCCGCAGCGCCGCCGCCATGGCCGCCGCCCGCCGCCCTTTCACCCGCCGCGCCGGGGGCGGGCCGCCAACCGCCAACCGCCGCGGTCGCCAAGGGTCACGTGACGGAGGGGGCGGGGCCGCGCGGCCGTCGCCCGCGGGTATCGGGCCCTGAGGGGGCGTGGCCAACGAGCCCTCGGGGGCGGGACCGACGGGCCCTCGGGGGCGGAGCCAATGGGCCCTCGGGGTATGGTCGCGTGACGGAGAGCCGGGGCCAGGCAGCCCTCGCCAGCAAGCACCAGAGCCTGAGGGGATTGGGGGCGTGGCCAAGGAGCCTTCGGGGGGGCGGAGCCAATGGGCCCTCAGGGCTGGATCACGTGCCGGAGGGGGCGGAGCCAAGCAGCCCTCGCCCGCAGGCACAAGAGCCAGAGGGGATTGGGGGCGTGGCCAAGGAGCCGTCGGGGGCCAAGAGCCCTCTGGTGGGTCAAGTGCCTAAGGGGGCGTGGCCACTGAGCCTTCGGCGGAGGGTCACGTGTCTAAAGGAGGCGGGGCCAAACCAGCCCTCGCCCGTGATCCTCGTGCCTGAAGGGGCACGGCCAAGGAGCCCTCGGGAGCGTGTCCTTGTCCCTGGGGGCGTGGCCAAGGGGTCCTCGGGGGGCGGGGCCAATGGGCCCTCGCGGCTGGTTCACGTTCCTAAGGGGGCAGGGCCAAGCAGCCCTCGCAGGCAGGCACCAGAGCCCATGGGGACTGGGGGTCGGGGCCGCTGAGCCCTCTGGTGTGTCACGTGCCCTAAGGGGCGTGGCCAGTGTGTCCTCGGCGGCGGGTCATATGCCTAAGGGGGCAGGGCCAAGCTGGCCCTCGCCCTGGAGTCCTCGTGTCTGAGGGGGCGAGGCCAAGGAGCCCTCACCGGCGATGGTCACATGCCCGGGGAGGCGGGGCCAACGAGTCCTGGGGGCGTGTCCTTTGTCCCTGGGGCGGGGCCAATGAGCCCTGGGAGTGGGGCCGGGGGCCCCTCGGTGCGGGTCACGTGCCTGAAGGAAGGAATAAATCGTTCTATTACGGGAATGAATTAGCTTAAGCGATAATAAGAACAATAAGAATTGAGCTTAAGCAGATCTGGGCCAGCCTGCAGTTAGAGTGGATGTGATTGCGACAGTAGTTTGGCTGATTTACTGGTTGAAACGAGCAACACGTCGAGTGTCGTGCGTCTTACAAAAACTTGTCTTTGATTGACTCTCCAAGCTAAGGGAAAAGGCAGAAGCAAAGAACAAACCTGAGCTCACCAAGAGGACACAAAAATGAAGGAGATAAAGACAATCAGAGGCTTCTGAAGACGCAAAGAAACTGTGATGTACCTAGCGAGTGGGTGATAAGCTATGATAATGAGTTCTCAGGAAATAATTAATATGTAACATGTTTCCCAGAATCTATATGGATGTGTATGTTTAACGTTTATTTCCTGGAATTTGACCAATATTTCCCAGAATCTATAGAAATATGTATGTTTAACCAGTATTTCATGACACCAAGCTGGGTGGAAGTGTGGATCTGCTGGAGGGTCGGGAGGCTCTGCAAAGGGATCTGAACAGGCTGGACTGCTGGGCTGAGACCAACGGCATGAGGTTTAACAAGGCCAAATGCCGGGTCCTGCACTTGGGGCACAACAACCCTAAGCAGAGATACAGACTAGGAGAAGCCTGTCTGGAAAGCTGCCAGGAGAAAGACCTGGGAGTGTTGGTCAATAGCTGACTGAACATGAGCCAGCAATGTGCCCAGGTGGCCAAGAAGGCCAATGGCATCTTGGCTTGTATCAGAAACGGCATGACCAGCAGGTCCAGGGAGGTTCTTCTCCCTCTGTACTCAACACTAGTGAGACCGCACCTCGAGTACTGTGTTCACTTCTGGGTCCCTCACCACAAGAAGGATGTTGTGGCTCTGGAGTGAGTCCAGAGAAGAGCAACGAAGCTGGTGAAGGGGCTGGAGAACAAGTCTTATGAAAAGCGACTGAGAGAGCTGGGGTTGTTTAGGCTGGAGAAGAGGAGGCTGAGGGGAGACCTTATTACTCTCTACAACTACCTGAAGGGAGGTTGTGGAGAGGAGGGTGCTGGCCTCTTCTGCCAAGTGACAGGGGACAGGATGAGAGGGAATGGCCTCAAGCTCCACCAGGGGAGATTCAGGCTTGAGATAAGGAAAAAATTCTTCACGGAAAGGGTGGTTAGGCATTAGAACAGTCTGCCCAGGGAGGTGGTTGAGTCACCGTCCCTGGAGGTGTTTAAGGTGAGGGTGGATGAGGTGTTTAGGGGCATGGTTTAGAGATTGGTGGGAATGGTTGAACTCAACGATCTGGTGGGTCTCTTCCAGCCTAGTGATTCTATGATTCTATGTAACCAGTATTTCCCAGAATCTATATAAGTATGTAACCAGTATTCCCTAGGATCTATAGGAATATGTAACCACTATTTCCTGGAATCTATAGGAATATGTAACCAGTATTACCTGGAATCTATATGAATTTGTATGTTTAACTAGCATAAAAATCATGTAACCAGTCCCAATGGATGCACATTGGGTGAAATGATTCTTTGCATGTCCAGCGTGGCATTAAAATGAATATAAGCTTAATAATCAAATTGGCATTGATTATTGAGTTTGGCTTTTCTCAGCATTGTGCCTGCTGCACCGTCTCAACCTGAGGGAGGTGACACAGTAGTGACAGTCCTCCAGTAAAGCAGACCTGAACCAAGCTCCTGTGCTATTGAAATAGAAACCAGGCTGGCATGAGGAGTGGTAGGAGAGGAATGCCACTAATCCTCTGTTTCTGATCATCTGCAGGAGTTATTTACTGCCCAGCACACCACACTCCAAGTGAGCTTCTTGAAAAATGACCTGTGCTGCTGTGCTCAGGCTCCTTGCTGCAAGTATCCACCATCTCAGCTGTCAGAGGTAACACAGTGGTGGCAGTCCTCCAGGAAAGGCTCCAGCTGCACAGAGCAGGGTTTGCACTTGGCGTGAGCCTTTAGAGGTGTGCCCAGCAGCTGCGGCTGTATCTGTGTCCAGATGAGTGCCACGGGGTTTGCATTTGTGCATGCAGCAGGGCGTGTGCCTTAGGGGTTGAACGCTTCTGTAGGTCTCGCGCTGTTATGTGTGCATGCACCTCTCCCGTGTGTCAAGCTGCATTTGTGTAAATTATATAGCTGATTTCATAACTTCTGTAGTTGATTTTATGAATGCATAAGCCTGCCATCTGACTTCATCCAAGTTCCTGTGCTATAAAATGCAAGCAAGTTTGGCATGAAGAATGGCAGGAGAGTGGTGCCACTAATCAAGGGAATCATAGGATGGTTTGGAAGGGACCTTTAAAGGTCATCAAGTCCAACCCCCTGAAGGAGCAGGAACATCTATTTCTGACCATCTGCAGGAGCTACTTATTGTTTGCGCACAACACACTCAAGTCGGCCTCTTCCAAAATGACCTGTGCACCTGGTCTCAGGCTGCCTGCTGCAAGCACCCACCATCTCAGCTGTTGGAGGTGAGAGTGGTGCCAATCCTTATGGAAACTCTCATCCCTAGAAACAGGATAGATTTACTGTAATGTAAGTGCATTTTGGACTTTTGTTGAAATACAAGAGGCATAAAGCTGCTTACTACACTGAAGTGTTGAAAATATATGATTCAGGGTGTTCAAATCAGTGTTCACAAGGCAAAGGAACAACATTTTTTTCTTTAAATACCGTTATTAAAACTTCGGTGACATGGGAAAGGAGAGTAAACCTGAGCTTCCTCTTTATCCTCCCTACAGTAGCGAATCAAGACTACTGCTTCTGAAGTGGAAAGGCAATAATCCTTAGCTAAGGAAAGGGGCGATGTCGTAGCCAGTTTGCAACACACTCGAGCCATGCTTTACCACTATCATCCCAAAAGGGTTAGAAGACAGCAAAACAATTACATCCATAGGGAAAATGTATATGAGTAATATAGGTAGTCATATTAGGAAAAAATCATGTGGATTTTAGGTACATACTAGGTCCTCAAGCAGGGTAAGAGAATGTTTCCTATACAGTCAGATGATTGTATAACTGCAGTAACCATTATCAGAGACAATATCACAACCTCAACTCAAGCCTTATGCCAACCCCGACATTTTTATCCCACACCTTTACAATCCTAAATTAATAGTCCCAATACAGGATCAGTACTGTTTATTGCTTTCATCAATGACATACTGAGATCAAGTGCACCCTCAGCAAGTTTGCAGATGACAACCAAGGTATGGGTGACATACCTGAGGGACAGGGTGCTGTTCAGAGGGACCCAGACAAGCCTGAGACATGGGCCCATGTGAATCTCAGGAGATTCAGCAAGGCCAGGTGCAAGGTCCTGAGCATGGGTAAGGGTAACCCTCAACATCAATACAGGCTTGGTGATGAAGAGGTTGAGAACAGCCCTGCCAAGGTGGTCTTGGGGCTCCTGGTGGATGAAGAGTTGGACAAGAGCCAGCAATGTGCGCTCACAGCCCAGAAGGCCAACCATATCCTGGGCTGCGTTAAAGGAAGCGTGGCCAGCAGGTCGAGGGAGGTGATTCTGCCCTTCTACTCTGCTCTTGTGAGACCCCACCTGAAGTACTGCATCCAGCTCTGGAGCCCTCAGCACAGAAAAGATGTGGACCAGTTGGAGCAGGTCCAGAGGAGAGCCGCAAAACTTATCAGAGGGCTGGAACACCTCTCCTATGAAGAAAGGCTGAGTTGAGGTTGTTCAGCCTGGTGAAGAGAATGGTCTGGGGAGATGTCACTGCAGCCTTTCAACACTTAAAGAGCACTTATAAGAAAGAAGGGGATGGTCATTTTAGTAGAGCCAGTAGCTACAGGATAAGGGGTAATCATTTTAAATTGAAAGCAGGAGAATTCAGGCTAGATATCAGGAAGAAATTTTATGTGATGAGAGTATGAAATACTGAAACAGTTTGCCCAGAGAAGTGGTAGAAGCCTATCCCTGGAAACACTCAAGGTCAGGTTGGTCAGGGCTCTGTGTAAACTGATTCAGCTGAGGAAGTCCCTGCTCAGTGCAGGAAGGTTGGACTAGATGAGTTCTGGAAGTTTCTTCCAACCCAAACCATTTCATGATTCTATGATTCTAACATCTCTCAGGCTCTAAGTACCTCCACATCCTGCAGCAAGAGCCAGGACGTCCCAGAACAGCTGGCGTATCCCCGTGCTGCAGGGAGGTACAGAGGAGGGAAGAAATTGCTGGCACCTGGGTTCATCTAAACATGAGCTTGGGGTGTTACCATAGGACTCTTGCTGGTGGTCCTCTCAGTGGAATACAGGTTCCTGCTTGCATTTACACATAATACTGAAAAATTTAGCCTAGTTGTATTATTTTTTAATATTTTTTAGTATTTTTATATATCATATTCTTGTATCAGTACTTACAAAGTGAAAAGAGGGAAAAGCTGTGACAACAGAAAGGAGAACACTAGGCTTATTTCTGCTGTTTGCTGAATTTATGTGAAATGATGAGCTCTTCCTTTCCCTCCAAGTGAGTAGCAAAAATAAACTTAGCCTTGGGTTTCCTCTGCTGCATGTTCTTGCATTTGCTCTGCTGTATTAATGGTGCTTACCACAACTGCACATGTGGAAGCAATGCAAGAAAACTGTTCTTAATATGTCTAAAGGAGGTCACTGTATTTGCAGGAGGTCGTCACAAGCAGATACCACAGATTTTTTCATGACACATGGGGAGTCTTGAAGGTGAAAGAGACCAAGGGTAGAAGGGAAGTACAGACCACGTTGTCCTTCAGTGCAGGCTCTGCATTAAATATATTAAATGCATACAGATACACACCACAACATCATGTTATTGTGCTAGAACAGTATCCTGAGACACCCAAAGTCAGTTCCTCCTGCATGCATAAAGCAAACAGTCACATGGCATCACCAGGGTGTTTTCTTTTCCTCTACAGAATCTGTTTGCCGGCCCTGGTTGAGGGATTGGCAACCACCTACAGAGGGACATCAAAGGAGACCCCCCACGGATGCAAAGGGAAACTGGCTGGGATTACACAGAGGCACCGCAGCAAAGAGAAACTTTGCAGCCAGCTGGGTGCATAAAGAGCTTGATACAGTGAGAAACGGCCTAATGCAAGCCCATTTCCAAGTGAAGTTACAGCAAAATCCATTCGCACATGGAAGAGACTGGGAAAAACTCAAGAATGCTGACCTTTTTTCATTTGCACATGAAGTTTTCTGCTTTTAGTATGATCTGAATTTTATTGACAGGTTTTACTAATGGTCTTTTTGCCACATTTAGGTGAGTACTGCACATGAAATAGAAAATTTTGTGTCTGTAAGAAAAGAAAGATATCTAATAGATGAGGATTATACACAATTACTATCGAACATTTCAAAAAAACAAAGAGAGTTTAACTCAGATCACCATTGCTATAGAAACTGTAGATATAAAAAAGTGAAACTGCAAAACTAAAATGTCTAGAACAATAAAAGGATATGAATTTGGATAAAATCAAAGACCCTAATTCTGCATGTCTGCACATTTATAATATGAGCACATTTGTATTGCTATAACTCTCAATATACTCTCTCAGTTACTAAAGCTATTAACATGCACAAAGTTAACCCTGTTTGTAAGAGACTGGAATACTGGGCAACTTATTCTCTAATAATATGAAGGGATCCTGGGGAACTGTAGCTTTCAATCGAGAATTTTCTCAATCCTTTCTTTATGACAGAAGGCTACCTTTGTCTTCTAACATTACTCCAAATTTAGACAGGAATGATCAATTGTTTTATCATCACCTAATTTTAAGCTGTAAGCCAGCGAGAAAACTGGAGTATTTGTAATCCTTCTGACTTTATCTAGCAAGGAATATATCGTATCAGGTTTATAGAACATGAAATGCATTATGCACAAAAGCCTGTGACTGAAGAAGTCAAAGCTAGAAAACCTCTTTGAAGTATCTGTTATATATTCTGTAAACAGCCTTTGCTTCTATCAGCATTCTGCTCAACGTACTGCAAGAGACAGAAATTCAGCCTTGGAGTCAGCCAAGTCAATATCTCCATGTATCTCTCTACTAAGAACCTACAGGAAAACCTTGGCTGTAAGGAAAGATCCTTCATGTCAGATTCACCTAGGAAAATCAAGAGTCAGAGGTCAGGGGGTTATCAGGCATCCCTGAGAAACACCGAAGTCCCCGCATGGATACTGGAAAGCCCAGGTGGGTCCGAGCTACCAGTTCCCTACTCTTCTCAAGCACTTTAATTTCAACTCTGCACTCCACTGCCCAGGATTTGGGGCTCATTGGGGCTCCAAAGGGGTAGCAAGAACATACTTCTCCTTCCAAGGCTCCACAGGGATGACCCTACCACACACACATGCTTCAAGGGTGGCTTGATTCACACCTTGGCCTTCTGGCCTCTGGGGTGATTTGTGGTCATTGTTTGTCTAGAACCATGAACCTCCCAGTCAGCATCATTCACCTTCCACAGCCATTAGGTCTCCTCAGGGAAATCCTAAAACTCCCTGGCCTCAGGAGCTCCTCAGCAGCAACCCAGTCACCCCAGCGCATTCTTTGGGAGGCTCGACCCAAGCCTCTACCCAGTTTCAGAGTTGGCTTGCTCTGGGACATGATGAGCCCCTTGGCCATGCAGAGAAAACCTGAGCCTCTGCAATCACACAGCTTTTGAGTCTGCTTTGGGAAAGCTGGGATCCCCAACCACCTCAGCCCCTCTGACTGCCAGGCTCAAGGGCTACTCAGAGTGGTCCAGTTCCTCTCCCCGGTATGGTTCAATCCCTCTCCCCAGCTTACTAGGCTGCTCAGGGACATCCTGAACCCCTGGCCTCATGGTTTTCTCATCCTTATGCTGGAGATACCTGCTCTGAGATGCTTTGATTTAACCCCTGCCCAGCCACACGGGCTCCAGTGAAGAGGTTGGATTCCTCTTTGCAGCTATCCTCTAGCCTCTGAGGTATCCTCTGAGCCTTTATCCACCACAGTATGGCCTCAAGGGTGATTTGATCCTTTTCCCACCCTCAAAGGCTGCCACATTTGCAGAGTGAGGGTCTCTTTGTCTTGAGGAACATGTCTGGCTTCCTCTAGTCTGTTTGTTTGTATCAGACACAACTTTTTTTCACATCTTCAGGACGTTAAAAGCCTGTTGATGGAAGCAGAATGTAAAAACTGGGAGTTAAGCACCACCTGCCTCAGAGCTGGCTGAGGCACATGGATTGTGCAGTTCAGAGGGCAGGCAGAGGCTAGGAAGCAGAGAAACTTGCAGAGCATTTCAAGCAGTTTGTGAGAGCAGCCCTAAATGGCAGCAGTTATCAAGAGGGCACAAGCACATTTCCTGAAGACATCACACTTGGCTGTGATGAAGTGATGCCACTTAATGAAATTTCTTATAAGATTAACACAGGAACCACAACTCCTTTGACACCACAGGGTGATGTCTCTGTGAGAATTGTGTTTTTCCTGTGATTTCATGGACTGAAGGGTTCTACAGGACTGCATCCAAGTGGCAGAGATCCAGACAACTGTAAAGAGTTCTTCAGGGAGGAAAAGAATAAGAATGTGAAATTCACAGAGATAATGCAAAGAAGAACCCCAAAATGTACTCTGGGGTAGCCTGGAGGTAAATGTAGCCCTAAAGAAATAGTGAAGGAGACTCATGGACAGGGGAAGACACAGACTGTGTTGATGTAAATGTCTTTCTCCTCAAGAGTCTTGGGGACAGGAAGTTTCAGAACCAAGTAAGCATAATGGCTTCACAGGTCTAAAAGAATATAAACCCACACTCTTGGTTACCCCATTTTACAGAATTTAGCTTTGACTTGGAGCCTTGTTGATGAATTCCTGGAGTTGTCACACTTGTAGGACCAAGGAAGAGTTAGGACAACCACACAATTTCTAGGATTGCTGCTCAGCACTTGTATGATGCTTCCAGGGGTTTTACATACTTGAGAGCACCTGTCCAGGAATCAGAGAAGTCAATTCTAAAATCAGGGAGGTCTAGAGCACTTGCTGAAACGTGTCTGAAATGTATTGAACAACTCCGATACATGGACAAAAACTTGGCTGAGCCCTCTCTGTGGCGCTGTTCACATGGAGTGACAATGAGCTTGACTAGTTGTTTGAAATATATTGCCTACTTGTAATGTGAACACAGTTTTAAACAGGTTTGGATTCTTCCTAAGGCATTAAAAGTAACCCCAAAGACTAAAAACAAATTTGTAATTCCTTTGATTGAAAAAAAAGAACATGTCAGGACTAACAAAGATTTGTGCAATGGCTGCCCAGGCTGTCAAGCCCTGGAAGAGTCTTGATGAATTCCTGCTTTAGTAGTCATTTCCTGAAGGTTTGCTGCTCAGTAAACAGAATGGTATATTTAAATTTAAGATTGTTTTTAGAATTTGTTACTCCTGGGCATGGATAAGCTAAAGGAGATGTTGAAATTGTGTAGAAGAGGCAGTAAGTTCAGCAGGGCTAAATCATTTGTGTGGATTCCAGCCATAGCATGAAAGCTAGGAGCCAGGAAAGACAAGGTCACAGAATCACAGAATCACAGAACAACCAGGTTGGAAGAGACCCACCAGATCGTCGAGTCCAACCATTCCCACCAATCCCTAAACCATGCCCCTAAGTACCTCACCCACCCTCACCTTAAACACCTACAGGGAAGGTGAGTCAACCACCTCCCTGGGCAGACTGTTCCAATGCCTAACCACCCTTTGGTGGTTAGGCATTGGTGGTTTGATTGAGAGGAAAAGAAGCTTTCTTCTTGGTTACATAGAGCAACCACCCCCCTCAGTACAGAGAGGGAAATGAAACATCGAGAGAGAAAAAGGGAACAGGCCTAAGAGAAAGTATTTGCTCAGATCTGTTCTTTGTGGTGGCTCCCAGAACTGGCAATAGAAACAGTCTACAGTGGGTCACATCTTGTCTTGTGGCAACAGCAAAGACATGTTCTTACCCATCTTCTTCTGTTTTCTTCTGGAAGCACAGGGAGTTTCAAGTATGTAAAAAGGAGTTCAGTAAGGTGGAATCTCAAGATCAAGCAGCACATTAACTTAGTCACAGCTCTCTGACACAAAGGGGTCTCGATTATGTGTATTATTCCATCCCATTTTCCTCAGAATGATCAGTATCTTCTGTATGTGGCATGACATATGACACATGGGTGATAATCCTCGTATCAACCATGAGGATACTCTTGGCTCGTCCTCAGTTGCTTTTGAAAGCTATTTAAGCCCCCTAAGTCTTCACAGCTTTGCTCTGATAATCAATTTCTTGATGCCCATGGTTTCATATTCCTCCTTGGATCCAGTGATGACAAGAGAGAACGATGGATTCACCATATGGTGTTAGAAAGTGCCGGATTTTGATAGTTCAAAGGATGGTGGAGCTAACAAAGACCAGCTTTTGAGGCATTGATTTCAGGAGCCGCTAAGCACAAAAGATGATGTTACACACTGAGGGAAGAGCAGTGCCACCACTGCTTGCTCTCTCTCTCTGCTGCCTCTGAGGGAAAAAGAGGTGTTATCCATTCAATCCATGACCCAGAGAGGTAACACAGGAAGGCTATGGTGGGGGTCTGAGGACTTAATTAACCTGATCAGTACCACCTCACCTACACTATCACCCCACAGACTCATTTCAACTCAGGTCTGGCTCATCAGGCCTGATTTGAGCTGCCTGTTCCTGAATTACCATTCAGATTTTCTGGGTTGATCTCAGACCCAGCTCATGACTTTGTCTCTGCCTGATGATGCCCATACCGTTAGTTGAACATGTTGCTGTCACCATCCTACTGGGCTGCTGTGGGACTTCCTTACCTTGGTTCTAGCCACCCTTGGCTCCTGGTTTACATGATCCCTAAAGACTCGCCCCATTCCTGAAGCCTCATCACCCAGATCCCATCTATTGCCAACACATTTCCTCTTCAGCAGTCATAGTGCAGGGTTAACAAGAGTACCAAGTGAATTAAATTTTGGGCAGACTCTAGATTAGTTCAGGAGAGGCTTCAATACCTCATTAGCTGGCTGGGCTACAGATCTGAGGAGTACTTCCAGGAGCCAGTTGGATTGGCCAATATCAGAGCTTTTCATAACCAGTACCTCTTAAAATCTGGGGTGTTTTTTGGTGCAAGGTCACACCATGATGGGAGAGAAGGCTGTGCTGGAACCAGAGTGCCCTCATAAGCCCTAATTGCCTCTCCACATTTCATGTGGAGCCAGACACTTCCTGCAGCTGCACCTTGGAGAATGGGCACCAGTTAGACTTCATCTCATCCAGACCCAGCAGTGGGGAAGGAGAGACCCTAATTTTGCTGTGACAGTGCTGATCCCTCAGATCTTTTCCAGAGCTTTACCTGCTGCTCTTTCTGCCTGTTCTCCAGCCAGCAGTGGTTCTACACTGGAGTCATCCCCTTGTTGCTACAATAGAGTCAGTTGATGCTCTGGCCCCAGCTCCTGTCCCGCATTTTGGAGTGCGCATTATGCTCTCCATAGGGTCATATGTGGAGGGACTGAGGAAGAGAACATGATGAAGGCTAAGCCTCACTGGTAGTGGTCTGCCAGGTCAGAGTTTGATTAATAATTACAACAATGCACACAAACAGCAGGGATATCCATAGTTACACAATTAAAGGACAGATAACATAAGTACAGATGGGGGTAGAACTTGTCCTGTTGTCCTTGAGGACACATAAAATCCACCAAAGGCAGAGGAAAAGAGCAGCAGAAGAGCCGCTATTCAGCAGAGAGTACATGCAACTGTTTAAAAGACATTCTGAGTGTGACCAGGTTATTCACATGTTTAGAGTTAAGCGTGTACTTAGGCTTTCTCCTAAACAGAGGCCTAAAGGCAGTCAGAATTTGACCCAGATCACACAATGGTTTGGTGAGACTGTAGGAAATAATCTCTGGATACTCTGTCTCTCACTCCAGCCAGTCAATCGTAGTGGTTCTCTCAGCGATCTGACTAGCATAATCCTGGGGGAAACAGTAGGAAAATAAAACAGGATTTCCATTTTATCAAGATAAAGCTGTAGCCAGAGCTGATAACAGGTTACCTGAAAGAATGCTGGTCATGTAGGCTTAGTGATTGTTGCTTAATTTGTTTAAGCTGAAAAAGCCTATTTCTACAGTGGAATACAAATTAGGGTAATTATGTTGTGATGGAGTAATGTATGTATAAGATGAAAGCCTTTCTTCACAAAAGCCTCTTCATCACTTGAGTAGAAGAAAATAAAATCCTGCCTAAACAACATGTTGTTTTCTGTATTTCCATTTAAACAAAAGAATTTTTTAATCTTTTTTTCCCTCTCTATATTGTTGCATGTCTTGGTTTTCTAAAAGAACTTTTACTTTTCACAACCTCACAATTCAACCCTCCAACATAAATTCCAATATGTGAATATAAAAGGCCAAGGTAAACATAGTAATGTATAATTGTTTCTCAGTCTCCATTTACTATTATTAGCTGAACATCAAAGTTATATATTTTTTACCATCTCCTGACTGTCGCAGTTGCTCATAAGCTTTCTTCTGTCTTAGTACTCTATATGCATCATAAAAACACAATGTACAATGATGTTTATAGTACGTTACACTTATGAGATACAAGCGTCATCTAGCCCCTTTGTATTTGCTAGCACTACTGAATTCTCTCAAGAGTTGAAGTTAGGTAATCTCATAAATTACTCAGATAGAAAGCTAAGCATTGTAGATATATATGTATCCCTGGTAATTGTTTTTCTTTCAACTCATGGATGCCATCATTTCCACTTTCTCTGTGAACTGCATTAATGTTTCTCATAGGAAATCTTCTAAAGTATTGATGTGAAATGCTTATTGCACAGGCTTACACCTAATCAATGCACGTGCACAACTGCACACTTATCCAAATGATTTTATCCAGACCATCCTTATTCACATAAGCAAATCTTCCTGTAGTTAGTTCCAGTGAATTGCTGTGTGACTAAGACCTACTTGCAGAAGTAAGAATTTGCTGGATCGTACCCTTAGTTAACATGACAGGTGAGAAAATTGATTTCCTTGTATGGGAAAAGTAGACAGTGTTAAAGTGAATCCACAGAGAATCATTATTCATTCTCTTCACACTAGAATTCAAAACCAGTATTTGAAGTTTGGGGAAATTGTCTTAATTAGGACTATTTTAAATTATGGCAATTTAAAGGCAGGCGATTTAATTACCAGGGAGACAGATCAAAGCAAATGCTTGAAATGGACCCTTTAAAATGACTCATCAAGGAAGATGGAATTTAATAAAATAAAGGGGAAAAGAAAGTAAATATGCAGATTGCTCAAGTACTCCCCTCCCAGGGAAAAGACTCCATCCCTTGTCTTCATATGGATGACTACAAAACCAGTCGTACTTGCAAGAAATAGATATATCAGACCTGGTATGTGGACATGTGCAGAGGAAGACAGAGAATTGCTACTATCTCCAAAATAAAAGGTTGTTTTCCAGGTTATTTTTGCAAAAGTAAGGCTGGTATCTACACACAGTTACATTGCTCTGTTTGCAAGTAAGGTTAGGTATCCGAATTATAGCATTTACAGCTGTGCTTGACTGAGATCTAAGATGGTATCTAAAAATGGCAGATGTATAATTGTACGTGCAACAGCACGGAGCCACAGTGACTGCAGGAACCCAGGCAGGGGGCAGATTTGGTCTAGTCGTGCCTACCCTTAGTAAGGTACACACCTGCCAACAGCAGAAAACAGTCCTCATACTTCTGCATGTGGATGCAGAGGGAGCTAAAATTGCTCAGTGCTTTCTGTGGGGACCTGTCACTCTTCCCTTATTCGTGCTTTGTTCTCATTTGTTCATGATGCCTGGTAATGTGGGTTAAAATATATTCATAGAGTCTGTAATATTGCAGAGTGTGGTAAGTATGAGAAGACTAAATCACTAAATCACTAGATATCCATCTCTTTTGTAAAAAAATTCTTTAGTCTGTTACTACTGTGATTGCTTTTGATACAGCCAATAAATTGAAGGCCACTAAACATAAGCCATAATATGGCTAAAAAGCAATCAAAATAATTAGTGAAGTTTTAGGCTCTTAAATGATCAGGAAAAGTCCATTGGCTCATAGTAAGTCTAGGCGATATATAAGTAAGTTTTCAAGCATCGAGTCTGTATTGCCTTTTTTTTCCCCTTCTCCTGAATGAAAAGTCTGGTGAAGTATGCTGTATTTTTATTACGTAATTTGATGAGAATTTGATTGAGCTTATCTTGTCTCCTTCTGACATTAGAGCTAAAGAGTCAAAGCCTACCCTGTGGAATTAATTTACAGTATTTTTATCTCTACTCTGAAATAAAGAGAAGGTTTTCTCCTTTTCAGTCCTCCAAAGTGATGGCTGCAGTCACACATGTCATCAGGCAGCACCATCGCGTCCTTAGTGTAGAGGTATCACACCTTTCTGTAGGGCACATGTTGAGGAATAATATTCAAATGTTTTGTAATGATGACGCCCTTAGGCTCAGCTCTGACCTCGAGGAGATCTGGATGGCTATTACCATAACACACTGTTATCTTTTTATAAGATTATTCTGCCCTCTGAACTTTCCACTGACATCCCGTGGGAGTTGCCCCTGTGTATCTGACAGCTGAATTGGTCCTCGGGGAATTTTTAGCACATGGAGCCATGCACACAACTTTGGTTAACAATAACATGTTGCTATGGGAGCTTTGTGCATGCAACTCCCTGCTTACTGTGACGAAAATTGCGCTGGAAGGCATATGTAAGTATGTGTAGTATTAGCCTAATTATTAAGTAGAATTAGAATCTGCTCCTCTATGAATATCAACCACAGAAGGAGCATAGCGTAAATAAGGACACTTGCCAGCAGTGGCTGAGGTGCTTCTTCTGCATTCCGTTAAACAGAAATCACATCCATAGCCGGGAGACTAATTATTTTGGAACCTAAGGGAAATCCAGCCTATATAAGAGAGAGAGTGATCTGCAGTTAAGGATCAGTGAGCCAGCTAATGGCTGGTTAGTCAGGAGGGTACAACTCCAGAATGTTAATAAAATGTGTCTGAAGTCCAACACCTCAGGGAAGAGGCTGAATGCTGTGGAAGATACATGGAGACAGAGGCTCTGTTGTTTTCTACTGCTGAACTACTTCTTTAAAGCAGGTTTTAAACCTGTTTTGAGACTTGTTTATGAATTTTGAAATACCAGCAGGATAATAACACAAAATTCACTGTGGCTGAAGCAAATCCAGCTTATAAAAGCAAAATATGACTGTTTTGTGAAGTGCATAAAACATGTTCAGGGCTTGCTGCACAGGTGTGCTGTACGGTACTCTTCTACAGTGGAGGCTTGGCTGGTTTTCATCATGCCCTCACTAATATAGATTATGACTTATTAACCAAAACAGCATGTAACATTTTAAAATATGGTATAAACGCTAGCTATTTAATCTTCACAAGAAATAATTCAGGTCAATACCATGGATTTTTTTTTGTGGATGGAGAAAATAAAGTAGAAATCAGTTAAAGGTTTTGACCGAAAAGCCTGTAGGTAATACCAAATTGCTCCTTAAGATGTATTACATAAAATAGTTGTTATATTATTCTGCTTTATATAGTGCAGGCAGCGGTGGAATAAGTGCTGCAGACTAATATATTGGTAAACACAAGAGAAAACTTTGCTCTTTAAAATGTCCCCTCTCAGAGGACCAACTGGTATGATTCTATGCACCCCACACCCCGGCGTGCCTGGAACTGAGGGACACAGAATGGACCGTACACACCTCAGAGGCCTGAGCAACAGGGAAGCTGCAGGAATAGCTCAGCGGCAGGTGACAACACAGCTCTTTGGGGTACATCTGGAAGCAGATTTAGCTCTATGTCCCAGCCACAACAGCCTTTGCCACTCCATCCCTTCATGATAAAGCAGGAAACTATGGCTCAAATCGCTCTGGCCATCACCCTCTCAGAGAGTCCTGTCCAGCATGGAGCCTTTTTATAATCATGGGAATAGGCAGATATGTGTTTTGCAACACTTTTACATCTCAAACCACAGCACCAGTCACTTTGCTTAAATATCTTCGCCACTGGAGGAATCATAATAGTTTCCTGAACAATAGGGACACCCATTTTTTATCTGAGAATAGGGCTAGTAAGACTGTGATGCTGTCCCCAAAGCATTCTGTAGTGTCACCCTCAGAAAAGCAGTTCTCATGGAAAGTGACACTTTTTACAACAGACCTTGAAAATTACTATAGCCATGATTAGTATGATGCTGTTGACAGCAGCCTTCTGCAAGTCATAATATCACGTGAGTAGTTCTTGCAGTGCAATCTCTTCTTCTACCACAGTTTATAATGCATACTCTGATTGCTCCACCTCCTCCTCTACTTCTGCTACCAGTTCTTGTAGTTGTGTAGTTTCTTTTCCAAAAAATATTTTGGAAAGGAGGAAAAGATTTTTATTCCAATTATCTTATTATTATAATATATCCAGTACCTGAAGGGGTCCTACAAAATCACTGGTGAGGGACCTTTTTACAAGGGCATGTAGTGATAGGACTAGGGAGAATGGCTGTAAATTGGAGAGGGACAGATTTGGACTAGACATGAGGAGGAATTTATTCACAATGAGATTGGTGAGGCACTGGGACAGGTTGCCCAGAGAAGTTGCAGATGCCCCATCCCTGGAGATGTTCAAGGCCAGGTTGGATGGGGCCTTGAGCAGCCTGGTCTGGTGGGAGGTGTTCCTGCCCATGGCAGGGGGGCTGGAACTGGATGATCTTTAAGGTCCCTCCCAACCCAAACCATTCTATGATTCTATGAATCACACTGATACAAGAACCCAGCTGTTATCAATAGAGTTACTACAATTTATAATACCCTACCTAAACTTGCTCTTGAGAACCCACAAGAAATATGTGTCAGCAGGTATTTTTGCGTTTTTCCACTTCTGAGAACTGAAATATTTTAGTATATTAGTCTTTTTACTTAGAAAATGTGATATTTAGATAAAATATTTTTCAGGAGTTAGGAACACTTCAGAATAAATGAGCGTATGTGAATATATATTTATATACATATGCACACATAACAAGATGGTAAGAGAGCTCTACAGATAGTCCAGAGCCACTGAAGGACTTCTGCCCTATTGAGAAATATTAAGTGTCCAGTTTGCAGGGTTCAACAGTGGTAAATTTTAACCTAAGAAGGGAAGTGAAGTGGTCAGACCATTGTCTCCACATTCATATAGTGTGATGCCAGATCAGACGATGAATTTGCATATGCAAGGAACGGGACAGTACCAGCCTCTACTGAGGACTCTTGCCAATAGCTGTGCCACTAAATGGTATCTTTGTTACATGTTGGTGGTGGTTTTTAATACCAACCATTTTATCACACCCCTATAGAGATTTGAATTAAAAGTGTCCAGAATATCCCATACAAGCAGTAACAGACACAGATACCAAATACAGTGTAGGAGCTTTAAGCTTTATTTCCGCATTCTCTTGCCTTCAATAACCTCTGGCATCTTTTTCATATTTGTAATCCCACGTTGGTAGAGATGGACATAAATTTGAAACAACACTTTGGCATAGTTCCCAAAAAAATGAGTTCACATGGTGAGAAATGGATTCTTAACAGAAATTGCATGTTTGTAATTTATTTTGACCTGTTTTCATTTCCATGTCATTCGTAATTTGGTAACAATGAAGTCTGCAAGAAAAACTCTTTGGGGTTTACAGTGAGTCTCTTCCAAAATGCAGTCTGTGTGTTTGGTATTTGAAAACACAGCCACAGCTCAAGAAGCTTCAGAGTGACAGGAAATCTGGACTGAGTTTTCGAAAGTGGAAAGTGGAGATTCCCGTACAGAATTGGGTGTTGGGTTTCACAGCTGCAGTGGGCTGTCCTCTGACTGGGAGAAACCAGCCAAAAACTGGAGCTTGCCTGCCTTACTGTGCTGACAAGGAATATCGCCTCCTGTTATTTCAGCAATGCCATGGTATATTTGTTATTTAGAGATGATGTGAGAGATCCTGATTTCCTAATTAGGAGTGAAAACAAAGGACTACGGGCAGTTCCTTGCTCTCAGCTACCTATAACTGTCATTTCTTCACCTCTTCTGGGCTGCGCTAAGAAGTGTTTAAGTGGAGAGGATGACATCATGGTGCATTTCTGTTCAACTAACTGCCCCAAAAAGTGCCTTTACTCAAAGTGCTTCAAATTCCTGAGCAGTCTAATGCTATTGGCTTGACTTGCAACTTCTGCATTAGGTCCCTGAGGGCACCTTCAAACCCTACTGTCCCCAATAGGTATCCCAAAGTCCTCCATAAGCACCACCCCCACGCAGGCCACTGAACTCTGTTTTGGCTCAGCCATGGCCCATCCCAGCCCCGTCACTGTGCTTACTCTGGCCAGGGCTCAGCCGAGCCTAGTGGGAGCTTGTCTCCTCCGCTCACCACTTCCCAAAAATGTCAGTGGCTTTCGGTGGCCTTGTTACCACTCTGGCTCTCTGCCCATGGGACGTTGCACACCAAGGGTCACGGAGAGCCATGGGGTCCCTGCAGCGCTCCCCTCCCCTCATGGGGCAGCCCCATTCCTGCTGCACCCCACAAAACACCTGTTTTCACAACAGCCCTAAATGAGGAGCTGGAGATAGTAACTATCAGTCTTACCTGAACCAACCTGAAATAACTGTAGTTTCCTGTGCAAACTGGGCTCTGTACCTTCTGATGGGGAGTTTAGGGAAGAAAAATGTCAAACTTGTCCTTTTTTCACCATTGTGATAATGCTCACAGACACAACCGTACAGGCAGTTCTGTGTGTCCAAGTAGTTTTCTGCCCTATGGAACTGGAGTTTCATTCAGTGCCTGTTTCTTTTCCACTTCGCTTTCACCCTGTTCTTCAAACTTTGTGTACTGTTGTAATATACATGTTTCATTATCTCTGAAACCATGGTGCTCTTAACCCTCACAAGGGCTGAAGATCTCATCCCTCATAGCTTCTGTTGATGAATCCTAAAATTTGCGTGGATTCTGATGGCTTGAGGGCTTCTCTCTGAGAAGCTGACTGAGATCAATTTGGTCTATTTTTTAAAGAACTTTAAGTTCACTGTACTCTTCTCTAAACCTGGATGTTTTATTTCCTCCACTGTTCTTACCTGCATTACTTAAGGAAGAGCATTGTATCTCTAGTCTTCCATTAAACATTGTCTGTAGTCCACACTTCGACAGCGGACAAGAAAATATGTTTTCAAAGACCAAACTCCAATAACCATAGAATCATAGAATGGTTTGGGTTGGGAGGGACCTTAAAGATCATCCAGTTCCAACCCCCCTGCCATGGGCAGGGACACCTCCCACCAGACCAGGCTGCTCAAGGCCCCATCCAACCTGGCCTTGAACACCTCCAGGGATGGGGCAGCCACAGCTTCCCTGGGCAACCTGTGAAGTTCATCTTTTAGTCCATTCAACTTCCTGGTCTGTTCTGCTCAAAAATCTACTTTCTCGCAATCTGCTCAAAGGCATTTTTTACTGGATTTTTGATTCTATGGACTAAAGGAGGGGAGTTATGAGGATAAAATTTGACAAAATAGTTCTTTATTGAAAAGTATCTGTGAGTGATCCACAGGAGGTCAGTTGAGATTCGGCTGACCTGCCAAGCCTTGAAAATTGTAATTAATGCAGAAGCGTGAATTGTTTTTCATCTGCATTGGGAAAGAGCCATCTGCCATAGGTCTCATCTGCATGGAGAACCGGAGAACACTGAGGGGTTCAGGGCTGTGGGTCCATGTTGTATTACCTGCCCCACAGCAGGGCTTGTGCTCAAGGTGCAGACGTGTGGGGTTCCAAGTGCTTCTCTGAAACACTGAGCTCTCTGATCACCAACTCACATTGAAAACAAGTGAAGGATCACACCTATTTGTAATATCTTACAGGTCTAGATCGTGACTTTTATGCTCTAGCACATTACTGTTCAGTAGACATCAATTTAAAAACCTACTATGCAGTGTTTTTTCCACATTTGTCTGCATCAGCTAAGATCCTACTCTTCTCAGCAAACTAACCCACTGTTTCTGTTCCTAATGGACTTGAATGATGTTACATGAGCTAACTTCATGTTGCTTACATAGAGAATTAAATGTATCTCAATTCTGATTCCTTTCAAATGGCCTTTTCCTCTTTGTAAGTCTCCAAAAGATCTAATTTGGGCCTCATCCTTCCATCAATCCAGTATAATTCCCATTAACTTCTGTGAGCGTGCCCCACTTGAAACAGTGTCAGGACATAGCACAGGCCAATATTGTATTATTGCAGAAAATTATAACATATCATCTTTTTTTTTCCAATACACTTACTATTACTTTTTTTACAGACTTTATATAGCCTGCAGAAGGCTCTGAACTTATTTAAAAACTTGTTGAAGGTCTAAGTTAATGTATCTAAAACATCTATTGTTTTCAAATTATTACCATTCTAAGGACATTACAGCAATAACATCTTTGTTCCATAAACTATACTGATTTTCTTAGTACTTTCCACATTTGATCTCTTAATAGCTTTTGCAAAGTCTCTCACAGTTAGTGAGAAAGGAGATTCCTGTTGACAGCGTATTGTATTGCTGTATTTACATTTCTGCCTCAACCTCCTTTCTGGGGCAGGTGTTCTGAGATATATCACCCTCACACGGCAGATAAATCTGTTCACTTCCATTTCAGTCATTTTCATTTTTTCCTCAGGTGGGCTTTCTTTGCCTTTTGTGACACAGCATCATTATGGAAGGAGATACTAAACTTGGCATATTTGTAAATACGTCTTAAGCGTAAACATATGGTTGCCTTTCAGAATACACCTGGCACATCTGAAGACTGCAGCTACTGAATCATTCGAATTAAAAACAGTGGTCCTTTCAGCCTTTCTGGAAATTGATTTTGTTCAGGTGTATCCATCTGTTGGGGGCAGATGTGAAATACGGGCATTTATCCATATTAATTTACAGAAAAGGAAGCATAATCCTCCTTCCCAGCTACAGAATTTTATTTGAGTGTGTTATTTTCCCCTTACCAAGGCATTTTTGAGTACCTACAATCTACTGCTGACCCCTGCTCATATGTTAACGCACCAGGTTCTTACCTGAGCAAGTTCTGTATTTAACAACGTGTTAAATTAAAGAGGGTAAGTTCACTGAATCCAAGAAACTCTCAATATGGAGGATAAATACGCTCTCTTGGTTCTGCTTCCTCAAGTATATGTTGGCTTCTGCTTGTCAGATATGCTATATAATAAGGCAAAACTAGAATTTTTTACTGCACCATTGCCCTAGGGATAAAAATGGCATCAATATGTGATTTCAATGAAATTCTTCATTTGGATCCCTGTGCAAGGCTGTCAGCATGGCTGGAACACCTCACTAATCTAGAATGATAGAATGTCCTGAGTTGGAAGGGACCCAAAAGGACCATCAAGTCCGACTCCTGTCCCTGCACAGGACAACCACAAAATTCACACCTTGTGCCTGAAAGCATTGTCCAAATGCTTCTGGAATATTGTCAGGCTTGGTGCCATGGCTGCTTCCCTGGGGAGCTGTTCCAGTGCTCCAGCACCCCCTGAGTGAAGAATATTTTCCTAATATCCAAACTAAATCTCCCCTGTCACATCTTCCATTCCCTCAGGTCCTATCATTGACAACCAGAGAGAAGAGATCAGTGATTGTACCTCCTAATCCCCTTGTGAGGAAGCTGTAGGTCATGATTAGTTCTTCCCTCAAGTGTCCTCCTTTCCAGGAGGAACCGACCAACTGACTTTAACTGCTCTTCATGCAGCTTCCCCTCTAAACCATTCGCTATGGTAATCACAGAATCACAGAATCACCAGGTTGGAAGAGACCCACTGGATCGTTGAGTCCAACCATTCCCACCAATCCCTAAATCATGCTCCTAAGCACCTCGTCTACCCTAACCTTAAACACCTCCAGGGACGGTGACTCAACCACCTCCCTGGGCAGACCGTTCCAATGCCTAACCACCCTCTCCGTGAAGAACTTTTTCCTAATCTCAAGCCTAAATCTCCCCTGGCGGAGCTTGAGGCCATTCCCTCTCGTTCTGTCTCCTGTCACTTGGGAGAAGAGGCCAGCTCCCTCCTCTCCACAACCTCCCCTCAGGTAGTTGTAGAGAGCAATGAGGTCTCCCCTCAGCCTCCTCTTCTCCAGGCTGAACAACCCCAGCTCTCTCAGCCGCTCCTCATTCTTGGCTATACTTTCTATCTAGTTGGAGAAGCTACCATAGCTGATTCTTGTTTCCCTGCAGAGGGAACCATGGCCTAGAGTAGCAGACAGACTGGAGCATCATCTTTAATGGCTGAGAATGGGACGCAGATGTCACACCAGGGCTTGCAGCCTCTTGTCCAAGACAGGTTCCTGATTTATTAAGTCTCCAAACATGTACTCCAAATACATGTCTGTACTCTACAACTATAGAGGTACCCAGATGAGGTTCAGGAAAAAAGCTTCAGCATAGGATTTGCATGGGATTAATGTCCCTTAATCTAAAAAGTCATGTAAAAAAAAACTAATTGCAGAACACATTGTACGTGCCCCTGCCCATCACAGGGGTGTTGGAACTAGATGATCTTTAAGATCCCTTGCAACCCAAACTGTTCTATGATTCTATGATTCTCCTCATGTCATGAGTGTGCAAGATGACACTTGAACACACTTATTGCACACAAGAGCATGTAGAGCTGTGCAAAAACATAGTAAAAGTGATGGGACACCAGGCTACAGGCTGTCCTTTGCCTCAAAAGATCCAGTCTCATCTCTTTAACCACAGGCTTGCAGGCACTGGGGAGTTACTGAGTTCTGCTCAGCTTCCCAGGATTATTTATGATTTTGGCTAGGTGTCTTCCTTCTTCTGGCTGACTGCCCTACTCCCTAAGCTTTTATTTGATGTTTACTCTTGCCTGCCTTCCTTCTGACCTCATAACTCTTGCATTCCTGCCTCTGCCACAAGCCAGGTGTAAAAGATGTGGCCCCCACTCAGCTGCTCTCCACTTACAAGTCTCCCCAGGACAGTCATGATGTACCCCTTAATCCTAAAGCAGCTCCCAGATCACTTCACTTAAAATTTCTCCCTTATCACTCAGACTGTCTCTGAAAACAAATTCAGACTCCCAATTCAGTGCAAATTAGGCTGCCGAAGCCCTAAGGAGGGTTGAGGGCTAAAGCACTGCATTTCCAACCCAGCTGTGAGGAGCTCCCTGGTCAGCCCTGGGGGTCTGGTAGATTGTCTTTTGAATTTAAACATTTAACTTAACTCCATTTTTTTTAACACTCCTATGCATCCAGGCACCTAATCTGCCTGTGAAACCTATTCAGGAAACAATAAGGTGCCTTTCGGGATCACACCAGCGTTGTGCCTGCTACTGCATTCAGAAACTGAGCAGCCAGTTCCCTCTTCTCCCACTGCCAGCTCTGCTATCCAAAACCCCTTGCCAGCTGGAGTGTGGTGACCATAAAACATTCAGCACTGAGTGATACATGATCCCTGAGGACACTGGTTCTTGGAAGGAGAGGAGCTCCTACCTCCTTAGATGATTCCCCAAGGGGTGGATTTTCTTTAATAGTTTACTTTTTTTTCCCCCGTTACTAATTAGTAAACCTCACAGTACTTTGTAGATGCAATATAAGGGTTTCAGCATTTTTAAGGTACTATGTAGGTATTGTTAAAATCTGTGAGGGAGAACACTTGATTTCTCTATCAGTATTATAGTGCAAGCTGCATTGTGTTTCATCTATTATTTTGTAAATTATTAGATTAAATAAACGTTTCTTTCAGTCCTGGTGTGTACTGAGATTTGTCTTTTCCCTACTCTGCTTTTGCTTCACATGAGTGATTTTGCCTTTGCCTTTCTCCTTTTCTAATTTTTGAGTAGGGGAAGAAGTGATTAAAAAAACGAAACAAGCAGTCAAATGGAAAATATAATTTTATTCAGGTATAAACAGAGTTGAGGAAGAGACAAATGCCTCTTTCTCCGTCCTTACTCCCAGGTAATGCAAATGATACCTGGGAAAATACATCCGAATGCTGCAATGTTCTCCAGGCTGCAGTTGCTTTTCTAATAGCTGTGGAAAAAATGTTAGACTATTCTCAGAAGATCAGAAAGGTGATACTTCCAGTACCTGAAGGGGGCCTACAGGAAAGGTGGGAAGGGACTTTCTACAAAGGCTTGTAGAGATATGACTAGAGGCAATAGATTTAAACTTGAAAAGGGCAGATTTAGACTAGACATAAGGAGGAATTTCTTCATCATGAGAGTGGTGAGGCACTGGCACAGGCTGCCCAGGGAGGTTGCGGATGCACCATTCCTGGAGGTGTTCAAGGCCAGGTTGGATGGGCCCTTGAGCAGCCTGATCTGGGGGGAGGTGTCCCTGCCCATGGCAGGGGGTGGAGCTGGATGATCTTTAAGGTCCCTTCCAACCATTCTATGATTCTATGATTCTATGATTCTATGATTCTATGATTCTATGATAATGAAACACTGTAGTTAAATAATTTCCTAGAACAGCAGCTGTGGAGTGGGCAAATATAAAGACCCATTCTGAAAAGCTGTACTGGCGTCTTTTTGTTCAAGGCAGTGAGTCTTACCAAAAGGCACTACAGAAGGCAAAAAAATATTTCTAATCTAAGAGCTGGACAAAGCAAGCTTTCTAGACAGATGTGCTTACAGATTATTTATGACAAGTTTGAACAATGATGTCGATTTCTGTGGTGTGTTTGAAAAAGTAGTCCTAACCCTAACTTTTTTCTTAGTTGTAAATCAGCAGTTCGGGCTATTTCTTCAGAGAGAGGGGGATTTTAAACATCACACACCAGTACCTATCTCTCATGTTGCTGCTCATGATAAATGCCAGGTGATGTCTGTTGTAGAAAGAAACACTCTTCACAGGTCCTGATTTTAGCAGCTGGCTTGCTTCTGACTCCTGCTGCTGTTGCTGCTCTCTGGAAGCTTTCTCAGGTATATCGTGAGTCAGGATTTGATCATGCTTAAAGGTGAGAAAACATGGATGATTTCTGTTCCCAGGTTCACTCCAAAACAGAGTTTAGTTTAGTTTCATAGAATGGTTTGGGTTGGAAGGGACCTTAAGCATCATCATCTTCCAACCCCCCTACCCATGGCAGGGACACATCCCACTGGATCAGGTTGCTCAAAGTCTCATCCAACCTGGCCTCGAACACCTCTAGGGATGGGGCATCCACAACTTCCCTGGGCAACTCATTCCAGTGCCTCACCACCCTCACAGGAAAAAATGTCTCCCTAATATCTAATCTAAATCTCCCCTCTTTCATTTAAAACCATTACAGAATCACAAAATTACCCTTCATCCTATCTCTGCGCTCCTTGATAAAGAGCCCCTCCCCATCTTTCCTGTAGCCCCCCTTTAAGTACTGGAAGGCTGCTATGAGGTCTCCTTGAAGCTTTCTCTTCTGCAGGTTGAACAACCCAAACTCTCTTAGCCTGTCCATAATATGGGAGATGTTCTAGCTCTCTGATCATTTTTGTGGCCCCTCCTCTGGTCCCACTCCAACAGGTCCATTCCCCTCCTGTGCTGGGGACTCCAGAACTGAATGTAGTACTCCAGAGGTCTCATCAAAGCAGAGCAGAGGGGCAGAACAGCCTCCCTCAACCTGCTGGTCATACTTCCTCTGATGCAGCCCTGGGTACCGTTGGCAGTTTAATATTTTAGTGTTGAACTAAACTAGTTCAGTTTTGTTTTGATTTGATTTGTTTTTAACCACAGTCATACTGAGAATTTATCTGTTCTGGCTATCGCTTTTTCAGAACGTAAGGGTTAGAGAGAAAATTGAGATTAATCACCCTTAAGAACAGCTACATTGCATGTCAACTCCTCAGTTGCAGCGCAATAGGGAAAATTAATTAATTCCTCACAGCTGGCCCAGCTTTGCTGTCCTGGAAGTCCCTAAACTGAAACATGGGAAGAGTAGCCATCCTCTAATTTGAAAGAGATAGCAAAGTCCCTCCACGCCTGCCTCAGCCTGCGTAACTGGTGAATAATTTCGGCTTAACAGAACTGATCTATAGACACAAGCTTAACTAGAAATATATACCTAGTTGCCATTGTTATAAGGTAACTTCACTGTATTGTTGGGGTTTTTTTTCCTAGAAGCATATTCATCATGGTTGCTATACATGGAACAGTCTGTTTATTTTCCTGAAACTGCTTATGCCACTGTGACAAGCAATAGATTTGGGATTTTTGTATAAGCCCATTCTCTAGATGGCTGAGAACATACCTGAAAATACCAGTGTTACAGTGACAGAGCATTATTAATTCAATTTTATGCGTGTCTTGCCTTCCAAGATCAAGAAAGTTTCATGTTACTTTTTTGATACACAGTAAAATCTTTTCTCTCTAAATCTGAGTGAATAATTAAACACGATGCAAACTCTTTAGGCAGCTCAGGAACCTGGTTGAAAAGCTGGAGCAAGTTTGTGGCTGTCCTTGATGCTCTGTCTTTTGAGATGGATATCGATCATGAAAATCTCACTGTAATAATTCTTGAAGTTGGCTGAATCTGAATGCTTCATCTTTTGACCTTTATGATGCATTAATGTTTTCAACATATTTATCTAAACTTTTAGGGAAAAGGCATCTCAAATTATGTGTGGAGGGGAAAAAAAAAAAAGAAAGGAAAGAAATCTGGAACCAATAAACTTGTGGAGCTTGTAAATTCCTTCTTTCCAAGTTATTCATCCTAAAGAGGGTAAGAGCTCTGCTTCTTAGAAACAAAAATGCAGACAGAGGAATGGGACACTTAATGAGCATAATATATCTGGAGGCTTCGTACTGAGGACAACCTATGTTCAGTATCTGCCTTTCTAGTCAAATCTCTTCAATATCTTTTCCAAAATGAAGGGTTTGTACTACAAAACAGTCAAAATTAGTGAAAAGTTATTCAAAATCTGACTGGAGTACACTAGCCTTTGATACAGATTATGCCCATGTTAACTTTGCTGTGACAGTCCAAGTTTGGGAGGTATAGTATATGTGAAAAACATTATTTTTGTTCCTTTTTTAACCTTCACCACTTCAAAAGTGGATGAAAGAACATTGTAAAAAAAGACTTAGGAAAATCATTTAGGGGAAAAAAACCACAAAGAGGAAATTTGAAGCCGCAGAATATTTATTTAAGAAAACTGATCACATGAAAACAGGAAAGAAGATGATTAAAATGGAAATATTTGGCAACTTCAAGTATAATAGACAGCAGTAATCATTTGCTGCTGTGTTTACTATATAAACTGTATATGAGCAAGCTAAGTATACATAATACATGTCAGATTTCAAGCATGAGCCAGGTTGTATGTGCATTGCCTTATGATTCAGAGCAATGTGTATTTTCTCATCAGTGTTCCCAAAAGCCTGTGAAATACAGAAGCTACAAGATTGAGACTACAAACCTTAAAATTGAAATTTTGCATCCATAAAGCAGGGGAAGCTTCTCTACCATCCATGCATCCCGTCTCTGGTGGCAAACGTCCTACAGCCGTGAGGCCCCAAGCTTCATACTGGGATCTCTCCTTCAACCTCAAAGCAATAGGGTGAGAAGGCCTCACTGCATAAATCAGGAAGATGATATTATTTGTCAGTCCTATTAAAGGCTGATGATTTCTTGTTGTTCTGCATTAACTGGGCATTTGGATTATCTTCAGTGCTTCTCCTTTAAAGCACAGAGAGACAAGCAGCTGGTGTGCCTGGCTCAGCTGCTTCTCCTCTCTGCTCATATCCTTGAGCATGGCTGTAGCTGGTTCTGTAGGATGGTAGCATTTCATAGTTTTTAAAACAAACTTCTGTAAATTAAAATTTATTTTGTTTAGCTTAGAGATGGTCACATTAAAGACATCGGAAAGGAAATGCTGGAAATCCTTATAAATGTTGGCAGAAAAAAATGCTCAAACAGATTCCCGAAGAACTGTTACCTTTGAGGTTAGCTGTATCATTGAGAGGGGGAGGTTTAACCCAACTCCATGGGTCCAGTGGCTTCATAGGGATTATCTGCTGCCGTCAGAGGAGAAGGGCTGTATTATTTCACTGCAGGTGGTCTCCATCTCTTAAGTGACTGATCACCCGTCTTCCTGAGAGAAAACCGAGTGTCTCTCCAGTATAAGCAGGTTTTGATTTCCAGGGAAAAAAACAACACAACATAAAAAGCTCATGGCACAGCACACTTGGGGACCCTGACTCTGCTTCCAAAGCCTCGCAGTTTTCCATTAGGAGTCACAGCACAGGGATTTCTGTAGGATCAGTAGTGAGATGCTGCCAGATGAGTACTGCTCATTATATCCCGCCTTTTAGGGGACTAGGGAACCCAAGAGGTTCCCGGGGAGTGGACAGGTAAGGCACTGGCTATTGGAAGGACAACGGCCACACACTGCCTGCCCCCACCTCCTCAGCAAGGAAAAGTTATATGTTTCTCCAATTACAGTTTCAGGTGAAATTTAGGCAGAGACAAAAGCATCTAGGTGGAATTCTTTTGATCTCTTAAGTGTTGTAGAAAATGCCATGACTCCCACTGTCACTGGAAACACAAATGCTCAGGTCTCTTTTAAACCCCATGACCAGATGATGCCATCCCTGATGGAAACAGAGAGGTCCTTCTCACACCAAAATTTCATTAGAGTCCCCTTCAATTTCAGTCAGAAGCCTGAGACTCTGTGTCTCTACAGAAAAGAAGAACCGATCACAAGGATGCCAAGCTGCAAAGAGAGCTTTGCATCGTTTTCCATGGAAGGGCCAAGCCTGTGCCTGGCAGCGCAGGGTTTGTACTTCAGATCTCAACAACCTGTGCTTGGCACAGCACGGAAGGGCCCCAAGCAAAGTGCGCTAGGAATTAGTCGCCATCCTGCTCCTCCACCCCCGGACAGCACTTTGTTTCAGCTCGCAGGGAAACCAAGAGCAAATTTGGATCATGCAGGCCAATTTAGTAATGAGAAAGTTCTGTCCCTAATGAGAAATGAGTAGTCACACTAATGCAGGAGGATATATTGAACGTCATCACATGTTACCATATCTATTGTCATAACCTTTAAATTCCAGTTTTCCGCTCCTGTCAGGCCAACCCAGCCTAAACTCGCAGATCAAGCCAGTTTCCTTGTGTCACTGATGCAAACTACAGTGCTACGTCTGTGGATATTTGCTTTTCCCTTAAACCAGCTTATGCGTTCCCCTGTAACTCCTCAAAAACCACTCTAGTTCTAACCATCGGCTATAAGGTGAAGCATGAGCACAAACCGTTTTCAATATCCATCTCCAGCTTTCCACATTGGACTTTAATTCTTAAATTGTATGTTGGCAGTTGCAGTCAATAATGACTACAGAATTTTCTATTACATTAACCATAGCAAACTGAAATTTAATACCTCTGAAAACAGAAAAAATATCCTGAGTGCTATAAAAATAAAACAAATATTTCTGAATGGAGACCAGCAGCTGTCCTCTAATTACTTTAAATTTCAGTATATAGAAACTATGTTGAGTGACAAGTCAATTTATTTGCATGCTGGAGAAGTTCTTGTTCTAGGCATGTGTTTATATGATAACAGCTTCAGGCATATGCTTTTTATTTTTCCTGAAGAGACAGATGAATTTTTTTCTAGAGGCACATAGTAGGCTTCCTGCTCACATGCTGCAGTTAGCACACATTTTCCCTTATTTATGGTGAGTGTGAATCTACTGTTCTTGGAAAATGTTGGATTGACAGTCACACGAGATACTCCAACCTGCCCTGCTGCTTTCCTTAATCCTGACCTGATGAAGCCACCTCCTGGGGAGAGAAAGCCAGTCACTCTTCATCCCCAGCTGATACCTGGCTTTTTCACAAACCTGGCAAGCAAGACCACTTCTCACAGTACTTGGTGTGGTTTGGGCATCTGCTTGGAGAAACTGGTTGAAGATTTATGTTTGTTTACTATGCTGGGCTTGCTTGGCAAGGTTTTGGAAGTAGAGGGGCTGCAGAAGTGGTTTCTGTGAGAAGATGCCAGAAGCTTCGCCCATTTCTGAGAGAGCCAGTGCCAGCCAGCTCCAAGATGGACCTGCCAATGGCTAAGGCCAAGCCCATCGGCAACGGTGGCCATACCTCTGCAGTAACATATTTGAGAAGGGGGAGGAAAAGAACTGCCACAGAAACAGCAACAGGAAGAGGAGTGAGAATAAGCAAGACAAACAACTCCGCAGGCAATAGGGTCAGTGCAAAGAGAGGGAGCGGAGGTTCTCCAGGCACCTGTGGCGAAGACCATGGTGAGACAGGCTGTCCTCCTGCACCCCATGGAGGTTAACAGTGGAGGAGATACCCATCTGCAGCCCATGGAGGACCCCACGCCAGAGCAGGTGGATCCACAGATGAGTCTGCAATCCCATGGGAAGACCACGTTAGAGCAGTCTCTTCCTGAAGGACTGCGCCTCATGGAAGAGACCCACACTGGAGCAGTTTATGAAGAACTGTAACCTATGGGAAGGACCCGTGTTGAAGATCATGGAGACTGTCCCATACTAAGACAGGCTGAGAGAGTTGGAATTGTTCAGCCTGGAGAAAGGAAGGCTCCAAGGAGATCTTATAGTGACCTTCCAGTACCTGAAAGGGACTACAAGAAAGCTGGGGAGGGACTGTTTACAAAGGCTTGTTGTGACAGGATGAGGGGCAATGAATATAGACTGGAGAGGGGAAGATTTAGACTAGACATAAGGAAGAATTTCCTCATGATGAGAGTGGTGAGGCACTGGCACCGGTTGCCCAGGGGAGCTGTGGCTGCCCCATCCCTGGAGGTGTTCAAGGCCAGGTTGGACGGGGCCTTTGGCAACCTGGTCTGGTGGGAGGTGTCCCTGCCTATGGTGGGGGGGCTGGAACTGGATGGTTTTAATGTCCCTTCCAACCCAAACTACTCCATGATTCTATGATTCTGTGCCTGTCTCCCATGGGAGGCACCCCACACTGGAACAGGGGAGGGGGGTGAGGACGTCTCCCCTTGAGGAGGCGGTTGAAATCAGCTGAAATAAACCTAGAAATTTAATTTTGTCCAGCTTGCCCAAGAGACAACTCCAGTCTGTATGGGGTCTGGATATAAAGTATGTAGGCGTGGGGTGGCAGAAGTTGCCTATGGGCAGCAAAGGGAAAGAAATCAGGATGGGTCAGCTGAGCAAACATCAAAGACTCTCAAATAACCAACAGAAAAGTAAATATTCTCAGGCAAATGGGATACACTCATAACATTACTGGGATTTCATAGAAACCAGTCTTTGAAAACAGTTCTGCTGGTGTGTCTCTATTTGTCTTTCCCATTCCGGAATATTGAATTAAAACGATCTGTTTGCTCTTAAAGTTCATCTGTTTTTGCTACTCATTTCTCACCACAGCCTGTTGACACCTCAATTATCTCTTTGGCAACTCCTGATGTTGGAGCTGCCCATCTGGACATTTCTAATGCACCCCACCACGAGACTTGCTTAGTGAAATACCTGCAGGTACAGAGGATGAAAGGTATTATATTTATCCATAAAGGGACCGTGCAAGGTCTAGGAATTATTTAAAATCCACTTAAGCCCCGTGAAGACAAGAAGTAATGCATTTAAGGATTATTATTTGAGGGTATTAAAGGAAAATATTTTAAAGACAAAAATCGCTACGTGATTTCCATTGCTTCATCTCTTGCAGAAATTAGGATGAAAGATTAAGACACCCATTAATTTCGATGCTCAAGCCCATAACTCGGGCTGAACCCAGAAATTTTTGCTGTTTCATTCTCCAACATAGCTTCCGCAGTTCTTCAGTAATAGCAAAACCGCTATGATCTGTATATGACGTAATCATTGCTTAATGTAATTGGCTGGGGTTTTGGTACATCAGGGTCAGATTTTGTTCATTGGATACCTGGCTGCATACCTCTAGTGGACGGCACATGGGAGTTGATCATTTTGGCTCCACAAGGCATCACCCTGACAGCTGATTTAGTCACTTAATATCTGGCATAAGCGGTGAGATGAATGAATTCTGTGGGAGGCTAAATCTCCTTTAACAGCTGTAGCAGAAGGGAGGTTGCCAAAATCTCACGCTGCAGCCTGTGATTCCAGGCTAAGGTACAGCAACTTTCTGGAAGCGCGATGGAGCAATAAAAGGTGTGTTAAATATACAAGTCCGTAGAAGGCAAATAAAACATATAAGATTTCTCTTGGCTGGTAGTGGCGGTCGGTTGATTGGTTTTACTTGGGAAGCAAGAACCTGACGCTGGAGCTCGCTCTTTGTGCCTCCACCTCATCTTCTGCCCCTTCTGCTTGTGACTCCCTTCACTGGATAGAAAACATTGAAAGAAACTAAGAAAATGGGGATTTTTTTTCTGTGTAACTGTTCCAATACCACGTTACCAATACATTTCACTGTATGTTTTGTGCAGTGGAGCGTCGGGTTTAATCCTTTAATTTCCAGGGGTGCTCTTGGAACGCCTTGAAAACATAAACCGTGGAAAACCAAATTAAAGGGCTCTAATGCTGGAGGGTTTGTCAACGTTATCTATGCCAAAAAAAAAAAAAAAAAAATTAAAAATAGTGGAACAAAGACAGCTTCTTCCCTATGATAGCGTATAGATCTGCTATAAATGCTTTGGTTTCCGTGGTCCCGGGCTGGCACTTCTCGTCACTCCGACAGCGGGGACACACACACACACACCCTCGAGAGCCTCGCGTGTCCCCAGCGTGGCCGGCGTTTAAAGGCCACCACGAGTGGGTTTTTGTCCCGGGGAGACGCGACAGGGTCGAGATGAGGAGAGGGGACCCCCAGCTGTCCCCTCCTCGGGAGAAGCAGAGGAAGGGACGGGGGGGGGGGGAAAGCGGGGGAGGCTTCGCGTCCCTCGCCGTGGAGTCTGGGCGCCCGGTGGAGGCTGTTCCCGTGCCTGAGTGTCCCCGGGCTTGGCGACCAAAGCCTGGAAATGCCAGGACGCACATCCCCTTCGTAACCTGCTGAGGGGAGCCGCTTCCAGTGCTTCTCTGGTGAAGGGGGGGGACACAAACCGGCAAAATAAAAAAAAATTAATTAAAATTAAAATAAAATAAAATAAAACAAAACAAATTAAAATAAAATAAAATAAAATAAAATAAAATAAAATAAAATAAAATAAAATAAAATAAAATAAAATAAAATAAAATAAAATAAAATAAAATAAAATAAAATAAAATAAAATAAAATAAAATAAAATAAAACAAAACAAAACAAAACAAAACAAAACAAAACGCTTCGTCTCGTTGCTAAATTGCGTTCATGGGGTTTCGTGGCAAAAACCCGTCTTTTAACCCTTCATTCACCCCAGTTCCCGCAGGAGAAGGGACCCTCGGGGACGAGCCCAGAGGACTTGCCAGTCGAATCGCCTCCAGCCACGGGGGCACGGCTTGAACTTCCCCGCCTCACGACGAAACGTCGATGCTTTTCATTAAACGGAGCTACTCTTTTTTGTTGTTGTTGTTGTCGTTCGAAGTCGTCTGGAAGGATGAGGATCCTTCCTCTGGGGTGTGTTGGTCGCTGAGCAGCCGGAGCGCATCCCTGCCGGGTCTGTGCCCACGAAGCACCCCGACCAGGGAAAACTGGGGGGATGGGGGGTTCGCTCTAGTTTGTTCTAAACCCCTTAAAGGAAAGGCGTGGGATGGGGGGGCGGGAGCCGGTCCCCTCCCAGGAACAGACAGACCCCCCTCAAATTCCTGCGGAAAGCGCAGGGAATGTCCGAGCCGGGAGGGCTGCGCAGGGAACAGGCTCAGGGGGAAGAGGGACGGATCGGGGGGCCAGGCGGGTGTCCGTGCCCCGGGATCCCAGGCAGCGTGCGTCCCGTCGGGAATCGCTCTGCGGGGCCGCGGGAGGAGGGCTTGGGGCTCTCCGCATCCCCCCGCCGAGCCCCGTCTCCCTCCCCGCGGGGGGAGCGGCGTTAGCCGGGAGATTCCAGCAGCCTCCACGCGTGGAAAGGGCCCTTCCCGCGCTGCCCTTCCCTTCGCCCCGAGCTTTGATCGAAGAGCTGAAAACGAGAACCTCGTCCTCCCCCTTTTTTCTTTTTCGGGAGAGGGGGCGGTGGAGACGGGGAGGCCGGGCAGGGGGCAGCGGGGGCGCACGTCGAGCAGCGCCGGGACAGGTGCGAAGGCCGGGGGAGGGGGGGCTCCTGCCTTCGCTTTGGGGAGCACGTCGGGGGGGCGGTCGATAGCCCGGGGGGCACGGGGCAGGAGCTGGTCCCGCTGCCCCCTGGTCGGTGCGAGCTCGCCGCCTCCTTCCCTCAGCCCTTCGGAGCCTCCCGGCTTGGGGAAAGTTTGCAGGAGCCAGAGAGAGAGTTATTTGACCCGTTTCCTAAAGCAAATGATCGTTCGCTTTGCCTTTCTTTTCTTTATTTTTTTTTTTTATTATTTATTTATTTATTTTTCTTCTCCTTTAAAGTCATCTTCTTCAACCCTGCGCCTACCAAAGACAAACAAAGGCGGGCAGGTATGTCCCGCTCCCCCCCCGCCTCTCCCATCGCTCCGAGGATGTTGGGAAAGACCGAAGGAGCGGGGGGAGATGACGGGCAACGCGAACTCGACGAGAAACTCTCCCCCCGGCACCAAAAAAAAAAAAAGTAACACGAGCGATGGGAGAAGGACAAGCGGAGAAGCCCCCACACCCCTCCCACCCCCAACTCAAGTGGAGTCAGTGGGGAGCAGGCAGTAGGTTACCGAGAGGAGCAGAGATCAAATCTACCTTCATCCTGCTCGAAATTAAAAAGCATCCCAGGGGCTGCGCCGCTGAGCAGCGAGGAGGCTTTTTAAACCCCGCTTTCCTGGGTAAAAATGACTCCAGGCAGGTCTCCCTCCCGCAATTCCCTCCCTCCCAGCACCCCGAAAGGAGCAAGAAATTCGCCTGGTCCTGCCGGGCACCTCCACGGAGCGGGCCTGCGGGTTTCCCTGTAATCCCGGGATTCCCCGTTGTAAGCTCTTAAAACAGAATATTGAACCCGTTTTCCTTACGGTGCCTGTTCCAGCCTTGTAGCGCGGGCACGAAACAAATAGGAAAAGTGTGTTAGAGGGAGGCTGCGGCCACAGCATCCCGGCCTGACGCTCCCACGTATAATTCAAACCGCAGCCACAATAAAACATAAATAAATAACAGCAAACAGAAGGATCCGTTCCTGTTCCAGTCGAAATCGACTATTTTGGCTCCGTCTCCGCATTATTTTATTGGAGCGGTCTACGCCGTTCGGTCTTAATTTTATTCTTTTTTAGCAGGAGGGACAGCAGGGGAAGAAACGATGCATTTGTTGTTCTTTTAAGCCCATGTTTAGATTTAATTTTCCTGCATTTTAAAATAAACACGTCGGCTGGAGCACGTTTGATCTTTGCAAGAAGGAAGTCGATATTGTAAAGGAATGTGCAGCAGTTTGGTATGAAAACGGGGTTGCGACTCACAGCTGCAGGCAGGGAAAAAAAAAGGTGTTGTGGTGTCAGCCAGAGGTGTTCAGTCTAATAACTCAAGCTGTAAACTGGATCCTCTAAAATTACTTGCGCAGTAAATCAATCAGGGGTTAAAAAATAGACTGGAAAACGTAAGGGGGGGGAATCTTTTAGAAGTTCCCTTCACGAAAATTATTTGTAATGACCGGAATTAGGAGTTTAATATCTCCTTCATTTTCTTAAATGCCAGCCTGATACAGTTAATTGCCCCTTATATACTCTACTATATGCTCTGGGTCGTCCGCGGAGCCACAGAAACTTGAAATGCGGTTTCGGGAGGTGGGGGGGCAGCTATTTCAAGGACTTGATTTTCCCGATTTCCAGCTAATTTTGACCATCTCGAAGGGGAAAATATATATATATAATATAATTATATATATATATATATATATATAATTTCCAAGAGGCAGCGTGTGATCCCTAAGCGTTTACCATCGCAGCGAAAAACCTTCGGGAAAGAGCATCCTCCTCCTCCTGCTGCTCTGCTCAGGCAAGGAAAATTCTGCAATGCCTCCCTGCCCGAGACGAGAGCGTTTTTCTGTCCCACACTGCCCAGAATAGGTGTATCTAGCCTGGGGACAGCTGGAAAATTGGGGAGGGTTTGAGGAGAGAGAGCTCTTTTCCAGTTTAACCGCAAGGTCCAGGGTAGGGGGGGGTTGGAAAAAAAAACCAACCCGACTCCGGTGCCGTCCGCAGAGTTGGGCTGCGAAGGAATGGAGCGAGTAATGAAGCAGAAAGGTGGATCCCAGGTCGAGATACTGCGTTTCAGAAGAGCTTTCCCCGTTTTCAGGCTCTTGCCTTTCGCTGCGCCGTCTGATGGAAACATGATGCGGGCGGTGGATGCTTTGGCTGCTGGGGAAAGTAACTTGCTGGAAGGGTTTCCAAAGGGAGGAAGATTCAGTGAGCGGGGGGGGGGGGGGGGGGAATAAATAAAGCAGGATAAAAGAAAGAAAAATAAAATAAAATTTTTTTAAAAATGAAAAAAAAGCAAAATAAAACCGAGAAAAAAATCGCCCTGCGGAGGTCAGCAAACGCTTACGGTGGAAATAATAAGTCAACAACAATTAAAATGTGGAAGCCACGTTCATTAGTATTCAGGACATAGAACCTGGCTTTTATGTTTATCTTTCTCCACGGATCAATATTGTAGCAGCATGTGCCGGGAAGGAGCAGGAATCTGGCCACTGCATGCGGGTGACCTTTCCCTCTCTCCCTACAGGTCAGAGCGTCTCCATCAAAACAGGTCAGAGCGTCTTCATAACCATCATCACCTAATGCAGCCGCAGCCACCGCTCTCATTAAAACCGGGGTTTAATCTCGGGGCTGGGACTAAGAATCAAAGGAGAAGGGCTGTTTGCCCACACAGAGGAATTAGTGCTCTTAGGAAGAAGAAAATAAAGAAGTTGGAAGGAAAATTGCTCTTCCCTCCCACCCTCCTTTTTTTTTATTTCGGGATCCAGACCGAACCCACGCACAGGGGCGCGCACGGACCCCGTTCTCCTGCTGGAAGAAATTCCCACCCACCCCCTTTGCAGCAGCCGCTTCTCTTCTTTCTCCACACCTAAAGAGGGTCCTTCCCTCCCCCTCCGGGACTCAGCCCACGCGTGGGGGCGGCTGGAGAAGCTCCCGCTCCCTCCGCTTTCCCCCTTCGGGCTTTCTTGCCAAAGCAGCATCACCCGAGGCCACGGGCGAGGGGCGCGGGGGGAACCTGCTCATGTTTCCTGCCCTGCGAGGAAGTGGGATCGGCGGCCCGTTTGGTGCCTCGCTTCCTCTCCTCGGGACAACAGTGGGGCAGCCACTTTGAAGTGTTATTAAATAAAGACATGAAACCACTGGCCAAGGTCCTCCCTCCTCCCCCCCAACCCCCGCTTCGTCTTCTTCTTCTCTTCTTTTCTTTTCTTCTTCTCTTTTCCCCCAAGTATTAAAAGGTAGCGGAACCCTCCAGCCTGAGCGGGACCAAAACATAACCAAAAAAAAAAAAAAAAAAAAAGTTAAAAAATATATAGGAGAGAAAAAAGGAAAACAAGGCACTGGGGAGGAATTGCAGGTTGGGAGGGAGGGGAGCACTGCGCCCTGCAGGGTGGGACAATAGTTTTTTTTTTTTTTTTTGCTTGCTCTGCTGGTAAATGCGGCTCCAAAAAGGAATTAAAAAAAAATTTTAAAAAATAAATAAAAAAAAGGAAAAGTAAAAAGTAAATGTGAAAAATGAAAAAAAGAGAAAGGGAAAAGCAAAAACAAAAAGGAGGAAAAAAGTGACCCCACGAGATTAAAAAAAAAAAAAAAACCGTCAAACTCAACCGTGCACGGAGATGAAAAACCTACGTACCTCGCTGCGCCCGGCGCACGCCCGGCGTGCCCGTGTGGCTGGCGAGAGGTTTGGGGGAGCCTGTTACGCCTTCCTAGCTGGCAGGATACGTGTGTGAGTTTCTGAAAACAAAGGGGAAACTTAAGATGCTGTCGGAGGTTCGGGGGGGTCTGTCCGGAGCGGCCCCGCGGGCAGCGCAGCCTCCGCCGGCACCGGCTGGGGGCGAGAGCCCCGTCCTGGGTTTCATTTGGGTTCGGGCCGGTGCCGTTGCTGCTCGTTTGGTCGGTTGGACTGATGGATTCGATTTAGTCATTTGTTTGGTCCCCACCGGCCTCAGCGCAAAGATGCTCGAGCATCCAAAGCAGGTGAAGGAGGGGGATTCCCTCGGCAGGTGAAGGCGAGGCAGAGCGCAACTTGCTTGCTGGACTGAGCCTCGATTGCTTCTTTTTTTGGCTTGGGAATTACGCATAAGGAGGACGCAGTTCCCAGGGATATTTTTTTTTTTTTTTTTTCTTTTCCCCTAGTGTTTTCAGGGGCTCTCCAGGCAGAGTTAGGAGCCAATTTTACGACGAATAATAAGAATTAGAATGAAACCCTCGCGTTTCACTGTAAAGATAGAGCCGAGCCACCGGAGGAGAACCGTCCCGGCTTCTCCGGGCACCGAGGGCAGCGGAGCCGAGACCCGGGGCCGAGGCCACCCGAGAGCCGTCGGGGGGCGTCGGGGGAGCCCTTGGTCTCCCTCCAGGTCGGTCCCCAGGTTGCCTTCACGAGTTTGGAAAAGTCAGGCTCCTTGTAGGAGACAAAGGGAGAGAGATGGGGGTGTAGGAAATTAGGGGGAGGAGGAAGGAGGGGGGACAGGAGGAGCGGGACAGCGGGGGACACAGGTTCCTGAGCCCGGGCCACCCTCGCACAGGGCTGCGAGGCTGGTCTTGGTTGCCACCCCCCCAAAAATAAAAAAAAAAAAAATACAAAAACCCCACACCCAGGCAGCCCCTGAAGCCGATGAATTACCGCTCTGCCTTAAGCGTGCGGGGCCGGGCCGGGGTCAGCGCCCGGGGGAGGCGGCGAGAGGGGCTGGAGGAGCCGAGTTCAGGGTCAAGTTCAGGGGCAGCCCGGGGAGGACAGGGGAGAGGGGGGAGGCTGCTCATGGCCAAGGGCTCCACAGCCCCTGCCAGGGCCTGTCGGGAGGGAAGCGTCCCCGGCTGCCCCTCTGCCCCTGCTGCCACGCGACCTGCGTTTGGGACCGGGGGAGCATCCTCGCTCTCGGGGGGCTCTGAGGGTCCCCCGAAGGCAGGAGAGGACGGGGGTGGGGGGGAACTGGGGTGCTTCTTGCGGGGTTCTCTGCCTTTGCTGCTCGTGCACCCCGAGTTCCAGGAGGGGATTTGGGCAGCCGGGGGCTGGCAGGGGCTCTGAACTTCGTTTTTTTCGGCTGCGGGGAGGCCGGCGGGACAAAGAGGGATCCTGGCAGCTGCGTTTCCCAGGGATCTCTCCGCGGGGCAGGCGGCATATGCCAACGATTTTAATAATTTTTTTTTTTTTTGGCGTAATATTATTACCGAACGTAAATTGGGTTTTAATAGCCGTTTGATTACCGGGGGAGCCTGCCGTGTGCGCGGGGATGGCCGCGGAGGATGCTCCGGCTCAGCTCGGCGTCTAAACTTCCTTGGCAGCGGCGGGACGGGACGGGGGGAGCCTTTCCCCCCCACCTCCATCCCTCGTCCTGGGTGTAGGTTACCCTCATCCCACCGCAGAGGCGAGCGGGGCCCCCCGGCTGCCCCCCTATTTCCCTCGCAGCGGCTCGGGACGCCCCGACCGGTATCCGAACGTGGGGAAAGAAGCCCGAGAAACCCAAACCGAGGACCGTAGCGGGTGGGAGGCGGCGGGGACCGCCGGGTGCGAAGAGCAAAGGGCTCCCCGCCTGCCCGAGCCGCCGCAGGGCGCTCGGAGCGCGGCTCGCAGCGCTGCCGCTTCCCAGGGCGTATTTCGGTGGCTTGGCGAGGCCGAGGTTTTTCCGAGGTTTCCTGGCTGCTGACGCCGTCTCCCTGGGTGTCCCGGTGCGGCGGGCCGAGCCCGGAGCGCCGCCGCTCGCCAGCCCCACGCGGGAGGCTCCGCCGTCCCGGCCCCGACGGCGCTGGGGCAGCATCCCGGCAGGGGCAGCATCCCGGCAGGGGCAGCGCCCCGCGGCTCTCCAGCCCCCGCTGGACGCAGCTGAACAGCCCAAACCGCTCCCTGGGATTAAAAAAAAAAAAAAAACCAACAAAAAAAAAAAAAAAAAAAAAAAGAGAGAGAGAAAGGAAAAAAAAACCCAAACAAACAAACCAAAACACAGACTCGAAGAGAAATGCGGGCTCTCCGGCACCGCTGCTTTCTCCGCTGCAGGGCTCCCAAAAAATACGGAGAGGCGCAGAGGGGCTGGATTTAAGGCTCGGTGCCCGCTTGCTGCCCCTCCACCTCCGCCCCGGAGCCCCTCGCTCTGTCACCCCGAGGGGAAGGAGCCCCCCAGCCACACAAGCACCGCGGGAAGAAGAAGAGTAAACCCCAAAAAGGCAGGAGGCGAAGGGAGCTTCTCTCTTTCTAAAGCGACTCCTGCCTTCCGAGTCATTTGGGGAACGTGCAAAGGCTCACCCTTTTCTCCTAGAGGCTTCCTAAAACGTGGTGGGTTTTTCCCTCTCCTGGACGGGGACTCCAGCGGGAAGAAACCTCCCTGTGCCAGTAACCGGTGGATTTTTTTTTTTTTTTAAAGCATTTGTTTTGCAGGCGCCGCTCAGCCCCTCACATGCATCAGGGCAGGTTTCAGAGCCCTCGGCGTAGAAAGGAAAAGAGCTCGTGCAGTTTCAACACGTTTTATTATATTTCTGTATGCATTACTCTCAAAACATATCACAAGAAATGATGAAACCACTTAAACCTTCAAATAAAAAATCTGAAACAGTTTATGCTCACAATTGTACATATTTATAGTTAAGAAACATTCTTTATAAATACTGTTTCCTCTGTAGCAAGTTAATACCATAATTTAATTACAAATGGATAAATATGGTAACAGGTATTTACAGGAGGAAGGGTGTTATTACAGAAAAGCTAACGGCACGACGTTTATTTTTTTTCCTCACAATCTTTCGAACAGGAGCTAACAAATCGAACTTGCAAAAGCACTAAAACATCACATGTAAACCCAGCTAACAGAAAAAAATACATTCACAAGCGTTGTTGTTCGTGTGTGTGTCTGTGAGTAGCAGAATGGAGACTTTGGCACGGTATTTCTTCCCCGGTCTATAGTTGAAATGCAGTTTACAATCAAGTTGCCTCTTAAAAAGGAACACAATATTCAAGATATCACAATTACAAAAGAAACCATTTTTTTTCCTTCCACTTTACTTTTTTTTTTTTTTTAAAGAGGGGTGAACTAAAAAAAAAAAAAAAGGAGGAGAGAGGGAAGCAAGGAAGGAAAGGAGGAGGAATGAAAAACAAGTAAACAAGTCCATCACTTGTGGGGAAAGAGGAATTAAAAAAAATAAAATTAAAAAAAAAAAAAAGGAAAGAAGAAGGAGGGGGGGACCAATCCGCGGTTTACAAACGGGACGAACTTCTATACACCAAGAATCCAGGAAAACTTCGTTGCCCACCTCGCCGGAGGAAGGAGAGGCCGCTATGTACAGTCGGGAGGGCGCTGGCAGCTCCGGGCGGGAGGCGCAGGGGCCGGCGGGGTTGGAGTCTCTGATCTTTTGTCTGGAGGCTCCGGAGGGAGAGTTTCTTTCCGCCGGCTTAAGGAGCTTTTTGCTGGGTGGTGCGTTGGTGGCGTTTTGGGGTTGTTTTTTTTTTTCTTTCTTTTTTTTTTTTCTTTCTCTCCCCTTTCCGTTCCTCTGTTTATTTTACTCTTTCTCTTACGTTTTTCAGCACGTAGCTTTATAGAATAAAAAATGTTGTTTTGCTGGTTCGAAACGTCCTCAAAAAAAAATTAAAAAAGAAGAAAAAAAAAAAAAAGAAAAAATCCAACAAGAACAACAAAAAAAAAGACCCGAAGACCGGAGGGGTGTGGGGAGACGAATCCCACCCCCCCCGTTCCCGGTCCCGCCCGGTCGTCATTTCGCTGCCGGCGGGCGCGGCGGCGTCTCCCGGCGCCTCTCTCGGTGGGGCCGGCTCCCCCGGGCCCGGGGCCGTGCAGAGCAGTCCGGCGGGGCCCCCTCTACACGTACCACTCGTTGAAGTTGGAGGAGAGGCCTCCGTGGCCGCCGCCGCCGCCGCCTCCTCCTCCGCCGCTGCCGCCGCCTCCTCCTCCCCGGTGCACGGCGGACACGGCCGCTGCCGCCGCCGCCGCTGCCGCCGCCGCCGCCGCCGGGGAGAGGTTGGCGCTGGTCTGGGGCTCGGCGCTGGGGGACACGAGCCCCGGCGGCGTGGAGGACTCGTAGCCGGAGCTGGCGGCCGGCGAGGACTCGGAGCCTTGCGGGGACGCCTCGTGCACCTGGGGGGCAAAGGCAAGACGGGCGGGTGGCGGGGGGGCGGCGGCGGCGGCGGCGGCCGGGGAGAGGCAGCCCCCCGGGAGAGGCCCCCGCCGCCCCCGGCCCGGCCCCCCGGGCCCCGAGCCCGCCGCCCGCCGCCCCGACGGGGCTGCCGGAGCCGGGCGGCCGCCCCCCCGCCCCCCGCCGGCGCCTGCGGGGCCGGGTACCTTCATGTGCTTGCGCAGGGAGCTGGGGTGCGTGTAGGACTTGTCGCACATCTTGCACAGGTAGGGCTTGTCCGACGTGTGCACGTGCATGTGCTTCTTGCGGTCGCTGCTGTTGGCGAAGCGCCGGTCGCAGCCTTCGAACTCGCACTGGAAAGGCTTCTCCCCTGCCGGGACACAGCGGATCGGGGGGGTGAGCGCCGACACCCCCGCGCAGGCACACACCCCCCACCCCCACCCCGGGCATCCCCCCTCCCCTGCAAATCCCGCGCAGCTCCCGCGGGCTTCCCCCCCTCCACCCCCGCTCCCCTCTCGGCCTCTCGCTCCCGGCAGCTTCCCAAAGCAACGAGGCTTTTCCTACCGAATTCCATCCCCTCCGGGCATCCCCCTAACCCTGCAGCCCCTCCGGGGCGCTCGGATTTATTTCGACTGGCCCCGGAAGGCGTGGAAAGAAAAGGGATAAATAGAGAAGGGGGGCAAGCAAAAAAACACCTAAAAAAACCAAACCAAACCAAACCAAACCAAAACAAAAAAACAAAACAAAAACACCCACGGAGCCGTTTGGCCTCGGTACCAAACCCGCGATCCTGTTAAACTGGAAACCATCAGCGGCAGATTTAAGGCCGGGCAGATTATTTCGTGCATGGATATTGGAGATAAACGCGCATCCGCTGGGAAAACTAAACGTCTGTAAAAATGCTTCATTTAATTTTCATAGAGGGATCCCTCTCTCGCCCGGCTGCCAGGGCTCCAAATGCCGGGGAGTAATTTGGAGGTGAGAACTTCACATCCCAACCCACCCACCCTCCCTCCCCCCCCCCCCCCCCCACCTCCCCCTCTGCCTTTGGAGAGGGGGAAGCGTTTAATATTAAATTCCATTAGCACCTAAATTGTTTCTTAAAGACGTCCGCTCAGACACAATGACTGCAGCGCGGGCACCTCATGCAAATACATTTCTCGATTTTTAAACCTTGTTAAAGCTCGTCTCGCACCTCGCGTCGGGCTTTAGCACTTGAGAAAACAATAGGCCTCGAGATTTTTAGCCTTTCCCCGGGTAAATATTTAGAGTGGGAGCCGCTAAAATATTTGGCCGTCCTCTCTGAAATAGTCTGGCACGGTTCGAGCCGGCAGGAGCAGTAAATGAATAATAGATGAGGCGGGAGGATGCGTTTATTTTTGTTACCCTTCGATTTTCCATCGGGAAAGCCTGGGATCCTTCGCCCCTCTTCCACCTGATTTGGCTGGAAGTTTCCCAGCCTCAAATCTTCAGTTCCCTATTACATCATTTAATAAACTCTCGCAAAAAGCACCTTCAATCACCTAGAGTGAGACTTTTAAAAACACTTTTTTTTCTCTTTAAATGAGAAAATTTTATTGCCTTGCTCACGCCATTTAAATTTAATGGAAAGCATTCCCAGAAAGGGACGTTTTGCCGCTTCCAAAGGGATTTTTGCACTAATGAAGGATTTTGCACGTATTTACACGGTTTCTCTCTCTCAATATCCATACACGAAACCCACGCTCAGAACCCCTGAAGTTACATGCCAATACGTCGGGATTTGTAAATGTGTAAGGCGTTTCGTGCGTGTATATATACATATAAGTGTATATATATGTACATACATACATATGTACATACACACGCACATATATATATATATATATCTTTCCATCTTTTAGCAGAATTTATCTCGCCTCGTATTTTGCGTACGAGACCCAGCACGAACAGACATCACCCCACGAATTAAAATAAATCAGTAAAAATATCTTTTTGGAAATTTAGGAAGTTTTTTTTTTTTAGGGTTAGGGAGGAGGAGGATGCCGGTGGGGAAGAAACCAAAACAAACGCGGCCGTGTGAGGGAGCAGGGGAAAAAAAAAATAAAAATACCGAACGGGTTTTATCGCTCTCATCACGCCCGAGTCTCTCATCTCTTTAAATATGTTTAAGTACACAGAAACGTGGCGAAAGAAATCGGAATTACCTGTGTGCGTCCTTTTGTGAATTTTGAGGTTTTCCGACCTGGCGAAAACTTTTCCGCAGCCGGGGAAGGGGCAGGGGAAGGGTTTCTCTCCCGTGTGCACTCGGATGTGATTGACCAGTTTGTATTTGGCTTTGAAGGGCTTCCCTTCCCGGGGACACTCCTCCCAGTAGCAGACGTGGTTGCTCTGCTCGGGTCCCCCAACGTGCTCCACCGAGACGTGGGTGACCAGCTCGTGCATGGTGCTGAAAGTTTTATTGCAACTTTTTTTGGGGCTGCCGAGCTGCTCGGGGTCGATCCACTTGCAGATGAGCTCTTGCTTGATGCACTGCTGCCGCATGTAGCGGAAAAAGGCACCGGGGTGGTGGTGGTGGTGGGCTGCCATGTTCATGCCCATGTTCATATTCATGGGGCCGTACTGGTTGTGCAGCTGAGCGGCCGCGTAGGGGTCAGTCCTGGGGCTGGAGACCTGCCGGTACTGGTCCGAGCGGGCGAACACCTCTCCCGGCAAGCCCAGGCGCATCTGCCCGTTGAGGACGTTCTGGGAGGCGTGGGGGCCGTGCTGGTCGTGGATGCCCGGGAAGAGGAGGTGGCTCTGAGCGTCCGTGTGCGGGTGGTGCAGGCTGCCGCCCGCGGGGCCGAAGATGCCGTGCTGCCCGCCGGCCGGCGACGAGTCCCCGAAGCCGCGGCTGCGAAACAAGAAGTCCCGGGTGGAGTTGAAGGGGGCCCCGGAGTAAGATCCGACGTGGGCGGCGTGGGGACCCAGCGCGGCCGCCGGGTAGCCGGGCGCCTGCGAGGTGAACGCCGAGCTCTGCCCCGGCGAGAGGTCGTGGGCTCCGGCGTTGAGCTTGAAGGCGCCCATGTGCGCGGCCGCCGCCGAGTCCACGAAGCCGTTCTGCGCCGCCAGGCTCAGCTCCCGGTCCTGCATCTCCGCCGCGGCCGAGTGGTGGTGGTGCCGGGCGAAGGTGCCCACGCCGAGGGCCCCGAACTGCGGGCCGGCGTCCAGCAGCATCGTCCGAGCCGCTCCGGGGCCGCCGGGGCCGCCTCCCCCCTCGCCGCCGCCCGCCCCCGCCCGCCCCGAGCCCGCAGCCGCCGCCGGAGCCGGGCAGAGCCGAGTCCAAAGGCGAGCGGAGAACCAAAGTGTATTAAAGGAGCTGAGGCGGGGGCGGGCAGGGGAGGGGAGGGGGAGCAGGGGAGGGACGGCGGTGGGGACGGGGAGGAGGGGGGGGGAGGCTCGCCTCGCCGTTCCCTGCGGCACCGACACACGCTCACACGCTCACACACGCACACTCACACGCACACACACACTCTCACACACACACACACTCTCACACACACACACACACACGCTGCCGCCGCCCCCTCCGCCGGCACCGGGATGTCAGCGCCGCCGCTCCCCGCGTGTGCCGCGGTCCGTCCCCCCGCCCTGCCCTTCCCTTTCCTTTCCTCTCCGGTTTTTTTGTTGCTTTTTTTTGTGTGTTTTTTTTTTTTTTTTTAAATCCTCCGCCGGGCGTTAAGCGGCGTCTCTCGCGGAAGGAAAAAACTTGCAGCCGCGGGTTCCCACGGAGCGGAGGGGACCCGGGGGGGCGCCCCGCACCGCCCCCGCCCGCCGAGGGGCGTGGGGATTGGGGGGGGGGGGGGGGAGGAAAGAAGGGAGAGAAGGAGGAGGGGGGGGATGCCGGAGGCGGATTAAAAACAATAAGCGCCTCGGTGGGGGTGGGGAGGGAAAGGGGCCACGGAGCGCCGGGGCCGGAGCGGAGCGGCGCGGCAGCCCTGGCTGCCTCCGGCTCCCGTGTTTATTTCGGTGGGCGCTGCTGAGGCGGCGGCTTTTTATTTTTCTCCTCCCCTCGCTCCCCCTCTTTTTCTTCCCTCTCCCTCCCTCCCTCCCTCCCTCCCTCCCTCCCTCCCTCCCTCTCCCCTCCCGCACCGGCAGCTCCTCTCCCACCGCCGCCGCTCTCCCGCTCATTGGCCCGAGCCGCCCCGTCCATCCGGGCGCCCCCGGGCGAATGGCAGCGCCCCGCCCGCCCCCAACCGCACCGGGGCCGCCCCCGACCCGGCTCCGCAGCCGCCTTCCTTATTTTTGGGGGGCTGCGGGGTGCGTTTCCCCCCTGCCTCCCCCCCCCCCCCCCCCGCCCCAGCCTCCCCCGTGGCGAGGGGAGAGGCGGCTGCGAGCCACACGCCCGGGAAATATCGATGTGCGCTTGGCCATGCGATCCTGCCTCGGGAGGCAAACAAACAAAGCGAGGGGCTTAAAACATAAACAGGGGGGTGTGTGCGGCTCTCTGTGTTTGTCTCTGTGTGTCCGTGTGCGTGTGTGAGGCTGGGGGCTGCCGACTTTTTTTTTTTAATTTTTTTTTTTTTTTTTTTTTTTTAGGTGGGAGGAACCGGCCCATCCCGCAGCCCCTTCCCGGCTAAAGCGAATCAAACCCGTGATCGATAAAGCGAGGGGAGGGATAGTAAATAAAAGTCACGTTGGAGGCTGGTGGGGGTAGAATAAAATAAAATTTAAAAAATAAAATAAAAGAGGGGGGAACGGCCGTCCTGTTTGTTTGGGCTTTTAAACCATTTGCGCGGGAGCAGAGGAGTCGATCTGCATGGATCGTGAATGTGCATCCGAGAGCAGATGCTCTAAGGGTTTGCCTTGCCTCTCCCCTTTCTTGAAAAAGAAATAAATATAAGACCAAAAAAAAAAAAAAACCAAAAAAACCAACAAACCAAACCAACCCCAAAACCCACCCTGCCATTGTTATTTGGAAACCGGATTCTTCCATGGCAGGAATAAAAAGCATCCAAGCAGCACACCCACAGCCCCGCACACACACACACAGCAAACAAGTCCCCTTCCCCTCCCCCTCCCGTAAATACACGTCTGGCCCCTGCTTTGGTTTGTTTTGTAGTGGCTGAAAAATAATCATCTCGGGGCCAGCAGCTCGCCAAGAAACGAGGCTTTGTGAAAAATAAACCCCGACGTTAAGATTTGGCATCTTAGCCGTCCTGCACTTGCGTCTCGATCCCCATCGGCTCTGGGGTCAGTGGAGAAGCAGCAGAAATTTAGGGGTTTGTGTGGCTCGGAGGGGCTTTTGCTAAGAGGAGGACGAAATTCTCCCTGCAACATTCCTGCTGTGACTCCTCACGGCATTAAATCCCTCATGAGGCACAGGGACCTTCAAAGATGGACCGAGCAGGGGTTTTAGAGCAAGAGATAGATAGATAGATAGATAGATAGATAGATAGATAGATAGATAGATAGATAGATAGATAGATAGATAGATAGATAGATAGATAGATAGATAGATAGATAGATAGATAGACGGACGGACGGAAGGAAGGAAGGAAGGAAGGAAGGAAGGAAGGAAGGAAGGAAGGAAGGAAGGAAGGAAGGAAGGAAGGAAGGAAGGAAGGGAAGGAAGGAAGGAAGGAAGGAAGGAAGGAAGGAAGGAAGGAAAAGGTAACATTGCCCACCCAGCGAGGGTCGTTTAACTAAAATTTTCCCCACCGCTGTCACTAAATAGTTAAAATATTTCCAAGCCTGCCCGAAAGTGGCTGAAATACGCCAGTACCCGGACATTGCTCTTCGAACAAGGCGAGGATTTAATTGGGGAAGAGGTGGATTTCCTTCTAATCCGAAATGGGCATTAGAAGAGAAACTGAATATTAATGCAGACCTGCACCTCTGGTGCCAACAGCCCTCTCCTCATCCCCACGCCGTTGCTCGCTCTTGTCTTTACAGACAGGAGTGTCTGCTCCCCAGATATCGCCTTCCCAGGCTGCAGCTTGGGAGCATATGCTGTCCTTGTCCTGACTCCCCCCCAGGTTCCCAGAGACAGATCGCCAACAAATTCTATTTTCCTTCCCTGAGAGGTTTGCGAGGCGGAGGTCTGAGAAATGTCCTCCACCGCTGCTGGGGATTTCGAGACCCCAAGCTGGAGAGAAAGCTCGGTCTTCTGCATCGTCTGTCTCCAGATTAGTGAAAAAATCATACGGACAACTAGACACTTGAATACTTTTTTTTTCCCCTCCCACATTTTAAAGAAGTTAATACACCTAAGATCTATAAAGGGAACCAAAATATCCAGG